>OY756223.1:2995000-4245000 GCA_963576875.1 Acrobasis repandana | reverse complement strand
CTAAATTGAACTTTGGCAATCATTTTCGGTGAACTATTTATTAGTCATAAGTCTATTAACGATTATTGTGAAAAATTGTCAGTATCTTTCGTAGTAACAGGTGTGACATGCGATGTATTTTCCGTGATTAATACGTTACATGTTCGTTAAATTATGCCATTTATCACGCCACAAACGTTAAATAAATTACATGTAATTTAGCATTTTGAGCATTAAATAGTATGTATCATAGTAATGAGTAGGTAAAGGGTTGGAATACATTAAACGTTTAATAGTAAATATACAAGTAAATAACAACAATTTTATTGTTTCATATCTTTACTAATAGTGCATACCGACTTAGTTTTTGCTTATTTTTCCTTTTCCAACTGAAAAATTATATTCTTTCCAACTGTAATATTATATCGTTTTTTTATATACCTACCTACTTAAAAAGTGAACATATACAGTAAAAAACATAGAACTAATATTCACCTGGAAGTATTCATTTAAAAATCAATATTTTTTCTAATATGATGCCAAATATAAAAACAAAATATAAATCATTTTGGTTTAAGGGATAAGTAATTCATTATTTGCCCATGATAATGTTATCATGGCAAATAATGAATTACTGACTGACAATATACAAACACAAATTTTTAGAACACGTCACTTCGATCGGAACGAGTGACATTAACTGCATTATCGCATGTCATTGACCCTTAGCCTTGTGCATATCAAATGCATTTATCAAGCCGCGACTGCGAAATGAATCATGTCTCTTGCATTAAAATACAGATGGTAAATTCAAATGCAAATAATTAGATACAGTACAATCGTAACATATAAGTACATTGTATTTTATGACGTAGAAATACCCTAGATAATTCAAAATTGCAATCAGTTTTGTAGGGTTGATTGTGATCCAAAAAGCCATCATTATAGGCAAAATATCAAATTAAAAGAGTTTACTTGGCATTTTAGTTAATATCTTACTACATATTATCTATTTGTTGATGACTTTATATGACCATGTGTTAATTGTATAATCACTTCAACTTAGATTTTAATAAGCAAAAATACTATGTCTACTTCTACAAATTTTTAAAACGACAAAGTGAGTCTAGCTGATATACAAAATAGTAAGGAAAAGAAAAATATGTTTCAATTGCAATAAAGTTTTAATATATTCTTCCTTTATTCGTACAAAAGAATATTTTGTATTCTGCAGTCGAATATTTGTAGCGCTTTATAATCAAGTTTATAGTGTATCTCGAAACTTATAGAAAGCTATTGCTAAAAGTTTCCCTGCCCCAAAACTTATGCACTACATAGAAAACCTGTTTATAATAAGTTTGTGCTGGCACACGTTTTCTGATAAAAGAAGAACTTTCCAAACTACTTAAAGTGTAAATTTATGCCAAAACAATTTATTCATTGCTGTTATTGGAAGTAAATTCACACAATGGAGGAAATTTATTCGTAGAGCCGAACTTTCAAGAGCCTCGAAACCGAAAATAAGTCCAATTCTGCAATTATAATTTATTTTACAGACTTTGGCTATTAAAAGTTATTGGTGTCATTGTTATTCGTAATATTAACTTCACTGGATTTGTAACAATTCTGTTACATTTCAGACATTTAATAATTTTCTAGACTTTTAGTAAAGCCAAAGTAAAGCACATTATTTCCTATAAGTATGGATGGTATCAAAGAAACAAAAAAGTTTTTTTTTTGCGTGGTTCATTTCGTGTTGAGTAAATACATAAATTGTTATATTGAAGTTAACGTTTGCATTAATCAATTTATTATTAATACAGTCTGAATTTTAATCTACTCCACTGACAAGAACGCAGTTCTTAAAATATAGATAGATAGATCCTTAATTTTCAAAATGTAAGAACTTACCATAAACTTTCGACCACTGAGCGGGCGGCCTCCAATCAGGATAGTGCTTTGGGAATTTTTCCCTCGTCCAATACGTGTGTAATACCATCCGATACACTGTCATTTTGTCCGGATTACACGTGTCAGTGTCACCGGGTGACAGCGCGGCGACAAGAGCCGGTAGCACCAGCGCAATTAACAACCGCGCCATTTTATCGATACCGACTATCGACACCGTCCCAACACTAGCTCGCTGACGTCATTGTTTGCTGTCACAACATGTCACTGTCGTTGGTATCTGTAACAAAAATATAATAGGTTATTGTCGCATTTTGTGGCGCAAAATAACATGTAAAATAAAATGCTAATGTTCTCTTGTGAATAACATGAACATTGAACCTGAGAATGTATTTGGTTTCTGACTTAAAAAATAAAGTTGAAACTAAAAAAAGTAAGTAAGTAGGGATTAAAATATAAACATGACAACGTCCATCTTGATACCAATATTGGCCACACACCTACACATTTATGAGCAAAACTTCTAAAATGTTTGATTATGAGTATACCCGTAGCGTGGCCACTATTTCTGAATAATGTCTGATTACGCCGTCTGCCAGACTTTATCACGCCTTCAAACCTAACAAGTACGTATATTGTATTACATCTTAATAAATTAGTCTGTGAGTTCGTCATACGGGGTTATTGACCGCACTATTTCGGTGCTTTTGAGGTGAGATATCGCTTGGATCAAGACTGGATTGTAAAGTAAAAAGAGTACAGAGTTGACCCTCTACTTACCGTTGCCTAGGGCAGTAAGTAAGTGTATCGACTTGCACACGCAAAGTGTGAAAAAATATCCTTACACTGTGTGCTTTCTGGCCTAGAATAGGACCAATATAACTTCCTGTGGATATCGTAACAGACGACTAAAGAACTAAATGAATATCCAAATAAGTGTACAATCGAGGGTATTGATTTAAAGTATTCCATCGAATGTGCGGCACTTATGCAAAATAAAATTCAGTCTTTCAGTTGCTAGAAATGGAAATTCTCTAGCATGTGTCAAAATTTGAAGCAATTGAAACAAGTCGTTATTTTATGTGCACATTCTAGACGAACTTTGATTGGATGCAATATTTTTATTACATTTTTTTTTTAAGTCATGAATGCTATAGTTTCCATCCTCATTCAAATGATTTTATCCTTCCACTGTTTTTTTATTTTCTTATTAGATTGTTGAAACTCATCCAACGTGGACCGGCACTGGGGCGCGTCTCAAAGCATTTCTATCTTTAGTGTTTCATAAGGTGTTCCGTGACGGAATGGAACACTTTCAACAGGTGCCGACTTCCTCTGGGACGTGTGGAAGTCATTAAATAGGTGTTGGGAGATGTCAAGATAACCGGGAACACGCTCGGATGATGATGATATATATTAACATATACAATTACACATAGCTACCCTGCACTACCTAATTTCCTATAATTTTTTTCTATTTAAACGAGGCTGCCTGGAAGAAATTGCTTAGCGATAAGGCCGCCTTTTGCGCATTTCCTAGTTTTTAAGATAATTATGTCCTGTTTTTTACTTTTGTGCAATAAAGGGTATTGTATTGTATTGTAATTCGACTCGAAAGAAGACTTTCGCTAGCGGGAGTTTCATCTACGAGCTTGTCTGAAACTTTTTGTCATGTTTTATAATATATTTAATTGTTTTTATTCTTCTACAGTTTCTTTATTTGGTCTTAGATTATTTGGGCGCATCTCAAAGCATATCTATCTTTAGTGTTTCAGGTGTTGCGTGACGGAAGAGAACACATGCGTAAACTTTACTTCCGCCAGGAATTCCGTCTACACTACAAGCTTGTCTGGAACATCCTGTTACTTTTTTTAATTAGCCAAATATTTAACGATGGACGTTGAGACCAACGAGCGACGATATATATTGAAGATACATGAGTTGATATACATATCATCATCATTATCAAGTCTTTCTAGTCTTCACTGCAGGAGGACGACCCTCTCTGTACTACCTGAGCTATAGCAGTCAGAGGATTTGGCCTACACTCTCCACCCTGGCCAGACGGGTTGGAGAGGTCTCACTGATGCCCAAGCTTTGTTTAGCTTGTGTTTCCTTAGTCGCCTTCCGATATTCTATTATACTTTGCCGAAAACCACACGGCAAATTCTTAAATGTTACAATATTTATTCAAGAAACCAACAGCTTTTTAGAAACAGTATGTTACGTTACAGATAAATGTCATTTTTAGCCAATAACAGGTTAATAAAAAATAAGACTATAATATTGACCCACGCACAAGTGTGTGTGTGTTTGTGTAGTTGTGGAAAAGTGTGAGTGTTTATGTTTATGTAATTGTTTAAATCTGCTATCCCCTACAATATAAGATGAAAAAATTATTATACTTGTACAAGTCACCAATAAAAGTGTTAACTAAGCCCGGCGTTGCTTAACATAAGTTATACATCATAAATGAATACACAACCCATGCATTACTAAAAATGTAATATTAAGCTTTACCTATTTTAAATTTAAAAGGAAAAACATTAGAAATGAATGTCCTTCTTTTTTAGGGTTCCGTACCCAAAGGGTGCAAACGGGACCCTGTTACTGAGACTCCGCTGTCTGTCCGTCTGTCTGTCTGTCCTGTCACAGGGCTCTATCTCTTGAACCGTAATAGCTAGATACTTGAAATTTTCACCGATTATGTATTACTGTGGCCGCTAAATAGTCCGCCAATTGTAAGACAATTTCATAGTTAAACAATAAAGTTTAGAAATAAAATAAAATAAATAAATAAAACAACAAATACTGAAAATAAAAAAAAGTTAAAAAATTAAAGTGGGTCGTCATACAAAAAACGTGTTTTTTTAGCGTTTTAGAACATTGTAAGGAGGTACGGAACCCTTCATGTACGAGCCCGACTCGCACTTGCCCGTTTATTTTTAATTTAGAGTTTAAATTGTAGAGTAGACCTAACACAAATGCAAAAGTTACATATTTTGCCTTGATTTCAGTAAAAATATAACTTTTCTTCTAATAAAATGTAATTTATTTACCCAACTCAATCAAATTATTTGTATTGCTTGTAATAACTTTTAATTATTGTATTATGAAAATCGACACTTAGATCACATAAAGGGTAAACTGACAACGGTAGACTTATTCTTGATATCACCGGAATATTTTTCCAAGCATCGAACTTTAAAATGGAATGCAACAAAAACCAGCGAAATAAAACATTTTTGCAGCGGAATGTAACTGCAAAGTCCTTGATATATTTATTTTATTGTTTCAACGTAACATATGTGTGTAGCCATGCAAACTGACAGCCATTCATTAAAGTCCGCACTTTTAAAAGTGCCCATCACTTGGCTACGCAATACCCGTTGTTCCCGAATGATTTAACTGCGTTATTGTGACACTATATCCAAAACAAACGCACAAAAGTTCCAGTGCTGAAGAGTAAGGGTATATTTATTGACATTGCAGAGCCCGCAAGACCCTAAGTCCATGTTTAGTATAATGCTTTGCTTGCTTAGCTCGCTCTTTCAAATACGCGTATGATTCAAATTCTTGCCCATTGTCTACAGGCTTGTAACGATGCTGCATGCCACCTGCATCTTGTTTTCATATCGCATTTCTTCATCTTATCCTGTTCGCTTATAAAAACTTCATTTTATTTTAAAATTTATCCCCTAATTCTATTTTCGAATCATTCACACATCCTTTCTCATTTTTACTTATTCAATTTCTATCTTTCATCCTGAACACATATTTAGGACTACCTATCTAAGTACTTGTTATAATATCTTAAAACAAATACTTAATATCTTATCTTGCTTATTATTTAAAGTATAATTATAACTTTGATATAACAATAAAATTAATATAATATCTATGTTGTTGAGTCTCTCTGTTCTTCACTTCCACCACCTATCTTCTATGTGGGAACTCCCCTGACAGCGCCGGGATAGGTCGAGGTCCCACAGGCTTTTACGATCTGCGCGTGACGAAAAGCAGCTGGTAGATTATTTAAGTTGTTTCTTTCTCCTAGACAAGCTTGGGAGTATTTATGTTTTATTTTTTGGTAAAGCCTAATTTACGTACAAGCAAGCTTAGTTCTCCTAGTCTAATAGACTTGCCGATGACTCGGACACAATATATTCAGGCACACTGTACGAATTGACACTTTTAAATTTATTTATTTTTCTACTGAAAATTGGGACACCATCAAATTATTGAAGCTTACCTATTCAACAAAACCCGACACCATGGCTTAGTCGAGAAAAATACATTAGATTCCCGCTAAACATGTATGGGAGCTACCAGAAAAAAAATATTTTAAGGCCGTACCTGAATTTTCCGGGGTCCAGTGCTGCTCCCATTTAAAATAAATTGTTTTAAAAAAACGGAGACATCATTTAAAATTTTGCTACTACCAAGTCTTAGATAACCCTTTAAACTATTTTGTGAACTACTGTTTACAGTTTATAATGAGAACGTTAAGCTTTACTACGCACATTTGCCAAAAGTGGCCGTTTTTCGCAAATATGCCTAGTAAAGCTTAACGTTCTCACTTTAAACTGTAAACAGTAGTTCATAAAATACTTTGAAATGTTATCTAGGGCTCGGTAGTAGCAAAATTTTAAATAATGTCTCAGTTTTCTTTGAAATGATTTATTTAAAATGGGGGCAGCACTGGACCCCGGAAAATTTAGGTACGGCCTTAAGCTTTTATTTTACCACTTTTTCAGCGTAAATAACATTCATTTCAATACCAAATTACAGCTTCATAGTACTAATAGTAGTATATAGTACTATACTATAGTAGTAGTCTTTGAGTAAAACCGCCAACAGACAAACAGATAGACATGGCGTAACTATGAAAGTTCCTTGTTTACTACGGAACCCTAAAGAACATAAATTAAATTTCAGAAACTTGTAACGAGATGTCAAAAGCGACAACCAGGTACGCTCTTAACTTAGTTTCTATCTAGATCAAACCTGCTTCATTATTTGAGATAGGAACTTTCGAGGACTTAATTTAATTATTTCAATGAGATTCTTTTTGAGTAGAATCCGCTAGTTTCCTTTTCCGTTAAGTCAAATCAGACATTTTTTCTTAAAGTCGAAACTAAGTATAAAATATCAGACTGTGACGTCATAGTTTCTTGGAGTCAAATAGCGCTCTTAATATCCGTATCACGTTCCAAGTGGATGTGATCAATGACAAGTGACATTATTTTGTCACTTTTTATTCTCCTAACAGTATCAAACGATTTATTTTTGACCCAGGAAACTACCCAATTAGGGTCCGGCGCGGTAATTCAAAGACACCTGATATTTCAGGTAAAAATTAAACATGCAAGAATAATCTAAAAATAGCTTTCATTTTCAATCTTTTATCAGTTAAAAACCAGCGTTATTATTTAACGAATAACATGAAACAATTATATTATTTTATCTCATAATTTTAAAAGATTCTCATTAAAATTAATTCCCAGTAAAAAAATTTGGCGCGAAAATTTTACGTCAAGGTCACCGAACTTTGCTAGTGGCCGCTTACAGGAGAGCACTGCTCACACTTCACCCCGCGCCGTACCTGTGGTAGAGGCAATTCTTTCGCGATCGAGTGATTATTTTATTCTCTGATTCGCTAGTGCACGGATATAACGCTTTATTTTTAGGGGAAAAATAAGACACGCTTTCGGGAAAATATAAGACCAGGGTTAGGGTAATAATAAGACAAACTAACGTTTTTATACAAGCATACGAAATACCACGAAATTACGTTTCAAAACAGAAGTCTTATAGTGATTTAAAATTGCAAGAAGCCATAGAAAAAATACAGAGCAAGCTGTATAAGCAATCTAATATAGTAGGTATTAATAAATCTTCCTTATGGAGAAGAGTTACATTACAACACGTCGAACCATGAAAGAAAACGGTTTTAAGTAAAGATGAAGAAGGAGATTCAGCTGACAGAATTAAACCGATGGCTGAATGAGGCTGGGCACTTACTAGAATCGTAATAAGGGAGATAATTTATACTTACATTACTCAAAAAAACATTAAAAACAATTTCAAAAATCCAGGGTAAGACTAGTTATAGCATTTTTTACTAAAAACGGGATAGTAGCAAAAAAATGGAACAGCTAAAAAAGTGTCGGCGACAAGCTACAAACAAGCCTAAACAAATAAGTATTTAACTTGAGTTAAATACTTCTTTGTTGAGGGTTGTTATTATCTTCTGATTCGACAAGTTTTTTTTTTTTCAATTTTCTTATCTTTTTTATATATTTCGTTTTATTTTTCCCCGCTCCTTCTTAAAATACCCAAGCCCGTTGAAAAAATACTTAAATCATAGAAGTTATTCGCTGTAATACTATATTTAAACTACGATGTCTTATATTTACCCCATTACAGTGGAAAATAATAAGACGCATAGTTTGTGTCCAAAAAGTACTGTTTTTAATATTTATTAGGAAACTGATAGTGATGCAAGATAGATAAATTGGTAGCGCACAATGCTACGGGTTCTAAAATATTTTATGAAAAATTTACTAACGTAAAAACGTTAAAGTTTTGTTTTTACCTTATAATTACCTCGCCTGACCCTATTTAGAAAAAAAAAACACATGTTTCTGGAACTTTTTGATGATATTTACAGTTTGTGCTTTTGGAATTAGGTTTTTTTTTCCTTTTATTTTTGGATGATTTTTTTAGTTTTGTAGGCCCATTTTTAACACGATTGCCTCAAAAAAGGAATGTAATTTTTTCAGAGTTCATGTATTAGCGGCAGCGTTGGAATCCTTACAATACAATACAATATTTTTGAAGTGAAAATTTATTTAAGTCCGGTGGGCATTTTTCGAGATGGGAATAAACCTTCTGTCGGCAATCCCGGAGTGTCACTGTTTTTTTTTGGAAATTTAAGGGCAGGAAAATAGTCTACAAGAATGCTAGTTTAAAATATCTTGTTATTAGCATTCTTGTAGATTTTCTTGTGTACGAAATAGTTTTTGTTTTAAACATTTGCAACTATGTTTGCTGTTGAATCTAGAAATACGACAAACAGCTCATAAAACTGATTTTACGGTAACAATCGCAATGTTCTAAATAGTTATAGCTAAAACGGTTTTGACATGGTTATAACCTTGTACTGACCTGTTTCTTGAGTTTTAATTGTTCACACAGCAATTTACTACCTACGTGTAATGAGCTAAAGGTATATTGTGAAGTTTAATCCTAGCTAATGAGTTACCTTTTTTTTACAAAAAGCGACGTGTTAATTAGGCGAAGGACAATCAAGGAATTGGATAGTCGATAGTTTTTACATTTGGTGTTAATTTGTCGTAAAGCAAGTGGAAAAATGGTGACGCGTTAATTAGGTAGCGAAAACAAACTGGAAAATTACCGTTCAGTAAATTTTTATCATCAGTGCTCTTTGGATTTTACCTTCATTACTTTTTATTGGTAATAAGTACACAACTTGCGAGTGAATAGTTTCTTTAAATGCAAAGCATGTGTCTATTTCTTATCTATCCTTACATCGTATTCATCGTTTCTTCTTTACATAAAACTCTATTTTATGGATGAATTCAGCCCGTTATAGTAAAAAAAAAATATTAAGGAACATAATAGGTATGTCGAAATATGAAAAATATGTTTTGGCTTTCCATAAGAATTCTGATCAGCTGATCAGTCAATTTGTATGAAGAATTTTTAAACCAAGCAAAATTTCATCAACTTCCAAACGTTTAAATTGTTTCAATATTGATACAGATCAAAATTCCCCTACCCGTCTACGATCCACTTTCGCTAGGGGATATCTGACCCCATGGACATCATAAATATCCTTCCCTTACTCTCGCTGACGGGTTGCAGACGTTTTTTACCAATATTTTGCCGATATTTCAAAGGGGTATAAAGTGCCTACGTCATGGAAAGGGAACACATATTAATCTGTGGCTGGAGGATTTTCTAACTTCGTTTTCTGAAACTTGTAAAAAAACATAAAGATGAAAGATTGCTTTTTCCTATGCGTGATGTAAAAAAAATATATAAATTACGTCTTAAAACCTGAAGGGTAAAGTTTAACACATAATTCCATGCTGAAGTGAGAGAAAGGAAAAAAACTTAGAATGTACCAGTAACCCATCACTATTTTGGTTTCTTTTCCGAACTTCTCGCCCATCATCACGCTAAAAGTGGCATTTGGGTATTGCAGCCATAAGCCCTGTCTACTTAGAGCCTCAAAACCCAAAATGCTCTGCTTACCCCAATAGGGATAAAGACGTGATAATGTATGTATGGTATGTATGTATATGTATCACCGTGTGGTTCCCGGCAGAGAAGAATAAGACCACCAACAAGTCTTTCCGTGGATGTCGTAGAAGGCGACTTAGGAAACACAAGCTAAACAAAGCTAATAAACATAATGAGACCTCTACAACCCGTCTGGCCAGCGTGGAAGGTGTAGGTCAAATCTCTAGCTACTCTGGCTAATATATGGCTCTGGTAGTACAGAGAGTGTCGTGCTCCTGCAGTGGAGACTAAAAAGGACTTGATGATGATGTATGTATATTGTACATAAATATGTACTTACAGAATAGACAGAACCTATGGCCATAAGACCCAAAGGCCACTTTCACTATAAAGTGGAATAAGGAATGGAAATAGCGACGCGGGCTATTATAGCGATTGTTATAAAAGCGGGTTGTTATAGAAGCGGATTTTTATAGAAGCGTGTTGTTATAGAAGCAGGTTGTTTAAGAAGTGGGTTGTTATAGAAGCAGGTTGTTATAAAAGCGGGTACCTAGTTAAAGAAGCGGGTTGATATAGAAGCGGATTGTTATAAAAGCGTGTTGTTATAGAAGCTGGTTGTTATAGAAGCTGGTTGTTATAGAAGCTGGTTGTTATAGAAGCGGGTTGTTATAGAAGCGGGTTGTTACAGAAACGGGTTGTACTACAAGCTATTTGTCCGCCGCGTCGCCTAATTAATACATGATTTGATGAGTCTCGCATTCCCTAATCCAAATAAATACTAAATTATGCATTCAAATCTACACAAACTTATATTTTGAAGATAATTAAAATACCGCGTAATACTGTACCTAATAGAAATAACAAACGTTCTAAAATCGGCATTTTCGAGGTGAAAAGCGAAGTTTTCAATGAAATCACAAGCGAAGGCTGTTCTTCGGGTAATCAGAGGTAATAAGCCTCTATAAGTTCGCGAAGGCGCCGTTTGGTTTGGAGGTAACACGAAAGGAGCGAAAGGGCATGACTGGAATTTTTAGTAAGCGAAATTGCTTTGCTAAAGTTAAATGTTCTTAAATAAAATACACTGGGGTTTTAAAGTTTGGAACAAAATGCCTATTAATGGTTTACGTAAATATTTTGACTTTGACTTTTTTGTTTAAAGTATATAAATGTTAAACAATTTCTGAAAATGTAAATTACCTGTTTATGTAAATTAAAATGTTAAATATTATTTTGAAGGTAATGTATTAAGTTTATGTAACATACATTATAAATATAAATAAAATAATACAAATCGAAATAAGTAGTTAATATATGTTCAAAGGAAGTAAGTATCACGGACTGAGCTCTCTGTAAACCCTTCATATTCTTACGACATTCACAAGAAAATGTAAAGTATTGTTATTATGCCAGAAACTACAATAATTACAAATGAACAATATAATGTAGCTTTTTTTTAAAAAAAAAATACTTATAATATCTACATAATAAAATCTCTGTTAAGGCGATTAAACCGAAGGCGAAGGAATCATTAACAAACAAAGCTTATAAGCATCAGTGAGACTTCGCCAACCCGTCAGGCCAGCGTGGAGAGTGTAGGCAAAATCCTCTGGCTGCTCTGGCCAAGTTTGGCTCTGGTAGTACAGAGAAGTTGTGTTCCTGCAATTGAGACTATTAAGACCTGTTGATGATTAATAAAATCTCAACAAAAAATTCAAACCCAGAAGTAGCACAGCTATGGCGTTGCCTCCACGGGCAAGGGAGTTGCAGCCAGTTGACATAAGTCTATACATCAAATCGCCGCGATGATATCGCCGTATGGAGACACGTTCATTGAGTCAGTATAGAATTTGTGGCACGACGATTACATCGTCACAATTGGGTATTTTGGTGGGTCAAAAATAAATAATTTGGTACTGTCAATTGAATAAAACGTCACAAAATAATGCCACTTGTCATTTATCACATCCACTTTGAACGTGATTTTGTATTATTAATGCAGAAAAACGAATATTAAGAGCGCTATTTGACTCCAAGGAACTACGATATTTCATGCAAATCCCATAGAAAATGTTTGTTTTTGACGATAACAAAAAAGTATCTTATTTGACTTGATGAAAATAGCGTATTCTCTCGCCGGTTAAGGCAACGCCTAACTGCCCGCCCACATCCAACAATCGATGACCGATTTTTTGGAGGAGAAAAATAGAACGTATTGATTGGAATAGTGCAACTCACAGGTGCCAACAAAATGTAGATCAGATATTCCTAAAAAAAAAATCGGCCCAAGTATCGGTCCTACAAAACGTCTGACGTGGGCGGCACCCTAAGAATACTACCGGGAACGCACCATTAGATGATTAGATTAGATAGAACACAAGTTAAGGAATCCTTCTTAAATTTAATTTTAATTTACAATGTTCGTGAACACGTATCGAAACTTTAAACAAACTTACTTCACTGCGTTACACGAGTTCAAGCCCGACACGATTCTAGATCGAGAACTCCAACTATCGATTAAATACTTCCACAATTCGAACGGACGACGAACTCGGAACTCCGTACAAGTTCCCCTTGTTTTTCATCGCCCCGGGTCTCCAAGGAACGATAATTCTATTAAGTTATTGTTTTACGGCAGTTATCATTGGCATGGTTTGCATAGCGTTTTCGAAGGTTTATGTGTTTGGGGCTGTGTTTTTGTGTTCTGCCAAAGTGCTATAAAATGCGGGAAATCAAATGAGAATAAGATTACATTTCCCGCATTTTATGGTTTCGATATACATATAACGTGGCACATGGCAATGCTGCTTTCCTTCTGGGCACGTTACCACAGGGTCGGCAATTTGTCAGTGACTTTTTATCTATAAGTAGTTGAAATAATTTCAATTAGTATACTAACAACTGTATTAGTATAGTATAAGTTTTCTTATTTTATTTTTATTAATTTGTTTATCAAGTTCTTGGTCAATAGAAAAGTACCTATATGAGTTGTCACAAACTGAAAATCACGATCAGTGAGCTTAATCAAACCCCTCTATCTTTGCACATATATAAATAAGATCATCATGATATTGTATACTAATTTCCCTATATCTATATTTCCTCGGTAAATAAATATTTGAGATAACAAAATATATGCCTTTTTGTTACCTTAAATACAGAGAAAACCTTACACAGATAGAAACCAAATTGTACTAATAATAAAAGTCATAGGTAAAACCTGTGAACAAAATGTGACATATTAAAGTGCCAACACATTCTTTTTATTTTACTTACAATAATAGATTCCCGTCAACCAAATACTTTTGTTGGGGGCAATCTCGAAAAACCTTTTAAAGAACGAAATGGAAATCTTTGTCCTTGTATCATCAAAGGCCCTTTGTGCAGTAAGTACCAGCTTGAAAGACAACAAAATAAATGGCATAAGCAAACTTGAGGAAGTCTAAACTGCTTATAAAGTCGGCCAATTAATTTCTATGAGACCGAGAGGACGCCGGGCAAGTTGGAACGGCTGAGATTTTTATGAATTTTGCAGCGCATTTTGGCTGAAATATGTTTTGTGCAAACAAAGCATGTATAGATAACATAAATATTCACTTACAGATAAAAAAATGTAAGACTCATATTTCAATACCTCATAATATAGAAAATTTTACATATTGCGAAATAACAAAATAGGATTTCAGTTCAAATCAAACTTGACACATCTTCATCTGCGTCATTCAAACATACAATATCATCTCACTCTAGTAGGTATGTAACTATACACGGAGTTGTGAATTTTCAAATATCCAATTCTGAAGAACCTGCGTATAAAAGCTATGTCATATACCTATCTGTATTCCGAATGGTCCTGTTGGATTGAAATGAACTGTCCTTGTCTCTAGTAGCATCCTTGTTTTACGCCGGACCCTCATGGTTATTTATATTTTGGCTTAATGAAGGGGATGGAAATTTAAGCTTCAACCCAAACTCATGGTCTCGTATTTCTATAACTTTAATCTTTATTAATGTATTTATTTTTGTCCGTTCGTGTTAAAATGAAGTGATAAACAAAAATCGGCGTAGTTTTTGGCGTATAAATATTTTAGGACATTGGAGAGTTTCATAGACTACATCATTACATCCTGAAAGTTCCCAAAAGAAAGGTTCGTGAACGAAATCATTGGCAAAGACTAGTAATATATTTACGAATAGAGACAGCATAAACATAAGATATTTTGAAAATATTGAAACTGCTTATAAAGTCCGCCAATTAACATCTCCAAGAGACCGAGAGGAAACCGCGGGCGAAACTTACAAACGAACAGTTTGAGAACATCCTGAATTATTAAAACTTCATTAGAAGCTGAAGATTGTGCTACGAAATTCACAAACGCTATGGCGTTTGTTCTAGATTAAATTAACCTCTTGTCTTACATGGATAGTAATATGAATATACTATATATATATATATATATATATATATATATATATATATATATATATATATATACTATATATATATATATATATATATACTATATATATTAATATATATATAAATGTAATTAATATGACATTAATTCTTTAAATGTGATACCATATAGCCCTATTTATCAACAACAGTTATATATTTAATTTTTTACTCAATGTACTCTTATTGCCTAAGCCCTAAGCGATTTTCGATCTTTTAGCTTCGAATTGATCAATAAATCATTTTAGGCGGTGAACCCACTACACCGAGCACCGTCGCGGAGCGCGGTTCGACACGTTTTCAGTGTGTTAGACTAGGCGTGTTTTCTGAGTGTGATACTTGCACACAATTTTAAAATCTGCCGCCCCACACTCCGCAACGGTGCGCGGTACAGTGGAATCACCGCCTTAGAGCTCTGAATTCAAAATTTATTTACACGTAAATTTTGTTTTATTTTTGACACGATATTTAAAACTTTTGGCATACTTTAATAAAGTTTTTTAAACACCAATAAAGTGTTTTAAACACATTAAAGTTGTTTAAAAAACCTATACTTAAATGAAAGTCTATAACGTATGTATAATATTATAAACAATGTCTTGAAATATTTACTGTAAGATATTTAAAAGCAAATATACTAAATCATTTTAGAAAAGGTTGCTTATTATAGGATGAAGATTTATATATCTGGCGCCTCATGTAACGTAACCCTAATTTGCTGGGTAATATCTTAATGGAAGTTCCGGCTACATACGTATATTATATACGACCTGATACATAACAAGATTGAGAACAAGGACAAATGAAACCGAAGCTCTTAAGAGAGCTTATTTGATGCTCGGAATTATTTATGTCATATTACTATGTTTAAGACACTTAGAATCATTACATCGAGGATCTAATCGGATTTCGGTAACTAAGTCGTTGACGTAAGGGTAATTGAATACGACAGTTTGTAATAGTAATACTGCGTTTTGTAATTTGAGGGCAGATTACAATCATGTGCGATCACTGCCAATACAGTTATTATGTTATATTTACAAATATTATATGTTGGTATTAATAGGTTTCTAAAAAGCCCAAAAAATCTTAGCACCTGAATTCAAGAACTAAACAGAAACTAGGTGATTAGTACAATTACTCAATAATTTATTGTAATTCAGTCTGGTTAAAACTGAAATCTGTATATCACTGTTCTAATGTTAGCCTTTGCTGTAAAGATAACATCATCTACTCGTACATAGCCTAAAGTGACTTAAATTTAATTTGACGGACATTACTTTGACACTGATTCATATCATAAATATTACACATAAACCGAATGCCATTCTAAGTAAAAGCCGGACATTATTAATAAATCCAGAGAGTCATTAACTGACGTCGATCCTACATCATCTGTCAATGGTGAAAGCCTTGTCGTGTATCGAGGGAGCAAATAATTTGATTTCGGTATCGGCTGCTGGGGATCGGGTATAATTTTAAGTTTGATGTTAGGGACTAGTGGTCCTTTTGAGCTGGGAATTTAATTGTAGTGAATATTAAAGGTCAGTTGATAATGTTAGATATGAAATATAGGTTTGCTTATTTCATCTTACATATTTCACTCATGGATAGTTTGTATTACAAAAATAACTAGAAAAAGTCAGCTAAGAAACAATTCAGGGAAAGGATCTGTACCAGGAAACTAAGTATCTGAAAGGCTGTACATTATATTAGAAATCATAATATGATGGTTGATAAATAAGTAAGTATGTATCTTTAAGATTTACATTATTGAAAAGATGTATATAAAAAAGGTAACTGAGTGACGTAGATTGATCTATTGTTTTTAAAAATAGCAAGCGTTTATAGCAACTGCTGGAATAAAAGTTTTTTTTTACAGAAATAAAATTAAATTTGTTAATTCCTTTGTAAACTTTTACTTCTGATATTTCTTCTATGTCACTATCACATATCAGCGTACAAAAGACGATTAATTCGGTTTACAAAGACACTGAATAACAAGATCCCTTTTTTTCTTAATTATTCTTTCCTTTTCAAAACTTGAAGAATGATTAATTTCATCATTATTAAAAGCTTTATAATCTACTATCTACTTCATAATTAAACATACAAGTCCCACATCTCACCGACGCGACGCTTAGCTATTCATTAACTTGGAAAGTGTTTTATGAATAATTTGTCTGGATTAGTTGAACAGTTAGTACTGGAACTTAAATGCTTTTTATTGATTTGTTTGCAAATTTTCTAAGTATCCTTGGATTTATAGATATAACTAGATCTTCTGGACTAATCTGAAGGAATAAAGTAATTACAGTCAGCTTTTATCGTTATAATATAAACAATATGTTTATTTTACTGCTTTCCCAATCTGCGCACGTTTCCTAAGCACTTCCAAAGCAGAAAAAGTAGATACTAGATAAGACTACTAGATTTTGTGATAATTTTAACATGTTTGATATAATATTTGTCCAATTTTAAATTCTGTACGTACAGTTTACATATACTACACTTCAAGACTTGCTGATAAAGATGCATATGAGTTCGAGATGCCACTTCTTCACACGCTGCAAGGCGAGGCAGCAATGGCAGTAACTTAGAATGATAAAAGTTTAATGTTAGAACTTTTATAATTCTGATTGGAATAAACATTTTAGTGTATTTATAATGTTAAACAGTTTTGCAAAACAAATGCAGTTTAAACTTGGATCTAGCATACAAACCTGATTACGAGATTCTAGATATTTCTTAATGCAAACAACATGAACCAGTTAAAAGTAAATATAGTTATTATTTAACAATACTATGACGAAATTCCAAAAAGTATGACCTTGTTGAAGTACTTCGACATACTAACCCGAAAATACTCGCGTTTATTTCAGGAATTATGAGACACAAATATTTTAACGAACTTTATTACGAGGTTGCTGGTGAAGCGCGAATATTTTTAAATATCTTAGCAACAGAAAAACAAAACATTAGGTGAGGAGTAATTAATATAAGTCGGTTGTAAATGGGGCAAAAAAAAATGTGCAAATGACGTGCCATTTTTGCGTTACTCTTAGCAGCTAATGATACACGGTGTATCATTCTAAGAACTTTCTCGATCAAGTAGTAACCTTTCGAATAAAACAAAATAAAAAAAATAACAAAATAAATTCTACTTAGAGATTTAGAACTATCTACGATATTATCATGACAATAAGTGGGTACACGATTGATGAATAAAAGTCCCTGCAAAGGCCTAATTACTGAATAAATATTTGATTTTGATTTTGACACACGTTCATAGATACATATAATCGTCATCATCATCCGAGCGTCTTCCCGGTTGCATCCTCAGCGGTAACACTTCAGAGCCCGGGGTTCACTACCTAACCCTAGGTGATTTGAGGAGGTTGCTGGTTTTTTCACAGAGCGACTGCCGTCTGAGCTCCGCAACCCAAAGCGTAGACCAAAATCAGGGACCCACATCTTCGAGTACCTTTCCATGTACGGAATCATATTTATTTTCAGATAATCAAGTGATTCAAGCCAGCAATATCCTAACCAGACTGGAAACAACTTTTCACAAAGTATGCTTTCTAGTGGGATTTGGACACATGACCTCCGTATCACAAGGCAAACGCCTTGACCACTGGACCACGGAGGCAGTCACGTACATAGATGTATATATATACACACAATTACACACGTCATACTTATAATACCGTTTTTTTATGTCAGAGTTTTAAAAGAAGAATCAAAACATCAAGAGAGTTCGTTCACTGTTTAACTTTATTTGTAAGTTGTTGAAATAACGAAGTGACTATCCAACTGAAGTCTCTCTTATTAACCGAGCGAGCGGAGCGAGCGAGGGCTATAATTCAAGTTGGGGCGAAAACACATTGTTTGTATGTATGTATGTTTGTTCCGCGATAACTGCCGAACCAATGGTCCGATTTTGATGAAATTTGGTAGGCATGTAGGAATATCAATAGAATTTTCAAGTTTGTTGGGCATCAAAATCGGTTCAGTAGTTTTTGAAATATTAATAAAAAATCGCGAGGTCTAAGTTCACGGCGAACTACTAGTCTATGTGAGTTATAAACAACCTACTAACAAAACTTAAACGTGAATGAATACGACACGGAAGACTGATTCCAAAACCACAAACCTCAATACTACAATTATAACCTACAAACGCATATCACCACCCAAAATCCGAATTCGATCTTATTACGTAGAGATAATGACTAAAATGATTTTATCTGTATGGTAAATATATCTTGGTCTGTAGAGACTGTGGTTTGTCAACGTACGATGACCTATTTCAAGTCTATTTTGGTGGACGGACATCGAACGAGCATCAGTCGGCTGAACAAACATATTCCTTTGCAGAGAAACACCTGGATTTTAAACTTTAAGGATAAAATACAAATCAATTGCGTAAGAATTCGTTAATTATTAGTAATATATAAAAAAAAGATATTAATTAAAACAATATATACTATTAAATTTAATTTTAATTACACTATTTACATTAAAAAGCTGTGTGATTCCCGGCAGAGTAAAATAGGACCACTAAAAGTCTTCCCGTGGATATCGTAGAATCGAAATTAGGAAATACAAGCTAAACAAAGCGTATAAATATCAATGAGGCCTCTTCAACCCGTCTGGCCAGCGTGGAGAGTGTAAGCCAAATCCACTGACTGCTCTGGCCAATATATAGCTCTGGTAGTACAGGCACGGTTATGCTCCTGCAATGGATACTAAAAAGACCTGATGATGGTGATGATGGAAATTGTATTAAAAAAAGTGTTAACAATCATATACATTTAGACCGTAAATCTTTACATCAGTGCAAATCCGCAGCCTTTAACCTCCCACTGCTGGGAATATGCAGAGGTATATTCCCAGCAGTGGGAGGTTGTTAAGTATTTCTGACAAAGGTCAATGATGGCCATTCAACACGATCCTGAGCTACTCTTATTCATATTTGACATGCGCGCGTTATATCACACAGATTGAGCTAGCCCCAAAGACACTTGTTTTATGGGATACTAACTCAACGATATTATATTTTATTATAAATACCTATATATAAGACCAGGACATTTGAAAAAGGCCATTTTCCAACTTGCCCTGGCTAGGGATCGAACTCAGAACCTCAGAGTGGCGGTCTTACGTGGTTAACAATACGCCAAGGAGCTCGCCATTACATAATAATACATCAAAATATTTAAATAAGTATAAACAATTAGTAAAAAATTTATCCAAACTCAACCGTAAAATAAAGGGCTTTTGATTCTCAATCCGAAAATAATTCTACATGCTTTGTAACAAAAATCCACCTTTGAAAGCCTTTTGTCAAAATAAAGCAGCACCTGTGTCCCGAACGTACTGGGGCATAAGTTGAGCATACAAGGGGGTCTGTTTATTAAAACCCCAACATCAAAGGTTTTTTAGATTTTAACCAGAATTTCGGAGTGACCCATTTGCGCAATTTTAATGCGTTGATGCTCTTTTGGAAAAATCGGGTATCTTTGTACTCAAATTTAATATTGTAAATAACTTTTTTTTGTTCAAAACTTTAATTTATTAAAGGATTATAAAATTGCGGTTGTACTCGTATTTCAATTTAAAAAATATAAAAAATAGGAACGTTCATTTTTTATTGAGGATCTAACGAAGTATGAACGATGGAACTTGAAGTTATATATACTAAGCTTACATAATTATTAATGTAACAACAATAAGGATATTTGGAACACGTTTAAGGCTTCACCACAATCAGCCAAAAACAAATCTCCTTTGGAGGTACTTTCTATCACACCATTAATCTTTGGCGGTTACAGCGCAGCGGTGGCAGAGTTAATTTATCAGTTATACCGTTATTACAAACATACCTACAGTCATACTAAACACGTCTTTATCCCTCTTGTATCTTCCTTCCTGCTATAGTTACAGGCAACTTAAGGACTAGACAGTAACATCTAGTTATCACTAGTTAGTTGTATTCAACTGCATTCCCAAGGAGCGCTGTTGTAAGGCGTCAAATCAAATAGTTTTCGTCTTTTCTTCTCCACTTGGCAAGGTCTTTGGCATTCTAGGGTGACTATTGAAATGGATCTTTGGAGAAGAAAAAGAAGTGCTGTTAAGGATGCGAGCGAAGATGAGAAGAAAGAAAATAAGCCAAAAAAATATGCTATTTTCAATGCCGTTTGTTCACTTATATTACTTCTGCGCTATAAAAGCAGGAATAAGTTACCAAGAACCGCAAAGCGAGGCCAAGATCGAAGATTTACTACAAGGAAAATTGACGCAATTAGTTATTTCCCTGAAACCAATCTGTGGGTGCTGGTCGCTGTACGGGGATTATAAATTGCTCAACTTTGAAAGCGTTAAAGTTTAGCAGAAAAGGGGATTTTGTTTAAAACAAAATAGGTTTGACCAATAATCTAGTCTTAGTTTTTTTTTAAAGTAGAGTATACCTATCAGTTGCTTGTCTTCCCTTCAGAAAAACCCGATCGAGGAAATTTATAAGAATCTGGATCATGTCATATAAATAAGTATTTCATATTGTTTTAAAATCCGATTTAATTCAAAATTTTACTTGTGGCCGCCTCTGCAGAATAATTCTGCTCTTGCAATATTTTCAATTTAGCGCTAAAATATTTTAAACCGCTCATATCGATTATTCAAATCACAGTGCTTAACTCGCACCGAACTCACTCATGCGAGCTCTAATCGAGATCATTTTTCACGCCCTCTTGATCTACCTTTGTAAACTCTAAGCGAATACATGATTTAGTTGTACAGTATTTTAGATTTCTTTTTTGGAAATACACAATTATCTAAGGTTTGAGTTATTGAGAGCTTTGTTCAAAGTCTAAGAGCCGAGTGTTTTTGACGTTTGATTTATTTAGTCTTTGTTTCTATAGAAATATATGAGCTCATTTATTATAATGTTGTAAGAAGACCAAATAAGTTCTAACAATTTTATCAGCACTTAATTTTTCTGGTATATGCCAAGTTATAGACGCCTGGCCAGCCTACGGCGAACTGACAAATTTGTTTAAGCACCAGTGTATTTTTTTTATTTGACCTATTCTGTCCCACTTCTGGGCAAAGGTCTTTATTCTTCTAAGCTTTTATCTTTCCAATGCAATCTCCGACCGTCGCTTCTCTACCTTCAAGTGAGGAGCTCGGTTGCCCGATAGTAGTACGACTCTCTAGCGCTTTGGCAAGTAAAGCAACCCCCGGAGTGGTCTGCATTTGAATGGGTGACCACAAGTGGCATTCAAATTTCTTGAGCTTATCCGTGCTTTGGAAGGCACGTTTATCCGTTGGTCTCGGCTTTCATTTTTGTATGGCAGTCGTCAGATACCTTTAGGCAACTTGAAAAATCTGACAACAGTGGCGGCTTCTTACACACGAAAAAAAACTTAATTCTTAATTTCAGAGTCCTTGTTTACCCTTCTTGCGTCGCCTACCTTCGGTATATTACTTCGTGGCTATATGAGCCCAGAGTTCTGGGTGCATACTGCATACGTGACTCGCCCAATCCCATTTAAGGTTTGTGGCCTTGCAGGCTTGCATCCCACATCGACGATACCTGTCAGCGAAGCGTAGTGTTTCTGATGTTGTCGATCCTTGTAACGAGTATGCTTCGCTCCATTGCTCTTTTGCAAATCTTGATTTTGTTTTCGACCATCTCCGTGGCGTAATGCTTAAGACGATGCATGGAGTCCAGTGCTGCCCCTATTTGAAATAAATTATTTGAAAGAAAATGGAGATATCATTAAACTTTTTGATCTATTAAAACATAGATAACCCTTCAAACTATTTTATAAACTACAGTTTACAGTTTAAAGTGAGAACGTTAAGCTTTAGTTTGCATTTTTGCTAAAAGTGGCCGTCATTTAGGTTTTATTAGATCAACATTTTTATAATATCTCCGTTTCCTTTCAAATAATTTATTTCAAATGGGGGCAGCACCTGACTCCATGCACCGTATTAACATGCTAGTCCGCCACTACGGAGGTTTTGGGTTCGATTCCCAGCCAAAACGAGTTGGAAAATGGCCTTTTACAAATAATTCTGGGTTTTGAGTGTTTATCTATTTATTTATTAGCTAAGTATTCCACAACAGAAGTTTAAAACTTACTTTGGGGCTAGCTCAATCTGCATGATTTGTCTCTATATAGGTATTTATTGTCCCTATATATTTGTTTCTAGAGCTTATGACAATGACCGACCATGTCTGGGCGCCTTAGGTACATGTATTGAATTAGTTTAACTTTATTTGCTTGCTTTCAGTTGTTAATTTTATCAGAGAAGATTTAGAATTCATTTACTCTGTGCGTTCATACTCTCTGTCACAATAAATCATAATAATATCTTCGTAATTGCAACGTTTCCATACAAACCGACGATCATACTTCATAGTAAAATCAGATTTAGTACCTACGTGATTTAATCATTATAATTTATATCCTTTTCAAGTTACAAAGTGCAGATTGCATTATGCACTTACAGGTGCAACTTCTTGAAGAATGGTGTCGGAGGCACGCCGCGAATAAATCTTCGCGGAGTGCGACTAACACAGCAAGGCGCAAGGCATAAGCGGTAGCGGAAACATTCGAAACTGAGCGATGCTGTGCTGTATTTAAACAATAGGATTTCACTAGTTATTGCTACAGGAATAACAAACTCTAAACATTTTCTGATTAACAGTAACCGCGAAAGTTCTGATTGAAATTCCTAGCGACCATTAAAGTGTCAAATTTTAATGTTCACGTAAGAAGCGTCATTAACATGAATTTTGTGCTCATTTAAGTACATTTTCATTAAAACTGGTGTAACATTTTAAAGTCGCTCGTATTTAGCAGTAAAAATAATGGTCATATGACTATTATGGTAGAGTGTTATCATGTAATATGACAAATTGCTCTTTCCTTTGGCTAAAAACTATCGTTGTACTGCGAGCTCACAGCCGTTCTCAAAATTGCTCATATTCAATAAATATCTAATTAAAACTGTAAGTTTTTGTTCGGGTCAACAAATAACATATACTAAAGTAAGTAGCGGTTCGCTGGAACAACTGTTCTGGATCTTTAGAGGTGAAAAAGTCTATAACTTGAACCAGGCACTTTCATCCACACCCGTCTCGCTTTACTTTATCAAAGAAACTCTCACTCTGACGTTTACGAGTATAATGCTTTCGTGTAGCCGGTTATGCTTTCTGCAAATATAGTAGTTTCAGCGAGCCAACACTTTACGCCTATGACGTTTACGCTACTTACCAACAACTTTATTAACTGGGTTACAATAAGTTATGGCCCAGCCATAATGAGCGTATTTTTGAGTTGCGGAAATTCTGCTGCATGCTGTTTTATAAAATAGTGCTATTTTTGTCTCGAGGTGACAGAAAATTAATTTTTGAAACTTTCTGCGACTTATAATTCAAAAAAATACCCTCCATTGGTTAGGCCCTTAGTGCTGATAATATACGACGACCTCCGTGGTGTAATGGTCAACACGCTAGTCCGCCAATCTGGAGGTTCTGGGTTCGATCGCTAGCCAGGGCAAGTTGGAAAATGGCCTTTTTCAAATTGTCCTGGGTCTTGGGTGTTTATCTATTTATTTATTAGCTAGTATCCCACAACAGAAGATGTTAACAACGATGCTATATTTTATAATGTATTAATTATAAAATATAGCATCGTTGAGTTAGTATCCCATAACATAAGTTCAAAACATACTTTGGGCTTTATTATACGATATATTATTAGGTATACGAAATGTTTCAACTTAGTGCTTAGTCGCTTTTCACGATTATCAACATGTTGGTTCTACTAAGGTTGGAAACCACTCGCCTAGAGGTCAAATTGCAATTGTCTTCTTCTTCTTCTTCGTCTAAACGCGTTCCCGGTTGCATCCTCAGCTGTACTGCTTCGGAACCTAGGGTGCGCTTTCCTGCTTTTTCTTCTCCAAATATAACATGCATGTCAATGGTCACCCAAGGATGCCAAAGAATTGCAAAATGGAGAAGAAACAGCCGGAAC
This sequence comes from Acrobasis repandana, assembly GCA_963576875.1. Classification (NCBI taxonomy): domain Eukaryota; kingdom Metazoa; phylum Arthropoda; class Insecta; order Lepidoptera; family Pyralidae; genus Acrobasis; species Acrobasis repandana. Next base: position 4,220,340 of record OY756223.1, on the reverse strand, counting down.
AGTTGATTTAGCTACAGTTTTACGACCGGCCGCCTGCCTGACGTCAACCCACTTTGGGAATGTATTTGTGCGAAAAGTTTTACAACGGGAATAAAAGAAAATAAATAATAAAATAATAAAAAGAAAATTAATTCAGGAATGCAATTGTAGCACGAGATGTTTGTGTCCTTTAGTCACCTCTTACAACATCCACAGGAAGAGATGGAGTGGCCCTATTCTAACCCGGAACCACACGGGTTCAAATTGCAATTGTATTTGTATTTATTTACGAGGATTTATTTTGACTTGGAACTTACCACACATTTCTTCTAAAAAGATAATCATTTCAAACCTAAGAGATACCTATATTTATTGAGTCAATACCAACCTAAACCCTTCGGGGCAAGATTACCATATACCGAAAACGTACATCCATTTTCGTCGCGTACATGCAAATTTCAGGGCTCATCAGTCGCGTTCCTCCTAAAAAAACAATTCCTCAATTGTAGACTCGACTGTTCAGAGATCTCAAGCACACATACCTGCCTACGAATTACCCACTTACCCTGAAGATAAACATAAAGGAAATAAAGCGACGTAAGCGCTGAAATTGATATTTCCTCGAGCGCTTCAGCATTCACCCGGTACGTTTTACAGCTAAAGTCACTTTCAATTTTCAACGTCAAGCGCTTTATGGTTGCTTCGATCGTGATGGGCATAAACCTCTAGAGAATGCCTCGACTTGTCTCCATCTATGCAAGCCGCGAGATTTCCCAATTCCTGCAATCCCTTCCTTTGCAAATTTAGACCATATTTCATCTACCACAAAGTCCTTTCTCGTGGTTTGAGTAATGATTTCTTAATCTAAGAAGGCAAGTCCTATTTTTTACTTCCTAAGGTTACCTTGTTGCAAGAGATGCTGTAAAACTTTACATTTTATTACAGAAAGCTCTTCGGATTACTGCTTGTTTGAGTGATGGTGAAATTTTAAAGTGGTTTGTTTTATTGGATATGAAACTATTTTTATTTATTGTTATCTCCTGGGTCTGCTGGAAGAGATTTCTTATGAAATAAGCAGTACCTATGTACTCTATTTTCTTACTTTGTACGTTCCTCTGTTTGTATGTTGTGTACATGAATTTTGTAAATAAAATAGATAAATATATAAAGACAGATATTTAAGTGCTGCCTAAAGGTCCATGTTTTGAACGTTTATTTTTAGATTAGAGTAGTAGGTTTACTCAGAAGGGTATTTATGGAATTTGTTTCAATATTAATTTAAATACAAATCTAGGAATATTTAATATGAATAACAAGGCAAGGAATTTTAAAATTCTGTCTAAATTATTTTGGTAAAGAACCCGAAACTCAGGTAAGAAGGAGTATCTTATTATTAAACGATGAAATTCTATTACAACTTTCGAAATAATATATGTTAAAAATATTTTTGTATCTTCTACATCATACTTAAAAGTTTGAAAGCTTATAGTTTTTTTCTACATTAGATACTTTGCTTATACTTTAGATCTGAAATAGATAATTACCATTTTTAATTCATAAAAATGATTAAATATCACCTAATTAACTAGTGAAAGAAATAAAACTGGATAATAATTCTTGAACCCTGCGCTGCGTTTGTCAGCGAATGCGAAATGGGCGGTCAAAATTGTTCACAAATGAAAAAATATTTCCCGAACATAAATTGCTGTTTAAACGTCACAGAAAATGGTTTTGTTTGAAAGTTGTTTCAATTTGCTGTACTGTCGTTGTATATTTTGTTTATTTTGTTGTGTGTCAATCATGAAATGGTTTTCCATCCAAGCTATGAGAACTGATATGATTTACTCGTGAATATATGTGTTATTTGGTATTTATAAAGTTAAGTGATTAATTAATTATGTCAAGGGCTTTAGATTGTGATTTTTTACTACTGTACTGCACATGTTTGGGGCGTGAATACTTTTTTTTTTTTAAATTCATGTACATAAATAAATATATAGGGACAAATCACACCGATTAAGCTAGCCCTAAAGTAAGTTTTTTTTAAAACTTGTGTTATGGAATACTAACTCAACGATACTATATTGTATGATAAATACAAATATAGATAAACACCCAAGACCCAGGCTCGCAACTTGCCCTGGCTCGGGATCGAACCCATAACCTCCGGATTGGCGGTCTAGCGTGTTAACCATTACGCCACGGAGGTCGTCTATGTCTTTGTGATACAATTCTTCTTCTTCTTTTCGAGCCAATCGACATGAAAAGAAAAAGAATAAGTGATACATTATTACGTCTTTATCCCTAATGGGGCAAACAGAGCCATTGGGTCTTGCGGATCTTAGCAGACAGAGCCCAGGGCCGCAAGACTCAAAGGTCACTTTCAGCGTAAAAAGAATCAAAATAGATGGGTTGCTAGCCGCATCACCTAATAACATAATTAGCATTTCGCCCATTTCCTCGATCGGCTTCTACGATCTGCGCGTGAAGAGAAGCAGCTGGTACATTCTAAGTTTTTTATTTTCTCCCACATTAGCATGGAAGGAATTATTTTACAAATTGTGAACCATACGTAGCTCATCGTCAACCTATATTATTGCTGGCTTTTGGATGCTTCTTTCACCCGTCCTGGGCCAAAATTCAGTCAATGCCTAACTCCACTGTTTCCAATCTGGAGAGAAACCTGGCTCTCTTGCTGGTCACCTGACCTACCCAGTTCCAAAATAATATCACAATAATTTATACAAATAATTCTTTTTTTCATTATTCGAACACAATATTCGAAGTTCTTGCAAGTAAATAAATATGGTTACGAGGAAAAATAATCCAAAATGCATTATAATTTTCACAACGATTTTTGTTTTAAATTCCGGAACCGTGGAATTATCACTTTATTTCAAATGAAATTATCGTTACATAAAATTGGAGTTTTTTTTTTCTAAAATTCATACTTAAACTAGAACTTTGCCACCAAGGGGTTCCATAGAAACGGTTGATTTAATTATTTATAAATGCTTGGAACAATACCTAAATTTAAAATATGTAATAAAAAAGTCACAGATTTTGTGCCTCACACGACTATCGAGCACATTGGAAATAAATCTACGGAATTCGAGAAAATGTTCTTTTGACTTATTGACTTTTTTCAAAAAGGTTAGGCTACAGGGCAAACCCTTAACCCGATTGTCCTTGTTTTAGGCTCAAATTGTAGCTGATAAAATTTTCTAAAAATTTCGCAAATATTTGATATCATTATTTGTTTCCGAAATATCGAGCGCCAAAATCAAAAATTCGGTTTTTTTTTTACTATTTCGGCCACAATGACCTTCCATAGGTCATTGTTCGGCCATAACTTTTTCGTTTTTGACTTTCTCGATTAATTCTTTTTGCACCTTACAGCTCTTCTAAATAGGCGTTCTTTTGCGAATATAATATCTTCAAAACTCTTCGAGATATAAGGGGATCGCACTTTTTTGTAAAATAGGAGCCTACACTGGAGCGAAGGAAAAGACATTTCCAATGTCAAAAGCGAGAAAACGCACCCCGGGCTCCGAAGTAGCACAGCTGAAGATGCAACTAAAAGAATACAAAAAGCACGTGCCAAAAATAACCCAAACTGGTCCCCAAATTAACATTGTACTCGTTCAAAGTAGGTATCTATCTTTCATATGAAGTCCATTGAAAGGCTACGAGCGCTACGAAAGCGTAGGTGTCTACCTACTAAGTCTACGATCACGTAGCGCCGAAGCCCGTAGAGTAAACAGCCAGGAAATTGTATGAAGCTTTCATGTAATATTTATGCTGGCGTAATATTGCTTTGAATAAGTAATTGCTTCATACGCTACATTCTTTTTTAAATGGAATTTTATACACAATTCTTATATAACTAACACACACATTTTTTTTTTATTACGCACACCTTTTTAACACCCGACGAAAAAGAGATGTGTTTGTGTGTCTGTCTTTGGCAATGTGGCTCCTAAACGAATAAACCGATTTCGATGCGGTTTTTTTTAAATCGAAAGCCTTCCTTGTCTCGTGGGTGAAAGCTTGAAAGTAGGGGGACTTTTGATTGTCTGGCATATAAACTTGTTTTAAACTTGTGTTAATATAAAATAAAGTTGAAAGATAATATAAGGTCAAATATGTTATTATTCAAGCTGTGTGGTTCCCGGCAGAGTAGAATAGGACTACTCTAAGTCTTCCCGTAGATGTCGTAGAAGGCGACTAAAGAAAAACAAGCTAAACAAAGCTTATAAACATCAATGAGACCTCTCCAACCCGTCTGGCCAGCGTGGAGAGTGTAGGCTAAATCCTCCGACTGCTTTGGCTAATATATGGCTCTGGTAGTACAGAGGGTCGTGCTCCTGCAGTGGAGACTAAAAAGACCTGATTATGATATATATTTATTATGACACTTTATTTTCTAACTACATAGTGTCGAAAACTACATAGTTATATGCCTCGATTATATGCAATTTCTTTCAAATTACAAATACCGCCGAAATCCGACATGTCATTTCAAAATAAAAGCTACACTACGTATGTATGAAAAAGTCTAAGGTAAATGCATAAACGCTTATAATGCGTACGCCTGCTGGGCCGTCAAGCTCCTCAAAAGCTCGTAGTAAACGTAGTAAAGCTACAAAATTGTAGGAATAAAGGCAGGGGATGTTATATTTATACTGGAGTAATGTTCCGCAATTTGAATAAGTAATTGCTTAGTCTATGAGGGTATAACAATTTGTTTGTGCTATGAATATTTAGCTCTCTTAGTAAGTGTTATATGGGAACGTAATAATTAGGAGAATATTTTGAAACATTTTTTTTATATACGTATAAATGATGAGATGGAGGGAGGATCTGTCTGCTTTTGACAGAGATTGGAAAGAAGTAGCTAAAAATTGAGGTATTTAGCTGAAAACAACAAGGGGAAGCCTTTAACCAACTATGAGACCTGAATGGCTTTATAAAAATAAAGTACTCAAGTATTAAATGAAATGCTTGTGTTGACAGTAGTACACATATTTATTATTTTTTATAATATTCTGTTTTATTTTCAATTTCCTTTATGTTTGTCTGAGAAAAAATAAATAAACGGGCAAGTACGAATCGGACTCGTACATAAAGGGTTCCGTATCACAGTACAATGTTTTAAAACGCTGAAAAAAACACTTTTTTTGTATGACGACCCCCTTTAATTTTTAACTATTTTTTATTTTTAGTATTTGTTGTTATAGCGGCCACAGTAATACATAATCAGTGAAAATTTCAAGACGGAGAGACGGACAGACGGACAGACGGACAGACGGACAGACGGACAGACGGACAGACGGACAGACGGACAGACGGACAGACGGACAGACGGACAGACGGACAGACCGTAATAGGACCCTATTACGATCGGACGTTTGCACCATTTGGGTACGGAACCCTAAAAACTAAGAATGTACGCTTAGTTACTTTTACATACAGCGCTATTCCTTATTGGTACTATGTTAAAAGATTTTGAAAAAATATTTTTTCCTATATACAAGAGCTGGGCTCTTGTCGGTGGAGTGTTTTCCATGTCTCTCTTTCTTAAATTAAGTTCTCAACCTCCTTATATGTTTTCAAGTTTAATTTTTCTCTTATTCAAAAAATTTTCTTCTGGGTTTTCCTACTCCTCTTTTCCCTTCTATTTTTCTCTCCATTATTAAAATACAACAAATATATATTTTTCTCTATATAGTCAAATGTGATTAGGACGAATAAAAGTATAAACTTAGTAATAAAGTACTGTGTCTGTGATTCGTATATATATATGACTCCTGTTTTCCATCTAAAACTTCATTATCTTGTTAAGATCGTGGCCATGGTTTTGACACCCTTGGCTCTATCTACCGCAGAAAACATTCGTGATACATAAATACAATTTTACAAACCAAGCTAACAACACAGAAAAATAAATAAATGTGTCAAATAAAATAAATATCCATCATCAAAATATTCTAAACAATTCTTAGGTAACAACAAAAAATTGCTAAATAAGAAAATTCAACAGAAAAATTCAAACAAAAAAGTTTGAAATCTCCCAACATAAAAAATAAAACATAAAAGCAAAGCACTGAGTAAGAAGCAACAATAAAAGAGTTATATCCGCCCCAAGGCCTCTAAAGACAATCTTCAGTCACCTTATCCACCTGAAATTGGCACTTTACGTTTGCACTCACCGTATCTGCACCGGCTACATTATACACTCAAAATCCATATAGCACAAAGTTTAATTAAAAACACAGTCTATATACGTCCCAGTATAACTGGAAGATCGTTAAACCCACGTTTTCATCAATTTTTCATTAAGGTCCCGGCAAAAACACGCCTGTATCGTGTTATTGTGAGACAACAACGCGGGTGACACGTCCGGACGCCGCGAGCTGTCGAGCGAAACTAGGAGCTGGAAATGCTACAAACCCGAATTGAGCTTGATAAGGATAGGTATATTTGCGGGAGAGGGATAGATGAGGGTGCAGAGGTGCGCAGGAAAGAATTAGATGTTTATTTGGGATACATGTAATGGGATAACAGAAGCTGTGCGTGTGCGTGGAGTTTTCTAGTTTCAAGTATCGGCTTGATTAGTTGCCGTGCGGTTACTTGGAGTTTTTGCTGTTTTATGTTAACCTAGTACTTGTTAATCAAGAATGTCTAGAAGGGTTTACTATGTTTGGGCAATTTGAGTTGATAAATCTATTGAGGAGCGTGGCAGCTTTCGTAATGCGTTTGTTTGTACGTTAATTTAAGTATGTTGTACTAATTTTTGACCTCCAGCGTGAAGTGGGAAAGGCCTTAAAGTCAACGCGCGTAAGACCCAAGAGATGCGTATAAAAGGAAAGAACCTGCTGCCACTAACGCTTGACACAAAATAAATACAGCGCGTGCAGCAGTTTACGTACCTGGGGAGCGTCGTGTCGCAATGTGGAGGAACAGAAGAGGACATCACTTCTAGAGTTGCTAAAGCCCACCTTCGCGCAACTCCGCCTCATATGGCGGTCAAGGAAGCTTACTCGCAGAGTGAAACTCAAAATCTTTCGCTCCAATGTAAAGACCGTTCTGCTATATGAGTGCGAAACGTGGTAGGTGACCAAAGACATCACGCAGCAGATTCAAGTCTGTATCAACCGCTTTCGACAGATATTGGGTATCTCTTGGCCTAAAAAGATATCCAATGAACGTCTGTGGCAGCTTTGCGGCGAGACACCGATCGACAACCAGATAGCACGTCGTAAATGGACATGGATCGGCCACACGCTCTGGACGGACTACATGTCCATTCACAGCCTACTCACATTCCGAGATAGGCATTGGAATGGACGCCTCAAGGAAAAGGAAGCGTGGTCGACCAAAGCAAACCTGGCGACGATCGGTAGCGGCGGAGATGAAGACAATCGGGCTGTCTTGGCCCGAAGTGAAGCGCGTTGCTTAAGACAGAGCGGGATGGAGAAGCACTGTAGCGGCCCTCTTCCCCACCCAGGGGACATAGGAAAATAAATGATAAATGATGTACTAATTTTTACCTTAATAAAACATATACATACATATCACACGCACTCTTAAGTACTCACTGCACTTACCCGACGACAAACGTTTTTTCTCTACCTACTCGTATGTTTAAAACTTTTAATCTTTATATAGTTTTTGTAAAATAAGTATCTACCTACGACATAAATCGGACTTTCATAGGAATAGACGCTGGTTTTTAAAACACAGTGGAAACTAAGTCGAAAACCAGAGGCTTCAAATAATTTTGTACCTTAATTTATGTCTATAAAAAAATATTATTTATATATTTTTTTTAAATGTAACTTATCAATATAAAATATTGCTGCTCAAAAGTTTAAAGCAAACGATTATTTGAAATAGAATAACATGCGATATTATATAATTTTTCTTTTATCCTATAATTTGAATAAAAAACACTAACTTTACGAATCAGTTTAAACTCTATGTATGATCATTCATAATAAAAAAAAAAATTTATAATGAAATGAATATGAATACAACATCATATCTTTTATAATAAAGTAGCCCATATACATACATTCACCAAAACCCGCTGAAACCCGAGATTATTCTCAAATTCCCAAAATGAAATCCACTGAAATGAAAGCGACCACTCGAAAATTAACAAAGTTATCTTGACAAATTGAATAAAAGAAACTCCATTTCGACACAAAAGATATCAGCGAATACGTCTGCAAAACAGCGTTAATGGAATAGCCGAATTAACCGGTGCCGAAAATCAGTCGGGCGGAATGCATAAAATAAATAGTCCAGGGGACAGTGAGCGTTTGTACCGACGGAAATAACGTTCATCGAGTGATTATGGCTTGCGTAAATTTTTACGAGAGCGTTCGGCGCTCCTCTTTATGCTCTGTTTATGAATGTTACTCTTTATTAAAATTTTACTATGGTTATATTGGGAAAATGTAATTGAGAAAAATTACATGACGTCAGGAAGTTTGTCAGTAAAATTGTAGTTATCGACAGGATGAAAATGCTAATCATGTAGGCGATGAGGCTAACAATCCATCACTATCTTGATTCCATTTCCATCTTCACCATAACGCTAAACGCCTTTGGATCTTACGTCTGCTTAGAGCCGCAAAACCTGAAATACTCTATCTGCCCCTATCTATTAGGGATAAAGACGTGATAATGTATCTATATGTATCGACAGAATATAAAAATACTAGCTTTTGCCCGCGGCTTCGCTCGCGTATCCCACGGGAACATAACTTCTTTGCGGAATGAAAGTTATGTCCCTCAGATTAAATATAGGTTCAGATACCATATACGCCACCCAAAAGTGACGCCAGTTAAAAGACACCAAAATTGGTGTCTTTGTTCTTAGCCCCGCCCACAGCTTGTCATTACGCTATGGAAGTTCACGGCGTCACTACGTAACGACACGGTGATAATTTATTGTAAAACTGACTGTTTGTGCAGTGAAATCGTGCAAAAATTACACTAAAATAAAAGACTAGGAGACGGATATCACTTTTCATAAGTAAGTAAGCAAATTTTCGACTAATTCCTACGTATTATTCGTAAAATTATTACGTAAAAATATTGTCAACAAACCAACGCCATGACATTTAGTGTTGCCAGAGCGTGGAATATTTTTACCATCTCTTATTATTGAGTCGACAAATCGTATGATTTGGAGAACAGTTTTTTGTATGTATGTATACTTGTACATTTTGCTATGTATGTTTGTGTGAGATAATAACGTTAACATTTTCATATTGCGCTAAGAACAAATTATAATATATTGGTAAGTAGGTATGTATTGATGAAATTTTGAAGTGACCGTATTAAGTATGAGTTAGTTATTGAGGATAAAAAGTTAGTCGTTATAATGTTACAAATAACATTTATTTTTACCTGACTGCGCCAGAAGGAGGGTTATGTTTATCGAGTGTATGTATATGTATTTCTTTGCCACGCTCTGTAGAGCGTTTAGGCTGTAGCCTAAACGGCTTGGAGGATTTTAGCTTGAGAGGTGTCATTAGATTTGTCTTAATTCTGAGACAGTGACATTAGATATATTAAAATTTTTAAAAATACAAATTGGCGGAGTTTTGGCGCCAAATGACATATAGTTTTTCATTTCAAATATTTTTTCGTTGAAAACCAATCAATTGGTTTATCAAAAGAAACGATTTTATATAAGGATTACAAATATATATAACTTATACGTTTTAATGTAATTTGTAATGAAAAATACTAAAAACAACATACAGGCTGACTTTTAAACCACCAGCCAAATTTCTGGAGCAAGTTCAGTCCATGATACTGAACTACTTTCCATAAAAACAATTAACGAAAAACTAAAATAAAAATTTGCCTTTTCATGCAAATCAGCGCTCAGTTAACGGATTTTCTATGGGAGGACGAAAAATTTTCATCGATTTTTAATAAGTTTTTTATTGAAAGTAGTTCAGTATCATGGACTTACTCCAAAAATTCGGCTGGTGGTTTAAAAGTCAGCCTGTATGTTGTTTTTAGTATTTTTCATTACAAATTACATTAAAACGTATAAGATATATAAAACGTATTGATACGCTGATGCTGTATCAAGCAATCAGGTTTATTTTTTTAAATAATTACTTGTTTCCGTAAATTTCCTACTGATCTAGTCATTGGACTGAAATAATAAGACGGAAAATGAATTCTGGTGAAAGTGGCAGCCTAAAGGAAGGATGTTTCAGGTAACTTTCGTGTCCAGGACACATACACAACAAAGAGTGGTCGTCGAACAATCGCTCAGGGGCTTTGCCTATAAAGGTATTTTATGGATTTTTAAGGACTTAAATAAGTAATGTTGATTTGATACGTGTCTTTTTCTTTTACCTATTTTAATATAATTTTTGTTCACCTACATACACAATAAAGCTTAGGGGTCGTGTACTACGTCACGGAAAATTTCTGGACAGCTTTTTCCGATCCCTATGACACGTACCGACACGTTTGGCATGACTCTCCCTCCCCCTATCACTGTAACGTAATATGTGAATGGCCCTTACGAGGTTTAATTTTATACACTTATTTATAATTTGTCAATATGAATAAGAACAACACGTAAAAAATCTCCCACATTCTGGGGTAATTTTCTTGCGCTGGGAATAATTTACTTTACACAAACAAGAACAGTAACGATAGTAATACACGTGTAGTGGGCGGTGCTCACGCACACACATATCACAAAATGGCTTCACTTTAAAGGTTAAATTTTGTTTGAAACGCTCAATCTAGATTAATCTAAGGTATGTCCTTTTCAGTACTCCTGACTATGTATGTGTATGCGAATTTTCAAGAAGATTGGTTCAGTAGATAAAGCGTGAAGAGGTAACAAACAAACAAACTAACAAACAAACAAATAAACAAATTAAACAAACAAACAAACAAATATACAAACTCACTTTCGCATTTATAATATTAGTTGGGAAGTTTGGATATCGAAAATTAATTTAATTTGGTAGGTAAGTATTAGATTGTCATATAAAGATATAGGTATATTTGATAAATGAATTTGATGTACTCACAATTTTTTTAAACTATGATTGTTTTTTGACTGACTTGAAAAAAGGAGGAGGTTATCAATTCGACCCGTATTTTTTCTTGTAAGTAGGTACATATGTTACGCGATATCTTTGCCAATTGTGAACTGATTTTGATGATTTTTATTTGAAAACCTACTACCGGGTTAGTCCCAAGTTAAATAGTGAAGACATGATGAAGAACTTTGGATATATGGAAGAAACTCCTCAAAAAACACGAAGACGGTTGCTTTTTTTTTGTTAAAAAAAATATTAGTAGATCTAAATTACTTACCTACCTTTTTCTTTTTTTGTGATATTTTATTCAATGATCAACTTGCATTAGTCATTGCAATTGAAGTAGTTAATGCGGTTTTGTAACGATTATTTAATTCAAGTAAATAAAGATTCAATTATTGAGGTCACTCGGCCCACGTGTTTCGAGAATTAGTGAGTAATACCGGAGTATAACAAAAACAAAGCAATTGTTTGCGTGATATGTCGTATTTATGAATGAAATAAACGAGGCAAATGACTAATTTTATATACTACCTTTGCAGACTCAATTTTATTTTTCACTTATACTTTTAGTCTAGGTACCGTTTTTATTTAATAAGAATTTTAGGTTTTAGTTTAATTTATTTAAGTATTGCTGTCTGGTATGTAATAATTATAAAGAAGAAAAAATATCAACCTACTTCACGACCTTTTTTTTCTTTTTTGTGTTAGAAAAAAAGGCCTGTCTCCTAGCGTTTAACCACCTACTTGATAAATATTGATAGGGTCGGCATATCGCAGACTTACTACATAAAATTGTAAATAATACATCTTCGCACCTACAGGGGGAATGACCGGTACAATATTTACATAAATATTCCATTACTGCTGAGCACTTGTCAATACTATTACGGAGAATTCCAGCTTTTATTTTCCAAGCAAACACGTTTTCGGTTAGTATTTTCAGCCAAAAAACAAAAAGTGAAATTTTCTTTTGCATTTTAAATGTTAAAACATTTCAGTTATTTAAGATTTTTTTTTAATAGCCATTTATGTCCCATAGTTGGGCAAAAGCCTACCCTTTTCGTTTCCAATTACTTCTATCCTCGGCTGATTCCCTCCACTCTTTATCGAAAGCGGACAACTCGTCTCTCCATCTCATCCTAGGTCTTCCTCTCGACCTGTTTCCGTCTGCAGATACCCATGCTGTTGTTGTGTGGGCCCATCTTTCGGGCACCATGCGGCAAACGTGACCCGCCCAGTTCCACTTCAATCTAGCAGACTTATTTACTTACTAGAAATTAAAATATTTAACGTTATTCGTCGTAAGTTTGGCGGTGCGTTTAAAAAAGAAATTTAAAGAAATGTATAAAGTTTATTCCCATATTTTTTTTAAAATCAACTGCATTACGCGTTATCCCTAAGGACACTTACTTTGTTTTGAATTTGATATATTTATAAATTATTATTAATTATTTGTTGATAACTATAACGATGTGTATAAATCTTATTTTTGGAAAATTAACATGTTTCGAGAAAATCCTGGAAAACACCGACCGATATACTGAAACTGTATAAAGAGTGAATTTGGTCTATGATACTGAACAACTTGATATACCTATATAAAAATATGAAAAATTGACTTTCATACAAACCCAGCTAATCGGTCAATTTGTATGGGAGACATCTACCTTATTTACAGAGCTTGTTACTTAAGTGTTACAACACTTACACTTTTCTAATTACAAGAAATCATTTCCCGCGCAAGTAATAAAGCGAGCTCTCACCGCCATACCGCTTCTCATAATGCCTTATTACGAGCATTTTCGCCTAAATTAATTGCGACAAGCACGCGACATGCATAAGTATTACCAGTAATACGTAGTTACTTCTCCAATCATTTGGGGAATTAGGAACGCTATTATACGAGTACTCACTGTGTCACTGATTGGGGTGTTTCATGGTACATATTTGAATGTCGATAATTAAAATAACTACGTGTAAAATTTAAATGTTGAAAACATCGAAAATTTAAGTATCGATTGTATACAAAGTGGAAGGGACATACGCGTAATAAATCGAACCACGGGCTATACTAGATCACTAAAGTATAATGAAATTAAACAACAGTCAAGAAACCAAAAAAAAAATTCGACATGCCCATACAAATCGCCCGGGCGGCTGCACACTTTTGTGTGGAAGTGCCGAAATTTTTTTTTTGTTCTTTGGCTGTTATTTAATTTTATTATATAATCATTTAACGGGTATGTCTCTTCCACGTTGTATAAATATCGAAAATAAAATAACGTAAGTTTATATTTTTGATACCCTTTTTAAGCCGCTATTTTTTTGTTTGAACAACTTTTTTTTCCGGTAAACTTTAACGGGTTGGGGGTGAGTCGCGAGGTTCACAGCTCACAGAGCCACTTCTAGTATCTAGATTATAATCAATAGGGATAAGCTAGAAGCAATATTACCAAAGAAGCGTCTAAAATAGACGAATGTTCAAAAGCTCTCACAGTTCGTCGGCAGAGAGAAATCAATAGATAGCGCTTACGTTTGGAAAAAAATATGTTTCTTTTTGGAGTTTCAGTATTACCTACATAATTATTCCACGCCAGTTTGGGAGAAAATAACAAACTTAGAATGCACCAGCTGCTTCTCTTCCCGCGCAAATCATAAAAGCCGATCGAAGGAATGGGCGAGAATCTGAATTATTTTAATAGGCAATGCGGATAGCAATCCATCATTATTAACCGACTTCAAAGAAGGAGGAGGTTTTCAATTTGACTGTTATTTTTATTTTATTTTTTGCTTATTTAATGTTCGTTTGTTACGCGATATCTTCGCCAAATTATGAACTAATTTTGACGATTCTTTTTTTATTTGAAAGTCTTTACTACCAAGTTGGTTCCATTTTGATTTGGTGAAGATACGTTGAAGAACTTTGGAGATATGGAAGAAACTCCTAAAAAAATTAAGACAGTTGGATTTTTTTGTTAAAAATTTAATTATTATCTATGTATTTGAAAACACCTATTTAAAGCATATTTTATACATTTTCATTATGTATAAAATATACTTACTGTAGGAGAATTGAAAAAGTATCTGTATCAAAATCAAGAATCATATAAACCTGGACATGCAATTTCTTTTATCTACATAGTACTCTATTTTCAAAATGGTGAGTAGCTAATCGATCTATTTGTTTTCAAACAAATATCATTTGTTTACCTCGTTTCATTCAAAATAGAATTAGCCTGGAAAAACACCAAACTAATTCAAATGTCCTGGTTTAAAAAAAGGCCAGAAAGAGTTATGGCGCAAGGATTAACACTGCAAAATTAAACCTCCCTTCCACACCCGACAGTTCCGAGATCCAAGAAGGAGTCGGCAATTCCTCGGAACATAAATTGACATTGGAAGGTCGCATCATACGGCCCATTTCCTTTCATTGTGGCTACGTTTTATTTCGGCAATAAAAACGCGGGCCACGTCGCTCTCCTATTAATATGTATGAATTTGTGCCGCTTTTATTAAGGCTTACGGTCGTGTATTGATAAACTTCTCGTATGTATATGGAGTGCTGAATGACGGTTGCAAGTATATAGGTGAATAAAGCTCAAACGATTATTCGGTATACTTACATAAATTTTGTTCAGTGATACCACAGAATTCATATTAGTACAAGTGATACGCACAAGCGAATCATACGCGATTTATGGCGTCCTAAAGTTAAATCATCATCCAGGTTTTTTTTAGTCTCCACTGCAGGAGCACGACCCATATTTAGCTAGTGTAGCCAGAGGATTTGGCCTACACTCTCCACGCTGGTCAGACAGGTTGGAGGGGTCTCATTGATGTTTAAAAGCTTTATTTAACTTGTGTTTCCTAAGTCGTCTTTTACAACATTCACGGAAGACTTGGAGTGGTCCTATTCTACTCTGCCGGGAACCACGCGGCTTGAAGTGATGTAAGACCAGGAAAAGGAAGACCGAGGATAACGTTTTTCCAACAAATTAAAGAAAGGTTAGGAGTAAAGTCCTACCAGGACATTAAAAAGATGGCAGAGAGAACAGAGGAATGGAGACATCTCCACTTAACTCCACCGACAAGATGCTCCTAAATAACAAGAAGAAGTGATGTCCTTTGGAATTGAAGTACCAAACGTACATATATTTATTAACGGTAAAAATAATGAAATTAGAAAGATGTAACTTCAAAAACATCACTTTTAGTTTGTTTCTTGAGAAAACAAAGATCACGAAAATCTTACGCAGATTTGCTAACCACCACCTTGGCAGAAAAAAGCTATTTTGTGCCAAACGTATGATCTTTGAACAGACAGCCTGGCGATCTATTTCTTATTTATTGTGTAGTTTTATATCAATAATATACATTTAAGTAGGTATACATAAACCTACATATAATATAAACTAAAAACGTATGTATATAATCTAAGTATTTCATTACTATTATAAAACAAGCTGAACAATTGTCATAATACTCATTTGTAGCAAAATTCTCATTACAACTAAGTGACGTTCCTTTCGATCAATTGAGCGACATAATCGATGATTAAAACAAGCCAAATCGTCATAATGGATCCTTTATAACAAAATGCTTCGTAACAGTGCTATTGTGTTGCCAACAATTTGGGCCCTTTTTAAATAAATTTTCGATGTTAAGCGCAACAAAAGGCGTCAGTAATGACTTTATCCAATAGATCGATTGATATACTCCGATTAGTTCCACTATTTTGAATCCATAAGGTTTAGCTTTGTTTATTTTTGAAGTTTCAGTAGAAATGTTATGTTCATTGTGTCCTCTACTCGTCAATCTAGTTATAAAGTTAGTCCGTGTTTTATAATAAGGATATGTTTACGTCTATTGAAATCCATTAGTGTTGGTTGTTGACACTCGTAGTTGTCCATCGACAGTTTAAGGCCGTACCTGAATTTTCCGGGGCCCAGTGCTGCCCCCATTTAAAATAAATCGTTTTAAAGAAAACGGAGACATTATTTAAAAGTTTGTTACTATCAAGTGCTAGATAACCCTCCGAAGTATTTTATCAACTTCTGTTTACATTTTAAAGTAAGAACGTTAAGCTTTGCTACGCACATTTGCGAAAAACGTCCACTTTTGGCTAATGTGCGTAGTAAACGTTCTCATTATAAACTGTAAACAGTAGTTCATAAAATACTTTGAAGGGTTAACTAGGACTTGGTAGTAGAAAAAATTTAAATGATGTCTCCGTTTTCTTTGAAATGATTTATTTAAAATGCTGCCCCCAGCACTGGACCCCGGAAAATTTAGGTACGGCCTTAAGTTTTTACGTTATGACAAGAAAATCTTGTTCGTGTAGTTCCGGGCTGGAATAGGACCACTACATCTCTTCCTGTGGATGTCGTAATAGGCGACTAAAGGATTAAGCACAAACATCTCGTGTTACAATTGCATTCCCAGGGAGGGTTTACGTCGGGCGGCGGCCGGTTGTAAAACTTTTCGCCCAAATACATTCTCAAAGAGGGTTGACGTTACGTAGGTGGCCGGTCGTAAAACTACAGCCTAGTCGTTTTAAACTCTTCCGGCTATTTCTTCTCCAACGCAAGGTCTTTGGCATCCTTTGGTGACCATTGACATCCCTGCAATATTTAGAGAATAAAAAGCGGGAAAGCGCACCCCGGCCTCCGAAGTAAGCCCAGCTAAGGATGCAACCAGGAACGCGCTTCGATGAAGAAGGAGAAGAAAATCTTGGCTTGGTCTTAGAGAGCTAAGAAAAGCAACAGCGGGAATAGAATGGAGCGACACGATGTCAAAATGCACGGACAAAAGAACGGATGGTTTTATATAGCGAATAGGTGGCCATTGTTCTTTATGAATGCGTAATTTTTCGACGAAATCCTGCAGTGACTCAACTCAACTGGAGTTGCATTAGGGATTTTAAAATACAGATGGGTAGTTCTGGAAAATATTTTGTGAATAGAGTTTGGTCGTTGTTGTCGCAAATTTTGCTTTCATGTCAAATAAAAAGGGTATTTATTTCCAAGTGAAATAAAAAAAAACTATTCTGCGAACATATTCAAAACTTCTTGTAATTAAGAGCTTGCTCTTGTTGGTGGAATTAAGTGGAGATGCCTCTATTCCTCTTTCCTCTCTGCTATCTTTTTAATGTCCTAGGACCTTAGTCCTAACTTTTCTCTGATTTGTTGGAAAAACTTCATACTCAGTCTTCCTTTTCCTCGCCTCCCTTTTATTTTTCATCATCATCAGGTCTTTTTTAGTATCTACTGCAGGACACGAATCCTCTCTGTGCTACCAGAGCCATATATTAGCCAGAGCAGTCAGAGGAGTTGGCCTACCCTCTCCACGCTGGCCAGACGGGTTGGAGAGGTCTTATTGATTTGCTTTGTTTAGCTTGTATTATATGTTTTTTTTTCCTCTACTATTATTCTGAAGAGATTTTCATGTCTTATTAGATGTCCAATCATCTTTTTTTTTAATAAGTATTTCTCAAAACTAACAGTTGTTCCATACCGTTGGCCACTTGCACAGTATGTCCCCGTGGTGTGTCCCCTCATCGGAGTCGGAGCCTATAGTGGTGTGATACGAGTATGTGGTAATTTTTATTGATTTATCACACATTATAAATAGTTTTTGTTTTAAGTAGTTTTTCTTATACATAATTGTTTTTATTATAAATGATATTAAAAAATGTGTATTTATTTTTTCTTAAATGTAAGAAATAAATTTTAAACTATTTCACTGAAGGCTAAAACGTTTATAGCAAACAATATTTCTTATAATTTAAAAATAAAAAATATATAGTATTTTCACAAATTTCGAATAGTCAAAAAAAAATACGCAGTGAAATAATATTTTTCATTATTTTACTCAGTAGAAATTCAAACTGGTTTTTCGACAAATTATTGTTCACACCTATGTTAAGCAATCAAATGACCTATCATTAATTATTTAACTTTTTGTATTTATAGGATCATTACATTACATCTTTTTTTTTTGTTGAGTGGGAGAGAACGCTTTTAGCTTTAAGTCCGCCAATTGTAAAGAAATGTTTATTGTGGATCAATAAAGTTTTTATAAATAAAAAAATAAGTTATGTCTTGATTAGTAAAAGCACTCAGCTTAGTACCACTAAAAACAAAATGGCTGTCATTTTATTATGGAAGGAGAAAAGTCATGCCAATATAAATTGCTCTCTATCATACCACTTTAGACTCCGACACCGATAACGGGACACATTGTATATTCGAGGAAAAAAAAACTTAAAAACTTATGAAAATTAAAAATTAAACAATATGTTCTACACAGAGCCACTCTCAAGACTTCTCGTAGGTAACAATATCCGGCAATGAAAGTTCAGACAAACACCGCCGTTTCGAATGAAAAATAAAAATAAAGGTGTGTACACAAGCTCACAATCTGTTCATAACAGTCGTCCACTCTGGGGAAATCTGGCCCATAGTGTACACTGGGTCTGTCTGAAGTATGTTGGGTGATTTTTGTGCTGACTAAATGAAGTGGCCTGAGGACTTTTAATTTTTAAAATAATTGCAGTTTGAAGGTTACATTTGTAATGAAATCTAGTTTTCTCTTTAGTTCATTAGTGGCAGGGACCGAAAAACTCAATCGCCAGGACTTTGAAAGACATAACTTCTAACAAAATTTAAACTGAAACTATTTTCTTTTTGTTTCAGTCTATGGTACTAAAAATCTTTCCCCAAAAAATATATATAGAAAAAATTTTTTTTGGTTCGCATTAAAACTCGGATCAGCTGATCGATGAACTTGTATCGACGGCCAAAACATTTTTTCGCATTTCGTTATATATTCCTTGAGAAAAGCTGCTCAGTATCATGGACTGAATTCACTCTTAAAATTATTTCAGTATATTTTGATAGACCCGGTACATCAGTAAAGTGAAGTTACTAATAAAGTCCTACCTATGGCTATCCAATATACGAAAATATATTCTTTTCCTTCATCTTAGCATGTTCCCGATTGCATCCTCAGCTGTGCTGCTTGGAGTTCAGGGTGCGCTTCTTTCATTCAAATTATTCTCGGACATACTTATGTACAGTCTGATTATGAACTTCCTAGCTTTATTCAAGGAAAGTCATATTTAATCTAAACAATAAATACATATTCTTTCATGCGAGTAAATACTTGTTTCATAATAAAAACCAAAGAAACAAACCACCAAATGCATAGTAGAAATCTGCCATTTGAATGTCACCGTTTATCAGAAATTAGGGGGTAAAAAGTAGTCAAAAATAAGTCTTTTTTTCTTACGGATTTGTGTTCTATTATTGATTCTTATTAGCTGCAAAATGTTAATTTATATTTATTTAGTTGTTGTTCTGTATAAACGCAGGATCGTCCAAGTAGAGTCAAAGAACTACGCTCGCTCATCTATTAATAGTCATCAGTTTTCCCTGTGACGCTATCAGCCTAACGTCGGCGGAGCCGCGAGGATTAACTATCGGCAAACAAACGAAGGTAAACATTCACTTCATTCAATTAGCGTTGCTGAGCGACCGTGCTTATGCGTTGGTGGCTGCATAAAATATAGTAAGTATAAACAAAATTGTGTGTTGTAAGTAGCGTTGCCAGGCGTCCGGATAAAGCCGGACATAGTTAGGCTTTTTAATTGCGTGTCCGGCCAAAATAAACGGTTTCCGGCTTGTCTGGCTTTTGTTAGGCTTTTTACATTTTGCAAACGTGAGCGCGAGCGTGGCCGAGCGCAGGCGAGTCGACTGTCGGTCACTCCCATATCGCGACCTGGCAACCCTAGTTGTAAGGCTTAAAACTACGTCAAGCGTACTCCCGCGACGGGTCATTCTGTCTCTGTCACAAACCCTACGTGCGATAGAGATAGCTGAATCCGTCGCGGGTCACGTGTCTCTGTCGCACGTACAGTTTGCGACAGAGAGGAACTGAAACCGTCGCGGGTCTCCGCAAGCCTAAGAGGCGACTCAGGAAGGTAACTACACAGATTGATTAATTTTATTTTTTATTATTATTAATGGCTTGACGCTACTGCGTATTTAGCCAGGAACAAGTTAATAAAACGTGGCAAATTCTTTTTTCCTAACAAGTTACAATCAAAGGTTGGTGTAGGCCTTTGATTACTTTAAGGGAGCTTCTGGCGATAAATCTATACGAGTCCACTGGTTTTCATAGCCGATTGAGTGGCGGACGACGCCCGAAGATGCCCACACAGTCCGCGAAACAAATATCACTACAGCCGTACAGCCGGACTGTCCACTTTGACTATTTCACATATTGTTCATGAGCATGAGCATTTATAACACCAAACGACACCAATTCCATATTACAAGGTCCACCAAAATCAATTTGCAAAATAATTTAAAGAAAACTCCAACCGAACCCCTTGACTTCCCGCCAAAAACTCCCAGGTTGATTTAGCTAAATTAAAATCTTAAAATCAGAATCATTAATAGAACACAAAACCGTGAGAAAAAAAAAAACTTATTCTTTTTCAACTTATTTTCTTCCACATTTATAATATAATATCTATCTATCTATCTATAATAAATGGCTAACCTAACACTCACCGGCCGCCGGTCGCCCGCCACGAGCTCGGTTTTTGGTATGCATTTGTCGGCTGATATCTTTGTTTTTTTTTTTATGAAACTAGATATTACAGAGTACTCGTGTGTATTTTTTGCTTCTCGTATAGAGTATGTACGGTCAAGTGCACTAATCCATTCAAAGCTAAAATTTCTAATTGCTTGTTCTTGGCTTCCATATCACTCATACAAATTATATGTATGAGTAAATTGTGTGGCTTCCATGTACTTTCCTTAAATATAGCTACAAGGTTCAAAATCACACTGTAGGTAAGTAAAAACCGGCAGCAAGTCCTCTGTGCGAAGACTTTATACTATCAATTTCATTTACCAATCCAAAAATGAGGAGCTTGTTAGCCTGGTGCCAGTGCCATGGTGGGGGTACTCATTGCTAGCGCTTTTCAAGATTTGCTACTCCGGACGCGGTCCGCACTTGGATGGGTGACCAGGTGAATAAAAATATCTCGAGCTCCTCCGTGCTTCAGAAACGTAAAGCCGTTGGTTCCAGCTGTCATCACTTTATAGTTGTCAAACTATTTTAGATGCCCTTCTGCAGATTAACAAAATCTGACACCAGTGTTGGCCACTTACACAAATGAAAAACAAATAACCCGCCTGGAACTCCCATTGAGATTTCCTCGAGGGACAAATCCTCGTATTTGGCTTGACATGAGCTATGCTCTTCGACTCTTTCGTGCTTCGGAAAACACGTTAAACCGTTGGTTGAATAACAAAGGAATGTAAGCATTGACTTCACTTTTTGCGAAAGGATTTCTGTGTTTTTTTTAGTTTGTGATAGGTACCTTTGTCTCGGTTTCAGTTTACTTGTAATTTACACATACTCCATCTCGCTTAATTCTGGCGTACAAAAATTTGTTTTGAAAGGAAATGTCTATTTTATTTATTTATTAAAACTTTTTTGATTCTCAATAATAATTGTTTACAATTGGCGGACTTAACGCTAATACCGTTCTCTCCCAGTCAACCATAGGGACAAACAGATAAAATCAGTTGCGGCGCAAAAATTAATATTATAAAGTATTACAGTTAATTTATGAATATACTTATACGATATAACATAAATAATATACCTACAATCACTACATATCTAATATAAACTTAAGAAACAATATAATATACCCGTAACCCTAAACATACATACTTACATATACATACATAATATACCTATAATACACATACATACATACACTTATATACAAAGATGATGATGAAAAAAGAACCTATTAGAGAAAAAGAACAACTATTTAAGGAGATGAGAGTGTATTCTTCTCTTGAAGGAAAATTTAGTTGAAATTTCTTTGATGTCAACGGGCAAAGTATTCCAGAGCCGTGAAGCTTGTAAGGTAAAAGAGTTTGCCATAAAATTAGTGCGATGTAGAGGAATAGCGAGAATATGAGTATCGGCAGAACGAAGCTGCCGATCATGAGTGTCAGAAAGAAATTTAAATTTGCATTTTAGGTATTCAGGAGAATTTGGATTCGAAAGAATTGAAAAGAGAGTGCAAGAATTCGCAGTTGTCTGCGTTCACGGATTGGAAGCCATTTAAGCTCAGAACGAAAAGCTGAAATATGATCATATTTGCGTAGGCAGAAAATGAAACGAATACAATTTCAGTATCAATTCCGCAAAAATCAGGGAATTATTTGATTTATCTATTTATTTCAAACTTTAGTTTGAGTTTAGCTTTTTTTTACTTTCTTAACGTACCTACTAAACTAAACATCAAAAGTACGCTAATAAATATTACAATTTACTCTAAACTCAGACTAATAAGTACTCGTGACAAACAATGCACAATCAGATATACTGTTGCGTATTTGTTCGCCGCATCGCCTATCGATATGATTTGGATCGCGGCTGGTGCATTCCTAATGTGTTTTTTTCATGTTTGGTTTATTTTTTGCACTAGGAGAAAGTGACTTCTTGTACTTGTATACCTTTTTTTCTTTTTCTTTGCTAGCTATTTTTGTATTATATAATCATACACGTAGGTAGTGCCGGTTTTAGCTCTACCAGCGCCCCGGGCGAGATTCCCCCCCCCCCAAACGTACGATATAGGATTCTTCGAATTTGCCGCCCTATTGTACACGAAGGATGGGAGGGGGGGGGGGGGGGGGGAGGTGCATACAAATAAGAGTGTAGGAGTTGCCGCCATTAACCCCCTCTTGCCCGCCCCCTGTCGCCCCTTTGTATCTGGTGCCCTGGGCGGTCGCCCAACCGCGCCCTACCCTAACGCCGCTACTGCACGTAGGTATTGGGTTTAAATTACATGTTTATTTAGATAACATATATGAATATTTGTAATCGGCTTATAGATATATAAGTTCTTGTATATATTTTATATTAATGCTGTTAATCTTAAATAAAAATAAAGTAATTTAACATTGAGCTAGTTTTACACGTTATTTACTAAAATGTGTCCATTGGCACTTTTATTACTGTCTCTATTAAGGCCGTACCTGAATTTTCCGAGGTCCAGTGCTGCCCCCATTTAAAATAAATCATTTCAAAGAAAACGGAGACATCATTTAAAATTTTGCAACTATCAAGTCCTAGATAACCCTTCAAAGTATTTCATGAACTACTGTTTTTCGCAAATGTGCGTAGTAAAGCTTAACGTTCTCACTTTAAACTGTAAACAGTAGTTCATAAAATACTTTGAAGGGTTATCTAGGACTTGATAGTTGCAAAATTTTAAATGATGTCTCCGTTTTCTTTTAAATGATTTATTTTAAATGGGGGCAGCACTGGACCCCGGAAAATTTAGGTAGAGCCTTAAGAGGAATGCACTTTTGTGTGTCTCTGCTGGCTCATCACTGCAATATAACAACAATGAATTTTTTTTAACTACACCAGTTCAAAAGGTTTAGTTATTTTAAGACGTCGCACCATGTCAGTGTTGTCCTGTCGAGGAGCATGGTGTCACATGGTGAAGCAGTCTATCTCTATACTCACTCATGTGCTTCGGCGTATTTTTGATTACTCTTTCGATGCTCTGCACTGCATGAAGTGATGAAAGTGTAGTGTTGATCGTTCAAACATCATCATCATCGTCCGAGTGTAGAGTTTTTGTTTATTTGTGACCATTTTTGGCGAAAATCTTGAAATGCAAGGGAAAACAAACAACCGGGAAAGATTTCAATGCGATGACCAGCGTATAAGACCAAAAATCCCGACTGACAAGATTTATCAATAATTAAGTTGTTCTAGCAATCTGCAATTGTAATTAGCTGTCAATTAGCCATTTACCGCAATTACCGGACAAGGGTGAGGATCGCTTCGTTATTATCGGATTGTAATTGCTCTTGGACCTTATATAAAAATATATATAAGAAAAAAAAATTAATAAAATATAAAAACATATGAAATTGAGTTTTTTTTATTCACATACGACTATTTAATGTAGTCATAAATTATACATACCAATAAAACCTCTACATTCATAAAAAATAAACTTTATAGTAAGGATCGCTAAAGCCCCCACGTCAGTGCTTACGTAAAATAATTAACGGGCAAGTGCGAGTCGGACTCGTACATGAAGGGTTCCGTACCTCCGTAAAATGTTTTAAAACACTAAAAAAGCACGCTTTTTGTATGACGACCCCCTTCAATTTTTACCTTTTTTATTTTTAGTATTTGTTGTAATAGCGGCCACAGTAATACATAATCTGTGAAAATTTCAAGTTTCTAGTTAATGTTACTATAAAGATCTAGTTAAAAACGCTGAAAAAACACGTTTTTTGTATGGCGACCTTCTTTAATTTTTAACTTTTTTTAAATTTTCAGTATTTGTTGTTATAGCGGCCACAGTAATACATAATCGGTGAAAATTTCAAGTGTCTAGCTATTACGGTTCAAGAGATAGATCCTTGTGACAGACGGACAGACGGACAGACGGACAGACGGACAGACGGACAGACGGACAGACGGACAGACGGACAGACGGACAGACAGCGGAGTCTCAGTATTAGGGTCCCGTTTGCACCCTTTGGGTACGGAACCCTAAAAACCACGTCAGTAGCTAAAGGTTAACATAATTCATCACACACATTATCACGTCTTTATTCCGAATGCGGCAGACAGAGCATTTTGGGTTTTGCTACTTCAAGCAGACAGAGCCCAGGGCCGCAAGACCCAAAGGCCACTGTTAGTGTGATAGTGGGCGAGAAGGTGGAAATGGAATCAAAATAGTGATGGTTTGCTAGCCGTATCCATAATTCGCATTTTCACCAATCCCCTCGATCGGCTTTTACAATCTGTGCAGGAAGAGAAGCAGCTGGTACATTCTAAGTTTTTTCTAATCTCCTGGACCAGCATGGAAGATTAATAAAAAGACGATAAAGAGAGGAAAAACATAATCGATATCGATAATTTTAATTAGGTTGATATTAGCAAACTGCTATTGTAATTAGCTATTAATTAGAAATTTAACGTAATTACCGGACGAGGGTGACAATGTCCTCGTTAATATTGGGCTGAAATCTTAGGCTGAAATAGATAATAATTGGTATTGGCTTTTCTTTCCCGTAATTAGACTGTCGTCACACTCGTCACATCGTTATTCTTTTTAACCCCCGTCAAAAAAGAGGGGTGTAATAAGTTTGACGCTAATGTCTGTCTGTCTGTGGCATCGTAGCGCTCGAACGGATGGACCGATTTCAATGCAGATTTTTTTACGTGAAAGAAAATTCCCTTGCGGTGGTTCTTAGCTATATTTGATGAAAATCGGTTCAGCCGTTAATAAGTTATTGGGGGTTAACGCTTGAAAGCCAGGGCTTTCTCTAGCATATAATAGTTGGATAACGGATAATAACTAAATAACTAAATACTAAATAACGGATAACAAGTCGCATCGGTTATTCCACTACTCATCACGGTGTTCTTGACAGTCAGGGGGTTTTTTTTTATTTGCCTAGCAAATAAACTTGTAGATATAGCCAAAACATATAAAGCAAGATCTTTAATGTGATTATTAGCAAGGGTGACATATACAGGGTGCCATTTTAACCACCACCCAAACTTTTGGAGCAGGGTCAGTGCATATACTGAACAACTTCTTATAATTTATTAAAATTTGATAATTATTTTTCGTCCTCCCATACAATTTGGCTGAGCGCTGATTTGCATGGGAAGGCGATTTTTTTTCGTTTTTCGTTAATTGTTTTTATGGGAAGCGTTGGCGGCCTAGCTGTTTAGTACTGGCTCTGCGTCTGTGAGGCCAGAGTTCTATCCTCAATAAGCGTGACTTTTACTTTTGAGTTTATATACTCATTTACAGTCATTTTCAACTACCCTCACTTTTTTCCGGTGGAGGAAAATTATCTATCTATATAGAATAGAGCTACTCTTGTCGGTGGAGTATGAATTCTCTTCCATTTGTCTCTCTCATCTGCCAGCTGTTTTACTTCGCTGTACGACACGACGTTCACCTTTTCCTTTATATGTTTCATGTAGCTATGCCTCGGTCTTCCTGGTCCTCTTTTCCCTTCTATCTTTCCTTCCATGATGGTCTTTATGAAGTCGTCATGTCGTAGCAGATGACCCAACATCTTTCCTCGTTATCGTGAGGAAATCTGCAGACTAGTTCACTAGTGTGTAATAATGACTGTTGTCGCTAGATGACAGTCAATGCGCTATCAGATGCCTTTAGGCAGCTCGAAAAATCTGACAACATTGTTAGTAATAACATACTCGATAAAATAAGAAGATGGAAAGTACTCAAATAAAATAATGAAATAAGAATGGTAAAAAAATACCACGTGAGCAGGACTTGAACCCGCAACCTTTGTCTCAATACGACTATGCTCTTACCAACTGAACTCACGTGGTATTTTTTCACCATTTCTTATTTCATTATTTAATTTAAGTACTACATCTTGAATGGCTAAAAGACCCTATAAAAAGATAGAAATTAGTTCATTATCTGGTTAAAATTCACCTGTATTAATAGTATAATCCAGTTTTGGCGGATGTCATGTACCTATATAATTGGGTAGATGACTGGGTCAAAAATAAATGATTTGGTACTTTTATTGATCATACACATTTTCAACATGATTTTAGACTTTTAAATGCAAAAAAACTGATATTAAGAGCGATATTTGACTCCAAATATCTATGACGTCACGGTTTTGTATTTCATACAAATCCCATAGAAAATGTTTGTTTTGACATTTAGAAAAAAGTGGCTGATTTGACTTATTGTCATCTAGCGGATTTTGATGCCAAAAACCAAAGAGTAACATTTACATATCAAAGAAAATAACGTTTGACTTAACTTAAACGTTTATTTTATGCCTCAAATCCGCTAGAATATTCCACGGCGGAGTGGAATTTAAAATGGCGAATAAGGCTACATTAATGTAATCTATCGCAGAGGAATCAGATTCTCGCACGCCTTGCGCCCATCCGTCTAAGTCACGTGACGTTTGAAAATTGAATCCGATATGTTGGTATGAAACTTTATTCAGTTAGGAATGGAGCAAGCTAGCGACATAAATTGCTATTTATAGAAATCATACCGATTCAGCCGAAGCAGTACCGAAACTAACATAACCATGTAAAGGAATCTCGGTATTTTTACAAGCTTTTATTTAGTTTCACCTGTCCCGTTGTGTGTGTGTCCGTAATCAAATCTTGCAAGCTAAATTAGACCCACTTCCTATTATTCGACTGAGCTGAAACTTCACATACTTATGTAAGTTGGGTGACAATGTAATTATGGTACCTATGAACTGATCTCATGATGAAGCCGGAGGGTGGCCTGGCCACGGCATCTCTGTAATAAAACAACATAACCTTACCGAGTTTCTCAACTTGTTTCGTCTTGAGGAGCACTTTAAATCTTTATTTTCATTGCTCATAAAATCGATCTAATTTCACCGGTTTTAGATATATAAAGCAGCCTATAAAACACGCGTGTGTTAGAAACGCGAATAGTGAAGTAATATTTCTATAACTCACGATTTGCTATTGCGAAAGAAAGGGACAGAATTAATGGTAAATCCAGCTTGAATGAGAGAGTAAGAAAGTTTGACAGTTGTGTGTGAGCGTTAGACAAAGAAAAATAATAAATCAGACATTCAACGTCATCGTTGTTTCAATATTTATTTTTGTATCCTTTGTATCTTACATACGCTTCAAATTGTTTTTTTTATTATTAGGTCCTTACATATGAAATTGCCGATTTTCAATACTGGCAACTTTAAAATCAAATATCTTGCGTTTCATTAGGAATTCCAAATTCAAATTTATTTCGAAATAAAGCCAGAAAAATATTGTTTTAAAATTCGTATTTCATTTGTTTTTACATCATTTGTTTGAGTTTTAACATTGCTATAACAACAAATATGGACAAATTGAAAATTTGCGGTATTTACGAATACGAGTTCCACCTGAATTAGCAGCAGCCTTCGGCGTAAGTGACAAAACGATACTTATCCACTTGCGCCAAATCGAAAAAATTAAAAAACTCGAAAAGTGGGTACCGCACGAATTGACTGAAGCAAACCAATAAACACGCGTTGCTTGCTGCGTTTCTTTGCTTAATCGCCACAATAAGGAGGGGATTTTGAACCGTATCGTGACTTGTGATGAGAAATGGATCCTGTACGACAATCGGAAGCGATCATCACAATGGCTTGACCCTGGAGAACGGGCAAGGTTTTGCCGGTTCTCCAGGGTAAGCGAAAACTGACCAAAAAGAAGATTCTGGTTAGTGTTTGGTGGACCAGTGCTGGTGTTATCCACTACAGCTTCTTGAGATCAGGCCAGACGATTACTGCAGACTTGTATTGCCAACAATTGCAAACAATGATGGAAAAGCTCGCCATTAAACAACCGAGACTGATGAATTGCTCTAGCCCACTGCTCCTTCAGGATAACGCTAGACCACACACTGCACATCAAACGATCGCCGAGTTAGAGGAGCTGCGACTGGAACCTCTGCGTCACCCACCATACTCTCCAGTTCTTGCCCCAACCGATTACCACTTTTTTCAAAATTTGGATAACTTTTTACAAGGAAAAAATTTCAAATCTGATGAGGCAGTCAAAACCGCCTTCAAACAGTTCATAGACTCTCGCTTCCAGGATTTTTTTTCCAAAGGTATCAATGATCTGCCTATAAAATAGCGGAAGTGTATCGATAACAACGGCGCATACTTCGATTGATTAAATAATAATTTCATTAAAAAAAACTTGTTTCACTTTTTTGATACTGAACGGCAATTTCATATGTAAGGACCTAATATTTTGAATTCGCATGCTGCGCGGCGCCGTCCAGTAGGCCGCGCACCCCGCTGATTTTAAAAAGTAAAACGGCGTGAAAGCAACTGTAAGCATCAAAGTTTTATGGTTGAGTTTATTTAAAATCAAAAATTTTAGTTTATTAGGTATTTTCCTCGCAAGTATGTTAGAAAACGTCATACGATATACGTGCGTATATTGGTTAAACACACTCAGCTCCTTACGCCCTCGCATTCGCTCGGGCTGAAATTCCGCTTCGTGTGTTATAACCACCATAACGCACTTATATCGTAATGTACTATTAGTTCATACATTTTGGATAAAAGCTTGTTTATAAAAATATTTTTAAACAATTTTTCAAATTAAAATAACCCCTTCTTTGCACAAAATATTAATAACGATACGAAAACTCCATTAACACATGTATCCATCAGCACATCATTCCGCTGAGAGTAAGCCCTTTTATATAATCTAAGTTGGGAACAAAATTTTAACAATTTATGTCATACGACCTTACACGGCACATACCTCTGTCGGGACCAACCTTGAAACTTTTCATGTCAGCGCTGATGGGTTTTATTACTCGTGATCGAAAAAGTGTATTTTGGTGGAACATTGTTTATTTTTTATTCAAATTGGTATTCTAATCTTTTTGTTTTAACACCATGATAAGTTTTTATCCCATGAACTTCTTACTAAAATATTCTTAGGGCTTCTGATTCCCCTTACTCTAGATAGAGACAGACTTTTTCCAATACAAATGTAGTCTTTTCGGCGAAGTTTTGTATATAGTAAAAGAAAATATAATGTATCATGGGCGAGATCACAGCGTCCCAATGAGAAAATTAGGTTAGGGCTTCCTTTTCTCGAGTCGAATAGGGCTTAAAAATTTTTCATTGGGTTTAAAAATACTTGCGATGTTTTCATCTTTGACATCTTTATTATCCAATTCGCTTGCTTATTTACTTACTTAAGGCGAAGAGATAGGCAAATGACCTCGCTTGTTTTCACTCACACATGCACAACCTAATACGCACAGTGAGTGTGCACACATAGAAACATGGCCAGCGCCATCTATCAAAAAACCGGAATTACATACAATGGACGGCAAGCAGATATCACTTTTCAAAAAGTTTTTTGCGCATCGTTAGTTGTTACACACAGACTTATTCACGTTATAGATTCGCCCAAAATATTTTACAGAGATTATAAGATTGACTATTTTAGTCTCTTTTTACGAGAATTTAATACAAATGTATATACCCATGTTTTGACGTAAAAACATTATTTGCTATTAAATTCAAACAACTTATTTGTTGCCAGAAATATATTGCTTTAAACAAAAAAATCCGGAACAATGAAATTCTAATTCTAATAGTAGGTACCTACTCCAAACAAACAATTTTAGGGATCCGTAGCCAAATGGCAAAAAACGGAACCCTTATGGATTCGTTATGTCTGTCTGTCTGTCTGTCTGTCCGTCCGTATGTCACAGCCACTTTTTTCCAAAACTATAAGATCTATACTGTTGAAACTTGATAAGTAGATGTATTCTGTAAACCGCATTAAGATTTTTACACAAAAATAGAAAAAAAAACAATAAATTTTGGGGGGAACCCATACTTAGAACTGAAACTCAAAAATTTTTTTTATCAAACCCTTACGTGTGGAGTATCTATGGATAGCTCTTCAAAATTGATATTGAGGTTTTTAATATCATTTTTTTCTAAACTGAATAGTTTGCGCGAGAGACACTTCCAAAGTGGTAAAATGTGTGTGTATCCCCCCCGCCCCTGTAACTTCTAAAATAAAAGAATGATAAAACTAAAAAAATATATGATGTACATAACCATGCAAACTTCCACCAAAAATTGGTTTGAACGAGATCTGGTAAGTAGTTTTTTTTTATACGTCATAAATCGTAAACCGCAAATAACTTAAAAAAAATACACTATCATTAAAACATCGATCAAAGTTACAACGAACTACATGAACTTTTATATTATGTTACTTGCTGCTACGGAACCTTCATGGGCGAGTCTGACTTTCACTTGGCCGTTTTTTTTCGTGTTCCAACGGACCAAAAAACTATAAAAAAGTGGATCATTGTTATGAAGAGAGATCCACTAGCAAGCAAGAGTAGGTACTTTTTACTGTTGCGAAGATCATTTTGACATATTATAGTACTTATTTAGTATTAATTAAGTATGTACCTACCTACCTAAACGATCAATAGAAATAGGTTATATTATAGGTACCTATCTATCTCTTTTTCTCATTATTGCTAGATTTATCTAATTCAACCTGGTACAGCCTTTTAATAACCCATCGGCCATTGCTTAAAATCTAAAAGTAAACGTTTGGGTTATCTGAACGCCTATCTACCTACGTAGGTACATGCATAGTTCAGGAGACAACTGTATTTTAACCTGCAATAAATGTTACGATTAACTAATTTTCAGGGTTCCGTACCCATAAATATATAAAATACTGATTTATGGATAGTCCTTTTTCAAATCCATCTTTCAATTTGTTACTTATTATTACAGTTACCGAAACAATGCAAAAAACCAACAGTGTTGACCACTAACCACGATATTTGCGGGCGGACGGCGCGCGGCGGTGGCGTGCCGTATGGTCCGGAGTGACGTCATCACTACTTGGCTGGCAGACGCGTGTTTTTAAATCGGGTCCAATAAAATATTGAATATCTTCTGCATTTATGAACGGATTTCAAAAATTCAAAAAGTACCGTACTAAAAAAATCATGATGCATGCGAAACACTAGTCAAAATCTGTTTTCTGTTAATTTATTGATTCTCATTGATAAAGATATAAAATGCTGAAAAAATCTGACCACGAAAGTCACACCAGTAAAAAAAAACAACCATTTCTGTTACTTTTCGCTACAATTAAATAGTCTTGTGAATTAAATATCAATCAATTAAGACCAGTACATGCTTTGCACAAGCGTTGAGTATTTACATGTTGCAAAAGTACTCACTTTGTTTCATTTTACATCAACTATCTTTATAAAAATACAATAGGGATGACCCCTATTGTATTTTTATAAATAATTAATACAGGGTATGTTGATAGTTGATGTTAAATGAAACACAGTAAATACTTTTCGAAACAATTTTTCAAAATAGAAATTAAAACATAATTCAACTTTTCTCTTACTATCTAAAGAATTTGTACGAAACAAAATAGATAAAAAATGGTTTCACATAAACATTATTATCTTATACGACGTATAAGGCTTTCTATGATGGTAATAATTTTACAATTCATTTAAAAACCTTTATTGTACATCAGCGATAGTTACATATAATAAAATAATTGATATTAAAAATGGTGGACTTATCCCAGAAGGGATCTCTTCCAGTCAACCAGTAGGTAGGGCAGAGGATAGTTACAAATTTAGTAGGAAGGCAGAAGTACGTACAGAGCAATGAAAAAAAAAACAAGTATAATGATAAAGCTTAAACGCTACAAATACACTACATACATACCTAATGAATATGCTACATATAATATATAAATAAATATTTTATATTACTCAAGTCTAGATTTAAAGGAGCCTAATAATTGAGACATTTTATCTCCACTGGTAAAGCGTTCCATAAACGCGCAGCGAGCACAGCGAAGGACTTCGCGTAGGTCTGTGAGGAATGTGATCTGGGATCTGTAGAAGTGGTTCACTACGAACGACGACGGCTATCAAAAACTTTAAAGGAGAATTTTTCATGAAGATATACGTGTGAGCGAGGATTAAATAGAATGTTAAAGAGAAAGAAAATAACGTGAGTGTGACGGTGTTGTCTGATAGATAAGCCGAGAGGCTATTGTACTCATACAAATTAACTTTAGTATTTACATAACATTAAATCTGTAAATTTCCATAATTGAACCAAAGTTAAAAATGTAAGTAGTAAAGAGGTAAAATGTAAGTAGTATAGGGTAAATAAAACTAGACAAGTTTACTCCTCTTTACTTTGTATATGGATATATCATATAGGCTTAACTTTTCCTATGAAATTAGGAAAGGTTTTAGATCTTACAATGCTTCATATTTTATCTCCAACACATACCAATACTTATCAACACATACCAATAACTACTAATACATACCAACACAAACCGTTCTCAAATTTTAAATGATATCTCCGTTTACTTTGAAATGATTTATTTTAAATGGGGGCAGCACTGGACCCCCAAAAAATTAGGTACGGCCTTCAGAAATTTTGAAAAACTTGGATACATATACACGTGTATTTAATATACACGTGTATTTTTTTTCCATGGATATCATCATTATGCCGAGGGAACAGATCAACACGTACCATACATGCATAGCGGCGAAACACATGCATGAACCTCTTTTTTCGTTCGACGTAGTCGGGTAAAAACAAAACGAATTTAATTATTTGGATTATTTGTTGTAACAACTTCAGTAGGTATAATTTAAACAATGACGTCTCTGAATCGATATAACTCTATACATTCACGCAATGTAGGTACTGAGTCAAATCCTTTGTGTGCCGCGCGGTTAAAATCATAGAAAATCTAAAACATTGCAATTCAGATGAATGCATATCAGATTACTACTTACAAAATGAACATGAGTACCTACCTATTATACTTATTCTATTTGTTCAACTTTCCAGTGTGGTCCAGTCCTATTCCAACCCGGAACGGGTTAGAATAGGACTACTCCATGTCTCTTCCGTGGATGTCGTAAGAGGCAACTAAAGGACATCTCGTGCTACAATTGTATTCCTAAGCAGGGTTAACGTCGAGCAGCGGCCGGTTGTAAAACTTTTGGAACAAATACATTCTCAAAGAGGTTTGACGTCAGGCGGCCGCCCGGCCGGTCGTAAAACTAAAGTCAAATAATTTAAACTGTTCCGCCTATTTCTTCTCTTAACAGTGCCGGTTTTAGCTCTACCAGCGGCCCGGGCGAGTTCCCCCCCCCTCCTCCCTCAAACTGCAATTTAGACTCTGAGTTAGGCTTCAATCTTATAGGATTTATTTCTGCCGACGGGGGGGAGGGGTGCAAGTACGATATAGAATTCTTAAAATTTGCCACTCCATTGTGAACGAAGGGAGGAAGGGCCCACCCCCTTCCTCCCTTCGTTTACAATATGCATACAAATAAGAGTTTAGGAGTTGCCGCCATTAACCAGCCGCTATTTATATATTTATTATTACCCCCCTTGCCCAAAAACGCCCCCTGTCACCCCTTTGTATCTGGTGCCCTGGGCGGTCGCCCAACCGCGCCCTACCCTAACGCCGCTACTGCAAGTTAAGCAACCCCGGGTGTGGTCCGTACTTGGATGGGTGACCACAAGTGATACAAAAATTTCTCGAGCTCCGTGCTCCTCCGTGCTTCGGAAAGCACCTAAAAGCCGTTGGTCTCGGTTGTCATTGTATGGCAGTCGTCAAGCTATGTCTGATGCCTTAAGGCAGCTTGAAACATCTGACACCAGTGTTGGCCACTTACATACACGAAAAATAAACATTACCCATTTTTTTAAAATCAAATATACAACAGCTCGAAATTATCACATTATGACTTTTTCCATCAAATATATCACAATACTCGTAGGTTAGGTAGCGAAACGTGCACGAGCTGGCAACAACGCCGCGTTTACAAACGCTGCACAGATCGGCAACGCAGCGCCGCCGAATGCTTTTGCGCCTGATAGTTTTTGCAAGCAAATATAGTTTTGACGTTTTCATGTTTTCAGTAGGCGTAAATTCTTTTTTCTAAATTATTCAATTGTTTGATTACTTTTTCCAACTATTGGAATGTTGAATAATAGACACAAACTAAAGTCACAAATATATCCAGTATAGGTTTAAAATGGATTTGTAATAATGATAAAA
Source organism: Acrobasis repandana (assembly GCA_963576875.1). Classification (NCBI taxonomy): domain Eukaryota; kingdom Metazoa; phylum Arthropoda; class Insecta; order Lepidoptera; family Pyralidae; genus Acrobasis; species Acrobasis repandana. The sequence continues at coordinate 4,185,511 of OY756223.1, read as the reverse complement.
AATTTGCCCAAAAAATAACAGATCGACGCTTTTCAAATTATTTCTGGATGTGAATAGAAACTAAAAGCAAGCATTTTCAATCGTAAAGCAACACTTTAGGATATCCTATACAGTATATAAATATTTCAAAACTTCACGTTCTATATTTAAGCCAAAATATTTGCCCAAAATCACTTCGATTACACTGTTTCTCTTATGTCTTCACCTTAAGTGATATTATTTCTCCTGCACAAGCAAACACATCAAGTCATATGACAAAATTGCTATTACCCAGTGTTATTTTACCGGCATGACATTGATTGACTTTGATATTTTAGGCTTTTAAGATTAGGTATATTTTTGACGAAATGGTGGCGTAATGAATAACACGCTAGACCGCTAATCCGGAGGTTCTGGGTTCGATCCCCAGCTAGGGCAAGTTAGAAAATGGCCTTTTTCAAATTGTCCTGGGTCTTGGGTGTTTATTTATATATGTAGGTACATATTTATCATAAAATATAGTATCGTTAAGTTAGTATCCTTACTATACTTACTTTGGGGGCTAGCTTAATCAGTATAATACAATACAATACAATACAATACCCTTTATTGCACAAAAGTAAAAAATAGAACATAATTATCTTAAAAATTAGGAAATGCGAAAAGGCGGCCTTATCGCTAAGCAATTTCTTCCAGGCAACCTCGTTTATATAGAAAAAATGATGGGAAATTAGGTAGTGCGGGGTGGTCAATATAATAAACATACTTATATACAATAATTATAATAAACATACATACACCTAATACTTAAATACATACATACAACTTACACAAAGAAAACATAACAGGACAAAATGAAGAAACTAAGTGGAAACAAGGGAAGGAAATTACCTTTCATAAGGATAGAAAATGCGATTTTACTTGGGATTTAAAGCTGTGTGATTCATCGCTATATATTTTTATTATATTATTTTTATATAATTTAATTTAATTAAATTTTAAGTGCGGTTTCGCTTTTTTGAAACACCCGTTATTTTACTAGGTAAAATGTATCATGACGTTATGACTGATTTCACACTGAAATATAAAAAAAATCATAGGTTGTAAATACGGTCACTTTTGTTGTTTTAAAGCAGTTGATGTCAAATTAACTGTCGGTTAAGTTTACAGCTAGGTAACTAGAAAAACTTAGACTTCCCTTTCTGCTAACTATAAGGTATAGTGATTAACTATACCGAGAGGTAAATCCGAAGAAGCATAGCTGAGGATGCAACCGGGAATGCGCTTAGACGAAGAATGAGAAGGTCATAAGTTGTAGTTGTATGAGCCGTTAATTATGAGTATGTTAACAAAGGAATAGTTAGTGTCATCAGTTTGAATATTTGAAGTTATTCCCCCAGTGTTGCCCGAATAGTAGTTCTGCTTTGTTTTCGTTATTTCTGCGTTTTGTTGAAGTTATTTAACGGTAACCACAGGCGAGGAGCCTGTTTTTGTTTTAGTTCTTCAACCTTTTAACTACTAGCACAGGCCGGAATCTCCTAAGGTACGCGCAATATGCGTCACCCAGGCGTCACCGTTCCCCGTCCCCGCACCTCTCCCCCGTTTTCGCCTCGATGACTCACGTTGGCCGTCAAGAACCGGGGGAGAGGTGCGGGTGCGGGGAACGGGGACGCATATTGCGCGTACCTTAGGAGATCCCGTTCTAAGCAGACTGTATTCTGTGCTACTAGTATGCAAAGTACCTTCAACCTATTCAAAATACTGATGCAAAAAGTACCTACAAATTCTTAATGAATGCAGGTCACGGGCCGCGACAAGGGGTATTGTGCATGAGAACAATCGATGCATATTCTCACGTTTGTCTTCATTTAAATAATATACAGATCTGTTGTTGAAATATAAGACCACCGTGGTTATAGGATTTTTTAGTCTGTATGTTTCTTCCATTTTATGTGAACTTATTTCTATGATCGACCATCGACGATCACCATCACAGTCGTGACCATCATAGTCGTGACCAGATCACGCGACTACTGCAGTTTGTATGGTATTAAAATAAAACATACTTTCGTTTAACAGAAAAAGCTGTTAGATAAAATCTTTATTGTACCAAAACATTATGATACAGAACAATATAAAACATAAAACAGATGTCAAAAGGCGGCCTTATCGCAACTGCAATCTCTTCCAGGCAACCGAGGTACTTGGAGATGTTTGACGAAAACCTAAAAAAAGAAAGCTGTTCAGAATGATGCCACTAAAAAGCATTTGCATTTATACGTAATTATTTTAAAAGAATCTTGTATAACTAGTTTCTAAAAAGATCGACGTCTTGTATACCTATTATTTCCAAACCGTTAAATTATTATCATTTCTTTAAATTTTAGTTCTTCACAGACTAAGCCAAGCCATATAAGCCAAGCGTATAAGATATTATATAGAATATGTATTATGTTAGAATATGTCGACGAACTTTTTATTTTGCTATAAACAAACTATTCTTTAAATAAAATAGTCATTTTGGGTATGTACTGAAAAGCTATTTTATTTTAAAGGAGTTTTTCTATGCCAGTCGTTCAGCTGAGACGCGACGCGAGTTCTGGATCGGCCTGAAGCGTTTTGCTCTCTCCTAAGTCTTTGATGCAAATTAAATGTCTTTGGACTGCGCCGTACGTTCTTGAAGATATAAGCAGTACATAAAGTTTAGGATTTTCCAATTCTTTTCCACTTTAAGTTCCATTCCATTCCACTTCTGTTTTATTTTTTTGTTCCTTTTTTTTAAGTATTATCTTAGGCTACCACAACACCACTGTTTCTATTGAAAATTTCTTCAAGCATGGTCAAAAAGGCAAGAGTAAAAATATATTATAAGAAAGTATACCTATAAGCCGTGTGGTTTTACGGAAGCCGTGTGGTTTCCGGCAGAGTAGAATAGGACCACTCCAAGTCTTCCCGTGGATGTCGTAAAAGGCGATTTAGAAAACACAAGCTAAAGAAAGCTTATACACATCAAGGAGACCTCTCCAACCCATCTGGCCAGCAGCGTATAGACTGTGGGCCAATTCCTTGGACTGCTCTGGATAATATATGAATCTGGTAGTACATAGAGGGTTGTGCTCCCGCAGTGAAGACCAAAAAAGACCTAATGATGATGATGAAATCTCAAACGTCTAATTTTTATACAATTTCGATGAGATCAGAGCTAATGTGTTAGGTTAAATCTCTGCACTTCAGCAGGCAAAACAGAAATATATCGTCAGACGCTAATCAAAGCTTATAAACATCAATGAGACCTCTGCATTCCGTCTGGTCAGCGTGGAGAGTGTAGGCCAAATCCTCTGACTGCCTGGCTAATATATGGCTGGCTGGCTCTTTGTACTGCCTGAGTTCTTTGTACTCTCTGCTCCTGTACTGGAGACTAAAAAAGACCTGATCATGATGAAAGTTGCTGCGTAGACCGTGGTGTTGTTTGTGAAGATATATTTATCTTCACAAACAACACCACGGTCTACGCAGCAACTCAAAATATGGTGAAATCTAGTGCAAACTACAAATTCCACTTGGTTCCTACTCTCGAGATCAGCACTTCATGCTAGTCATCGTCAGGGATTTCACTCTCATTTTCCCCCTACCATTTACACTTTCCTTCCTAAATTCATTTTACAATAAATATAGGAGAAATAAATGATATAGACACATAATCACGTCTTTATCCCTAACAAGGTAGGCAGAGCCTAGGGCCGTAAGACCGAAAGGCCACGTTTAGCGTAAATAAGGACGTGAAGATGGAAAAAAGGAATTAAAATAGTGATGGGTTGCTAGCCGCTTCGTCTATTAGTATGATTAAAATTCTCGCTCATTTTCTCGATGGTACATATATTTTTATTTTGTTCTTTGAGAACAGGAAGGAAATAAAAAAATAAATAAAAAGAAATTTATAATGTTACACATAAATTAATTATTATCACATGGTAAATAGATATTTTCCTGTTTTGTTTGAAAATTTTAAATCTCAAGTGGTACTTAGTGGTGGTATAAGTATTATTTATATAGGGTAAATAATGCTTTTATTTATTTTTAGACATACATATCTTTTATTACCTTTATAATATCACCAAAAACTGTTTGATTACATTGGGGTAATTTCGTTTCAAGTTAGATTGTTAATTGAACTAAAGATGCCTTTAAAAGGCAATGTGGCGTACACAACTCAAACTAAATTCAAACAACCAATATCAAACCTATAAAATTAAATGGTTGTTCGATCAAAGGCGTATTGGGCATTATTTATCAATTTTACACTAGTTAGCTGAGTACAAAGGTTTTGCAAAGGGCGCGGTTAGTCTGCAAAGTTTTGGGTCAGCCTGCGAGCGGTGACAATGACAGACCAGTGCGGTAGAATGTCCAGACGAAGATTAACTAGATGACCATTGAAATACACGAAATCTTAGCATATCATTACAATAACAAACACTTATTACCATTTTAAACATTACAGTCACAAAATTTCTCCTTAATTTTTTTTTTTAAAGAATCGAGATGTTTTTTTTTCTGATCACAGGGCCCGCGCCAAACAGCCAAAATATTATGTATGTAACCATGTTAAAGTAACCCCGCAAACTGTCAAAGTTACTCGCAAAGTTAAAGTAGCCCCGGTTCACGGTAGTTGATATAATAAACTTTGGTCATGTGTTTTAAGAAATAATCCGAATAAATTATTCCTAGAGAAGAATCTTTGGTAGATGAAAGTTTATGTGAAATCCATCTCAATTTGACGGATTACATTCCACGACAAGTTTCATCATAGTCAGACGCAAGAAAGTCTATTCCTAGACATAAAACAATAAACATCTCCCAATTATTTTCATCATCATCATCATATGAGCCGCAGGAAGTCCACTGCTGGACATAGGCCTCCGCCATGGATTTCCAAAACGACCGATCGGAAGCGGCCTGCATCCAGCGTTTTCCTGCAACTTTGCTAAGGTCGTCTGACCACCGAGCAGGTGGGTGTCCTACGCTGGGCTTGCTGGTACGTGGCCGCCATTCGAGAACCTTTCTACCCCATCGGCTATCGGTTCTTCGCGCTATGTGCCCCGCCCACTGCTACTTCAATAAGCTAATTATTTTCATATCAGTTATAAATAAAGCAATTGGTGAGAACCACTAGTACTGTCCTTATACCACCTATGCCCCTGTATACCTAGTTCTTCGCAAACCTGCCAGTCACGACCCCACTGCACTAGGTATGCGTGTGATGAATCGTATTTTCATATACATCTGCATGGGGTTGTGAGGTTAAGTTAATTTAACTATTTCTCGCTTGAAATACTCTTTTGATTAATTGTTCGTGATAACAATTGCTTTGCTTTCTATAGGAAGAAGGGTGATGTTGATGTTTGCAAAGTTAAAGTAAGAAACTAATGATATGTTCTCAGTTTATTTAATTCTTTATTGTACTAATGTCAAACATATATAAACGATCTTAAATTTCTTGCGATAATTACGATCGTTTATATTGTAACTTAATTAATTTTAAAAGTTGTTACTTTTAATTAATATTCCGACATATTTTTATAACACAATGTAAATTGTTTTATATAAATAAAAATGAAATGTGAAAACGGAAATCAAAGTAAGTATAAATCCCCGCTGCATTTTATAATACTCGTATACCCCTATACCTCTAGACTAGATGCTCGTAGTTCACTAACTTTTCTAATAGTTCTTTGTACCTATACTAAAAACTGACTAAGCAATAATCCTTTTCTCTACATTTTTCGGTATGTAGCAAATGACTTTGTAGGTAAATTAATTTAAAACCAATTTTACAGATATGTCGAAAATAAATAAATAAATAGATAAGGACAAATGACACTGACTGAACTAGCCCCAAACTAAGTTTAAACTTGTATTATGGGGTACTATCTCAACGATACTACATTTTAGTATAGAGACCCAAGACCCAGGACAATTTGAAAAAGGTTATTTCCCAACTTGCCCTGGCTAGGGATCGAACCTAGAACCTCCAGAGTGGCGGACAGTTATTATTTATAAATATTTCCAAATCTCAAAATAGTTTTCAGTAACCACAATCTAACGAGCTAAATAATATAGACGCATGTTTCTAGCGTTCACGTGCAGTTGAAAATCATAACAAAATATTCAATCATAAAACACAAATGGCTCGCATCACGGAATCCATTTGCGATACTAATCTATCCGCATTTACACAGACAGACCGACGGCACGATAAATTATCGTTTAATGAATTTTGTCGTGCCGCGGCGCAGTAAGAACGTTACGGTAAGAAATCACGAAGTTCTGATTCGATTTCGAACGTGAATGTTATTTATGCAGCTGAATTAGTTTTTGAGTGTATGCAACTGGATGTGAAATTGCGAATTATGCGATATGAAATAATATGAAGTTGTATTGTAAACTACCTACCAAATAATCAAGACAGATATGTAGATTGTAGGTCCTACATGTTTGTCGACATATAAGTCACTCTTTGAGTTAAATTTCTCAGTAAACTGTAAGTAGTTTAAGTTTTAGCGCTGTTCATTATATATGTAATATACAGGCTGACTTTTTAACCACCAGCCAAATTTTTGAAGCAAGTCCAGTCCATGATACTTTATAAAAACAATTAACGAAAAACTAAAATAAAAATTCGCCTGATTTGTATCAGCGCTCAGCCAAACGCATTTTATATGGAAGGACGAAAATTTTTTATCGATTTTTAATAACTTTTTTTATAGAAAGTAGTTTAGTATTATGGACTGAACTTGCTCCAAAAATTTTGCTGGTGTTTAAAAAGTCACCCTGTATAATTGTATGTTACACACCGCAGATATGGGAACACCCCTTAAGCGATATATATGTTATTGGTTCCTAGCTACTACATAGGGAGAGCATTAGAGAACTGTAATACAGGTACCTTCCAATCTGCATTGGCAGTGACTCCAATACTTGTGTGTATTGGTGATTGTATCGAGGGAATAAATTATTTTTTCTTTTTATTTAATTTCTGGTTTTTTAAAAAAATTTAAGTATTTTATTTCGCAGTTTTATATGAAAAATCTTATCGGAGTCGAAAATCACTGCCGATAGTGTACAACACCTACTACATACTTATGTGTCTTTTGGTATACCTTCAGAAAATCACAGTATGTGGCGGGGTTGTTATTTCTTACAATACAATGCTTGTCTCTCCAAGCATTTTTGATTGTCATAGTAACAATCGTGCAATGAAACGTAAACTGCACACAGCTGACTTGTCTTTATCTATAAAATGAACAAAGAACAGTAAATAACTTCGTTAAATTCTATCCCAAGAAATTGAAACGGAGCTGCACAATCGCTGCGAAAATTCACCATTGGAATAATTGGAATTTTCGCCGATCCGGATTTTTCCTCACGTACATACCGCGCGGCCGGACGTAAGATTAATTTGCGCTTTTAGCATAAGCAATGTCCCGTTCGTTTCGCGTTTTACATAATTGACTTTTGTCTTTTTTGGCTTTGAGTGGAACAGATACGGCGCGGGTCGAAGGAACTCATAAATTTTAACAAGTTCGAGTGTCATTGGCTGGAAAAATTTAGGGGTTCCTTTTTTTTACTTTTTTTGTGGTTTTAGAATTACTACATGAATGCTGTAAAGTAAAAGTATTGTATTTTTTTAAAGGCCCGGTCCTTATTTTTGTGATTTTGACTGCTTTTTCGGAGCTAATTGGAGCCAAACTAACTTAGAAACAATATGTTAAGATATGTTCAATTGAAGTTTATTTAAGTATTAAAAAAGTGAATGAGACAATTTATTGATTTTCATTGTAATAGTTTGTTTAATTCCAAATAACCTGAGACGTGTTTAAATTTTTTGCGGTTCGCGACGTTCATTTCTTTGTTGTTTACACGGAATTTAAAACATGTAGTTGTGTATAATCTACAGAGAAATAAAGACAAAGGAAAATTCTAAAAAGTGAATTAAGAGATTTTAGAATTTTTTTTTTAATTCATTCAAAAACTTAGTTAAAAAGGTTAAACTTTGAAGCAAATTTAGGCAAATACATCGTCGGATTTCTTGCGCATACGACTGAGTTAAAAATAAAAAATACACATATATGAAGATTGATTCATGCTTAAACACGTACAATAAATAAATAAAAATTATTTGTCTTTTGTAAAAAGATAGAAAAATTTAAAGTTCTCCGAAATTCTCAAATAAATATGGGGACGAAAACGCTGATAAGGCAGACCACTCGCTGCGTTTCTGAATTCATCTAAATTCGTCTCCAGGGTGCATGTAAAATACAGCGCAATGCGTATGTGTAGATAGAAAATAAAGATTCGGGTGTTCAGTCGAAACTTCCCACGGTCGGAGACTGCCGTCTTAAGAAATGGTCCCAAAGACTTATTCGTATTACGGCTTGCTTACTGATATCATAGATTATATGCTAAGAAAGAGCAAACATTTTGACATGACTTCGCATTCACGATTTTTGCTTTCAAAAGAATGCTAGTAGAAACTCGAAAGAAAAAAGCCACAGAAGATAACTTTCTTTATCTAGACTATTATTATAAAGAGAGGTTAGGCATGTACAGTACATGTAGATTTCAGTTTGAATAATTCTAATCATGTACTCCTTAAGTAACTTAGTTAATATTCTTTGTTTGATATCTGATCTTGTCATTAAATAAATTTCATGCAAACGAAGTCCGCACTGCTAATAGGCAAAAGAAATTGTGATATAGTTTTTCGCTACTTTATACCGACCCAAATACATATATCTTCTTTTCATGTCATTTTACACAAACACAAATACCACTTAAAACTCGAATTCAGAAGTGGGATTAAAAATCAGCAGTGTCCAAATAGTGGCTTGGCCGCGCTATTAATCTTGCGGGAGTTGTCCGGTGTCCGGTGTCCAGGCCGTGTCCGGGACAGTCCCGACACGCCGTAAATCTTGCACACCCGCGTCGTACTCGCCACGCATACGAAACGATGGAAAACTCTATAGGAAATTGTACTATTTAAGAAATTCTATGTAGGCAAAAGTTGAGCGTATCTTTTCACATGTCAACGTATAAGAGACGTTAATGATTTAGGGATATTTTTCAAATCATTATCCACCCAAAAAAAATTACACGTTTGCCATGGTCACCGGTGACTCCCGAACATGTGATTCGGACTTGGGTGTTGGATCATAAATCTATTGTGTCTACAATGATGGCATTCAATGTTTAAATCTAACAATTATTTACATTTTGTCGCTTTTTCTGCACTAGCGCCTAGGAAGCGGCACTTAACTTGGCTGTAAGTACTGATTTACGTAACGAAAACAAAACAAAGTGACTCAAGAGATATTATAAATATCCTATGATAATAAAGATACTTTGAATTTGAATTATTAATTTGTCTCTTTCTCAACTGTCAGAGTCACCCTGATTTAGGTGGAATAGTTAAATCAAGACGAACTAACATTAGTCCGTAAGGAGGTGGTTTTTATTGAAATATAGAAGGATTTGTTTAGAAAACTTTAAGTTTTTTTATTATTTTTGAGTATTTGATTCAAAAAACTTAACCCAACGCTTCTTACTTCTTACGTCTTATGGTTGTATTCTTTACTTATAAACGCGTTTTTTTAAAGTACTTTGTCGTTCTTGTACATTATATTAGTGTTCCTAGCCTTGTCAAAATCTGAATATTAATCAAAAAGTTAATGATTAAATGTTTCTTTTAACAATGAGCCAACTTGTTAACATGTGAAATGTCGTCGATAACAAGTGTCTCAGTACTTACTTGATGTTAATTAAACTTGCGGAACGGTTCATATAGAATTCAATTATCCTTTAAATTTTACTTGTACTACGCGAAAGGTATTTTCGTAGGTTATGTTACGTTTGATGGAATTATTTAGATCTCCAATTAAGCAAAAATATATTTATCTTATCGTTGACGACCTCCATGGCGTAGTGGTCAACTTTCCGATCCGGAGGTTCTGGGTTCAGTCCCCAGCCAAGATAAGTTGGAAAATGGCATTTTTCAAGTTGTCCTGGGTTTTGGGTGTTATTTATACATGTGTATTTATATAAAAAATAAAGTATTGTTGAGATAGTATCCCGTAATACAAGTTTAAACTTACTTTGGGGCTTGCTCAATTAGTGTACAAATCACACTTACTGTTTATTTATTTATCTTTTTACGGTTTAAGTACATTTGTATTTTACGTTCAATTTTAGATATCATATTTTAATTTATAGAACCTCCTGATTTGATCCCTAGACAAATCAAGTTAAACATTGCCTTTCTTCATAATGATTTATTATGTCAATAACAGGTAAAATGGGTTAGGTGTATAATTCAAGATCACTTTGTTCCGCAGTTAGGCATACAAAGTCACAATTTGCAGTATCAGGTAATACAAGCAGTTTTACATTTTAATTAATTTCTTCTTGGGTTATAATTTATCTTTATGTGCTAGTTATAATTGTTCAATATCATCCTAACTAATATTATAAATGCGAAAGTGAGTTTGTATATTTGTTTGTTTGTTACCTCTTGACGCTTTATCTACTGAACCAATCGTCTTGAAAATTGAGTTGGCATGATTAATAACCATGACAAATTACAGCTTTCTAGTACTAATAGTCTCTGAGTAAAACTGCGGACAGACAGACATGGCGAAGCTATAAGGGTTCCTTGTTAACTACGGAATTATAAATAGGAAAAAGTATGAATTTACAAAATGGATCACAACAAGAAAAAATGCATTAATGAAACTACCTTGATTCTTTCCGATCCACTAGTTCTTATTTACAAAATGAGGTTCCTGCAACTATACAAAGGCGTTCCTTTAGAGTATTACTCACTCGACGTCGTGCTCATGTCTGTGTCTGTCCGTGCTCATGGTAACCAATCACCATCAATCGTGTAGCCAATGACCAAGTGATAGGAAAAATCGATTTGCACAAACACAATTCACTAATTGCTATTGTTTTGAACAGGGCTTGGAATACCGTTAAAAATCTGGTAACGTTAATTCTGTCAAACGGCGTTAACGTTATCAGAAAAGATAACGTTATGCTGGGTTATTTTTCCCACTATTTACCGATAGTCAGATAACGTTACTAATGATATTAACGGTAAAAGGTATTGTTAACACTGTATTTCTTTTCGATATTTGACAGAATAAATTGATGAAAGTTTGCCTAGTAGGCTACTAGAGCTATTTATATAATATTTTACAAGTATTGAAAAAAAGTATCGTTATTTATATCGTTAATTGATAACGTTATAAACTGTATTATCGATACCTCTTATAACGTTACCACTAAAATAACGTTAATTAACGTTACTTTTAGTGTGAATTTGGTATCGGTAACAAACCCTGGTTTTGAATTTAATTTTTACAAAATACTTAATGCTGTTAAATCGTGATTCCATCGTGGGCAAAAATGCGAAACATATTATGTGAATATAGGCGATGCGGCTACCCTTGCTTTTTCTATCTTCGCACGATATTCTTCTAGATTCTTGCGGCTTTGGGCTCTGTCTACTTATAGCCACAAGACCCAAAATGCTCTGTCTGCCCCGTTAGGGATACAGATGTAATAGTGTGTGTCTGAGTGATAAATTAAATTGTGTCAATTGGGATTATTGTCTAACTGACTTGTGTTTATTCTCGTAGTACTCGTTATAAAACTGGTATTTTTTTGTACATGATCTGGATCAAGCATTTGTACACAAAGCACACAATTAATCGAAGGATTTTCTTGCCTTTGCACAAAAAAGCTTGTCAGATTTACAAAATTGGACACATTTATTACTACGCTTATTTCTCGTGGCGGCAGACTACGGATCTTCCGAAATTATTTTATTAAAACCTCAATTATTAGTTTGGTTGTAATAAGCTATAAACGCATATCATGTAAAGCCGAGGGTCACAGAGTGATTTAATATAGTTATAAAAATAAACACTGTAATACTTGCATTTTACACTTACAAACGCGCAGTAAAGAAGAATTAACTTCCGCCATAACTCCTTAATGATAAATCCAGCATTTTGTAAGATGAAAACGTTACGTTTTAATACCAATAAAGTTTAATCTGACGTTTTACGAACAAGCACTAATTAGTTTTGCAGCAACTGTTGTGAGATATGCTCAGACTGCTCGAGTTTCTGGTGTGTCAGGTAAGTAAGTCTTACAATGCCATTAAACTGTAATCTTTGCAATAATTTGAAATTCAATATAAATTTTTGTTTACTAGAGCAAATACACGTGCACAATGATTGAATACAATCAAATCTTTAATAATGCTAAAATTAAAATGCAGAACACAAAAAAGATAAAAAGCCATAAGCGTACAAACAGAGCGATAGACAGCGGAAAGCGACAATGTTTTATAATATATGTATTGATTGCGTTGGAGAGTCGAGTTGCAAGAAACGACCAATGTGAACTAGATATGACTGTACTCACCGGATCTCTTGTTGTGTGTCAATGTAATTTTGCAGATATTTATTTATTTTTAAACTTTATTGTTTAACAATGAAATTGTCTTACAATTGGCGGACTTAACACTAAAAGCGTTCTCTCCCAGTCAACCATAGGGATAAACAGATAATTAGTTGCGGCGCAAAATAATTAAATAATTACATACTTATACCAAATAATACACATACATGCATATATACTCATAATAAAGATATATATACGCATACATATAAAATATGTATACATATACTTAATTAAATAAATACAAATACACACATACCTACAATGAATGATGATGTAGATAAGAAAATGAGACTAATTTACTCGTAGAAGATGACAGTGTACTCTTCTCTTGAAGGAAAATTTTGTGGAAATTTCTTTGATGTCAACGGGCAAAGCATTCCAGAGTCGTGAAGCTTGAACAGTAAAAGAGTTTGCCATAAAATTTGTGCGATGAAGAGGAATACTAAGGAGATATGACGTTGGTTGAGACAAAAGTGTGAAGAACTGTTAAAATTACTCTTACATTGTTGGGAAAACAGGCATGAAATTCATATATTATTTTTGCTGGTAGGTATAAAGTACTAAACGTGCTATTGTTTAGTACTTTATACCTACCAGCAAATGATACAACACATAACAATACACTACTTAAGGACTGTATGCACAAAGCCACGTGGTCGGATTTGGCTCCGAAATATGCAAAATTTTCCCGCTAGGGGGATAAAAATGTCAAGATGAAATCACATAGAGTTAATAATGTGTAAACGGGACAATAGATGTAGGTAATCATAAATTGTAACGTAGAATTAGTATACAGCTTACTTTTTTCTTTTCGTCAAGACTTCGTCAAGAGTCCGTGATACTTATTAAAATTTTCAAATCAATCAAATCAAAGAATTATTTTGTTTGAATTATTATTTCTGAATTAAGGCCTTGGCAGACGTCATTATAATGTACTTAACACTTTAGTAGACAGGCTATCAGTAGAAAAAGTAAAGTCGAAAATACAGTAGTGTGCGTGAATGCAAGACGTTTATTTAAAAAGCGAGTTTAAATATATGTGAAATTCATATAGCACTTTCTAAAAAATCCAAGTTATAGTTATTCGAATCTTGCGTAAAATTTATTACTTTTTCAATTTATTAGTCGACCTCCGTCGCAATTCCTTAACACGCTAGTCCGTCACTCGGAGGTTCTGGGTTCGATTTCCAGCCAGGGCAAGTTGGTAAATGGCCTTTTTTAATTTATCCTGGTTCTTGGGTGTTTATTTTATCCCATCAAAAATATAAATGTAAAAATGCCAAGTTCAAATTCCGACAAAACATTGAAATCCGACAAGATTGAAATTTAAATAGCTGCCAAGTTATGTAGGTAGAGAAAACTGAAATTTATTCATAAGAATCTCAACATTTGACTTGGACAACATTAAAATTGAAAGCACGGTCACCCATCGTAACTGTGACCAAGCTAGAAGTTGCTTAACCTGTAAAAGCACGGTCATTCATCCATCAATTTTTGAATTTATCGTATGCGAAGTGGAGCGAAATATTTGCACAAGTGGTTTTGATTACTCGTATTTTGAAATTTGTTAAAGCGCAAATGACAAAGACCCCTTAGAATAGAGAATCTGTTTAGTTTCACGCAGCTTTTTAGGGTTCCGTAGTAAACAAGAAACCCTTATAGTTTCGTCATGTCTGTCTGTCTGTCTGTCCCCAGTTTTACTCATAGACTATTAGTACTAGTAAGCTGTAATTGGGCATGGGCATGGATATATGGTAATAAAAACTTGAAAAAAAAGGGTGGTGTGAGACGTCGTTGAATAGGTCTTACAAAAATATTGTAAGATTATGAACACCCTTTTTCGTTTTAGAATCCGTTTGTGAAATATTTGGTTTTTGATTGGAAATTTTTGTTACAATTATGTGTCTCTCTGTCAGTTAAACGGTTGTATATGGACACTTAAAAAAATTCACGGCAGTAGTATATAACGTCTCCCTGACTAAAACTTATTTAAGGTGGATTCAGTTCATGATACTGAACAACTTTTTCTAAGGAACACATAATTAAATATGAAAAGAAAATGTTTGCTTTCCATTCGACCTCCGTGGCGTAATTGGTCTTGGGTGTTTATCTATGTATGTATTTATCACAAAATATAGTATCATTGAGTTAGTATCCCATAATACAAGTTTAAAACTTACTTTGGGGCTAGCTTAATTAGTGTGATTTGTCCTTACGTATTCCATACATATAACATAAATATTACATTTTGCCAAATCTTGTGTGTAAGAGATCAAAAATAATTTTTGTATTTCGTTTGTTCCTTGGTGAAAGTTGTTCAGTATCATGGACTGAATTCAGACCTAAAGTTAGGCAGTTGTTAGTTACATAAAACAAGTAGGTACTGACTACGGAACCCTACACTGCACGTGGCCCGTCACGGCACGTGGCCGGTTTATTTTGGTTAAGTTTAAATTTTAGGGAACCATAGACAAATTTATGATATTTCTGCGTAAATCAATATTACTTATCGCTGACAGGACGTTCTCAAAAATACAATCAAATAGTATTTTACGCAAGCGGTGACTTGGAAAACTACACGTTTTGTGTTCCACTGACAGAAAAATATATTTAAAAATATATATTTAAAAATGTCATAAAAAGTTCTTTCATTTGATATGTCACACGATTTTGTTATCAAAACTTTTTTTAATGTCTAATTTACCCACCATAAGTGGCCCCCTTTTTTAAATTTCATTTATTTACGTTATACGTCTATCTTTGGGTCACTAAGTTACATAAGTGTAGGTACTAAATCTGAACTAAATCATTCTAATAGTTTCGTAGCAGATTGGCTGTGACTTACGGACAGACAGACAAGCGAAACCCTAAAAACAGTAAAAAAACCAAAAAAATCGGTTCCTATACAAATTTCCCGGGCTGCTGCACACTTTTGTATGAAAACGCAGTTTTTTTTTTGTTTTTTGACTGTTATTTTAATATCATTATACTATACTAGCAGTCCACCCCGGCTTCGCCCTTGGTACACACAAAGCCTATGTCACTCGGGGATAGTGTACATTTCCAACGGTGAAAGTTTTTTTTAAATCGGTCCAGTAGTTTCGGAGCCATGCAATGCAAACAAACAAACAACCAAATCTTTCTTCTTTATAATATTAGTATAGATAAATAGCCTACTATAGCCTGCCTGCCTAGCCAAGCATAGATCTAGTATAGCCTGTGGTTCGATATATTACGCATAATGTCAATTCGTATTTTGATATATATTCATGGGGAAAAGTTGTTCAAAATTTGAGACTGAATCACCCCTCAAAATAATTGTAAAACCCTAATTAAACAGCACCATTTATTACAAAAACCGTTAATATGATTCCGCGACCCGAGAAAGTTCCAATCCGATTTTCACCCTAATCGCCAATTAAAAGATATAGGTCATAAATCAAACCAAATAATTTTTTTCATTGACTTAATTTTCAATAAAATTTAAAAAAAAAAATGTGCGATGCCTTATCTGCGATAGCATTACATCTTTACTTGAACGTCAACAAAATGTCAAAACTGTACCATAGTGTAGCAAAAGTATGACATAATTTGGCAGTTTGTACATAGTTTTTTATTGAAATATTTTAGACTGTAATGCAATTTTACATAATTCGAAAATGGATATTTTTGAAAAATTCGGCACGGCCTCCTTCCTGAACGCCCGGCGGGCAACTGAATTTGTATGAAAGGAATGGCCGCCATTTCAGAGAATTCTGTCAAAAACGTTGCAAAACATCCAATTTTTAAAATTATTTTTTTTATTATTGCGTGATTGCATTGTAAGCAAATATTAAGAATAATGTTTCAAAATAGCCTTTATTTTTATAAAATATATGCAATCCCTTGTTAGAATATTTTTTTACGCAGAAAAACAAGCCAGTTTGTAGCAAGATTTTCTAAAATATTTCTATTAGGTTTCTTTACAATTATCTTACTTTTTCTGAATGAAAATTAAAAAAATACGGTTTTTGTCTACTGGCTAGTCTATTCACCTATAACTAGGTATGTAATTTTTTTAGTGGTATTTTCTACTTAAGCCATAACTATTGCCCGCGCAAAGTGCGTTTTGCATGTTTTTGGGTAAATTCAATGCTTGTTTTTAGGAAAACTACAAAATATTTTAAAAAATCCTTTTTTTCGTCTACTGTCCCAACTCTTCCTTTATCTATGTGTATACATTATTTGACTTAAATCAAACGCTTTCTGTACAAACTTGTTGCCCGCGCAAACCCAGTTTACATGGTGCCGACCCTTAATTCATCATCATTGTCAGCTTTCAAAGGATATTGCTGGAAATATACTGACTTATTGACTTATGGTCCTAAGGCCCCCAGGTGGGGCAGAAGGCTTCACTATTGAAGCCCTCTGCCCCACTTTATTCTAGTGCTTCACCATCGTGATCGGTCTTGCACTCTTGCGCGACGCGCTTTACTTCGAACCAAGTTGGCCTGCGCGATTGTCCTACTCTCCACTACAACTGTGCGTCGCCAGGTCTCTTTGAAACAGCCAACTTGCAACAAGCTCGTAATTTGTGTGGGCTCCCTCTTAAGAGTATAGCTTATCCAAATCCATATACGGCGCATGATGAGCTTGTCAATTGGCGTTTCCACAGAGATATATTACAAATAAGCCTCCTTTTATCCCCACTAATAGACATATCCGATCGAATTCATTGCTGTAATTAAGCCTCTTTTTATCTCCACCATTAGACATATCCGATCCCCAGTCTTTTATAGTATTAAAACACAGAAATAATGTCACAGTTCTTCCTAGGAATATCTGGATTAGATATCGTCGACTCAGCATGCTAACGTATGCCTACACCCCATTTCCGATACCGTGGTACTTGGCGACAGCCTTACTCCATCTACTATCGTTTCTTTTATATTTTATGTTAATTATAGACGAGCAGCTAAGAGCTGATATGTTTATTTCACACAGTGCTGAGAGTCCATAAAGTCTTTTCATAGTTCATATGTTTATTAACGACACTTTATTTGTCCTTAATCACTTGTCGAGTCTATTTTTAAATGCATTAATGGAAGGCGCAGTGACCACTTCTTCTGGTAGGCTTCGTTTGGTTTATTCGCTATACGAGTTAACTGGTATTAGTGTTTAGCTCACCTAAATAACAAACAATGTATTCCCAGTCCACATATCTAACTTTAAATTGTAATTTTGTAAGATGACGTCCTTGGAGACAATGCTGCAGTCCAGTTTGTTGCCGCTTCTTCTGCACTAACGCCTAGAAAGCGGCATTAAACTTAGCTGTAAATAACGATTTGACGTCAACATTTGTGCAAAGCAAAACAAAATGACTATAAAGAGATATTGTGAATATCCTACGAAAATATAGATGTTTTGAATTGGACTAAATAACGTGTACCAAAAAAATTTTAAAGCATGACTGTAACAACTTGTAACATTCGTTAGCACTACAAAAAAATTGAGCTTATTTCAGTTAAAATGTTGAACATTTTCACAAGCACGTATATGTTTGGTGTGTTCAGAAAATCCTTTCAAATATTTTCAAACGCTCAGCTATAAGCTTTTAAGGCTTTCCTTTTATCCCCAAAAAACAAAGACGAAATTGACAGTATATTCGCCCTTGAAGTTCGTTTACCTTTTGGTGAAATGGTGAGTTACAGCGTCTATTTTGTGTATGCTTTCCGTCTCTATTCTGCAGCCAGGGACGGAGTCAAAATTAATTTCTTTTTATTCGAGTAAGTACTAATTAGTCACATTCTTGATTTTAAGTTTGTTTGTGACTACGAACGTTGTAACTCCTTTATAATATTATGTTAAACCAGTAAATTAAAAATCGTACTAAGTCCCCTCGTACACTCCTATTGGAAGTTCCTGTGGGACAGTTCTTTCTTCAGAACAATAGTCTCAGAAAAAGACGGAAAAATTATCTTTTTAGATAATCTGATGTTAGTAATTAGGTATTTTATATACATTAAAGTAGGTTTTGAGCTGAAAAAGTGATTTTTGCTATTTGTATTACCTAACTTTTAAAAATATTAAGTGTTAGTATTTTTAAAAGTTCTTTCTAGTACTTCTTTACTAGTTTTACTCTTCTAACTGTTCAGTCCATTACATTCGTTCTGTTACTATCTATGATTTTTTAGTACTTTTTTTTCAGTAAATAGTAATATTTAAAAAAAATATAAGTACCTAAGTATGTTAAAAAGCAGAGCCCGTCACTGTCAATTGAAAATTTTCATTCACTTAAAAGCAAGCAAATGTAAACTACCTCCGTTCAGACAGAGACGGTCGATGACCCCAAATCTTTTCGGGGACAATAATGATACCCTTAGCCTCTGAATACCTGATACCGATTCTCATGTGGGCTGTGTGAAGTAAATTGAATGGTTCGATCCGAGAGACTTGCAGGAATAGTGCGAAAACTTTTCTTATTATTTTTTGGCTTTCGACTCTATTTTATTTTATTCTGGGTAAACTTATGTGGAAACTTCAAGCTGTTATAAAACAAGCTTTAGCAGCTTTTCTTATTTTATATGTTATCGAAGGAGCAGGTGCCTTCTTCATCTTAGAGCTTAGTTGTCGACCTACAAGTAATTGTGATGAAATAACTCTTGTTAAATAACGTAAATAATACGCAGACAATAGGTAAAGAAAACAAAACGCATTTCCTACGCGGGCAACACCGGGGGAATTACTTCAATATTCAAAAAGATGAGAAATGCAATTTCTTTGTTCAAACTTCAACATAATGAACGGCTTATATAATTTTTTAATCTTCTTGCATATACGAGTATCAGTCCTATTACAGACATTTTATTTACTTCCCAGTATAGTTAACTTATATATAAGTAATTAGCAGATAGGGAAGTCTCATTTTTCTCAAATCTCTTTATTTGCAAAACTAACAATACAACGTAAAACTAACAATTACCTAAACTAAAACTAAACAAACAAAAACATTAGCTCAATTAAGTAAATTAAGAATATTTAAAAAACGAACTTATTTTTATTAAATTATGTAAAAATTGAGGCCAAATCTCTGCCGTCACAAGGCAATGTACCCAAATGGCTGGCAGCATTTCCGCAATGGATAATCCTCATTTCGGACAGCGTTTTCGCAATACTTAAACGCTGTCCGAAATGAGATGAAATCAACACAAGAGAATGCAATTCGATTAGTCAAATTGAGTTTTAATTATTTAATAATGTCTCTAAATTTCGTTAAAAATATTATGATTTGTAAATAAAACTTGGTTGACCTGCTTTGATACTATTTACGTAGGGAAGTATATCGTTAAAATTTTATAACATCGCAAAATTTTATAATTAAAGCTTTTTATTATTTTTACATGAGAAAATGTACTTACAGAATTTTCTTTTTACAATTTTTAATACTAACATTTGGTAATAAAACTAAAGATTAATCCTAATAAATAACCCTCAGACCTAATTTATATTCTATTTTAAAATGCGTGTTACCCTTTTAAAACGCCGTATCCAATTTAGATAAAGTCTAAAATAAATCTAACGTAAGCCTTTCATACGTCATCGTGACGCGTCACCGCTATTTGCAGGGTTCCGTCCGAAAATGGAAATCTGCTCGACTTTGTTCTATAGTCAGACTGAAATAAGTCCCATAATAGTCCATCAACCAGAAAAAATCTATTTATTTAAACATTTTGCAATGTGACTACGGCACTTTTCAGCGTCCTTTGTCGGCATTGTATGCGGCCAGATGCTTTCGACAGCTAAAGTATGCAATTTATGCCATCATTTTTCAATTTCAGTGCATGAATGTACCTATGTATATGCATGACTCTCTACGTGTGTACACTTATGGTAAGACAAAATATTCGACTGATGCGTTTTTTATATTTAACTGATTGCCGTCACTGGTGACAAGAGGGCCTTTTTGCTCAACAAATTAGCTAAGCTATTCAGAGAAAAAACGCAGCCAGCACTCTTCCACCACGCCGCACGGACATAATCTTTTAGATTTCTAAATGAATAATTTAGAAGTTGTTCCTAACAATTTTATTTTTTTAAATATTCCTCATTAGCTTTGTGACGAATTGTTTTTTGGAGATTTATTTAACATAAAAACCTTCGCATACAGGTGTATACGAAGGTTTAATGTTAAATAAATAACTTATCACTTTTTTATTCAGATTAGGGAGTTGGCAAGCCTATTTAAAAATGTATCGGTGTTTTTTGGTTCAATACTCGTATATGGTACACTTGTTGAGCGGATCCAACTCGTCCTTGGCCAGTCTATACGGGAGGGGCATTACGAATTAACTTGGAAAAATGCACCGCTTAAATCTGAGCCTAATTTATTTTATCGGGGGTTGTCCAAGGGGTTGTAAACACTGTCTTTTGTATTGATTGTGTAGTAAATAAATAAATTGTGTCACAATAATTACAAGTTTATTTGCTAGGCAAATTAAAAAAAAAACCCCAACTATCAAGAATGCTATCTAGTGTTGAGCAGCGGAACTACCGATACAACTTGATATCCGTAGCGCCATCTATTATTTGCTAGAGAAAGCCCTGACTTTTAAGCGTTAACCCCTAATAACTTTTAAATGGCTGAACCGATTTTCATCAACATAGCTAAGAACCACCGCAAGGAAATTTACTTTAACGTAAAAAAATTGCATTAAAATCGGTCGATCCGTTCGAGCGCTACGATGCCACAGACAGACATTAGCGTCAAACTAAAACCCGTCTTTTTTGTCTGGGGTTAAAAATGGTTGAAAACGACGTAAATCATCTTATAAAACAGTCCAAACTTTCCTTTTAAATAATTGGTTCGGATAGCTCGTTGTTTTAAAAGTGATACTGTAATGGAATATGATAGTTGAATGAACAGACAGACGTGAAGTTTAATTGAGTTGCAGTTGGTGAGGCAGCACTTTGTATTGAATTCACGAGGTTAGGTATTGCGAGGGCTGCATTATTTTGTTTACATTTTTGTTGAATTGGTGTTGAAAGTGCATTTCAACGAAAAGCAAAAGTACTTCAATCAATCCCTCTACCTACCTACATGTAATAATACTACTATAAATACGCCAAAATAAAGTTCTGGGGAAACGAACGATCATGTGTGAAAAAAAGAACTACCTAGCTGAAACATTTTTTTTACGTCACTATTAGGTATAAAATTATCCCAATCCCAACTAATATTATGAATGCGAAAGTGAGTTTGTATAGTTGTTTGTTTGTTTATTTGTTTGTTACCTCTTCACGCTTCATCTACTGAACCAATCTTCTTAAAAATTCGCTAGTAAATAGAATTATAAATAATAGTAAATAGAAAATTAAAAGTTAGGAGTACTGGATACGCGAGCGAAGCCGCGGGCAAAAGCTAGAATTTACACACGTAAATACTATCACGTCTTTATCCGATACGGGGAAAACAGAGTTACGGATCGTTTATCCCAAAAGACTTCACTTAATAAAATTGGACTTTTAAAGGAAAATGGGTATTAGAAAATGTGACAGGTGTCTACTCCATCACCTACTTAGAAGGGTTTTTAATTTTACCAATCCCTTGACCAATTTTAGCGGCGTGGAAAATCAGATACCTGTAAAAGTAGTATGAATAAATAAATAAATTTATTGGGACAAATCACACTGATTGAGCTAGCCCCAAAGTAAGTTTAAACTTGTGTTATGAAATATTAACTCAACAATACTATATTTTATGATAAATACATATATACCTTGATAAACACCCAAGACCCAGGACAATTTGAAAAAGGCCATTTTCCAACTTGCCCTGGCTGGGGATCGAACCCAGAACCTCTGGAGTGGCGGACTGGCGTATTACCACCACTGTGCCACAGAGGTCATCGTATGAATGAAGATATGTATGAAGATAAAATATAAACACACTCCGTCTTATAATAAAAACAGGACTAACTTTGTTACTAGGTTTAAACCATTATCCGCCCAAATCAAGTTCACATTGACAGGTGAGATAGTGTGATATTACTAGATGTCAACTTGATTTGGGCGGGTAATGGTTTAAACCTAGTAACAAAGTTAGTCCTGTTTTTATAATAAGACGGACTATGTTTATATTTTAACTTTTATCACCTATTACTTAAAACTTCTTGTACTTATGTAATATGTTCTTGTAATATGTAAGTAAATCTTTATTTTTATCTCACAAAATTAAGTATTCAGAACATAGCATTGCCGTGTTTAGAAAATTTTAGTTATTTTTAAATCAATAACGTATACTTACAAATATTACAATAATATTACATAAATAAATTACCTAAGCTAAAACCTAAAATACAAATTAAATGTATAAACTGTTTTGTATTTTATATTATGTATTTATGTTTGTTTATGTATGTAACTATGTATATATATGTATGTAGATATGTATATAGTGCGTGTAGTTAAATACATACTTATCTTTAAGCGCTTATCACTAATTTGAATTTTCTGATTTTCCTAAAGGCTGACTGGTAGAGAATGCATTAGCATTAAGGCCCATTTACACAGTGCAAGTTTCTTGCCTGTTGCATATAATTTTATTGAAGCAATAAATGATTTGTATGGCTGACGTTCTGTTTAGACCATGCAATTTTTCTATTGCTTCAATTTAATTGTATGCAACATGCAAGAAACTTGCACCGTGTAAATGGGCCTTTAAGTACACCTTTTGTGCCATTGTGATCAATAAAGATTTAGTAAATAAATAAAACTATCAAGTAAAATTATAACTAAATAATTTTAAATTAACATATCGGGTTTAATTGAAAATAAACCCGATATGTCGATTGACGACAAAAATATACACTAAGGAATTTGCTCTTTATCTTTGGAGCTAAATCCTAATTATATAAACATGTAGTTATATTATGAGGATCTCGGAAACCGCTTCAATGACGGTAAGAAGGTTTCGAGGCTGAAAAATCGATCTAGCTAGGGTTTTAGGGAACCTCTTTTTCTTAGTGTTTTTTTATCGAGCAAAGCTCGTTCGTCCATCAGGTACTTATGTTTAGATACCAACAAACTCACGTATTGCAAAAGTTTTCTTGACATCTATATTTACTCCCCCTCGTAGCTGGGTACAGTCGCCCCTCAAATCGTATCCCTCGACGAGTGCTCGACAAATAGCTGTCATCCATTGTACTTTCTTATAAATTAACGTTGCAATCCTATAGACTACTCGGTCTGCAATCTTTATGCTGCTTGAGAGGGAAATTCAATGTTTAAATTGTAAAACATTTAATGTAAATACAAGGATAGCGTAGAAGCTAAGCTAAATTCTTAATAGTTTATACTAAGAATAAATAATATTTATTTGCCGTGTGGTTCCCGGTAGAGTAGAATAGGACCACTTCAAGTCTTCCCGTGGATGTCGTAGAAGGCGACTAAGGAAACATAAGCTAAACAAAGCTTATAAACATCAATAAGTCCTCTCCAACCCGTCTAGCCAGCGTGGAGAGTGTAAGCCAAATCTCCTGACTGCTCTGGCTAAGTTTGGCTCTGGTAGTACAGAGAGGGTGCTCCTGCAGTGGAGACTAGAAAAGAACTGATGATGATGATGAAATAATATTTGTCCAAGTTATAGTTAATCAGAATGTACTAATCGTCCACAATTTGCTTTTATCAGCACCACCTGTAGGTTTACTAGTGTAAAAGGCCTTAAATCCGTCTGTTAAATTTTTTGTAATAAATTTAAATAAATAAAAATAAAAATAAATAAAGCTACGTAATTTATGAGGCATCAAGACTGTCAGACTCAAATGGGACTGGACTGGACATTTATGCTGCATGCCACACCTTATCACCTTGTGGGTAGACTATGATGAAGATGACATCGAGGGTTTCTTGAGTAGAGACAGATCAGATTACTCGCAGTAGGGATAGGTACATGGAGAAAAGAAAAGGAGGCCTTTGCCCAGCAGTAGTATACTAAAATTATTGACGTGTAAATGTGCCATCGAATGCCTATTTACTGAATAAATATTGTAATTTTTATTCTTGCGACACAAAATTTGGCTAATAAAAAATATAACAAAAATATTGTCCAGGTGATACGTCATACTAATAAGTAAACAAAACTTAAATAAAATATTTTAAGCTCTATTACAATGACAATAACAAAATCAAAAAAAAAGACCAAACTGCAAAAAAGTTAATGGCAGGAAAAATCATCAAATAAGTTATCTTTCAGAAGCGCAGGAAACATCTTTCAGAAGTCTAGGAAAACTTTTAGTTTTAAAGTTTGCCTGTAGACTAGACTACTAAGACTTCAGGTTATTTAAACTTGACTCAAAGCAAAGGTTTGAGATATCCAAAATATTTGTCTATTTCAATTATGATGAGAAGGTAAAACATATTCCATTTAGAAAGTGCAACTTGAAGACATAGTAATCACTATGTCTTTACACATACACTTTCAAAAACGTGTATCGACCAAAATAAAAAACATATATCATAGCAAGATAATAAAATGTTAACAAAATATATTTCAAAGCTATTTTAGCAGAGTAATGTATTAAAAGAACGCTTTGTAAGGGCTCGTCCATATGTAAAAATTTTAAAAACATGAATAAGTATTTTAATTTTTAATATTTTATCGACAAATTGTATATTGTCACAGAATACAGTAAGAGTAAAGTGATATTGTATTTGTGACTTTACTAGACATACAATGAACCCTTAATTTTTTTTTAAATTATAAAACGTCTTTCTTTCTAAAATATGTTTGTTTGGATACCAAACCGATTATTGGGCAAGTATTTATAGTGTATGGGTAGCTAAAATCAAAGGATTCATATTTTTAACCGACTTTAAAAAAAGAGGAGGTTATCAATTTGTCGGACTGTTTTTGTATGTTTCCCGATTATTCGAAGATGCCTGGAAGATAATATGCTGAAACAGGCTCAGTTCAGTATACCTGTATTGTTGTGCTGGTTAATAAAATACGTGGTCTCTCTTGATAAGTTTATTTTAGTAGTTAAACTTAATTTTAATATTTTACTCATTAACAATATTCTTCTTGTGTGGATCTTACGGGCGATCTTGGCCAAAGTGTCAGACGTCACATTTAGACTTTGACATTTAACACTCTCCCACGCGTATTCATCCCAATAATTCTAATTGATTTTTGTGTTTTATGTTTGTATCCACGCTTACAGGTAATATGACTTGTGGACGGGCGGCAGACGTGTATAATCAATTCTTTCAAACTATAAGCTGGCCTGTTGTCGTCACTTATAATTTTGGTATGCCGTGTCTACAGAACTGTTCTTTCATCGCTCGGATAAGAGTTTCTAACACTTATTCTGGCTGGCATGAATCGGCACAAGCGGGCGAATATATGTAGATGAAAGTTCGGGGAAAAAAGCTTCGGGTCGGCTTTGATGTTTGACAAATACTGCCAAACCAACAATCGCGGCCGAAATAAGAGCTTAGCAAGACTAGCAACCATAAAGCTTCCGTCAAACAAACCTCGTAAAATGAAACTTTTATCACATTCACCATTCGCCCACAAAGTCACATACAATCAGACCCTTACGCATTCCCCAGTCTCCTTAGCACAAGATGTCTGCAAACATCCTCCGGTTCCATTAACTAATTGTTAATTATCTCCCCTGCCCCCGATGATGTCTTTGATGGAGTTGCCAATTTATTTTTTGGCTGCAGGCGTCTTTCCAATTCCGGTATTAAAATTGAGTGCCTAAAAGCATATTCTTGCTTAGAAATGGGTGTATTTGCTTTGATTTTTCTTGTTTGATATTTTAGGGATTTCTTTTATCAATCTTTAGCTTGTGTTTTTACTACGTATAAAAAGATATAAGCAAGTTTAGTTCATGATACTGAACTACTTTCCATAAAACGATTAACGAAAGAAAATTTCGCCTTCTCATACAAATCAGCGCTAAGCCAAACGAATTTTGTATGTGAGGACAATAAGTTTTTATTAATTTTCATTTTTTTTTATAGAATGTAGATGACTATCATGGACTCAACTTGCTTCAAAAAAGACAATGACCATTTTGTATGGATGAATGGTGCCCTTTTTTTAGCGCGGCGGTTAACCGTTTTTTGTATGCTTCTACAAAAAAATACAAAAAGCAATATTCATTAAGGAATGATATTTGTAAACTTAGTCGGGATGGAGTTATATCGGCTCAAAAATGAAGAAAAAAATATTTTTAATTAATTGAATTATGGACTTACCATATATGTTCCTGAGCTATTGATGCTATACTAGCTATTATATTAGATGATTATTGTGATGATACATGATTAAGTCACGATTATAAATATTTTTTTTCCATCTATAGTTATGTATACCTAGTATGATGTCATTTGATAATAGTTTATATTACCATTTGGGTACAATGAAAACTAATTGTTAATACAGTCATTGATTTATTGAAGTAAAAAATAAACAAGTTATATACATATATTAATGTAATAAAATGTAAATGTCAGAACCAGATCATGTCATTAAACGGAGCTGCTTATCAACTCATTAATGAGGGGTAGCAGGGACGCACTTTCCCGGGCTGCAGCTGTCTTTCCTACTCGACAATTCGACATTAATCGATGTATGGCCTCGTTATTAAAGATACCCTTGCTGCATGGCGTTGCCCACGGCGGTCTGGCCCACTGAGTGAGACCCATTGAGGAGGCCCAGTGAGTCGCCAGCTAACAGGCTATGACTTACGTGCTGGGTGGCAAGGGGCAGGATGGGGAAGGAATCATTAAACTTCCCTATCGCTGGGCTCGTCGTAAGCTTCATTTTCGACATCATGTCTTACTTCCCTCCCTATGAATTCCCTCCCTGCGTCGATGTTTCCCCATACATATAATTTAGGGATTTTCAAGGCAAGAGTGAACAGGCATTTTTTGAGTCTGCGTGATACACCTTAGACCTCATCTTAGCTTCCCATCAGGCTAGATAGAGGTCAAACGCACTCAAATTTATAATAAAAAATAAAAAAAACTTATTATTATGTTTCAAGTTTGAAGTCATATAAGTCGATTTGGACTGTTAATACACTGTTATAATATATATTACATTTTTTGTTTGCAATAACTTTTTCCGCTTTATTTTTTACAAGATTTACGCTTTAAAAAAAGAAAGGCACCAATCATCACACTATACATAACTATAGATAGGAAAAAATATTTGTATTCGTGACTTAATCATCTATTATCACAATAATCATCTAATATAATAGCTAGTAAAGCATCAATAGCTCAGGAAAATATATGGTAAGTCCATAATTCAAAAATTAAAAATATTTTTTTCTTCATCTTTGAGCCGATATAACTCCATCCCGACTGAGTTTATAAATATCATTCCTTAATGAATATTGCTTCTTGTATTTTTTTGTAGAAGCATACAAAAAACGGTTGACCGCCGCGCTAAAAAAAAAGGGCACCAATTTTTGGCAATGGCTTTTGTCTGGTGGTTAAAAAACACTCTGTATTGCTTGGTATTAAAACTTTAAATTAAAAACACAAAAGTTTTTGTTTTATGTATAAGTATAATGTCTGAATCAAATTTTCTATCTTGTAAGAATGTTATATCCTATTGTTCCATCGTTTTAGAAGAACCTAAAATAATAAGAATCTTATTAAAATTGCTGACACTCTAATAAACTTCCTGCTGATAAGCATATTTCCTCACGGTAATCGTCATAAATAAAATTCTGCAAGGCTATGTGCTGACTATTGACATACCACAAATCACACTGATTGAGCTAAGAGAGCCCCATAGTAAGTTTTAAACTTGATACTAACAAAAACACTTCTACTTATTTTGGAAAAAACTCAGCAA
Source organism: Acrobasis repandana (assembly GCA_963576875.1). Taxonomy (NCBI): domain Eukaryota; kingdom Metazoa; phylum Arthropoda; class Insecta; order Lepidoptera; family Pyralidae; genus Acrobasis; species Acrobasis repandana. The sequence continues at coordinate 4,157,154 of OY756223.1, read as the reverse complement.
CATGACGTTACAACCTGTCATTTGACTGACGTGTAGAAACACACTACACTCTTAACAAAATCGAAAGATTCCCGCCACAATAAAACCCAGACATGTCCCAAAGGCGGCGGATGCAAACGGGAACAATGAAGTTCCATCCTCGAGGAGCGTTTGCCTTGCACTTCGGGAGAATCGAATCCGACGCTTTTAACGCCACCTCTGGGGGATGCGATTTACTGACATACAGACATTTGTTTATTCTATGTATTGATTTATTATATCTATGGTGAATATATTTAGACCAACTCTTGAGGTGAACTTGCCAAACATGTGTTACAAGTTTGACACATATTTTATTTCGTCCAATCATGTTTTACCATCATCGGTGTGTAAACACAAATTTAGTCAGAAAGGCTGTGTGTATATCTTAACCTCGACCTGTCCCGGCGCAGTCAGATGACAAGTAGGTAGATAGATGGCGAGTAGTTTGACACTCAAAAATTAGGGAATAAAGTTTGAAAGGAAATGAAGTAATGAAAAGCGGACAGAATGAGATATAAAGGAAATAAGTTATGACAATTAAATTTTTAACAAAAAAAAAACCGTCTAAATTTTTTTTAGGAGTTTCTTCCATATCTCCGAAGTTCTTCATCATATCTTTACTAAATTAAAAAGGGACCTACTTTTTAGTAAAAGCTTTCAAATAAAAAAAGAATTATCAAAATCAAAAATAATAAAAAGAAAACAAGAAAAAAACATATTGTCGAATTGATAACCTCCTCCTTTTTTGAGGTCGGTTTAAAACGAGATGGCAGCAAGGGGCATGCAGCAACGTTACAATAAACTCACTAAATCTATCAACCTACTACAATTATATGCACTTATTTTCACACAGTATTAAATGTGTGCGAGAAAGCAATACATAAGATATAGATCATGACAGTGATCTCCAATTTAAGTTCCCGATCCTCAACTCCAGCAATACAGATGCAGGCAGTGTTAACTTTTCCAATATATTCCGGAACAAAATGTTCCAAGAAATGCGAACATTACTTCCCCAAATAAAACTACTCGTACTGCTCAGACTAAAACAAGCTTTAAAAATCGTCTCCATAAATTTTATCTGTCGTTATGCCAGTAAGTCTCAGTTCTGTTAAGTGTCACTAAATACATTTAAATATTTTAGTATCGTATATGTATTATATATATATATATATATATATATATATATATATATATATATATATATATATATATATATTATAGAATAAGCTTATGTATGTATATATATAAGTATTATTATGTAAGTATATAATTAGGTATAGATACTGCGCCCACCTTATTCTGTACTATTAATTTTTCCTCTACCCAAAGGTTGACTGGAAGAGATCGCATCTAGCGATAAGTCCGCCTTTGTACCTATATTTTCTTTGTGGTTGTTATTTTTATTTTATGAATTATAATGGTGCAATAAAGATAATTTGTGTGTGTGTGTGTATAAAACGTTGCAGCGAGCTTGCAGGAAAATAGTGTTCCTTCGGGATTTATATAACTGACAAGTATATGTTTGGACTTGGTTTTTAACTGATGAAAGATAAGAAGTACGGGTTATGAGTTCACTGTAACCTACTGCAATAATTACATTTATGCGATTCTATTCAAACAACGATATCAAGAAAATGTGTGAGGCCTCTAAAATGTGTAAAGCCTCTTATGGGAGAGAGAGCAATACATAGATCTAGATCACGATAGTGATCTGCAATTTAAGTTCCCGATCCTCAACTCCAGCAATACAGATGCAGGCAGTGTTAACTTTTCCAATATATTCCGGAACAAAATGTTCCAAGAAACACGAGCATTAGCTCCCTAAATAAAACGTTGCAGTGTGCTTGCAGGAAAACAATGTTCCTTCGGGATTTATGGAACTGACAAATATTGGGACTTGGTTTTTAACTGATGAAATATAAATAATAAATAAATATATAGAGACATATCAGACTGATCAAGCTAAAGTAAGTTTTTTTTTTTAAACTTGTGTTTGTTTGTTTATAAAGCTTTATTCTACACAAAAAACAATCAGATAAAAAACTTATACTTGTGTTATGGGATACTAACTCAATGATAACGATTCAAATAACTATCACTATCTTGAAATATAACCATATTTACTTCTTCATCTAAGCACATTCCCGATGCATCCTCAGCTGTGCGGCTTCGGAACCCGGATGCCAAAGACCTTGCGAAGTAGAGAAGAAATAGTAGAAGCAGTTTAAATGCTTTAGTTTTACGACCGGCCGCCGCACCTGCCTGACGTCAACCCTCTTTTGGAATGCATTTGTGCGAAAAGTTTTACAACCGGCCGTCGTCAGCTGTTCCCTTTTTGACTTGTTCTTTTAGTCGCCTCTTACTGCATCCACAGCAAGATGAAGTAGTCTTATAGGTCGAAAGCCACACGGCACCTAAATAAAACCTTGATATTTACTCGTAAAGCGTACTTCTCTTACAGAGCCCGCATACAGCTTAAACTCTGCAGCATTGTAGTGTGAAATTAATTTATTTATATCCAGTCTACCCAGGGCTGCTGCAAAATTTTATTGTATAGATTAGGAAAAAAGTATTTTCATTTTCAAAAAAACAGACAGAAGCAATGTAGTATCAAATTTCCCGCTTCTTTCTCTCTCTTCCGCCCTCTGAGAAACTCCCACCAGGTGTTGACCTCTCCTGCGCAGTCTGGAAACCTTTGAACAGACTCCGGACTGGTGTCGGCAGATGTCAGAAAAACCGGGTAAGGTGGTGTTTCTCAAAAAATTAAAAGTGCGACTGCGGTGCTGACCCATCTGTCCTGCCCCAAATGCCCCACACCCTGCACAATGCTGGACATCAACGAGGCAACTAATCGGGCAGTCACCGTAGCCAAGCACTAGTAAAACCTATTATAAAAAATATAATTAACGAAACCTCACTATATGTTCTAAATGGGTAAGTCACGTGAAAAGTAAGCTACTGACTGGACGTCTTCGTGTGGACGTGGCGTATCACATTCGCCCTGTGAAGGCTTACGGATGTGGGTTAAACATGTCGGCCAGTAGTTGACTATTTAAGTGAGTTACCCATTTAGAACATATAGTAATGTCTGTGTCTTACAAAGTGTTAAAACTATTAACCAAAAAATTACAAAACCTTCAAATTATTTTCTGCTAACCCTAAATAGTTCAGTTCAAAAACGTGCGCCTGACAGTAAAACAAAGGCTGAACGTAGACTTAGCTCGCTATGAACTAAATTCTTCAGTCACTCACAACAACTCTTTGAATTATTTATTTTTTTATTTTTTATCTTGTTTATCTTTAGTACTTTATCTTGAATGCCTAAAAACCCTATAAAAATATTGTTTATCTTTGTTGTGATATAACTTTTTAAGATACAGTCAGCAAAACTTACTGACTGCCTCCGTGGTCCAGTGGTCAAGGCGTTTGCTTTTTGATCCGGAGGTCGTGGGTTCGAATCCCATTGGTAGGCATACTTTCTTAAAAGTGGTTTACAGTCTGGTTAGGATATTGCGGGCTTGAATCACCTGATTATCCGAAAAGAAAGGTGATTCCTTGCTTCGGAAGGTAAATATGTGGGTCCCGAACGCCATTTACAACGCGTTTGTAAACCTATTCTAGGATTGATTGGTTCTGGTCCATCCTTTCGGTTTCGGAGGTCAGACGGCAGTTGCTCTGTGTAAAAAAAACCAGTAACCTCATAACCTGGGATAGGTAGCGAACCGGCTTTAAAGCGTTACCGCACCCAAGATACAGGCTATGCCTAGTTTGGGAGACAGTAATTTTTAAATTATGTAATTCTTTTGATGAAAATAAATTATTATTTGTAGCTCCTTTAAGTTCACGGGTCTTTTCACCCCGGGTCTTTGAGAAACTTGCGTGGGGATATAGATCCAATTTATTAGTATTATTATCATGTTCTCTCAAGGTTTATCCTTTACGGGACGTATCCCGGACCTTTGAGGCTTGCACGGGGACACAGGTCCAATATGTAGAGCCCTTGTGAGAGATTTGCTATAGTTTGTAATGGAACACCAACCAGGGCATGACAGTAAGACACTATGACAATGTTCTCACTGACAATTCCCAGTAGGTGCAGGACTATTGAGGGAGAAATAATGAAAAAACCACATTAGGACTATTGGGATATTATTATAATACGCTCGGATGATGATGACAGTCAGCAGAACTTACAGCTAGTTCAATTTGTAGTTTGACACCGGTGTGTCAATAGGTTAATTAAGCTAACACTGGTGTCAGAATTTTCGGGCTGCTGAGTCAGATGTCGTTTTAAGCATTAGCATCAATAACAAGAGATGAGTCGAGATGATGAGTCATTGAGGCTCAATATTTGTATTGTCCCCCAATGACCACAGGCATATAGTGACCACAATAATTTTTAGGGTTCCGTATCCAAAGGGTGCTAACGGGGCCCCTTTTACTACGACTCTGATGTCTGTCCGTCTGACCCACGGACCAGTGACATATTCCTCCCAAACCTATCAAAATTACCGAAAAAAAAGCAAGCGTGAAGTTTTGTAACTTAAAAACTATATTATACTCTGATTTTAATTTTACTATATCAATTCATATAGTATAATGTACTCGTAGATCACTAGGCATTAACATGACCTAGTGTTATGATGCTATAGTGTCTCAGGTGCTCTCGATCTACCGTTAAGGACTTCATTCAATATTTACTATTGTGTACCTGCATTGGTGCATTCTGGCTAAGGAGGTAGCGAGTGAAAAAAAAAAAAAATGAGAAGGTTTACAATTCGATCCGTATGTTTTTTTGTATGTACGAGTATATATGTATGTTACGCGATATCTTCGCCAATTAAAACGATTTTAATATTTTTATTTTAAAATGTTTTTAGTTGGTCCCTTATTTATTAAGTGAGACATGACATGATTAATAACTTTGGAAATATAGAAGACACATCACAAAAAAAATTTAATAACTTTTATTTATGTAACAAAACATCTATGCTCACTTTACCTAAAGTTAAAAAAACAATACTCGTAGTTAGGTAGTTACTCGAAATAAATCCTAAAAAAGCGTAAAACTGAAAAACTACATACGTATATACTCGTATGGTACATCTGTTACATTGCTTGAATCAACGAATTTTGTCAAGAATGTTTGGTATGTTTAGGTAGATACAGAAACATTCTAAGAAAATGTGAATGGGCAATGTTTAAATATCGCATACTATCCCAACCTCGCGCAAAGTGGAATAAGGTTTGAGAAGAAGATGATTATACCTACTCTGTAAAGAAAAGAGCCTGCCATGGTCCAGTGGTCCAGTGGTCAAGGCATTTGCCTTGTGATACGGAGGTCATGGGTTCAAATCACACTAGGAAGCATACTTGGTAAAGTTAAATTGTTTCCAGTCTGGTTAGGATATAGGATATTGCAGGTTTAAATCACCTGATTATCCGAAAAGAAAGATGATTCCGTGCTTCGAAAGGCACGTAAAGCTGTGGGACCCGAACGCCATCTAGCGTTTGTTTAAACCTATCCTAGGATTGGTCCTGGTCTACCCTTTGGTTTGCGGAGGTCAAACGGCAGTCGCTCTGTGTAGAAACCAATAACCTTGTCAAACCATCCAGGGTTAGGTAGCAGACCCCGGGGCTCTGAAACGTTACTACTGATGGATAGAACCGGGAATACGCTTGGGTGATGATAATGAAGTAAAGTAAAAAACCTCTATATGCCTCTTTAAGCCTCTTGAAGCCACGCCTTTGTCCTTACATTATCTTTAGGTACAATATTTTAAGTTGAACACACATACCAAGGCATTCTTAAATATACAACGTGGAAGAGATATACCCGTAATAAATCAAACTACGGGCTATACTAGATGACTATATTATAATGAAATTAAAATAACAGCCAAGAACAAAAAAAATTTTTGGCATTTCCATAGAAAAGTGTGCGACCGGCCGGACGATTTGTATGGAAACGCCAATTTTTTTTTTGTTTTTTGTTTGTTATTTTAATTTCATTATACTATAGTGATCTAGTATAGCCCGTGGTTTGATTTATTACGGGTATGTCCCTTCCACTTTGTATAACCACGTTTTTGAATGGTTTTGGCTCATAAACTGTCTAAAGTACTAGGCGTATAAGAGCTAGCAAGCGATATGGTGTCTTTTCTAATTTTACATAATAGCTCTTGGCTAGCTAAACTGCTAAACCGAATCTCTTACTGTCTGCCAAATACGAATCTTCTTGTACCTTATACCACCGCCCTTTTTAGTTCCCCGCTTAGCCAACTAACTTTATCTTCTACTATAGTGTTAAAACGTATAGTAGAATTTGCTCTAAAAGCATAATATTTATATTACAAAAAAGTAACAGACGTAAACACTAACTTCAAATTATTTCTTCTAGCGTACTTAGTGCTTTTAAAAGGGTTTGTTTTTTGTCTAATTGTTGAGTGCTAAAATAAATTAATGTTTTTATTATTACTAAGTAAGTACTACCACAGAATAAATAATACTAACGTACAGAAGTCTCACTCAGCAAAGAAATTCAAAAAAATTTCTACTCAATTTGGCTAGCGATATGGTTTAATTTAGCTCACGTCAGAACTCAGCACCTTTTCATATAGATAACTAGACATCTATTGCACGCCAATTTCATTCTTATTACTCTGGAAAAACGATTCGTATAACTGAATTTACCCCCCGGAGGGTCCGCCTGCGCGCATAGTAATAATGTAGGTAGGTACATTTTCGATACCTAAACGGGGAGTAACACAGGCCTGGTACTATCACTTTTGTATGGAGAGGGCTATGCTAGGTGTTTCTTTACTTGATCGAATCAGAAATGAGGAGATTCCTAGAAAAACTAAGGTCACAGACTGCCCAGCGGATTAGCTCATTGAAATGGCAGTGGGCGGGGCACATAGCGCGAAGAACCATTGGCCGATGGGGCAGAAAGGTTCTCGAATGGCGGCCACGTACCGGAAAGCGCAGCGTAGGACAACCACCTGCTAGGTGCTCAGACGCCCTGAGCAAGGTTGCAGGAAAAAGCTAGAAGCAGGCTGCTTCCCATCGGTCGTTTTGGAAATCCTTGGGGGAGGCCTATGTCCAGCAGTGGACTTCCTGCGGCTGATATGATAATGATGATGATTACGTACTCTTGTGTGTAAAATATAATATACATGTGAATCTGAAATAAATGATTATTTGTATCTCCTTTGGATTCACGGGCCTTTTCACTCCGGTCATTTGGGAGACTTGCGTGGGAATACAGATCTAAGACGTAGAGGCCCTTTAAAGAAGTTGATGTAATGTGGCGCTCCCGCCAAAACCCATTCTTGAATATACCAATGGAAGACATTTTTTTTTAATTCATAGCAGTTAGTTTTTATTATTATAAAACAAGATATATGACGGAATACAATTTAAACTTAATTAAACTAACAGCAATAAATTAAATCTAAAACTAATAGTAGAACAACAATAATTAATATATATAAAAAAAATTAACAATGATTTATTGTCTCTTATAAGTGAAAAGAGGGATATAGGTAGCACGGGCCATGACATAACGTTTTGTTGTAAAAAATTACGAATAATACGGCAATTGCTTTTTGTAATGTATTCTTTATGTGTGTAGGAATGTTTGTTTATAGTATCTCGGCTTGTGTGGAGTGTTTTAGGTACAACCGCTATCGCGGACAAAATAATAGGTAGGTACTATCAGGCCTGTGTCACTCCCCGTTTAGGTATCGAAAATGTACCTACATTATTACTATGCGCGCAGGCGGACCCTCCGGGTGGTAAATTCAGTTATACGAATCGTTTGTCCAGAGTAATAAGAATGAAATTGGCTTGCAATGGATGTCTAGGTATCTATACGAAAAGGTGCTGAGTTCTGACGTAAGCTAAATTAAACCATATCGCTAGCCACATTGAGTAGATATTGGGATCCTTCAATCTATTAACGTCTCTTCGTCGTTTGATTCGTGGTTTGATTCCTACCTTCGAGGCCGCTCGCAGTTTGTGAGAATAAATAAAATAAATAAATAAATATTTCTTTGAATTTCTTTGCTGAGTGAGACTTCTGTACGTTAGTATTATTTATTCTGTGGTACTATCTTGACACATTTAATATGCCACTGAGTCTGCACTTCTATAGCTAGGTCTCTGTATTTTATTAGTAAAGTGATAAACAATTATATCACATATGGCATAGTTGTAAGTGGCCATCACTACACTACGGTAAGATTTATCGTGTTGTCTATAAGGCATCTGATACGAGTACGAGATAAGTGGGATCAAGATTCTTCATGCCACTAATTGTGAGCACAAGTTTATTTGCCAGACTAAAAAAAACCTGACTTTCAAGCTATCACCCCCAATTTTGAACGGCTAAACCGATTTTCATCAAACATAGCTAAGAACCATTTCGACAGACAAGGCTTTCGATTAAAAGAAACCGCATGGAAATCGGTGGGCTCATTTACGAACTAGGATGCCATAGACAGACACACAGGTAAACAAAAAAAACTTAGTAACAAATAACAAGACAAACTTAAACACTTATAACATTAAATAATAGACTAGGAATGGAATAGGACTTGACCCGACTTGGTTATGGACTTGGTCAATTGAGAACTTTAGTACCTACTGCATCTTGAATGCCTAAACACCCTATAAAAACACTTATACCATTAAAAAATGCTCGCGCAGAAATTATGTATGACAAATTGAATTGCGGTTTCAAATTGAAAGTGTGGTTTTAAATCGAAATACCTACCTATAATTATTAAAACCAAAGAGAAGAAAAAAATACAATATATTGTCTCTATAAGCGCTCTTTTAAATCTTTCCTATAGAATACAAAAATACAAAAGCTGGTTGGGATTCCATCGCAACCTAGAAAGGAGCACTTACCACATAGTATCGGAAATAATGCTAGCATGGAGTGCCAGCTTCTGCGTGTTTAGATCCGTTTTAACCGCGGATAGCGTTTTAACTGAAACCGAGCGCCGATATGCATAAGACGTTTAGGCTGTGCACACATTGACAATAATGAAGCGATTGTAAAACAATTTTTCAACTGTATAATGTGTGTAGCAGACAAAACAAAAATAAATCTTTCATCTATCTTTTTATCATAATTTGAATTAAATTAAATAACGTCAAATTGTATTTGGAAAACATTTTAGTCAACCACTAGCCCCAAAGATTATAGAATATCGAGTGATCTATATATATTAAGTTTGCATGGTATTGACAATGGCTGAGTAGGCGTAATTTATATGACTCGTATACCATCTTTTGTAAACCCTATTCAAAAGCAAATAAAGATTTTATTCGTTCATTCAAGAAAGTGTTCACATGATAGTCCTTGGAGAAAATGCTGCTGTGCAATTTATTGCCGCTTCTTCTGCACTAGCGCCTAGGATACAGTTTTAAACTTAGCTGTAAGCAAAGATAATATAATTACTAACGTAACTGTAAGTAACGATTTGTCGTCAAAATTTGTGCAAAACAAAGTGATTAATTAGAGATATTTGAAATACCCTATGGTAATAAAGATATTTTGAATTGAATTGAATCAACTCAACACAACTTGTCATCACAAAACCTAAAAATTCATTCAAATTTGAAAATCAAGAGTCAAAATTATTTATTGGGCATTTATTAGGATTTTAGGAGTAACTTTCTTACTACCTTTTCTTACTACTACGTATAGTACCTTCCACATTCCAGTAAATTGTAACACGTTAGAGTTTAAGAGTACATTACTGTTGGAAATAATAAATACGATTTTATATTTAACACTCACGAAACGATTTCGGAGTTAAATTATGTGTTCTATATAAACATAAATTAACTCAGAAGTATTACAAATAAATTATTCAAATCGGTGGCCCGGTGGGGGCACGCATTACTAGCGCTTTCGCAATTATCCTATATCCATATATATTATTTTTGCAATTATCCATATATATCCCATTATCGCAATCACATTACAATACACCGATAATATTGTTGCACGCATCCCTGTGAATCTCAAGGTAGTGGCTGAAAATCAGCATATTGTTCTGCGAGCAAACGTTTTGCTGAGCCACAGCCTTTTGGTGTCGCTGCGGCACACACGCACTAACTTGCATTTTTATTTATTTTGTTTTTATATTTCTGGTGCATTTTTTTTCATATTGTTATTGTATTTCTTTTCTATAAGTAATTTATGTTTATCGTGTGTGTCTTTTTGTGTACAAATAAAATGATTTATCTATGTATCTATCTATCAAGTTAAGGGACCCCTAGCATTAGCCGTACTTGAATGGGTGACTAAAAGTGGCATAATTTCTCGAGCTCCCCTGTGTTATGGAAGATACGTTAAGGTGGAGATATAGGCAAATGGCCTTGAAGTGGCGCCCTCATTTGAAATAAATTGTTTACTCGTAAATATGGAGATAATTTCCATATTGCTCTTCGTCATACACTAGATAGCCCTTTAAATTATTTTATGAACCACCATTGAAAGTATTTACATTAGTCCGTCTAGCTTTAAAACTTGCCTCCGCCAAAATTGGCCACGGCAAGTTTTAAAGCTAGACGGATCACCAATAATAGTTTCAACGGCAGTTCATAAAATAATTTAAAGGGCTATCTAGTGCATGACGAAGAGCAATATGGAAATTATCACCATATTTACGAGTTAACAATTTATTTCACACTTCAAGGCCATTTGCTTCCATCTTCGCCTTAAGCCGTTGGTCCTGGCCGTCATCATTATATAGCACTCGATAGTCGTCAAGCTATGTTAGATGCTTCATGGCAGCTTGAAAACTCTAACACCAGTGTTGGCCAATTACACACTCGGAAAACAAACAAACATTTAAATCTTTAAAATTTTAAAAAAATAAAACAATTGTACTTCTACCGTTCCTATCTATTTAACATGAAAACCAAAAAGCCCCGCCTTCGCGTTTTGATGTGAAAGAGCCCTGCCTCGGTAAAAGCGTTCAAGCACTTCGACACTATGCTCCAAGATTTAAGAGTGTGAGAGCTGCTCCTTGTCTTCTACAAAGGCGCTAACGGCTCCGAACCATTTGCCAACATTTACATTTGACAAGCTTAATGGGCGAGCATTGGGATAAAGTAGTATTTTTAGGACAAAGTTTTTAATATTGGTAAAGTAAATGTATCTTGCAAGCCTTTAAACAATCCCACCTAAGATTATAAATGCGAAAGTGAGTTTGTATATTTGTTTGTTTGTTACCTCTTCACGTTTCATCCACTGATCGAATCTTCTTGAAATTTCGCATACACATAGTTAGGAGTACTGAGGACATAGGGTACCTTTCATCCCGGAAAAAGTAATGTTCCCGTGGGATACGCGAGCGAAGCCGCGGGAAAAAGCTAGTTTCTAATAAAAATGCAATGTATGTAGTACTTACTATTACGCATTCGCAGCAGCCTTCATATTCGTGACATAGCAGATAAACTACAAAAGAGTCGTCTATGCTGGCACGGTAATGCCTTGCGGAAACCGGCCAGTTACGTAGGAAACAAATGTATAGCTTTGCTGCATCCGCCCCGGCAGACGTGGCAGACCAAATAACTGTTGTTTGTTTGTAATAACTTTATTGTACTTAGAAAACACATAATTAAAGACAAAATCAACATATAGAGTAAATTGACAACGGCGGATTTATCCCATAATGGAATCTGTTCCAGTCTTGACTTGACGTTATCAGAGATTATATGCGTGCGAATGGTCTTTCAACTAAGGATGCTCAAGACCGAGCGAAGTGGAGCAGAAAAAGTCGATAAGCGGACCCCAGGCTTCACAGCATTACAGCTGAGGATGCAACCGGTTGCATCCTATATCATTCAGTCCCGGGACTGCACCGACATGAGAGAGATATGTATGTAAGTACTTACGTATAAATAGGAGATGATTTTGATTTGATAATGACACGAATATTGATTTACGTCATCTGCGTTTATCGTCACTAATAGAACTTCCCTGATTTTCAGAAATTGTAATAAGACATTAAATACTACACTCAAATTCTACTTACCATGCTTAAGTGGTTATTCTTGTTTCAAATTGTAGGCTTACTAAACTTCTACTTATTCAATAACCGCTTGCCCACTCCACTGTATCAAATGTGAACAAGCTTTAGTGCAGCCTTCGAGTAGCGAGGCTTTATCTAAACGACCGAAAAGTTACTTAGTCCGTACACTTGCTTGGTTATTGTTGTAAGTTTAAGAATGCGCTTGATAAATACAGTACAGTTGAAGCAGAAAATACAGTTTTTATAATTTTCTGCGCAGAATTGTTTGCTTTTATTTTTGTCTTATCACAAAGACCGAGTGCTGTTTAAAACTTTTTTAAATATAACCTCACAGGTTTATCCATTTTATTTTTTCTGTGCTATTTAGATCTAGATCTTTTCATGCTGGTCTGGAAGAAAAGACACTTAGAATGTAATAACCAGCTGCTTCTCTACCCGCGCAGATCGTAAAAGCCCATTGGGGGAATGGGTGAAAATGCTAACCATGAACCCATCCCTATTTTGATTCCTTATTTCATCTCGCCCACCATCACGGCAAAAGTGGCTTTTGGATCTTGTGTTACTGGGTTCTGTCTGCTTAGAGCCACAAAATCTTAAATGCTTTGTCTATATAAATAAATAGGGACAAATCACACTAATTAAGCTAGCCCCAAAGTAAATTTTAAACTTGTGTTATGGGATACTAACTTAACGATACTATATTTTATGATAAATACATATATAGATAAACACCCAAGACCCAGGACAATTTGAAAAAGGCCATTTTCCAACTTGCCCTGGCTGGGGATCGAACCCAGAACCTTCGGATTAGCGGTCTAGCGTGTTAATCATTACGCCACGGAGGTCGTCGGAGGAATATATTTATGTGTGCCCCGTTAGGTTAGGACACAGGGTGGGTGATAGGGTGGTAATGTATCAATATTTAGATCTAGGTCCCTGTTTCCAACTAGGGAGATACAATGTTTCTCCCTACCGTAGATACGGAAGGTACCTCCAGTTACTTCCTTAAATCCTAATCAAATGACGACCTCCGTGGTGTTATGGTCAACACACCAATCCGCCAATCCGGAGGATCTGGGTTCAATCCCCAGCCAGGGCAAGTTGGAAAATTACCTTTTTAAATTGTCCTGAGTCTTGGGTGTTTATCTATATATGACATATGTATTTATTATAAAATAATAGAATCGTTGCGTTAGTATCCCATAACACAAGTTTAAAAAAACTTACTTTAGGGCGAGTTCAATCAGTGTGATTTGTCTTTATTTATTTATTCATTTATTTATCAAAAGAAAACAGGTCGTCCCTTATTCTCCCCCGAGTTACCCCGACTTTTTTGCGCCTCTTAGAATCCGTGGAAGCTCATTTTGTCGGAAAAATATAGCCGATGTGACCTACCTTAAGCCTAGTCTGACTTAGCCCAGTAAATATCTTCCTAAAATCAACCACTGTAGTGCAATATATTTAGGGTGTATTAGTATAGAGTAGTATAGAGTCAAACAGAATGGTCTCTCACAGCGTCTCCCGCAAATTGGCGTCCCCGCACCTCTCCCCCGCACTTTGTGAGCTTTGACGGCTCCAGGGTTTAATTACTAGCCGCACGCAATACGCGACGTGTGTTGTTTTGAGAACTGTCAACCAATAGTAACCATCATGGTGAGAAGGTGCGTGTATAATAATTGTTTATCCACCCAATACTCTAAAGAACGTATATTTCATTCATTTCCAAATGATGAAAACAGGTAAGCAAAGCAACAATATAATTTCACGTTATTACCCAGCAACCATCTTGATATAGGTATATACCCTTCTCGCTCTCTCGCATTGGCGGGAGATACACAAGAGCGAAATTGTAACATTACCGGATTGCTAATAAGCAATCCGGTAATGTTACATAGGCTTCTCGCTCACAGGTTATACATAGGTACACGCCATCTGCGTGTACCTATGTGATTAGATTTCCGCGGGTTATAGTGCTAAATGCCATTGTTGACAATGACAACTTGACATGCTGTTCGTATAAGCGTGATAAACATTTTTATTGAATTTATTCATATAACTACCGTATAGTTTTGCGCCGAATATGCAAATTACTATATTACAATAGTGAATTAGTGAAATAAGTGCGTTACATTATAAATGACTCAATAATAATCAGTAAAGTGAAGTAATGGTGAAATGGACAATGGACATAATGAAAAATATTTGTGAAGTGATATTATGTAGCTGTTTCCGACTTTCCTGTAACATTTAATACATATAAAACAGAATATTTTTTACGTCATAGTGTTCGCAAATCTTCCGGTATGGAAAAATATAATCGTAAATATGTCGAACTCGTTAGTAGGTAAGTATTAAAATAATTCTGCGGTGCGACCCTAAGTATAAATCTCACACATCGACGTGTGTACAGATAAATTGTTTCGTTTGTAGTAGTAGTAGGTATATATGTTACTCTGAATCAATGGAGAGTCATACCAGTGTCACTACGGTGGAACAGACTTAAATATCCACATACATACTTCTATATACATATACTTAGATACATAGAGGTAGATCACTGCTAAAAACATTAAACTTCCTTTAGGCTTTGCATTTTTACATTACACATTTTTACCGGTAAAAATAATTTCTAGACCCAGATTCGTCAATAAAATATATTCTTCTCTAATATTATTCAAACATATTTTATTCTTGAATCCGAGATATATTCGATCTCAGAAATACGCGTAGCACTGATAAATCAAATACTTACCAGCAATTACAGGTATTCGTAACAGAAATCACAAATTTAACTGTCACAATAACCGCGATCTCGGCTTCAAGTTACAACTTATACTTTACATTTCTAAGTTTAATTAAGCGGTTACTGTTACTATAGAAACGTGTTAAGACTAAGTTATGGTTGTGGTACAATTTGTGAGCTTCTGCGTAAATTCAAAATTTGTCCAAAAAAATTACCCACATTATTTTAAGATGAAATCATGGTGGTAGTCAAAATGAAGTGCTTTTTAAAGCTTACTAATCACGGCAGTCTACAGACATTTGTAATAATAAACTATAAGATAACACAAAAGAAAAAAAAGTAAAATGTAAAGTCCGACTACTTCACCTTCTGCAATACAACTAGCAATATTACGGAATGGTTATTTAGATTGAAAACATCTTTATAGAATATTTTTTATTCATAGAGCACATAATTATGATAAGTACGTTTACTTTGTCGTATACAAATCTTGTAAGGCTTTTTTATGTAAAGCCAATGGCAATATCTAATCGAGACAAAAATTATAATAAGTCATGCGCACTTAAAATACTGTAAGGCCATATTTAGCCTTACAATCATAATTATATTTATTCACAAAAGATGATTATTACACGTCCTCTAGTATGTAATAAAAAATAAATTAAATAACAATTTCTTAAATTATACATTACTTATTAATTACAAATAAAATCAGTCTATTAGAGTCAAAAATTAAATTACAAGCTACCAAATTATTGTTTTGTACCTATATTGATAGATATTAATTGTTCAGGAATAATAATTATATTTATAATAACAAGTAGTCAGTATAATTTAAATTCAATTAAATTGAAGGCGCTCAAGAAGCCACTTTTAGCCTGACTTTGAAGCTTGTCAACGAAGTAGCCTGCTTTATAAAAGTAAGATACAAATTCCGCTCGTTTCTCGTAACTTAAAACCTCCATTGTTGTTAGGCCTGCGGTCTATAGGGGTTTGGTAAAGTTATAAATCCTGTATCACCTTGGGGTACGATTTACCTACCGCCATTTTGGTAAGCAAGTTAACATTTATGTGCACTGATAGCAAAGTTATTGTACTTTGGCATAATTAGGTTAAGATGTACCAACAGTTTTATGATTGATTTAAGCTGTGTATTTTGGGTTCACTTCTGGTGAACTTCAGTTGCTGGAGAGGGTTAGTTTGTTTTTTTATCAAGCTTATTTAATAAGTTAGATAGGTATTTGGTATTTTATATTTCGATAAACATTTCTTGGGAAAAGTTGTTCAAACTGATGGACTAAATCATCCCTTAAAATATTTGTACAACATTAAAAATAACCTTGTATGGTTACATACCTAATAAGTTTGATTAATTTGGAAAAAGATCAGCCAATTTGAGGAATGCTGTTCTTCTTAGTAACGATTTACCCTGGCCCATTTATTTAGTATCGCTGAACCGACTGAAAACTCAGATCCTAATGATTGTATGATGCGAACAAAACGGCGATTCGCAACCAATCACTATTTTGATTTTTTTTTCCATCTTCACGCGTACCATCACGCTAAACGTGGCCTTAGAGTCTTAAGGCCCTAGACTCTGTCCACCCTGTTAAGAATAGAGACGTACAGTGTATACATAAACAAATCTGAAATAATTTACTTTCCATAATTTAAAATTCACATCTGTACTTTGTAAGTCGACTTAGAAATGCAACTGCAATATCCCAAATAAATTTACATCAGCAAGTACGTAGATTTACTTAAAAATAGAAGTGGCTATTTAATGAATGGCTCTTTTAAACGAAAACCCGTCAATACTAGCAATTGAAAGAGATTTACAGGCGTTTTTAAATCTCCCAAAGTAGTGCATTTCCAAATGGAATGCAGTTTAAGAAGATTTACTCGGATTTGAAACGCAATGGTGGAAAGTTGGCTTGTAGGTACTTTGAAACAGCAAAACTGTTGTGAACTTTTAGTTCGCGTTTGTAACTAGTTTTAGTAATGTTATTTTGAATGCTTAGTTATCTCATTTTAGAGCTAGTGCTAACGTTATAGTTTTAGCTAAATACTAAAACTATTTTAAGGGTGAATTCAGTTCGTGACACTGAACAACTTACCCCAAGAAACACATCATCTTAGCATAACTGTATAATATAAGATAATTCATCTCCAATACACGTCCAAAAGGCCGTTACTTAGAAACTCCTTAGCAATATTAAAGACATCCATTATAGGTACGTAAGTAAATAACCAACAAAAGCGAAGAATAATGGAGAGGGCAACAAAAAGCTAGTTATTTGTATTTTCGTTGGCCTCAAAGAGAAAAGTAATTTTCTATACAAAAACCTTTGGTTCGATTGTCGGATTCTCGTGGATCACTGACTAGCTCTGGAATGTTCCGCTTTGATCTAGAAAATACAATATTTTGCCTTTTTATTAGGGTTCCGTACAAAAAATGAAAAAAACGGAACCCTTGTAGGATCACTCATGCGTCTGTCTAT
This sequence comes from Acrobasis repandana, assembly GCA_963576875.1. NCBI lineage: Eukaryota > Metazoa > Arthropoda > Insecta > Lepidoptera > Pyralidae > Acrobasis > Acrobasis repandana. The sequence goes on along the minus strand of OY756223.1, from coordinate 4,139,830 downwards.
CCGTCCGTCTGTCACAGCCAATTTGCTCCGAATCTACTGGACCGAATCAGGTAAAATTTAGTAGAATGTTGTAATCCTATGACCCAAACACATATGTGTAAAGTAAATAAATATTTATTTAAAATAAGGGTCATTTTCGGGGTACAAATTAGAAAATTAAAAAAAAAGTTTAGCAAACCTTACTGTGTCATATATAAAATGAAAGGGCTCGTTATGAGGATCTCATGTTGTTATTATTGTAAAATAAATAGTTTTGATTTTATTCAATAAAGAAGTCGAAAATTGACCACAATGCGTATCTATTTTGGGCCAGCTATCTTCTTTATCTTCTAATCTTCTTCTTCGTCTAAGCGCATTTCCGGTTGCATCCTCAGCTGTGCTGCTTCTGAGCCCGGGGTGCGCTTTCCCACTTTTTCTTCTCCAAATATAATATGCAGTCAATGGTCACCCAAGGATGCCAAAGACCTTGTAAAATAGAGAAGAAATAGCTGGAACACTTTCAATGATTTGGCTATAGTTTTACAACCGGCCGCCTGCCTGACGTCAACCCTCTTTGGGAATATATTTGTGCGAAAAGTTTTACAACCGGCCGCCGCCTGACGTTAAACCTCCTTGGGAATGCAGTTGTAGCACGAGATGTTTGTGCTTAGTCTTTTAGTCACCTCTTACGACATCCACATCAAGAGATGGAGTGGTCCTATTCTAACCCGGAACCACACGGGTACTTCTTCATCTTCTAATCATTTATATTATTTACCTTTGCTTCTTTTACTTCTCTTACTGGCTCGCCATTCTGTTACTAAACTCATCCATTTAAATTTTTCTTCTCAGGCCTCAATCTCCTTTTCAGGCTTAATGTACATAATGGTTTTAAGTTTAGAGTTGCTCTTTATATTTTGTAGTCTTATCTTGTCTCTTCTTTTGACTCCACTTACACTTCTTTCCATTCCATTTCAACATACCTGGATTTTATTAAGTTGTTGTTCAGTAAGAGCTAGCCAGATACTAGCCTTAAAACATGATTTTTCATTGACTTACATCAAATTAAATTTATTTTCATGAAGGTTAGCGGCTGTTTTGCTCATAGAATAAGCATTGTGATTTTGTGTGTTTGTTTCTGGTGTATAAGTGACTATATTGCAAGAAAACGTAGGCAGCAACTTTGACAACATACCGTACTAGCATTATCAGTAAGATTTTTATGAAGCAAAATAGAGAAGGTAAGATCTTGGGCATATAAACGATTTGGCTGTGCGTTTACGACCTGCCGCCTGCCTGAGGTCAACCCTCAAACTTTCTTATTTAACCTCTTTATGACCTTTGTGCAGAGTTTTTACAACTGGCCGCCGCCAACCCTCCACTGTATGCAGTTGAAGCCAATGACCTAATTTTTTTTTTATCACGTAAAAGTTGAAGCAGGGCTATTTCTTCTTAGTCCCTTCGTCGCATCTTACTACATACTCTTTCAGGATCAAGTGTTCTAATCTAGAAACCACTCGGCAGAAAGAGTTTCAGGGTACAGCGGAGCACATCTCCTGTTGCCTACAATGACGTGCGGTATACCCAGCCTCTCCGGCTACGGGCAGTGACCAAGCATTTTAGCTCCATTATTTTTCCGCGAAAATTGTTTTTTTTTAACTAGCCGTGGTTTATTGAAATACTGTTTATTAGCTCTTGAAAATTGAAGGATTCAGTTTGTTTCAATTAAAATATAACCTTTGACTTTCATCAATATCAGAAAACTAAATGGTAAATCTAAAAAAAGTGAAAAAGTGAAGCGACGAGATGGAAAAGTACTGTAACAGCCCTCTGCCCCACTTAAGGGACATAATACAATAAGCCAAGTAAGTCAAGAAGTAAATGAAAAGTACTGTAACAGCCCTCTGCCCCACTTAAGGGACATAATACAATAAGCCAAGTAAGTCAAGAAGTAAATGAAAAGTACTGTAACAGCCCTCTGCCCCACTTAAGGGACATAATACAATAAGCCAAGTAAGTCAAGAAGTAAATGAAAAGTACTGTAACAGCCCTCTGCCCCACTTAAGGGACATAATACAATAAGCCAAGTAAGTCAAGAAGTAAATGAAAAGTACTGTAACAGCCCTCTGCCCCACTTAAGGGACATAATACAATAAGCCAAGTAAGTCAAGAAGTAAATGAAAAGTACTGTAACAGCCCTCTGCCCCACTTAAGGGACATAATACAATAAGCCAAGTAAGTCAAGAAGTAAATGTTTAGTGTGAATTAGAAATTAGATTTAAGAGTTATTTCTAAACAAATAATAATAAAAACAAAGAAATAAATAATTTACTATAACAGTGCACTCACCAATCGGTGTAGTGGTGAGCATGTCGTCATACTCGGCGGCGTCGTATCTAGTATAGACATTCCCATACTCATCAGGTAGTAAATGAGATAAAATTATTTTTATTTTCCTTTCGTACTAGATCATCTACAATATTAACAACCCAAAGACCAGAATCTAAATTTACAAATATAAATAATTTGTATTTAAAAAAAAATTGTCTTTATTGTGGTATATAGGTAAAAATATATAGGTTTAAAAATTTTAAAAGTGCCTCCATTTACGTCGGTTCTTAAGTACAAAAATTATATTTCGACTTTTATCAACAAATGAAACATATCATATAGGAATATCTCAAAAGCAATAGGTACTATAATTGTGTGTAATCATATATCTTCTATCTACTGTTTCGACGTAAGCACGCTATCAGAGTTTGTGAATAAACTAATCTGCAATAGACAGCTCCATTACAGTATTATTCAAACCACGATATTACATTTCAGTCGCATAATGGAAGATTATTGAGTAGGTACTCAGATACTCAGTAATAATAGATAACGCTGTAAATCAATGCAGTTATTTCAATGGAATGGAATCTCTATATTGTAGGTACATACAGTGCAAAAATATGTAGAGGCTAAATCGCATAACATAAGCTTCACATGTTAATATAGGCTATATAATATATCCAATTACTATTTTGATTATTTTTTTTCCTCTTTACGTCCTCGCTAAACGTGGTCTTCGGGTCTTGTACCCTAAGCTCTGTCTGCCCCTTTAGGTCCCCATGATAACGGATCTGTATAAGCTGAAGCTTATTCAATTTAAAAGTGACAAATCGTGAACGATTTGTCACTTTTAACGCAAACGTACGCTTCGTGCGCTGTCTTATTTTTTAAGCTTATAGTTTTCCGAGATACTGTAAGATAAATTTTTTAAAAGAAAAATTTTTGAAAATTATTTAAAATGACATGAAAAAAGCATCTTCTCTTCTTTCTCTAGATCTTATCCCATCTACTTGGGGTTCGCCTTCCTTCTCCCTCTCTTTCACTTTACACTATAGTGGCGTAAAACTGTGCTGGTTTTTTTAGGTCATTTTTGACCTTCATCATCCAGGTAAATGGTGGTCTCCGTGGAAGTCCCCGTAATCTATGATACAAACAATGTTATAAAAATATACTTTCTCACTGTCTTTTTTTAAAGATAATATAATATAGGTACCCATAGTAATTTATCTGCAACACTAAATAAATTTCGAACGCAAGCAGTCTATACAAAATTTTACTCAACTTATGAAGTATCTTTTTTTTCCTTGCAAGAAAACTGGAAAGACGGAAGATTGTTCCACAACTCAAACGCACAGATAAGAAAAATTAAAGTTAGAGCAAAAAAGAGAAGATTTTTACTTTATATGTGTAACTGATAATTTATTCATGTTATCATGTACGTATACAATTGTGAAACTTTACATTTATAACTGAATTAAAACAATTATATCTTATTAAAAACTAGAACTTAAAAACTACAAAAAAAAAAACTGTGTAACTTGTAGATGCTATAAAAGAGAGATACCGATTAAGAAACTTTATCTCTATGCCACGATACTCTGTGACATGAGAGCGCTACGGTCTGTAGCTAGGTAATGCGCGATATGCTTAGGCTTCTAGTAATTATGGGCATAAATCAAGGTAGGGTTTATTGTATTGATCTTAATGTGTGTTAGTGGGTTTAATAGGTATATAATAACGTTTACAAGCTTTAATTTAGCACCTGTCTAGTATGTGGGTCCGCAATCTTGCAAGCTAAATAAGACCCATTTCCCATTATTCGATCGAGTTGAAATTTCACATACTTATGTAAGTTGGGTGACAATGAAAAATTATGGTACCACTGATGCCAATGACCTGATCTCCTGATAAAGGTGGCCATGGCATCTCTGTGATAAAACAACATAACCCCACCGACTATTGGCTCAATTGTTTCATCTCGAAGAGCACTTTAAACTTTTTAGTTCATTGTTTTAGATAAAAGCTTGTTTTAGAAAATATTTTCTTTAATAATTACTAGTTATAAGTTCACAACAATGTAGTATATACTTAATTCAAATCATTATTTAGTATTTTGAAATTAGTTAGCCTACTACATTGTTGTGAACTTAATATAATAGAGATACTGACGACCTCCGTGGCGTAATAATAATAATAATAAGTGCCCCGCTGCCAGTGGGCAGCTAGGTTAGGTTTTTGTAAATGATTATATTTTGTAGTATGTTTTACATTTTACTTTTTATAAACGTATACCAAAACCTAGCTTAAGTTTTAAATGAAATAAAGAGAATAATAATAATATTCATTTTATAACCGACTTCAAAAAAGGAGGAGGTTATCAATTCGGCTGTATGTTTTTTTTTTTTTGTATGTTTGTTACGCGATATCTTCGCCAATTGTGAACCGATTTTGATGATTCTTTTTTTATTTGAAAGCCTTTACTACCAAGTTGGTCCCATTTTAATTTGGAGAAGATATGATGAAGAACTTCGGAGAAATGGAAGAAACTCCTTAGAAAAATTTAAGTCGGTTGATTTTTTTGTTAAAAATTTAATTATTTTAGACCAAGTCCATATAATATCAATGTAATAATCAAGTAATGGTTAGCACGCTAGACCGCTAATCCGGAGGTTCTGACTTCGATCCCCAGCCAAGCCAAGTTGGAAATGGCCTTTTTCAAATTGTCTTGGGTGTATATCTATATATGTGTTTATCATAAAATATAGTATCGTTGAGTTAGTATCCCATAACACAAGTTTAAAAAAACTTACTTTGGAGCAAGCTTAATCAGTGTGATTTGTCATTATATATATTTTTTTTTTTACTGAATAGAGTTGTTTCTTAATTTCTTTTTATGCTAAGATCTTTTGTTGTACATAACATATACTTTACATATAAACATAACATACACATAACATATGAATATATACTAAATAAATATTTGATTCTTTGATTCGTACAATTTTCTTATTCAATTTGTGTGGCATAAACATGAAAGATATACAGGCGCACGCACCAGCAAAAAAGCTGAAATATTAATAAAATAATAATTATGCCGTTATTTAGGTGCACGAAATTCTAAACAAATTCATAACTCCGCTTCGTCAACTTGACAATTACGCTAAGAACAGGATTTACGTTACACAATTGCTCGAGCCATAAATTAAAAGTAGGCATCTCCTAATTTGAATACCTCTGAATAAACTCGAGGATCCGAACACACAAAATAGTGACAGTGCACAGATAAGTAAACCTTGTTTAAATAATGCACAATAAACACGAGGTAAACCACACGCCCGTTTAATATTTTTTCTAAATTTAAAACATGTAAGTATTAGGAATACAACGTTTAATAGAGACAAAATAATTCTTGAAGGATTAAAACAGGCCATGATCATCTCGTTGTTTAGTTGTATGGCATGTTACTGTTTTATCTTATATTTCAAGTTTTATATCATAGTTCGTGGATATCAAACAGGTTTTAAAGAAAGCAATTTCTAAATACAAAAAGCGGCCAAGTGCGAGTCGGATTCACCCATGAAGGGTTCCGTAACAGGAAGTAACATAATATATAAGTTCTAAAGGTAAATTGCGGTTTACGATTTATGACGTATTAAAAAAACACTACGTACTAGATATTATTAAAACTAATTTTCGGTGGAAGTATGCATAGTAATGTACATCATATATTTTTTTTTTACTTTTATCATTCTCTTATTTTAGAAGTAACATGGGGGGGGGGCACATTTTACCACTTTGGAAGTGTCTCTCGCGCAAACTATTCAGTTAAGAAAAAAATTATATTAGAAACCTCATAGCTCTTATAGTTTCGGAAAAAAGTGGCTGTGACATACGGACGGAAAGATAGACAAAAATACATGACGAATCCATAAGGGTTCCGTTTTTGCCATTTGGCTACGGAACCCTAAAAATTATTTGCTGGTGGACACACATCGTCTATAAGACGTTGATAAATTTTCTTTCTATTGTGTCTGGCTGAGTGTCCAGCAATGTGATAATCACCCATTTGTATGGAATAATTCACGAGATACATTTCTTAACACTAGACAATTTATGCTCAAAAGATCCAAACCAAGAGATGTTTTTGTGCCCTCGACTGACAAAAGTAACAAATCTATTATTATTGTCTTATCTTCGTGGAGCGAGTCGACTAAACTTGGCACTCCCTTTATCTAGTTATCCCATAAATCATTTTATCCTGTCGCTTTTTATTAGGACCCTTGGTGGTCTAAAATGGGGACGTGTAACGAGAGACAAGCGATTAATTCAATGACTCCACGAACTAAAACTATTGAAAAAACGTCTCAAACGACGAAGTCGACCAAGTGCTCAGAATTTCTAATCCGCACGTGGGTGCGGCGGTTGTTACTCATGCGCGAATTGTTCGAGAGTCCCCCTTACCATAAATAAACAGAATCAGATTTTCCGATACAATCGTAGTTTACCTTTTATTTTATTTTGACATGTCAGACTACGGCAAAATTTTGTAATTTCAAAGAAATATCACTTTTTGCACGCCTCATAAGAGGTAGTGCTCTACTCTCAACATGTCAAAAAACCCAGTCTTTCGAAACTTAAATGACTTTTTTTTTTTAATATAACACTTACAGGATAATATGAGTGCACTAATATGAAGTTAAATAATCTGTCTAGCACATATGGTACATTTTATAAACAATTAATTTGTTTAATATAATAAATAATAACATTAAAACTAATCATTCTTGGACGTCCGTGAGTCTGTGTTTATGTGACCATGTATGTGGCAGGGAAATTGGTCGAAAAATTCATCTTACCGGAATACTTTTGTTTTTAATATATAAAGTATTACACTGTGCTGATTCCTAGTTAATATTAGCGTTCTAAATACTGTCGTTTAATTATAATTTATAAAAAATCAATTTAATTGTGAAAAATTAGATTATGAAGCGTGCACTTTTGGATTTTCCAAACTATTTTTATTTTATATACAAGTATATCTGGTTTTTACAGTCAAAATATAAAAGTCATCATCATCATCCGAGCGTATTCCCGGTTGCATCGTCAGCGGTTACGCTTCAGAGCCCGGGGTCCACTACCTTACCTAGGTGATTTGACGAGGTTACTGGTTTTTACACAGAGCGACTGCCGTCTGACCTCCGCAACCCAAAGGTTAGACCAGAACCAATCCTAGGATAGGTACAAACGCTAGATGGTATTCGGGACCAACAGCTTTACGTGCCTTCCGAAGCACGGAATCATCTTTCTTTTCGGATAATCAGTTGATTCAAGCCTGCAATATTCTAACCAGACTGGAAACAACTTTTCACAAGTGGGATTTGAACCCATGACCTCCGGATCACAAGGCAGACGCCTTGACCGCTGGACCACGGAGACAGTCAAGAAGATATAGTATATTTTATCATATTTGACCATCACAATGGAAAACTTCTGCACCCTTATATTTTCTCAAAATTTCAATTTACAAAATACTTTCGAAGTCTGGACATGTCATTTCCAAATAAAAGCTAGACTAAGTTTGTATGGAAAAGTCTAGGGTAACTCTAAAGAGTGAACTTCCTTGAAAATTGTCGGTAGAAAAAACACAATGAAACGCTTCAGTTGATACACGAGTACGGTGGACCACACACCAAAGATAACATTTCTGCTGCAAACTCTATAAAATGCTGTTACGTCATCATATATTTTCGATAGGGTTCATCTTTCATATTACAAGCTTTTATTTAGTTTCACCTGTCCCATTGTCTGTGTGTCCGTAATTAAATCTTGCAAGCTAAATTAGACCCACTTCCCATTATTTGACTGAGCTGAAACTTGACATACTTATGTCAGTTGGATGACAATGCAATATTATGGTACCAATGACCAGATCTCATTATAAAGCTGGAAGGTGGTTATAGCATCTCTGTGACAAAACAACATAACCCTACCGAGTTTGAGCGAGGAGCATTTTAAACTTTTTAGTTGATTAGTTTTTAAAAATGTTATTAAATCGCCTTCACCTGCACACTGCGCCAGCGTACAAAATGGCCCTTTGTTTCCCTTATCTTAATGCGGTTTGATTAAGCCATTGTGTATCGCGAAGCCATTTGTTACTTAATTAAGAGAAAGTACTGTCAACTTTTTACGAGTTTCGCTCTTAGCAACTTTAGGTTTCGGTCACGCTCCCTTGACGATCCCCGTTCTTCATATTTTACGGCTGTTTTGCCAAATAACTGCGTAAAATAGAAATGTTGTTTGTAAATAATTAGCAAGATAATGGGCCAAAGATAGAAAAAAAGGACCAAGAATTGTCAACCATGTTCGCTCAGGTTACGTTGACAAAAATAATCAAAAATTGTCAACTATAATTAAAATAAACAGATAGGTTCAAATGACACTGATCGAGCTATCCTCAAAGTAAGTTTAAAATGCGATATCGATACTATTTTTTAAAATAAATACTTATATGTTATGGTTAAACCCAAGAGCCAGGACAGTTTGAAAAAGGCAATTTTTCAACTTTTCCGGGCTGGGAATCGAACCCAGTGTGACAGACGTTGCGTGTTAACCAATACGCCGGAGGTCTTTAACTATGATTAAGATACGTTAACTTAAAGAACTAAGCATTGCCAACCATGTTCGGGTTACATTGACTATTTTCACATCACGTCTGATATTTTGTTTATGAAGTAATGTATATATCTCTTGAGGCGTAAGAGGGATAGACTATACTTTCAGCATATATGTATAGGGCTACTTCTGGACCACAGGCTTCTCCCAATAAACAGAGGATTTGCCCATTATCATGACGCTGGGGGGCCGAGAAGGTAATCGCAGTAAATGTAATCTTTGCATACAGCAGCACGCTGCTTCTGCCTGTACTCCATTACCTATATCTCATTTAGTCGCCTCTTACGACACCCAGAGGAGAAGAAAAGGGTAATAAATTGTGGTTTTTTTTATGTCATAAGACGGCAAACGAACAAGGGTCACCTGATGGTAAGTGATCACCGCTGCCCATGGACAACTGCAATACCAGGAGTGTAACAAAAGCGTTACCGGCCTTTCAGGGGGAGGGGGATGGGGGGGCTCCGGCTCTCTCACTCACCGAACGAAGCATAGAAGCGGTGAAGCTACTACTTAGACGTCAATTTTCTGTAAGAGTGTGGTACTTCCCCAGACGAGCCAGCCCATTTATGCTACTAGCAAAACTGAGATTTGCCGGTAGCGTGGCTCTACCACAACTAAAACTGTGTACTGGGAGATAAACTGTGTACCGGCACAGACTGATGATATGGATTAGTAACTAAAGTCACTGATTGATAACGAAAACACTGTTTCTAAAAACTTATCTGAGGTATGGAAATTGATGAATATGTGAGTACGCGCGACAATCTTGCTGGCCGGTTAATTGCGAACTGTTTTTCATGTTAAAATGCACATCGAACACACTTTTGCCGATGCAGCATTTTAATGTACGACTTGCTCGCTTGAAAAAACTACTTTCCAGATTATTAAAAATGAAGAATAGAAAAAGTTATAACACATAGAACTTTAAATAATTTTGCATTAGGTGAGTACAATGGGCGGTCTTATCGCCTAAAGCGATCTTTGCCAGACAACCAGTGGATGGAGAGGACTGTGAGAAAGACAATGACGGTGGTGTAACTAACCAAGAAGAGAAAAGAAAAATAGCTGTAGTAACTAAAAACTTAAAAAAAAATTGCATAAACTTACACATAATTATACACAATATATAAACCTTTATAAAATAGAGAAACTATACTTATTAAAATCAAAATCAAATATTTATTCAGTAATTAGGCCTTTGCAGGCACTTTTAAAACTCGTCAATAATTTAGTGTACATTACGTGTAATGTTTATTTGTATCAAAAATTTTTTTTTCTTTGTTTAAAAGCTACCGATACTAGCTTTTCGCAATGACTACTGCTGAGAAGAAACGCCGAAAGAAACTCATTTACACAGTATTGGTCGCCTACGCGCCAGAAGTGCTTTGTCAGTTTACACAGATATTACGCCTAATACAATGTTACGAATATCACATCATAATATGTAATGCTTGCGAACGAGTGCCAAATCCAATTTACAGAAATAAGTTACACTGAGTAGTCTTAAAAAAAAGGAGCCGAGCTGACCAGTCCCTACTGGCGGCACCCGTTCACGAGTTGACGCGTGGATCAGCCATCGCTGAACTCAAGTATTTTAGAAGGAATTTAGCGAATACATATAATGTTAATTTACATTTATATTTACACAACTTACATACAAATAATGTTAATTTACCCAATGCAATTATATTTATAGAAGCACATTCAATTATCGGTATAATGTACCTGCGTGTGCCGCCCGAGGACCGTGCCAATGCATAAATTATCCGATTGCCCGTTTTAATTCCGCCGGGAGGCCGGGTTTCAATAAAACAACGGAATTTATCGACACTCAAGTTTTCTTTTAAATTTTTCGGTTGTAATTCAGGAAAAAACTGTAATTCTTTATTGTTTAAAGATACTCCGTACATTAACAGTTTCCCAATGCGCGCATGTGAGTCAGATACAAGCTTGATATTAACTAAATAGATAAATACTTATAAAATTTGACTGCATCCATTGTGCAGTGGTCAAGGCGTTTGCCTTGTAATCCGGAAGTCGTGGGTTCAAATCCCACTGGGAAACATACTTTGTGAAAAGTTGTTTCCAGTCCAGTTAAGATATTGCAGGCTCAACATTATCATAAAGAATATCTACTGGCATATATATTATATCAATTTTCTTATTGTTACAGTCTAGCAGTAACAAATAACGCAATTTACATTTAGGCAAGTATCTACCAAATAAATTCAAATACAATAATTGAATACGAGAAATATGTCATGCGAAAAGACGAAAATTCGTCTGGCGATATACAAATCACATCGAAACTTATTTAATCGAACCGATTTTATCAAATATCACAATTTTATTTAATAAAATTCAGCGAAAATACTAAAATGAAACTTGGCAGAACTGAAAATATTTTACCGCTCTTATTTTATTGTGCGGCGCAAGTGAGAAGAGATGACGAAATCTTTCATAATATATCAGCCTCAGCCTAAACCCCCTCCCCCCTGAAAGGTTGGGAACGCTTTTGTTACACCCCTGGTGTTGCAATTGTCCATGGGCAGCGGTGATCGCTTACCATCAGGTGACCCGCTTGCTCGTTTGCCGTTCTATGACAAAAAAAAGCCTACTCCCAGTTGCATCCTCAACTTGCTGTAAAGCCTGTGGTTCGTTTTGCAGCATATAACTTCTCGATTTAGAAAATTATTTTAACTTAATAAGGTCTCATTGTTCACACGCAAGTTGGTCTCATTGTTACCAAGTCAAGACCTGATGATAGAATCCTCGAGGAATCAAGGGAACTCTCCAAATATATATAAATAATTACCAACTACTATACGCGAATCTATATAGAGTAAAAGATTATTATTTATCGGAATCATCTTAATTGTAGTTTATATATTATATATATTAAGTATATTTATTTCTAAATAGACATATGTATTTATTTAAGTATGTATGTAACATATGTACATTCATCTGTAGATTCATGTATGTATGTAGTATATTAATTTCTTCTTCTTCCTTAATTAACGAACACGCCTGTATGCCTTTCATATATAAACATCTCCTCTCACGGGCCTATTGGAAGTAATCTCTTTTGAGATAAGTAGTAGCCTTCGTACAACTTTTAGTTTATGTATTCTCTGTATATATTGTCTGTGCACATAAATAAATAAATAAAGGCACGCATTATAGAGCTTTCGATGTTTTTGTCAGTAAATTCAACACATAATCATACGTTTGATTTAGTAAAGTGAAACTGATGAAGAAGATTAATAATTTAAGCCTTTTTCTAAGCGACTTTTAAAGAAGGAGCTTTTCAATTCGAATTTTATACAACGAGTTAATGAAATAACGCAAAATCTCTCAGATGGTACCTCAACCAATGAAACTGAACAACTTTTGTTCTGCAACATTCCCAAGATGCCAAAAATTCAGATTCTCATACAAATTGACTCGATTATCTAATTAGTTGGCAAGAAAACTCAAATATTTTTTTTTTTGTTTTCGTGAAAGTTGTGGAACCAAAGTTGTTCAGTTTCATGGGCTGAGGTACCATCTGAGAGATTTTGCGTTATTTCGTTGTATATATTTTTTTATTATTATTGATTTGAAAAATTATCGAGAATTTTTTTTTCTTATACCATGCGACAGTCGGCATGCTGTCCAACTGAGGACCATATTGGATTACCGTTGACAAAATCTGCTGACGGCGCGAAGACGCGCGCGGCCGTCTCAATTGCTGGCGTATTTCTTTCGTATATGTGACGTCCCACGGATAAAGGTACCCTATGGACGCTGGCACTTACGACATTGTGTTTATTAAAGCTAAGTTAATTGTTTGAATTGTTATTCTAATCGTCTGAAGCGCCAGCGTTCACACCACACCTTTACCCGTGGAACGTTACATATTACTTTTGTTTAGTAGATATAAGTACCGTTTGGGTTCGCTAGACTGTGTGATAGGAGAACAATAAAATTCTAATCGAAACAAGTATTCAACAGCGGAGTTTCAGTAATAGGATAGGGTCCCGTTTGCACCCTTTGGGTACGGAACCCTAAAAAAGAATAGCAGTACCTGATCATGCTTTTTAATTATAAAAGTCTATACCATGGTACCTGTAATAAAAAATAGTATTCTCTTCCCGCGACGGCCCAAGACTACGTCACGAATGTCACGAAAAGTGTTACCACTGATTGTTATTTTCAGTTCTTAATGAATATAAAATACCAACTTTATTATTTCGTATATCGTGTGATTTATCTGTTGAATTTTTTTTATAAATTTATACAACGTGTTACTGAAAGAACGCAAAACCTCTCAGATGGTACCTCAGCTCATGTAACTGAACAACTTTTGTTCAACAATTTCACGAAATCCAGAAAAATTTCGGATTTCCATACAAATTGACTCGATCAGCTGATCTGAATTATTATTATTTTTTAGTTTCTTCAAAGTTGTTGAACAAAAGTTGTTCAGTTTCATGGGCTGAGGTACCATCTGAGAGGTTTTGCGTTCTTTCATTAACACGAATGTATAGTGAATTATTAGTTAATAACTGGTTTGTTAAGTTAGAAATGCACTTTGCTCGGGTAATTCAATCCCACACAGTGGCAACATTAACTGATGACGTATTCTGAGGCTAATTACATGACCAGCTGACACGAGAAACCATATCTTATTTTACCATGGTCTATACTTTTATGATTTAAACTATTTAGCAAACCAATAAAATGCAGTAGGTAATGACTTCACGTGTAATGCGAATTAATCTTTTGTCAATGTGTGGCTCATTTATTCGTTCAATTAAAGGCCCATTTACACAGTGCAAGTTTCTTGCCTGTTGCATACAATTTTATTGAAGCAATAAATGATTTGTATGGCTGACGTTCTGTTTAGACCATGCAAGTTTTCTATTGCTTCAATTTAATTGCATGCAACAGGCAAGAAACTTGCACCGTGTAAATGTGCCTTAATAAATTAAATTAATGAAATTAAAACTAAATAATAAAATTTTAAAAACTATGTAAGACATGTGTATATTTTAATTTTTCGTTATAATAAAAACAATTAACGAGGTACATTAAAAAAATGTAAGAATTAAAATTAAAAATATTACAAATTGTGTAGTCCCACTAAAATACCTATTACCCCTACGGCGGCGTGGTCAAAATACTGGCAGCATTGCCACGTTGTATGGCAATGTTGATTCTTTGTACTAGATAGTTTCCAGCCCTTTGGTGACGGGATACCTCGAATAGTCTTTTTAAATCTTTAAGTCAATATTCGCTATCCCATTTTGAAAGACTATCTCCCATGTCATTCTATTATATAAGGGTTTAGAAACACGTATTCAAAAGGCCTAGCTTAATTTAAAAGCTTCTCTGCGATTCTCTATCTTCACAAATAAGGCATAAATTTTGCTCAAAAGACGGCGTGTTGCCGACAGCCGGATATTCAAACTGTCCGCTATACAGGTGCAAGTGACAGCAATGAAACACGGGCTTATAAAAACGAAATACGTCCGCCTACACTACATAGGAGTAAGTAGGTAAGTATACTTTACCATTTTGCACGGTTTTTGGCACATTAAGGCGCCGTACCTGAATTTTCCGGGGTCAAGTGCTGCCCCCATTTAAAATAAATCATTTTAAAGAAAACGTAGACATCATTTTAAATTTTGCTACTACCAAGTCCTAGATAATCCTTCAAACTATTTTGTGAACTACTGTTTAGAGTTTATAATAAGAACGTTAAGCTTTACTACGCACATTTGCTAAAAGTGGCCGTTTTTCGCAAATGTTCGTAGTAAAGCTTAACGTTGTCACTTTAAACTGTAAAGTAGTTCATTAAATACTTTAAAATGTTATCTAGGGCTTGGTAGTAGTAGTAGTAAATTTTAAATGATGTCTCCGTTTTCTTTAAAATGATTTATTTTAAATGGGGGCAGCACTTGACCCCGGAAAATTCAGGTACGGCGTTAAGCATTATTTATTTATTTAACCTTATTAAAATACCTGTAAATGTCATACCAATGGTCGGTTAGGGATTTTTTTTTTAATTTTTTAAAATATTAGAGGGCACGAAACGCGAGTAGACGAAGGAGGCGTTTTTTTTAAAATTTTTATGGTCGCCCGAATCTCGACTAACTTACTTGGTTACAAAATATTAGAGCGCACAAAACGCGAGTAGATGGTGGAGGTTTTTTTTTTTAATTTCGATGAACGCACTAGTCGCAACGCGACTAATTTACTTGTTTACAAAAAGTTAACGACGAACGAAACGCGCCCAGACCGCGAGGCGAGCGATCATATGGCGGTGGGTATCACTGCGAATTGGGAATTTGTCGTGCAACTTTGAAGGCTTTTATCTTTGGTTTCAGGGTTCCGTACCCAAAGGATGCAAACGGGACCCTATTACTGAGACTCCGCTGTCTGTTTTTAACTCGATCTTTATAATGGCATTAACCAGATACTTGAAATTTTCACATATTATGTTTTGCTATGACCACTATAATAACAAATACTAAAAATAAGATAAAGTTAAAAATTAAAGGGGGTCGTCATACAAGAGACGTGTTTCTACAGCATTTTAAAACATTGTACGGAGGTACGAGTCCAACTCGCACTTGCCCGTTAATTAGTATGAAACAAGGTAATTGTAAGAGAACATGTTTATTTAATTCAGCGCATAGAGTACCTATCTACTTTCTTTGATCAGCTCAGAGGGTCAAAATCATCCTACATATACAAACTGACTTTTAAACCACCAGCCAAATTTCTGGAGCAAGTTCAGTCCATGACACAAAACTACTTTCCATAAAAAAAATTAACGAAAAACTAAAACAAAAATTCGCCTTTTCATACAAATCAGCGCTCAGTCAAACGGATTTTCTATGGGAGGACGAAAAATTTTCATCGATTTTTAATAACTTTTTTTATAGAAAGTAGTTCAGTATCATGGACTGAACTTGCTCCAAAAATTTGGATGGTGGTTTAAAAGTCAGCCTGTATAAGTATATAGATACGGACATATGTAGTATAGGTAAGTCAAAGCGGAAAATAGTTTCTTCTGTGCAACGACTATATCTGCCTGTCATGCGTGGTGATTATGAGCAAATCCTCCCTTTATTGAGACAGGCCTCTAGTCCAGCTTCTTGTACTTCTTGTATTTTAGAGCCGAGCTCTTGTCGGTGGAGTATTTTCTATGTCTCTCTTTCTTCCGCTAAGTTCTTAATAACCTCCTTAAATGTTTTTACGTTTTTTTTTTTCGTTTCTTCAAAATATCTTCTGAGTTTTCCTACTCCTCATTTCCTTCTATATTTCTTTCAATAATTGTTTTTTGGGACGCATAATGTACTGATATAGGATATTAAATAACAAAAATAAACTTGCGTAACCTTTCAGTTTTTATATGTGTGTTTTATATAAAATTCATAACCAAAATGGCTGCCAAACTATTAATTTAAATATAAATTTAATCGAATTTCACGAGCAATTTCACAGCGACGGCGTGATGATGACGTGTTCGTGTAATTCAATATGGCGTCGGGATATAACCTCAAATCATAAAATACTTTAAAATGTTATCTAGGGCTTGGTAGTAGTAGTAGTAAATTTTATATGATGTCTTTTATATAAAATTCATAACCAAAATGGCTGCCAAACTATTAATTTAAATATAAATTTAATCGAATTTCACGAGCAATTTCACAGCGACGGCGTGATGATGACGTGTTCGTGTAATTCAATATGGCGTCGGGATATAACCTCAAATCATAAAATACTTTAAAATGTTATCTAGGGCTTGGTAGTAGTAGTAGTAAATTTTATATGATGTCTTTTATATAAAATTCATAACCAAAATGGCTGCCAAACTATTAATTTAAATATAAATTTAATCGAATTTCACGAGCAATTTCACAGCGACGGCGTGATGATGACGTGTTCGTGTAATTCAATATGGCGTCGGGATATAACCTCAAATCATAAAATACTTTAAAATGTTATCAAGGGCTTGGTAGTAGTAGTAGTAAATTTTATATGATGTCTTTTTTATAAAATTCATAACCAAAATGGCTGCCAAACTATTAATTTAAATATAAATTTAATCGAATTTCACGAGCAATTTCACAGCGACGGCGTGATGATGACGTGTTCGTGTAATTCAATATGGCGTCGGGATATAACCTCAAATCGCATCCCCTCCTAGTAACCGGAAAATTAATACGAGTAGGCACAGAACATTCTAGCGCATATGGATTAGTACTTATGCAATTAATTACACATACAGATCATTATCACGTCTTTATCCTAACGAGGTAGACAGAGCTCAGAGCCGTAAGACCCAAAGGCCACATTTAGCGTGATGGTGAGCGTAAAGCTAAAAAAGGGAATTAAAAATAGTGATGAGTTCCCTCGATTGGTTTTTACGATCGAACGAAAGAAATGGCTACGACATGCTGTAATGGAGTAGATATATTTTACGTGTTTCAAAATAAATTATTATTTATATTGAATTGACTGAACAGCAAAAATCTGATATTCTTTTACGGTAAAGAGGAATGTTATTCCTAACAGCATTTGTTGTTAGCCAGATGGCATTGTATCATATGCCATCAGGCTAACAACTCTATATGGTCTCTTTTATGTCTCTATTCATTCAAAACTGTAATGTTATTTCCGTTATATTTTAACGTAATTTCCTCACGTTATACACAAACGGAATTTTTGATGTTGGGTTTACATTGATGTGTAAATAAAGGCATTAACATAACTTACATCTGGATATTGGTGTATATAAAGTACTTTTAACTAGATCATATACTTATAACACTGTATAAGTGACTAGCTGTGCCCGCGACTTCGTTCGCGTGGTTGTCGGAACGTAATGTTTTATAGCCCAAAGCCTTCCTCTATAAATGGACTACACAACAAAAAAAGAATTTTTCAAATCGGACCATTAGTTCCTGAGATTAGCGCGTTTAAACAAACAAACAAACTCTTCCGCTTTATAATATTAGTATAGATAAACTTAGTAAATGGACCATTGCAGCAAGTTTATCTATGAAACCAATGCTATAGTCTCTAAAATATCTGGGCCATCGGCTGGCTATCAAGCATAGTTCTCTATGCTTGTCTATCTGTTTGTTGCTATCGCCGTGTTTTGACGACAGAGTAGAATACAATTCGAATGTGTTAAAAAAAATGTTTCTGGCTCATCAGATAGATTATTAAAAAATATTTTACACTGATTAGCAAGTAATGCAACGATGCATCGCATTCTAATTTCGTATAACTTCACGATCTAGTACGATTTCACTAGACGGTGATGTTATAGCCCCCACTCCGAAACTTTAATTGTTTGAATTTTTACTACTTTTATAAACCGAAAAATATGGGTCCGTTATTTGTGGATAATCTAACTTTTGGTAAATCTTGACTTGAGTTAAGCAGTAGACTGCATTCCAGGCTATAAAGAACTATTTTCTACCGAGCATAGAGAAGTCGGGATAGAGTTCAGAGGAAAACAATACCTATTTATTGGGTAGGTAGATACGCAGTTAAAATAAGTATCCACGGAAACTTTAGACACGAATCACCCGGTCGATGAAGCGAGAAGGGAATGAGATGGATACGGGCTTGATGTTCAAATAAATTTATTAAAAGTTACGTTTCATTAAAAAGTTGAATCAATTATATTTAAAAGTTTTAAAATTTGTTATGGAAACGTAGAAAATGTTATAATGACGCGATTTTGTATATGGGTACATGCTCATATTATACTTTTAATTATCAATTATAACATATCGCAAATAAAACTCACATAAAGTACTCGTATTTACTGATAGAAAAAAAATCTCATCGAGCATCATGTATGTGATCGCATGTCAATGATCTCTTTTGAGAAAGATTTTACCAAAGCTAAGTCGAATGTATTGGCTATCGACATGGCTTTTGTAAAATCTTAATACGGACCACAAAGTAATAATATACTACGAACAATCACATTTATTAAGCTAACCCCAAAGTAAGTTCGAGACTTTAGACCTAGGTCAATCTGAAAAAGGTAATTTTCCAACTTGACCTGACCGGGAATCAAACCCGTGAACTTGGGTGTGATCGATAAGTCAAGTTAGTAGATCTCCCGAAATAAATGGAGCCACCAAACATTATACCATCATAGTATTATGGGCATAAAGAATGTTGTATTAGATTTTTCGGCAATATGCGCGCTGGTATCACGGCCTGTCGGCTAGATCAATCACTAGATCTGTCTCTACACTAGATTCAAAAACGTGCCTAAAAACCCCAAAAACCAATTGAGCTAACGGATCCACGCATCCAATCAGAGCAGAGATACGATCTTCCTAACTCATTGCCATCTGTTAATTGAGGCGTGTTCGGTCATTTTACTCCCCAACTAAACTTTGCGGGTCCAGCCTTGTTAGGGCTAACAAATTCGGAAATCGCATCCAAATGTTAACGAGAACCAATTTGCGGGCCGAATCGGCCCCGGGCACTCTCAGGGGATCTCGGAAACATCGTATTTTATTAGGGGCTTGATTAGTTGCTTGTTTTTCTATGCATAGCCTAGCTGTCGCTAAATTGTCTGCCGTTGGCTGGATGTGTTTTCGTGAGAACTCGTGAATTTGTGAACAGTAATCTTGTCGTGATTGGAATAAATACATTCACTTGTTTCACAGTTAAAAGACTTCATAATAAATATTACTCGGCGTTAAAAACTATAAAACTGTTTTAGAGACCTTCTAAGAGTGCTCAGGAGATCTTGGAAATATTTTCTTTAAGGCTTGACTATTGTTTGTCATTTGCTGGAAGTGTTTTTGTGAGAACTCATGAATTTGTGAACAGTAATCGTGAATCAAGTAAAAACATCCACTTGTTTCAATAGACTTCATGGACTGACTTAAATACCTAGGTACCGTTAAATATATAGGATTCATGCAGTATCATATTGGCTATTCCACATGATAAACAGACTTTATAATTCGCACGGACTCATTTTCAGCCCATTACACTGAACCTTGGCACGCGATCGACGCTGCAATATTGAAGTATTTTACATACAAATTAACCTCTGTCTGTTATCCTATCCCGAATTTTGAATCATACTATATAAGTCCTATTTTTTTAAAGATTGTTCTTAAAATGTTTTCACGTACCAACTTTTTTAACAATTAAAAATAATTCTTAACTGTAATAGATAATATATAAGTTTAATCAAATAATAATAAAATTGAAATTAAATTAAAGCTAAGTAATATTTTTTTTAATAAATTAAAACTTATACCTAAGAACTAAAACTAAAACTAAAAAAATGGTTGCCTGTAAAGTCGGTTTTACGGGCGAAGATTTTACGTGACAACGCGCGCGGCAGACCGATCATAGTTGAGTGGGAGAGAGACGCAAGGCATTCGGCGGGCCTCTCTCTCGTTCGGTGACTCATCGTAACGTTACCGAGCGTTACACTTTTTCATAAGTGACTCCCAGCCGCAACCTAATTTAAGACGTTGTCACGTCAAAAAATATTATCCGATTATTCAACAATGTTAGTAGGAAAAAGTATATAAGACAAAAATAAAATCAAAGCGTATATCTATTTAATATTTTGAATTGCTTGAGTCCCCCCTCCAAATATCCCTCAACTATATATTTTTACTCAATATATTGAGTAGCTGTAGACACAAACTCATTTTCGGCCCATTACACCGAATCCTGGCACGCGATCCGACGCTGCAATATTGAAGTATTTTACATACAAATTAACTGCCTGTTCCTTCTGCCCGAATTTTGAATCGACAGTTGAAAGGGTGAAAGGCATAGAACTCATCAATACAAATTGACTCATGAATAAGTACGACTTCTGTAAAAAAAATCTTAGAATAAAGATTTATTCTAAGGGCAAGAGAGAAAAACTATGTAAGTTTTACAAAAATTTTACAAATTATTGGTACAATTAATAAATATACTTAATTTTTTTCCCTCGTAGGGAATGACTATTATTAAAAGATACACTATACAATACACTATCACGTCTTTATCGCTAACGGGGTAGACAGAGCCAAGGGCGGTAAAGCCCAGGCCACTTTTAGCGTAATGGTGGGCATGAAGGTGGAAAAGGGAAATCATAATAGTGATGGGTTGCTAACCGCATCGCCTATTCATATGATTTAGATTCTCGCCCATTCCCTCGATCGGCTTTTACGATCTGCACGGGAAGAGAAGCAGCTGGTACATTCTCTGTTTTTTCTTTTCTCCCAGACCAGCAAAGAAGAAGATACTATAGATATATTATGATAATAAATATATTTTGAATTGAATTGAGTGGTTCTTTAGGCCTCTATCAGGAAGTGTTTGAAATAGAAAAATGGTTAAAGAACCATTTCCTACATTGCTGGTCCTTCGAGAGGCTCGACTTATAATAGTTACTTTAACTAATCCCTAATCTAGACAAACGCTTATTTTGAGCACATTCATTGTGTATAGATCTAGTCTGTAGTCGAAATAAAGCAAATTACGTCATTTGGAAGGCCAGCCACGATTACAGTAGATCGTGTTGCTGAATTTATTATCAAGAATACAAGCACTTTGGGTTTTCTTGACCTTCCTTCAGAACCAAGGTACATTATTAGTTACGAAAAAAATTAAGCAGTTTAAGAGCCCGTACTACCCTGAAGTTCTTAGAGCGATTTTAAATATTGTCAATATTAACGAAATACTCACTTTGAAATAAAAACACAGCAAAGTTCAGGACTAACTCTATGCATAATATCTTTCGAAAACACGATTGCTTAAAATTTTCTCGATAGATAAAAGTTGCGAAGTTGCCTCTAAATCACCTCAGAATTATACTAAAACGGAAAGTATTCAAAAATACAATAAATTAGCCATTGTAACTTTGAATTATAATTGTATTAAACATAAGGCAGTCATAATTTGTCTTACTTTTTAATAACTCTTTAAATATTCTTTGTAAAACGAAAAAACCCTCAAAACCAGCCTCATTGACCTACCATGATCTTTTCACCCCGCATGGTCTTGCTGTCTCGCTTCGGCTAAAGTAAATTTGTGTGCGTGGAAGCGGGAGCAAAACTTAGATTATCCACATCAGGCCCAGCCTTAAGTACTGGCTATGCGTCTGTGGCACGAGTTTGACTCGTGTGTTTACATTTGTAACTTACCGTCACTTGTTTCATAAACAAGAAAAACATTTTGAGGAAACCTGCATACTAGTTAAAACAGCTTTAGGTATGTATCCGGGAACGCGCTAAGTGCGAAATATGTTTTGTCTTTTTAGGGTTCCGTACCCAAAGGGTGCAAACGGGACCCTATTACTGAGACTCCGCTGTCTGTCCGTCCGTCCGTCTGTCCGTCTGTCCGTCTGTGACAGGGCTCTATCTCTTGAACCGTAATAGCTAGACATCTGAAATTTTTCACCGATTATGTATTACTATGGCCGCTATAACAACAAATACTAAAAATAAAATAAAAAAGTTAAAAATTAAAGGGGGTCGTCATACAAAAAACTTGTATTTTCAGCGTTTTTAACTACTTAGATAAGGATCTGAGTAGGTAAAAACGCCGAAAAAACAAGATTTTTGTATGGCATGGCATAATGGCATTAACTAGATATTTGAAATTTTCACAGATTATTTATTACTATGACCGCTATAACAAAAAATACTAAAAATAAGAAAAAGTTAATAATTAAAGGGGGTCGTCATACAAGAAACGAGTTTCTTCAGCGTTTTAAAACATTGTACGGTGGTACGGAACCCTTCATGTACGAATCCGACTCGCACTTGCCCGTTTATTTGTACTCGTATGCTCACTAACTACGCTCTTGTCGTTGGAGTATATACAATTTATCTGTCCCGTGTGTTTTATTTATTATTTTTTTTGTATTATATTTATATTTTTTTCTGTAGCCAAACGGATAGTAGTTAGTTACCTACCTGTGGTTGATGATATAACCACAATTCCAGAGTAAAATTTGTTGATACTCGTATCTTATTTTTTATGTATTTAAGGCCCATTTACACAGTACAAGTTTCTTGCCTGTTGCATACAATTAAATTGAAGCAATAGAAAACTTGCATCGTCTAAACAGAACGTCAGCCATACAAATCATTGATTGCTTCAATAAAATTTTATGCAACAGGCAAGAAACTTGCACTGTGTAAATGGGCCTTAAATATATAAAAAATAAGATACGAGTATCAACAAATTTTACTCTGGAATTGTGGTTCTATCATCAACCACAGGTAGGTAACTAACTACTCACAGACCCAGACATTTAATAAATATTTGTGGTTGAAGTGCGGTGTTTAAATTCAGCTCGATGAAGTTAAAATATTTTAAAATTAATTGAAATAAATGTTTAAACATGTTAATAACTTTATTCAAAAAATATTGCTTAAATTTATCTGCTACTTCAACATATCTACTGGTGAGTAAATGAAGTACCTGTGTAAATGAAGTACCTATGTAAATAAGGTACCTATGTACAAGCTACGCGTTGTGGGGAATGGGCGTCATCTGGAGAATCTTTTGCTTGATGAATTGAGAAGACGAGTTGTTTGAAGGAGTTTTCTTGAATAATCACGGATTTGTATGTATGTACATGTGTGCTTATGTAAATTCAACGGTAATAATTATTCAAAGCTTTATTAAATTTAATAGAAACATGTTTAAACGATCAAGGAGTTTCCGATATATTATTTCGATGCAAACTATAGCCTTTCAAAAAGAAACCCGACTATGGGAAGATTCTTGCTAAAAATAATGTTCATCCAGTTAATGCAAGCACAATAGGAAGAAACAGCTAATAATGTTTATATTTTTACATGTGCTTATTAAGCCCTTGCATTTGATAGGTACGATATATATTTTATTTTTTTGTTCATTACTCTATGTCGTAGAAGGCGAGTTAGGAAACACAAGCTAAACAAAGCTTATATACATCAAAGAGACCTCTCCAACCCGTCTGGCCAGCGTGGAGAATGTAGGCCAAATCCTCTGGCTACGCTGGTTAATGTATAGCTCTGGTAGTACAGAGAGGGTCATGCTCCTGCAGTGGAGACTTAAAAAGACCTGATGATGAGGATCATGACTCTATGGCTTGGGTGTCATATTGAATTGTGTGACGTCACATAGCCTATAATAATAATAAGCCTATAATCAGCGGACAGCCAAGACGCTTCCAACGGTACTCATTTGTGAATATAGCATGGATATTATGGAATATACGAGGGAACAGATGAACATACATACATACATACATAGCGGCGAAACACATAACCTCCCTTTTGGCTTCGTCGTAGTTGGGTAAAAAGACACCAAGCCAGAAATTACAAAACCATTGCAACACCAAGCCAGCGTGTGCTATTCAATGGCTAATTTATAAACAATTTTTTAATAATTTTAACTGTTAGCAATAGTTTATTTTCAACAGGATTTCAATCACAATCCAAATTAGTGTACCGTTGGCGCTGTTCTAAATTTAGGCGGTCATGGGTAAAACTCGTGCCTTTTTCCAATTCGCCTACTAGCCGATTTGCGTAAATTCGATATTTTACGACCCTATCGGCAATCAATTGGTTTCTAGCTGATTTGCTCGTGTTGTTGGGAATTAAAAATTGTCATTGACGAATAAACACAAGAGGATTAACAACCCTATACAAAAAAGCGTACTCTGCTAGAAAGCTAAAATCCTGTATTATTTCTAGATGTGACTTCTTTCTGGCCCACTAGCCATACAAAAGATGCTGGGTACTAAGGCTGAGAGTATCCACCAAAATCAGAGATGGCGCTTGTTTCTTCGTAGAAAAATAACGCTTATACCGCCATCTTTTCGAAATTAGGCGAACCTTCTTTCGAACTAGTAGCTCCATCTAGGTACAAAATATAACTAAAAATCGAATTAAGTAGATGACTGAGTCAAAAATAATCTTTTTGTTACTGTACTGATAAAATAATAAAATGACACAAAATAGTGTCACTTGTCATTGGTCATATCCATTTTCAACATGATTTTAGGTTTATAATGTAGGAAAACTGATATTAAGAGCGCTATTTTACTTTACAAAACTATGACGTCACGGTTCTGATTTTCATACAAAGCTTATACAAAATGTTTGTTTTTGACGTTTAGAAAAAAGTGTTTTTTTTTTTATTAAATAATTTTACGGCACTGGATACAAGTCCTTTAATTTTGTTCTTTATTCCTAATTCTAACAAGTTACAATCAAAGAGTGGTGTAGGCCTTTGACTGCTTCAAGGGAGCTTCTAGCGACAAATCTGTACGAGTCCACTGGTTTTCATAGACGACTGATGACGGACGACGCCCGAAGACGTCAACACAGTCCGCAAAACAAATATCACTACAGTCGTACTATGACTGTCCACTTCAACTATTTTACACATTGTTCATGAGCATAAGCATTTATAACACCAAACAACACCAATTTTATATTATAAAGTCCACTAAAATCAATTTGCAAAATAATTTAAAGCAAACCCCAACCGAACCCCTTGACTTCCCGCCAAAAACTCCAGAAAAAAGTGTCTAATTTGACTTGTTGTCATCTAGCGGATTACGCTTCCAAGTATGCAACTTGTCAGTCCTTTTGTATTGTTCGTCCATAATAATATGGAACATTTGTATTTCCTATTGAAATGTCTATCTTTACCATATTTCAATCACGAGTAGTAAGTAGTGGTAATTGAAAATGACATTAGTCAAAATCAGATCGTACGACAAAGTCAGAGGTACAAAGTAAGGCTGGGCGGTAATCGAACCTGATGAGACTGTTCTTTGGATTGTTTTGTACAAGGTACAATTACAACCCTTTTAAAGTCACAAAAAACAGAGGCGTAGCTTTTTTGATTGTTTTTCGTGTATGTAAGTGGCCAACACTAGAGTCAGATTTTTCAAGCTGCCTAAAGGCATCTGACATAGCTTGACGACTGCCATACAATGACAGCCGGGACCAACGGTTTAGCTAGGCATGTGCGACGTGGTACAGAGGCGTAGGCTATATGAAGTTAATCACTTTAATCAAAATTGGCCTGGGATAATACAGACATACTTCATCATCATCATCCGCGAGCGTATTCCGAGTTGCATTCTTAGCAGTAACGCTTCAGAGCCCAAAGTCCACTACCTAGGTGATTTGACGAGGTTACTGGTGTTTTTTACACAGAGCGACTGCCGTCTGACCTCCGCAACCCAAAGGGTAGACCAGAACGAATCCGAGGTTAGTTACGAACGCTATATGGCGTTCGGGACCCACAGCTTTACGTGCCTTCCGAAGCACGGAATCATCTTTTTTTCGAATAATCACATGATTCAAGCCTGCAATATCCTAACTAGACTGGAAATAACTTTTTACAAAGTATGCTTCCCAGTGGGGTTTGAATTGAACCCACGACCTCCGGATCACAAGGCAAAACCCCTTGACCTGGACCTCAGAGACAGTCGTATACATACTTCATCGTTAGAGTTTTATTTATTTTAGAGATACTGGTACTAAATTACATACAAATGAGCACACGCTCCAATTCGTCATTATACTGTATTGAAAACAGAAATTCACATAAAATATTCAGCATTTTTCATAGCAAAAAGAAGCCTTTTAAAATTAAACCGCAAATTAATCTACCAAACAAAAGGTTCTTTATACTCACAACTCACTATAGAGCTGGAGACTTAGGAGTCAAAATAAAGAAAATACAGAATATACACTTTGTTCTATTTGCCAACATAGGGTCCATGTTAGAAGCCTATTTATGGCCATATTTACACATTCAATCAATGGCCATATTTCAAAGTCAATATTTATATATACTTAATACACACATTAAGCTGCTTTGTTCTATAATAATATATGTATGAACAAATTTGTGCTCCCAGAGTGGTGCTTCCAAAACCGTATTTTGGGAAAACGATTTCACATCTTACTTTGTGTTATACTCGTATAGGTATTAGCTAAGTTAGTTCGTACAGTTACTTGACTCGTCCTTCTTATTTATTTTTTTAGTATGCATAAGGTAGGATTTGATCATGTTAATTCATCCTTACGAGATTGTTTACCGTGTGGTTTCCGGTAGAGTCTCGTGGATGTCGTAGAAAACGACTTAGGAAATAAAAGCTAAACAAGACTTATAAACATCAATGTGATCTCTCCAACCCGTCTGTGTAGACTAAATCTCCTGCCTGCTCTGGCCAAGTATGGTTCTGGTAGTACAGAGTGAATTGTGCTTCTGATAAAAATACAAAAAGAAAACAAAAAGTCTAAATGATGATGATTAATATGAATGAGCGGCGCTTGTCCCATGCGGAATGATGGGCACTTTAGGCCCATTCAAATTTTAATTTTCTTTCTTTAATCTTTACATTTACGTGTCTTTTTATAGCTATAATTATTTTTGTTCATCATGTCAGAGTTCGGTGCAGAATCGTCAATTCGTGTAACACTTAGGCGCGAAACTCGACCCCGTATTTAGTGATTCTTCTGCACAATATTTATATCGTGCTTAGGGCGGCATTTAGGAAGAAAAAGGTTTGATCCTTCAGCAAGCTGTATGGTCACGTTTCAGGGGCGCGCTGTTTGTCGTCCATTACATCTTAATCCTACGCAGTTGATGGATTAGCCACTTTTCCTTTTATGTCATATGCCTTTTATAACTTTCCTTCAAGACCACCCGGAAGGAATAACAAGATATCCGTTTAAAAAACTTAAACCCGACTACGGGAAAAGTCTTACTAAAAACTATGAATTATCCACTTAACCCGAGAGTGTGGCAGGGTCTGAGTGTCATACCCACCATGGTACTTACTTGCGTTTATTTTTTGTTTGTGATCTCTAAATCGGTTATTTCTTTGAATAGCTGGAGTTAAAGGGGTGTAGGAGGGGATACCCTTACTTTCTTGGTTACATTGTAGAAGGCTTGGTTTTGGTTGGTGTAGTCCTCTTTGTTCTTAGCTCGACGAGGCAGCTTAGCTGCGCTTGCTATCCCGGTCCACGTCTTAGGAAACACAAGCTAACGAAAGTTTTTAAACATCAATGAGATCTCTCCAACCCGTCGGGCCAGCGTGGACATTGTAGGCCAAATCGTCTGACTGCTCTGGCTAATATATTGCTCTGGTAGTACAGAGATAGTCGTACTCCTGCAGTGGAGACTAAAAAAGACCTGATAATGATGATGATGAAACTAAGTTCGGGTGTGATACCATGCCACATAGCTGGTGTATATATTTCGTGACAAAAACTAACAATGATTTTTCTGCTATTTTACCTTACTTTCTTGATTGCATTGTAGAAGGCTTGGTTTTGGTTTATGAACACCTAAAGTTGGTGTAGTCCTCTTTGTTCTTGGCTCGACGAGGCTTAGCTGCGCTTGCTATCCCGGTCCACTTTTATTTATTTATTTAAAACTTTTATTGAGCCAAAAGCTACAATAGGTAGACTTTTAGATGTTTCGTCATGCCGTACTTCTCCGTCATTATAAGCTGGAGAAGATCGTATTGCTGATGTCGTAGAATATGACCCAGGTAGAATCTTTACACCTTTCTACCGTAAGCCTTTCTTATAACAGAGATTTTGACCAAATGTGGTAAAAAAAATACTTTTAGCTCAATAGATAGATTATCCAAAAAAAAATTGTACACGTATTTTTCTTTTTTCTGATTGGCAAATAATGACGAAGATACAACGCATTTAAATTTCTCATGACGTCACGATCTACTATGATTTTCATTAGACGGGGCTAATTGCCACCACTCCGAAACTTTAAAGCGTAAACTTTGTAATTTTTTTCTATTTTGATGTAACCGATATTAACCGAGAAATATGGGTCAATTTTTTTTGGATAATCTTACTTACGGGCTACATTCGGACCCAGTTCACATCTCTAATCCTAAATGTATGTGTTTAAATACCAGATGGGTACGTGCTATTTATTAAGTTTAAGTTACTCTAAAGTCGAACTATTCGGTTTGCTATTCGAGATCAATGGCATCTTATATCGTAAGATTACCGAAGTGTCCTCGCATTACAGGATAGTTAGGCAAAGTTTGGGCAGGAAAGTTGTGGAGAACTCTCGACCTATAAGTTGTGTCGTTAACCCTATAAACTGTGTCCTTCACATAGAGCTATGGTATGACAGGCCCGCGGATCTAGAAAGAGGGTTGAGTGTGGAAAATGCTGAAGTGTTGTGGATGTGGTAAATCATATATTATATATTCAGATTTATCTCTTAAAGTTGAAAACCAATTTTAAGAGATAAATCTGTAATCTTCTGTTAATATTATAAATGTAAATATTTGTGAGTTTGGATGTTTGTAACTCATTATAGTCACCCGAGGGTATTCCCGGTTGCATCGTCAGAGCCTGGAGTCCGCTACCTTACCTCACCTAGGTTGAAGGTTATTTGACGAGGTTACTAGTTTTTACACAGAGCGATTGCCGTCTGACCTCCGCAACCTATAGCGTAGACCAGAACCAATTATAGGATAGGTTTAAACAAACGCTAATGTTTGTAATGTTTGTTACTTAATCACGCAAAAATGGCTCAATGAATTAAAATTAAACTTGTCTCCTAGATATCTTATTACTAAGTCACATGGGATACCTTTATTCCTGAAATTATATGAGGTTTCCGTGGAATATGCAAATAAGTAGCCCTTGGACCACAAGACCACAAGCAATGCAGCAAACTCAAGTGCCAAAACTTCTCGCTTTATCATTCATGTATGTATAATGAAAGTTGCCTGACTCTGAACATTATTTTTGCGTTTTGCATTATTACATTTTGCAAAACTTAGTCATGATATCTATATAACGCTTATATGTCTATATAATGCTATTGTCAGTGGAGTATGAATTCTCTTCCATTTGTCTCTCTTTTCCGCCAATTGTTTTACTTCGCTAGATACTCGTAACATGATGTTCACTGTTTCATGTAGCTATGCCTCGGTCTTCCTGGTCCTTTTTTCCCTTCTATCTTTCTTTCAATGATAGTTCGAATCAGATGGCCTAATAAAAAATGACCAATATCTTTCCTTGTCTTTTATCTAATACGTCTAAAGTACGTATTCTCTTCTATTCTTTTCAGGACCTCCTCATTAGTAATAGGGAAGATGTCTGGGTCAGAAAAGTATTATTCTAATTAGTCCGTTAGTTAGATTATCCAAAAATAATACCCGTATTTTTCAGTTTTTATTAAAAAAGTAAAAATTTACAAAGATATAGAGTATCAAAGTTCCAGAGTGGGGGCTTGTGACGTCACCGATGTGTAAAAATCGAAAGCGTGACGTAATGCGAAATTTAAATGCGCTGTATCTTCGTCATTTATTGTTTCTCAGAGAAAAGAAAAAATACGTGTACAATATTTTTTAATAATCTAACCGATGGGCATAAATTATTTTTTCAGTCATCATGCATATTGTTTCAATTCAAAAATAGTCATGGTAATAAAAGAAAACAAAATAATGTTCCCACTAGGAAGCCGTGAGGGCGCCGGGGAGCATTCTCGGATTCCTGCAAGAGCTGGGCTGGTTTGAAAACTGATAACTACGCCGGCTCCACACGCAAAACGGGTTCAGCGCAATGGACCAAATTGCGGAAAAGAAGTCCTCGGGAGAAGTAAGTAAGTAATGTTCCCACTAATGCCGTGTCTATTTTTCTTACTTCCATACTGTTCGCAAGTTGTTTGAGTAGGGACGACGGAGAATTATCTCAAAGTGGCATTCCAGTTTAGATTTATAATGTAATGGGGCTTTGAATGGCGTGTGTACGAGTCCAAAACTCTAAATGCAGCCGAAACGAAAATGTTCAGACTCGAAAGTTTGAAACTAAGTTTAGGTAAAATCTAAATCTAACATCCAATAAATAAACGGGCAAGTGCGAGTTGGACTCGTACATGATGGGTTCCGTACCTCAAAATAGGTACATAATTTGTGAAAAATTCAAGTGTCTAGTTAATGATATTATAAAGATCTAGTTAAAAACGCTGAAAAAATACGATTTTTGTATGACGACCCCCTTTAATCTTTAACTTTTTTTTATTTTTAGTATTTGTTTTTATAGCGGCCTTAAGAATACATAATCGGTAAAAATTTCAAGTGTCCAGCTATTACGGTTCAAGAGATAGAGCCCTGTGACAGACGGACAGACAGATGGACAGACGAACAGACGGACAGACAGCGGAGTCTCAGTAATAGGGTCCCGTTTACACCCTTCGGGTACGGAACCCTAAAAATTTGTAGGTACCATCGTAACATAGTTACAAAGTGTTACAATAGATTTAACTACTTGCAGAATAAGATTAATCCATGATATTGATCATAATCCTCATCAAACGTATGCTGGCATATGCAAAGAATTATTATACTTATCATTTACATAAATATGCGAGTAGCAAAATTTTTTTTCAGTTACCCCTTATTTATATACCTAATACGCATTTTGCTACCATACTATGCGATAATTAATGTTTCTTGGGGAATGTAATCAGTATCATGAAGCAAATATAATATTATTTAAAAAGACATAAATTGTATCATAGACATACGGCCAAATAATGTGTTAGATCGCTTCATACATTTTGGGCCCTCATTGTTGCACTACGTGTCGCAGCAAGTATTTTTACGTTATTTTGTAGGAAAAAATCCTTAGATTACAAAAAGATTTTTTTTAGATTTTAGGACGTTTGTACACTATGTAAAAAAGAATTTTACTTTTTCTACATTGGGAAGCAGTGAAGCTATCTGGCAACAATGGCAACACGATGGGTAATGCATCTTTGACGGAGCGTTTTGTTCACTACAGTTGTTTACTGAAATATATTTTTTTACAATAAGATAAAAAGTGTATGGTATAACATCTCATAAATATATAATAAAAACAAATCAACAACTTCATATCATGCATCATGCATTTATTTTAAGTGATTTGCTGTCAAGAGGTTTGGTGACAGACAGTAAAACAAAACGCGATTGACAAATGAAATGAACGAACATGAATGATTCATATTGTATAAGAAATTGTAGCTTTAACATAAGTTTAAACCAGTGGCGCCATCTGGTGGCAAGGTTTCGCAACACCATAGGAATAAAAGAACTTGGACTTGAACTTGCGATCTCGGTTCTAAACAACTGAGATATTATGTAATTAGCCTCGCATGTCGAATTTCTCCACCATTTGATATTTCTATTCTAACGGGTGGCGCAAAAGTAAAGACCCTATTTGGTTCAGCTATAACAGTTTTTCTAAATTAGAAAACTAGATTTAGGTTTTTTTAAATGTATATTTGTGCCATTAAATTTCGTACCATTAGGATTTAAAGATGATGTCTTTTAAATGGTGACCTCCAGAGTTGATACACATTTGAGCCCTATTTATGACATTTTGCATAACTTGCCGTAACACTTCCTGCGATATGTTCGTTATTTCTTGACGAATGTTTTCTTTTAGAGCTGCGAGAGTCTGTGGCTTGTTCACATACACCCGAGATTACAAAAAACCCCAAAGAAAGAAGTCTGGACTGGTCAGATCGGGTGATCTTGCAGGCCAAGGCAAATCGCCAAAACGAGAGATAACTCGGCCTGGAAAAGCGTCCCTCACTAAGTCCATAGTGTCGCGCGCTGTGTGTGCCGTAGCGCCGTCTTGTTGAAACCAGATGTGCTCCAGCCCCAATTCGTCCAAACTGGGTATCAAAAACTCTCGTAACATGGTTCTGTAGCGTTCTCCAGTGACAGTTATCGCATTGCCTCCAGCGTCTTCGAAAAAATAGGGTCCGATCACTCTGTCAACACAGATGCCACACCATACAGTAACTTTTAGTGGGTGTAGAGGTGTTTCTTGAATAATGCGCGGATTATCAGTGCCCCAGAACCGAGTATTCTGCTTATTGACATGCCCTGAGAGATGGAAATGCGCTTCGTCACTCATAACCAATTTTGAAGGAAAATCATCCTCTTCAAGGTTGAGGTTTATGACGCGCTGGCAGTAATCTAGACGAGCTCGGTGGTCAGCAGGCAGCAGCTGATGAGTCATTTGAGTTTTATACGGGAACATCTTTAAGTCTTTCACCAAAATACGCTGCAGGGTCCGTCTGGAAATGCCCAATTGCGTGGCACGTCGCCTCGTTGATGTTTCTGGACACTCTTCCACATCTTCGCGCACAGCATCGATATTTTCAGCTGAACGGCCTGTTCTTGGTCTCCCAGACTTAGGTCTATCCAATGTTGAGCCAGTTGCTTCAAGGCGTGTGGCAAAGCGTCGAATTGTGCGACCAATCGGTGCCGGACGGTGGTGAAATCGTCAACGAAATTCACGTTGTGTTCTTATCACTGATGAATTATTCCGTAAGAACATTGACACAATTATTCCACGTTCTTGGGGAGTAAAACGGTCCATGTTTATTTTCAGTGTATTTTACATTTGTTCACTACACAATTTTCAACAACAGAATGACAAAAAAATGTCATATAAAAAAAATAAAAGTATTTTCTTTAGTGCCAGTACTTTTGCGCCACCCAGTATAACACGCATAAAGAGTTAGGTCAGAACTTGTTGGCTTTTTTTTTATCAAAATTCTGTAATGTTATAAGTTTCATAGGCATGGAATGATTAATGACATCTAGTTCGTTCAGTAAGTATGGCGGTATAAAAATGGATTATCATAGGTATGGGAAATTATAAAAAACCCAAGTATAGAAAACGTAAGGTTTTTGTAGTTTTTTAATCGTAAAATATGTTTTTATTAAATGTTATTAAGAATTGCTAAAGTGCTATGCTTATTTAAATTAATTTTCGGCCGCTGTACACATTTTGCGACATGACACTGCAAGAAAGAGGGCCCAAATGAGAACAGATTATTTCCTATATAAAAAAAAAACTATAAATAATTAGCGTATAATTTTATATTTTAAAATTGCTAAAAGATATAAATTGTATCATAGACATACGGCCAAATGTCTTATATTAAAAAAAAACTATAAATAATAAATTTTGTATTATTACAATAATACTCAAACTAACCCTTATAGGCAAATCAAATTTGTGGCAGACAGTCTGCAAAAGAGTCGTAGGTGTTTTTGGCGGGAAGTCAAGGTGTTTGGTTGGGGTTTTCTTTAAATTATTTTGCAAATTGATTTTAGTGGACCTTATAATATGAAATTGGTGTTGTTTGGTGTTATAAATGCTCATGGTCATGAACAATATGTGAAATAGTTAAAGTGGACAGTCATAGTACGGCTGTAGTAATATTAGTTTCGCGGACTGTGTGGGCGTCTTCGGGCGTCGTCCGCCACTCAATCGGCTATGAAAACCAGTGGACTCGTATAGATTTGTCGCCAGAAGCTCCCTTAAAGCAATCAAAGGCCTACACCAACCTTTGATTGTAACTTGTTAGGAAAAAAGAATTTCCCACGTTTTATTAACTTGTTCCTGGCTAAATACGCAGTAGCGTCAAGCCATAAATTAAAAAAAAAAGAGTCGTAATTCAATTTGCGCATTTTTACAATACTATTGGACCCCAATTACGGCAATGATTTACTTGTCAGCATTTAAGAGGGCAATCGTTGCTTTTTTGTTGGTTTTAAAGTATTTCTACTTATTTTATTTTTAGACAATATAACATACGAAAATTTAATTGTACAGAAAAACGAGAAAATGAAAATTTATCGGCACCAATTTTTAATGTATTCCTACATATTTTTAGACTGATGTGGGCGAAATTTCACTGGGCGTGAAACAGAAAAATAGTCCTTTTCCCAGACACGGTATTTTATGTAGCTACTCGTATAAGTATCAATTTTTCGCCACCTTAATTTTTGAAATTTTCAATCACTCAAATATATAATGGTTTGCATAGAAACGCAAGAATTCGTGCGAAGATTCATGTACATATAATTTATATGAATCATAGAGCTATGATGTAAAATTAGAGAAGACACCACATATCACTGTTTTGCCCCGTATCTCCGTAAACTTCACTTAGTCGCTTGCTATCTCTTATACGCCTTGTACTTTCGACAGTTAATAAGCGGAAACCATACAAAAACATGGTAAAAACTACCTATGTGTGTATTACAATACAGTAAGAATAATTCAAGGAACACGGAAAAGTGTAAAGAAATAACTTTTCTTCTTCTTCGTCTAATCGCATTCCCAGTTGCATCCTCAGCTGTGCTACTTCAGAGCCAGGGGTGCGCTTTCCCGCTTTTTCTTCTCCTAATATTATTGTGCATATTTGGTATAATTATTATAGTGCATCGAAGATGCAGATATGATTATGACAAACTAGTTCCGCGCGCACAGCCAGCACAGAACCAATTTATTTATTATTTATCTACCGACATTTTGTACGCGTCCACTAAATGTAAATTTGTAAGTTCTCATTATAAGTGAATTTTGTAGATTTTTTAATGAGAATAAATGTCTTTGACCAGAAATATAATATGCACGTCAATGGTCACCCAAGGATGCCAAAGATCTTATAAAATGAAGAAGAAATAGCCGGACCATACCCGACCATAGCCTGACGTCAACCCTCTTTCGAAATGCAATTGTAGCACGAGATGTTTGTGCTTAGTCCTTTATTCGCCTCTTACGACATCCATGGGAAGAGATGGAGTGGTCCTATTCTAACCCGGAACCACACGGGTAAAGAAATAACTTTTCATCTGTAAGCAACCAGATTTTATTGTTTGAAAATTAAATAGACTAAGACTAGACAAGTCTACTTTAGTTACTTTCACAGTCTAATGTCTTACGGGATACTTCTATGGGGGAGTGCAGCCGACATTCAGACTATTTTTCTTTTACAAAAAAGAGCAATTCGTGCTATTTACGGTTTAGGATCGAGAGACTCACTGAGGGAATTATTCAAGGAAATAGGTATACTTACTTTTGCATCACAATTCATATTTGAAAATATAATGTATGTAAGGAAAAATATTTCCATGTTCAATAAAGTAAGTGATTTTACAGATAGAAATTTACGTAATAAGAATGACTTAGTTAGCCCGTATTACAGGCTGAATACAGTCAGTAAGTCTTTTATGGGGAAGTGTATACTTTTTTATAATAAATTGTCAGAATCGGTCCTTGATATGCCAGACAGAAAATTCAAAGCTTATGTAAAGAAAGTACTTTGTGAGAAGGCTTATTATAGGACCGATGACTATCTTAAAGACAAAAAGGTCTGGCTTGAGCTTGGCGCGGGTCCCTCTTAAAGGTTTGTATACTTAGACATGTCATAATTTAGGTACATTGGTACATACTAAATTTACAAATTGACATTATTTTAAATTTCGTAATTCTTATAATTCAATTTAATTATGACATAATAAACAATGTAATCTCTGTCCATCTATATAACTAATTTTAAGTTTTTAGTTTGTTAGTTGACGTCTTTGGAGAAAACGTGCAGTGCAGTTTGTTGCCGCTTCTTCTGCACTTGCGCCTAGGAAGCGGCGTAAACTTAGCTTTAAGTAACGATTTGACGTCAACATTTGTGCAAAACAAAACAAAGTGACTATTATTAAGAGATATTATAAATATCCTATGATAATAAAGATTTTTGAATTGAATTGAATTGAAAAAAAAAAAACTAGAGATAGATAAAATTCACGCCGCCTTATATTCAAAAATAGAACGGGGCCCAATGTTTGAGATAGCTAGTCTATAATATATTCTAAGTCAATGATAAGAATAGGTAAAAAAGTATGTAGAGGTACTCTTGGGATAGGACTTCAATAAAGAAAAAATGTGTTTTCTTCATTGAAGTCCTATCCCAAAAGACTGTTCTCATAAAGAACATCTTTCAAATCCAAACTTCAAAGGAAACTTACTGGAGTCAAGCGAAATTCAGGCCATAGATTCTGCAATGCAATTTCTCACACAATCCCAGATGTGCCCAAGTTGTAGTTTAACACAATGTCCCCGAAGATCACTGCACTGGGTTGTTGGGTCACCGCCAAGCCGACAAATGCAACATTGCATGCATATTTACAGAAAATAAAAACATAACACTTTTGCCAGAAACAATAATTGAACTCCATTTGGCTAGTACGCAAAATTCATAACATTTCGGATCTATAATACTGATTTTATTATTTAAGAAATACATGGTAAAATACAAAGAAACCTACGACAGTGGAGTACATACATATATCACGTGTTTATCGCTAATGGGTCTAAGCAGCCAGAGACCCAAAGGTCACTTTCAGCGTGATGGTGGGCGAGAAGATAGGAATCAAAATAGTAATGGGTTGCTAGCCGATGCGGTGGATGATGCATCTATTAACTTACAACTTAAATCTGTAGGGTTACTCCAAAAGCGGTACGCACTACGCAAGACGCTGCGTATCCGCGTTTTACTGTCAAACAACATTGAGCGTTAATACATAAGAATAAAGTCTAATTTCGTTTGACATATACATAGGACGTCACTATCGTACGACTATAGTATTATTTTATGGAGTAACCCCCCTGTTACCAATATTGTCTATTAGCACACTGAAAAAAACAGAAGAAACACACCTCAGGTAAAAGTTTGTTTTGAATAAGTAAACGTTTAACTTTTAACTTTGAAATTCTAATGTTTTTAACCTCGACTTCACCATTTAATTATAACGTTACAAATAAAAGCTTTTGTGGAAAAAATGTTAAAAATTCTCGCCACGGAGCCGTGGTTTCACTCTACTTTTTTATGTTTTTGAAATACACGCGGCCAAGTGCGAGTTAGACTCGGCGTATAAGGCTTTTGAAAAGTAATAAAGAGCTACTCACCTACTTATTTAGTACGAAATTTGTTGTTGTTTACATAAACATTATCCCCCCTTATTAAAAATAGGGGGGAAAAGAGAAGAACTTTGCTTTAGCGTTATTTATTGTTAGATTTCAATCAAATATGAAAGGCACACTAAGGATTTCATTCTACACAAGTTGTAGCAAAAAACTTCCATTGTACAGTTTTACTTTGCCGCAGAGAGAGCCATCTAACTGGCAATAAAGGACAAATCTTAAAATTTAAACGAAGAAATTACTT
Source organism: Acrobasis repandana (assembly GCA_963576875.1). Classification (NCBI taxonomy): domain Eukaryota; kingdom Metazoa; phylum Arthropoda; class Insecta; order Lepidoptera; family Pyralidae; genus Acrobasis; species Acrobasis repandana. The sequence continues at coordinate 4,101,772 of OY756223.1, read as the reverse complement.
GATTAGCCGTGTGGTTTCCGGCAGGGTAGAATACGACCACTCCAAGTCATCCCGTGGATGTCGTAGAAGGCGACGGAAATAAAAGCTAACCAAAGCTTATAAACATCAACCAAGACCTTTCCAACCCGTCTGGCCAGCGTAGAGCGTGAAGGCCAAATCCTCTGGCTGCTCTGGATGATATAAGGCTCTGGTAGTACAGAAGGGGGTCGTGCTCCTGCAGTGAAGGCTAGGAAAGACCTGATGATGATGATGACTTATTTAAATAAACACCCAAAAATCAGGAAAATTTGAAAAGGCCATTTTCCAACTTACCCTGGCTGGGGGTCGAACCCAGAACCTCAGGATAAGCGGACTAGCGTGTTAACCATTACGCCAAGGAAGCATCAATATATCTTCTTTATCTGCCGCTAAAATCTAAAGGTGAACTGGTAGCATAAGTGGCGCCCTCATTTGAAATAAATTGTTTACAACTTAATATGGTGATATTTAAAAATTTGATTTATATCAATGTCTAAAAAGACCTTCAAACTTGGCCAAAAGTGGCCACTTTTGGCGAAAACCAGTTTTAAAACTAGACGGACTAATAGTAATAATTTCAAAGGTTATTCATAAAATAGTTTGAAGGTCTTTTTAGACTTGATATAAATCAAATTTTTAAATATCACCATATTTAGTTTCAAACAATTTATTTCAAATGACGCCACTTATGCTACCATTTCACCTTAACCTCATAAGTTTTCACATTTATTTTTTCTTTTGTTTGATAAAAAAGTCTGAGACCAGTACTAGCTATTAAAACATTTTGTTAAGGAACCCTAATGAAAAATATGTGGAACATTTTTTTGCGGTAATTCTCGTAATATATGTGAGGTTGTAATCTGCTACCTACTTTTAATTATTTGTTGGCCGAGGACGTGACATGTGGGCTCTGTGTAAACGGACCTTTGCCTTTAAAATCTTTTTGTAGGATATCCACTGAATATTCAGCTATTTAGCAGCTTGTTGACTGCGGTTTTCTTTGTCGGACAAAGACTAAATGTTTAGGAAAATATTATGTTGTCCCCGAACAGTAAAAATTTGCTTTGTCATTATAGAAGCACAGAATTAAAATAGATAGTCTATAGTTGATAGAATCCTGATAAGATCTATTGTTTTTCTGTTTTTGATTTTTAATTGTGGAGTCTTTATTATCTTTTCTTACTTGTTGTCGCACCTCTGACATACCTCAACTGTCGCAAGACACAAGACTGTCGCACTAACGACATGCCTCATTTCTGACAAACGCAGCGAAAATTACCTACCTTTAAAAATAAGCGCATTATTATAGTTATTTTTACAAATACTACTCATACTTACAAAATGTTAATAATTATTTATTTTTTCCATTGCAGCATACAGTGTGACGGAAATAATTTACAACTTGAAACTATATTTATAAGCATCCTTTAAATAATTATTATCAATAAATAAAATTTATAAAATTAAATATTGATGAAAACACCATAACTTATTATTATAATACTTAAAACGATTATGGCAAACTGCCCAATCAAATATAATTCCTTCATTATAAATAGTGGCCAATGCAGAAAGATTTATGCAACAAATATATTTGCAATTATTTATTTGTGCCTTATCTAACCTAACTAAAATTATTCAATGCTAACTATGCTCAACTCAGAACAGTTACACCACAACATCTGTTTGGATAACTTTCTTAGTCATAAATCTGAGGCCCGTGAGACTCTGACCTCTAACGTGTTGTTTGTTATAGAGAAGTTTCTGATGGTTATAATAAGTTATTTAGGTACAATTTCCATATAAGCATTGATTTTCACATACACAGGTAATCTGTCCAGTAGGTGAATCTATTTAGTCCACCTTTCTTTATAAACTAATATAAGTCCACTGCTGGACTACAGCCTCTCCCAATAAAGGAAGAATTTTCCATAATCACCACGCTGAGCAGGCGTTTGTTTGATTATATTTACTTGTTTGTACCAAAACGCAAAAATAAACAAGTAATTATTCAAGAAACAAAAACTCCGACGGCCAACATGTAAGTTGTATATATTTTTGTAATCATTGTATAAAATCCTTTAAATTAATAACTCGATAGGATTTAAATAAAAAAAATTTTCGAAGACACATAATTTGGTGCGAAAATCCGCCATTTTGGATTATTTCAATTTTTGATTTACCCAGTATCACTATGAGAGTAACAAATCATACGACACCTCTCAAGCTAAAATCCATCCAGCCGTTTAGGCTGTAGAGCGTGCCAAAGAAATTTACATACATACATACACTCGTAAAACATACAAAAAATTCAAAAAAGCAAAATTATACAATGGCGGACCTATCCCATATAGGGATCTCTACCAGTCAACCTGCGATATATTCACTCGATTAAAAGGTAGTAAAGTAAAATACATACAAAATAATTTGAAAGATTATACATACATAGCTACATTTCATACACAACACATATACTTTATACTCACAAATTTAGATACTTAAGTACAAGAGTGACGCAATCAGAGAAGATTAGACAATCTAAATTCAATGGATAACGCCATTTATTGAACTATTAAAACGGTTGATCTAAATTGAATTTTTTACTCTTAGGAGAGTACCTACTTACTGCCTTAGGTACAGATTTCTAGGATTTTCGAAACGTCATCTAATAAATAAATTACCAAATATCGGCAATCAAAAAATACACCTGGTATATACTGTTTCTCGACCTTTGCTGCTTTGAACTATTAAGAGATCAAGAAATCAATATTTCAAGAAGTCTTGGATGTTGGTTAGTCTTAATAAAAGTACAGACTAATAGATTGCACAGAGTCATCACGTATAAAATTACGTATCATCTTCAATCCCCTAAAGGCAGTCTAGTATTCAACTAGCTCACTTAAAAAGTTATTTTGAGCCCTAATTGTCTCATCTCAATCTACATAAACTGTAATCATGTCTTAGAACTCATTAAAACTAAACGCATTAGGCAATATTTTGAGATCATTTAAACCAAATAAATTTTTAATTTTATAAACTTTCGCAGTAATTAGAGAAAAAGTTAGAAATAGATCATTTTGTCGAGTTTATGCAAGTAAACTGCTAAGTCGAAAACTTAACTCGTTGCATGAGAGCCGTAATTCAGGGCAAGTTAAGATTTAAACTCAAGTTAAGTGAGGGTAAGTTGAAGTTAAGTGCTAAGTTGGCCGGTCTAGCGCAGTAAATCGATTACTCTGCCAAAAGCACAGTGAATTTCAATGTTATTAAATTTTGAGAGATAATATAAGACTGTCTTTAAGAACTTAACGTTTTAAATTATTATTTTATGGTGAAAACCTCTTTAGAATTACCTAATGAATTATGAATTAGTTCTATATCAATAATTTAAACCTATGCTGGCATAATTTAGATTAATACTTAATCCATTCATTGTATTCATTTGATAGTGAGTGGTACCTAGTCAAGAGATTGCTCTTTGCAAGCGATTGCAAGAGCAATCTCTTGACCACCATTCACTGTAATAACAGCTTAATTCAAGCCAGGTCCTTTCTGTTAAAATAACAAATAGATTAGAATAACTGAAACTAGTCATTTAGAAATATAATATTAAAAATATGATAAATAATGATATAACCACAGACGGTCATGCCCATCTGGCCCGATGGCTAGTTTTGTACAAACTAGCCATCGGATAGCAATTAGGGGAACCAACTCCGTTACACAGAAATAAGCAAAAGCTATTTACCTACATAATATAAGTAAGTAGTAGTAAAGCCTTTCTTGAACTGTGCTATAAAATTCTACAATCGTCTACAGAGCAACTTAGCAACTTAAACAAGTAGGTCATAGGTTCTAGACTAAGCGGCGTTTCACACTAGAATGGCAGCGGGATGCAGCGCAGTTTGACTGTCAAACTATATTCATCCTTCATTGTTATCTTAGAAATGCCTAATACTTATAGCTTAAGAAAGACATGCTGCTTGTGTCCACGAGCAGCCACTGCTCGCCACGAGAATTTTAACATTAGAAATGTCTTTTCGTTCGTTCCAGTGTAGGCTCCGATTTCATGAAAAAGTGCGATCCTCTTATATCTCGCAAAGTTGTGAAAATATGATGTTCAAAAAAGGCTCAACAAAAGACGCGTATTTACGGGAGCTGTAAGGTGCAAAAAGAAATATTCGAGAAAGTCAAAAACGAAAAAGATATGGCCGAAATAGTGAAAAAACAATTTAATTTTTTCGGAATTTTTGCTTTTGGCGCTCGATATTGTGGAAACGAAGAATGATATCAAAAAGTTTGAAAAAAACAACTCTGGAAAATTTTATCAGCTACAATTTGAGTCTTCAAAGATGATCGGGTTAAAGGATTGCATAACCTTTCAGAAAAAAGTAAAAAGTCAGAATATAATTTTTTCAAATTCCGTAGATTCATTTCCAATGTGGTCGATAGTCGTGTGAGGCACGAAATCTCTGAATTTTGTTTTTCTCAAGCTATACTAGGCATCTTGTAGATGCTATATATATACTGCCGGCCGCAGACGTTCCAGTATAAATCGGCGTTTAGAATGCACTATAGCTCTATCGGCGTCAAGTCACATTCGTTTGCTGCAAGTCGACAGTTGGAAACGTTTCAGTTACGATTTATTGGAGCAATTCAAAGAATTTTCGATGCTACTGAAACTTTAATTTATTTATAAAGTTACCTTACATATAAATAAAGTTAGTTTAGAATATTTGACCGAGCATAGCGAAGCACACAAAGCACTTAGGCAAAAATTCTTCCTGATCCGTATGTCTGTCCGGCTAACCGGCTGTTCTCCTCTGAAAGTCGCATTTCTCAACCAACTCTCATGAAATGATGTAATGAATTATGATAATTGTTGTTTATTATGTCGATTCAGAAATTTTTAAATGGCGGAGCCACGGGGATATAAAACGTACAAAATATAGATCACACTCTAAGGTATACACACGCACAATCTATCCGAACGCCTTTGAATCTATCAAATGCTCGCACCTCACAGTCCTATAGTATAGTCCTTTTTGAACTATTACAAGCAGAAAACTTGACATTTTTATGAGATATAAGGGCTTAAGTGAAGGATGCAACTAGGAAAACGTCAAAAGATCTCTCTTAGATCAGATGTTTTTGTATGTATTTACCAATTACCGGTCCTGCGCTATCTTCTTGAAGAAGAAGTGGAGGGAGGCCTTTGCCCAGCAGTGGGACACGTGATGGCTCGTATTATTATTATATTATTTATTACCAATTGCTACAGAATTAATATAAGTACTTATGTATAGTACAAAAGCTCGTCTCTTTTTGATAAATAAAATTAATTGGACGCCCGAAACGCGACTATTCGGTTAAGGCAGTTTTTAGAATTTTCATGAACGCTCAAACCGTGCCTCACGTTTTATTCGGCCGCACCGTCTCACAAAACGTGACTATGCGATAGAGGCATTTTTTTTCTGAAACGCACGAATCTAGTTGCTATTTACTTCAAGTTTACAAATAAAAGGGCAAGTGCGAGTCGGACTCGTACATGAAGGGTTCCGTACCTCCGTACAATGTTCTAAAACGCTGAAGAAACTAGTTTCTTGTATGACGACCCCCTTTAATTTTTAACTTTATCTTATTTTTAGTATTGCACGCCTCATAAGCGAAGCGCATGAGGTAGTGCTCTACTCTCGCCTTACAAAAATCAAGTGATTTTTTTAACTAAATGTGTCTATTTATTTTCTATCGCACTTGTACAATAATATTTGTTATTTTAGTAGTACATAATTGGTGAAAATGTCAAGTATCTAGTTAATGCCATTATGAAAATCGAGTTAAAAACGCTGAAAAAAACACGTTTCTTGTATGACGACCCTCTTTAATTTTTTACATTATCTTATTTTTAGTATTTGTTGTTATAGCGGCTACAGTAATACATAATCTGTGGAAATTTCAAGTGTCTTGCTATTACGGTTCAAGAGATCGAGCCCTGTGACAGATGGACAGACGGATAGACGGACAGACGGACAGACAGCGGAGTCTCAGTAATAGGGTCCTCTTTGCACCCTTTGGGTACGGAACCCTAAAAATCGTAGACGCACGAAACGCGTCCAGACCCGCGAGCTCACTCTTGAGTGTATCCCGCAAATCGATATACCTAATATTTATATGTAAATATGAGTAGATATGAATAAGGTTTATCGCCATTCAATCTGCAATAGTATGACAACTGCCATACAATAACGGCAGACATCATAAGACAGTCGGGTAAAATGTGTCGATCTCGGTAGCCCTACGTTTTACTCACACACGGTCGCTTACGCCCGGTTACATTTTAGATTAGGTAATGCACTCGTGACAGAGTTGACAACAGTGACAAGTGTGGTGCAACTGAGAAATGAATATTGTTTAGTGCGTGTGAACAGGCAGTGACAAGTGCAAATTACACAATTCGGTAGTTTCCTGGGTCAAAAATAAATTATTTGATACTGTTAAAAGAATAGAACGTCACAAATTAATGTCACTTCTCCTTAACCACATCCATTTTGAATGTGATTTTACATTTATTAATGCAGTAAAACGGATATTAAGAGCGCTATTAGACACCAAAAAATTATGACGTCACAGTCCGATATTTCATACAAATCTCATAGAAAATGTTTGTTTTGACGTTTGGAAAAAAGTGTCTGATTTGTCTTGTTGGAAACTAGCAGGTTATCAGAATGTAAACCGGGCTTTCAGTGGTGTACATTCTTTTTATACTTGAGTGTGTTAATTAATAGTAGTGTCAGATTTTCCGAGTTACCAGGAGGCATCTGACGTAACTCAATGACTGTCAGTGTAACTGTCATTATTACAGTAGTGAACTAGTGTGCAGGTTTTCTCACGATGTTCTCCTTACCGGAAGCTAGTGGTGGTAGTTGAAAATTACCGTTTATGGGTACAAGCTCAGGAGTGCTATTTTTCATTTAGGGACTCAGCGAAACACAAAACATGTAGTTTTTCAACTCACCACTCGCGTTCCGACGCATTGGATCGTATTTTTGAAACCGTCGTGTGAGCGATAAGTAATGTTATGTTACGCAGAAAATATCATAAATTTGTCAATGGTTTTCTAAACATTTCAACAAAAATAACAAATGCAGCGTGAAACGGAACTGATACTCCATGGAACGTTTCTTTGACATTTGAACGCTACAAATGTCAAAATTACGAGTGGTTCAGACCACTCGTTGCAAATCCTTCGCATACGATCATTTAAAAAATGCGCCCGTTTGGAAACACTCGCGCAAATCATTCGTAATGTGAGTCCCTGAATGAAAAATAGCACTCCTGAGGCACATATAAGTCGCGCCTAGTGAGGATAGAACTCGTGCCTTATTGACGCACAGCTAGTGCAGGGTTGGGACACATCTATCAGCACGGAACAGCACTTTGCTATGCTGCTGTCCTTTTCTGTCGCTCAGAACAGTCATTTGCTGTGCTGTTCCGTGCTGACAGATGTTGTGGCCCAACCCTAAACCGCCAAGCCACCACCGTTTCACATCACTCGTAATAGGCGATTAAAGCAAAGTCACACAGAACCGGCTTAATCTGATAGATCTCCAAATGTAAAGTTAAAATCAGTACAGCATTCGAACAATGTGTTAACATTTGTAAGCAAAATTTACAAGTTATGATTTGCCACTGGCAGCCAGATTAAGAGGATTTGTACCGGCTTTTGGCGAGTTTGGCATAATAGATTAAAGTTGTCTGAGCATTTATATTGCAATTCGTGTTGTCCACATTTAGGATCAAAATTGGCCAGAGCTGTTTCATGTCAAATATTTTAGCTGCCAAGCAGTCAATAGTATTTTAGGTTGTATCTTGTTTTATAGTAAGTACCTATGCTAAGTCTAAGATGCGAAGAGTAAGTAGTCGACCTTCATCCAATGCTAACTGGAAGAAAATTATTTTTATCAAATTAATTAGGTATGACTTTTTTCAAATTGAAATTTAAAAAAAAGAACGATGATTAAAAAAATAATGCCATGATCATATTTTTTACGGCAAGCCTATTGATATATGTTCAGGAACATATTTTATTTGATATTTAATTCGATAAAAGTATTTTTCTTTTTCCACTGATCCCGGTCCTGTCCATTACAGCCTGCTGCCTTTGCCTAGCAGTGGGACACAAACACAGGCTTTAAAAAAAGCATTTTTCATCCAGTAAGCAGATGGTTGAAGGTCAGCCCCTATCGGATCATGTACTATTGACAGCCTTTTGATTTTAACATCGGTAACCAGTAAGTGTAATATAACTATCATCGTTAGGCTGTCTAATGTATATCCAGCAAGATCTTCTTTGACAGCCCATGTCAGTCCACTGCTGAACTAAAGGCCTCTTCCAATAAAGGAAGGACTTGCCCGTAATCACCGCACTGGGCAGACGGGTTGGTGATCGCAGAAGATGGTATGAAGTTTTGCACAGAGGATTCTGCTGCCCATTTTATATTACCTATACGACCCTTAGTCACCTCTTACGAGTACGATATTCGTGGGAGAGAAATGGGATTGTGTACACACTTTTCACCATTGGGCCACCCTCAAGTGCTTGACATTACGTAAAAGCCGATCTCGAGTGACGCCCAAAGCCGAAGTTTGTTGCCATTCTGTGGGAGCCCTTTGCACTGTCACTCTTCCGGCGTTAACTACATGTTGCCAATTTGACAAATTTTGGGTCAGCCTTAAATCCGTTGCATCCGGGAAGCTGTAAATTCCTTCAACATACATACATGTCTACGTTCATAAAATAAGTTATAAAAAACAAAATTATACAAGCTTTTATTGTAGCTAAGTACTAATCATGACAAATGCAATAAGCCCAAACTCGATGGGGTTGCGTCGTTTTATTTCAGGGTTCCTATAGCCACCTTCTTCTACATTATCATTACATACAAAATCTGATCTCAACCGGAAACTGGGAGTGGCTCAAGTTTAACTTGCAAGATTTGACCCAAGCAAATAAACAACAAACGGTAGAGTCTATTACGGCGCAGTTTCTTTTTTGAGGTCTCTTAATCACCATACAAGTATTTAATGGTGACGTAAATAACTCAAGCATACTTATTGTTCTACTTCACATTTATTTCCAATCTAATATATTACCCTGGCAAATCGTTATTTGAGATTTCGTTATTGATATCTTGACATGTGAGTATTTTATCAAAGTTCGAGTCACGTAACATGTGACGACTGGGAATGAAATGGAAACTCATTCTTTATAGAGGGCTATTTTTGAATTAAGTAAATCGCTAAAGACTCAGACTTACAAAAAAAATCTAGAATTTATTCAATTCTAACAAAATTTGATAGATAGATAGATAGATAATACGTTTATTCAATTTGCCACATGTTGTCAATGTTATTCCGTTCATATGTATGCTATCTTTGAGTTATTCTTTTTTTATAATTGTATCTCGTCATTAAAATGAGAAATAAGAAAATTCGTAGAATAAAAGATACTGGCATAGCCCAGCGATTAGCTCTTTGAAGTGGCAATGGCCGCACACATAATGCGTCGAACTGATGGCCGATGGGGCAAAAAGGTTCTCGCACTGCACGCACTGGCAAGCGAAGCGTTGGACCCCACTAGGTGGTCAGATGACCTGCCCAAGGTCGCTGGAAAGCGCTGGATATAGGCCGCTCTAGATCGGTTATTTTGAAAATCCTTGGGAGAGGCCTGTGTCTGCCTGTGACGATGATAGTTTATCATTAATATAGGTAGTATCAGAAAAACAACTGAATGTTGTCATTCATCACCCTCATATATTTTGTGTCTTTATGTGTAAATACACATTTCTAAAAAGTTTGAATACACACAATTGCGTGTGTTTTGAAATGTCTACAGCATGTCGCATTATGATAAAGTGTTACTACTTTATCATAATGCGACATGCTGTAGACATTTCAAAATATTAATGACAGATTGCTAACCACATCGACTACTGATCGCTTTTATGGCCAGTGCAGAAAAAAAAAGAAGCTGGTAGATTATTTCCTCTTTGATATTTTTGGTGACTCACAGATTTCAAAAATACAGTTTCAGATGCTAGACGGTTCAATGGGTATATCTCTAAAACTTGAATAATATGGGCGTTATTGAACGGATAAAGTTTGAAGTCGGCCCGATGGAGACTGCTTTATCGTCGATTGAGTGCATTCTATCGATTTATTAAATGGGCATACATTTGCAAAGTTATTATCGTATCGTTCTTTTAAATGTATGTGATATTTTAGAATAAAAGGGAATTTGCAATGAGCAAGCCACTTGTCATTTTTAGGGTCCCGTACCCAAAGGGTGCAAACGGGCCCCTTTTACTGAGACTCCGCTGTCTATCCGTCTGACCGTCTGTCTGTCCGTCTGTCTGTCCGTCTGTCTGTCTGTCTGTCCGTCTGTCACAGGGCTCTATCTCTTGAACCTTAATAGTTAGACACTTGAAATTTTCACTGATTATGTATTACTGTGGCCGCTATAACAAATACTAAAAATAAAAAAAAGTTAAAAATTAAAGGGGGTCATCATACAAGAAACGTGTTTTTTGAGCGTTTTAAACTAGATCTTTATAATGGAATAACCTAGACACTTGAAATTTTCACCGATTATGTATTACTATGACCACTATAACAATAAAAATACTAAAAATAAGATAAAGTTAAAAATTAAAGGGGGTCGTCATACAAGAAACGTGTTTCTTCAGCACTTTAAAACATTGCACGGAGGTACGTTTTTCGTTTTCGTTCGTTTAAATCCCGCCCAAATGAAGTTGACATCTAGTAATATCACACTATCTCACCTATCAATGTGAACTTGATTTGAGCGGATAATGGTTTAAACCTAGTAACAAAGTTAATCCTGTTTTAAATAAGACGGTAAATGTCTATCTCCTTTCAGAATCATTAAAATTTAAAAATAATTAATCCCATTTTATCTCAAGCCCGTCGAGAGTCGAGACCGAGAGCCTCTTCTATCTGTTCGCAATTCTTCTACAATGGTCTCTATTATTTGATCGGAATTTTAATAGTCCTTTTCATTCAAGGAAGTTGCTTCTGTTATTTTAAATAATTTTATTTCAAATAAGTATATAGGTATTCTTCGGAAATGTTACAAAAAGCATAGACCCAAATTGCACAAAGAATATGTTTATGTTTTTGAGAATTGTAATAAATATCAAGGACTGAAACTGTTGTAAAACAATCCATTCTTAAAATAGAACATTGAACGTAGGTCACTACAAAATTTTTACTACGAAAAAAAGTAATGAGCTTTGAGTTGAGGCAGACATAATCTGTACATCCAAGGTAACACCAGACTCAGATCTTGTCACTGAATCATTTAACAAATCTATTACTAACCAGATAAAATAAATTACTGTAAGTGAAGAAACCGCAAGAAAGTTGGGGAAAACACATGTATTACTTGTGATAAACATCAGAATGTGCCTGAGTCTCGTAACAACGCACTGATTGATGATTGTTGAAGCTTGTTTGTGACAGTTTGGTGCTACGGTTGTGACGTTACCTTGTTATGTTTTCAGAAAATAAGGGGCCCGAAAATCCTGATTTAGATATCGATTCGTATGAAAAGTAAACCCAAATTTAGACTTTCTGTATAACCCAAAGGTTGACTGGTAGACAACGCTTTTAGCGTTAAGTTCGCCTATTATTCTGTATAATTTGTATTTGATGGACAATAAAAATTAAATAAATAAAAATAAGAGATTTACTTAGTCCCTTTATCACACCCACACACATTCACGTCTTTATCCCTAATGTGGTAGACAGAGAATTTTAGCATTTTGGGTCTCTGAGCAAACTTGCAGCTCTAAGCAAACAGAGCCCAGAGTAGCATGACCCAAAGGCCACTTTAAGTGTGATGGTGGGCGAGAAGGTGCAAAAAGGAATCAAAATAGTGAAATCTCTCTTATTGAGTGTGTAAAATAAATAATAAATAAATAAATATATAAGGACAATCACACTGATTAAGCTAGCCCCAAAGTAAGTTTTAAACTTGTGTTATGGGATACTAACTCAAAGACACTATATTTTATAATAAATAAATACATAAATATATAAACACCCAAGACCCAGGAAAATTTGAAAAAGGCCTTTTTCCAACTTGCCCTGGCTAGGAATCGAACCCAGAACCTCTGGATTAGCTGTCTAGCGTGTTAACCATTACGCCACGGAGGTCGTAATAGCTAACGATAGTGTCAGATTTTTTGAGCTGCGTAAAGGCATCTGATGTGTCTCAAGGACGAGCCCATACTACCCTAAAGTACTTAGAGCGATCTTAAATATTCATCAATAATAACGAAATACTCACTTTGTAATAAAAACACAGCAAAGTTCAGGACTAACTCTAAACATAATAAGTTTCAAAAACACGATTGCTTAAAATTTTCTCGATAGAAAAACATTGCGAAGTTGCCTCCAAATCACCTCAGAATTATACTAAAACAGAAAGTATTCAAGAAATACAATAATGTAGCACTTGAACTTTGGATTATAATTGTATTAAACATAAGGCAGCCATCATATATATTACTTTTTAGATAACTTTTAAATATTCTTTGTAAAACGAAAAAAACCTCAAAACCAGAACCAGTCTCATTGACCCATCGCGATTCCCGACGCCCCGTATGGCTCGCTGTCTCGCTTCGGCCAGAGTAAATTTGTGTGCGTGGAAGCGGGAGCAAAATTTTGATTTCTGACATCAGCCGCCCTCGCCTCCAAGTGACAACGATCATTATTACACACTAGTGAATCAGTGTGCAGGTTTCCTAACAATGTTTTTATTCACAGGAATTTACTTAAAATCACAATACACGGTGGTGTATGCCAAGTCGAACAAACAAATTCACAACCATACAAAAACTCTATTCACGTTTTAAAAAAAAAATATTGTTTTTACAAGCTTTTATTGTGAGTATATCAAGAAAAATGTAATACATACCCAAACTGCCTAAATTCGAAAGAGTTGCATCGTTTTATTACAAGGTTCCTATAGGCACCTTCCGGCTCCATCATCAGATCAGCTTCTTGTTAAAATAATATTGCATTGTCATCTGATTTACATTAGCATACCAATTTTATCTCAATCGGAAACCAGGAAGTGGATTAAATTTAACTTGCAAGATTTGACCCAAATAGATAAACAATAACAAACAATATCTAATAGGTTCTTTCTCCAACATCATCTTTGTACATAAGTGTATGTATGTATGTGTATTATAGTTATATTATATATGTATATGTAAGTATGTATGTTTAGGGTTACGGGTATATTGTATTGTTTCTTAAGTTTATATTAGATATGTAGTGATTGTAGGTATATTATTTATGTTATATCGTATAAGTATATTCATAAATTAACTGTAATACTTTATAATATTTATTTTTGCGCCGCAACTGATTTTATCTGTTTATCCCTATGGTTATTATTGTTATGGTTGACTGGGAGAGAACGATATTAGCGTTTAGTCCGCCAATTGTAAACAATTATTATTATGGATCAATAAAGCTTTAATAAATAAATAAATAAACAAACAGGGCAGGCTGAATAAAAGCTTTAAGTTATTACATAAAGACATTAGGAATCTAAACGAAACTAATTCGAGATAATAATATCTATATCTATTACGTATTTATGAATTGCAGGTGGGCATTAACCAGAAAATAATGATTAGATAATACTACAAACACGAGTATAAAATTTATTCCAATCCTCGAAAGATAATAAAACTTTAATACTATGCACTAGATACTTTCTCCATCGCGGTATCCTTCAGAAACTTCGGGCCAAGCCAATAAAAGTGTATTATTTTCAAAGTAATAAAGTCATTTTAAAAGCATTTATATTTTGAATTATCGTTGCAGTTTTTTCCATATTAACTCAGCATCATCCCAGCGTATTCCCGGTTGCATCCTCAGCAGCAGCAGTGACGCTTCACAGCCCGGGGTTCGCTACCTAATCGCAGGTGATTTGACGAGGTTACTGGTTTTTACACAGAACGACTACCATCTGACCTGAAGTTGACATTGACAGACGAAATAGTTTGTTTTACTAGATTTTAACTTCTTTTGGATGGATAATTGTTTTACCTTATGTCGTAATGAAGTTAGTCCAAGGAAGGAGCAGTCTCTAAAAAATTAGTGTTTATTACACCGGTATGCGACAGTCGAGCTAGTGCGTTTATCGAACAAGAATAATTCGAAAAACCGTTGTGAGCTGAATTAAAAACTTGTATACAAAAAAAATTGTATAAAAAAGCTTTCTACTCCACTTCAAACAATCTACGAAAAAAACATCCACTGCATCTCATGTAGCATCATTATCATACTTTTGTATATTATCATTTTTGCAAAGTAAAAAGCTTTGCGTCTAACTCTAGTTAGGTAGTAGTAAAAAAAAGTTAAATTAGGTGAATAAGTTTATTTTCCCACGTATCGGTGCCTAACCATTTCATCGCAAAGTTCCCAAACTTCAATAACCCAAAAACACCGTGAGAATCCATCGCTCACGTCTCGCACTATCAATCAAGGCTCCGAAGAGGGTTAAGTGTTCGATATAACTCGCGGCCGGATGATAGGACCGCAGGGCACCTGGGACACACTCGTGAGGCTCATCCTTTGGGATTATGGCTCACAGATTTTCTTGATACTATCAAGACTAAAAATTGACACTACGATAGTAATATAATTAAAAAATCAGACAAGCATAATTCGGAAAACCGTTGTGTGTTGAATCGTTTCAGTATGAAATATATCATAATTTTAAACAAAGAAAAAAGCGACTTCAATTTCTGGTCTTCTTCGACAGATCTACTTCACCAAAACTCACTTTCTGAAAGCAAATGCTTGATTTATTTAACAAAAACATTAAAATAATTATATGTGTGGTGTGCATAAAATATTTGAGGAGTTCCCTAGATTTCTCAAGGATCCCATCATCAGATCTTCATCTGGAGACAATTGGACTAAGTTGCATGTATGTATGCTTTCTATGAAACAAATCATTTTCTAAATCTTTAAAAACCGGCCAAGTGCAAGTTAAACTCGCGTGGAGAGGGTCCCGTACAATTTATTGAATTCTTATAGGTTTTCCTGTAATCTACAAACAATGAACTATATTTCGTATTTTTTTCAAAGTTTTAGGCTCAGTAGTTTCGGAGATCAGGGGCCAATGGTCAATTTTCGTCTTCTTTCATGAATAAAATAAAAACTATTCATTTTAGAATAATAACAAAAATATATTTGAGATTCTCATAACGAGCCCTTTCATTTGATATATGACATAGTAAGGTTTGCAAAACTTTTTTTTTTCAATTTCCTAATTTACCCCCGAAAATAACCTTATTTAAAAAAAAATATTTACTTTGCACATATGTGTTAGGGTCATAGGATTACACCATCCTACCAAATTTTACCTGATTCGGTCTAGTAGATTCGGAGCAAATTGGCTGTGACAGACGGACGGACAGACAGACGCACG
Organism: Acrobasis repandana; assembly: GCA_963576875.1. NCBI lineage: Eukaryota > Metazoa > Arthropoda > Insecta > Lepidoptera > Pyralidae > Acrobasis > Acrobasis repandana. Next base: position 4,086,219 of record OY756223.1, on the reverse strand, counting down.
AGTGATCCTATAAGGGTTCCGTTTTTTCATTTTTTGTACGGAACCCTAAAAAACGGAAAATTTAAAACAGAAAGTTATCGGGGAACACACGGGGAAGCTTATACATTTTTGAAGTTGCTTAAAATTAAAAAAATGGTATAATTTTATGCGGTTTTAGATTTGATAACTAGAGTTATGAAGAAAGTTGAATAATTAATATGACCTAAAAATATATATCTTGATTCACCTGTGTGCCAGTTTTAAAGTATCTAAAGTGATTCGACAAAAAATGTTACCCAATGAAGAATTTCCAATACTGTTAGCTGACCATGTTTGTTTTCACAGTTCCAGGCGATACCTTTTTGTGCGTCCGTACGCTTTGTTTATTTTTCTACTACGGTTTAATTTGGTCGTTTAGTTTCCAAACGGAATGTTTCTAGTTGTATTTGAGTTGATACCGTAAAGCCAAAGGTTTGTGCCAGTAAATTGAAACTGTGATGCAATCATGAATCCTATTTCGCATATTAATTATATTAACATGGAAACGTTAGATGTTTTCCAAAGGAGTAATTATCTGTATATTTACCATCTGTTTTGACTTGTTGGAAACTTGCGGAATAAATAATTTATTGACTTTAAAAATCCATTTTTTTTTCAAATAAGTTATCAAAAAATATCAGAACTCCAGCCGTATAAATAAACAAGATGCAAAAGTCATTGGCTCTCGTGCCAACCGTCACCAAAGTTTATTTCCGTCCAAGAGGAGCGTGAATCCAAAATAGAAAAGTCCTCTACAACTCCGCGAACCCGCTGCACGCACGCGGAAACCACGCGGCGTATAAACGCAAGACAAACATTTAAATGAAACCGCTCGATTTTTTAATTTAAAATCCATACGCGTCTAGTCGCGATGAGTGCTAGGATACGAATGGCCGGCATTTTGTTTTTAACAATCACGTGGTTTAGTATTGTACTAGGATGTGAAGTGAGTGATGTGGCTGTTTATTCTGTGAAATTAAGGATGCTATGGAGTGAGGAGAGGTTCCCGAAGGACTATCCAACGAACCGTCCTAAAGCACAATGGTCACCTGTTTTCGGTAAAAAAAAAATTTAGTAATAATAAAATACATAAAAGGCAGATAGAACCGCGAGGCACATAGGCCATGCATAAGAAAATGATGGGCGTATAGGCGTGGAACACTGAAGTCTAAAATAGTGATAGGATACTAGCTGACGAGCTAGTACTCTGTCATATTCTATTTATTTGATTATGGCCTGTCCCTATGTAAAGGCCATAACTAGAATATAACAGATTACAATGGATTACACGTTTTTGTTGCCAACATATTATTTGCAATAAAAATATTCTTGGTATACCTAGTCCATTCGTTCAATTGGTTTGTATGCCGGCGGCTTTTTTAAATACGCGGCCTTTGTGGTGCGCCGAAGGCATTATCGCCATTCCAACAAATAAACAATAATTAAAAAATAAAAATAAGTTAATAATATAAGATGTCATAGACAAACTATTATTGACTGGTTTCTCAGTTTTTATATGCGACAAAATGAAACATCTATTTAAATTACGTTGTACATCTCTGAGAACTATCAACATACTATATAACGCCTAACAAGATATACTGAAACTGTTTTAAGGGTGAATTCAGTCCATGATACTGAACAACTTTCCCCAAGGAACATATATCGAAATATAAAAAATATTTTCTTACTTTCCATAGAAACTCGGTTCAGCTGATCGGTTGACTTGTACGGGAGGCTAAAAAATATTTTTCATATTTCAATATACGTTCCTTGGGGAAAGTGGTTCAGTATCATGGACTGAATTCACCCTTAAAATAGTTTCAGTATATTCTGTTAGACCCTGTATATAATTTTATCCATAGACGTAAGATAGATGTTCTGACCCAATTTCTCTATGTTTAGACTAGACAAACTCGAATCACATGTATTTCCAACAGAAGCAAGCCAACAAAAATAGCGAACAGAACATTTCCATTTGGCACAAGTTACCAACTTAGAACTTTTATTCGCGTAATTATCGTGAGATATATCTTCAGACAATGGTCCGGGAAAAAACAATAGCTGAAGTAGAAAATAAAGAGTTTCCTGCTGAAGTGCAGTCATCCAGTAATGGAGACGTTGTACAAGACACACGTAACGCTTAAACATTTATAGCTTTCGTCTATCTGCACGCTTTGCGTTATACGTATTACACACTCTATCAGATTGTGTAATGCGTACAATAGGGATGATGACTGGGTCAGAAAAGTATTATTCTAATTAGTCTGTTAGTTAGATTATCCAAAAATATTGTAGCCATATTTTTCAGTTTATCAAAAGGGTAAAAATTCACAAAGATACAGCGTATAAAAGTTCCAGAGTGGGGGCTTGTGGCGTCACCGATGTGTAAAAATCGTACGAAAGCGTGACGTCATGAGAAATTTAAATGCGCTGCATCTTCGTCATTTATTGTTTCTTAGAGAAAATAAAAAATATGTGTACCATATTTTTTAATAATCTATCCGATGGGCCAATAATAAATTTTCAGTCATCATGCCTAAAAACTCTTACGAAGCCATGACGTAATGCCAAAAAATGCGCTGTATACTCGTAATTTTTTGTAAGTCAGAGTAATGAAAAATACGTGACCAATACTTTTTGATAAACAAACTGATGGGTTATGAATATTTTAACAGTCATTATGCCTATTACAGTGGACCCCCGGTAGTCCGACAATCATTTTGCAGGGCAGTGTCGAACTATCGAATTTGTCGGATTGTAGAGTACTGCCTAAGACCCCTTATAGTCAAAAAGTTTTCTGTACTCTTTTTTCTCAAAAGAGTACCTTGTAATCCGACAAATTATATATATAATGTCATAAATTGTAGATCAGCCTACCCCGTATTCACTTGCTAAACTACTGAAAGATTCATTACGATTTAGGCGGTCTAAAATATCACATTTTTCTTTAATTGTCAATGTTTTGTGCTTTCGCTTTTGAGCTTGTGACGACATTACTAGGTACGTATATCTACGTAATACACAATGAATAAACAGTAAACAATAAACACACGCTAGGCGCACGCACCACTCCTCATCGGCTGTAGTCAAATTCAAACTAAGCAATCGGAATCAAAACAATACCCTACGCGTCGAGCAAGTTGTAACTTGTTCAATCATGCATTAGCGAAAATAAATAATAGACCATGTCGGATTACAGGGGTGCCGGACTAGACAGGGGCCGGATTACCGGGGGTCCACTGTACAAGTATCCGTAGGCTACGGTAACAGCATCAGGGGAGATGTTGACCGGTTACTCTGCTGAGGAAAATATAAAATAGCTTCGCTCAGCTTAGGTGGAATGCTTTCCTAACGTGTTTCCTGTTATCTTCCGTGGTTAAGTGACGTTTCGCGGCTTCACTCGTTTCAGATAACGCACATTTATTTGTTCCTAACTGGCTCTTGTTCAAGATGTGTGATTATATTTTTCTTCTTCTATTACCTTTTGTTTTTTGTTATTTTTATTCGATCTAAACTTAAATTGAAACTAAACGCAAATTGTTGTTTAAATCGAAGCATGCAAAATGCATGGAATATTAGAATGTAATTAGGAATAACTTTGTCACACACTCACACACTATCACGTCTTTATCCTTAACGGGGTAGACAGAGCCTAGGGCGGTAAAGCCCAGGCCACTTTTAGCGTAATGGTGGGCATAAAGGTGGAAAAGGGAAATCATAATAGTGATGGGTTGCTAACCGCATCGCCTATTCATACGATTCAAATTCTCGCCCATTCCCTCAATCGGCTTTTACGATCTGCACGGGAAGAGCAGCTGGTACATTCTATGTTTTTTTCTTTTCTCCCAGACCAGCAAAGAAGAATAATAACTTTATCAAATTTCTTTCAATCTATGTCCTTGAAGTAGGTACATAATGTCGCTTTTACCGTGGTAAAAACTTACCCTATCATGGGGTCTGAAGACCTAAAGGCCACTTTTACCAAAATCGTAAAGGGTGTATGAGAAAGACGAAACTATTCTTCATTCCGGATAGAAATTTCGGAATACAAATGGAATCAAAGTTTTACTTTTATGTAATAAGTTATATTAATAAACTATTATTATTGGTTCCAAAAATACACTTTTAATCGTCTACCAATAAAACAAATATGAAAACCAAAATAAGCCTAAAATACATTCCAAAAACTTTTAAAAAAATTGTCTCTATTATGATACGAGTAGCAATGGCATACCAGTCCATCCAAATATCTCTGCCAAAAATAGTCATTGGGTACATCTCTTTACATAAAAGACACTGGCAAGAGTTTTATTCTTAAATGTAAAGAGAAAGATAGGAGGACTGGACGATATTGAAGTATCTGAGTTCGTCCCAAATGAATACACAATTAAAAAGCCGCTTAATACAGATACTTTCAGGGCATGATGGCCTAGACCATGATATTGAACTGTTTACCCAGGTATATATCTAAAAATATGAACGGAAATAAGAATTAGTGATAAGTTTACTGTGTATAATTATTTCTCATAATCATCATCCGAGCGTATTCCCGGTTGCATCCTCAGCGGTAACGCTTAAGAGCCCGGAGTCCGCTACCTAGGAGATTTGACAAGGTTATTGGTTTTTACACAGAGCAACTGCCGTCTGACCTCCGCAACCAAAAGGTAGACCAGAACCAATCCTAGGATAGGTTTAAACAAAGGGTAGATGGCGTTGGGGACAGCTAATACGTGCCTCCCAAATCACGGAATCATCTTTCTTTTTCGGATAATCAGGTGATTCAAGCCTGCTTTATCCAGACTGGAAACAACTTTTCACAAAGTATGCTTCCCAGTAGGATTCGGACCCACTGGTGGTAAGTTTACCTACTGTATATATGAGTTCTATCTATCTTCAACCCAAAACGCCTTCTAAATCTACCAACAAAATTATAAAAACACAAATAAACAACTCCAACAGCCGTTGTCAATTTCATCTTTTCGCATCTCAAAGGAAATTAAGACAAGCCAATCCCGCAACATAAGGAGAAATTCGCATCGTGACCAGAAAACGAAGTTGTCTCCATTATTATAGGAGTGGACGATATTGAATTATCTGCCGGGATATAAATCTTAGGGCACCGGTATTTGAAAGGCATTTGTCCTTTTTCGGCGCAAAAAATCCTTTTGTCTGTTTTCAATCAAAAGAAGGTTGGTCAGGGTTGGCAAATATTTTACAAAATTGGCGCCCTAAGTGTGATATTGGGATTTGATGAGGCGATCGATTTCAGAGTGAATCTCGGTGGATTAAGGTCGGTTTTATTTTGAGGAATGATGGTTTTGTACAGTATTGGCTATTTTAAAATTTTTATTCATTTATGCTCTTTCATGCTGGTCTGGGAGAAAAGAAAAAAAAACGTAGAATGTAGCTGCTTCTCGCGCTGATCGTAAGAACCGATTGAAGAGAAGGGCGAGAATATGCAGCTAGAAATCCAATACTATTTTGATTCACTATTTCCACCTTAGTATCTGTATTCATTTATTATGAACTACTTTTTTGCAATCAAGTCAGTAAATAGTTAAAAAAAATGGATTTTCTTGATGGCTGACCTTTGTGGCGCAGTGGAGACTACCCAGTCTCTAAAGATACCACGACTAATTTCCAACGCCAACCAGTTTGTCTAAATCTCATCAATAAGTTATTAGGATCTCGATACATCACACTTAACCAAAAAATATGTTTTGTTTGATCTAGATTATGGTGTTATTATGCAGTCTAGCTAGACTTACTTCGACAACCCTAAATCAAAGGGATTCAAATGTTGCACACAAATATCTCTTTTTTTTCATCGCACCGCGGCCTGATTAACTTTGTTTCTTCATAAAAAACGAACTTCGAAAGAACTAAATAGAGGTTGCTCAATTAATGTAACATAAGTGTGCAATGAGATAAATATTATAAGGCCAGAGAGCGGTTTATGTTGCTGCCACACGACGTATTTTTTACACTCGTACGACGCGCGTTTTTGATGCACGCGTTCTCTGCGCGTTTTTATCGCGTTTTGGCGGATTGAACACGTTTTTTGTCGTAAATGAAACGCGCTATAAGTGCGCGTTTGTTTCGATACAAACGCATTTGAAACGAACGCGTTTGTATCGATGCAAAAGCGCGCTTGTAGCGCCTTTCATTTGCCATTATTGAAAACGACGTCATGTGGAAGGGCTCTAACATTACATTTTGAACTTTTTGCTTTTTGACATCCATAGTAACCTTTAGAAATAAAATAAAATAAAATAAAACGTTAAAAATCATTAATTTAACTTGAATTAAAATCTAAGTATCAGTTTAGTCCTAGGTTATATCTTGCCTACCATATTAAACAAATTTTTACTAATTAAAAAAACCTAAAGTAATAAGTAGATCTTGTCACGCTTATTCATCCGACGCTTAGAGACATCCGATGACTTTTTTGATATAAGCGCATAAGCGCGATTGCGGCCGATTTAGCTACCCCGACTTAGTAATGGACGGTAGGCTAGGCTATGGTAAGTCATCATCAGGTTTTTTTTAGTCTGCACTGCAGGAGCATGACCCTCTCTGTACTACCAGAGCCATACCTAGCCAGAGTAGCCAGAAGATTTGTCCTACACTTTCAACGCTGGCCAGACGGGTTGAAGAGGTCTCATTGATATTTATAAGCTTTGCTTAGCTTGTGTTTCCTAAGTCGCCTTTTACGACATCCATACGGGAAGTCTTGGAGTAGTTCTATTCTACTCTGCCAGGAACCACGAGGCATGGCTGTGGTTAGTAAAATATTATTTTTCAATCTCCAAACACTTCCAAACTCACGGTCTCTTTGTGATCGCATATTATGTAATTGGATTGCTCGCTTATCATAGTGAAAGTGTTTCTTTTGTTGGCGGAAAGCCTGTTTTGTGTTTTCTTTATCTGTAAAAGAATTTGGGATACGAATTTCCTTGATGCAAATTCGTATTTGATGTGTTTCCGTGATTGATGGAATTGAAATACGACGGCGGAGAGGAATACGTAGGATGGAGATTTTTCAACAAGTAAAAGATATTTAAAACTACCTACTTATGAGATTGGTTCGCTCATATTAGTTTAGTGTCTTATTCTATGACATGAAAGTGTTTAAGACGTGGATCTATAGGCGTATGCTTCGTATGTTATGGCAGCAGAGAGAGACTTATTTATCTATCTATTTATATTAATTTTAATGGCAGACTTTTGCCCAGGAGCCTTTTTCTACGCTGCTTAGAAAGTAATTTTTTGGGGTAAGTACGAGTACAACATAAACTAAAAATAAAGAAAAATTAAACTTATTTTCTAGTATATACTACACAAAATATACATAAATAATTAATCCAAAATAAACCATACATAAACTACATAAGTACTACTTATGTGGAGGTTCTACACAGAAGGAAAAAAAGTCCTGAAGACGCCAACAATATTTCGGACATGTTATGAGGGTATATATAACGATTCAAAAAACGAATATGCGGTACTCAACGGTGACGATGGGCAGGACACCTCGAAGGGATGGATGATTGCAGGGCAGCAAAAATAATACTAACTGGAAACCACAATAAAAACGACCCCGAGGTAGAGCCAGGAAGCGCTGGAGAGATGAAGTCGAAGAAGATCTAATAAAAATGCAAAGTTCACAGCGTGGAGAAGAAAGGTCAAAGACAAACCGATGGCGATGAATCATTGATGAGGCCAAGACCTACAAAGGGTTGTAGCGCCAAAGAATATAAATAAGTAAGATTAGAGAAACTGATACCGCATTCTTCATCTCGTGAATCAAGGTGAAAAGAGAATCCTCGTGGCTGTGCCATTTGTGAGAGTGGTTTAAATTGAGTACCCAGTCAACCTTCTGTGGAGTGTCGAGAGAGAGATAGCTATTATGGTTGCCAACCTTTGTAAAGAAGCAGCACATTAAAAAGATAAGAAAGTTTAGAGGTGGATTTTGTTCAAATCCACCTATAAAAAGGTGTTGACGGCAGAGTAGAATACGATTTGTCACCACACCTTTCTTTTCCTACAGATGTCGTAAGACGTGACTAAGAAAGATAGATAACAGAGAAAGACAGCAGCGTCCTCTGTCCAAAGACTTAATACCATCTTCTGCGTTCACACTCCCGTCTTCCATCTTCTACGTCACAGACCCGTCTACCATTGTCTACGTCACACACCCGTCTACCATCATCTACGTCACACACCCGTCTACCATCGTCTACGTCACACACCCGTCTACCATCGCCTACGTCACAAAACGTGATGATTATGGGAAATCCTCCCTTTATTGTGAAAGGCCTGAAGTCCAGTAGTGGACTGATATAGGCTGTAAAAAAGAAGATAAAAAACCGTGCCAGTGCAAGTCGGACTCGTACATTAAGGGTTCCGTACCTCATACAATGTTTTAAAAAGCTGAACAAACACGTTTTTTTGTATGATGGAGGACCCCTTTAATTATAACCGCGACCACAGTAATACATAATCGGTCAAAATTTCAGGTTCAAAAGATAGAGCCCTGTGACAGACAGACGCGGACGGACAGACAGCGGCATCTCAGTAATAGTATCTAAAAGGTAAAGATTAAAGTCTCCAATCTGATATTTAGCACTTTTCTTCTTTCATCACACTCACTGTTTAATCTATTATTTTATTTTATTTCATTGAATCAGCTCATAGAAGTTATATAGTGAAAAAAAAATACGTGCTACGTACGTAAGTAATGCAATTCTTACATATATGTGGAGAATGTATGCGGTCATAAGCTTATCATATCTCCCTTATTAAAATAATTTATAAATAAAAATAAATAGATAAGGATAATTAACACCCAAAGTAAGTTTGAAACTTGTGTAAAGGGATACTAACTCAACGATACTATATTTTATGATAAATACATATACTTATACTAGCTGTGCCCGCGACTTCGTTCGCGTGGTTGTCGGAACGTAATGTTATATAGCCTAAAGCCTTCCTCTATAAATGGACTACCCAACAAAAAAAGAATTTTTAAACTATCGCGTTGCATTATTATTAAATTAATGCATACGGGAATTAACGCGAAACTGGGACCACGTTCGGTGAAACCCGAATGAAACGTCAGCAAAATAAATAAATAAAAGGTACGTTTCGCGTTAATTCCCGTATGCATTAATTTAATAAAAAAAGAATTTTTCAAATCGGACCATTAGTTCCTGAGATTAGCGCGTTTAAACAAACAAACAAACAAACAAACTCTTCCGCTTTATAATATTAGTATAGATATACTTATACTTACCCAAGACCAAGGACAATTTGAAAAAGACCATTTTCCAACTTACCCAAGACTAAGGTAGTTACTAATACGTCACGAAGGTCATTAGAGCACACAATCCCCCTTATTAAAATAATTAGATCCCTTAGCTCTAAAATTGCCTAAATAGTTTATTATGTATAACTCAAATGAGTTAAAATAGCAACAATATTTCACAGCCCACTTAGACGTGACATGCCTTTTGATGTCAGCAATAGATAAATCAACCTTGTCTTCTTCTAAGTAGTTCAATGAACCCTTCATATCTTTAAGTATGATTAACTTCAGCCCGCCACTTCGTTTGCGTGTTACATTTTTATATTTCAAGTAATTAAGCATTACAATGTGCCACAAAAAAACAAGTCGAAGTTGCGGGATTTTACGCAAAAAATTCAAGTTAATGTCTGGATTTTTAAATGAAAAAAGTTTTAGATGAGTAAATCCATTTTTGATGTGAACCATATTTTCACAATGCTCTCGCTTTACTGCAATGTAGAAGTGATTTCGTGAAAAGTGACGGAAGCAAAGAATACACTACGCGAAAAGAATGAGTGCGCCTAAAATCGCTTGCGGCTATGAGTGGGTGTCTGGATGAGCGCGGGGGCCTTAAGAGGCGCGCGGGGCGTGGAACGAGCCATCGCCGACTGCTTTGACTAATGATTTCAACTGAGGATGAGCCCATCGGAACATTTTGCATAAAATATCTTCATACAATTCAATGTCGCGCCTGGAGCGACCACAGTGCATGCGCTGTTGTCACTCCGGGCTTTGGCTGACGGCTAGTACCTAATTCGCGTCTCTCTCACTCACCGCACGATTTTCCTTTTCGGTTTGGTACACCCTAGCGTTACGCGCTCCGGCTCAAGGTCACCGGCGTTTGAACTCTCACGTACAGGAAGTGTCGCCGCTGTGACGGAAGTGTTTAACAGGAAGGCCGGGAAGCGCGCACTATTTAATTTGACCAATAGACGCGCGCCAGAGTTAGCCATTAGCAAGTTGATGATATGTCACTTGTTACACATCATATGTAACTACTTTAAGGCTTGCTCGTTTTTTTACAAGCTTTTATTAAGCTTGGCATGTTTATTGTTATTTGTTTAGGTCAAATCTTGCAAGTTAAATTTGAGCCAGTTAGTTTTCCAATTGAGATGTAGCGGTAACGCTTCAGAGCCCGGGGTCCGCTACCTTACCTAGGTGATTTGACGAGGTTACTGGTTTTTACACAGAGCGACTGCCGTCTGACCTCCCCAAAGGATAGACCAGAACCAATCCTAGGATAGGTACAGACGCTAGATGGCGTTCGGGACCAACAGCTTTACGTGCCTTCCAAAGCACGGATTCATATTTCTTTTCGGATAATCAGGTGATTCAAGCCCGCAATATCCTAACCAGACTAGAAACAACTTTTCACAAAGTATGCTTCTCAGTGGGATTTGAACCCACAACCTCCGGATCACAAGGCAAACGCCTTGACCATTGGGCCACGGAGGCAGTCGCTTTTTGTATGCTTATGTAAATCAGATGACAATGCAATATTATTAAACAAGAAGCTGATCTCAACCTGATAATGGAGCTGAAAAATATCAATAAATTATATGTATGTGCTGTCAGTAGATATACGTTTGTTTGTGTACCCATCAGGCTGAAAATACATCAGGCGTCCGTCGCGCCTAACTCACTTATGCCCAGGTTCAAAATCTAATAACCACCCAGCCTGCTTGATAACCACCCCGTAATCTATTTTTGCTGCATAAGGGTTCGCAATTACATTACTTACTATCCGATGTGCACAAGAAATTATAATCATAAACGAAATTGACAGATTTTTTATTACAAGCTATTTTTAGGGTTCCGTACAAAAAATTTAAAAACGGAACCCTTATAGGATCACTCGTGCGTCTGTCTGTCCGTCCGTCTGTCACAGCCAATTTGCTCCGAATCTACTGGACCGAATCAGGTGAAGTTTGGTAGGATGGTGTAATCTTATGACCCAAACACATATGTGCAAAGTAAATGAATATTTTTTTAAAATAAGGGTCATTTTCGGAGCACAAATTAGGAAATAAAAAAAAAAGTTTTGCAAATCTTACTGTGTCATATATCAAACGAAAGGGCTCGTAATGGGGATCTCAAATATATTAGTATAATAATATCTGCAACACTCTTTGTCAAAATGATCACAAAAATGCTTCGTCATAATTGGGTAGTTTCCTGGGTGAAAAATCAATTATTTGGTACTGTTCAGAGTTCTACTGATACCCGTCTCCTTAGTATTCCTCTTCATCGCACAAATTTTATGGCAAACTCTTTTACTGTTCAAGCTTCACGACTCTGGAATGCTTTGCCCGTTGACATCAAAGAAATTTCCACAAAATTTTCCTTCAAGAGAAGAGTACACTGTCATCTTCTAAATTAGTCTCTTTTTTTATCTACATCATCATTAATTGTAGGTATGTATGTATATGTATTAGTATATGTATTATAATAAGATATGTACATATATATATATATATATATATATATATATATATATATATATATATATATATATGTATATATATATATATATATATATATATATATATATATGTATATATATATATATATACATATATATATATATATATATATATGTATATATATATATATATATATATATTTTATATGTATGCGTATATATATCTTTATTATGAGTATATATGCATGTATGTGTATTATTTGGTATAAGTTTGTAATTATTTAATTATTTTGCGCCGCAATGAATTATCTGTTTATCCCTATGGTTGACTGGGAGAGAACGCTTTTAGCATTAAGTCCGCCAATTGTAAGACAATTTCATTGTTAAACAATAAAGTTTAAAAATAAACAAATAAATAAATAAGAGAATAACACGTCATAAAATAATGTCATTTGTCATTGATCACATCCATTTTGAACGTGATTTAAGATTTATTACTGCAGAAAAACGGATATTAAGAGCGCTATTTAATTCCAAAAAACTATGACGTCACAGTCCGATATTTCATACAAATGTCGTAGATTTTTTTTGTTTTGACATTTAGAAAAAAGTATCTGATTTCACTTCTTGGAAACTAGCGGACTGTCACAAAAATGTATCTGCAACATGCTTCGTCAAATTACGTTATGACAAAAAAAAATATGTTGTTTCTTTTTAATGTAAATTAAAAAAATATTATTAAACAATTGTATGAAAATTATTTTAAGAAATAAGACAAAGCTCCAATCCAGAAATTCAAAAGAATTTGAACTTTGAACTTGAATTCAAAAGAAACATTTACAGAATAGCCCATCGCTACCGTAGCCTTTATCGACTCATTTTATAGGCCATTTGGCTTAGAATAACCCAGTGAGATATGCAAATAAAGCTTTTCCCTTTATACGTTTATTCTAATTATAGAGGAAATTGTTCCCGCTATAACCCCTTAGAGCAAATAGCATCCACCGGTTAGCAGTAATGAGTTTAATTATAGAGACAGTACCTGTGCATCATTACATGTTTCCAAGTCTTTGTTTATTACACGAGAACTCCATAAAAGTAGTGTAATATTTTTAGGTTAATAGATTTTAGTAAAAGCCGGGGCCGCTAGTACAAACATATACAAGGTGACTTTTTAACTCGTCTCCATCCGAGCGTATTCCCGGTTTCATCCTCAGCGGTTACGCTTCAAAGCCCGGGGTCCGCTACTAGGTGATTTGACGAGGTTACTGTTTTTTATACAGATCAACTGCTGTCTGACCTCCACATCCCAAAGAGTAGCCCAGAACCAAATCCTAAAGCTAAATGGCGTTCGGGACATACAGCATTACACTTTACCTTCCGAAATACGGAATCTTCTTTCTTTTCGACTAATCAGGTGATTCAAGCCTGCGATATCCTAACCAGACTGGAAACAACTTTTCATAAAGTATGCTTCCCAGTAGGATTCATTAGGCAAACGCCTTGACCACCTGACCACGGAGGCAGTCACTTTATCTACTGATGAAAATCGCATTTAAATCCGTTACGTATTTGGGCTAGCTCAATTAGTGTGATTAATTTGTACTTATCTACCTTATCCTTATTTGTTTCAGGCCAATCGCACAACAGCTCCTACGTCCTCTACCACATAGGTGACGTAGCCAGGGAAATAGTGCGCGACTTCTCCCAGTTTGGAAAGATAGACGACCTGGTGAACGAAGGGGATGGCGACCAGAGAGTGTACGATCAGTTCTCGGCGCCAGCGCTGGGCCAAGGCACTGGAGAAACGAAGAATTTAGTGTTTGTTGATGGGAGTCATAGTTTGGTGAGTCATATAAAGTCATATTCTTAATGTGCAATTTTAAAAATTAAAGTATAAGTCTGATATTGCTTATGCTATTACATTAAAATGTTATCGCTTGAAACCGAATGTTGTTAGTAATAGCAGGCCGGTGTCACTCCCCGTTTAGGTATCGAAAATGAACCTACATTATTACTATGCGCGCAGGCAGCCCCTCCGGGTGGAAAATTCAGTTATACGAATCGTTTGTCCAGAGTAATAAGAATGAAATTGGCTTGCAATGGATGTCTAGGTCTCTATACGAAAAGGTGCTTAATTCTGACGTGAGCTAAATTAAACCATATCGCTAGCCACTTTGAGTAGATATTTCTTTGCTGAGTGAGACTTCTGTACGTTAGTATTACTTATTCTGTGGTAATAGTTCATAGACAATCATTTAATTTTTTCCACAGGTGTCTCTCATGTGCCGCCTCATCCCGTCGCCCGACTGGTTCGTTGGCGTAGACAGTCTAGACCTGTGCGTCGATTCTGGATGGGTGGACCAAATCACATTAGACGTAAGATGTTTTTGCTTGGAAAGTGAATTTTTACAGTAAACTTTATTAGTTGTATAATTATAGCTTGTCCAGCCTTAAAAAAATTTGCTCTGTAGTCTATAGCTCGTTCGGGTCAATAAATATAAATCGGATTTGGATATCGGACCCATTTATGCACTAGTTGGTCAACGGATGGCCATATGGCTGGCCAGTTGGCCACGGTACGAACGAACCACGAACGATGAGAGCAAGTTCATTTTTAGGGTAGACAAACTATACTATTAAAAGAAAAAAAAAACATATTCTACTTTTACTTACGTCACCACACAGCTAGTGTGGTGACGACAAAGTAGATTTTTTTTATGCTCCATTTCTCTCCCACGGGTGACTTAAGGGGCTACTAATGGGGGGTACATGTAATACGGAAAGGGCAGCAGTGTCCTCCATACAGCGGCATAGTGATTATGAGCAAATCTTCCCTAAATTTCAAAGGAACTTTGGTCTAGCAGTAGATTGGTATAGGCTGTAAAGAAGGAGTAAAAAAGAACGAATTAGAAAACAGGTATAGCAGACCGACCTCTACGCTACTACGAGGAACTACAGCCACAACAACGAAGCGATAACATAGTTCACAAGAAAACTACGAGATACTGGCTGGCAGGAAGATCTTCCCTTTGTGGTGGTCAAGCATATCACTTCGCTTTCGCTCCAATTTACTTTACTTTACTTAACCTTTGAGGAGCTCTGTAAAATACATCGATATTTAACCACCATATCATTTAAAGAAGAGCTTAGTGGCTTGACGAGAGTATACATTACAAGCTTACGCATGTAAACTCGAGCACGGCCGTCAATAGGATGGTTGAGCACAAGTGGCATAAAATATAACAGCTTTTGAGGTCACACTAAGCCATTTGTTCCGGCTATCATAATAAGACAAACGTCAAGCTAAATCAGATGTCTTTTAAAAATTTAACACTAGTATTGACCACTCAAGCATATGACGAGCAAACACATGCAATGCAATTTGATTTATTTTTATTCTTAATAGCTACATCCATTGGATGCGGGAGCAGCTAGTGGTCTAACCTTCACAGCTCCTCGATGGAAGACCACTCCCCCAGAAGCAGTCAGGAAACAGGCGCCAAAGCACCCAAACCACCCCGCTGCTGGATTCTACTATCCAGACTTAAAGGAGCTTCCCACTATCGCTACGGTTGAGCTTTCTAAGGTATGTTTTTATATATAAAAACGAATACATTAGCTGCTTATCTATTATTATCATCATTTTCAACCCACATCAGCCTTAACCCTCATCAGCCTTATGCCAGTCTCATCCACTGATTTTCCGTCAACCTCACAATGTCATCTGACCAATGGCCTGGGAGTTTCCTATTAGTCTTACTCCTACTTCCCTAGTCTCAGCTACCACTTCGTTACTGCTCTGGTCCATCAGCTATCTTCTCTTCTAGCCACGTGCAAAGGAACAGAGACCACTCAGTCAGTAGTGTAGCGGCCGATAGCGCACTTTCACTGTCAAATCATATCCACCTTTATTTCTATTTAGGAAATTCCAGTGTCACTGAAGTCGCGCGTCATACATATTTTAGTTAAATATATAAAAAATCTTGTAGACGTGAATTCATAAATAATGCAATCCAATATAATTAACATAGTTTCAATTGCAATATAACTTTAATATCTGTTGTGATTGTGATTACCCAGGGTTCATTAAACTCCGATAATTACCAAATGGAGCGAATAAGAACTAATTGCAGCTAAATTACGTATCGTTTACATAGATCGCGGGCCGATAACATAATTAGGATCAAATTGCATGTTCAATCCTAACTCAATAATTATTATAAGTGTTAACCAAAACGCCGGTGGCGTATTGGTTAACATTGTATTGGTCCACCGCCATCGCCAGGGCAAGTTTAAAAATGGCCTTTTTCAAATTGTCCTGGGTGTCAAAGTGTTTATCTATATAAAATACGTATTTATTATAAAATGTAATATAGTTGAGTTGGTATCCCTTAACACAAGTTTAAAACTTATTTTGGGGCTAGCTGAATCAGTGTCGTTTGTCCCTATTTTTTTTTATTTAAATCATTGTGAAGGTATATCTTCTAACAAAGTATACTGAAACTATGTTAAGGGTGAATTCAGTCTATGATACTAAACAACTTTCCCTAAACGACATAATATTTTGAAATACGATAAAAAAGCTTCCTTTTAGAACCCTGATCATTGGTTCAGTCAACTTTTGTGAGAGGCTGAAACATGTTTTTCGTATTTTGATATTGTTCCTTGGAAAAAGTTGTTTAGTATCACGGAGTGAATTCACCATTAAAATAGTTCCCGTAGGTATATTTTGTTAGACCATGTATACAAATGGATTTATAACCACTAGCCAAATTTTTGAAGCAAGTTTAGTCTATGATACCGAACTACTTTCCAAAAAACAATTAAACGAAAAAAAAATCGGCTAAGTTGATGAGTAAAATTCACGTCCACCAATACAAAATCCGCGTTGCTGAGCGATGATTTTGTATGGGAGGACGAAAATTCTAACTATTTAAAAGTCTTTTGCTTATTTTTACAGACTGAAGAGTATTCTATCAAAGACCTGAATCAATTAGAAAAACACAAATTACTTTCTCTATTATTATTAAAAAACAAACACAAGGGTTTTCCAAAGACGACAACTGAGGCCAACATCGACAAAGAAGAAGATGCAATGAAAGAAGATTATGACAATGAGGAAGTAGATAGAGACAGAAGTATGAAGAAGTTAAAAAATCTTGAAGAAGAACCGTTTGGTACACCGAGGCCTAATATACCCGATAATAATGTGGTTGTTGTCAAGGAAACTACTACAACGTAAGTTTTTCGTGTTAGGGAATGCTATTATTCCTTAAATGTATTTTTTTGCTATTTGGGTCCCGGCAGAGTAGA
The DNA here is from genome assembly GCA_963576875.1 of Acrobasis repandana. Taxonomy (NCBI): domain Eukaryota; kingdom Metazoa; phylum Arthropoda; class Insecta; order Lepidoptera; family Pyralidae; genus Acrobasis; species Acrobasis repandana. Next base: position 4,069,114 of record OY756223.1, on the reverse strand, counting down.
AAAGGACCACTCCAAGTTTTCCCGTGGATGTCGTAGAAGGCAACTTCGACGACCTCCGTGGCGTAATGGCCAATGGAAAATGGCCTCTTTCAAATTGTCCTGGGTTTTGGGTGTTTGTCTATATATGTATTTATCATAAAATATAGTATTGTTGAGTTAGTATCCCATAACACAAGTTTAAAACTTACTTTGGGGCTAGCTTAATCAGTGTAATTTGTCCCTATATATTTATATTTAACTCAGGAAACACAAGCTAAACAAAGCTTATAAACATTAATGAGACCTCTCCAACCCGTTTGGCCAGGGTGGAGAGTGTAGGCCAAAATCCTCTGACTGCTCTAGCTAATATATGGCTCTGGTAGTACAGAGAGGGTCGAGCTCCTGCAGTAGAGACTAAATAAAAACGGGCAAGTGCGAGTCGGACTCGCACATGAAGGGTTCTGTACCCCCGTACAATGTTCTAAAACGCTGAAAAAAACGTTTCTAGTATGACGACCCACTTTAATTTTTAACTTTTTCTTATTTTTAGTATTTATTGTTATAGCGGCCACAGTAATACATAACCGGTAAAAATTTCAAGTGTCTAGCTATTACGGTTCAAGAGATAGAGCCCTGTGACAGACGGACAGACGGACAGACAGCGGAGTCTGAGTAATAGCGTCCCGTTTGCACCCTTTGGGTACGGAACCCTAAAAAGACCTGATGATGATAATGATGTATTTTTTGATATTTAAATATTGATGATTTTCAACCGACGTCTAAAAAAGGAGGAGGTTATCAATTCGACGTGTATGTATTTTTTTTTGTGTATGTTACCTCATGATTCCGTCAAATATGAACCGATTAAAAAAATATATGTTTCGTTTTAAAGAATGCATTGCAAGGTTGGTCCCATGTAATTTTTTTTATCTCAAATATTAGAATGATTCTTTTTTTATTTGAAAGGCCTACCAAGTTGGTCCCATTTTAATTTGGTGAAGATATGATGAAGAACTTTGGAGATATGGAAGAAACTCCTTAAAAGAATTGAAGTCGGTTGTTTTTTTTGTTAAAAATTTAATTATATTGACTCTATACGGGGCCTTACAAAATATATGGGTGGATTCCAAAAAAAATTTTGGGTTTTCATCCAAACTCGGATCAGCTGATTGGTTAACATGTATGGGAGAAAAAAATATATTTTTCATATTTCGATATACAGGCTGACTTTTTAACCACCAGCCAATTTTTTGGAGCAAGTTCTGTCCATAATTCTGAAATACTTTCCATAAAAACAATTAAAAATAAACAACGAAAAACTAAAATGAAAATTCGCCTCCCCATACAAATCAGCGCTCAGCCAAACGGATTTTGTATCGGAGGACGAAACATTTTTATCGTTTTATAATAACTTTTTTTATAGAAAGTAGTTCAGTATCATGGACTGTACTTGCTCCAAAAAATTGGCTGGTGATTAAAAAGTCAGCCTGTATATCGAAATATGAAAAATATATTTTTTTCTCCCATACATGGTAACCGATCAGCTGATCCGAGTTTGGATGAAAACCCAGCTCCAAAAAATTGGCTGGTGTTTAAAAAGTCATCCTGTATGTTCCTTGAGGAAAGTTGTTCAGTATCATGAACTGATTTCACCCTTGAAATAGTTTCAGTATATGTTGTTAGACCCTGTATGTATACTTGTACTTATATTATACAGATACAGATACACTATCACGTCTTTATCTCTAACGGGGTAGACAGAGCCTAGGGCGGTAAAGCCTAGGCCACTTTTAGCGTAATGGTGGGCATGAAGGTGGAAAAGGGAAATCATAATAGTGATGGTTTGCTAACCGCATCGCCTATTCATATGATTCAGATTCTCGCCCATTCCCTCGATCGGCTTTTACGTGCCAGCTGCTTCTCTTCCCGTGCAGATGCACGGGAAGAGAAGCAGCTGGTACATTCTATGTTTTTTCTTTTCTCCCAGACCAGCAAAGTAGAAGAACTTATATTATGCAATCATAGATTTCGTCGATTCCAACCCAAACGGCTTTTGAACTGCATTTGTACGTGAAAATTAAATCAGGTTTTTGTATTTGAAATATCATTTTTCAAACAGTCTAGGACTTACATATTATGTTTGTCAAAGAATATTTTGTCTGATTTTATTACATAAATATAAAAAAGATAGATACTGATACTGATACACTATCACGTCTTTATCCCTAACGGGGCAGACAGAGCCTAGGGCGGCAAGGCCCAGGCCACTTTTAGCGTGATGGTGGGCATGAAGGTGGAAAAAGGAAATCATAATAGTGACCTATTGATATGATTCAGATTCTTGCCCATTCCCTCGATCGGCTTTTACGATTTGCGCGGGAAGAGAAGCAGCTGGTACATTCTATGTTTTTTCTTTTCTCCCAGACCAGCATGGAAGAAAAAAGATAGAAACACAAAAAAGAGTGGGTACAATAACATAACATACTCGTAATAGCCCTGTATCTGTTTTTAGGACTTCTTGTATAAAAATACAACTAACAGTAAATAAAAATAACGCAAAAAGAAAATTATTTACATGAAAATGAACTCCCGTGTTTTTATTGCATTCGTGTACGTACGTACGTATGTACGTATCTTTCAATAAATATAATTTTTATTCCTTCGTGAATATCTTATACAGGCGCGCTTCTCGAACAGTACTTATTCCTACACATCAAGATATACGTAGAAATAAGTACCACTGATATTTATATTTTAAAGATGTCACATTAACGACAATGTACGTATAAAATTTTTAGACGTCTTTAATATTAAGATGAGACCGATATGAGGAGAATTAATTAATTCTATATATATGAGGAGCTCGGTAGCCTGGTGGGAGCACGCATTGCTAGCGTTTTCACAAGTTAAGCAACCCCGGGCGTGGCCGTACTTGGATGGGTGACCACAAGTGATACAAAAATTTCCCGAGCTCCTCCGTGCTTCGGAAGGCACGTAAAGCCGTTGGTCCCGGCTGTCATTGTATAGCAGTCGTCAAGCTATGTCAGATGCCTTTAGGTAGCTTGAAAAATCTGACAGCCAATGTTGGCCACTTACACACACGAAAAACAAGCAAACAACAAACAGATGACACCCTATCATCATGTGAGCCTCGTATGACATCTTTTACACTAGTGGTTACACTGTGAGAACAGTAGACCTCGCGAGCTCTTATAAACTTGCAATAACCTACACATACCCATTTCCTCTGGCTTAGCAAAGCCATTTCAGTGAAATCCGTCCTTAAATAACGCTACAGCAAACTTACCCCCTTTTGCCCTTCCACTCCCCTTTTGGAATTTCTTTTGCAACAATTTGTGTAGAATGAAGTCCTTACTTCCTTAGTGTGCCTCTCAAATTTGATTAAAATCCTTTTTACCGTATTTCTCCCCAAATATAAAATCGCGACCAATTAAAAAATTAAAATAAGTCAAGGAACTTGTGTTCTAATTTTCGTCAAAATCGGTTGAAAAAATTGGTTGTCTGTAAAGTCGGTTTACGGACGGTGGATTGACGTGACAACGTCAAAAATTCTCTCTCTCGTTCGTGCCGCGCATTCGCTTATGAAACGCGACAATGTGCGTAACGGGACAATTACGTCATCTTTTTCGTGCATGCAGCCCGTAGTATCGAGTTTAAGACGTTGTTACCTCAAAATGATGACCTGTAGGCGAGAAGAGACAGACGGACAAAAGCATTTTTGGCCAATCTCGAAACCGAGACGCTCGCTTCTCAATCGACTTCGCTCGCTCACTCAATTAAATTACAATAATTACCAACCAAAATACGATATGTGTTTCCCCACCTTCTAGAAAAAATCGTGCAATCACGTGATCTGGTAACTTTTAAATATATAAAAGTTTTTCGGGAATAGTTGGTCAGTTTAGTTTTTGTCCTAATATAACGCGAGTACGCGATCATGCAAGTTCGCGCCAGTTTTATTCGTACTATCGCGCGATCAAACATATTGATCTCGAACAAGATTCCTAATTGGCACTCGCGCAATTGCAAAATTTTTGTTAAGACCACGTGATAGTCGTAGGTATATTATACGCGCGATGATGACGTGTTTTATCAGGTCAACGCCTCATAGGGTAAACTTTAGAATTTTTGCCGTTGATTAATAAACATGACCTTATGTAATTTCAAACAATCGAGATGCTAGAACTGTCGATCAAGTGCTGGCCTGTAGTAAAAGCACTCGTTAATCGAGACGTTGTTAGAGCGCTGGTGCCACATCTATAAGTTCCTTTACCTCAAAGAAATTCATAACTCCATCCGCTATTACTTTTCCATTAGTATGATCATAACACGCAAATAAAGCTTTTATGAGATCCATCTTCTTTTAAATAATAACAGCAGAAATCACGGTCTTTGTTTTATCGTAGTTTATATTTAACATTTAATATACTGTAGTATGACTGTATTTATTTTCTTGATTTTTATTAAATTATTTTTGTACAGAAAAGTCTAGACTAAATGTGTCCACATTTAGTCTAGACTTTTCTGTACAAAAATAATTTAGACTTTATTTTGACACGACATGTATGTAGAAGTTAATATTGATAGTCAAAAATTAATAACACTAGTTCATATTTTGATCGCGGCAAACCAGTCCTGTAATTTTAAAGAAATTCTAGCATTTTATCCTAGAATTTTCTTACAATTACAAAATTTTTCCAAAATCTGACGTCGTTTTGAAAAAAATAAACTAAAAATTATAAAACTAAACTACAACGGGTCACAAAAAACTAAACTAAATAATAGGGATCTGGATCAATTTACCTTTATAAAACAATTTATTAAATATCAGTGCTAGAAACAGGCACATAGATATTTAGAGGCTCAAAAATTCTAACTGGATAACAATTGAATTCCTTGTGCTCACTTCTAAATCATGAAAAGATGTTTGAATATACCTCCATTCAGACACTTTTAAGCCATCGACGTTTTTACGAAACAAACCATTTACTTACAGAACAACAACGGAAAGCGAATTCGGCAAGGATCTCCAAAGCATGGACGACGTGGTGCTGGCAGTTGCCAAAGGCCGCAAATTAGGCCTGGGGAAGCACCTGCCTAGACATTTCCGGTCCAGATTACATCATGCTGTCAATAAAATACAACGTGAGTACGAGTAACAAAAGGCTGTTGGACAACATTTAATTTAAATCATAATTTGTTGTCATCAATAAAATGTATCACATCACGAACAAGTCTTTTTAGTCTCCACTGCAGGAGCACGACCCTCTCTGTACTGCCAGATCCATATTAGCCAGTTCAGTCAGAGGATTTGGCCTACACTCTCTACGCTGGCCAAACGGGTGGGAGAGGTGTCATTGATGTTTATAAGCTTTGTTTAGCTTGTGTTTCCTAAGGCACCTTCTACCACACGGCTTTACATCGTATCTATCTATCCAATAGTTTATTTTTTTATATTAAGTCAATTTAATAAGTAAATCTAACAATCTTCACAAATGATCGCACTTGCACCTACCTAAGGTTACCTATAGCTGAAAATCAGCGCATCATTCACTGAGCAATATTTTCACTGAGCCTTTTTGTGCTGCTGCAGTGCAGCATACACACTCCTACACACATCGCATCGCTAAAAACCTGTATCTAAATAAAATAAAGTCATTCATGTATTTTTTGTGTGTCAGTTGTTTATAGTTTTCACAAATAAACGATTTATATATCTATCTAACTACTGGCTCTATGCAATACGATATTGACCAATCGAAAAAAAAAATTTCAAGAGTGTACTACTGAAGATCAGTAAGATGAATCTTGCACTAAATCAATACTACCCGCAAATGATCCTTCCTAGGTATTGAGGTCACGTCTGAGCCTCGCGTAAACAGAGTTCACCGTGCGTACTAATTCCAGAGGCAGATTGTTTGTCCTAAATTGGAATTTTGAATGAAAAGTAACTGTAAATGGTGAAATAAGTAATAAGATTTCTTTGAAGACAACTTTTAGGAATTTGGTGCATACAAACATACATACTATCACGTTTTCATCCCTAATAAGGCAGATAGAGTATTTTTGGTATTGCGGCGAGGCCGCAAGACTCAAAGACCACTTTTAGTGTTATGGTCAGTTATAGCCGTGTGGTTTCCAGTAGAGTAGAATAGGACCACTCCAAGTCTTCCTGTGGATGTCTTAGAAGGCGACTTAGGAAACACAAGCTAAACAAAGCTTATAAACATCAATGAGACCTCTCCAACCCATGTGGCCAGCGTGGAGAATGTAGGCCAAATCCTCTGACTGCTCTGGCTTATATATGGCTCTGGCAGTACAGAGAGGGTCGTGCTCCTGCACGTGGAGTGAACTGGAGACTAAAAAAGACCTGATAATGAGCGTTATGGTGGGCTAGTCGCAGCGCTTAATAACATGATATGCATTTTCAGCCATTTCTTTGATCGGCTTCTACGATCTGCGCGGGAAGAGAAGCAGCTGATACATTCTAAGTTGTTTATTTTCACCCAGACCAGCATGGAAGATGCATTATTTTTAGGCAGCTTGAAAAATCACCACTTGTGGCCACTGACACATTCAAGAAAGAGAGAGACAGAACCTTTTCTAAGTGTTTATGCCAGTGAAGTTGAATTCCAGTATAAAAACATTGCTGATCCTAAAAATTTTTTTTATCTACAGCAAATGACTGCCTGGTATCAGAATGGAGCGATTGGACGCCCTGCTCAGTGACCTGCGGCTTTGGAGACCAGTTTAGGTCAAGAACGGTTGTGAGGAGGAAGAAGAAAGGTGGGAGAGACTGTCCTACTCTAACGGATAGGAAACACTGTGGAGATGTCAACTCTTGCACGAAAATCGACTATTTTGAGTGGTGATGATAAAAACATCTTGAACCTACTCTGTTCAGTACATTACTAAACATCTTATGCAAATCGATCGTTATGTGAAAAAGCTCTACCTAATACTTCACATATTTTTATTCATTAACACGAAGCGGCTCAAGATTAAATGTTCTATATTTATTAGATTTCTGTATACTCTTTCTTTTTTACTATGTCTGAATAAGGCTCTAAAAAAATTGAAATTTATTTTATTTTATATACATTAACTTTAACTGAGTATATATTAAAAATGTTCTACTAATTTATACGTGAAACTTAGTTATTTCTAATAATTAAGTACCTACCTAAAAGTAAACTGATGCTAACAATTTTCTTATGCAGGGTATAACAAAATATATTAAACAATTTTAAAGGTGAATTCAGTCCATGATATTGCACAACTTTCTCCAAGGAACATATATCGGAAAATTAAAAATAATGTTTGGCCTCCCATCAAGTTGACCGATCAGCTGATCCGAGTTTGTATATAGGAAGCAAAAAAATATTTTTCATATTTCGGTATATATTCCTTGGAGAAAGTTGTTCAGTATCATGGACTGAATTCACCCTTAAAATTGTTCAATATATTTTGTTATACCCTGCATAAGAAAATTGTTGCAGGAGTTTACTTTTAGGTACTTAAAAACTTAAATACTCGCCTTAAAATGATTAATTAGTAATTAGTTTCGGTATTTTTTGATAGATCCTGTATAATAAGAATCTTCTAATATTTTTATACCGTTCTTTCGAATCATTAAGTAGGTACCTTAAGTAGATTTTAGAACATTACCTTATTCTCTAAGATAATTTATATAACAGCTAAAATTAAACTTAATTGTGTATTTTAATTAGAAAAGGCCTCGAGAGCTGAAATAGCAAGTTTATCCATAAAACTGAGATAAAATAAACAATTTAAACAACGTCGTAACTAGTTTTATTTCAAATATTTGCTACGTAGGTACCTACACTATCTTCTAAGCCTGTTTCATATTGAGTGAGTGGATTGGCGAGTCGTCTGCGAGGTGGCAGCGATGATGAGGCGACACATAGCATTAGGTACTTTTTTGTCGTATTTATTTATTTAATAAATCTTTATTGACCACTATAGTACAAAATGTGGACTTGTGCTATAAAGATAAGCATGTAATTAACAACATACACTATGTTTATGTCTACATACACATATACCCATATATAAATACCTATAAATAAATAATATAAAATACAAACAATTTCAGTTCTGCTACAACAAATTAGCAAAATGGTTCGGAACCCTAAAAACAATATTCAAAAAAACAAATAGACAAAAACGAACTTATCCCAAGATTTATAGGAGATTTATATTAACAAGAAATGATGAAATAAGTTAATACTTACACGTGAAAAAAAGTGATTTCTATTATTTAGACAGATTTTCAATAGAAATAATTTCCATGCACATCACAATTAAAAAATAAACCGTCTTAATGAAAACATATTTCCACCTCAATGTAATGGTTTTATTTTTCTTCTTCTCCTCCATGTAATACAATAGTATTTTCTGACAGTATAGGTCGCAATATGGGTTGCATGTTAAACAAAATTCTAGATAAAACTTGTATAAATTACTGCTTCCCGGATGCAACCTATACTCAAATTTTAGATAAAATGAAATCAACCAAACTGAATTGTAAATCTACTGTTGTATTATTAATAGGCAATAGTAACAAAGTAGGAAAGAAAGCTAAAAAAATAATCAGCTGTATGGATTATTTATCTGAATTAGAAGTAAGCAAAATAATATTATGTGCGTTCCCATATCTACATTGCCAGTCTCCAAAAACGAACAAAATCATTCACTATCTCAATACTTTGATACATAATATGACATGTCGTTATAGTGATAAATTAGTGTTTTTTGACACTAACAATTTTATAAGTGAATGTCATGTGACAAAAGATAATATTTATCTTTCAAAATATTTTAGACATAAGATTGCTACATTGATAGCAAATAATATTATTTTTTGGACGAGTTTACATTGTAAACAAGATTCTAGTTTTAAGACACCTACAAACTTACCAAGTTTATGTAACGGTAATTCTGTAGACTTGACGACAGATTTAAACTGACCATTCAGACAATGGGAAGGCCTCATGAATTAAGAATACTTCATCAAAATTTAGAAGGTCTTTCCGGCAAAGAATTATTAGTAGAATTAGTTTTAAAAGAAATGGATGTGGACATTTTATGTTTGACTGAACATTGGCTGCATGAGAGTCAGATGATGTTCAGCCTAAACAACTATAATATTGTTAGCTGCTTTAACAGAAAGTCTGCTCAACGAAGGGAGTAGGTATTTATTGGGCTTTTCAGAACACACATCCTTTATGTGTTCTGAAAAGCCCAATAAATACGTTGAAATTTAAATACTTAATTGGGCTTTCTAATTCACTTTAACAAAGGCCCTCCGCCCCTTTTGGGTCAGTTCGTTACACTTTCAGTCAGAACTACTATATTTATATCCATTTGGGCTTCCAGTCGCATTTTATGTCGATGAGCATTTTTGGAAACGCATCTTCCACTTCAGTCAGGTCTACTTCTTTTCCATCTATTCTGGTGACTTCCAATCGAATTTTAGACCATAATGTAGTGTATTTTTGCGAAGGTATTAGAATAGCATCATATTGCTCATAATTTATAATTTTAACTATGTGAAGACCAAGTACTTTCTCAGAAGTAATTATTATATCCACGTAATCTCCAATATTCAAAGATGTGTCAACTGATCCGGTGATAGTCATTTTCACTGTGCGAATGCCACATATTTTTCTCTTATACATGATTACAATATCCACGTGATCCCCAATATTCAATGACATGTCAACTGATTCGATGAACAGGTAGATATTTTGAAATAGCTGATACCCTGTTTTCCGAACTACTTTACAATAACTGATCAAAATTATAACTGAATCACATACTTATATCATATCACAGAGTCAGTTTGTTTCGATATATATATAAATCGTTGCTTAACATATAAAAAAACATTCAATCAAAAACTGTCTTAGTGGTTAAAAGTATGAAATTCGTTAAACAATCTCAAACTTTACAATTGAGTAGAATATGTCCAGAGGAAAAAGCAGATGTTTCTCGACATGGTGACCTTCTACCTAATACTATTCGATGTATTATTTGCGGTCCCTCGAATTGTGGTAAAACTAATTTAATCATAGGTCTTCTATTACATGAAAATGGTTTACGTTTTAAAAATGTTTATCTTTATGCAAAAACATTGTATCAACCGAAATATGTGTTTTTAGAAAATGTTCTTAATTTAGTGCCAGATGTATCATTTGTAAAATATAAAGATAATGAACTTGTTTTAAGTCCTCACGATGCAAAATCACACTCAGTAATAATATTTGATGATGTCGCATGTGAGAATCAGTCCAATATGAGGGATTATTTCGCAATGGGTAGACATAAATTTATTGACTGTTTTTACTTGAATCAAACGTACAGTAAGATACCTAAACAGCTAGTAAGAGACAACGCAAACCTTTTAATACTATTCAAACAGGATGATGTGAACCTCCATCATGTATATGATGAACACGTTAATTCTGACATGTCGTGGTCCAAATTTCGAGAAATGTGTTCAAAAGTATGGAGCGAACCCTATACCTATTTGGTAATCAATAAAGATTGTATAAAGAATAAAGGCTGTTACAGGAAGAATTTTGATACTTTTATCTTGTTTGATGAGGATAAAAATACGAGCATATAAGAAGATTTATTCGATAATCATCTTCAGTTGAACTATTACCATACTAAGAAAATAACGTATATTCATCAAGTTCAAAATGGAAAAAGAGTTGAAGACTCAGATAGTTAAAATAGCAGAAGCTGTTAAAAAGAAAATCAAAGATATGAAAAGTATGGAATCCTATAATGAAAATGTTTTGAATACAGTTTTTAGACCTGTTACTGACCCAATGCATCAGTTGATTAAGGATGGGGACCATAAAATTAAATCAAAAGAAGCAAAGGATCATCATATTCAATCGCCTCAATCGCATTTTAACAAAACTCTTAAGAATAATATTTTTCAACAAAATTCTGAAGATGAATGTGGTGAAGATGATTCTGATGAAGATATTAGTTTAGAAAAATCTAGAGACTCTACCAATACCAGTAATACATCGTTTAGAACTGTTGAGTCAATACCTAGTCCTAGTCAAAATACTTCGTCCTGGTCACTTTCCTCCGAAATATTTAATGATGTACCTTTTGGTGTTAGACGAGAACGAGGTAAATTAATGATGGGTTCAGCACGTGTGCATATAAACGATCAAAATATTATATCTGTAGCAGGACGTGATTATCAAATTACACCAGGGTTGCAGGAGCTATTGTTAAAAAAAATACCTAATTTGGATGTGGTGACTGAAAATGACTGTCAAGAATATAAAACCATGTTATTAGACACAAATGCTCATCGACGAGACTTTGATCCCAGTAAACCAATTAAATCTAATAAAGGACGGAAGTACTTGCGTATCATTAAACCGCTTTTTAGACTGCGAAAGCCTTCGACATCTTCTACCAGTAATGTTGAAGATATCAGCGCTGGAGAAGGTTTAATACTTAAAAAGAAATATAAAAAAAATACTGACTACGTTTACTGGGATGACCCTAACGAATTAGTGGATAGGCTAAAATTATTAATAGCTTCTAAAGATGCCGGAAACACTGGTCTGGATAACGAAATAATTTCAATCATAGAAGAACTACGTGAAAATGGTAGTATAAATTCATAACCGCATATCATACTTAGATCATTTATTATTTCACTGCGACCGAATTCAGTTCAAAATGAATGTTGATAAATTTGGTCACCATGTTCATAAAAGACTGCGTTTGTCAGAAATACTAGATTGTTCGACAAATCACCTACTTAGATCGGAAAACGGAGATTTTGATTTAAAATCATCTCGATTGAGAGGAGTTCCAGAACCTGTGGCACATGATGATGTGGTGAATAAAAAATATGTGGATAAAAAGATTGCTGATGAAATAACAGCTCATATAAAGGCAATAAAAGAGGATGTGATAAATAATCTCAATCAGTTTGAAAAAAAGTTTTATACTAAAGACTACATCGATAAAATTATTAAACTACAAAATGGCGAAACTGCAAGTGGTAGATGAAATTCATAGATCAGCACGCAAAAATTTTGATCGTCGTAATGTGATCTTGAAAGGAATGGACGACTTATGGCAAGCGGACCTTGCCGACTTTCAATCATTTAAAAAGTATAATAATGGATACGCGTACATTTTAACTGTCATTGATGGTTTCTCAAAATATGCTTGGATGATTCCTTTGAAAACAAAATCAAAGAAAGAGGTTATTTTAGCATTTACTCAAATTATAAGGGAAAGTGGTCGTATCCCTAAAAACCTACAAACTGACAGAGGCACAGAGTTTTATAACGATGTTTTTCAAACACAAATGCAGTTAATGAAAATTAACCATTATTCATCGTATTCAACAAAAAAAAGCTTCAATTGTGGAAAGGCTAATCAGAACATTGAAGACTAAATTGTATAAATGTTTTAGTTATAATGGTAACTATAAATGGATAGGAAAAACTATAAACGGCGTTTTGTTTTCGTATAACAATGAAACACATAGCGTTACTAAGTTTAAACCAGTAGATGTAAATACAAAAAATGAAAACCTAGTGAAAAATAACATTAAAAAATTCCAAGAGAAACGTTGTAAATTAACCAAAAATAAATTTAAAATAGGTGATCACGTTAGAATAAGTAAGTTCAAGAGTAGTTTTGCAAAAGGTTTTACGCCTAATTGGTCTACAGAAATTTTTATAATTAAAACGGTAAATAATACTAAACCAGTTACATATTTAATACAAGATCAACGAAAACAAAATATATTGGGTTCATTCTATCAAGAAGAGTTACAAAAAACGAAATACCCGAATATATACTTAATCGAAAAAATTATTAGGAAAAAAGGCAATAAATTGTTTGTCAAATGGTTAGGGCTCTCTGACTCAGAAAACAGTTGGGTAGATAGAAATTCAATTGTATCATAATACATATAAGTGTTAGCATCTAGTATTTTGCTCATTAGGTAAAAAATTATGAGAGGAGGTGGACTGATCAATAACTTGATAAACAATATCCCGTTTGAGCTTCACTTACCAGGTTACAACTATTGTGGACCAGGCACTAGGCTACAAGAAAGATTATTGAGAGGTGATAAAGGTGTTAACAAATTAGACGAAGCTTGTAAATACCACGATATTGCATATAACAATCCAGACCTCTCCGTTCGTCATAAAGCTGATTTACAGCTTATGAAAATGGCTAAGAAGCGATTACATTCTAAAGACGCTGGCAAAGGAGAAAAGTTAGCATCGTGGGTAGTAAACAAAGTTATGAAAGCAAAATTAAAAACAGGTGCCGGAATAAAAAAATTTAAAACCATTGTGTCAAAAATACGTTCACAAATAAAGAAACTGAAATCAAAGGATAACAAAACTGTTATTAAGTATGCTTATGAAGCGGCAAAAAAAATGTTTCCTAAAACATGTCACGTTCGTTTACCAAGAATAATACCAATCCCTAAAACAGGCGGGATTTTACCTTTGACACCAATTTTTGCGGGTTTATCAGCACTAGGCGCTTTGGCAGGAGGTGCGGCTGGTATAGCTAAAACTGTAAATGATTGTAAAATAGCTCAACAAAATTTTAAAGAATCTGAACGTCATAACAAAACTATGGAGGCTATTGCGCTTGGAAAAGGATTTTATCTTAAGCCATATAAAAAAGGAAGTGGACTATTTTTGAAATCTAAAAAAAACTAATAAGCAGGCTACCCAAACGTGCTCTTACGAATATCGATATTATTAAATACGCTAAAAATATTCCCTACTTTCGTGGTGTGTATATGAGAGATAGATTGCCACGTAAACCAAAACAGATAGAGTGTGGAATATTAAACTTAGACAGTCACAATAATAATGGAACACACTGGGTAGCTTTTGCAAAAATTAATAATTATTGTGAATATTTCGATAGTTTTGGAAATTTAAGACCACCCAATGAATTGGTGAAATATTTGAATGTTAGTGATATAAATTATAATTATACTAGGTTTCAAAACTTTGATACAGTGATCTGTGGTCATTTATGTTTAAAATTTTTGCAAGACTTTTGGTGTCAATATTGTATATATTAGTTATTACGTTTGAATAAAACATCATTTCAAAAATGTCTTTCACTCTGTCTATAACTGGAAACAGCTCAGTACTAACAACGAACTATTCCCCTCCATTGGAACTTGATGGTCAATACGAGTGCTCTCTTTTACATTTTTCTACTTTTAATTCTATACCAAATGTAACAAATACAAATAATAAATTTTATTACGGCATTAACGAAGTGGTTGAAATTCCTGAAGGAGCGTATGAACTCCAAGACATCAGCGAGTTCATACAATCAAAAGTAAAGAATTGTGTTTTCAAGTTATTGTGCAACAATAATACATTGAAGCTCTCGATATTCTGCTCTAAGGATATTCACTTTGAAAAACAAAATTCTATTGGACCTTTATTGGGTTATAGTAAGACTTTACTGATGAAGGATATATGGCACAAGTCTTTACTGCCAGTGAACATTCTACCTACAACTGTGCTCCGAGTTGAATGTGACATTACTGGAGGTTCCTACATTAATGGAAAATCAAGTCATATAATTCACGAATTTGCTTTGAATGTTCCTCCAGGCTATCGACTAATAGAAATTCCAAAAAATACGATTTATTTTCCTGTTAATAGAAGCACAGTGAATAGTATAAATATTAGAATATTGGATATAAATAACGATTTAATCAATTTTTGCGGTGAGCAAATTCAACTGTACTTACATTTAAAGAAAATATGATTGACTACAATAAATACACTACTACATGTATTCAAAAGATTAGTACCCATCGAGCAATCAAGAAGACTACACATACTAGTGATAAAAAAAAGAAATTGACAGCTGCCAATATACATTTTCTCAAATCGATTGGATTACTAAAATGAGTATTTTAAATATAACTAACCCACCTGCTTATGATAACTCCATAGACGGCATAGAAATTCATTCTTACAAGCCATATACCACTACTTTCAATATAAATGATGAAATTCGGATACCTATAAACCAACAAGATTTATATGTGCTTCCATGTGCAAGTACCTTGTATGTTGAAGCTGTGGTAAATGTTATCAATGTTGAGAAGAAAGAAGCAGCTCAAGCAGTACATTTTACCAACAACCCCCTTTTATTCCTTTTTCA
The DNA here is from genome assembly GCA_963576875.1 of Acrobasis repandana. Classification (NCBI taxonomy): domain Eukaryota; kingdom Metazoa; phylum Arthropoda; class Insecta; order Lepidoptera; family Pyralidae; genus Acrobasis; species Acrobasis repandana. The sequence goes on along the minus strand of OY756223.1, from coordinate 4,053,874 downwards.
AGATATAAGATATGAATTGAACGGTATTGAAATAGACAAAGTGAAGAATGCTGGTATAACTACTACTATGAAAGCACTGGTGTCTATGAACGCAGACGAGGCGAAGGTATCGAGAGCGTGGGGTTGGGATATACACGGTACAAAAAATGAAATTGCAGGTCATTTTGCTGCGTCAATACCTCTCAGCAATATACTAGGTTTTGCAGAAGATTATAAAAAAATAATTCTCAATTGCAAACACGAACTTGTGTTGTTACGAAGTAATACTAACCTTAATGCTTTAAAGCTAAACACTGGCGAAAAGGTTGAAAGTATTGACATAAAAAAGATTGTATGGCGAGTTCCTCACGTTAAAGTATCAGATAGAGAAAGAATTAATTTACTTAAAATACTTGAAAAAGATAGACCCATTCAATTAGTGTATAGAAACTGGGACCTTTATGAGTATCCTTTGTTACCAAAGACTACAAAACACACTTGGTCAATTAAAACTTCGTCACAAATTGAAAAACCAAGATATGTCATTTTAGGATTACAAACAAACAGAAAGAACAACGGTATGAATGATATGTCTCGGTTCGATCACTGCAATGTTCGAGATGTCAAAGTTTTTTTAAACTCTACATATTACCCGTACGAAAGTTACAACACCAACTTTTCATATCATAACTATGCTTTAATATACGAGCAATATGTAAATTTTCAGCAGTCTTATTACAACCGCCCATGCAACGCATTGTTGACTGCACAAGAGTTTAAAACTTTTGCACCATTATTCGTGATAGACTGTTCTAGACAGAACGATAATATTAAATCAGGACCGGTGATCAACATTCGCCTCGAACTAGAGTGTGATAAAGAGATACCAGATCAGACATCAGCATACTGTCTAATTTTGAATGACTGTATAGTCGAATACAGACCTCTGAGCAACATTGTTCGTAAATTATCATGAACTCGATTATTTTCGTTGATGTTCAAGGATTCAAGGATTGCTATAATAAATTTATTATCAAAGAGTTTGCATTATCTACTGAGGAGTTCACTCAAGTTTTTTTAATTAAACCTCCATATGCATATACTTCATTATCTACGAAAGAAAAGAAGACCGTTCGATACCTTGAAAGACAGAGAGGGATCACTTGGAGTGAGGGTCATATTGATTCTAGAGAATTTAAAAGAATTATTACACCAATAATGCAAAACAAAACTATTGTAATGAAAGGTTTTGAGAAACAGAAATGGATAAAGGAACTGTGTGAAGAGTGTGTGTTATTAGATATCGAAAATATGGGTAGTCCTAATTTTTTAACGTTATATCAAACTTATTGCATAAATGAATGTAACTTCAATTGTTTAAGTCATAAGAACTTTTGTGCACTAAAAAATGCTATTTGTATAAAGAAATGGTACTTAGAAAATATTTAGTTTTGTCATGATATAAGGTAAAATCAAGTTTTTTTTTTGTTTTATGTTGTATGTGTAAAGAAGTTAATGATAGAAAAAAGTGTATTTTTATAAATTATTTGTAAATATATTTCATGTTTATGAATAATAATAAAGCAAGATAAATTTATAGCGTTTTTTATTCATTAGTTAATAAATTCTAGAGTTATATACAAACTTATAACATACAAAATATTTATTTTAATTTAAAATACAATTTTCATGAATACACACATATTAACTACATAAAATTAAGTTACAAGGAGAAATTAACTCTACTTACATATTTAAGTTTTTATTCCAAGATATAGGTACTAAGCTATACACTATTTATATTTAAGTTAACACCCATAATTTATATTATTTACATTACCATTTAACAATTTTATTTCTTTAACAAAACCTTAAATAACCATAATTAGAATTACACAAAAAAAAATTAAAATCTAAATAATAATTAATTTATATACTTACATAAATTTTCTTAAACTATTATATACATATTTTACAATCAAAAGTTATCACTAGTTAGCTTTTTACTAATTTTACTAATTACATTTTCAGTCAGGTCCATAATTTCATCAAAAGTATCACTCATCACATATTGCGCACTAAGTATCACGTTTTCAGTACCATCACTGCACTGCGATGAAGAATAACTACCAGCTTCGTTTTCCAAATCCAACACCTGAATTTTTATCATTCTTATGCCTTTCTTTGCTTTGCTGATAACAAAAGAGGAGGATGATATTCCACTTTTCTTTTTTGCAGCTTCTTTCTTTTCTTCTATTTTCTTTAGCTCTGCAATCCGATTTCTCCATCCTTGGAAGCATTCTTCAGCGTCTTCGTTGGGATCTTGAGCGTATTGTGAGCACAATATGCAAGTCTCTTGCGAGTCCGTCATGATCTGTAAAGAACAAAATATAAATGAAGTGACTAATACCAAGAATAATATTTTTAAATACTTTATCGGTTAGGCATTATTAATGAAAAATATGTCTTCTTACATTCAGTTATAAAATTGAAGCACTAGCAGTGAATCGATGTAGTGAGTTGATGCAGCAGATGATGTATCGCAGTTTGGCTGTTCAATATACGACTGAAAAACCATTACAAACAGAACAAGTCTTTTATAAATAACATTTGATTATATTGCAAAACAGGTTGTTCCTCGCAAAACTAAATAAACAGGAATAGACATGTCTGTACATGATGTTCACCTTGTAACTAGCAGGTATATCAATACAGTAGCTATCATATTTCATATCAGGCTCAATCATATTCTAATTTTAAGTCTTTCATTCGACAACCTCTGTGGCGTTACGGTTACCATGCTCACCCGCCACGAGGTTCTGGGTTCGATTCCCAGCCAAGGCATGGTGTAGAACGATATTTTTAAAAATTCCTTGGGTCTTGGATGTTATCTAGTTTTAAGTATTATATACATCACAAACTTTTCATCACAAAAATTATTAATTAGATGGCAATATACTATCCACCATATTAAATTGAAACGAATTATTAATTTTTGTTTTTTATTTTGTTTTGTGATATTTTGTTTGCATTAAGATTTTGATAGCAACCACAGATAGAATGAAAATGTATATCTATCGGATTATTGAAGGAGGGACATATTAACAAATTAAACAAGTTTTTTTAACTTCATTTTGATTTTTATTAAAATGCATAAAGGTCATGTTAATTAATAATCAAATGCTAAGACTTACTTATCTATCTATTACTAAACATGTTATGTATAAGATAGTAAATAGTTGAAGACAGGGAACCATAGAAAAAAACATCATTGATGAGAACATATAAATGTACATCATTCATTATACATGATACATTAACAAATTATGAAAATTTATTTAACACATATATTTATTTTATAGTGTAATCTAATTATATCTATATCATATTCCAAAATTCTTATATAATTATATTTTAGTTTCAACCAGTCTAATTCAAAACCTAGATTTATGTCCCCAGGATATGGTACTTATTTTATCTTTTAATATTATACGTTTGTCATCGTTTGAAGATAAAGCTATTTTGTCGATAGCTTGAGTGAATACTTCATGTTTTAGAGATTTAAACACTACATTCCTTTTTTTCAAAGATATATTATACAACAACACATTATTATAATCTTTAAAATTAAGAGTTTTTATTTCGGATTTCTTCACACCCTTAGCTTTTTTTATTTCTTTATCCTGTGTTTTAATACAGTAAAGCTTTGATCTCAAACCCACAAATTCATTAATAAGTTGACCTCCAAACTCATCCTTAAACAACCCAGGAATTTTTTTGTTCTGACAAACAATATTATACTGATTATTTTTCTCATAATTACTGGTGTCAAAGTATGATTGAAAATATAATTTTATATCTTTATATACGTCTTTTGTCTCTATCCAATATAACAAGCTGTCAGTGTCTGTATAACAAAGCTTTAAATTGTTGACATAGAATGGTTTCATGATAGAATAGTGAAAGTCATACATATGGTGTTTAGATATCTCCAAAACTGTAAATCCTATGTAAATAGGCTTATCCAACATAACCGACTCTGGTTTCATTTGTACAGCCACAAAATTTTCTGTAAAAATAGTGCAACTATGGAAATTAGGTCGTGAAATAAGATGCTCTGCTGTATAAGATTTTTTAGTAATATTTTTAGTGTCAGTCCACTGATTAACTAAGTGAACGTTTACTCTTTTTTCAGAATCTTCTAATGTTTTCCCAAAAACACTATTATTTAATAATTTGAAAAAATCCTGCTCAAATGCAGACTTGGCTTTTTGACGTAATTTGGTATTCAAATCAATGTACTGTTTTAAAAACGGATGTTGTTTGAATTTTATTACTCGGTGAACTTTTTTTAGCAGCAATCCATGTCGAATGCAAGTTTTCAAATGTACGTAATGGATAACGTAATAAAATTTGTCGTATAAATTAGGTATTAACTTTGGATTTTTTGAACCCGGAGGAATAAATTTTTGAGGACAAAATGGCAGATCATTATGAAAATCGTGTAGATGATCTGGATATTCTAAGTCCACTTCCAAAATATAACCGTACTCCGCATCGTCTGGTACGTTGAGGATATTAAGTTCATCAATAGCTTTTTGTGTTATTAACTCAAAATTTGAATACGGTAAATAAGAGCACATAGCGTAACCATACAAATTATTGCAATCTATGTATAGTAAGTACTTGTCAGGCACAGTTGGATTGTAGCTAGCCAAATATTTGTTGTTCGCCTTAGCATATCTAGTTGAGCATAAACACACTCCTCCACGAATGCCCTTTTGAATCATACGTAAAATTTCCAAGTCGTCTATAAGTTGAAGTTTTACTTTCGTTATGAGTAACATGGCATCAAAACTTAGTCCAGGAGCTGTCATGTAAAATGCTGGGTCTAATCTGTAATTAATTTTACAAGTTAGTCGAAAATGTTCAAATATATCCGCCAGTAATATAACATCTGATTTTAAGTATAAATCTGTATATTCACCAAGATTTTTTAATCCAAATGTTTTCCAAACATGCTGAGCATAACAATAATCAGATTCAGAAATAATGTTATTGGTTAAATGACTATAAAAGCAATTACGCGCCGGTAAACTATTTTCTTCAAAGGAATTCCAACTCGTCATGTATTCATAAGGATATACACCTTTTCGTTTTAATATATCAAAATGCTTTTTATTTGGAAAAAATATTGCTAAGTGTTTAAAATCGTTTTCATTTAAGTTAGCTGCAAGTTTTTCCAAGCTCGTACCTAAAAACTTAAATGAGTCTACAAACCGTACTGGCAAATATTCTTGTCGACCGGTATTAAAAAATTTTGTAAATGAAATGTAGTTTTCTTTATTTTTTGCAATTACTTTTATTTTGCCTGGCATGTCTCCTAACTCTCGAATAAACAAATGACTATCGTATCCAGATAGATTGTGAAAAAATACTGGAATAAATTTCGGTAAGCGATATTGTAGGTGACAATAAGAATGAGCTGCACCACGATATTTTCCTGTTAGATGACAATGATCTTTGACTTTGTCGTCAAGTAACAACTGTTCACAGATAAAGCAATATTTGGATTTTTCAAAGCTTTCCTGTTCCTGTGACGTCAATGTAGTCATAGAAATGGGATGTTTTAAAATGGTATGTATTTGCTTCACATCTTTACCGAGAAGTTCGAGGAATTTTGCAACGCAATCTTTCCCACGATAGGTTACATATTTATTTCGTGAGCGGTCAAATGAACAAACAATGTAATAGGCAAATGCAGCTGGTAAATGATTTTGTAAAATTGTAGTACATTTCTTATCAGGCTCATTGTTATTTGTTGAATGGGGTACTAATAAAGATTCGAAATCAGCGTATATGACGAACGGCATATCTTGCATCCTCTCGAAATGTTTAAATTGAATTACAGAGCCTTGTTCAGGTAATAATGTGCGAACACCACTACAAACGTGAACATTTAAACTCTCTTCGGTGTTAAAAAAAATCATGCACTCGTCACAAAAATATATTTTCCCATGATGTTTTGTTAACTGAGGTCTAAGTAATTTACTTAAGTTTTTTATTAAGCAATAATGTTTAAATTGACCTTTTTCTAATAATAATAGATTGACATGATGCTTCCTTTTATGCTCTGTCTTGTACAGGGGGCCAACAATATTTGACTTGGTACCAATACCATATAAGTTAATGCTAATTTGACGGTTGTTTTTCTCAAAGATTTTAATGTCTGAGAAGCCAACAGGAAACGTCATATTCGTAGTATTGAGAATATTATCATAACAGGGGTAAGAAGATGTTCTATGATGATTATTCTTAGCAGGAAATAATGATGCCATTACAGACCATAAGAAACAGAATGCATCATTATTTTTTATATTTATACACGCACGTTTTAACTTTATACATTTTGGCAACTCAATAAAGCGCGCAGCTCTCAAGGGATTGTATTTGTTTATATTTACTTCTAAGTACAAATTACGTACAAAAGCCCAACCACTATCTTTTTCTTGAAACTCATCTATCTTTGTAACAATGGTATAAATTACCTTAGAAAAAATATCGTTAAAATTATAATTATTATGTAATATTACGTTTTCTGTAGCAAACGATTTAATTTCGCTGGTTAATTTTGAAGGCAAATTGAATTCTCCAAACAATTCAAAGTTTACTTTAATAGAATTATAGGTGGATTGTCTCGCAGCTAATAGCTTTTTCACACGAGGTATTAAATCGTGTAAATATCTGGCTGGCTGTGTAGGATTATTCTCGTCACCGTTAACACATGCATCAGCGGATATCGGCTGCACTCTATAAGAAGCAATTCTATTCCTGAATGCAGTACCTATCTTTTGAATACCGTCACAAACTTCAATGGAATAATTATTTTTATGTATTTTACTTCTTAAATGACCTGAAAATGCATTACTTTTTACTGATATATCGCAAACTGTGCAGTATACTGTTCTGTTAGCCATATCTGTAGTGATTATCAATTATTATTTAAACAGACTATATGTACGTAATTAACTTTTCAAGTAGACTGGTTGAAAAAAAAATATAATTTGAATTATCATATATTATCCATGACCATAACACATACATATACAAGAAATAAAAGATAAAAAAGATCAAAACTTCTTAGAAGCAAAAAACTTTCCCTCTTCTGTAAAGCGGGATTTGCACTTTTTAATAAAGTCTTTTAATTGGCTCAATTCGCCAGAGTCAGAATCAGCTCGATATTTTAGTGCCAAAACGGCGTATTGCCAGCGCTCTTTAGGGTCTATAGAGACGATATCGGCTGTGTTATACACTTTTAAATCAACAAATATGTCGCCATCAAGGCTTGCGGTACGACGCAAGACCCCGTCAACAACCCTCCGCGTTAGCACCGACTGTAGTTCCTCTTTTTTAGAAGCCTTGCGCAGGGTTACAGCTTCTTCTTCAGAGTCAGAGCCGAACACACCGGAAAACTGCGTCGCAACCGATTTCTTACTTGTTGTCTTCCGTTTTAACGTAGGCTTCGAGATTTGTTTTGATCTGAAAACGAGATAAGAAAAATTTTAACTAAGTATGATTTTTTATTTAAATGTAGTTTAGTTTAGGTAGTTTAGGTGGATAGTTTAGGTAGGTTTAGGTATAATTAAATATAAATAAATAAATATATACGGACAAATATCACAGATTGAGCTAGCCTCAGAGTAAGAGCAAGACTTGTGTTACGGGATACTAAGTCAACGATACTACATATATAATTACATATGTAAATAAACTTCCAAGACTACAGTCAATCTGAAAAAAGATCATTTTCCATCTTGACCTGACCGGGGATCGAACCCGCACTAGCATGATGACTACTAAACCACAAAGGTAGTCAATTAGAGTGAATTACAATTATAAAAGTTAGGAAACAAGTTCGTAGTACAACAAAATAAATACAGTGAGTGCCTAGTGATTTTTACGTTATACATACTTTTTAGGTGTAATATCCTCGTCTGATCCGTATTCTACAGGCACAGTTTTGGCACGTTTATTCGCGTGGTTTGAAGACACTGGTTTTGATCTGAAATTAACGAGTTTTTTTAATAATTACCTATTTAAGATTTATACGTTAAATATTACATTAACATAATATAACCGTGGATAACGGAATACTGGTTAGAATTCACATAATAAATAAAAGGACCTGGTATCGAACCAGGGACCTCCGGTGTAATAGCTTGGTATGATCATTACTAAAACACAGAGGTCGTCAATTAGAGTGTAAGTAAGGTTAAATAGAACAATTATGAAGTATAAAAATTAGGTAACGAGTCACTTTTAGGTTAATACATACTTTTTGGGTAAAATATCTTCGTCTGATCCGTATTCTACAGGCGCGACTTTTGCACGTTTATTCACGTGCTTTGAAGACACTGGTTTTAACCTGAAATGAGTATTTTTTAAAAATTATTAATTATGTAAGTTATATAATCTACGTACAGTTGTAAATATTTATACGCTAAATATTATATATTCATATAACTGTGGATATAGGAATACAGTTTAGAATTCACATATCATCACACAAAATCACACTTAAACTTAGGTTAGCTAAGATAAGAAAGAAGTACGTACCTTATTCCAGAAGTAGTTGCACTATCTTCATCCGTCTCAATAAGTTCTTCTATTTTTTGTTTTTTTACCTCCTTGGCATGACGTTTAGTCGCATAGTACTCCGAATCAGACCTGCAAGTAAGTAATAACACAAATATTAAGGTATGAAATGAGGTTAACACAAATAATAAAATGCATAACATAACATTAGTTACAAACTTACGAACATGATTGTACGTGCGAAGATCCTCGTGGTGATAGAAAATTACAGCTAACTTTCAGCTGATTGACGATGAGGTCGATCTACGAGCAGAGAGACTTCGTATGTAGATAAACGGTGCACAGTACTTCTTGAGTAGAGCTTCACCTGGATAGGACTGATTTGGAGTGCATCACACCAATAAACGAATTAAATAATGCGTTTTAGCCAAATCATCAATTATTTTACAGGTATTGTAAACCTTAAGGTTTGCCAAAGAGACTCATGATTTACGTACAACAATTAGCAATATGCAATGCAAAATGGTGTACAAACTCTGTATTTTTGAAAACATAGGCACTTTATTGAAGACATAAGCACTTTATTTTATTTCCTTTGAAATAATAAGTCGAAAACAAAAGTTTTATGTTTCATACTTCCTTTGTAACACGATCATCAAACACACCGTCTTTATCAATAGCGCACCGCAAATGTTATTTCAATTTATTACCCAACTGTCAAAAAAGGGTTATGTAGTTCTAATTTAAAATAATATTTCGTATTTTACTTTAGGTAGGTATTTGCACTTAGTAACTTCCATCCTTTACAACTGTACATGTTTGAGAACCTCTCTTTGTCTTTACAATGTAGATGTACTTATGCTACTTTTAGCATAACGCGCTATCACGATTGATTATCATCAGTGTTGGATTAACACCGCAGCAAGAGGTGTTGGCCACTTACACACACGAAAAACAGCAACCATAGCAAGAGTAGGTAATGCTGCGGGCCTCGCGCAAAAAGGGGCCCCGCGCTAAAGGTGTTACATTCTAAATTGCTACATCTCGTTAGACCTAGCATTGAGCTGCCTAGAGAATTAAGCATTGGGTGTATGAAGAAATAAGATATGGTAAAAAAATCCATGCGAGCAGAGCTGTTTCAAGAATTTTTTCATCATAAATCTTATTTATTTATTTAATAAGATTAAGATAGTATAGCATTGTGAATTCTTAAAATAACCCGTACAATCTAGTAGGCATACATTTTCGATTTGCATATACTCCACCATCCCTCGTAACACTCGTGACTCGAGCCCCTTAAAATAATTGGCTACGGACTTCGCACTTGCTTAATCCGCCACTGATTATCATGTTACGCTCAGGAATATTCACGTGGGAGCGCATAACTGCAGGTTTAGCAAAATTTATCATAGTGCTTGAATAGTGTTACTCTTATTCGATTTATATTCATAGGTAGAATCGATAGAAAATATTCGCAAAACAATTTACAAGTAAACTTCTTTGAAAAACGGAAAGGTGTTAATTGAAACTAAATATGCTACCTACTATTAAACGGTTTACCAATTCATCACACAGAATACTCTAAACGTTAATATGATTTGATATCCAATAATCGATTACCGAATAATCGATTGTTTATCACTACCATACACCATGCAATGTTACATCACTAATACATCGTGGTTCATTTATTGGCAAACCGCATTTGTACAAGGATCGTGATTGTGTAAAGTGTAAAAATGTAGTTTAAAAGTTATTTTGTCTAGTATGATATGTGAAGTGATCTGAAAACTCGTGGTGGTTTTGGGGGGGAAATAACATTCTCACTGGAGTGTGATTTGGAATATGAAATTGGTTTGATATAAAGCGATGATCTATAGTATTAGTCATGGTGGATATCATTGTCTGCGAAGGATCTCATTTACTGGGTACCCACAAAAACCTACGGGTGATCGGGACGAGCCTAATCTGGACCAGCAACGAGATAATTCTTTCGCAACTACAGACGTCCCGTTGACTTTGCTATTAAATATCCGTCAAGCGAAAGTTCTTTCTCATCGCTCACGATAGTTTTCAATGTTGAGGAATCGTATTTAATGGGTGCTAACAACCTACGGGTCATCAGCACGAGCCTAATCCGGACCAGTTTGCGATACCTCAGTACTGTCGAAGACGTGTCTTGGGTCATGAGGTAGAATGATCGTCAAAGCGATAGATCTTTCGCGTAGTTTACAGTGGGTATCAAAATACCAATGTCCTGACTTCGATATGAAGGAATTGTACTTACTGGGTGCCTAAAATCTACGGATGAAAGGTACGAGTCAATCTGATCCAGTGATGCAATATCTGATTGTCGGAGACAGGGCGTCCTGTCAAGCATGCGTAGAAATATCGTTCTTGGTGCAAACCAATATAATCATCGTATCAGAACAGAGAGATTTTCCTTTCCCATCATTCACTACGGTTTAATCGTGTAATAATAGTTTAAGGTGATAGTGAATATACCTCGGGAAGTGGAAACTTTCGAGTAAAATACAGGTGAGTTAAGCATGATATCATATCTTTTATTGAGACTTTTGAAAAAGAGGGGCGGCCTTTGATGAAGTGAATTTTAAATTTCAACGTATTTATTGGTCTTTTCAAAACACGGATACGTGTGTTGAAAAGCCCAATAAATAACTACTGAAGGGGTTCTATAATTTTTATAAAAGATTCTTTCCGTAGCAAAGAGCGGAAGGATATTGTCAGACATTCTGTTGAGCGCTGTTGTGAGGTGGCCTGTGCCGAGCTTGATCATCATTTAATTGTTTGTGTATACAGTCCACCAGATAGTAATTTCAAAAGTTTTTTAAAAGCAATGGACCAGGTTCTTAAGTCCTGTTCAACTAGTAAAAAGAATTTAATTATTTGCGGTGATTTTAATGTTGATATTTTAGTACATAATCCAAAGAGCACAAAATTCCTAAATCTTTTTAAGTGTTATGGATTAGAAAACTTATTTTTTGAGCCAACCAGAATTACAGCTACATCTGGCACATGTCTTGATAATTTTTTTAGTAATATTCAATATTGTGATAAATCTGTTATCAACAAATTGCCTTCAGATCATTCTGGTGTATATGTAGCTTTTGTCAAAGAGTCCATAATTTGAGAAAAGATAAGATCTTGTGTAGACTGATTACTTCTAAAAACATAAAAAAACTTAAAAATAATTTAGATCACAAATTATTATCAGTGGTATATACAGGAAATAATCCTGACGACCATTATAATAAACTATTTAGTACTGTTTCCTCTGAGTATTCTAAAACATTGAAACAAAAAAGAGTAGTAGGTCATAGTAAATCACAGTTTAGTGAATGGGCTACTACCGGCATCTACATAAGTAGAAACAGGTTATATGATCTATATGCCCAAAAACAATATAACTTTAATCCTTCTTTTATAGAATATGTTAGAAATTATTCTAAAATATTTAAAAAAGTTTGTAGACGAGCCAAGTCGAATAGTATTAGCAAAAAAATAAATAATGCTCCTATTAAAATTAAAGAAACATGGAGTATCATAAATAAGGAAACAGGTAAAAATAAAACCAAAGAAAATATTTGCCGAATCAAATGTAGTGGTAAAAATACTTCAAAAACTGAAGAAATAGTAAATATATTTGATGATTATTTTACTAACATTCCTTTGGAACTCACTTCTAATGTGAGTTCTAGCGCCCAGCGTGCTGAAGCTTTGCTTAAGAGTAATGTTAGCCCTTGTGATTCTAAATTTAATTTTAAGCATGTTAGCCCTAGCGATATTATAGATGCTTTTAAACAGTTAAATTTAAAAAAATCAGAAGATCACTGGGGCATGTCAGTAGCCGTAGTAAGTCATATTATACACATAATTGCTGCCGATTTAGCTTTCATATTTAACGAATGTATTGATGAAGGCATATTTCCTAACTTAATGAAATGTAGTAAACTAATCCCCTTATTCAAAAAAGGAGAAAAAACAGACCCTGGCAACTACAGACCTATCTCTATTCTGCCATCTCTATTCTTCACTTTAAGACCAATAATCTTTTCCATAGCCAACAATACGGCTTTACTGCTGGAAAATCGACCACCGATGCAGGAGTAGCACTTATTACTAATATCTACGACGCGTGGGAAAACAGAAATGATGCAATTGGATCATTTTGCGATCTTTCTAAAGCATTTGATTGCGTTGATCATCCAACACTTTTGCTCAAATTTCGTCAATACGGTTTTGATGATAAGTCAATTAAATTAATAGAATCTTACTTAACAGATAGGCTTCGAACTGTTGATATAAACGGCGTAAAATCACACGGGTCTAATGTGAAAATGGGCGTTCCCCAAGGTTCAATTCTAGGACCGTTCCTTTTCTTAGTTTATGTCAATGACTTGCCTTACATGGTTGAGAAAGAGGCTGACATGGTGCTGTTTGCTGATGACACCTCGCTAATATTTAAAATAGATCGACATAACAGTGATGCTAGCGCGGTGAACAGCACCTTATCTTTAATTTCTGATTGGTTTTCGGCCAATAACCTCATGTTAAATGCGAACAAGACCCAATGCATTCGATTCTCTCTTCCTAATGTGAATCAAGCCTGCGTTGACATACTAATTAATGGTCAGAAACTCGATCTGGTTGAAAGTACTAACTTTTTAGGAATCACAATTGATTCGAAACTTCAATGGGGCGCTCATATAACTAAACTTTCTAATAGGCTTAGCTCTGCGGCTTACGCTGTTAGGAGAATAAGACAATTGACAGATGTAGCAACTGCTAGACAAGTGTACTTTAGTTACTTTCACAGTCTAATGTCTTACGGGATACTTCTATGGGGGAGTGCAGCCGACATTCAGACTATTTTTCTTTTACAAAAAAGAGCAATTCGTGCTATTTACGGTTTAGGATCGAGAGACTCACTGAGGAAATTATTCAAGGAAATAGGTATACTTACTTTTGCATCACAATTCATATTTGAAAATATAATGTATGTAAGGAAAAATATTTCCATGTTCAATAAAGTAAGTGATTTTACAGATAGAAATTTACGTAATAAGAATGACTTAGTTAGCCCGTATTACAGGCTGAATACAGTCAGTAAGTCTTTTATGGGGAAGTGTATACTTTTTATAATAAATTGTCAGAATCGGTCCTTGATATGCCAGACAGAAAATTCAAAGCTTATGTAAAGAAAGTACTTTGTGAGAAGGCTTATTATAGGACCGATGACTATCTTAAAGACAAAAAGGTCTGGCTTGAGCTTGGCGCGGGTCCCTCTTAAAGGTTTGTATACTTAGACATGTCATAATTTAGGTACATTGGTACATACTAAATTTACAAATTGACATTATTTTAAATTTCGTAATTCTTATAATTCAATTTAATTATGACATAATAAACAATGTAATCTCTGTCCATCTATATAACTAATTTTAAGTTTTTAGTTTGTTAGTTGACGTCTTTGGATAAAACGTGCAGTGCAGTTTGTTGCCGCTTCTTCTGCACTTGCGCCTAGGAAGCGGCGTAAACTTAGCTTTAAGTAACGATTTGACGTCAACATATTTTGTGCAAAACAAAACAAAGTGACTATTATTAAGAGATATTTTAAATATCCTATGATAATAAAGATATTTTGAATTGAATTGAATTAAGGCGAAGATATAGGCAAATGGCCTTGAAGTGTGAAATAAATTGTGAACTCGTAAATGTGGTGATAATTTTCATATTTCTCTACGTCATGCACTAGATAGCCCTTTAAATTATTTTATGAACTACCGTTAAAACTATTATTGGTGATCCGTCTAGCTTTAAAACTTGCCGTGGCCACTTTTGGCGGAGGCAAGTTTTAAAGCTAGACGGACTAATGTAAATACTTTCAACGGTGGATTATAAGATAATTTAAAGGGCTATCTAGTGCATGACGAAGAGTAATATGGAAATTATCTCCATATTTACGAGTTAACAATTTATTTCAAATGAGGGCGCCACTTCAAGGTCATTTGCCTATATCTTCACCTTAATTCAACTAATGTGAACATGACATCTTATGTAATCTTAATAACTTTTGCTAAATGTAGGATTATCTAGGTTTATTATGCAAGCGTTCTTCAGTTATAAGAGTTGGTAATATCTAGACATACTACATAATTCACATCAAATAAATTTTTTGTGTTTTTTAATATTTTTGACTTAATTTACGAATACGAGTATATACAATTGTGAAGTAATTCATAGATGAAAATATTTACTTTAAAAATTCTAGACGTAGACTTCATACAATTTCCTAAGTTAGGTGCCATAAGGTTAAGGCCATCTTGGGTCACTGTAGCACTTAATATTTCATGTGTAATCTCGCTGCCGGTTTATCGCTACTTGTAGACCTCCATAAAGTTCCTCCCTTTACGTTCAGCCTCTTTTACAGCTTCAATATGATTGACTTAATTATTCATGCCTAGAAAAATATGGCAGAACTTTTACTTTTTTTTCTCTTGCAGCTTTAGAAGTACTTAATTTATAAGTGAATATCATTAAGGCCGTACCTAAATTTTCCGGGGTCCAGTGCTGCCCCCATTTAAAATAAATCATTTCAAAGAAAACGGAGACATCATTTAAAATTTTGCAACTATCAAGTCCTAGATAACCCTTCAAAGCATTTTATGAACTACTGTTTACAGTTTAAAGTAAGAACGTTAAGCTTTACTACGCACATTTGCGAAAAACGGCCACTTTTGGCAAATGTGCGTAGTAAAGCTTAACGTTCTCATTATAAACTGTAAACAGTAGTTCATAAAATACTTTGAAAGGCTATCTAGGACTTGGTAGCTGCAAAATTTTAAATAATGTCTGTTTACGCAATGGCAACCCCACTGCAGTGGAGCCCCCTGACGGAAGGAAGAGTAGGAACCTCGCAACCATCCGCCCATCTTCATCACGTGACGGGCGGTTTTTGACGGTCAACCAATAAGCTCGGTTTACCACGAATTTTTGTACATATACCATTGGTCGAAATTGTTCCCACCACCTCTATCCCTGATACATGTAAAATTTAAAATCAAAAATATACTCGTCATCAAACTTCCCATCAGACAACTGCATTTTCATTTCTCTCAAAATTCACCACCATTAACGGCAGATCAATAAATATCCAAAAGTATCTACACGCGCCGATACATCGCTTGGTCCTTCATCACCAAATAAGAAACCAGCACCTACGGATCTTCGCAGGGTGCCCAGTGAATTCCAGTGAGTGTGGTGAGTGTTGCTTATTACCCAGGGTCCGGTACAGCTGTGTGCCGCTGCAAGCACAAGCTGTTCTGACCAGCATACGATATTCGCACGTAAGTACCTCATCTTCTCATAATCCGCCAAAATGCCGTTAACGTCCGATTCTGAAAATGTACCTAAATCTCGCGATAGGTCCCCTTATAGATATTCTTCTGACGATAAAACTGAGCAAATCATTCGTGATCTAATTAAAAAACGGGGTATCATAAAGGGAAGGCTTACCAAATTTTTAAATTACTTAGAATCCGTTAGTGTTACGACCTCAAACTCTCAATCGAAAATAGATTTAAAATTACGCATAAAAGGCGCAGATCGTTTGTTCTCCGAATTCGATAATATTCAAACTAAAATTGAAGAGAATATTTCCGACAGTTATATTAATGAGCAATTAGATCAACGTCAGCAGTTTGAGGATAGCTACTATAGTACACTAGCCCGAGCTGAATCTATTCTCAATGAGAGTGAGGTCACTAGCGAGTCCAAATCATGCAATCACGGCACTTGTTCTAACAAACAGTCATCAGTAAAATTACCTACCATTTCGCTGAAGTCATATGATGGCTCGTCATTAGAAACTTGGTTGTCGTACAGGGACACATTTATTTCACTGGTACACAATTCCACTGAAATTAGCGACATCCAAAAGTTCCACTATTTAAAATCATCTTTAACGGGTAGTGCCGAATTAGTCATAAGCGGGATTAAACTTTCTTCTAGCAACTACGCGGTTGCATGGGAACTCTTATTAAATAGGTACGACAATACTAGGTTATTGGTGCACAGCCATGTCAAAGCACTGTTTTCTATACAAGCACTGACTAAAGAGTCACCTTCACTTTTGCGCAAACTCATTGACACCATCATCAATAACCTACGCTGTCTAAAAACCCTAGGTGAGCCTACAGAGTATTGGGATACGCTTCTTATATATATTGTAGTCACTAAGTTAGATAAAACCACTGAGCGGGAGTGGGAGCAGCATAAAGGTACGCTATTGTCTAACTCTGATGTCAAGGTCAAGTTGAAGGTAGATCAATTATTGCAATTTCTTAAGGACAGGGCTGATTTATTAGAAACGTTAGCACTTTCACATAGCAAGGATAATCAGAGTAATTCTGAACTTAAAAAATCAAATACACACACTAAATCTCATTTATCACAGTGTAACGTTTCCTCAAATAAACCACAGTTTTCCGAGCGATTCTCACACAAAGCTTGTTTGATGTGCAAGGGTAAACATCCAATTTACTCGTGTACAAAATTTTTAAATTCAGATTTTCAATCCAAAATTAAATTTGTAAGCGATCACAAGTTGTGTGAGAATTGCTTGCGTTCCGGACATGTCGTTGATGATTGTAGGTTTGGTCCGTGTAGGCAATGCAACCTTAAGCACAACACACTTATTCATCCTAATACGCATAACACTTCCGTTTGCAATGCAAGTTCCCACGCGATCCATACCGACCGACTGCAGGCGGCCTCGGAAGATGCACCGCTTAGCCCCACTACGGCTCAATTACAAATCTATCATAAAAAACAAGTTGACAATCCGGTTGGCGATATCCATATGAACACTCACACTAGTACACAGTGCGGAAGTGTACCAGTCCTTTTGTCAACTGCACTAGTCGAGATCCGTGACAAATATAATAAATATCACACGGTATGCGCTTTACTCGACAGTGGTAGCCAAAGCTGTTTTATTACGCAATCACTTTGCGAACTTTTAGACATTCCATTATTACAGTCCACTAATGAAATACGAGGAGTAGGTAATTCAGTATCACAGTCGACGCAAACTTGTGATATTTGTATAAAATCAAGCCTAAGTACCTACACAATGCGCCTTAAGTGTTATATTCTACCAGAAATTACTTCGACTTTGCCAGCTATACATGAACAAAGCGCGCAGTTTAGGATTCCTGACCATGTACAGTTAGCAAATTCAAATTTTTTAGGTCGTCAAAAAATTGATATTTTGATAGGTGCTGATAAGTTTTGGGACTTGTTAGTAGATGGCAAGATGCGCTTACCAAACGGTCCGTTTCTTCAAAATACCAAACTAGGCTGGATTATTTCGGGACCCATCCATCACAATACGCGCAAAAATGGGCAGGTTCAGTGTAATTTTTCTCAGTCTATCGACTTACAATTACGCAAGTTCTGGGAGCTCGAGGAGCTACCTAAACCTCTTGATACGCTAACAGATGAAGAGCGGGCATGTGAGCACTTATTTGCTACCACTACCACGCGCAACAGTGAGGGCAGATTTATTGTTCGCATTCCCCTCAAAGAATCACCTGAGGTTTTGGGTGAATCACTTCCCCAGGCAGAACGTCGGTTCTTTTCGTTAGAAAATAGGTTATCACGCGCACCTAATAGTTACAAACAATTATATATTAATTTCATGCGAGAATATGTCGAGCTGGGTCACATGACTCAAGTTAGCAAACCAGCTAAAACTCACTATTTTACTCCTCACCATGGAGTGTTTCGCGAACATAGCACTACAACAAAACTTCGCGTTGTATTCGACGCGAGTGCAAAGACTAGTAGTTCCAAGTCGTTGAACGACCTTGAGATGGTAGGACCCCCTATACAGGGTGATTTGCTAGCCATACTGTTGCGCTTTAGACAGTTTAGGTACACCGCTATTTCGGATTGTGAAAAAATGTATAGGCAGGTATTAGTTACACCTTCTCAGCGCGACCTCCAGCTCATCATCTGGCGTGAGGATCCATCTCAACCTCTCCAGTTTTATCGCTTGAACACTGTAACCTACGGTCAAGCTGCCTCAGCTTATCTTAGCGTAAGATGCTTAAAGCAGCTAGCAGCCGAGTGCTCTGACCTCAACGTGCAAAGGCTTGTCCGCGATGACCTTTACGTAGATGACCTTTTGACCTCTGATGATGACAAAATGGAATTATTAAAAAATTGTAAAGGCGCAGTTGCATTGTTGCGGTCAGGATGCTTTCCACTGCACAAATGGAAATTCAACTTTCCAATTGAGGCTGACTCATGTGACTTCTTAGACTCAGCCACTTTTAAAGACTTAAATTTAGGCGAACAAAGTCAATGTCGCACATTAGGTTTGGGTTTTTGTAACAAGACTGACCAATTTAATTTCAATTCGCTTTTTCAAAATCAAAAGGATAATAAACCCATTACTAAGCGCTTAATTTTGTCAGTCGTTTCTCAAATTTTCGACCCGCTAGGTTTATTAAGTCCGTTTGTCATGATAGGTAAAGTGTTGTTACAGAGACTTTGGCTATTAAAATTGCAATGGGACGACCCTCTCCCAGCTGATGTCGTAAAGGCATGGAACCGGTTTCTCGACAGTCTGCCTTATCTATCCAATATAACCGTACCGCGGCATGCGTTTCAATGCAACTCGACAAAGATAGAATTACACATCTTTACAGACGCCTCACAAACTGCATATGGTGCATGTATATATGTGCGTACTATACGCGAAAGCCAGGTAGTCGTACGCCTTCTTATCTCTAAGGGAAAGGTCTCCCCGATCTCCCCGGTCAGCATCCCGCGCTTAGAACTGACAGCAGCGTTACTAGGTGCTAGGCTTTATGATAAGGTTCGCGCTTCACTCAGTCGTCCGATCGATGACGTAATGTTTTGGACAGATTCCACAATTGTTTTAGGCTGGCTGCGTATGTCGCCTTCTTTACTCAAAACTTTTGTACAAAATCGCGTTGCTGAGATACACGATCTGACGAGTGAATTTTCATGGCGTCACGTGAGCGGTAAGGAGAACCCAGCAGACCTAGTTTCGAGAGGTACCAGTCTAATAGACCTTTCTACATCAGACCTATGGTGGAACGGTCCCAATTTTTTACGCGAAATAGATTTTATTAATAATTTAAATTGTAACTTAAATAATATTTCTTCGTCCGAGCTACCTGAGCTTAAATCAAACTCAATTAATTCATTGGTAGTCAAAAATAATGATAACGAAGCTGAGTTATTATTTCCATTTCATAGGTTTTCGCAATACAATCGCATGTTACGTTCTACAGCTTATTTACTTCGTTTTATTCATAATGCGCGCAACAAAACAGATAGGCTGTCGGGCGCGATCACTGTCGATGAGCTTAGGAATGCAGGTAGTACGCTCGCCCGGTTATCACAACAAGAATCGTTCAAAGATACCTACTATTTACTTAATCACGGAAGGGGTCTCAAACCAAAACACAAGCTCGCTAGTTTGAGTTTATTTATGGACGATAACCATGTAATACGCGTAGGTGGTAGAATAAGGAATTCTCCCGACTTTGACTATGGCAAAAAACATCCCGTACTATTGTGTAGTAAACACCATTTTACTATTTTGTTATTTAGACATGAGCACATTCAATCATTGCACTCAGGCCCACAGGCACTCCTTTATCTTATACGCGAAAACTGGTGGCCTGTGTCGGGCAGAAACTTGGCTCGTAAAGTGTCTCATCAATGCGTTACCTGTACGCGCCTTAGAGGAAAAACGCTAAACCCATTTATGGGCGATCTTCCTAAGGAACGTTTAGTTACGTCTAGTTTTCCCTTTTTTCGAGTCGGGTGCGATTTTGCTGGTCCTGTTTTTATTCTAAACCGTAAAGGCAGAGGTGCTCAGTTAGTCAAGAGTTACATTTGTCTGTTCATTTGTTTTGCTACGCGCGCAATCCATTTGGAACTGGTTAGTGATCTCACTACTGACGCTTATCTACTCGATCTTAAGCGCTTTATATCGCGAAGGGGTAAGCCGTCTGAAATATTTTCGGACAACGGTCTTAACTTTGTAGGTCTACGTAATGATTTTGCTCAGTTTCTTGCACAATGTAGTTCAGATATTATTGAATACGCTCATAGCCAGTCCATAAAATTTTCATTTATTGTACCTCAAAGTCCGCATTTTGGAGGATTGTGGGAGGCTGGGGTGAAATCGTGCAAATATCATTTGCGACGTGTGATAGGCAATGCTCATCTCACTTTCGAGGAATTTACCACGGTACTCAGCCAGATCGAAGCAGTACTCAATTCCCGTCCGCTGATACCGCTATCCACGGACCCAGATGACCTGCAGCCACTCAGCCCAGGACATTTCCTCATCGGTCGTCCTCTCACCACTCCTGTTTATGCGGAGGACATCAAGGATGCTCCAGTACATCGCCTCAATCGCTACCAAAGGGTGGAGCAGTGTCGGCAGCAGTTCTGGTCACGTTGGTCAAAGGAGTATATCTCGGAGCTACAGACACGCATAAAATGGAGGGATAATACAGCCGAGCTTCACCCAGATACTCTCGTCGTCGTGAAGGACAACAATCTTCCTCCTCTCAAATGGCAACTGGGTCGAGTCATCAAAGGCATACCCGGAAAAGATGGCATTTCACGAGTTGCTGACATCCAGACGTCCTCGGGTATCATCAGACGCCCCTATGTAAAGATTTGTCCTCTCCTGGAGAATGAAGACGTAGATAAATCTTTTTAAAGCTGATGCTTTCAAGGCCGCGGGCATGTTTACGCAATGGCAACCCCACTGCAGTGGAGCCCCCTGACGGAAGGAAGAGTAGGAAACTCGCAACCATCCGCCCATCTTCATCACGTGACGGGCGGTTTTTGACGGTCAACCAATAAGCTCGGTTTACCACGAATTTTTGTACATATACCATTGGTCGAAATTGTTCCCACCACCTCTATCCCTGATACATGTAAAATTTAAAATCAAAAATATACTCGTCATCAAACTTCCCATCAGACAACTGCATTTTCATTTCTCTCAAAATTCACCACCATTAACGGCAGATCAATAAATATCCAAAAGTATCTACACGCGCCGATACAATGTCTTCGTTTTCTTTGAAATGATTTATTTTAAATGGGGGCAGCACTGGACCCCGGGAAATTTAAGTACGGCATTAACCAGTAAAGCTACGAAGAAAAT
Organism: Acrobasis repandana; assembly: GCA_963576875.1. NCBI lineage: Eukaryota > Metazoa > Arthropoda > Insecta > Lepidoptera > Pyralidae > Acrobasis > Acrobasis repandana. Next base: position 4,032,051 of record OY756223.1, on the reverse strand, counting down.
CATTCAATTTTTTCATAATTTCAGCCTTATATCGTCAACTAGAGATAGGCTTCTCCCAGGGATTTCCTAAATGACCGATCTGAAGCAGTCTGCATCCTGTGTTTTCCAGCGACCTTGTACAGGATGTCTAACCTTGTAGGTGGGTGTCGCTTCGGTAGCCAGTAGAGAGAAGAAAAATAAAGTTATTTTTATGTTATATGCGGCAAACGAACAATCGGGTCACCTGATGGTAAGTGATCACTACTGTCCATGAACAACTGCAACACCAGAGTGTAACAAGAGCGTTACCGGCCTTTCAGGAAGAAATAGACTCGTTTTTGAAGGTTTCAATGTCGTATCGGTTCGGAAACACCGCTGCAGGAAGTTGATTCCACAGTTCGGTCGTACAACTTCAATAATACAACTGTCACCAGCACAAAGCAAACTTGGTACTTACAACCCAAACTTTTTTACAAATAATAACAACTCGATCAGCTCACTCAAGAATAATTCGGAAATAATAACCTAGTTTCAGAACAAGCCATTTGCTTGGTAATTTTCATAATAAAAATGTGTAAGGAAAGCTTATTTTCCGTTATGCTGGCAGTGAAATCTTGGCATCGATCGAGGACCACCTCTACAGACCAACTATTCCGATAGACAATGAAAATTATATACCTTAGTTAGCGCCAATACAATACTGATACAAATTATTAGATTATAGAAAACAGATGACAAAAGGCGGCCTTATCACAACTGCTATAACATCCAGGCATCCGACATACTTGGAGATGTTTGACGAAAACAGATGAGGTACGAAGTTATAGGCAAGAGAGAAAAAAAATTAACTCTAGATACAATAAATATAATAACATTTTATTTCACAATACGGGGCTCCAAATTCACTCGTTCACCTTTCCGATAGCGAATGAATATCGATAGCTTTTCTTTAAAATAATTCATAATTTAAATATAAATAAATATTACATGTAATATACTCAAACTAAACTTATTACTTTTGAAAAAGCTTGCAAAAGTCTTATTTCTAAATAAATATTCTTTGAATGTAAGAATAGTACTACTCGTAAATTTCTATGTATACACCCGTGGCATGGATTGGATTGTCAGATGAAAGTGATACAATTTTTCCGCCGTTTAATATGATATAAAAATACTTGATACCATCCCTGTAATTAATTTCTTATTTTATTTTTCTATCTAGTTTGAAATACGACACCCAATGTTTCCTTGTTTTCTTAATATTCCTCTTCTCCAGTCTATACCATTATACTTATTAATTTTTTCCTATATTTTATTATTAAAACTCCCAATTTGTTTTTAAAATATTTTATTTTTCTCGTTGGTAACTCTTCATTTTGTGACTCCTACCGGGAAAGCGGCAGCGCTGAATTTTCTAAAAAAAATCAAATTTCTTTTTGACAAGTCTGTCTGTACTCTGCAACAAATTTGTACCTTTTAAATACAGACAAATCCTAAGGCCTTAGGCTTTGTGACTTACGGCCTTAGGGCCTTAGGGCCGTAAGACCCAAAGTCCACATTCAGCATGATGGTAGATGCGAAGGAAGAAAATTGATTCAATCCATTCCTTCAATTGGCTTTTGCGATTCAATAAACCAGGTTATATCTTTCCCAGATATTTTACACAAGAAGTAACAAGTCTGTCTGCACTGTGCAACCTATTTCTATCCGTGCCTCGGACATCCTTCGAGGGCAAACGCTCATCAGTATTCTGGGCCGTGTCTTCTCAAAATCAAGGAGTATGTGATTCGATTTCTATACACTGCGGTATCTGTATAGAGATGGATTCGGCATTACTTATAACTTAGCTCAGGATATGTTGCTGATATTCATGGCCTATATAGTTGAGATTTCATCTGAGCGAGGGATTTAAACGGATCAAGCTTGAGCTGATTCATTTCTATAAGATTAAATATCTTAGGTACCTACTCTAAATCTTACCGATCGAAATTTAAATTTGATTTTGTTGAAATAAACACAATAAGCTTTATTTTTTTCGTGTGTGTGTTAAATCATCTACGGTAAGTAGATGATTTAACACACACATTTAACACACTCTATTTACGTCTAAACTACGAGTAGCTTGAAGACTGATGACTACGAGAATCAAGGGGAGCTTAAGATATTTTTATGCCACTTTTGGTCACTAATCAAGTGTGGACCACGCCCGGATTCACTTAACTTGTTGAAGTGCTAGAAATGTATGCTGACCATTAAGTTTTTTATCATAAAGATGAATATATATATATAGGCTATGGTTGTATCAACTCACGCAGAAAATAAAACTAAGAAATTTTGTATAGTCGAGCCTACAGTCGAGCGTAAAACAGCTACGCCAAGATCAAGTCAATTCAATATCGCTCCTCAACTTCGGGCCTTGGAAATATTGAACAATGCGTCAATAAATACCATACTTTCTCTTTTATTTGGACTCCAGCTGTAAAGATACGGTCGTAACACCAACACGAGCTTGGACGTATATATAGCTTTTTTATAGGAGGGATCTATTGCCTTGTTAGGTCGTAAGTACTAGAAAAACATTAAATGTGGTGCTTAGCAAACGGGCATTTTTTAAACTCTAAAAATATGGCCTCAAATCCCAAATTTATTATTACTATTATTTTTTTCTATTTACCATAATTTTTTACGGGAAATAAGGTTTACTGCTTTTAGTATATCTACCTGCTGAAAGGGAATTAAAGTATCGAAGTTTTAAATCTTGAAGGAAGATAAAAAAAATTTTTTTCCAACTACACAGTAATGTTATTATTAATCACTAAAAAACCGATCACAAAGTGAGTGCTTATTGCATCAAACCAAAACAGTGCAATAATGGTTGTATGAAATCTCATTGTTGCACTGTTTTACTTTTTAATTTATCATTATTGCACTGTTTTACTTTTTAATTTACCATAGATGCCAGGCACAGATGTTTAAGTTTTAATAAAAATGTATGCATTCAATCAAAAAGATACTGGCTGAAAAAAAAAATTGGCCGACGATAAAAGAACTTGTTAAAAAAACAAAAATCGTGCATTCTGTACCATTGTAAAAGTTTTAAAGTCAAATTATTTTACAAAAGAAAATATTTTTAAAATGGAAAATGACAGCGAAAGTGATAAATTCGATTTGCACGACAAATTCAACTATAGAGAGCATATAAACAGCTGCAAATTATATTATTAATAACCTTTAACCGCAAAAGTTCCGGGTAAAATAAGTAAGTTAAGTTAGTAAATAATGTGACGTTACACGGGTAAAGGTACCTTGTGGACGGTGGCACTTACGACATTGTGTTTATTCAAGCTAAGTTAATTGTACGAATTGTTTTTCTAAACGTCCTAAGCGCCACCGTCCATAAGGTACCTTTACACGTGGACCGTCACAGTTTTGTTTACAATTTGTATTTTTTTTTCGTACGTATATTTTATACTCAAAGAATATAAGAAGTTGAAAGAAAAGTAGACTACGCACCTTGCTGAAGTGAGTAATTAATGCACTCGTGTTAATTTAAAAACATAGCACTCGTGCAATAATGAATCACTTTGTGCTCGGTGCAGTAATCTAATATTACTTATGAAAGAATATTAAAATAAAAATTAAATACTTTTCAAAGAAAAAGCTCAGCAATTGAGAACATTTTGATAAAAACACAGAAAAGATTTATCAATTTAAGGAGTTTTACTACTTCATGCCCCCTAAAACCCTGCCTACTTATATACGCCAATGTACACGTCCAACCTTTACCCCGCAGACTTGGCACTTTTTTATTTTTCCCCGGGAAATATGCTTTACGGCTGGGATATGATGATTTCCGGGTTTTGTTGACGAATGCTGGAAGAGAATTGAAATTTCAGCGGTAGCAGTTATGATCTACTCGTGTAGCACTTCTGATGGTGATGTGTTATTTATTTAGTGTCGCATTTGAGTTTTCGAAGTAGGTATTGTACGTCCAATTATGTAGAGTACCTTCAAGTACTACGGCCATCCCCCGACTTGGCTTTGTCTAGTATCCATAATCATACACTGTTCACAATAAGTTTATATAAAGGAGTGAATAAGCTCTTAAATATGAGAACAACTTGTTTTAGCTATATGAACAATCATAAATATGGGACTTTCCCATATACTTTCAGTTAATGGAACAATTTTTTTTGTATGGAAAAGATGCCGTGTGGTTCCCGGCAGAGTAGAATAGGACCACTCCAAGTCTCCGGTGGATGTCGTAGAAGGCGTCTTAGGAAACACAAGCTAAACAAAGCTTATAAACATCAATGAGACCTCTCAAACCCGTCTGGCCAGCGTGGAGAGTGTAGGACAAATCCTCTAACTGCTCTGGCTAATATATGGCTATGGTGGTACAGAGAGGGTTGTGCTCCTGCAGTGGAGACTAAAAAAGACCTAAATGTAGAAAGAAAACAGAGACACTACGTTATTTTGTTTGATAAAACGCTACCAAAAACCAATTAGTTAAATGCCTAAGTAAGGTTACGTCGCTGTAAGTTTGTCGTAACATACATATTATTATATACATACTTAAATACTTAATAATATATTTAAAGATATTTTCGTACAAAACTTAAATTTAAATCAGTACCATAAGGAAAATAATCGAATTCAATTCACTCCAATCATTCTAAGAACAATAGATTTACCAAACCCAAAGGCAGTGTGAAAAAGTGTATAAACGCTTGCATTTCAATTTTCCGATACATTAGAGAGTGGTCGGGAACTGCGGCGTGATTGATTCCCGATCCGGATGAGAATTTGTTCAACTGTAATATATCCAAACTGGGGAAGACAGCGAAAAGTTGTTTCACTTTCGCTGTTTTAACCGGCTACCACCTGACGTCAAGTTTCGGAATGCGCAGTTGTTGCATCAGATGTTTGTACATAGTCATCGCTTCCTATAACATCCACAGAAATAAATGGATTAATCCAATTGAATTCATCATGTTAGACTGGAGGTCCCGGGTTCAGGTCAAGATGGAAAAAGATCTCTTTTTAAATTGACGTGGGTCATAGATGTTCAATTGGTCTAAATATCAATTAATTTGTGCAAATTAAAGGAAGTCTTCAAGATTGATAGAACATAAATGTTTTATTTATCTTAACACTTTTTTGGAACACCAAAGTAAAAATCCAAAACTACAAATGGCGGACTTAATGCTAAGATCATTTTCATCCAGTCTACAATATGATAGGGATAACCAAAGAAAAAAAAGAATTGTGCGGCGCAAAAAAGCTAAATAACTACAATGACTACCGATATAATATATAAGTACATGCAAATTTCCATACAGACTTACCCACCCGTATGTATAATTTTTTAATACAAATACTTTATATGAACTATTATGAATATATATCCCTAATAAAATACATACATATACTATATAATAGTATACCATTATACAAATATAATATTATGTCAAATTGTATGCTAAATGTTCTTCGATATTGGTTCATTACAGCACACAAACAGCTTCAAAGTCTCATCTGCGCAAGATAATCAATATCCTTATCTATATGCATATCATCTGCAAGCCATTTGTCCGGGGTAATTACTGCAATTCCTTGCATTATGAACGCATTCCGCTCATGCAGCCCATAAAATACAATTTGCCACAAGATTTAACTTCTAGACACTTGGCGCCCGGCGCCCCTCGCAAATTGTGTTTGCCTACTTCGAAGATCTAGGAGGATAGATTATTATACAACGTGTTAATGATAACGCAATACCTCTCAGATGGTACCTCAGCCCATGAAACTGAACAACTTTTGTTCTACAACTTTCACGAAACACACAAAAAAAATTAAAATTTTCATACGAACTGATCAGCTGATCGAGTCAATTTGTATGAAAATCCGAATTTTATTTTTGGCACTTGGGAATGTTGTCGAACAAAAGTTGTTCAGTTTCATAGACTGAGTTACGACCTGAGAGGTATTGCGTTATCAAACAATCATAGTCAGATCTTTTTAGTTTCCACTACAGGAGCACGGCCCTCTCTATACTAGCAGAGCCATATATAAGCCACAGCAGCTAAACGATTTGACCTACACTCTCCATGCTGGCCAGACGGCTTGGAGAGGTCTAGTCTCTAGTTGCTAATAAATACCACAATATTTTTGTTAACCATTAATTGCCTTCTCATCGCCCATGAATCTGTCTACTTCTTCTTCATCTAAGCGCGTTCCCAGTTGCATCCTCAGCTGTGTTGCTTCGAAGCCCGGGATGCGCTTTCCCGCTTTTTCTTCTCCAAATATAACATGCATGTTAATGGTCACCCAAGGATGCCAAAGACCTTGCGAAGTGGAGAAGAAATAGCTGGAATATTAAAATCGATTTGGCTATAGTTTTACGACCGGCCGCCTGCCTGACGTCAACCCTCTTTGGGAATGTATTTGAGTGAAAAGTTTTACAACTGGCCGCTGCCCAACGTCAAGCCTCCTTAGGAATGCAACTGTAGCACGAGCTTTTTATGCTTAATCCTTTAGTCGCCTCTTACGACATCTCATGTATCTGTCTACTATGTTAGGGATACAGGCGAGGTTTTGTTTTTCAACTGTGGCCAACTCTGGTGTTAGATTTCTCAGCTGTCTAAAAGCATCTGATATAACGATGACAGCCGAGACCAACGGATTAATGTGTCTTCCGAAACATTTTTTTTTAATACTCTTTATTGTTCTAAAGTAAAATATACTTTTAACAAATGGCGGACTTAATGCTAAGAACATTTTCTCCCAGTCAACCATAAGGATAAACAGAAAAGTAATTTGTTCGAAACAAACATGAAAAGGTCGAGATTTTTTATGCTACTTGTCACCCATCCAAGTGCGGACTACGCCCAGTTTCACTTAACTTGCGAAAGCTAGTAATGCGTACTCCCACCGGACCAATGAGGTCCTACAGACTCTACAGACGATATGTAAGTATTAAATCTACACAGCGACCTTATAAAATAAACACGCAGAGTTACTGAGAAAGCAAAACTAAATATTTGTCTTCAACAGTCACTTTCAACTTTGCAAACTTTAAAAGTGAAAAACATAATGAAAATGACGTACTGCACTTTAGTTTTGGTCTTTGTGGAGTGGAGTTGAGTCATTTGGTCTAGAGAGACTAAGACGCAGTCGCATTATGTAAACGGTTAAAACATGTGCGTCAATTTAGTTCAGAGTTACACAATACTGAAATAAAAAGCAAAGTATTCTATTCTTTTTTAGAACTATTTTTACGGCTCTGGATACGAGACCTTTAGAGCCTATCTTAAGTTTTTCGTTTCTTTATTCTTAACAATTTTCAATCAAAGGTTGGTACAGGTCCTTTGATTGCTTCAGGAGAGCTTCTGATGACAAATATATGCGGGTCCAATGGTTTTCATAGCCGATTGAGTGACAGGCGGCGCCTAAAGACGTCCACCACAGTCCGCTTAACAAATATCACTACAGCCGTATTATGACTGTCCACTTTAACTATTTCACATATTGTTTATGAGCGTAAGCATTTATAACACCAAATTACACCAATTTAACATTGTAAAATCCATTAACATCAAATTGTATAAATATTCTATAAAAAATATAAAGTTGGGTAGGTTAGATACTTACCTAACCTACCCAACTTTCCTTTGCTGGATTCCCTCTAATATATAGTTGAGTTTAGCAATGGCTGATCCATGCGGTCGACTCGTGAACATCCGTCTTTTAAGACAACAAAGTATTAATTATTTCTGTAAATTCTGGATTTGGCACTCGTTCGCAAGCTTTACATGTTATATTGTAATACGAGTAACATTGTATTATACATAATATCTTTGTAGACTGACAAAGCCCTAATGGCGTGTAGGCGACCAATACTGTGTAAATGTGTTTTTTTTTTTTGGCGTTTTTTCTCAGGTGGTCATTGCGAAACACTAGTATCGGTAGCTTTTTTAAAAATTAGACGTCATGTTCACTAAAATTATTGACGTTTAAAAGTTCCTGCAAAGGCCTAATTACTGAACAAATATTTGATTCTTTGATTCAACAGGAAAACTTGAGTCATTACTCATTAAAAATCCAAACACATAGAAGAAAAAAACAATAATAGATGTCTTCGATAACATTTTTGCATCCCCGGTTGGTCCATTATGAATTGATTTGTATTCTAAGGCAGTGTATTCAAATCAGTTATTGTGTTTGTGCGAAGGGGGCAAACCTACTGTAATATTTTTCTACAGAACGCGATGCATAAGCTATATTATATTGTAGCGGAAGTTAAATTTAATGTATACATAAATACCACTACATTAATATCTATGTTATACAGGCTTTTTGACATTTTAACCACCAGCCAAAAATTTATTGCAAGTTTAGTCCATTAGGCAAAAAATTCGCGAATCAACGCTCATCCAATACGATTTTGTATGGGAGTAGGTAATACGAAAAGTTTTTAATCGATTTTCAAAATATATATTTTTTGTAGAAAATAGTAATGTGGACCGAACTTGCTCCAATGCTGCTGATGGTTAAAACGGCACCCTGCACATACCTTTGAGTCTTCTGTCTATCCCATAACGTAAGGGACGGGATAGACATAAATAAGACGTAACGCAAGGGACGGCCTAGACAGAACACTCAAATGTCATTTTCAGCAAAATGAAAGGCGTGAAAAATAAATCAAAATACGTGTAGTATCCGGTTACTGGCTGAAGCATGATGCGGCTTTTACCATGTGCGCGAAATTTTTGTACTTTCTAAGCTTTGTGAGAAAAAAAAGCTTTAAACGGATAGATTAGGTATCTATTTACAATACAAAAATACACTGCGATATTTATTTCCGGTTACAAAATGAGTCAGACAACACCAAGGAAAAATGCGTATTTTTGTCTCGTTTGACACACTTCAGAACGAAAGTTATTTATAAACAGCATTTTCAATTCGACGTTCAGCTCCGGTATGGTCTAGTGGCTAGGATACCTGGCTCTCACCCAGGAGGCTCGGGTTCGATTCCCGGTACCGGAAATAATATTTTGTCTTGAGAAATCCTTGATTCATTTTTTTGCCTGATGATCTATGTGCGGAGTTCTAGAGTAAAATATACTCGTATAAAGGTGTATAAAATTGTACTTAGTAAAGGTTATTACCTATGAATGTATGCTCTTTGCCAAAAAAAAATAGTTTTGGTAAAGAAAATCTCGTTAGACCCTATTAATTGTTACGCTTATATGTATGAAATAACAGATAAACCATTACATCCAGAGAACGTGATTACACGCTAACCCAATCCCCAACTCTTGAATATCGGTAATTTCGGTCGCATTTCCTCAGGAATCCGGCTCCGAAACATCTAAAACTAGATCAGGCTGGTCATAAATCAATCAACTGCGACCGCTGGAGGGTTGAAAAAAACATCCCTCGGCGCGGAGGCGAAAAATTGCGGACTCGGATCAAGTTGCGCGAAAGATGTTGTAGGATTTGGACCGTGATGTTTTTGTTTATATATTTTTATTATAGGTAGGCTTTGTTAGAAATTAAGTTTAAAGGCGTAGAAGTTGGCCGAAGCAATATGTGTAAACTTGAAATCCTCTTATTAATGTTGGGTCGTTCAACCACCTTTAAGATTGGTGACTTCACCAACCCAGCCCAGTGCTACTCAACGTTTAGTGTGCAGTGTGCAGCAGTGATCAAGGGGAAAGTGGACCTCGCAAGACAGACATAGTTGGAAAACACCAAGAACCCAGAGGAGTGGGGATGGATACGCAGTAACACGGGTCTATTGCCACAACAAACAACTAAAGATGGCACCTTGTCTCACCTGAAAACAATTTCGTGTCGCTGCAAGATGGCTTGCACTGGAACCTGCTCTTGTCGTAAGGCAGGTAAAATGCTCCTTTATCTGCAAGCAATGCTGTGGTCACTGAGCTACCCGAGGCAGAGCAGGATGAAAACTTCCTACCACCATCTACCACCACCACAGCCGCCAGAAGAAGAGCCGGGGCTTTTTAATCGACTCAGGAAATTATGACTGACCACTCCATGCACAATAAGTAGGTACTACAATTTTCTCCAAAACTTTGTACGTGTTATATAAATAAAATATCTTATATGTAACTTATTTGTATTATATGTAGTAATTAATTTAAATAATTTGTGTTTGCTTATTTTCTTCTTCCTTAGTCATACTTTAAGATCATTATTATTGATGATAGGTAATACATCTAATTTGTAAATTCTTACCATTGAGGCTTTGTAAATACGGGTAAATACAAACGCTAAACTAAGATACTTACTGCCAATTGCCAGGAGTAATAACCAATTTTGACAAATGTGGTAGGTACTCAGTACACTCAGAATTTGAGTCTAGTACCTACATGAAATAAAAATTTAAACAATCTGTTCTCATTTGGGCCCTCTTTGTTGCAGTGTCATGTCGCAAAATGTGTACAGCGGCTTAAAATTTATTTAAACAAGCATAGTACTATAATTGTTATTAAAATTTTATAAAAACACATTTAACGATTAAAAAACTATAAAAACCTTACGTTTTCAATACTTGGGTTATTTATAATTTCCCATATGATCAACGAGATCTATGTACTTACGTACTAGAGAAGACGCCACATACCACAGTTGTGTTCTGTTCATCATATGCTATCACTGTTAACCTCACATTAGTACTCGCTAGCAATACGCGCATAACACTCCACAATTAATTAAAAAAACACTGTTAACTTAGTCAAAAATGCCTTGGTGTGCGTAGATACTGCACTAGTAATTCAAAGAACAAAGCAAAATATGAAGGAATAACTTTCTTTCGGTAAGTAACTAGATTTCATTGATTGAAAATTAAATACGGATTGCAAAATGTCGGCTGCCATAATGAATGAAATGAGTGAATGATCTGTCAACCAATGGAATGATTCGTCATAGACTAACAAAACAGAAGTGAAATGTAGACATCATAAATATGCCTACATTTCACTTTCTTCATGGGAGCATCGAAAAACTATTTGTTTGCTACTCAGTTATTAATGTTTGTAAAACGTTTAAAAATGTTTAAGTTTTATAATTTTTATCTACATACGAGTATGCTATAAATGCTTTATAGCATAGTATGTCATATCTCGTAACGTCTCACTAGGACCTCCGAGAGCTCAAAAATTTTGTATGTGGGGGCTGTATCCCTATAAGTGCCCTGCGCGCCGCTTACACATTTTTGATGTTTTATTATGTTTGTCTCTATAATTCTGTTTCCTCGTAACTACTACGCGGCTAAATCGATTTTGATAAATTATTAAATAACTATAAGCCGATTACAAATCTTCATATATATAATCTAAATAAAAATATGTAATTTAGACCCAATACCTACGTATATGATTATATAATACATTAAATACAGAGTTATATAGATAAATACAGAGATACAGAGATAAAGAAACAGATATGTGCAGTTTAACTTTTACCTTTATAAATATGATAGTCGTGAGTCTACATTCTAAAAATCTATAAAACCATACAACCATCCATACACCCATCCGTACATCCAGCCATACTTACCAACATTCGCATTTATTAAAATATATGTAGGATTTAATTTGAACCACGTACTCGTAGTTATGTAAAAATATATTGACCTTTCTGTACTACTCTCGTGTTTAGTCTATATTACCAAAAAGGACATGGCCGTGTTTGAAGACGCCGAGTCTATATATTTATGTCAATGCATATGATAATCCATTTTTTATACCGCCATACTTACTGAACGAACGAGATGTCATTAATCATTCCATGCCTATGAAACTTAGAACAGTAGAATTTTGATAAACAAATTCAATAAAACGCCATCTAGTCAACAAGTTCTGACCTAACTCTTAATGCGTGTTATAGAATATCAAATGGTAGAGAAATTCGACATGCGAGGCTAATCACATAATAGCTCAGTTGTTTAGAACGTGGACGTATTTTAACCGAGATCGCGAGTTCAAGTCCAAGTTCTTTTATTCCTTTGGTGTTGCGAAACATTGCTACCAGATGGCGCCACTTGTTTGAACTTATGTTAAAGCTACAATTTCCTATACAATATGAATCATTCATGTTCGTTCATTTCATTTGTCAATCGCGTTTTGTTTTACTGTCTGTCATCAAACCTCTTGACAGCAAATCACTTTAAATAATGATGCAAGATGTGAAGTTGTTGATTTGTTTTTATTATATTTTTTTTATACCATACACTTTTTATCGTATTGTAAAAAAATATATTTCAGTGAACAACTGTAGTGAACAAAACGCTCCGTCGAAGTGCATTACCCATCGTGTTGCCATTGTTGCCAGATAGCGTCACTGCTATTTCCCAATGTAGAAAAAGTAAATTACTTTTTTATATAGTGTACAAACGTCCACAAAATCTAAAAAAATCTTTTTGTAATCTAATGATTTTTTCCTACAAAATGACGTAATAATACTTGCTGCGACACATAGTGCAACAATGAGGGCCCAAAATGTATGAAGCGATCTAACACATTATTTGTAAGTTTTTCTGTAAGAGTGCCTATTTCCAAACTGCAAAAAGTTGGGGAAAACTTCGTTTTTTTACTATGGTTTTCTACTATACCTTTTAACCAAATTATTAAGGTTTAATACTTATTAGACGCAGATTTGTATGTTCTTTAATTAGTTGATAAGTAACTTTTCGCTAGATTGCACCGTATAGAAGTTATAAGCAATAAACCAAAAAAAAAAGTTCCAAAATGTTAAGTAGCTGCCAAAAGTTGACCGGAGATATCTAGTGTTACCATTTTTGATATTTACTCAGATGCACCCCTACACCCTACACACAAGATAAAAAAAAATAAAAAATACTTACACCACCGTTTTTAACCTTTACCGACGGACCTATAGAACAAGTGTATAATTAAACATTGAAAAAGAAAAAAAATCACACCGGAAACCTTGGCATCAACAAAAAAGCGCTCAATTTGTCACTCCGCCGACCCGGACGCTTAAAATGGGCTGTAAAACTTTTAACACCGACCTGAGCTTCTCAACATCCACACTTACAGATCCAACGGAACTACATAAAATGGAATGGGAGGCGACCGGAAAGAAATAAAACGGAAGGTCGCCCATCCCAGCAGTAAAACTACTGCTGGATGGATGAAAAAACGGGAAGGAACGCAGAATGGGCAGGGAAAGTCGTAGAGATGTGTGCTTAAGATTTGAATAAATAAAAATAGGATCGGGATTTCGTTTTGTGTTTTGCGGTGAAAATAAATAGGAACGTGAAGTGTGAATAATTCTGATATTCCTCTCTCCAGCGCCATTTTTCAAAAAAACACTTATTAAAATATAGGAAAAAAAAAATAAGAGGTTTGTTTAAATCGTAGCAGGATTAGATTAGATAGAAACAACGAAAATACGTGTTTCATAGGAAGGAATTGGTGGACCCATTTTTGTAACGCGAAGTCACTAAATACTTGTTTTTTTGTATAAAATCGTTGTAAAAATTGCAAATCCTTCTTATTATAAAACCCAGACTAACTTTGTTACTAGGTTTGAACTATTGTCCGCCAAAATCAAGATAACATCTAATATTATATCACTATCACTTGTCAATGTCAACTTGATTTGGGTGAATAATGGTTTAAACCTAGAAACAAAGTTAGTCTTGGTTTTATAATAAGACGGTTATAACAAATGGCGGACATAATGCTTAGCACATTTTCTCCCATTTAACCATGTGATAGGGATAAGCAGAGAAAATTTCGGCTATTGAGTAAAGTGAGCAAAGAGGCGGCGCAAAAAGCATATCTTGAAGATATCTGATAATGAAAATTTTGGTTTATTAATAACCCTGGAATCTTAAACGTAATTATTATTATTGCTAAGTCAAACAGCACTTTATTCGAACTTTAAATAACAAATATAGCCTTTAACCAGCAGTGAAACAGCATCGGCTTAAAATAGAAATAGAAATCTTGACAAACTAACCCTTCCCTTTAATTTCATACACGGCTCCAAATGTCATTAAATGTCATCAAATAAAATTAACATTGACAAAGGATAATCTAGTACTAAAACATCAACATCGTTCAAGACAAGTGCTGAAAACACTGCACTCTGGTCTTACAAAGGTTGATAAAGAAACAATTTGTATTCAATAAGCCGAGCCCACGGGAAGTGCCCGGAATGTTGCCGCCAAGCGAATTTTTATCCGAGGGCACAGAACTTAAGTTTCTAGAAGTGTCAGTGGCAATTATAATTTTGTGGAAGATTCACGGCTCCGGTTATCTAATGTTTTGCTTGTTGACATAGATGCCTGATGTAGTATACCGATACATTATCCCTAACGGGGCAGACAGAGTCTAAGGAAACTTCAATTAAACAAGAAATTCAATTTAACAAACAACGGTTTTTTACAAGGTTTTATTGCGAGGCCTAAATATGAGTTTGGGCTTATTACAAATGTAATTTAGATGCAGTATATATATACGTAGTTTTATATACAGGCTTCCTGCAGCCACCTACCGCCTCTATCAACAGATCAGTTCTTCTTATTATAATAATAATGCATTGTCATCTGATTTACATTAGCATACAAAATTTTATTTCAATCAGAAACCTGCCAAGTGGCTCAAAAAATTGCAAGATTAGAACCAAACAAATAAGAACAAACAGAGCAAGCTAAATTAAAGCTTGTAAAATCAGTGCGTAAAGCAGGAATTTATGATGTGTTGCGACACTTACGGCAAATAAAAGGTAGAGAAGTAGCTAGAGAATTATTTACAAGAAAGGAAAATACAATAGCATTTGATGAAGTAGGAAAATATTTTGGGTTGACAGCGTGTGTCGAATTACCTTGGTGTTGTATGGAGGCTCAGGTTAAAGGCATCAATAGGCTATGGTAATCACTTACCACAAGGTGGGCCGTATGCCTGTTTGCAACTTAACAAAGTTGCATAAAAAATGCCACTTCAAGACAAACTACATCCCCCACAGCTGATCCATGCTATCCTTACCGAGCCTAAACAATGTTGAGCAAATGGGAAACGACGTCGGTTATGAAAAAGGGTGCGTTCCGAAGCAGCAATTTGAGACGTGTTGCGACAGATGAAAGGAGAGAAGTGCCCGGAGAATATCGTTTTCAAGGAAGGTCACTGGGGAAATGGCTCTGATCCTGATTGTTATCAATTACAATCTCATCACCCTAAAGAGAGCTTAGCTCTGCCTGTTCTGTAAAATAAAAGACAATGCAGTATTAACTAGGTACGAGAACAATCGTGTGAGCTCTGAACATTTTGCTTTATTTAATCTAGTTTGTTTCAGGACCTATGGTTCTGTTGCGTTGACACCGTGTATTTCCCGGTAGAGTAGAATAGGACCACTCCAAATCTTCCCGTGGATGTCGTAGAAAACGATTTAGAAAACACTTAATGAAACCTCTCCAACCCGTCTTGCCAGCCTGGAGAGTATAGGCCAAATCCTCTAGCTACTCTGGCTAAGTATGGCTCTGGTAGTACAAAGAGGGTCGCGCTCCTGCAGTGTTGATGATAATGATGATGTTGAAGGACTGCAGCGGATAAGTAGCAATTTTCTACATGGCGTATCCATAGCACAGAATAAATAAAACTAACGTACAGAAGTCTCACTCAGCAAAGAAATTCAAAGAAATATCTACTCAATGTGGCTAGCGATATGGTTTAATTAAGCTCACGTCAGAACTCAGCACCTTTTCGTAAAGATACCTAGACATCCATTGCAAGCCAATTTCGTTCTTATTACTCTGGACAAACGATTCGTATAACTGAATTTACCACCCGGCCGCCTGCGCGCGTAGTAATAATGTAGGTACATTTTCGATACCTAAATGGGGAGTACCTAACACAGGCCTGTCCATAGTCTGCCATTGACATCCCTAAACAAGAAAATTCCATAGATACTTACCTATTTTGCGCTGATACTTACCTATGATCGCTGTCTGTCGGCCTTTATCAACGAAAGACAAGACTGTTAGAGTTTTTGTCTGTTTATCTGTGCGTTTGTGCGCGCTATCGACGACCTCCGTGCTCCGTGGCGTAATGATTAACACGCTAGATCGCTAATCCGGAGGTTCTGGGTCGATCCCCAGCCAAGGCAAGTTGGAAAATGGCCTTTTTCAAATTGTTCTGGATCTTGGGTGTTTATATAAAATTATTTGTAATTACGTATTTATCATAAAATATAGTATCGTTGAGTTAGTATCTCATAACACAAGTTTAAAACTTACTTTGGGGCTATCTTAGTCAGTGTGATTTGTCCTTATGAATTTATTTATTTATACCTATATTGCGGTAAGCTTCACTTAAAATTTAGTGTTTCTTTTATTTCAAATAGGTCAAAAATAGGAATATCTTTAACCAATCACTTTATAGAATAACGTGGAACATTTAATAAAAATTATATAAATTCCACACGAACGAAGCCGCGGGTAGCTGCTAGTGTACAATAATAAGGGTAACATTATAACTCTTTTACAAAAGCAGTCATAGTAACTAAGTTATGATGCAAAACTTGAGCCATTAGCCAAAAATAATGTATCTACGGTATAGAGACATCACGGTGCCATGCTGTGCCGAGTCGCTTAGCTCTCAAACCGTGGTGAATAAAATGAGCATCGTGCTGTGATATGTGGTGCATAAGACATTCAAAACGCAATTTACTAACAGACTGATCAGATAATTAAATAGAGAATGCAAGTGCAAGGCATAGAATGTACCAGCTGATTCTATTCCCGCTCAGATTTAAAAGGTAATAACCTATATAAAGGTTAAAAAATTGCATAAAATATGCATTAACAATGTGGTTGTGGCCTAAAACAATTACAATCAGCAGTACAGCACTAGCATACAATCTGGCTGTGGCCCAAAATACGTTACAATCTACAGCACCAGATTGTTACTGCAGATTGTATGCTAAATTGTGTCGTGTGTTAAGGCGAGATGAGTTCACAGCTCGCAATACTGTGCGTGTTTTTGAAAAATCACTGTAATTAAACTACTACAGTTTATTTCTTATTGTAGTCGTACCAATG
This sequence comes from Acrobasis repandana, assembly GCA_963576875.1. Lineage (NCBI taxonomy): Eukaryota > Metazoa > Arthropoda > Insecta > Lepidoptera > Pyralidae > Acrobasis > Acrobasis repandana. The sequence goes on along the minus strand of OY756223.1, from coordinate 4,014,977 downwards.
CCAACTGCATCTGAACTGTGATTTGGTATTTGAAATGCAGTTTGCCTAGAGCCTAATGGGCAAAGGCCTTCCTTTTTTTCTCTTGTTTCTGTCCATTGGATTATTTTGCCATCCAGCAAGAAAGTCACATCATCTATTTTTAGAAATATCAGTGTACGTGCAATCACACACGTGCTGAAAGTGCAGGTCTCACTAAACCATTTAGCAGATGCTGACGTATGACCAAGGGGAAATAAAAATTCCGAGTAAGCAAAGATAATTGACCAAGAGCCGTAGAGCCAGACCGTAATTATTTTCTCACTAATCATTTGTGTGCAATTAAGAATGTTATTACGTACTGTCAGTGTAAACATACCCGCTAGTTTAAAAACAGAGCCAATTTACTGGTACAGGGTACAAATTCACTTTCCTTAAAGTCTCATGGCTGATTTTTATAAAGATTACCTCTGACTATTATTTCAACAGTTTTTCTAAGCAGCCAGACCAATCGGACGGGCCAAGAAGTGAGTTTAGGCCCCTGTTACCTTACTGATAACAGGGGCCTGCCTACAGGGATATGCGTAAACTGAATGTACAGGTACTAACACTACTTAATCGCACACATACCTAATTAGTGAGAAAATTAGTAAGATCTGGCACCTCTACGGCTTTTGGTTCATAAATGAGGATGAATGCTTAATGAGTTTAATGACAAAGAAACAACGATGTATCGGTGTTATTTTACGAATAAAATCAAAATTAAATTAAATATAATAGAAACAGAATAGACCCTAGCATTTTCGATCCTTCTTTTATCTACAACATTCTATGAGGAAGTTTGTCTCAGCGGTCTTACAAGATTAACACACAACAACACTTAATAAGTATATGAAGGATTGAAGCTTTTCAACCAGTTTTATTTACGTAACCTGCTTAGATTTTATACTTTGTAGGATTAAGTTTGATATGTTATAAACCCTAAAAATTGTCGATTTTTCGGGAAACATTGCGAACAAATTAAAATATGCTTTTTCCTTACTATCCGCAATTTCTGTCTGTGCTATTAAGTGTTGAAAAATTTTGATGATGTAATAATGGAGAATGGTCATACATCGTCCAGAATGAACTTGTTTGTGACTGTCGTAAAATAGTGCAACTATTATGGCGCCTGCAGGAAATATCAGAACATTTGTCACAACAAAGTACAAGTAGAGTGTGGTAGAGTGATAAACAATGTTGTTCTCAAAAGAAAAAACAAAACTAGAAACTTTGTAACAAAATATATTTAAGTCATAAATCAATAAATTAACAAATCACGACAAGCATTTTTTTTTTACTTTCATCGGGAAACATGACAAATCAATTTTAAATATTAGTAGTGTAGTTACTCGTAAGTTTAGCAGTGAGTGGTATTTTTATTTTACTCTATGTAATTCAGTTTGTATATTTTTCAATTTTTCTTGTTAAATAAAATATTTTACATTTAGGATATAGTAAAATTTCTTAAGAACGGAGGCAGCTGAGGTGGCATATTATCTAAGTAATCATATTCTGGTTTCATTATTGACTCTGTTATAGTTGACGCTAAGCCATTTGGTTCACTTGATATTGTAAATGCAACTTTCCCTACTGATAAATCTGGTTCGGCCCCGGTATTACACATTCCTGCGATTTCCAGTAACTCGTTAGACACGCTATCGTATCTATTTTTATGGTAAGGACACACAGGATCTAGTACATAGAAACATTGTTCACTCCTAGGACTTTTTTGTGTTGTCTTGGGTTTGGGGGATGATAATGCTGTTCTCTGGCGACGGCAGATGTTACAAGGTTTTATGACATTGTGCGATGATGATTTGTTACTACCATTTTTGGTCTCACTGTTGCCTTTAGTACTGATTTTATTTGAATCACTATAGCTAATACCACTTTTTTTATTCATACTTTCTGCATGACTAGTAGACCCCGTTCCCAAATCTGTCTCATACCAGTCACTTGTAATATTTTGTAACTCTGCACAGACACATTTGGAATGGTTGCAACATGAGTCAGTAGGATCAGCCTCACATGTTGTTGATACAGCTTTATTTGAAGGATTCCAATTTTTCTTTATATAACAGGTAGATAAATCTGACTTTTTGTTTTTAAAATCGCTGTCTGTTTCTAAATTTTTATCGTCTAAGATTACGTATATATTTCCTGATGGAGTTATTTTAAGAGATCCATATTTCCCATCAATGTTTTCATTACTATTTACAATTATTATAATTCCGCCAGACTCAGATCTTTTAATAGGTATTAAACTATTAGAGTTTTTCCTTAAATAACTACTTAAACTTTTAACAAATGTTTTCTTAGATTCCTTGTCCAATACAACGGAGTATCTCCCAGAATTTGTTTTTTTCAACGAACCAGACTCCGTAATTGAACTGCTTTGACATTTTATTCTGGACTTATCAAATATAGACGAATCACTAGTACATTTTATCTTTTGATGATTTACATTTTTTTGGTTTGCCGTACATGTTGTTTTATGAAAGTCTGCTGTTTTTAAAAGCTCAAACAGGTTTGAAGAGGTTATAGAACCATATGATTCTCTTCTTGAAAATGATTTTCTTATTTCATCAAAGGCTGGACCACCGACAACGACTTTGATATTTCCAGAGGAAGATTTGACTAAGAAAGCATTGTAATCTTTTTTGATTTCTTCGCTGTCTTGAAGGTTGATAAGGCACTGACCAGATCGAGTTTTCGATAAATTACCTGAGCCCACTGGTTCATCTACAGCAATCTTTTTAATTGTGTCATTGTATTCTCGCTCATATTCTTTATCTACAACGACCAAGTAATTTTCTGATGGTGTTGATCTTAATATCACTGGAGGGTTAATTATATTGTCATTAGTTCCTTTAATTTTTACCTTAAAATAAGTGTTACTACTAATTTCATTCAGTGGTTTACTTACCGACAGTTCATCTTTTACAACTAACAAAGTATTACTTAAACCTTTTCTTATGACAATATTGTCAGGTTTATTAATATTAGACCGTCTAAAGTCGAGCAAAAATGTATCTGAATCTGACAAATGAAGCAAACCAAAACTTTCTCCCTGGTTAACATTGTCTTCTATTATTTTATAATTTTCCACTTCTAAAGCAATATTTCCTGATGATGTTCTTAATAATCTTGCTTTAACATATTTGAAGTGTGCAGTACTTTCAACAATTTTTAAATAAACTGTTTTGATGCCTGCAGCATAATAATCTGCCAGGGTTTTTCTATAGCTCTGGTCTGACTTTTTCTTGTTACTTGTTATGCATACGTGGTTCTTATGCTTGCGGTGCTCATTTCCTGGCAAAGCAATGGGTGATTCAACCTTTTTCATTACTTCAATTGATACGGACTTGTCGGACTTTGGACTTACAATGTCTTTTGTATCTAATTTGATATTTTCAATGAAACTCTTATCTACAATTATTGACATTGAACCTGAAGGTGTCTTTTTAACTCTTATTTTCAAATCGCCTTTCGATAATTTTCTAGGATTAAAATCTAATGTATAATATCCTGCTTTATCTTTAACTAAAACACCAAAGGTATTTTTAGCATCTTCATCAATTTTTTGATCTATTAAAGTGAAAAACTTGTCATCTAGTTCTATTCCCATATGTCCCGATGCTGTATTTATTAATTCCGTTGAATAATCTTCAACATCACCATCATCATTTAAAATTTTTATTTTCCACGTAGCTAATGGTCTGTCCGTTTCACAGGAACAACTTGACATTTTTGGAACATTTTTATTATATAAATGTTTTATTAAAATATCTTTTTCACTAAGCTTTTTCATGTTCAATTCTGTTTTAGAGTCTGTCTCAGTTTTATGTGAAACGCTTTTCTCTCTCTTGACTGATACGTGATAATCCTTGTTATTTTCGATACCAATTTCTTTCATTTCTTTGGTATCTGTAAAATTTTAATATGTAGACTGTCATGATATATAACCAATCATACTATTTTCAAGTACAATTTTAATTTATACGTGAGAGTACAAAAATATGATAATGAAATATACTGTTGCAAATGAATTAATATTTTTAGGTATTCAGTAACTGCGGTTTTATGTATGTACATGTTGATTTTGAACCTCGTAACAATATTCAAGGAAAGTTTAAGCTAAATAAAAATACATATTTTATCATATGTATCTTGTTTCATAATAAAAACTAAAGACATCAGCCGACAAATGCATTCCAAAATTCTTCCATTTGAATGTAACTGCCCGCTACTGTTTTTTTACTGTTTCGTGGCGGGCGGCGGTTGGCGAGCGGTGAGGTCAACAGCCGCAAGTATAGTAAAGTTAGTAGGTTAGCCATTTTATAGAAATTTGGGAAAAAAAATTGTCAAAAAATAAGTATTTTCTTATTACGATTTTGTGTTCGGTTAATGATTCTGATTCCAAGATTTCAATAAAGCTGGGGTTGTAAAATCAACCTGTATTGTACAAATAAAGTAACCTAAGTAAATAAAGTAACCTGTATTGTAAAATAATATAATGGGTAACTATTATATAATTATTTTTTCACGTAAGTACCTAGAAAAGGACGCATTATGTTTGACCCCATTTCGCACAATAATGGTTATAATTTATTATGTTTATCTGTGTTCTATGGAGATATCTTCCATGCGTGAACTTTTGAGTGCTCATTTTATTACACGTGAGTATTTCATTTAACATTTTTCATACTATAGAAATCGCAATTAACTTCCTTTTCATTGATAGTTACATTGCTTTCATTAGGCTTATTTTGAGTAACTAATAGTTTCAATAACGATTTGACTGTCACCAATTCAACACTGGATGAGTAGTTTAAATCTTTTGCTCTTATATCAAATTTTATTACTTCTTTAACAATTTCTTTGACATCCTTACACACATTTCTGCCAAACAATAAAACATCAGAATGACCAACACTTTTGTTTGAGGCATTTGTCTCATTCTCACGTTTTGCAGTAATGTTACTTGATTTTAGAGTAAATTCAATCCCATTTGATGATTTTAATTTAATATCATTGGAACTATTTTCGGATGAATCAACGACAGTTTCGTCTGAGGACCAGTAATCAGTAGACGTTTTAGATACGTAAATTGTTTTCATTTTTGGTAAGGTCCCTATAGAATAAAATTTATTATTTTTAACGATTACTGGAGCATAAGTCATATCTTTTGACGACTTGGAATGCTTTGGTTTTTTTCTTTCAATTTTGCTGTAGTAGTCTTCAATATATCTTCTTTCAGACTTTTTTGCTTTGCCTTGTTTTCCTTTGTAGATGACCTAAGGTAAAATTTATAAATTGAATATATAATAATTGCCAACATGGTGGTTTAGTTTGCCAAACTACAAAAAGAAACCACCATGTCATTTAATATTTTTTTATTAAAATATAATTTGATTGACAATAATTGAATATATCTACAAATACAAAATATTATAATCTATATCGTTGGTTTTTATTGGCAGATTCATCGCTCATACTAGCATAACTTACTTTTTCGATTGGTGTAACTTCAGTATATCGTCCCATAACTTCCTCAATTATACGATCACGCGGATGATTTTGAATATCTAAAATGATGAAAATTATATAATTTGTACTCTCACGTATATTTGTTTTATTTCTTTTTATAAAATACCACTTACCTTCTGGCTTTTTCATTTGATTTTCTCTCATTTCCTGAAAAATAAAAATATTTTTAATTTCGATTTATTCTAACGGTGCTGTTTAGACGTACAGATATTTCTATTCTTACTTACAAGAAGAAAAATTAACAGGAAACGATTACATTCTAATACAAGAGTCCCTAACTAGGGCGGTGCGCCACCCTAGTGAGGAATAGAGGTTGTGAGAGGTTTGTGTGCAAAAATATATGTATGTGGTTGTAATTAAAACAAAGCAGGATTGATTGACCAACTGATTATCTCTCTTATTCTCATAATACATGAAAATATTATTTTCATCTCATCTAAAAACTACGTATTCATCCCAAATGTTTGGGACTAAAGTCACTGGCAATTATCTAAAGACTGAAAAGTAAAAAAAGAAATTCTCTAGAGATTAAACACACTTGAAAACTAAACACGAATGTAACGTATATAGATTTTAAAATAATGTTGGCAGTCCAGCAAAAAAAAGAATTTAGTTTTAAAACAATGAAAAGGACAGGCGTCATCTTTTTTTAAATTTGGAATACAACACGTTTATATAAATGAATGTTTGTTAGAATTTTTTGGTTTGAAAGAGATTAATAAAAAGCGGCCAAGTGCGAGTCGGACTCGCCCATGAAGGGTTCCGTAGCAGCAAGTAACATATATAAAAGTTCTGAAGGTAAATTGCGGTTTACGATTTTTTTTTTGTTTTTTGCTTTCTTAACGTACATACTAAAAATCATTCGATTGAATAAGTACGCTAATATTATTATAATCTAGCCTAAACTTAGACTAATTAGTAATTTAACATTGACCTAGTTTTATAAGTTATAGCATAAGAATGTGTCCATCGGCACTTTTCTTACTGTCTCTATTAAGAGGAGACACTTTGTTCGTGTGTCTTTAATTTATTGCACTATAACTGCACTATTATATTTTTTTTGTCACTACACTACACTACTTCGAACGGTTTAGTTCGTTTAAGTCTTCTCACGAAGTCCGTGTTGTCGAGGAGCTGGATCGCCTCAACGTTCACGTGATGAAGCAATCGATGCTCGTGTGCTTCTGTATATTTTTTTTATAACTTTATTGACGAACTGCATGTTTAGTTCCCGGTGCAGGTCAGCATTTCTAATGTACCAGGGTGCATTGACAATAGTTCTGAGTACTTTGTTCTGGAATGTTTGGATCATATCGATATTGCTCAGTTTGGTACAGCCTCACAGCTGTAAACCATAAGTCCATACTGGCATTAGAACTTGTTTACACAAAAGTATTTTGTTGTGTACTGGCAGAGTTTCTCCTTAGCAACCAATACATTTTTTTGGAACCGAATTTCGATCTCTTGTTTTTTCTTTTTGACATGCGCTTTCCAGCGCAGCTTCGCGTCCCGAGTCATGCCTAAGTATTTGGCTGTATTTTTGTATGGAACTTGCTGTCCATTTATGTATACAGGGCAAAATTGTTCTTGCTTATTCGTAAAGTTAACATGAATTGACTTTGTTTCATTTAGTTTGATTCGCCATTTATTTGTCCATTTAAGAACTTTATTAACTGCTATTTGGACCTTTTCTGCTGATTCTTCATGCATTTTTCCGACAGCCATTATAGCAGTGTCGTCAGCAAAGGTCGCAATAGTATTGTCTTCTGTATCAGGAATGTCCGAGGTGTATAATAGGTACAATACCGGACTTAGTACACTTCCCTGAGGCACTCCAGCTCTTATTTCTTTAATTTTCGAATACGCATTTTCTTTTCGCACTCTAAAACCTCTATTAGTTATATATGATGTTAGTATATCTACATAGTCAATAGGTAATATTTTTCTAAGTTTGATAATGAGTCCTTCGTGCCACACTTTATCAAAAGCTTGTACTACGTCTAGAAAGACAGTAGAGCAGACGTTTTTATTTTCGAAGGTGTTTTCAATTATATTTGTGATTATGTGAACTTAATCTATAGTTGAATGCTTTTCTCTAAAGCCGAACTGATGTGGTGGGATAAGATTTTTCGCTTCGATGATAGGTTTTAGTATTTTTAGCAGTATTTTTTACAAATAACTTTGACATAACGGGCAACAATGAAATTGGCCTATAAGACGTCGTCTCATTTGGTGGTTTACGATTTATGACGTATTAAAAAATAACTATGTATGATACCGAGACCACTATAGTTTTAATTGAAAGTACATACTTTGAGGTATATACCACATTTTTTTCAGAATTATTTTAGTAATATTTCAAAAGTTTCGGTGGGGGGACACCTCAAATTTTAACTTTGTATTAGATTATCTCAAGACTGGGGGGTTTGATCTACATAGTTTCAAAGTAGTCTTTGTTGCAATTTAAGACCTTTTCAACGATACCCTACACGTTGGGGTTAGTACATTTTGCTGCAAGCTAAAAAAAAATATTTTTTCATAGTTATAAAAACCAACTTTTGAAACTTCAATATCTATCTTTTCACCAATTTTTGTGACAGTCGGTGCAGTAGCGGCGGAGTACGAGCCCGGACGGACAGACAGACGGACGGACGGACGGACAGACGGACATGACGAAACTATAAGGGTTCCTTGTGGACTACGGAACCCTAAAAACGTGCAATCGTAGTCTTTGATTCAAATTATAATAAGGTATGGTAGTTTTAGGTTATTTTTACATAAGAAATTATTATTAATGTGTAAATAATAATTTATTGATAAGGCTGACAGTAAATAAGTATAAAGTTTTACGTATTTATAAAAAAAAAATACAGAATCATGCACAAAGAAAACATTATGAAACAATTCTAAAGACTGGAAAATGTCTCAAAACTGAAAATGTTGTCTTAGTATTTCGTTAGTGAAAACGAAACCAAATAAAGGTTAGTAACGCCTATTAAACTCTGATTAGGTATATGTAGGTGTTCTACGTTTTTTTATAGGTTATAGGTATATATTTTTTTAAATTTTTCCACATAGATAAAGATGAAACTAGAGTGTGCTACTCGGTGTACGGTAATATTTTTACCTCTGGCGATATACCTATATGAATCTTAGAATTACTCGCATCCTAAGTAGCGCCCTCGCCTTAAAAATATTACCTTTGCGCCTTGTAGCACAATCTTCTATTAAAATCCAAGAGGCTCAACGAAAAAAAGGTTGGAAACCCCAGTTCTAATACCTGACTCAGTGGTTTTCGTAGAATCGACGTATCTTTCGATATATCTGAGAGTCGTTCTGGACCAAGAACACATTGGGCAGCTCTCATGTTCTTCGAGAAAGGACAGGACTTGTCCTTGCATGGATCTAGTACCCAAGGTGATATTTCCGTCCCGACCAAGTTGTCTAACCCATGCTTTCCACAGTCGATGCTACAAGGAGTGTTCTCCATATGTGGACAATCATTCCTTTGCCTCTGGAAAATGTATGACAGTTATTTAGTTCATTTAGATTTGGATTACGCAAATGAAAATATAACTTGTATGTATTGTACCTATACTTATGCCTACTATAAAAAAAAACATCTACTATTTAACATTCAATATATAAGTATACAAATTTATAAAAAATATAAAGAGATGAATCACACAATACACGAAATAGTTAAGTTAGTTAGTATTTCATTAACCAATTGAAAAAGTCCTCAAATTTACTGAAAAGTACATCATCATCATCATAAGGTCTTTTTTAGTCTCCACTGCAGGAACACGACCCTCTCCGTACTAGACATGGGTAACTCCGGATTCGAATATTAAAATGAGCCGATTCATCAACAGGAGCCGATACCCGTACCGAATCCTGGTAATCGTTATCGGCTTCCGCGAGTTATTAAGTCCGCACCGATTTTGGTCCCGCCGAGAACTGGTGGCGCCTGTCAGGTCGCGAGCCGCGAGCCACGTTTCGGCTCCACCGCGTCTCGGGAGAAATCGGGAGTCGGGAGTCAATATTATTCCGTATTGAAACCGGTACCAGAAAGGACGTCTGTATTCTGAAGATTCAATAGCGAAACTTAGCGGACTTCGGACCTGGAGCCGATAAGGGAGTAGGAATCATTAAGATGAGTCGGTACCGGATGCGGAGTAAGATTCAGTGAGCCGAAAGACTCCTCGGAGTCGAGACTACCCATGTCTACTCCGTACTACCAGAGCCATAAATTAGCAAGAGCAGTCAGAGGATTTGGCCTACACACCGCTGGCAAGATGGGCTGGAGAGGTCTCACTGATGTTTATAAGCTTTGTTTAGCTTGTATTTCCTAAGGTGCCTTCTATGACATCCACGGGAAGACTGGGAGTGATCCTATTCTACTCTGCCGGGAACCACACGGCTATAAAAAGAACAATCAGTGGTAACCCTTTAAACCCTGTAAACTCCGTGACATTCGTGACGTAGTTTTGGGCTATCGCGGGAAGAAAATACTTAGTTTTATTATCCATGGTACCAACCTAATAAATCTCACTCACCTTTTCATTTTCTTCCTTATCCTCAGGATCCTCTGGACACGGTTTAGGATCTTTAGCCGCAGGTGGTGCTTTATGGGTACACACACATGTCTTCGGGCCACCTGGACAATTGCATTCACTATGCCCACCCCAACGAGTACATGGATCCTGAAATATAGCGTTGATATCATTCATCTTTATCATGTTTTGGCTATATTTTATACGGTAGGTTTAGATTAAGTACTTACATCATATAGGTTCATTCAGATTGGAACAATGTTTGATACTTACATCAACCTTGAATCAAGCTATGTAATCATGTACATACCTACTTCTAACATGTCTACAGAACAGCTTTACCAAAATATGTTTATGCTTAGTAAAAGGAACTTCCTAATCTGCTAAGTATACATAACTATTATTTTAAGGAAACTAAATGAAAGTGGGCTGTATGACATATAACAGCTGGTGTTATAAATTTAGTGCCCAAGAAATATAAAATTTCTAAGATTTAATTTCTACGTGTATGAGCCATTTAAATAGTTGTGACAACAAATAATTCAAAATTGGATTTTGTTTATTACAAATTATCGTTTTGTTATTTGAAATAAGTTTACTTTTCTATATTTATAAATGCATGACGAGTAGTTACACTCCATCGTCAAGGTATAATTTTGATGACAAATAAAAGTTCATAAAAAACTGCTAAAAGAAATCTAAAATGTAGAGGTACAGTACCCACTAAAATAAAATATGTTCAGGCGTCTAAAAACTTTCCAAGTAATTTCGCAGTTTAAAGCATAATATTATATTCTAAAAGTAATGTATATGGATACCTTCTTGGCTACGGTTCCTTTATCAACTTTGGGCGCGCGAGTCACTTTCACTTGTTTCAAACAAAGCATCAATTGTTTGTAAGTTTCAGGGTCCATCTAAATTAATTAACAAAATCCATTATTCTCAGTACACAAAGTTTCCCAAAAGGCTTCCTGGTTACTAGAGGAAAATATTAGTTTAAGTTACATAGACACAGATGGTATTTATCTAATAATATTTCCTGTCTCTAAAGACAATTACGTTTCTCACTCTGCAATAACCTTAAATACCTACCAAGCAACAAATTTTAAGTGTCTATTTTTCTTAAATTTGATTACTAATAAAATTTTGATATTTTGATAAAGATAGCGAGTCCTGGTGACCCGTAATTATAGGTTCTTTAAAAAATTAGATGAGCACCAGTCCTCCACAAACATATAAGTAGCTATGTAAGGTATATTAGTAGAATAAGTTTTATCTTATTTCTCTTGTATTTTTTTTACAAACTGTAATTTATTGTAACTGTAAACAATAATAAACTATAAGGAAGAGTATGTACCTACACATGCTGTAAGCCGATCCTTACTAGAGGATGTAACCGTGAATTCAAAAAAAACATACCTCACATCTAGTCTTTATCGCACCACCAATTATAGTTAAATTCAAATTCTTCTTAACAGTACACAATATATATTCCTGTAGGATTTTTCTCGTATCTGTGTCAATCTTGCCATTTCTGCTCTTTTTCAGACACTGCATAACTGTCTCTGCCAGACATTTACCATGACGAGTTTTAACTTGTCTTTCTAGCACTGTGTACATATTTTCAAAAACGTTATCCATAAACTTCTGTTTAACGCTCATACAGACACATTCATTTGTAGGGTCTTCAGTGCAATGTCCTTCTTCGATAATACAGTCCCTCTCTTCTTGACAACGAGGACAATCATTACAGTACTTTCTTGCATCAGCAGTATCAACGCATTCATGACATCTAATACATCTCAATTTGAAATTAGCAATGTCTTTCTCTACTTTTAGGATTTCGTCGTTGATAGATATTTGTTTCTTTTTACATTTGTCTTGACATAGGTTACAAGTTTGGTGTAACATTTCAATTTCGACACCTAGTGCCTCTTTCTGAAAAGTAAATGTTATTGATGCAAGATACTCGTAATGGGAAATCGGTCATTCTCTAGGTGTTTCTCTCCGGTTAATAAACGCGACACGACGTGTTAAGGGTTAGGACACACCTGTCAGCACAAACAGCACTTTCCTATGCTGCTATCCTTTTAAATTCTGTCTCTCAGTAGCGTCATTTGCTAGAGTGAGAGAAAGCGACGGAACGCTTTAGCACTGGCTATGCTGATAAAATCGGGTGATTCAAGCCTGCAATATTCTAACCAGACTGGAAACAACTTGTCACAAAGTATGCTTCCCAATGGGATTTATATCTACGACCTCCGGATCACAAGGCAAACGCCCTGACCACGGGACTAAGGAGGCAGTCAGTTTAATAAAGTATATGTATTTAGACCAATACACTGAAGGTGCACTATACAAAACGTCATCAGTATTGCTAATATATGTAACGCATTGACAGCGTCCTCAGCCCAGCCCCCGTAGCATGGCACCGTTGATAAACCCAGATAAAATTTATATCGCGCGACAGACTAGTGGCATGCCGCTCGTTATCATGACGTTACATGAGACATCTCGTTATCATGAGATAGTGATTAATGATAGCGCTCGATTAACGCTGTCACGGGTGGCATGCTAAGGGGGCTGGTCCACTAACTCATCAGTTAACCTTTACATTACTTTAGATCGACAAGTAAAGATAATTTTACAACCTCTGCTTTTAAATCTTCGTTTTCCAATTTCTTTTGAAGTAACACTTTACATATTTTTTGCAGTTCCTCTCTAGCTTCCTTTATATATTTGCTTCCTTCCTGTTCTTTCTGGCTCTTAGATCTTTTTTCATCCGCTAACGTCTTTTGTAATTTCACTATTTCGCTATTTAAAGAACTTATAGCTTTCTATAATGAAAAGGTTTATATTGTTATCCGCGGAAGTTCTTTTACAAAAAATATTTTCCAACAAGTAATTATTAAAAAACTGACTGCCTGATAAGCATGACATGAGCGAGATTATATGTTGTTTGTTTAGCATTTCTCATTCCAAATTACATAATTTACATATATTTTTGTAATCCTTATATAAAATCCTGTCTTTATGAAACCCACACAATTGGTTTTTAAATGAAAAAAAAATTTAAGACATTTTGGCGCCAAAAATACGACACTTCGGATTTTTAAATTTTTATATACCCAGTGTCACTTTCAGAATTAAGACGAATATAATGACACCTCTCAAGCTAAAATCTTCCAAGCCGTTTAGGCTGTAGACCGTGCCAAAGAAATATACATACATACAAACGACACCCGAAAAAAAAATAACCCTCCTTCTGGCTTAGTCAGGTAAACATCCAATTACACATACTAACGCATAATATTTAACGACAAAAAATTAAAATAAATAAAATAAAAATGGAAAATACTAACATCGGAGGCTTGTTTCTTACTACTCAATGTTTTTTTAACTACATCAACATCTTTAGTATTATTATTAATACGTTTCTTTAAATCTTCTATTTCAGTACTCATACACTTGATGTCATTTTTCTTCTGATTTATCCTTTCAGTGATTTCTTGATGACATTTATTAACATTGTTCAATTGAAATTCTACTTCTTTTTTATTTTTGCGCCATTTGGTTACTTCAGCCTCTGCTATTTTCAACTGAAAGGTTATTATTTAAACACAGTTATTTTTTATTTACTCTTTGATATTGACTTAGTGAGAAAATTAAGTTTTCTTACTTTAAAAATCGTTATTATAATTTTTTTAAATCTAAGAGTAAATAATATCTTTAAAATTCTACCCTTCAAGTCCAATCGGTCTAAAGAATGAATGTCAAAAATTACTATTTAAGTACTTATTCAGAAAGTTAAAATAAAAAAACCTTGTAGTTATGATTTTATGTCAATAAACATTCTAATAGGGTTTCAAAAATCAATTATAGTGTGATACGGCGCGCCGAATCGACCGACGTCACCGCACACATACGTACCTAAAACATACCGTAAGCGTAAGTCCCCTGTGTTCCTACCGCTATACTATACATGCATCCGGAAATACTTGCCGTTTGGAGTGAATTCACTCTCTTAAGATTATAGGTAAATACCATTATCACTAGGCCCTAGTGCTATAAGTAAAGCTAGGTCCTGTTTATGCTCACATATTGCTGAATGTGTAAATAAAAAACTGCTATTGGTGGTACTGGTTACTTGGTTTCTATTCATCACTCTCGAGTAGGACTCCTCATAGATATCTCAACTATGACAAGGGTCTTTCTTGATTTAGGCTTGTGACAGCATTCCCAGGTTCGATCCCTGGGAGACACCTCACCCCAGTCACTGGTATGACTCTCCATTGATTCAGAGTAACATATATACCTACTACTACTACAAACGAAACAATTTATCTGTTCACACGTCGATGTGTGAGTTTTATACTTAGGGTCGCACCGCAGAATTATTTTAATACTTACCTACTAACGAGTTCGACATATTTACGATTATATTTTTCCATACCGGAAGATTTGCGAACACTATGACGTAAAAAATATTCTGTTTTATATGTATTAAATGTTACAGAAAAGTCGGAAACAGCTACGTAATATCACTTCACAAATATTTTTCATTATGTCCATTGTCCATTTCACCTATAGTTCACTTTACTGATTATTATTGAGTCATTTATATTGTAACGCACTAATTTCACTAATTCACTATATTGTAATATAGTAATTTGCATATTCGGCGCAAAACTATACGGTAATTAAATGAATAAATTCAATAAAAATAAACAAATGTTTATCACGATTCACGCTTACACACAGCATGTCAAGTTGTCATTGTCAACAATGGCATTTAGCACTATAACCCGCGGAAGTCCAGTTGGCATCTGCGTGTATGTGATTACCTGTGAGCGAGGAGCCTATGTAATGTCACGTAATGTTACAATCTCGCTCTTGTGTATCTCCCGCCAATACTAGAGAGCGAGAAGGGTATATATATCAAGATGGTTGCTGGGTAATAACGTGAAATTATATTGTTGCTTTGCTTACCTGTTTTCATCATTTGGAAATCTATGTATCTATATTATACGCGCACCTTCTCACCATGATGGTTACTATTGGTTGACAGTTCTCAAGACAACACACGTCGCGTATTGCGTGCGGCTAGTAATTAAACCCTGGTTTGGAGCCGTCAAAGCTCACAAAGTGCGGGGGAGAGGTGCGGGGACGCCAATTTGCGGGAGACGCTGTGAGATACCATTCTGTTTGACTCTTATGTATTCTGTGCCCCAGTTCCCAATTTCTGTTGATGTTAGCGTCCAGAGGTTCGATTACTGGAAGACGCTACATTACAATCATCATCATTATATCAGCCACAGAAAATAGTCCACAGCTGGGCATAGGTTTGCTGGATTATTGCTGGATATATACATCACAATATATTTATCTAATAGCCACAGACTACTCAACCAATAGCAAAGCTAAAGCTATGGATACTTGCTTACCTATTAGATTATAAAATATCCTATCCTATTACCACAGAGTAATTATATATTTATGTATGTATGTATGTATTATTACTCTGTTTATTATAGTATTATCTATATACTTATTATACTTGTTCGCTCGTTTTAAACGAGCAATTTAAATATATTTATTATAATTATTATGGATCTTGGAAACGGCTCTATTTAGGATGTGTTGGGGCTGAAAAGCAGCATTTTCTTTTTACATGGATCGAAACTTGGTCGCACAGGTAGGCACTATAAAATCGCAAAGAATTTCATATAGGTACAGGATCTAACAATATATACTGAAACTATTTCAAGGCTAGATTCAGTCAGTCCATGATAATGAACGTACTGAACAACTTTCCCAAAGGAACATATATCGAAATCTAAAAAATATTTTTAGCCACCCATGCATGTTACCCAATCAGCTGATCAGAGTTTATATGGAAAGCCCAAAATATTTTTCATATTTCGATATCCTTAGGGAAAGTTGTTCAATCACATGGACTGAATTACCCAATAGATTCAGTATATTTTTTTAGACGATATGTAAATGCGCAGTAAATAAAAAAAAACGAATTGATTTACCTCTTTCATAATAATATTCTGCCTTTCCAAAGACTCTGCCACTTTAGTCTTATAGGCATCTTCCATACATAACCACATGCAGTCAGCTTTCTTCAACAGGTCTATGCCTTCCTTCTCTCTATGTTCTAAATGCTGGATCTGTTCTTGTAATTCTTTTTGAGTTGCGATGAGATCCAAAGCCCTTTCATTGCATTTCTTATCAAATGATGCAGCCTTTTTATAAAAACATGACAATATTTTCATAACTTGAAAGACGAGCGTTGTAATATCAACTTCTATATATCTAATAAGTTTTTGATGAAATTGATGCAGATGTCCATAGATAATAAATACATACTCGTATACAGTTGGGTATACCTATACCCAACTGTATCTATTAGGTAATAGACTTATCAATAAACTGACTTAAGTATATCCAGATACAAATAGTTCATGTGATCCAAATTCGTTATAATAATCGTAATTCAGAGAGACATGCCTAAGCCCACAGCCAGCGTAGTATACTCGTAGCATCAGGTCTGATATAGTCTCCACTGCAGGAGTACGACCCTCTCTGTCCTACCCTACCAGAGTCATATATTAGCCAGAGCAGACAGAGTATTTTACCTACACTTCCCACGCTGGCTAGACGGGTTGGAGAGGTCTCATTAATGTCAACATCCACGGGAAGACTTGGAGTGATACTATTCAACTCTGCCGGGAACCACATGCACGGCTACTACAATCGGTAGTATTCACGTCACGAGTAGTGTATCCTGTGAGTGTAACGTACGGCAGCCCGAAAATGACTACGACGGGTTTGGGTCCTTGGGTTATATCTGACCGCACTTTTTTATGCTGCTATCCTTTTCTGTCACTCAGAACCGTCATTTGATAGAGCGAGAAAGAAAGTGGATATGCCGCGGAATCAGCGATGCCGCTGCATTTCCGCTCTGTTTCTCGCTCTACCAAATTACAGGTTAGAGCAACAGAAAAGCAGCATAGGAAAGTTTAGTTGTTTCATGCAGCTACTGCAACACGTAGCCCAACCCTTATCGGGTAATTTGGAGGTACTTTTTCAAAACTAAAAAACAAATTAATAAAAACAAATTTATCGGATAATTTTTATTATTATACAAAGGAACTATTCTTTACATTTATTATTTCTTTCAAATGTTGGCCGTTACTCCGGTTAACATTCAGTCCATTCTGCAGTTCCAATTTTCGATGACGCGTCCGAGCATTTCGATTATTTGGCGAATAACGTTGGCTTCCAGTTGCTCAATCGTACCCGGCTTCTCAATAGGTATAGACTTTGGACTTTTAGTGGCCCCAAAGGAAAAAGTCTAGCGGTGTGATATCACAGGATCTAGGCGGCCAACTCACCGCGGGCCGAAGCGCGAAATCAACCTTCACCAAATTATTATTAAAATAAATTTAAATAATCTTTTGAATAATAAATGTAAAGAATAGTTCTTTTGTATAATAATAAAAATTACCCGATAAATTTGTTTTTATTATTTTTTTAGTTTTGAAAAAAGTACCTCCAAATCCCGGATACGCAATACGCCGTACTGTACCGCCCCAATATGCCATATTCAACAAAACAAGGTAGTAGTGGGGTTTACGATACGCACTTGCGTACCTACCTGCGAAATTTTACACGGCAAAACTCGTGAACGCACGCACACCTGGGAATACCGAGATGTACAATAACGTTTTTGCAACGAAAATAAACAAAACCTTTATGAAAAGTATACAGGGTTACTTTTAAAACAACAGGCAACATTTTTGGAGAATTATACGAACTTATTTTTCAATGCATTTACGAACTTACAGCTTTTAAGCTGCAGAGCACTTTGCTGAGTGGTAGAACATCACTGCCGATCTTCGGGGAACTGGCTCTGGATCCGCAACAGCTTTTTTTTTCCATTGAGTCAGAATGTTTGCAGCATGACCTGGTGGCGTAAGGTAAGGTATTAAGTCCCTATTTACTCATATGGAATAAGTCAAAAACCTGGTCTTAAGTGAGCTGTAAACCTCGCGACTCACCCTCAACCCGTTGAAGTTTATCAGATAAAAATTTGGTGAGGCTTTCTTTGGAGGTATAAACAATAGAGAGCAGCAGCGTCCTCTGTCATCATTAGCATCAGGTCTTTTTTAGTCTCCACGGCCAGGAGCACGACCTTCTCTGTACTACCAGAGCCATATATTAGCTAGAGCAGTCAGAGGATTAGGCCTACACTCTCCACGCTGGCCAGACGGGTTGTCAGACGGGTCTCATTGGTGTTTTTAAGCTTTGTTTAGCTTCTGTTTCCTAAGTCGCCTTTACGCCTACGACATCCACGGGAATACTTGGAGGTGGTCCTATTCTACTCTGCCGGTAACCACACGGGCTGCGCCGGCGTTCTTTAAGCGACCATTTATTGCAATCACCGACCCGCCTGCCCAGCGTAGTGATAATGAGCAAATTCTCCCTCTATAAGTAAGTAGATGCCTATAGTCTAGTAGAGGACTAATATACTTAGTTGTAAAGTATAGACTGGTAAAGAAGTATCTGGGTAAAACCGCGGTAGTAATGAAAACAGTGAAAATATTGGAAATATAACAAAATAAAGACGCGTACTTTTTGTATTTATTCAAAGCTGCATTTCTTCTATCTTCTTCTCTCCCACGTTTATCCTGCCCGTCAGCCATATAGCAGGTGACTTTATGAGGGCCAAACGAACTGTGAGTGGAGGTTGTATTCAAACCCATGCGATCTTGAACCTCTCGCTGGTATAAAACAACAATTTAAACAAAGATTAAAAACCGGCCAAGTGCGAGTCGGACTCGCACACGAAGGGTTCCGTATCATTATCTACACAACATTAGACACTTTATTTTTACTAAGCAAAAAACGGCAAAAAATCATTTGTTGTATGGGAGCCCCCCCATAAATATTTATTATCATCATCATGATCATGATCAAGGTCTTTTTTAGTCTCCACTGCAGGAGCACGACCCTCTCTGTACTGCCAGAACCATAATTAGCCAGAGCAGTCAAAGGATTTGGCCTACACTCTCCACGCTGGGCAGACGGGTTGGAGAGGTCTCATTGATGTTTATAAGCTTTGTTTAGCTTGTGTTTCCTAAGTCGCCTTCTACGACATCCACAGGAAGACTTGGAGTGGTCCTATTCTACTCTGCCGGGAACCACAGTACCTACCACACGGCACAACACTAAAAACGTGAAGTATCGCCCTTGCTTGATTTACCCAGTGCCAGAATAACTTACCTACTTGATGCCCTAAACAATCGAAGGCCCTAGGGGCTGATTCGGCACTGTTCATACCTACCTTCAAATTACAGTCTGGATCATCCTTCAGGATGTTCCAGAAATCGCACATCAGTTTGATTTCCGCATTATCGGCTCTTCTTGAACAGTTTGCCTCAGAGTTGCGAGCTGATCTCCTGGCAGAGAGTTCGTCTATCAGCTCATCTAGGGCTTTATACCGTCGCTCCAAACACTCTGGTACTTCAGGCATTTTGGATAATGGATTTCGTAAAACCCTTTGTCATGGTCCGCGAAAAATACAGAAGTGAATTTTGCTGTTTGTACTGCTAGAATTTTGTCATTATAATTTTGCGGTTTCACGTAAAATTTTAGCTTACTATTCCCATGATGACAAAAAACAAAAATCTAATGACATGATGACATCATGCATGACTTGACGATCAAAATGAAAAGAAGAAGAAATAGCCAGTGTGGATGGATTATTGATTTATTGCATTGATACATGGCACGAACGCAGGATGAATACCTAACATCTCAACAAGTTGTTGTTGCTTAAGCACAAACTATGTAGGGATCTGTGCTTATGGAATGCCAAATGCCTATATTACATAGTAGTACAAATATTCTTTTGAGTTTTCTTTCACTATTAGACTGAACTAAACGCTATAGAAGTGTAAACATCTTGTGAACTAAACGCATAGTGCCAATGTCAATGTCAACCGTGCTGTCAGCTGTCATGTCATGTCAATGTCAACTTGTTAAAATATCAACATCTCACGAAAACAAACTTCTGTAATTTATTCACAGATTTATTTATTTAAATAAATTATGTAGGTGCATATGTAGGACGTAAACGCACGCAGCGAATCATTTAATTTTGTCTCGTCGTGGTCTCGTCTCAATGTTGATAAGACACTGATAAGCCTTATCAGCGTGTGAATTGTGACTACAGAATCAATGGTTCTATTTGAATAAATCGCAAAATACTACAAAATTAGTCAATCGAAAATGAGCGAATACGGACCGGTAAGTTTTATATAGCATTCTAGCCGCCTTAGCTGCTTTTGTGTTTTATTATCATGAAACAAGAACAATTTTCTTGTCTGTGGAGTATTTTCGAATTACTTGTTAGTACGCTTTTCAGCCACGGGTCCATG
Organism: Acrobasis repandana; assembly: GCA_963576875.1. Taxonomy (NCBI): domain Eukaryota; kingdom Metazoa; phylum Arthropoda; class Insecta; order Lepidoptera; family Pyralidae; genus Acrobasis; species Acrobasis repandana. The sequence continues at coordinate 3,994,402 of OY756223.1, read as the reverse complement.
TGGACCCGGTCCTTTGAGGCGTTCATGGGGCCAAAACCAACATGAAGAGGCCTTTTAGTACCTTTTTATCTAAAAATGTGATGGCTGCAACTATGGAGGTCTATCCCTCAATGTACCATTGAGATGCACTAACGGACAGTCCTCTATAGCTACCGAACTATTGCCAGGGAAGTATTTACTTGGTTTGGGCTATGAGGATGGGATGCTAATGGACTGGATAACTGGCTAATTAATGCCAATAAATAAATATAAATACATATATATATATAGATTGAGCTAGCTCCAATGTAAGTTCTAGACTTGTGTAATGGGATACCAACTTAACGATTCTTTATTATATAACAAATACATATATATATAAAAAAAAATCTAAGACCCAGGTCAATCTGAAAAAGATAATTTTCCATCTTGACCTGACCGGGGATCGAACCCGGAGCCTCAGGTGTTACAGCCTGGCAGAGGTCATCAATGCCCAGTGGTTTCCGGCCTAGAATAACAGAAACACTGACAGTTTTTAATGTACCTAGAGCTACTAGTATATCATAAAAAAATAATTTCAAAGCTTCTCTTCCAATAAATCCTGTGTGTTGAACTATAGAGCATAAAACAATCAAGTATGTATACATTTCCAGGAACACCCAAGAAACCTAATTCCAGAGCTGTGCAATCAGTTCTACCACTTAGGATGGGTGACTGGCACCGGAGGAGGTATTTCAATAAAAGAAGGGTAAGTCATGTTTTTCTTACCACTGTTCAATATCAACATCTACATGTGTACTTTTTTTTTGGTTTTGTGCATTAAAGAGACTACAAACAATTCAACGTCAATTTAATAAAGAGCACTCTCTAAAACCCGTCAAGTGTCCCAAATAGGCCAAGGTCCTAACTGCTATGACGTTAGTGTGGAGGTTATATAGAGCCTCAATTAGGCACTGGGACATTCGATTGGTTAAAAAAAATATTTGTTTGTTTGTAATAACTTTAAATTGTATTTTGGAAACACATAGGTAATTTAAGACAAAAAAACACATAGGCGATGAACCCACTGCACTGCGCACCGTGTCGCGGAGCGAGGTTCAACACACTGATCCTCCCGCGCGTTGACGCATTGTCAGTGGGTTGTATTAGGCGTGTTTTCTATACAAACTGAGATACTTGCTTACTATGTTAAAATCTGCCGCCCCGCGCTCCGCGACGGTGCAGTGGGTTCACCACAATAGAGTAAATTGATAACGGTGGACATTGACAATGTCCGCCATTGTCAATTTACTCTTTTTATAATGCTAATCCAGCATTTTATGCCCAACATACATGAAGCCTTTCCCCAATGCATGGAGGGAATTTCTTCTATGCTGGTCTGGGAGAAAAGAAAAACTAAGAATGTACTAGCTGCTTCTCTTCCCGCGTAGATCGTAAAAGCTGATCGAGAGAATGGGCGAGAATCTGAATCGTGTTAATAGGCGATGCGCCTAGCAACCCATCACTATTTTGATTCCGTTTTACGATCTTAATGGCCACCATCACGCTACAGTGGCCTTTGTCTTACAGCCCTGGGCTCTGTCTACCCCGGTAGGGATAAAGACGTAATAATGTATCTGTATATGTACCTACGTGTTTGGAGAGAAGACATAAAATTGTGTTCTTATCTTACACACCTCTGGTAATGATCAAAACGTTGCATATTTATAATCAAGCCTAAAAAAGTACGTACTTCTGTGTAGTAAGTATTAAAAATCATTTGCTATCATTTTACAGTGATAAAATCTACATTGCCCCATCTGGAGTGCAGAAAGAGCGTATGAAGCCAGACGACTTGTTTGTGCAGACCATAAATGATGAAGACTTGGAACTACCACCTGCAGAAAAAAAGTAAGTTAGATGGCCATCAGTGGCCACCACAAAAATTGGACGTGAGTCTGATTCCGCCAATGTTGGTAAAATGTCTTGTCTGATAAGATTAAAAAGTTTGCACACATACATAAGAATCTTAAACATGCTTATTGCTTGGAAAATCTGAATAAGGAGCTATGTATGATGATCACAATTCTCAGCCATGACAAAACCAAGCAGAAATGACCAAATAGTGTCCTAAAAAACATAGATTACTCAAGTTTCATATGCATTAAAAAGTAAAATAGAAATATTTTTTTTCTATCCTAATAATCATTATGTTTAATTTTCAATGTTGTTTTTTTCTATATTATTACTAATAAATAATTTTAGATAATATTTAACGGGCTACATGAATTTTCCGGGGTCCAGTGCTGCCCCCATTTGAAATAAATTATTTGAAAGATAATGTAAAGATCATTTAAAATTTTGTCCTAATAATCCCTAGATAACCCTTCAAAATGATATCTCCGTTTCCATTCAAATAATTTATTTCAAATGGGGCAGCATTCATGTAGGCCCATAATTTATTTTGTTATTTTTTTTAATGGCTGGACGCTACTGCGTATTAAGCCAGAAACAAGTTAATAAAACATGGGAAATTCTTTTTTCCTATCAAGTTACAATCAAAGGTTGGTGTAGGCCTTTGATTGCTTTAAGGGAGCTTCTGGCGACAAATCTATATGTCCACTGGTTTTCATAGCCGATTGAGTGGCGGACGACGCACAGTGGAAAATATGGGTCCGTTTTGGATCAAAAATCTGTAAATCCGTCAATTTTAAAGATAAACCTATGAAATTTTGCAGTAATATAAAGTGATATATAAAGTGTTATATTTGTAACTTTCGTTAAAATAGAATAACGCATTATTTATTTTTTAATAATAAAAAGTCACAATACAAATAAATTGAATATATTTGATGACACATTTTTTTTCAACACTTTGTATGAGTATATATTTGTTAAAACTAGTTAGGTAAACAGTTAAGCTTACTATCTTATAATGATAAAAATTAAAAAACATACAAGTTATAGCAGACACAGGTATATATTACGCATATAACGCTGAATACAAAAAGGAATCAAAATTAAATAAATAAATATATAGGGACAAATCACACTGATTAAGCTAGCCCCAAAGTAAGTTTTAAACTTGTGTTATTGGATACTAATGAAGAAAGACACCGTTATATTAGTGTACTTGGTTTATATAGGTATTTCAATTTCTAATTGCTATTTTAATAATTCTAATAGACATAATTTGCACTTCACCACTTACACCTAGCGAGCTTCAGGATCTGAAATAAGTTTGTGAACTTCTAGAAGATAAATAAATAAATATATATGGACAAATCACACAGATTGAGCTAGCCCCAAAGTAAGTTCGAAACTTGTGTTATGGAATACTAACTCAACGATACTAATTTTATAATAAATACATATACCTATAGATGTAGAGTATCTTTATCTAGTTCCCTTATATTTTTTATATCTAGTTTTCTTATGCTCGTTATATAAGGATCAGATGTATAAAGTAGTGTATGAAACACATCTTCATTTGTTGCTGTTCGAGAGCATTTCCGGGAATTATGAAGGCGAATTTTTTTATAATCCTCATTACGGGATTCTTGGGCATCTTCAGAAAGCTGTCCAATTGGCAATAGTGCGAAATTTTTTATAATACTCTCTCTCCGTGAATTAAAATTTTGTGAACAGATGATGGCATATAATACCAACTATATTTACTCACATATATTGCAGTTTCGAAAGCATAATCCCCAAATTTCTTAGCATCTATCATTACACCAGATGTCAAAGCTTGCAAAATTATGTATAACCGTGTAATCAAATCAACGTCAACTCATGTGATATCAGCAGAACATGATCCATTGTAAAAAAAACTTCTGGCTGTATTGCCATCATTGCTGTTTCTTGTTCCCCGACGTGGTTTATCAATGTTCAATCCCAACTCTTCACGAAATCGCTTTTGCACTTGAATTTTCTTTTCTTGCTTGGGCCTTTTTTTTCTTCGCTTGTGGCAGACCACGTTTGAAAAGATAGATTAAATGATATATGCAATATCATTTCCATGCAACGAATCCAGGCATGTAAAGTGGATAGTCCGTATTGATAAGCATTTTCATTTTCAGGCCTGGCTTGTACTTTCGCTAAATCTTTCATTTGTCTGGGAGTAGCTCCGCATATGGTTCATCTAGAACTAGAAGGCGTATCAGTTTAAACTTGTGCCACTTTTCCATCTATCATTGTCAAAAAAAGGTCATGTTAACTTTAACTCCCAAGCCTTCTTTATTTATTATTGATGGAACCAAATTTTGTATTTAGTTTTATTTCATCAACAACAGATTTAGTTTTTTCAGGGGTTTCTTTACAATATTCTATTGATATAGGCCGACAAAAACGAACAGAAGAAGGCACTGGATTTTGCCAGATGATTAAACTTAACAATAGAATATAAATTTAAGTGATAAATATACCACAAAGTATTGATAAGACTCGTCAAGCTAAGAAACCGCAATTGATAGTGATTTTGTTCCCATACTCTACGTAGATATTTTAACTTTTCTTCGTGATTGGCAGGAAGTAGCAGCAAATTTTTTTATATGTTTTTGACAAGTACTACTCGTATGAACTAATAATATTTTCGAAGCGGGTTCAAACGTGGGTAAGTGTTAAAACCTTCGATGAAGTTCAAAGATATCTTTTTTTCCTCCATGTGATGATTAAAACTTTTATATTCATATTTTTGAATAAAAAACAATATGATATTTTTTTTTTGTAAATCTTCGATAGATAAGCTTTCCGAAAATATATAATACTTTGTACCTTTTACTTTAAGTTATAAAGCTGTATTATTTTGAAAATTGTAGATTTAGTACATAAAAATTTACCTACTTGTAATGTATACAAAAAAAAATAAGTACAGAATATTAAAGTTCGACATTCGAACTATTAAATTATATTTATAGAATACCCTATATTTGTCAGTGGTAAAAGTCATTTATGATATGCGTTTGTTCTACCATATTCCACTGTGCGACGCCCGAAGACGCCCACACAGTCTGCAAAACATATATCACTACAGCCGTACTATGACTGTCCACTTTAACTATTTCACATATTGTTAATAAGCATGAGCATTTATAACACCAAACAACACCAATTTCATATTATAAAGTCCACTAAAATCAATTTTGACGAAGCATGTTGTGGATACCTTTTGTACACTTTTTGACGAAGCTTGTTGCTGATTTATCTTTGTATGTTTGGTAGGTAATCTAAGATTTTTTAGAATAATAAAAATTACTATTTGCTAAATAATTTCAGGAAAACCCCAACCGAAGCCCTTGACTTCCCGCCAAAAACTTCCCTTAATTTCTTTGTTTGCAGGTTAAAGAAAAGTCAGTGCACCCCGCTGTTCATGATCGCGTACCGCGAGCGCGGCGCCGGCGCGGTCATCCACACGCACTCGCCGCACGCCGTGCGCTGTACGCTACTGTATGAGAAAGAGTTCGTCATCACTCACCAGGAGATGATCAAGGTAAGTTGAGGAAGGTTTCATAACCTTCCTCACCTGACCAAAAAGACCTGATGATGATGATGATGTGGTCATCCACATCATCATCAGGTCTTTTTTAGTCTCCACTGCAGGAGCACGACCAATTCTGTACTACCGGAGCTACGAACAATAATTCTCTAGAATCGTAAGTAATCCCGAAAAATCATTCCACGCGATATGTACCGCGGCGGGCGGGGCTTAAAATATGAACAGCGCGGCGCGACAGTTCGCCGTGACACTCGAGTCGTGCGGTTGCGTCGCAAGAAGTTTCCTTTGAGAATATTGCTGTGTTTTTGCGATAATCGATTCATTAAAAATGCCGTCATGTGCTGTGAAGTGGTGTAGAAGCTATACAGACTAGTTATTAAAAAAAAAGTAACATGTAAACAAGGTTATTTATTTTAGCGTAGCGTACTGCATAATACGTACCATCCGCGCGTTGTATCTCACCGCTCATTGCGTTGATTGCCCCACCCGACCAACGATGACACGTGACCTTGTCGCGACCAATCGCATGCATCTTTGTCTATATGTGCGTTCGAGTGTTTCGTTGTAATTACTGTTCGTTTGTTTGCGTAAATGGAATCAGAATCGAAGCGGTGAATGTAGGAGCGTTAGGTTTCTAGAGAATTATATTTCGATGTACCGGAGCCATACTTGGCCAGAGCAGTCAAAGAATTTGGCCTACACTCTCCACGCTGGCCAGATGGGTTGGAGAGATCTCATTGATGTTTAAAAGCTTTGTTCAGCTTGTGTTTCCTAAGTCCTAAGTCGCCTTCGACATCCACGGGAAGACTTGGAGTGGTCCTATTCTACTCTGCTAAGAACCGCACGGCTACCACTATGACCACATTAATAAAATTATGTAAAAATGAATAACAGCCTAGAGTCTCAGGATCAAATACACAAATTTAAATACGAATACGAATATTAATAAGAATACGAATACAAATACACTATCACGTCTTCATCCCGAATAGGGCAGACAGAGCATTTTGGTTCTTGCAGCTCTAAGCAGACAGAGGTGATCGCAAGACATAAAGGCCTTTTTAGCGTGACGGTGGATAAAGGAATCAAAATATTGATTGGTTGCTAGCCGCATCGATTGGCATTTTCGCCCATTCCCACGATTGACTTCTACAATCTACGGGAAAAGAGAAGTTAAATTACCGTTATATTTTTTATTAATTTATTTTATTTATTGATTTTCAAGAGGAGCCAGCAGCTTTTACAATAAAAATTTGAATGGATATCGGTGAGCCAATAAAAGGTTCCCACGGATAGCAATAGACTAAATGAAACTATTAAACTGAGCACATATTAAAATCAGCATTGATATTACGCCAATATTCATCATATCTGCCACAGGAAGTCTACTGCTGGACATAGGCCTCCCCCAAGGATTTCCAAAACGACCGATCGGAAGCTGCCTGCATCCAGCGTTTTCCAGCAACCTTGCTCAGGTCGTCTGACCACCTAGCAGGTAGGTTTCCTACGCTGCTCCTGCCGGTACGTGGCCGCCATTCGAAAACCATTCTGCCCCATCGGCCATCGGTTCTTCGCGCTATGTGCCCCGCCCACTGCCACTTCAATGAGGTAATCCGCTGGGCTATGTCTGTGACCTTAGTTCTTCTACGAATCTCCTCGCCAATATTAGTATTTGTATAAATTCCAGGGTATCAAAGACGCCAAACTGGGTCGTTACCTCCGCTACGACGAGAAGCTAGTGGTGCCCATAATAGAGAACACTCCGTTCGAACGGGACCTGGCCGGGAGCCTGGCCGAGGCTGCAGAGAAGTACCCTGGGACCAGTGCGGTACTGGTGAGAAGACACGGAGTTTACGTGTGGGGCGACACCTGGCAGGCTGCCAAAACTATGTACGTATCAGGATCAACATTATCATCAGCGTCAGCTTTCAGGGACCCACTGCTGGGCATAAGCCTCCTTCTGTCTGCGCCATCTTGATCTGTCCCTGGCCATTGCAATCCAATTCTTGCCAGCAAGTTGCCTGACATCGTCGACCCACCTTTTCGCCCGGATCAGGATATTAAAAGCTAATTCGGTACTTTCCGCATGACGTCAATGGAAATAAAAACTATTCAAACCGTCAGATTAAGAAAATAGTTTTTTTTTGTAAAATCTTTTATTGTGACCAAAGTGCTAGTCAAGACAAATCAAATGATTCGTTTCATTACTGAGTTCCTATGGCTACCTCCCGGCTCCACCATCAGTTTAACAATATGATATCGTTATATTGTAATCTCACCCTGACATGACACGACTGCATGTTTATCTGACGCGCTCGAGTAAATCCAAAAATCCTTTCTTGGGCTCCCCTACTATAGTAATAATGATGACAGACTAAATAAAATACAATTTTTATTTCAGTGACACAGTCCACATCCCTATTACTGCTTTTTTAAAATCTTGGTGACTTCCGTTTCTATAGCAATATTTGTTTTATTTCAGGACCGAATGTTACGACTACCTCTTCGAAATGGCAGTCGAAATGAAGAAACTTGGTCTGGACCCTGCGTTTAATCCTGAAACGGCTGGGAACGCTAAATCGAGACCCTTAAGTAACAATAAAACGCTTAAGTATATGTAGATAGTACTTGCAAAGATTTTTTCCACTGCACATAGAATATTTTATTATAGATAATATACAGTCTTGCATATTGGGTCTTGCGGCACACAGAGCCAAAGGCCACTTTTATTGTGATGATGGGCGGAAAGATGGAAAAATTAATCAAAATAGTGATGGGTTGCTGAGTGAATATCAAAAAAAATGTACATCACACAAAATAAACACAATGGAATATTACAATTTCTGTCACACAAAGGAATTTGAGTCACACAAAAGAATATAAAGATGCATTCATACTGATTAATATTTGTTCAACTCGTTACAAATAAAACGAAGAGCAGCAGGATCAAAATATTTTATTGTCTCACTAGGCTAGTAATAGTAAGTATGTAGGTAGATACTGTAGGTGGATGATAGATGCAAAGAAAGTTCCGGCCAGGGCCGTACCATACGAACGATAGCGCTTTGCAGCATTTTGTAAAAGTGACACCGCCATCTAGTGATGTAAATGTGAACTTATCCCTTCTTGTTAGCATTTTTATGCATGACTTTTAGAAATCTTAACAATATTAGACGCATAAGGTTAATTTAATTTATATTATTTATAATGTAGGGTTTGGGTATAATTTAATTATATTAAATTATTATATTTAGGGTATCAATATTAGAAAAAAAATACAATTATTAAACACAATATTTATTTCAAGTAATAAAATACAATCATTCCACTCGAAAAGTCTACATGAAAAATTAACAAAACTAATCACATTAATCGCCGATTACTTTTCAAAATGAATCTACAGATAAACAAACTTTGTGCATAGATGTAATAAAAAAGGTCATCATAAACGGTTATAAGTAAAATATACGACGCAAAATTGCTGCTCCCATTTGAAATAAATTGTTTTAAGTAAAACGGATATGTAATTTATAATTATGGTATGAGCGCTCTTTAGATAAACCCTTTTTAAATTTTATAGAATGCAAATAAATGTTTTAGAGCTAGTCGCATAGTTTTACTCGGCGCTTCGGCCTAAAACGGCCACTTATGGTGTAAGTGCCCAGTAAAACTAGGTGACTAGCTCTAAAATATTTATTTGCAGTCTTTAAAATTATAAAATGGTTTATCTTAAGAGCGCTCAGACCAGAATTGTAAAAAACATTCCCATTTTTTTTAAACAATTTATTTCAATTGGTGGCATCTCTTTTGCGTCGTATTTAACCTTTTAGGCGACTATAGCCCTGAAACTAGTTCCACCAGCGTTTAAATTCATTTTCTCGAAAATGAGATAAAATTCAAAAAACGAAGGTAGTACTTTGCTAGTTAATAACCTGTAGTATTTTTAGTATTGCTTTTCATTACTTTAAACTTCTGTTTAGTACGAGAACTTTTGTTTAACGCAAAAATGGTTTTGGCGTTATAAATGCTTATGCGTAAATAAATGGGTTTTTATAAAAATAAAATAAAAAATCGTTTTTAAAAAGATATCAAGTAGGAAAATTACGTAAAGTATACTGAATCACTTTCATCGCAAAGACTGTATTCGTTTGACTGAAACTTTAATTCTACTTTTTTAACCACATTAATTTTAGGAACTGTGTCTTTGTCATCTTTCTTAGGAAAAATAAATCTAAGTTTTGGCTTCCTAACAGTCTTTAAAAATTTTATATTATAATAACAATCATTTTGCACGCTCTCTATAAATCCAATATAATAGATCCACTTATTTTTTTCAAAATATCTTACAAGAACACTTTCATTTATAACATTGAGTAAGCTCATGAAATCATCACAGCCATATAATCTTGATTTTTCTTTTATCTTCTCCTGTAACCCTTCATTTTCATTTTTACTTTTCTGTATTTCAGCCCCATCATTTTCCTCAGTCTCTGTATCTCTATTTTTTTTATTATTTTCTGGTCCGGTGTTTGTCAAAGCCATATCATTGCTTATTATTTCGTCTTCCATTTTCTTCTTTATTATTTTTTCACTGTTATTTCCGATTTCTTTTATGTCAATCTTTTTCTCTTTTGTCTCTCTTTTTTCATTTCTTGTCTTTTTATTCAGTTTAACAGCATTCGTTTCTTTCTTCTCTTCAAAAGTTTTAGCTATATCATTATTGTTGGCTTCTTGCCTCTTTAATATTTCCAGGTTGCTATGTCTTAAATCTGTGTAATATTTGTCTATTCCTGTTTGCTCTTCTTCTATTTTAAAATCTTTGCTTTCATTTTCTTTCATTGCCGATGTAGACGGAACTGGGTTGTCGTAAATATTTTTTACATTTTCTTTCAGACTGTTGGTAGAAAATAAGTTTGTGTTTATGTCAATTTTCTTGAATGGACCGTACGCTTGTAAATTTAGAAAAGCTTTATTTTCCGGTGAAAATTTTATGTCCGATAGTAGCGTTACTTTATTGGTTTCTTTTATGTTTGTTCTACCCGTAAATATGTTGCCTTCTTGAGTAATGTCTATAGCGCTATCACCTCTACATTTTCCATCAACTGTGTTGTCTTTCAAGATCATTATAGATTCTTCATTGTCTTCAATATTGTCACTATCTAGCTTGCCAATTTCGTCCATACTTTCGTCTGATTCAGCATACGTGATGTTACTATCCGTGTCGGTGGTATCATCAGATTCTTCTTGCTTTTTAGATGTCAAACGTCTTCTTTTATTCACTTTTATTTCTTCATTTATAATTTTTCTTTTCTGAATTAAATTATGTTCCATCAAATCAAAGCAATCACAAAAACCGAAATCCTCACCACAAAAGCAGCTTAATTTTCTAAATTTTATAATTCCAGTATTTGGTGTCGAAGCAATTTGATGAAGAGACATTGTGTCTGGAACAGCTACCAGGGTTTTTGAAATCGCATCCAACATTTTTATTGAAGTATCGATGTCTTTATCAGGCACTAGAAAATATTTAATCTTAGATGTTGTATTTGTCACTAGCGCTTTAAAAGCTGCCTCAGCATCTGGAATATCATGGCCATGTACTACCAATCCGTCTAAATTTCGTTTTGTTGCTCCTCCAATACCGTCTGCGGCTCCTTTTCCATGGGAAGCTTCGAAATAAGACCAAGTCGCTTTGTCAAAACCTAACTGAGGGATAGCTGTATTTATCATATAAAAATTTTTCTTTTGCCGATATTGACTTGTGGGCCCATCTGTAAAGAAGTGTATTATCTTAACAGATGGAAATGTTTCTTTTACTAGTTTCAATACAGGGGTAAGGTGGGCCCAAATAGCGCCAGGTGTATGGTTTGTATTTTGCGATATCGTGCAAAAAGATATTGTTTTTGGGCCATATTTGTTATTGGCGTAAATAACTCCAGTATGTAAGGATATTTGTCTCTTGGAAGCACCAAAATGCATTGCCTGTACTTCTTCTGTGAACTTACAGATATAATTCTCAGAGAAGTCACAATGCACAACAATTTCTCTTTCAGTGAGTTTATTCTTACACATTGTGTACATTTTAAATTGGTGCAACAAGTTAAAATGATGTTTCTTGAAAACCCGTAAATGAGTACAAAATGTCTGTTGAAGTGTTTGTAATGATCCCGTAGTTTCTTCCTTGACTGTCCGTTTAGTAATTTTTTCTTCACTTTGTTGATTCACGGATAGATTTTTTGAATATTTTATCTGTTTTGTAACCCACCTCTTCCATGATACTGTATTTGTTGGATTCAATTGTGATAATTCAAACTCAAAAATTTTAGAAGAGCATAATTGACATTCATTGTACATGCATTTTTTGTCATTTATATTACACGCTATTGTAGATAATAACTCGGTAAAGTTATCCGTTTTTAATAAATGTAACTGCTTCAATTTATTTACCATGAAACTAAGATTCGCATGTTTTACGCACGCACAAGTATTTCGGTCTACAATTTTTGGGCTTAATACATAAAACGGCTTGTAGCGAGTAAATGTGGCATACGATAGCTTGCCCCCTTCATTTTTATATTTTTTATGTAAATTTTTTAAGGTATCCAACAAATACCTTACTTGTTTTCTTATTTTATGTAATGTTCTGTACTCGCTTTTTCCGGCTGTAGCGCGGCTATTATCGTCTCTTATATAAAATGAAGTGAGTTCTTCCAAACATTTCATTTTATAGTTGTTTAATCTTTGTCGAGACCTTAACCTTCCCTTTAGTCCCACACATGTACTTAACTTGGTTTTCATTTTATATTTTGATGTCATATCATTATTCACTACTTTTTTGAGTATATGTCTTTCGGAATTATTTGTTGCTTGGGAATATTGTGTTTGTAATGATTGTTTTAATATAATATTTTCAAATAATATCTTTTTTACAACTTTGTTCTTTTCCGGGGTCGAAAGTACGGGAATTGTTTCATTCATAATTTTTTCAGCTTTAGAATATGGAGTGTCTTTGTTCTCATTGGTTTCTATTACTTGTTCATTTTTTCCAGTGTTGTTCATCATTCTTATTTTTTGTGTCAACTGATTTATTTTATGTTTATATCTGTTATTTTTCCTGTTTAGCGTCTTCACTTTCTTAACTAATAGAGTCACTGTAGATTTTAAACTAATATTTTCTTTTTGTAGTTTACGAGAATACATGCGCTGCCTGGCTTTTTCTGTCTTATCTTCTGTCCTTTTATCACATTTTTTTTCATCTTTATTTTTTTGTTTCTCTTTCCTCCACTTTTCTCGCTGTAACTTTTGTTCGGTTTCAGTTAGTATACTTATTTTCTTATATTTTTTCTTGGTTCTTTCTAAATTCTGCCTTTCTTGTTGCAGCAATTTCTCGGGATTTTCTTCCCTCAACTTTTGACGATATCGTCGTTGCCTTTCTGCTCCAGACAAAGGCGTTTTACGTACCATTATCTGGGAACATTAATTTTAAATATAAGTGTAACATCTTAATATACGCAGAAACTTAAATAACTTATTAACAGACTTGAATAAAATAAATAATTTAAAAAATAAAAAAAAGCCGACTTCGATGCACTAAAAAGATCGAAACAAGATTAAGATAAACTACAAGCCTTATTCGGTTTGACAAACTACTTAATTAACTAATATTCTGTTAAATACACGCATAAAGTTTGCAAGCAGGCGGGACCCATTGTATTCGGCTTTCAGTATACTCGTAAGTACCGGAAAAATCACGGGTCGCCCCTGCTAACAAACTTAATGCGTATATTTAACATAATTTTAGCTTACAAAGTAGTTTGTCAAACCAAACAAGGCTTGTAGTTTGTCTTTATTTTGTTTTTAATCTTGTTGCATCATAGCCGGGATTTTTTAATTATTTAAATTATTTATTTTATTTCAAACTTTTTAGTTAACAAGTATGTGATATATATTTTTGTGATATCCTTTGAAATTTCTTCATTTTGACACCTCGCTCGGTATGTAAAGTACAAAAAAATTCTTCGGTATAACAATCTGATGCCAAAATTCAGCCATTTTGATTTCTTAGAAATTTTAATATACTCAGTGTCACTCATGCAACTACGACAAATCCAATAACACCTAGCTTGTCAAAATCCGTTAAGCCGTTTAGGCTGTAGGGTGTGACAAAGAAATGGACATACATACATAAATACGCTCGAAAAACCTTACCCTCCTTTCTTCGACAGTCGGGTAAAAAGCGCTATGCGAAAGGACGTAAAACTAGGCTCAACCATTGAACGACTGGATATTGTTTTCGATTATTAGGTAATACAAAAATGCTCCAATTGTTATTCCCATAAAATATAATTTGTACTTAAAAAACAACCAGTCAGTATGCGCCCTATTCTTTTGTGTGACGTCACCGAATGTCACACAATGGAAGCAAAATATAACCTATCAAAACAAGAATTTACGTCCTACTAGCAACTTACAAAGATTTTTACAATTCTTGTCTATTGCACGATTTTCTTAATACAAATGAGTTTTAATAATAACATGTCTATAGTAAAACCAATTAACTTACCAGAAATATTGCGTCACACAAGAATATTTTTTTACAGCGACAAAACGGCTAGACACATTTCTCGACATCAAAACATTTAGAGCAAGATGGCTGACGGTTTATTTTTTAAGGTTGGTAGTAAATCGAATGTTGCCAGATGTTAAAAAATAGAGATACGTTCAGAAACTGTATTATTAGGACACATTATTTCGTCACACAAGGCTCGTCACACAAAGTAACCAAATTTGGAGACATGATTATTACTACATTTATTTTATTTACCTGAATGTTTCTAAAGGATTAAAAAGGTTTCTCATGTACGGTAATCGTTTTCCAAGTATACTGTGACAAAGAAATCTGTGTGAGTTTCATAAAATGCAAATAAGATTTTTTTTCTTTTAAAATTGGCGCGTGGAGACAATTGTTTTTTGTATGACAAAAAAATTCCACATCACTGGAAATGTTTTTTTTTTAATTTTATTCCTAAGACCTAATTCAGTTGATGAGGTGTTTATATACAAAAGATATAATATTTTAATATCTTGTAAAAGAATGGGGCTTTTTATTTGTCACAACATTTTTTACACCCGTGTTAAAAATGAGGACACCAAAAATTTTTGATATGTACATTTTTTTTGATATTCACTCTGCTAGCCGCATCATACATGCTGGTCTGGTAGAAAAAAAAGTAGAAAGTCCTAACTACTTCTATATCCGCGCAGATAGTAGAAGCCGATCGAGGGAATAGGCGTGAATCTAAATATCAATAGGGGTGCCACTATCACTTTTCTGATTCCCTTTTTCCACCAAAACACTAAATGCTTGGCCCCAGGCTCCGTCTACCCCATTCGGTTAATTTTCTTTCGAACTAGTAGCTCCGTCTAGCTACAACAATTAAACTTAAATCGAATAATGCTTCAAAGCATGAAAGTTCTCTTGTATTGTTTGTCCAATTTTTTTATCGAATATTTACATCAATAAGCTACTTGTAAGAATAATACGAAGTATTGGTGTTGTTTGGTGTTATAAATGCGCATGCTCATGAACAATATGTGCAATAGTTAAAGTGGACAGTCATAGTACGGGTGTAGTGATATTTGGCTCGCGGACTGTGTGGGCGTCTTCGTCCGCCACTCAATCGGCTATGAAAACCAGTGGACTCGTATAGATTTGTCACCAGAAGCTCCCTGAAAGCAATCAAAGGCCTACACCAACCTTTGATTGTAACTTGTTAGGAAAAAAGAATTTCCCACGTTTTATTAACTTGTTCCTGGCTAAATACGCAGTAGCGTCAAGCCATTAATTAAAAAAAAAAAAGCTTTACTTACAGCTACTTACTTGTAAGAATACGAAGTAAAGTGTGGCTAAAATCTTTGTATGTTGAGTTAGGCTTGAAACTGCGTTAAGCGGAGACCCGTGACAGGTTCAGTCCGTCTCTGTCACAAACTGTACGTAGGACAGAGACACGTGACCCACGACGGTTTCAGCTATCCACAGACCTACCACTACTAGACCTGCATAGTGCGTGGCCACTTAGTGCATCTCTTTCGATTGTTGCGTGCACCCATATTTTGCACACGTCACAGAACACACTATGGTTACTAACTTACCCTACCCTAAATCACCTTTTAAATGATAAAATCTCTAAAATTAATAACTTTCTTCGATCGTTTCGTGGTTTGTTTGGCCCAGATTTTGACAGTAGGCCAGCTTATAGGAGCCACGCCGATAGAGACAAAAAATCATATCAGCGTTTCTTTCACACTCACGTACTGTATTTGACATCTCTTTCTAGCAATATCGTTGCAAGTCTAGTAGTGGTAGGTCTGTGCAGCTATCTCTATTGCACATATGGTTTGTGACAGAGACGGACTGAACCCGATACGGGCGTCCGCTTGACGTAGTTTCAAGCCTTAGCATTTATACTTATCTATGTTTGGGAAGTAAGCTATTTTTCTAAAATTTGTGACGTAGTTTTTTTTTATTTATTTACTTATGAATATAATTGTAAACTTTAGTACGTAACTAAATAACGTACCTAAGTAAGTCTTAACTTTATCTCGAGTGTCAAATGCAATGTAATATTTACATATATATTTTTACATATGTTTTTCTATTTGTGCCATCTAGACATATATCTCTCAGCGCTATACCTAAAGTTTTGAAAAAAAATGCACGATTTATGTTTATAAAGGGGACTTAGCCCCAAAACGCACGAACGACAGGTTCCAAACGCATATTATGTAAACATATACGGGATATACGGGATAAGTCCGCTCGCTTCAGCACGGCCGGTGCTAAAGTGTTCCGTCGCTCTCTCTCGCTCTAGCAAATGTGGCTTCTGAGCGACAGAAAAGGATAGCAGCATAGGAAAGTGCTGTTCCGTGCTGACAGATGTGTCCCAACCCTAACATTTTGAATAGGAGACAAATCCTTCGTGGTCAGTGTGGTCACAGACAGACACCTAAGTGCTAAGTCCCGTTTACAAACATAAATCATGTGTTCAAAGCGCGATACTCATAACCAATAAAATGCAAGTTTGAAACAGAAAGAACGCTGTTTTATTTTAGTCTCATTCTTGCATCAACACAGCGGCTAAGCTGTTGGAGATCAAACCAAACTTTCTGTCTTTGTCTATGTTACAATTTCTGTCTGATCGCAGCTTCTTTCGACTAATCCCATTCATGCTCGACGTGCATTTCTTCAAAATCAGCTGTTTAACTTCTTCTAACTCTGCTTTTGAGAGAAGATTAGTATGAGAGTAATTTTCATCCAAAGTTGGGCCTTCCTTTTTAGCCATCTCGTACAAGGATAGTAAATCTAATGTTGTCTTGTTCTTTTTTATGAATATGGCTTGGTTTCGTTTGAGAACGCGCTTTAAGTCCTCTAAATAAGGTTTGTTTTCCTGTATCTTGCTGTCGATTATCTCAATTTCTTTTTGGTTGAGCTTGTCCAAGTCTTTGTCGTCGATGTCGAATTTTTCTTTCAACATGGCCATTTCCTTTCGTAGTACTGGACATTCTGTAAATATATTTTATGTCTTTGTAGGTAATTTATGGGGTATAAACAACTTAATTTTAACAACTTTTTCCAATAAATGAGCTTACTTATATCGAAATATAAATAAAGTGGAGGCAAGCGACAGGGGTTATTTGTGACGCGCGAATGCCCCTTAAACTTAAAGGAAAAAATTATAAAAGCGTAGTAAGACCAGTTGTTTTATACGGTTCAGAATGTTGGGCTACCAAGGTGACGGATGAAAGACGACTGCATGCAGCGGAGATGAGAAAGTTAAGATGGATGAGTAGAGTGACAAGAAAGGATACAATGAAAAACGAGTATGTAAGAGAAAGTACAAAGGTACCCCAATAATGGAAAAGTTGAGAAGCAATAGACTAAGATGGTATGAACATGTAATGAGGAGGGAGGAGAGCCACATTACCAGAAAGGTGCTGAATTTGAAGGTTACAGGAAATAGGAACAGAGGAAGGCCTAAGAAAAGGTGGATGGAGTGCATTAAGGACGATATGTATATAAAAAGAATTTAACAAGGGCCTTGACAAAAGATAGAGGAAAACGGAAAAGACTCACATGCTGCCCCGACCACACATAAAGTGGGATAAGGTGAGGAAGATGATGACTTACATCGAAATATACTTCAAAAGGTTTTTCACTGTCATATTAACTAGAAAACGTACTTCATTTTTTAAGGATTCTAACGTTTTGATATTAAAATTAAAACTCACAAACTTTAGGCTACTTTTCGTGGTAGTTTTGTAAATACACCTTTTTGATAACTAAAATTAATGTGAGATACATCCATAATTTAATTAAGGGAGCGCTTAGCGGACAGCGACATCGTCGGGTCGCAGTTTCTGTCACTCGCCCTGAAGGCGATCGTCTAAATCGATCGAAACCTGTTCGGCCTTTTCCGACTATATTACAACGGTTTTACTTAATTACACCTTTTTAGGTGGTGTATAGGTATCATCATCAGGTCTTTTTAAGTCTCCACAGCAGGAGCACGACCCTGTCTGTACTACCAGAATCATACTAAGCCAGAGTAACCAGAGGATTTGGCCTACACTCTCCACGCTGACCGGACGGGTTGGAGAGGTTTAATTGATGTTTATAAGCTTTGTTTAGTTTATGATCCTATGTCGCCTTCAACGACATCCACGGGATAACTTGGAGTGGTTGCCTTAAACCACACGGCAACCGGAAACCACACGGCAAAGCTGTATAGATATATTTGCGGAAATATTGAGGCTTAGGTACCTTCACTACTTGTCTTGCCAAACACAGTAGGTTTCACAGCGAAAAACGCCCTGAGTTTCTGCTTCGGCTTTACTGTGTTATTCCCTTTGTAGATGTCGTACTCGATGCAGACGACCTTCTCGTCCAGTTTCCGCACTTCCATGTTGTTTTTCTTCAGTTTTGAGTACTTCTCTGCGATTATCTTCACCCGGGGGATCTCTGATATGTGGACGTTTTGGGGCAGTGAGGTGTCCGATTCTACTTTCTCTGGATACAAAGAGATTGATTAAACGTTCCCTGCTGGAGTAAGTACTGATGTTCATTACACTATCACGTCTTTATCACTAACAGGGTAGACAGAGCCTAAGACCGTAAGATCCCTCCACCCACCCTCAACCCACTTTTAGCGTAACGGTGGGACTGGGAGTGGAGGTCAAAGAAGTGAATCAAATAGTGTCAGTTGCTAACCGCATCGCCTGTTGACATGATACCGACTTGCTCATTCTTTTAATCGGTTTTTGCGATCTGCACGGGAAAAGAAGAAGCAGGTAGGTACATTCTTAGTTTTTTCTTTGCTCCCAGATTAGCAGGGAAGGAAGATAATCCCGTAAGCACAAAATACAGTACAAAAACAAGGTGTGAGCAGTGCTTATTTATTTTTTCTACGGATCGTATCAGAAATACCACCCTACGTTACATAACGAAAGTGGTGTATGTTGGCTTATAGACAGGTAGGCATTTAACTTCATTACAATAAATGTTAATGGCGGACTTAAGGCCAGGGGCCTTTTCTACCAGTCATCTAACAGGTGATGCTGAGAGAGTAATCTTTTGGGGTTAGTACAACATAAATTAAAAAAAAGAAAAACAGAACGAGTAAAATTATTCAATCAAGTATATATACAGGGACGTATGTCACCGGAAAGATGGGCTCACATTGACAATGTGTACGTGTTCCGAAAAAAACACAAAAGGAATACAGGCAAATCAAGAACAAGGAGGTCGGACAAGTAAAAACAGTTTGAAAGGGATTGGACAGGAGAAGCAAACAGCAGGGGGAAAACATACGAGGCTTTTAGGCAGCTGTGGGACATATAGACAGCTTACAGGTATAAAAAATACATTTTTAAAACGTTATAACTCTTCAATAAATGGACCCGCACCAGAATCGACTCTTTCGAGATGTGGTGCTGGAGAAAAATGCTTCGGATTCCATCAACAGCACGTCGGACAAACGCATCTATCCTCAAACAACTTGGAATAAAGATCAGACTCGCCACAATATCTTGACGCAGAATACATGAGTTGTTCGGTCATATTTCCAGAAAACGTGGAGACAACCTTGAGAAACTCCTGTTTACAGGCAAAATAGAAGGAAAAAGATCAAGAGGACGCAGTCCCATGCGTTGGTCCGACCAGATTCGCTCGACACTCGAGACCAAAGTCAGCGACGCTGTCCGAGCTGCAGAGCACAGAACTGAATGGCGGGACTTAGTACACAGGAAGGTGCTCCATAGAGATCACGATCCTCAACAATGAGGATTACGCGACGCGATGATTAGTATCAAATATGTACCTTTGTCATCCTTTATATATTTATCAATATCCTCTGTGTTATCTACGTTATGCCAGCCAGATTCGTCAGATTCTATCCCATTTGTAGTTATGACCTTTGGGCGATCATACTGCGAGCTATTCTCTACCTTACAGCCATTGCCACAGAGCACTTTTCTCAGCTCTTTCAGGTGATTGATAGTGTCAGGTAATGCTGGATCAAAGCCGTACTGTTCTAGAATTAGTTGTTGGTACTGAAAATAAGAAAACTATTTATTATGCATGTGTGTGAGTATTAAGACGAAACATTAGCGGTCATTTTTCCATACCAACGTTTTCGAAGTGAGAACGTCAAGCTTTTCTGTGCTTTTTTGACTAAAGTGACCGTTTTCCGTTAAAATGTGCAGAAAAGCTTAACGTTCTTACTTTAAACTGTAAACAGTAGTTCATAAAATAGTTTAAAGGGTTATCTAGGGCTTCAAAAAGACAAATTTTTTAATGATATCTCCGTTTAATTTGAAATGATTATTTCAAATGGGGGCAGCAATGGACCCCGGAAAATTCAGGTACGGCCTTAACGTAGCGGATGTCCTTCCTCCGTAGGGCATTACACACGTAGATACTCGTAGGTACTTACATGTCCGAGTTGCAGTGCCAGCCAAGCAACATTGAACGCTATTAATTATGATACAGTCAGGATAAAGTCTAATTTGGTTTAAGACATTAAAATAGGGTTACTCTTTTGGACGATTGTCGTGTTATTTTATAGACTTTAAAAGCCTGGTGTATTGAAGTAGTAGGTGCATGAATAACCAGCCACAAGGTCTTATGGAAACGTAAATATTCAGTGATTAATGTTAGGCGTGGCATGCATATGGCGATATCACAGAATAAGAACCAGTACTCAGGTACAGAAGTCTCACTCAGCAAAGAAATTCAAAGAAATATCTACTCAATGTGGTTAGCGCTATGGTTTAATTTAGCTCACGTCAGAACTCAGCACATCCATTAAAGGCCAATTTCATTCTTATTACTCTGGACAAACGATTCGTATAACTGAATTTACCACTCCGAGGGGCCGCTGCGCGCATAGTAATAATGTAGGTATATTTTCGATACCTAAACGGGGAGTGACACAGGCCTGGCGATATAAAGGGTATTACAGACGGCAGAGTTAATGATATACATATTTGTATCTTATGATCAAATATCGCTTGCCAAACAAATCAATACAGCATCACACGGCACGGCGAAGATAATAAGGTATCGAGCGATGAAGTGTAAATATATCTTAAGATGCTTAATATAAGTATGAACATCGTATCGCATCGCATCGCATCTTCACATCAAAATATACTAACATATAGCATCTTAGCCGTCTGTGATACCCTTGAACCCAACAAGGTCCTAATGGAGACGTAGATATTCAGTAGAATACTCAAAAGCAAGAATGCGTACCTAATATTAGGGGTGACTAGGTACAGCGATATAATTGGCATCACAGACGGCAAAACAAGGATACTCGTATATTTGTATCATAAGATCAAATATCGCTTGCCATGCAAATTAATGAAGCATCACACACGGCGAATATAATATACCTAGGTAGGTATATTTATGAAGGGTACATATATCTAAAGATCCATGATATATGAATATTTTGATATTAAAATACGAAATATGTATCAACATCGTATCTTAGTGTTTTGCACGCCTCATAAGCGAAGCGCATGAGGTTGTGCTCTACTCTCGCCTTACAAAAATCAAGTGATTTTTTTTACTAAATGTGTCTCTATTTATTTTCTATCGCACTTGTACAATAATATTTACACATAAATGTCAAGGAAAAACACTAGTTTCAACACTTATGACATTTTTAAAAGACATTTTGCCTTTTAAATTAATAAAAACAATGTTTAATAAAATCATTTTGTGGACGTCCGTGTGTCTGTATGTATGGAAACTGGCGTGGTCACGATAACTCCCGAAAAACTTATCTGATCAAGTCCATTTTTGTTTTTATACGCTTCAGTATTATCCAAAACTAAGTCCTTTCGAAGATCACGGTCTAATTCAAAGTAGTTTAATCGTAATTTCAATTTAATTGTGAAAAATGAGATTATGAGGCGTGCACTTTTGGATTTTCCAAACTTATATTTTGCAATACGATACCATATTATCGCATGGTCAGATCAAAATAAATAGCATCTTAGCCGTCTGTGACACCCTTGAATCCATTCTGTCTTCTCTGAGTCTTGTTCTTTACGTTTTGTCTAGTCTGTAACGCATGTTCCTTAGGTATCAATTTGCGTTACCTGATCCCGTTGCTTTTCCTCTTGCTGCTGTCCAAAGTCTTTCAGGTCAGGAGCCACAAAACAGCTTCTGTTACTCATGGGCTTCCCAGGTCTAACCTGAGCCCGCACCCTAGGCGCCAACACCTCGTGGATCTCATTCCTCGCTGGTCTACTATGCTCACTCTTCTCCAGATTTTCAGATAACGTGGTGGACCTTGCTAAACCTTTACCATACTTGCGTTGATTTCTGTTCATTTTTATTTTTTATGTTCGACAAAGAATTTTAGTTACATCTCACAAGCAAAGATAACATATTACTCTATGGGCTCGGTCAACAAAGTAGGTTGACTTTAAATGGGGGAACAAATAACGACACGAACAGCGATACCTTTATGGGTATTTTTCTTTGCAAATATCACTCTTTTTTACACTTCTAAACGTTTCCCTCTTAAAAAATATACCTACATTTATTGTAAACATAAACGGGGTCAATAAAATATTAAAATTAGATTTTCGTACCACTTGCTCAAAAAAGTCACATTCTATGGCACAAAAAGCGAACATAATTAAAAACAGGGAAAGAAAAATGTACTGAATTTCATTCAGCCTCTAGACCAAGAATGAAAACAGGGAAAGAATATTGTACTCAATTTCATTCATTCTTTCCATCCATCCTTTGGTAGCAAAGAACAATGTAGGTACATTATAAAATTTATAACTCTTTGGTACCTACCTACCTCAGAGATATGGGATTTTATTGTTCTGAGACCTACCTTATTGTTCTGACCTCAGAGTGTACGAAAGATTTGTCAACATTGTTTGACATCTGAGATGTCTTTCAATGACGGCTGACGGCAGTTTGTAGCAGAGATATGGGTTTGTAGTAAACCAAAGACATTGGAGGGGTCAGGTTTTTTTTTTGGCTGTTATATAATTTCATTACACTATAGTGATCTAGTATAGACCGTGGTTCGATTTATTACGGGTATGTCCTTTCCACGTTGTATTATATACTCATTTGAATTAATGATTTTTTTTTTATATTTTACTTTCTTCAGCGCCTGTACTATATAATATCAAGAGAATAAGATATAGCGTACCTAGAAACGCATTAATTGAAACTACAAAATTATTTCCACAATATATTTCGATTCTTCAATCTAATTCTTGTTTTTCTTCAAACGTGGGTAGTAGATTAACGTGACACAGGGTTGATGTTCGGACTGGGTTGGACCTGCTAGTATTGTTTTCATGGTCAATAGGACCTTTTCGCAGTTAGGTAGACAAGTCACCACCGCCATGCACCGGGACGAGTCGATAATCTTCTGCACGGGACGACCGTCCACTAGCAACTGGAAAATACGTTATTTTATCGGTACTTACAGACTTTTTCTTTCTCGCTTTTTCCGGCCTGCGTTCCCGGCTTTTTCTTCAAGTCAATGATCACCCAAGGTGCCAAAGATCGAGTGAAGTGAAGAAGAAAAAGCCGAAAGCACTAAAACGATTTTGCTGTGGTTTTACGCCTACTCTCTTTAGGAATGCAGTTGTTGCAAGGGATGTAGGTATGTGAGTTCGTTATGATCATTAAATAATGCCCTTGTTTTATTATCGCTCATTACTGTTATGTGTTTGAACTCTTTATCATGTTATGCCATCGTTCTCTTTTCGAATCGAATAACGACCGGAGCGTGTGTTCAAACCGTTCTCAAGTGAAGTATGAATGAATAAATGAAGCGTATTAGCACATAATAAATAATACTAACGTACAGAAGTCTCACTTAGTAAAGAAATTCAAAGAAATATCTACTCAATGTGGCTAACGATATGGTTTAATTTAGCTCACGTCAGAACTCAGCACCTTTTCGTAAAGATACCTGGACATCCATTGCAAGCCAATTTCATTCTTATTACTCTGGCCAAACGATTCGTATAACTGAATTCACCACTCGGAGGGGCTGCCTGCGTGCATAGTGATAATGTAGGTATATTTTCGATATACGATAAACGGGGAGTGACACATGCCTGGTATTAGTCTCTGCAGGTTAAAACTGGCAGTGACTGTTTGATCATAACAACTTCAAATAATTATATAAATAATGAATACACATTCTAATAAAGATACCTATGGTAAAATCTTCATTTAAGAATGATAACAATAGGTAAATAAAAAAATGATACAACTAGATCCTATACGTTACTGACAGCTAAAGAAATATTTTTTTATTATGTTCTTATGTTGTATATTTTCTGTATGTGTGTAACTAAAGCTACAAATAAACATCTTATCTATCTATCTATCTAAATGAAAAAATATAACCTCGTATCCTAAAACTTTTTCAATTTCCTTAGGCTTACTCCACTTGACCATCACCGTGTGGTCTGAAACCCTTCTTCCTGCTAAGAAGCCTACTTTTAGAAATTTACAGCTGCTTGTTTTCTGCAAACAAATGTCGACACATTTTAACATTTTTTTTATGTTTTCTTTTATTTTTCCAAAATAAACGGGCGAGTGCGAGTCGAACTCGTACATGAAGGGTTCCGTACCTCCGTACAATGTTTTAAAACGCTGAAGAAACACGTTTCTTGTATGACGACCCTCTTTAATTTTTAACTGTATCTTATTTTTAGTATTTGTTGTTATAGCGGCCATAGTAATACATAATTGGTAAAAATTTCAAGTATCTAGTTAATGCCATTATAAAGATCTAGTTAAAAACGCTGAAAAAACAGGTTTTTTGTATGACGACCCCCTTTAATTTTTAACTTTTTTTATTTTTAGTATTTGTTGTTATAGCGGCCACAGTAATACATAATCGGTAAAAAATTCAATGTCTAGCTATTACGATTCAAGAGATAGAGCCCTGTGACAGACGGACAGACGGACAGACAGCGGACTCTCAGTAATAGGGTCCCGTTTGCACGGAACCCTAAAAAAGAGGGTATTACAAAAAAAAATCCTTTAAGGTCCTATATACTTATATTTATTCTCCATTTATTATACAAGTATAAACTTATTTACTATATTTATGTTTGACTGTAAATCCACAAGCCTTTGGAGTCATTTCAGTTCATACCATTTTTTGCTAGTCTAAAAACAAGGTTCGTGTAGATCGTAAATGCTGATCAAGCGAATGGGCGAATATCAAAATATGTTCACAGGCGATGCGAGTAGCGATTTATAGGTGTAAAACTATCACATCATCATGTCTTTTTTAGTCTCCACTGCAGGAGCACGACCCTCTCTGTACTACCAGAGATATATTTGGCCAGAGCAGCCAAAGGATTTGGCCTACACTCTCCACTCTGGCCAGACGGGATGAAGAGGACTCATTGATGTTTATATAAGTAAGCTTTGTTTAGCTTGTGTTTCCTCAAGTCGCCATCTACGACATCCCACGGAAAGTATTGGAGTGGTCCAATTCTACTCTGCTAGTGATAAGACGTAAAAGTGTACGCCTTCAGGCAATGACTAACTACTTCTTGTAAGTCCTTAATGTAAATATACTTACGTGAGCGCTATTAAAAAAAAAAGTAAATAATGATCGTACTTCCAGTTCAGAAGGTCGCTTGGAATTCAGCGTAGTAAATTTACACTGTATGTCTGAATCGAATTCGGTCGAACTCCTTATTGTTGATCCCGAAGGTTTGCTCCAACTCTTAATTGTTGATCGCGAAGGCTTGTCGTGGTGGTTTTTATGAATGTTTTGAAGAAAATAGATGTTTTCATTCACCTGGAAAAAAAATGCATTAGTTGGTTTTTTTTTTATTTTTTTTTATTTCTAGCACCTCCAACTTTATCGCAGACTTTGTTCATCTCTAGTGCGTTTATTACAGGTTCTATCGTTTATATTCACTGTTTCTTATATCTATCAGATTTCTTTTGCTCTATGTTCTTACTCTATGTATTCTACAAAAAACTTACATATATTTCGTGGTCATCACATATTTTATTTACTATTTATTCCTATTATTAACAATTTCTACTATCTGCATTAGTTGGTTCTAGAGGGTGAATGACGTCGGCAACCGCCCCGGCTGGCCTCGCAAGCGTACGACTTCTTTTTAACCGACTGCGCCAGAAGGAGGTTTATGTTTTTCACCAGACTGCGGCAGAAGGAGGGTTATATTTTTTTACCAGACTGCGCCAGAAGGTGGGTTATGTTTTTTACCAGACTGCGCCAGAAGGAGGGTTATGTTTTTTTACCAGACTGCGCCAGAAGGGGGGTTAAATTTTTTTACCAGACTGCGCCAGAAGGAGGGTTATGTTTTTTTACCAGACTGCGCCAGAAGGAGGGTTATATTTTTTTACCAGACTGCGCCAGAAGGAGGTTTATGTTTTTTCACCAGACTGCGCCAGAAGTAGGTTTATGTTTTTTCACCAGACTGCGCCAGAAGAAGGGTTGTTTTTTACCAGACTGCGCCAGAAGGAGGGTTATGTTTTTTTACCAGACTGCGCCAGAAGGAGGGTTATGTTTTTTGAGTGTATGTTATATTCTTTGGCTCGCTTTGCAGCCTAAATGTCTGGATAGATTTTAGCTTGAGAGGTATCGTAAAGGTAAGCACAGAATAAATAATACTACCGTACAGAAGTCTCACTGAGCAAATTCAAAGAAATATATTCTCAATGTGGCTAGCGATATGGTTTAATTTAGCTCACGTCAGAACTCTGCACCTTTTCGAATAAATACCTAGACATACATTTCTTCAAAGAAAAAGAAGAAGAAGAAGAAGACATACCTTGCAAGCCAATTTCATTCTTATTACTCTGGACAGATTCGTATAACTGAATTTACCACCCGGAGGGG
Source organism: Acrobasis repandana (assembly GCA_963576875.1). Classification (NCBI taxonomy): domain Eukaryota; kingdom Metazoa; phylum Arthropoda; class Insecta; order Lepidoptera; family Pyralidae; genus Acrobasis; species Acrobasis repandana. Next base: position 3,967,495 of record OY756223.1, on the reverse strand, counting down.
CCGCCTACGCACATAGTAATAATGTAGGTACATTTTCGATACCTAAACGGGGAGTGACACAGGCCTGGTAGAACCGCCCATTTGTATCTATGTATTTTCTTTTTATTGTACTTTAATAGTACCTACCCAATTTACAATTCTTTTTTTGGTGTAACTGGGTGCAAGCGGAGTATATATCTGAGTTTACATACATACACCTATCCTACCTACATGAATTCTTAAAACATTACACACTCCTTTTTTGGGGCAATCCTTTAAAAAGTCGTAAGCATAACGAATATGTTTACTGTACCATAAAATCCACTCGTGTGTCAGATTCCTTGTCCACTTGCGTAGTCTTGTTACGAGGTAGGGAGGAACCAGATTTTAGGCTGATTACCTTTTCCTGTGCGAAAAAAATAAGTAATAGATTTTACTACATAAACTACGACGATTCATACTGGAATGGCAGCGGCCAACAGCGACATTCAATAAATATGGTCTGTAAAAAGGGGGACTAAGAGAAAGAGGGATTGTTTATGAAGCTATTTCGGCTTTTAAATCGGCTTATGGTATATGGCTTGTGCTCCATAGAGAGGAGGTCTTTCCTCAGATACCCGTTTTCCACTTTTTAGAACATATGCTTCACTTCGACGTAGCTCGGTGGCCCGGTGGAAGTACGCATTGCTAGCGTTTTCACAAGTTAAGCAACCCTGGGCGTGGTCCGTACTTGGGTGGGTGACCACAAGCGGTACAAAAATTTCTCGAACTCCTCCGTGCTTTGGAAAGCACGTAAAAGCCGTTGGTCCCGGCTGTCATTGTATGGCAGTCGTCAAGCTATGTCAGATGCTTTTAGGCAGCTTGAAAAATCTGACACCAGTGTTAGCCACTTATACACACGAAAAAACAAAAAAAAACTTCGGCGGACGGACTGATGGTTGTGTCTATGTATACTAAACCTGTCAATGGGTAGAGCTAATTACGTTGCGTTGGTTTTAGACATCTGGTTATTATGAGACAGATTTCGTTGAGAGCGATGTCTACTTCTCCGACATGGGCAGAACGATGCCAAACTGGGCATTATATTCGCCAGCGGAGTAACAGTTGCTACACACGTAAAAGGGCAGGCAATAATCGGCACAGGCGGGCGGTAAAGTCGAATATATGTATCTACTCTACAATATATTCGACTTTACCGACTTCATTCGACTTTTTTGGTCAACATTCATCTTAATGTTCGAGCAAAAAGCCGATATAATTGCTTCTGCTCGGTTTTGTTGTTCGACAAATATAGCTAACTGAACATGCCAGCCCACTTTTCTTTTTTTTTTTTATTAGAGTTTTGATTGCGTTTGACACCTATCTAGCCTGATGGGAAGCTGAGGTCTAAGGTGTAACACGCAGCCTCTAAAATGCCTATTCACTCTTGTCTTGAAAATCCCTAAATCATATGTATGGGGAAACATCGTCATCATTCATCATCATTTCAGCCGCATAACGTCCACTGCTGGACATAGGCCTCTCCCAAGGTTTTCCGAAATGACCGATCTAGAGCGGCCTGCATCCAGCGCTTTCCAGCGACCTTGGTCAGGTCGTCTGACCACCTTGTGGGTGGGTGTCCTACGCTTCGCTTGCCAGTACGTGGTCGCCATTCGAGAACCTTTTTGCCCCATCGGCCATCGGTTCGTCGCGCTATGTGTCCCACCCACTGCCACTTCAACGAGCTAATCCGCTGGGCTATGTCCGTGACTTTTGTTCTCCTACGAATTTCCTCATTTCTGATTCGATCACGTAGAGAAACACCAAGCATAGCCCTCTCCATAGCGCGTTGAGCTACCTTGAGCCTTTTTATGAGACCCATAGTAAGGTACCACGTTTCGGAGCCATAAGTCATCACTGGTAACACACATTGATTATAAACTTTCGTCTTAAGGCACTGAGGCATTTTGGATGAGAAGACACTGCGTAACTTCCCGAACGCTGCCCAGCCGAGTCGGATTCGTCGAAAGACCTCTTCCTCGAAGCTGGAACTTCCTGCCTGGATCGATTGACCCAGGTAGGTATACTGGTCTACAACTTCGAGGGTGGAGCTCCCAACAGAAACAGGTATGGGCACAACATTGACATTCGACATTACTTTCGTTTTGTCCATGTTCATTTTGAACATCGTCGCAGGGAGGGAATTCCACACCTTAGCGGTTCGCACAATGAAGGAGTTTATGTGTGTAGTGATTCAGAGCGCTACCTCCTTGGTACAACTGCTAAAGGCCCTTCTCAGAGGCAAAATTAACTCCCTCTACATGACATAAATGTCATCTCCATTAACATCGACAGGTTTCCAGCTGAAAATCGCAATTACTGGGTCAGCTCTGGCTCACAGCGGTGAAAGCCGCTGCTGCGGTGGCGTAATGTGTACACGCTTTAGGGATTATAGCGATACTTTTTCTATGTATGTAGGACTGGGTCTAAATGATAAACACCTGACTTTGTTAATTTCTTTTATTTTAAAATTTTTCATCGGAGCACAAAATTTTGCGTGCATCTAATGGCGTCGTCGTGTGTGTGTGTGAGAGAGAGAGAGAGCATACACGGAAGTATACGTTTAGAAATCAAACTTAAAATGTCCGTTCAGAAATTCCTACATGTATGTTCGCCGATTACTGAAAGACGCCTGGAACGATTTGGAAACTTATTTTTTTGTTTGAAAGGGTATACTTTCCAGGTGGTCCCATAGAAATTTTATTAAAATCGGTTGTGTGGTTTGTATTATCGAAAATAACTAAAAAAATTGGTCGTCTAAGTAAACAATTCTTTGAATACATATTTAGCTTTTCTGGTAGGTAATATAATTGGTTTTTGTTTTGAAAAAATACCAATAATTATTGGGGCAGTCCTGTACAAAATATATTATAAAGCATTACAAGTAATATGTTTACTGTACCATAAAATCCATTCGTGTGTCAGATTCCTTGTCCACTTGCGTAGTCTTGTTACGTGGAAGGGAAGAAATAGATTTTAAGCTGATTACCTTTTCCTGTGCGAAAAAAAATATGTAATGGATTTTACTACATACAAACTACGGCAATTCACACTGGAATGGTAGCGGCCAAAAGCGCACTTTCAATGAAATATAGACCAAGAATACAGAATTGGGTATTTATTACTGTATAGTATTTGTACATTTTTTAAAAGTGTCTTAATTTAAATTTCATGATGCTAATAAACCACTTAAAAAATAAAAATGCATCTAAATTTTACATTTTCAAATTTCGCGCGGATTTTGCCAAAAACGTTGAAGCAGAAATGGGGAATCGAAAGCTTGATTTAATAATTCATTGATGTTTTGTACACAAAGAAATTAAGTTTAGATTAGAATTTCGCGACCCAAAATACGCTGGATACCGAGTAAAAAATTGTATTTACCCGTATGGTTCCGGGTTTGAATAGGACCACTCCATCTCTTGCTGTGGATGTCGTAAGAGGCGACTAAAGGATTAAGCACAAACATCTTGTGCTACAATTGCATTCCCAAGGAGGGTTAACGTCGGGCGGCGGCCGTTTGTAAAACTTTTCGCACAAATAGGTCGCTTAGCCGGTTAGCGACCACCCTTCGGTTGGCGACCACTTGACGGACTTAGTGTCTTAAAATCTAGATAATACTATTTCTAGAGATAACACAAATAAAAAATAAATCTTACGTGTTTCTCAAATAATTATTTAATATGAATTAACACACTTTGAAACAAATGGTTTACCATAGCACCAAAGAAAAATTACTCAATTCGCGTGATGATTCAGCGGTGTGTTATTGAGTAGTAAATTAAAAAAAATTATAGCACGACGCTCGGCGCTTAATGGTAAGATTCATTAGTTATTTCATGTTGTATACACAAGTAAGTTTTTTAGTACAATCGTTAAGTTTTCATATTAACTTAGTAGTGTTTTGCTATTTTTATACTTTATTTTAAAATAAAATCCAGTGGTCGGAAAACCGAAGTGCATATTTGCAAAAATGTTGGATTGCGGCCACATGGTCGCAATCCGACGAATAAGACATTATTTTGTTTTGCTTATTCTGATCCTAATGGTTCATATAGGACAGTAACAATTTAGGGTGTGGCATTTATAAAGTGTAAAGATGCAATTCTTTAGTAAGCGACCACCAGTTGTTTAATTTACCTACAAACAGTGACACTAAATAGGCGGCCGTTAACCAACACAATTAAAATAAAGACGTTGGTTTACGGCAACCGCAATTTAGTATGAGAAACAACGGCCGCAAACCGAAATAAGTATTTAAGTTATTGGGTATGCGACCACGTGTGATTTAAGATACCTCTACCTGTTAAAAATTTATAAAAAATAGACAATATTTTTTTAACATAAACTAGGTGTGTAAAAAATATTCTTTATTTAAAGGCAAAATAAAACATATATTTTGAATCAGTTATAAATGTTTTTTTGGTATATTTTAAAAATTAAAATAGTGGTCGCAAACCAGCTTACTGGTGGTCGTAAACTGAAAAAAGTGGTCGCCAACCGGCGAAATGGCAATTTTTTCACTTTTTCAGCTTTTAATAATATTTAATGGGTAAAAGTATTGTATTTTATGTTTTGTATTTAAACTAGACTATACTTGGGATTCATTAACACTAACATAATAAATGTCGCGTGTAGGTAACATTTTCTTTTACTCATCTGAAGTGAGTAACTCAGCTAACTGGTCGCTAACCGGCTTCCTTACCCTACATTCCCAAAGAGGGCTGACGTCAGGCAGGCGGCCGGTCGTAAAACTACTCTTATAGCCAAATCATTTATAATATTTCCGGCTATTTCTTCTCCATTTTGCAAGGTCTTTGGCATCCTTGGGTGACCATTGACATACAAATTATATTTGGAGAAGAAAAAGCGGGAAAGCGCACCCCGACTCCGAAGCAGCACAGCTGAGGATGCAACCGGGAACGCGCTTAGACGAAAAAGAAGAACGAGTTAAAAATTGTACGAAGCCGTGACGTGACGTCATGCGAAATTGAAATGCGCAAAGATACACTTCGCCATCTGTAGCTTCTCAGACAAAAGAAAACATACGTGTACAATATTTTTAATAACCCAACCGATGGGCCAAATATATTTTTTCAGTCATCATGCATATTAATTCAATCCGCATATTTATCAGACTTGGCAAATTATTATTCACTTATTATCAGCATCATGTAAAAGTGCCTGCAAAGGCCTAATTACTGAATAAATATTTGATTCATTCATTGATTCATCTGTCTAATAATGTACTGCCAATTTTGATAGTATCGTCATCATCATCATCATTTCAGCCGCATAACGTCCACTGCTGGACATAGGCCTCTCCCAAGGTTTTCCAAAATGACCGATCTAGAGCGGCCTGCATCCAGCGCTTTCCAGCGACCTTGGTCAGGTCGTCTGACCACCTTGTGGGTGGGTGTCCTACGCTTCGCTTGCCAGTACGTGGTCGCCATTCGAGAACCTTTTTGCCCCATCGGCCATCGGTTCGTCGCGCTATGTGTCCCGCCCACTGCCACTTCAACGAGCTAATCCGCTGGGCTATGTCCGTGACTTTTGTTCTCCTACGAATTTCCTCATTTCTGATTCGATCACGTAGAGAAACACCAAGCATAGCCCTCTCCATAGCGCGTTGAGCTACCTTGAGCCTTCTTATGAGACCCATAGTAAGGGACCACGTTTCGGAGCCATAAGTCATCACTGGTAACACACATTGATTATAAACTTTCGTCTTAAGGCACTGAGGTATTTTGGATGAGAAGACACTGCGTAACTTCCCGAACGCTGCCCAGCCGAGTCGGATTCGTCGAAAGACCTCTTCCTCGAAGCTGGAACTTCCTGCCTGGATCGATTGACCCAGGTAGGTATACTGGTCTACAACTTCGAGGGTGGAGCTCCCAACAGAAACAGGTATGGGCACAACATTGACATTCGACATTACTTTCGTTTTGTCCATGTTCATTTTAAGGCCCACCTGTTGGGAAACTATATTAAGGTCTCCGAGCATAGTACTTAAGTCCTCCATGGATTCTGCCATGACAACTATATCGTCGGCGAATCGAAGGTGAGTGATATACTCGCCATTGATGTTGATGCCAAGTCCTTTCCATTCCAGGAGCTTGAAGGCATCTTCCAGTGCAGCGGTGAACAGTTTCGGAGATATAACGTCTCCCTGTCTCACACCTCTTTGCAGTGGAATAGCCCTCGTGCACTGCTCCTGTACTCGGACTGACATAGTGGCGTTACTGTATAAACACTTCAAAACTTCGATATACCGATAGTCAATACGGCATCGCTGGAGAGACTGAAGCACGGCCCATGTTTCGATCGAATCGAAGGCTTTTTCATAGTCCACAAAACCCAAGCATAGCGGCCGGTTATATTCCCTCGTCTTCTCTATAACCTGCCGCAGCGTGTGAATGTGGTCCATGGTGCTAAAGCCTTTACGGAAACCGGCTTGTTCGGGAGGCTGGAAGGCATCAAACCTGTTCGCGAGACGATTCGTGATGACCCTCGAAAACAACTTATATACATGACTCAGAAGCGTGATAGGCCTATAGTTCTTCAGTAGAGTGTTATCTCCCTTTTTGAAGAACAAGACTACCACGCCCCTGTTCCACGCTTCTGGCGTTACGCCCTCGAGCAGAACGGAATTAAAGAGCCTCTGAAGGACTTTCAGTACCGGCGTTCCGCCCGCTTTCAGAAGCTCTGCTGTGATTCCGTCCTCACCCGGCGCCTTGTTGTTCTTAAGCTGTTTGAGGGCCATCCTAATCTCGTATAGGCTGATGTCCGGGATATCTTCCGTATAGTGTCGGGTCAGCTTGGCTCTCGGGTCTTTAGCCATTTGTCCACTGGGTTGTGCGACTGAGGTATACAGCTGTCCATAAAACCTCTCGATCTCTGCCAGAACCCCTTCCTTTGTCGACACCACGCCACCGTCCTCCGTCTTCAGCTTCATCAATCGACTTTGCCCAACTGACATAGCTCTTGCGAACACTTTGGAGCCTTTGTTCTGCTCGATCGTCTCCTTAATACATTCAGTATTAAAGGAGCGGATATCGTGTCGCAAGGACTTTTGTATACGTCTGTTGAGCTGCCGATATGATTCAGCATCTTCGGAGGTCTGCAGCGGCCTGGATCGTCGCTCTGCCATCAAGTCTAGAGTCTGAGCAGAGATTTTTTGAGGTTTTCGTTTGGGGCGGGACCTGAACACCTTTGATCCCACCGCTTGGACAGCTTCTACCAACCCTTGGTTTAACTCGTCCACTGTAGCGCAATCCTGAAGGCCTTCGAAGCGATTTGATAGTTCAAGCTGGAAGTTCTCGGAGTTTTCGATTTGGACCCGCGACGGTCGGAGCGTCGACTTCATCAGCCGCGACCTTTCGACTTTGAGACCAATATTTACGATGCCTCTTAATATACGGTGATCGCTCCCGGTTTTGATTCGATTGATCACTGAGACATCGTTGAATATTCGTCTCTTTGTCGTTAGGATGAAGTCGATTTCATTCTTAACAGGGGGCTGGTTTTTCTTTCCTGGACCCAGCCAGGTCCACTTTCTTTGCGGCGGCTTTTTGAAGAAAGAGTTCATCGCAAAGAGTTCCTCTTTCTCCAAAAAATCTGCCAGCCTACGACCCCTGTTATTTCGCACTTCATATCCGAAATTTCCCAGCCTAAACTCTCCATCGCCTCGCTTGCCCAGTTTTGCGTTGAAATCCCCCATAACAACCGTAAAATAGGTTTCAGAAGTATGTATGGCCCTACTGATGTCCTCATACACCTCATCCACCTCTTCATCGGAGTGATCCTCAGTTGGCATATATACCTGTATGACCTTCAGCGAGTATCTTTTGGATACTCTGAGTATCAGGTATATTACCCTACTAGAAACACTCTCGATGGTTATGACGTTGTTTATGAGGGACCTGTGGACGAGAAACCCGACACCATGCTGGGACTTCTTTTGGTCTCCTTCCCGGTGATGGAGTAGGTTACCAGACTTCAGGGTTGTCGTGCCCTCGCCCTCTCTTCGGACTTCAGACAACCCTACAATGTCCCACCGTAACCTACTCATTTCCTCTTCCACCTCAGCTAGTTTCTCGTCTGTCCTCAAAGTGCGTATGTTGTGTGTTACCAGGGCCAGTCGTCGACAGGAGTGGTAGCCGGATCTCTGCCGGAGATTCTTCGCACCCCCTGCCCCGCCGTTACCATGACCGCTACCGGAGTCAGGAATAGCAGGGCTGCCGGGGACTGGGGGCCTGGGTTTTTTTGTTTTTACCATATGGGAGGTAATTGGCCTTAAAACACCGCGCTGGCCAGTGCGAGTTGGCGAGTCCACGCTTTTAAAGGGGATTTAGTCCCTTATGACTTGTGGTAGCCGGTTGGATCAGGTTATTGCCGCCCGATATTCGGCATATAAGTTTTACGGCAGGGTGAGTCACCTCCAACCCTCCTCCTTTCTCATCCGGGCTTGGGACCGGCAACGGCGGAGTTGTATCGTAATCAGATATAATAGATCTCTCTCTCATCTCAGCGTATTCCCAGTTGCATCTACAGCTGCAACGCTGCGAAGCCTGGGGTCCGCTTAAAAAATTAGAGATATTGGATTTTGGATCGAAATGTTATCGTAAATTAAAACAGTCGATATCAGTCGATATATAAATATATATATATGCGGTCAGACTATGGAGCTCATTACCACCTTCTATACGCGAATCTAAATCGATCTCTGTGTTTAAAAGACGAGTAAAAGATTATTATTTATCGGAATCATCTTAGATGTAGTTTATATATTATATATTAAGTATATTTATTTCTAAATAGACATATGTATTTATTTAAGTATGTATGTCACATATGTATACGTATGTTTATGTGTAGTTTTATAGTATGTTAATTTCTTCTTCTTCCTTTATTTAAGGAACACGCCTTTCATATATGAACATCTCCTCTCACGGGCCTACTGGAAGAGATCTCTTTTGAGATAAGTAGTGCCTTTGTACAACTTTTTGATTATATATTCTCTGTATATATTGTCCGTGTACATAAATTGGTAAATAAATAAAAATAATTTAATCTCCAGATATTACTGCATTGTTCTGCCTCCAGAGTACAGCATTAGCGCAGACCGTAAACAAATGTTTGACAATGACAAAATTATAAAGTAAGTATTGTGTATTTAAATCATCACACCATATCACAGTTTTTTTGTAAGTGAATAATAATAATCACACCGTGTGGTTCCGGGTCAGAATAGGACCACTCCGTATCTTCCTGTGGATGACTTAAGAGGCGACTAAAGGAAAAAAATGCACTTAAAGCTCGTGCTACAATAGCATTCCCAAGTAGGGTTGACGTCAGGCAGGCGGCGCGGCAGGTCGGTAAAACTATAGCCAAATTAGTCGGTAAATATATAGCGTTTAAAATTTTCAGGCTATTTATTCTCCAACTTGCTAGTTTTTGGCATCCGTGGGTGACCATTGATATGTATATTATATTTGGAAAATAAAAAGCGGGAAAGCGCACCCCGGGCTCCGAAGCAACATAGCTGAGGATGCAACCAGGAACGCGTTCAGATGAAAAAGAATAATAAAGCTATTAAAATTAAATACTTACTTTCATAATAATTATTGGTTACGAAAAAATATGACATGACAGCAGATTTTTACTGTATGTGCTAGTGCCGCCGTCTGCGCCAAGTTTTGCGTAAAATATTATATCCTATTATGTTATATGTGTATGTTGTAGCAGTTGATTGGCAAACCTAGGCTACCACTTATTATCGCAACATCACAACAACCAGTAGCGTAACTAGTAGTAGTAAAAGAGATTCCCATTTGCCAGCAGAAATACTGGCGCCAAATGAGCCCAGTAACGGTGTGAGGGCGGCAAATTCCGGTCGGCCCCGGGCGGCGAAAGCCCACGCTACGCCACTGACAACAACTGTTATTTGTCTCATAAATATTAACTGAAAATATACAACAAGTTCAATATACTGACCTTAGGATTCTTGATTAAATGCCTTTCAAACATTGTTTGAGCTGACATTGATTTTGTTTTCTCTTTTTCCTTATCCTGAAGAAATAACATATAAATGTAGTCCAATAATATTGTTAGTAAAAAATAGTAACTCTTGTTTAATTAACTCCCAACAAAAAGAGGGGTGTTATAAGTTTGACGGTAATGTCTGTCTGTCTGTCTGAGAACTCATAGCGCTCGAACGGATGGAATGATTTCGATGCGGATTTTTTCCGTGAAATTCTTCTTTCGGTTTCGGTTCTTAGCTATGTTTGATGGAAATCGGTTCAGTTGTTTAAAAGTTATTGGGGGTTAACGCTTGAAAGTCAGGGATTTCTCTAAAAAATAATAGATGACGCTACGGATATCAAGTCGTATGGATAGTTCCGCTACTCATCACTAGATGGCGTTCTTGACAGTCGGTTTTTTTTTATTATCTAGCAAATAAACTTGTGATTAGTCCGTAACGTGTTTAATGACCCACTATCTGAGGAAGCCAGAATGCTGTCACAACTATATTCAGCTGTATTGTGAATGTATCGTGGACGTTAAATGTTTTTTATATTGTTAATAGTTTTCATATTATTTGTATACCTTACGGGAGAGAAATAGTCACGGCATGACAAAACCCCTTTCAATAAATAAAGAAGAAAATAAATGACCAGTATTGAGGTTTTTCACCACTCGCCTAAAGAAATTTCATAGATTAAATTATTATTAAATCACATACTGAAACACACTCAAAGCAAGCTGGTAACTTACCTGTGACTTTAAATCATTGTTATTAAAAATTTCAGTAGAACTGCTATATTTGATATTGCGCGATGTTTCTTCACAGTTCTTAATAACAGTGTCCTTTATCATTTCAGATAATTGATTGGTCAAAATATCAATTTTATTTTGTGTACTTTCTGCAAATGGCAGTAGAACATTTTTTTCTAATGCGAACTCGTTTGGCATTGTTTCTTGAAAATCTTTTTTTTGATGAATATTTGTTTTGTCTTCAGTATTTAAAACTTTGTCGTTAACATTTGTACATTTTATTGTAGTTTTGTCTTCATTTGCATCTATTGAAATTTTAACGTCCTGGAGAACGTTATTCTTTGCGGTTTTCTTTTCTATATATGTCTCGTCGTTTTTCAATATCTCTTTTTCTTTAATAGTACTTGGTGTAATTTCTTTTCTAGATTTAGAATGATAGTCAATACTTTCAACTCTATTATCATTTTTAAGTATCTCAATATTGTTAGTTGTTATTATTGTCATATGATTAGATTGACATCGTTCTCGTTGAGCCAAAGTTTTATTTTCATTCCAGTTTTTATCTTGATCATTGTTAATAAAAATAAGTCCCCTATTTTCTTTTGTCGTACTGTCAAGATTCGTTGTACTATTAGTAATACGCAAACTAGTCTCAATATCATTCAACCCACAATTAACTTCTTTCATAGTATTAACTAATGTGCTATGATTATTAATATTGTCCTGTTTTTCAACTATAACATAATTCAATTGCAAGTGAGCAGTATCTTCTAATTTGCTACATTCTTGTGATTTGCGCAACAGTTTCAATTTTTCAGAAACACTCTGGAAATCTTTATTAGCTCTTTCGTACTTTCCTAAAAGTTTTATTAATTGTCCTGAAAAATTCTTAGCCTCTTTCAACGTATTATATACTCGATCATAGTCAATTACATTTTTGCTAGTATGATTATAATTTGTAGCTGATGGAGTATCACATATATGGCTTTGCTTTTTTATATCACATCTATAACGTATATCAGTTCCCACAGGTTCTTGTATTTCGGCGCCGCTTAATGTCTTGCTATATAAAATACGATGAAAATTTGAAAAAGGCTCTACATGGTCAAAATTATCAGATTCAAGAGTTCTCTCATGATCATAAGCATGTGTATTATATTCGATGTTTTGCTTTTTCATTTTTGGTTCCAATGTTTCACAAGTTTCTTCTGTTGTTTTAGGGCAATCGGGCTCATAATTTGACAAAGAAAATAGCCATGGAGGATTTGATTCCATTTTCTCATTCTCATGATAATCTTTGCAATTTTTATGTTTTATACCACGAAAAGAATTTTCTGACTCTAGAGGTTGTGTATATTGAAATGGACATTTATTTATTTTTAAATTTACGTCTGATTGAAAATATTTATTGCATTGGGAGACACTCAAATTATTGTGCTTTGGTGTTCCTTTTAAATCATTTGATTCCACGTAAATATTTTTGTGGAAATTGGGTTTAGAAGAAATTTGTGGTAACACATTGTATAGTTGTTCAGCTAAATCTTGTAAAATACGAGAAGAACATGTTTTGGCTCGTAAACATTTTTTTGAATCCCAATATTGAAGACCATTATTTTTTTGTTTAGCATCGAAGTCTGGAGAAAGAAGTGGTTCTAAATCTTTGCTACTAATACAAGTATCATTTACCGTAGCTTTCATACAAACATTTTGGCGAAATCCAAGTGAACCTTCATTAATTGCATTCCTTTTATAATTTTGTTCTTTTTCATTGCTTTTGTAATATATTTTACCTATTGGATTTGTTAGGAGACCCATTTTTGCAGTTGTGGAAGGTTTTTCCATATTCGGACAACTAATGCAATCGCAAATGTCGCACTTGCATTCGGTTTCCTGATAAAGGTTGCAACCTGGTATGTTTGATGAAGTAGAAATTTCGCATTGACAGGGTTTGCATGTACAATTATTTGCATCTGTAGGTTGCATCAGTGATGCTAGTTGTGGTTTTAAAATGGTTTTTATTGACGTTTTGCTGTTTTCTCCTTTGCAAACTATACAGTCACATTCCTCACAGCTACACGTTTCTTCGAGTGTTCCTAGTTGTGGGAAGTTTGAAGAGATTGAAGCATACATAGCTATAGTATCACGAGAATAATTTCTAATCTTTCTTGGATGACAAACTGCCGCTCGATGAATTCCATAGTCATGGGAGTCTTTTTCAACTGGTTTAAAGATCGCTTTACTAGGCCCTTCGCAACGACAATCATCATTACCACCGGCTCCTATGCATCGTTGATCTAAACACTGTTCACATCTACAACTTCTCGACATACCTGTAGACATTTCGTGTGTTAAATGGGTAGACAACGAAAAGAAATTTCGTTCACATTCTAAACAGCGACATGGTGTACACGTACAATTTTCCGAATGATGATTATCAGCAACTCGGGCTGTAATGAAATTTCTTGCGAGCGGTAGAGATACCGATTTACATTCAAAACAATTACATGGCGTACAATTACAAGATTTTGACAGGTTTTGTGTGCATTTAATACATTCACATGGCAGACAATCGCAGGTCTCGTTCTGTATCTGTTTTTCAACACGTTTACAAACTTCTTGTGGACAGTCCTTATTATGACAACTGAATTTAGCTTCTGAAAATGTATGGTCTAGCGAGTGCCATTTTTTAAAAGCTTTACAGTCCTGGCAATCACATGGTTTACAGTTGCAGCCGTTGTCTGATGTTATAGATTTACCTGCTACACATTCGCAAACTTTACAACTGCATGCTTTGTATATATCTAGAATCCGTTTAAAAATGTCTTTGGATAAACTACCCTTGATTATATCTTTTGTAAGATTAGTTTCTTGTTGGTTTAATGTTTTATTTAATTCTTCGTAAGGTACATTCATAATTTGTGCAGTAAGTTTTGCGGCACCTGAATTCGGAATTTTACGAAAATAAGTAACGTTTGCATTATTTACTTTTGTAACTGGCACAGAATGTTTTAGGTTAGTTTGATTGTTACTCGGAGCGTTTTCACAATCACATTTAAACTTTTTTTTTGAAGGTATAGGTGTTTTTTTTGATACTTCAACAGTATTTTGAGGGCAGCAGTTACCGGTAAAAATGTTCGTCACTTTACATTGCGAATTTTTGATGTGTATTTTGTCCATCAAAATAACTTCGTCATTGATATCTTTTTGGTTCTTCATTTTAATATCTTTATTGCAATTTTTATTCACAATTTTTTTTTGTGTTGTAGAAGTTTCATGAATATCGGCATTTATATTTCCTTTTATTTCAACATTTGTTCTACAGAGTTTACACTGCGATGGTATTTTATTTATTTTATCATGTGTTTTTTTTTTCTCAAATTCCCACTCATCAATATCTTTCTTGCAAACCTTGCACTTTGATTTTCCTGGACATATTATTTGTTTAGGAGTCATTTTATCGTTAACAGCGTCTAATTTGTCTACCATTATAATATTTCTTTTACAAATTTGACAAGCTGAGGTTGTCGTATTAATTATTTCAGTTGGTGTGATTTCACCATAAGCTGCAGCTTTTTTGCCAAGAGATTCTTCCCAATCTTCAATATCTTTCCTGCAAAATTTGCAAGTTGACTTTCTTTTACATATTTTTTCGGTTGATATATTTTTACTGTTAACGGCATTTACTCTGCCTTTCATGGCAATATCTTTTTTACAGAATTGACACGGTGTGATTATAGTTTTTACTTTTTCATTTGTTATTTCCCACTCAATATCTCTGTTACACTCTTTGCACCTTGATTTTCCTGTGCATATTATTTCCCTTGGTATTAATCTACTGTCTTCAACATCTCTTTTACGTAATTGGCAAGGTAATGTCATCGCTTTTCTTTTTTCACTAGGCGTTATTTCCCTGTTATCGTGAATTTTCTTGCCAACAGCAATTTCCCGTTCTTCAATATCTCTTTTACACTCTTTACACTTTGATTTTGAGGTGCATGCTTTTTCTCTCGATATATTACTGTTTACAGAGTCAGTCGTATCAAAACCTCTTTTACAAAATGGACACGGTGATGATAATATTTTAATTTTTTCAGTTAATGAAATTTCATTTTTAGTCTTTGATGCCTTTCCGCGAGCACTTTCCCAATCTTCAATATCCCTCCTGTAAACTTTACAGTTTGATTTTTGTGTACATATTTTTTCTGTAGGAGTAATTTTCTTGTTGACAGCATCGTCTTTGATGTTTATGTCTTTTTTACAAAATTCACACAGAGATGTTATCTTATTTATAATTTTGTTTTGTGTTTCGCTGTCAACTGTTGGTATTTCGATAAAGGCAATATCCAAACCTTCGATAACCTTTCTATAAATATTGGGCTTCAAGTTTCCTATGCTTGTTTTTTCTGTTGGTTTAGTATTTCTGTCCACTGTATCTGTTTTAATTTTAGTTACAAAATCATTTTGACAAAATTTGCAAATTGATTTTGTGTTAATTTTCTCAGGTAGTGGCATCCGACTGTTAGCTGTGGCATTTTTTTCAGCGGCCGTGTCTAATGTTTCCGTATTGCGTTCACAAACTTTACACTTTGTTACTACACAAACCTTCCCAGAAGGTGTAGCTTTACTACCAGCTGCAAAAGTGTTATTTTTAATTTGTAATTGATCTCCGCCAAGTTTACAAGTAGATGATCTTTTAAGTATTCTTTCTATCGGTGTGAATTCAGATTCTGTTACACCCATTTTTTTATCAATATCTCTGATACATATTTCGCATTTTGATTTTCTGGTGTGTGTTTGTTGAGACGATGCAGGTTCTTCTTTATCTACATTATTTTTATGTATGCATTTTTCTGATTCTGATTTCGTAGTAGCATTGTTTTTATCCTGTGTAGATTTGCATAATTCTAATTCTGGTTTTTTTATATCATTATTTTTAGATTTGGATATATTTTTTTCTGGTTTCGTGGTAACTTTGCTTTCTGGTTTATAAAGTTGTAATTTTAGTCTGGAAGTATCTGCGCTTTGTAATTTACTTACTTCCAATTCTGGTTTAGATGTTTTCGTTATTACTAACTGTGTAGATTCATTTTTTGCGAACGCTACATTGTCGTTAATTTTATTCATATTTGCTATGCAGTGCTCACATACAGTCTTTTTTGTATTTATTAAGTCTATAAGACTGGACGCGCTCGTATGCGTTATTAAGTTATTTTTGTATTCAAAAAATTTCCTGCAGATTTCACACTGTATTTCTTTTGTATCTATTGCTTTTAACGGTGTAGATTCACTTCTGGCGGTATCTGAATAGCTATTGCTTTTCTTAACAGTTACGTTAGTATAAAAGATGCAATTGCTACAGCATCTATCGTTATTACCATAATTATATGTTGGATATCTTCTTGTAAAACAGCGTATTGTGTCACATTCGTCACAAGAGCACGGTGATATTTGTCCTTCTTTATTCGGTGTTTTCGGCGTTTGTTTACTAATGGGACATTCCATATTGTATAAACCAGTGATCTATTACTATTGATTAAAAGTTTTCTTTATTATGTTTATTTATGTTTCTTAGGCCCTTCTTTGGACGAAGAATTGGATGCATCACTTCCGTAATTACATTTATGTTTTTTCGGCCCGGATGAGGAAGTGGAAGAATCCGGTAAAACCGATACCAAGCTTCGGCAGCATGGGCTATAGGATTTTACGACCTGTGGAAAAAAGAAAATCATTAGGTGATGAAAAAAAAAACGAAAACGAAAAAAACGAAAATGAAAATCCAGGAAAACGCCGCTTCCGATCGGTCATTTTGGAAATCCTTGAGGGAGGCCTATGTCCAGCAAAAGACTTCCTGTGGCTGATATGATGATTAGGTGAGGAAACTTTACTCGCAATAAGTTTATCTGGGATCAATTTAAGAGCCTCCGCATTCTTCTGTTACATGTGGCGTATTCTAGATAGTCATTATAGGTAACGACACTAATGACTAACTCATCTCTACACCGCAAAGGCTATAGGCGTTAGCAATAACTGTAACTGTTTATTTTTAAAACACCAGCCAAGAGTTTTACCTAGCTTTTTTTTGTTCTTTTAAAAAAAAAAATTTGTTGACCGACTAAGGCGCTGAGAATCGCGACGAGTTGACATGTCAATAAAATCGGTGCGATAATGTCGCCGTGTGGAGAACCTCTTATAGAGTCAGTCATTAAGATGACCCGACGATAGTATCGTCGCGATCCTCTCATCCGTCGTGGCAACGCCTTAAGGCCTAATAAATCATTTCAAAGGAAACCGGAGATATCATTTAAAATTTTGTCTTTGTGAAGCCCTAAATAACACTTCAAACTATTTTATGTACTACTGTTTAAAGTGATAACGTTAAGCTTTTCTTAGCATTTTTGAAAAAAACGGCCACTTTTGGAAATTATATTCGCGTTTCCTTTCAAATAATTTATTCCAAATGGGGGTAGCACTGGACCCCGGAAAATTCATAAAGCCCCTTAAAAAGAAACACTAAGGTCGAAAGAATATAAAAACAGGTATTTCGTAAAATCTATTGCTGTCACGCTGTACCCGAACAACAATCGAGGGAGTGCGATAGAGACAACTGTATTTTCGGTCCGAAATACCTATGAGAAGTACACAAAATCAAAGTTTCGTAGTCCCCTGATTTCTCCTCCTAAACTTAACAGATTTAATTTATTTTTTCATTAAAAATAAATAAAGCTATGGCTGTGTTCCTGTTTTCTTTTTATAATATAATCACGAGAACAGAGTGGAAAATCTTACAAAATTTTCAGGATTATTAATGTTCGTACATGAAGGGTTCCGTACCAACGTACAATGTTTTAAAACGCAGAAGGAACCCTTTAATTTTTAACTTTATCTTATTTTTAGTATTTGTTGTTATAGCTGCCACAGTAATACATAATCGGTGAAAATTCAAGTGTTTAGCTATTACGGTTCAAGAGATAGAGCCCTGTGACAGACGGACAGACAGCGAAGTCTGAGTAATAGGGTCCCGTTTGCACCCTTTGGGTACGGAACCCTAAAAAAGAAAACATAGGCACATGCCAATATATCCATAGATTTTTTTGGAAGGAAAAAACATTGTTCTACTGGCACTATCCAGTGATGAATCAGGGCAGTACGCTCACAGACCTAGGCTACCACTACTAGACCTGCATTTTGTACTCTTATAGAGAATACTCTTGCATGGCATGTGCATGGCATGCATAGTGCGTGGCCACCTCAGTGCATATCTCTTTCTTTGATTGTTGCCACCACCCATATTTTGCACACGTCACAAAAGACACTATGGTTACTAACTTATAATAAGCTCAAATAAAACCCTAAATCACCTTTTAAATGATAAAATCAATAAATATAACTTCCTTCCATCGTTTTGTGGTTTGCTTGGCCCAGGCCCTACTTGACAGTAGGCCAGCTTTTAGCAGCCACGCCGATAGAGACAAAAAAAACATATCAGCGTTTCTTTCACACTCACGTTTAACTGTAATTGACAGTCTCTTTCTAGCAATATCGTTGCAAGTCTAGTGGTAGGTCAGTGAACGCTAGATACGGCCCATCGATTTCCTCTTAATGATACGAACGCGTGACAGATTGGACCAGTCATTCCATACATCGGGCGCACACTGCCGTTGTGACACTTCCCTCATCATACAATTACAGTGGATCCTTGGATAAATCGTACGATGAGTTGATAGATAAAAATATATATTAAAGCGCGGACGAATCCCAATCCACAGCAAAATTGCCGCACGCACTCATTCCCACACATTAGTATAAGTAATCATCATTAGTGTAGGAGAGTTTCTGTTCATCAACAACATCAACAACAACATCAATGAGACCTCTCCAACCCGTCTGGCCAGCGTGGAGAGTACGTAGGCTAAATCGTCTGACTGTTTGAGCTAATATAGGGCTCTAGTAGTACAGAGAGGGTCGTGCTCCTGCAGTAAAGACTAAAAAGACCTGATGATGATAATGATGGTGGTGATTTATTTTATTAAAATGTTTACCTATTCCTTTACTTACAAATTATTATTTTTGTTACTGACGATAATTTTCTATTCATTTTGGTAATATTTTTTACAAACTGATTTTAATTTTATATCATTTAATCTGACTTTGACATTCAACCGTCTAAATATTCTTCTAATTTCTCTAATGACGTAGAACATTATTTACCTACTATTTTGAGCGTATTTTTTTTAATAATTCTTCAAGGAGGCTTATGAGCAATGTTTATGATAAAATATGATGATGAATATGGAAGGGATGAAAATTTTAATGAATATTTATCTTCTTGTCTTTACCTATAAAATATCAAATTTTTCTGTTCAGTAAATTCAATCTGAAAAATAATTCATTTTAAATCACGTAAAATTAATACCCATACAGTTATCTTCGCCATTTCTTTTGCTTTATATGGGAGTTATTTCTAACAGAAGAAATATATTCAAGCGTTTTTAGGGTTCCGTACCGAGTGCAAACGGGACCCTATTACTGAGACTCCGCTGTCTGTCTGTCTGTCTGTACGTCCGTCTGTCACAGGGTTCTATCTCTTGAACCGTAATAGCTAGACACTTGAAATTTACACCAGTTATGTTTTAGTGTGGCCGGTATAACAATAAATACTAAAAATGAAAAAGTTAAAAATAAAAGGGGGTCATCATACGAAAAACGTGTTTTTTCAGCGTTTATAACTAGATCTTTATAATGGCATTAACTAGATACTTGAAATTTTCACAGATTATGTATTACTATAGCCGCTATCATAACAAATAATAAAAATAAAAAAAGTTGAAAGTTAAAAGGGGTCGCCATACAAGAAAGGTGTTTTTTCAGCGTCTTTAATTCTATCTTTAAAATGGCTTTAACGAGATACTTGAAATTTTCACCGATTATGTATTACTATGGCAACTATAACAATGAATACTAAAAATAAGCTAAAGTCAAAAAATAAAGGGGTCGTCATACAAGAAACGTGTTTCTTCAGTGTTTTAAAACATTGTACGTAGGTACGGAACCCTTTATGTACGAGTCCGACTCGCACTTGCCCGTTTATTTAAATTTTCATCCCTTCTCTATATATAAATATTATAATACAATATTATATAGAAAATACAGGTTTTCCAATGAGCTAAAGAGCGTAGAGCGATATATATCAAACGGACGGATCGAGTCAAAATCCTACCCTGCGTTCCATAACAAAAGTGGTAGATTTTGGCAAAATTGGTTGTCTGTAAAGTCGGTTTACGGCAGAGATCCTCGTATGGAGGTTTACGGACGGTAGTTTGACGTGAAAACGTCAAACATTCCGAACTGAGCCGATAAGTTTATTACACTTTCTACCACAGCGAACTATAACACTATTGAAGCATAACCAAGCGCAAAAAATTACCCCATCAAAAGCACATTTAAGCATGCGACAGTCATTCGTGAGGCGGTTTGCGCGATAATATTTATAAATAAATAAATAAATATAAATATATAAGAACAAATCACATACTTGTAGGTAGTCTTCAATATTCGCTGTTCTAAAGTGCACACTATACACACACTGCTTATAAACAGAAAAGGTTTAAAAATAAAACAAGAAAATAAATCAATAATTATTTTAATGAAATTCATTTTTTCGTAAATATAACATTTTAATACATTTCAATTAGAAAGTTCCACTTTGTGAGTGTTGTTAGAAAAGACATCGTTTCGTCAAAACTGAAATCAAAATTGATATTTACAATAAAAAATACAATTAAAAACACTATTGGCACGGTTATGACGAGAAAACTAAGAAGAACAATTTTAACGTCGATTCGTATCGATTAACTTATTCGAAATGAAGGTACGATTGTTCGATATGTGTCGCTTACGATTACTATAAGAGTATTATAATACAAAATTATTTACAATTCGTAAAATTATTTCTAAATTAATGAAGGCACCAGAGTGAGGTCGGTGGAGGTATACACCTGGAACAAAAGAAAATACTTATAAATATGTCTTTATCTTACACTTATTTCTGTAAATTGGATTTGGCACTCGTTCGCAAGCTTTACATATTGTGATAATATTGAATTAGGCATAATATCTTTGTAAACTGACAAAGCCCTTCCGGCGCGTAGGCGACCAATACTGTGTAAATGAGTTTCTTTCGGCGTTTCTTCTCAGCAGTGATCGTTGCGAAACGCTAGTATCAGTAGCTTTTGCACTAAAAATAATTAAAAATAATGTAATGACCTTCAATAAGTGATATATTTATCCTACATTGAATAAAAAATGTTGACTTTGACTTTGACTTTTATATCTATACACTATCATGTCTTTATCCCAAACGGGGCAGACAGAGCCCAGGGCCGTTAAATTCAAAGGCCACGTTTAGGGCATTGGTGGGCGTGAAGATAGAAATTTTTTCATAATAGGTAAGTATAGTTAAAAGGTCCATGCTAGTCTTGGAGAAAAGAAAAATATATAATTATCTTATTGCCAAATAAAAAGACGTAATTCTTTAAGTTGTAAATCGCAGAAAATGCGTTCCAGAATTTCTGCTACATTCGGTTTTCCTGTTTGTACGGCGACAGAAAAATGAGCTTTGAATTTCTATAGACAGTTTAAATCAAAATACACATATTTATTCCAAAACTAGACCTTCGTAGGCACATTAGTCATTTCTCCTTTTTAGGGTTCCGTACCCAAAGGGTGCAAACGCGACCCTATTACTGAGACTCCGCTGTCTGTCCGTCTGTCACAGGGCTCTATCTCTTGAACCGTAATAGCTAGACACTTGAAATTTTCAACGTTTTATGTGTTACTGTGGCCGCTATAACAACAAATACTGAAAATAAAAAAAGTTAAAAATTAAAGGGGGTCGCCATACAAAAAACGTATTTTTTCAGCGTTTTTAACTAGATCTTTATAATGATATTAATTAGATACTTGAATTTTTCATATATTATGTATTACTATGGCCGCTATAACAACAAATACTAACAATAAAAAAAAGTTAAAAATTAAAGGGGGTCGTCATACAAAAAACCTGTTTTTTTAGCGTTTTAAAACATTGTACGAAGGTACGGAACCCTTCATGTACGAGTCCGACTCGCACTTGCCCGTTTATTTATTACTATCTAATGGTTGTTGTAATTCTTCATCTTGACCCATTCCCGGTTGTAACCTCAGCTGTGCTGCTTAGGAGCCCAGGGAGGCTTTCCCGCTTTTTCTTCTTCAAATATGCATATGGTCACCCAAAGATAATGAAGACTGCGCAATCGAGAGGAATAAGCCGAACAGTATTGTTGATATAACTTACATAAATTCGCACGATTGGCGACTCTAGACGTCCGTGCTCCAAACTATCGCATTTGTACCCAACGCACAAGATGGACAATTCTGAAAACAAAAATATACATTTTTTTAAACCAAAGACCTCTCACAATAAGACGAAGTCTTGCATGTTTTTTGTTTTCCGTGTGTAAGGGGCCAAAACTGGTGTCAGATCTTTCAAGATGCCCAAAGGCATCTGTCATAGCTTGACGACTACCATACAAATATGACATCTGGTATCTACGGCTTAACGTGCCTTCCGAAGCACGGAGGAGCTCAAGATTTTTTTCATGCCACTTGTTTTCACCCATTCAAGTGTGGAACAGGCTATTAATGCGTACTTTCACTGGGCTACCCAGCTCCTCATTTCCATGAAGACCTGGCCGTTCATAATAATTTATTCCTGATATCATTATCATCAACAGGTCTTTTAAACCGACTTCAAAAAAGGAGGAGGTTTACAATTCGACTGTATGTTTTTATTTTTATTTTTTTTCATGTATGTTTGTTACGCGATATCTTCGCCAATTGTGAACCGATTTTGACGATTCTTTTTTTATTTGAAAGCCTTCACTACCAAGTTGGTTGCATTTTAATTTTGTGAAGATATGATTAAGAACTTTGAAGATATGGAAGAAACTCTTAAAAAAAATTGAAGTCGGTTGTTTTTTTTTTGTTAAAATTATTTAGTCTCCACTGCAGGAGCACGACCCTCTCTACCAGAGCCATATTTAAGCCAGAGCAGTAAGAGGATTTAGTCTACACACTCCACGCTAGCCAGACGGGTTGAAGAGATCTCATTGACGTTTGTAAGCTTTGTTTAGCTTGTATTCCATAAGTCGATTTCTACGAGATTCACGGGAAGACTTGGAGTGGTCCTATTCTACTCTGCCGGGAACCACACGGCACGTATTCCTAATAGAAAGTAATGAGAATAGTTTGTAAACTTACAACAATACTTTCAATGGCGTTTGCTAACTGTTCCTCCATAATCTTTACGTCGCCATGGTCCAAAACTTCCTGTTAACAAATAAAATATTATTATTATAGATTGTCTGTCAGACTAAGCTACATTTTCTTGAAAAATATACTACTTGAATGTAAAGCCATTGCCTGTTAAGCAGTTAAAAGGCAGAGTTATGCAAAATTAAATTGTTTGAACAATTGAAAAATAACAATTCATTAATTGTTAATCGCATAAGTTGCAATGCAATTAACGTATAATTATTTTTTACGACCACTTGAAGCAGCTCAATTTACCTTATTTACTGAGAAAATACATTTTTACCAAAACATCTTTATTTAGCTGACCATTTGAATGATGGTCAATAAAAATTGCCGGCACTTATCTAAAATCGCTGACTGCAAGTCCCTTAACACAAAGAATAAGCTATTCTTTTTAATTAAAAATACATGTTCATTAAAAATCATGTATGACCATACCTCCTGACACATCTTGACGCTGTCAGCTAGTTCCGGCAGCGCCGCGCAGAGCCTGGCGGCTGCGCAAGCGCAACTCACAGAGGCCAATCTAGAGGCTCCGTGCAGAACACCGGCGTTTCCACTGAGGGAGGCGAACTCGCCTCGGGTAGTCACACCAGGGTTGTACGTCATCGAAGAGACAGCGCGCTGCCATTCCTGGAAGTTATACGATTTTTGTCAGAAATATGCAGCTAAGGACTAAGATATTCCGCTGTTGTAATATCATAAAATGGACACGAAAAAAAAGTTACAAATGATTTTTGTAAAACTTTGTCAGCAAATAGAATTTCATTAACAAACTGACCAAAAAAGCATTGCTCTTAATTTTACTTTACGTCATTTATTTTTGTTAAGGACTGTTTTATATCTGTTTTAAAAGTTCTATTTGAATGATGCTTTAGTCATAATTTTAGCCTATTAAGATCTACTTCTATCTATAAGAATTAATAAATATATCAAAAATCTGCTATTTGGGGTTGGTGTAAAATATTATCCATAACCACCAGTCAATTCTAAATTAGTACAGTCAGAAACAAAATCTAACGCAGTTATCACAGTTTAGTCACAAGAATAAATTAAATATTTTAATATCATCAATAAATCTGTTAGCATACTGACCTCTGTATCAGTCTTAGCGTCCGCGTCTCCAATAGACCTGACGAGCTCCTTAGAAATCGCCATCAAAAGGTAATTCGTGATTTTCGCTTTGTTTTCAGCGCTCACTTCCCTTCCGCTCACCGGAGTAATCTCTTTGCAAAGCCTCGTCAAGTCGTCGTCTACCGTGTTGTGTATCCTCTCGAACAGATCCTCAATAAGCTGGCTGACTAGTTGGCTCCTCATTGAGGGACATGAACAGCGAGAATCTGATGTGATATAACTCATACTATGATGCATTCTCCCGTAATCCGTCTTTTTTGGCACGGCCGTATATATTGAATACCCTTCATCGACATACTCTGTTCTTTCTGGCTTCAATTCTACACGAGACGCGTGGTATGTCTGTCTCATCGTTTCGCTCCTTATTTCTTCTAATTCTTCTGTTTTAATGGATAATTCATGACTTAAAGTTTTAATCTTCTCGTCACATTTTCTCTTGCATTGCGTTAAAGCTTTTTGGGTGAGAGCTAGCTGCTTTTCCAGAGATTCGACCTGAGAAAACATGTCTTCTTAGAACGTCTTCTGTATCACTTCATGCATATTTACACGACACAGGTGGAGGCTTCTTCGGGCATGCAACTTCGTGAACCGAGCGAGTAAAACCGATGAATTACGCGTGTATTAAGCGGAACGTGCATAGCGTTTGGCAAAAATAAAATTAATGAAAAGCATGACTTACGTGTGTGTTATCTACCAAACCAAAAAAAGCAACTACAAATAACTACACATGAAATTAACACGTTGTTGGACGGTAAAACATTAATAACATAAAGAAACCACGTACCACTTTCACTAAGCGGGAGACAAATCGTTGGCAAATATTTTTATGTCAATTAAAGAATAAAAATACTATTTACTAATATCCTATCCAACAACGAGTTAAGTTACTGTACATTAGAACGAAAGTTAATGACAACAAAATATTTAAATCCCATTTCAAAATAAAATTGCTCTGTTAAAAACAAATCTTTCAAGTTCAGATTACCGGCACCTTAGACTTTACCAAAGCCCATAAAACATTCAAAACCTTACCTCCTCCTTCAATTCGCTGTTAGTGACCTCCAACTCTTGGTTGTTCTTGCAACAGCGGTGCAGTTCCTTTCTGATAAGTTCTAAGTCTCCTAGGAATTTCATCTCTGCAGTTTTGGCAGTATCCTTGAGACACTTGAAGTCAGTGTCGAGTTGTTTATTGATCTTGCGAAGTTGTGACATCTCTGTCTGAAATTACAGAAAAGAATGCAAAGTTAGTAGTGAGCTTATAGCTGATGTGTCTATTTTAGGCAGTGTTAATCTGATTCATTCTAGTCCTTTATCATAGGAACTAATTTCATTGATCTATATATGTTTTGTGTTCTTAGGGTTCCTACAGACTTGTATCTGTAACGAGCACAGTTTGTGACCCTGGTCACCGACTAAGGTCGCGAGCTGTCGCTAGCATACTGTTGTCTGAGCCCTTAGTTTCTAATACTGAACTTATTTTCTAATAACTAGATACATGGTTTCGGTAATGAAAATCATAGTGAGGAAACCCTTCTGTCATTGATTTTACCACCCATATTACGCCGATCCTTTGTTAAATTGGCAAATATATGGTCTTATTGTTTATCTACTATTTTTACAAATTCTTCAAAGTTAAATTCATGATGTCTTACCTTAAACTTACTATCTGCCGCTATAAACGTGGTCTCCGCTTTCCTAGCCTCAGCATCAGCCTTAGAGAACATGGCTGCTAGATTGCTGTTCTGCTCCTTAAGACATTTAGCGTCACGTTCCGCCTTCTCCAACGCTATCCTCATGCTCGATTCCGACTCTTCTATCTCCTTAATCTTCTTTCTCATCGGCTCCAGACATTTCTTCCATTTGTCACGATCAGACTCCAAGTTCTTGATCTGAAATCGAATTTGCAATTTGTATATTAGAAGCGTTTAAATGTGGTGCTGAAGGAGAATAAAAAAAATAAGTTGGACAGAAAAAGTTACAAACGAAAAGGTATTAAAGAGTGTGGGAGAAAAAAGGCAATTACTATAAATTATAGAAAATATAAGAGTAAAAATGTTCGGCCATCTACTGCGTCACGATGCGTTTTTTAAAACAATAATGGAAGGAAGAATAGAAAGAAAAAGAGGAGTAGGAAAACCCAGAATTTTTCGATCAAATAAAGGAAAAATTAAAAGTGAAAACATATAAGAAGGTTAAGAACTTGGCGGAAGAAAGAGTGACATGTAAAGCACTCCACCGACAAGTGCTCAGCTCTTAAATATAAGAAGAAAGATTACTAGAACTCTGTATAAAGTATTGTAGCTTTAACTCTTCGACTATACGTATCGTCGTCGTGGTTCCTGTAACATCAGGGAACCGTGGAGGAGGCGATCAGGGCGCCGGAGTGCGTCCTTGCCTTCCTACAGGAGCTGGGGTGTTTGAGAACTGACAACGGCGCCAGCTCCCCACGCAAAACGGGTTCATCGCAATGGACCAAATAGCGGAAAAATGTCGTCGAGGGAAGTAAGAACTAAGTAAGTACGTATCGTTGATGGTTTAACTACTTATACTGAAAGTACTTAGGTAGAAATAAAAATCAAGTAATTATTGTTGCGAAGAACAAACTACTTCAAAAATGTTGCTATCCTCTTCGTGGGATAAGTATATACCCGTTTCGATTTCGTGCGTGGTGGCCAATACTGGTGTCAAATTTTTCAAACTGCTTTTAGACACCTGGCTAGCTTGACGACTGCCACACAATGATGACAGCCAAAACCAAAGGCTTAACGTGCCGTTCGAAG
The DNA here is from genome assembly GCA_963576875.1 of Acrobasis repandana. Taxonomy (NCBI): domain Eukaryota; kingdom Metazoa; phylum Arthropoda; class Insecta; order Lepidoptera; family Pyralidae; genus Acrobasis; species Acrobasis repandana. The sequence goes on along the minus strand of OY756223.1, from coordinate 3,940,436 downwards.
CACGGAGGAACTCGAAAAAATAAGAACCCGTAAAGACATTTTACAAAGTTGGTAATTTAAGTGGGTCATTATCAAGAGCCCATAAAGACTTTTTACAAAGTTGGTAATTTAGGTGGGTCATTATCAAGAGCCCATAAAGACTTTACAAAGTTGGTAATTTAAGTGGGTCATTATCAAGAGCCCATTATGACTTTTTACAAAGTTTGTAATATAAGTGGGCCATTATCTCTTATCTACGGCTGCTTCGATTCTTCGATCTTTATCTTATGTCCTCCATCTCATCTCACATATTCACGTTCCAGCTCCGAAACTACGAGTACACTTCTTCTTCAGTCTTATTCCTCGCTAATAAACTAGCAACAAAAGTAAATAACCTGTCCTTTGAGTTGAGTCTCCACCTGCTGGGACTCTTCGATCTTCTTCTTATAACCTCCCTCCATCTCGGCCCACATGTCGTCAGCCTGAGTCAACATCTCCAAGTACGCAGTCTCTCTTCGCTCCAGCTCCGCGACTCTGTTCTTGAGCTCCTGTTCGTTGTTCAACAGGGCGCGGATTTTGCTGCCCATCTCCGGGTCAGCTGGCAGCTATGGAAGACAAAAAATTGTCGTAAATTATGATATTGCTTTTGAAAAATATACATATATAGGTACTCTATTACGTCATTATCCCTAATAGGACAGACAGAGCATTTCGGATCTTGCGACTCTAAGCAAACAGAGACCAAGGCTGCAAGACCCAAAGGTGACTTTAAGCGTCATAGTGGGCGAGAAGATGGAAAAAAAGAGTCTTAATAGTGATGGGTTGCTAGACGTATCACCTATTAACATGATTCGTATTTTCGCCATTCCCTCGATCGGCTTTTACGATCTGCGAAGCAGCTGGTACATTAAAGATTGTTATTATCTTCCAGACCATATGAAAAGTTAAGTTTATAAGAAAAATTTAAAAACTGTAATGAATACATACCTAAGAGTACCGACATACAAAATTACACTACAGGATCTCAAATTAAAAAAAATAAACATTGCGTGCATGTCATAATAAATAAAATTATGTGATCAATTTGCTTTGTAACTGCCGCAATGCAGACGCAAATCCAATTATAATTAATTTGAGTAAGCCAATCATAAACAACCATTTATCATTTATCTTTATTGTACAAACACTTGACCAGTTTTAGATTGGTCGAGTTTACAGAGTAAATTTTTGCAGGAGGAGGTATACTCGTATAATCATATTCTTTACTTTCTGAGTGCTCATGCAGAAATAATAAATTCGTCTTATCTTGCTTAGTTACCTTATTCTAGAAAATAGAACGTAGGTCTGATCTCCAGTCTCCATAATTCGGAATTTAAGTAACAGTATACTCGTAAACAAACACTTACTAACTGTGAACCCGCAAACCATCATAACATCGACAAAGCTTTGACAGATTTGGATTTATGTACGAACTTAAAAATTATATTGGCTACATCTACACACGCCTACTGAATTTCATAAAGCTCCGATCAAAGATACTCAAGTAATCGATTAAAAAAAACATATATACATCATTAGATACAAACGCCGGATTGTTCAAATAGTCTTTGAGAACTTCTCTCGCCCCTCAAATAGGTATCTTAATCTAGTGCGCAGGTTTCATATGCAACAGTACTATTTACCGTAGGCCATATGTCTAAAATCATTGAATCGCACATTAGCCCAATCAAAAATGTTGATTCTTACTACAATCTCACACATCGCAATTAACTCGCCCACAGTGAGCATTTTTTACAATTTCATCAAAGGAATGGTCATGGTTAAGATTTTAACGTGGTTACGTACCAATGCAATCTTATTACGGTCTACTTGTGAAGTGTTCCATACGAGATCTCTAAAGTTTACAGCGTTTTATCATCAAGATACTGCGCACTTTCCAATTTCGCGCATTTCTACTCACTCTTGTCTTATTTTTGTTATTTCTTTTTATGTCAAAATGAGTAATATATTTATTGTTTATTTTTTTTGTATTTAGGTAGCTGTTTTAAGAAAGTCTAAAATACTAACAACAGTCTGCAAAATGACTTCTAATTTAACACACCGATTCATAAAGGCCAATTTACAGACTGCAATTTTTTGCCTTTACGATGACTTACACAGTCTAAAGAAAACGTCAACCATACAAATCATTGATTGCTTCAATCACATTGTGTACAACAGGCAGAAAACATGATTTGTGTAAATGGGCCTGAAGATTCCCCTAGACAGAATCGGAGTTTCTCATACAAACGTAGTCTACGTTTTATTTCGAAACGACATGTCAGATTTCACAGCTACTTTTTTCATTTTGAAGTTGTTTATGTTAATAGATTATACTTACCTACAATCCTACATGCTCGTAACATTTACCATTCAGCCAATGATTTTAAAATGTTTTCTTATAAAAACACGCCTACCTTTTCATCCTGACTTCCCGCATTGATCTTCTTCTCCAACTCAACAATTTTCTCTTCTAATTTTTTCTTCTTAGCTTCTGCCCCACAGCTTGTGGCAGTAACCTGCCGCCTAACTGTGTCCAGTTCTTCTTCTAACTCTTTCACTCTTTTTTCTAGACTGCGCGTGACGTTCGATGCGTCTTGTTCTATCTTCCTCTTCTCTGCTATTAATCTGGAAATTAATTAAGGAACTATATTAGTACTTAAATTAATTTAAATTTACACGAGTTTTAACTTCGAGTTAGGATGAATAAAGCCAGAAATATAAAAATACTTAAATAAAAAAGTACAGATATGAAAGAAAAAAGTCTCAAAATAAAGCCAAATGGAAAAATAACATAGGTACCTACAGTGTGGACCAACAAAGTAAAAATGAGAAACGAGCCATCTGAACTTTAACATATTCCATTGTGATAATTTAAGTTGTCATGTCTCTTTAGATTCTTTTAGATTAGCCAGTACCTATTACTGATTTGCTCTTTTGGTGGGCTAATCTAAGTAGTAAGGATTCTAAAAAGTCAAGAATTCAAGTTGTCTTAGTAGTAAAAAATCCTTCAAATGTCACTAATTATTATATCGTCTTATCGACATCTTCAAAACCTACTAATCCTCAGATTTTTTCACTAAAATCAATTTTTTTTCTCTAATTCCCAAAAACGTCTGAATATCACGTGATGAACTAGTTCTGTTTTGGTGATAAATCGATAGTTACTAATTTTAACCAACGCCAGTTTTCAGGCCAATGCGATTAAAAAGTCATTTTCCATAGTTCGTGAGGTAGGCACCACCTACAATATTGATGACTTGTGTGACCTAGTTGAATACAATACGAAATAAATCAACCTTCAGCAAATTCTATTTTATATTTTACTTCTTGGTAAGTTATTATTATTTTAGTATGACTTCTATCTTTTACCTTGACTTTCAACAAAGTAGTTTGCCTTCAGGGAAACTACATTTAGGTTTTGGGTTCTTTTTATTTAAATTGTCATCGCATGGCATAATATGGCTCCATTCCAGTGGACGAAATAAAGGTCTTTTAAACCATATAATCTCATCTTTCTCATTTTCTATCTCTCTCACTCCTCTTTCTTTAGGACTTTCAAGAAAGTTGTTTCTTACTATGAAAGCCCCTTTGGCAACTTCAGATTCGGCGTTGGTTGTGTTCATATCGTCTCAGACATCAAGAAAACTGCAACCCTTAAATCCTTAGTTATACTATTATATAGTAGACCCCGAACGTCGAGCTTCTAGCTTTTAGCTTAGGTGTAAGATCTACCCTACAAATGTACTCCACCAAAGGGCACTTACAACATCAATACAATGTGATCCGAGGGAGGGGCCTAGCTACTTGTAGAACAGGTTCCCATCGGAACCTATTTCAGCAGCTAGTCTCCAAACAAGGGTGAACATGTCTTAAGCCAACAAATGTTTAATCTAGCTTTAGAAGCCATAGTTATAAGACTCACCTTTGTAGAAGAAAGAAAATAAACGTTTTATTATTATAATCCTTCACGTCTTTTGCATCTCTATTTTCAAGACATTCATCAAAATAGATACTTACTTTGTAACCTCGTTCTGCAACTTCTTCAAGCTCGGCTGTGGTTCCGTGTTGATGTCCGTCCACACAGCCAGGGCATTGCATTCGTGCTTATTTTTAGACTCTTCCCGGACCTGGGATATGAACGCCCTGGTGTCTTGACTATATGGCGCCATTCGGCTGATCAAAGCACGCTATAAGAAAAAATAATCAATGTACATACACAATAGCATTTACACTGGAAGAATGGTGACGGTGGACTAGAATAAGATTTTACCATTTAATCTCATACAGGTGTCGTGAGGGTTGCTACACACTTATTTGGGCCGCACAGCCGGACGGTAAAATCGAATATATGTAGATGAATGTTCGGGGAAAAAGGCGATATAATAGGGATGATGACTGGGTCAGAAAAGTATTATTCTAATTCGTCCGTTAGTTAGATTATCCAAAAATAATGTACCCATATTTTTCAGTTTATTAAAAATGTAAAAATTCACAAAAATACAGAGTATCAAAGTTCGAGAGTGGGGGCTTGTGACGTCACCGATGTTTAAAAATCGTACGATAGCGTGACATCATGCGAAATTTAAATGCGCTGTATCTTCGTTATTTATTGTTTCTCAGAAAAAAGAAAAAATACGTGTAAAATATTTTTTAATAATCTAACCGATGGGCCAAAAATCGGGTTGGTTTTGTTATTCAACAATTGAATAAGTGTGTAGCCCTGAGGTGACTAAGGGAGGTAGAATAAATCTGGGATAGATGCCATAGGGGGATAGATGCCCAAATTTGCACATAGCGACTTGTGCGAATTCAACGCTTGCAATTCATGTTTTATTTGTAAGCTTACTCGTTTCCTCCCTCTGGCTAATGACGAACACTTCGCTAAAATGGACGTATTGTGATTTATTGCAAAAACCTTTTTTACGCCGTGACAGATGAGGGTAAATGGAGGATAGTAGCCATAGTTTTTGAAAAAAGGTGAATAAAACACAGAAGATCATAAAAATCTTCTAACACAGTGTTAGTTTGTATACATTAATAAACAATATTTTCAAGGTAGCTGGATATTATTTGTTTTATATTCTTCTGTATTTTATTCACCTTTTTCAAAAAGTATGGCAACTATCCCAGATTTTTCCTATTAGTAACAGGGGACGTGCAGCAGCGTTCTCTGTTCAACGACTACACCATCTACTGCGATCACTACCACGTCTGCTCGACGTGTTGATTATAGGAAAATCCTCCTTCTATCGGAAGACGTCTTTAGTCCAGCAGTGGACTGATATAGATTGTAAAGAAGAAATTTTACCTGCCGTCCTGTAGATAGGTCTACTCCTATAGCTTGTACAACATTCCACGCTATCAGTGCCGGAACAGCCTTCTCTAGCTTGCTTAGCCTTGTTAATAGCTCATTCTGTAAAATAATTACAATCGTGAATCGTTTCCTTCTTTCATTTTTGTTAAAAATGAATAAGATTCTTACACGCGTATCTAGAACCTTAAATACCTAGATCCAGTCTTGTAATTTAATTCTAAATAAATGTATATACACTATCACGTCTTTTATTTTTTTAAAGCAGACAGGGCGAGAACGTGGAAATATCCGAGAACGTGAAAAAAAAATTATTGATGAGTTGCTAGCCGCATCACCTATTAATATGATTTACATTTTCACCCATTCCCTTGATCGGCTTCTACGATCTGCGCAAAAAGAGAAGCAGCTGGTACAAGCTTTTTCTTTTCTTCCAAACTAGCATGGAAGATTAAGTTAACAAATGTGTTCATTAATATTATGCTTTTATATGAATAACTAGCAGTCCACCCCGGCTTCGCCCGTGGTACACACATAGCCTATGTCACTCGGGGATAGTGTAGCTTTCCAATGATGAAAGAATTTTTTAAATCGGCCCAGTACTTTTTGAGCCTATTCATTACAAACATACAAAAATAGGTACAAATCTTTCCTCTTTATAATATTAGTGTAGAAGTGTAGATGAATGCCTTAACTCTTCAAATTATTTTATAAGTAACTGCCTTGTTCTGTAAAAAGTAGCTATTTAGATTTAGCATGGCCCAGAAGAGATCACTTTTGAAGAATCGTTCTCAGATTTATATGCAGTTTGAAGTTATTTTTTGTTGCCACGATTTTTTACGTTACTACTTTCACATAAAGTTCAAATGCTTGGTAAAGTTTTAAAAAATTACTTCAATGGCATCTTATTATTGGCTGCTTATATTTTTTAATTAATCTTTTAGTCAAATCAGATACCTGCTTGTATCTTAATATCAAAACAAACATTGTTAATGGGAATTTTATAAAATACCAAACGTGACTTCACAGTTTCTAGGGAGTCAATTAGCGCTCCTAATACCAGTTGCATTATTAAATCTAAAATCATACATTATACATACATTATTTTGTGACATGTTATTCTCTTATCAGCACAAAATAACTTATTTTTCACCCAGGATACTACCTAAGGAATAAAGGATAAGGAATTGACCACGAACCTCTCTGGATTTCAATGCGCACTCTCTCTTGGCGAGCTCGGCCATCAGCCTTTCGGCCTGCGCCCGCGAACACTCCCTCTGCTCCGTCATGTCTCTTAGTTGAGCTGAACAGAGCTCATAGTCCATCTCCAGCCTGAATAAGACATAATTCATTACTTTCAGTTTATCCTAAAACTACACACCATAGCCAAATCATTTAAACTGTTTTAGCTATTTCTTTTCCATTTCGCAAGTCAATGTCAACAATTTTTATTCAATGTAGGATAAATATATCATTGAAGGTCCTTAATTTCAATTATTTTGGTGCAAAAGCTACAAACTACTAGCGTTTCGGAACGACCACTGCTAGGACGATTACGCCAAAAGAAACCCAGTTCAGTATCAATCAAGGTATTTGTCGTCCTTGGGTGACGATTGGCATGCATATTATATTTTGAGAAGAAAAAGCGGGAAAACGCACCCTGGGCTCCGAAGCGGCACAGCTAAGGATGCAACCGGGAATGCGCTAGATGAAGAAGAAGATCCTCAAACTGTTTTATGCTCATCATCATCTAAGATTTAAGAATAAACTATCTGTTAATTATTTGTCTTAGATCAGCATGGAATTATAGCCTCCCATTCTAAAGAATTAATGTAAATCGTCATCACAGGCATCATTCATATCTGTAATTTTATCTACAATGCTTCATTAGATACAAAATTGAAGAAAATGAGAAACGATAATCTCATCTAAACCTACTTTTCAACAAAACAGTCTTACAAAGCTAGTCAAACTATTTTAGATTCTGAGCCCCAACATATTTACACATCATCGTAAAACTTACCTTACATCAAATTATTAATTTTGTATCATGTTGAATATACATAAAGTTAACACAAACAGCTAAAAATAAATATCTAAACACTCGCAATAACAATTAAAATCGCATTTAATACGCACATAAAAATGTACTTTCAAAGGTCTTTCGGAACATTCTACTAATGAGTCCGTAGACAGTTTTACTTTATAAACAGAACGTGCCAAGGTTGTGTACTTACTGCTGCCAATGTAGACGAGTGTCATTTTCGATCTCTTCTAGTTCACAACATTCTTCGTCTAGCCTCTCATACTTGTCTTGGAGCAATGACAATTGTGATTCGAGATCCTGTAAATAAAGATCATTAGTAGGACTCAAGATCAACAAAGTTTTAAAATCTAAATAGCCAGACCTCGCGCAAGTGCTATGTGAATTCATATCACTGATCATTTGAAAAAAATATGTGCAAAATCTTGAGATAGATATTTCACTCCAATCTGTGAAATAGCTAAAAAAAAAGTCATATTTTGACAAATAAGCCAACCAAGCGATTATGACAATATCCCAGAGGCTCTCTACTAAATTATACGAATCATACAAATGATACATTTAAGCCGGATCTGAGTTTTTTTTCAGTCTGTATTATCTATTGCAACGATCTTTACCTGTATCCTATTTTCGAGCAAAAATTCCTTCTGCAACCTCTCCGCAAGTTTGGATTCCTTTACGTCCTGCGCCGCCTCATAAATGGAGATCTTCCCTTCCAAAAACTTTAGCCTCCTCTCATAATACTGCTTATGCTTCTTTCCTAGCTTCACACACCTGCACTCCAGGCCATCTCCCTCTTCCTTAGCGCTTAAAGTCCTATATCTAACACCTTGCCTTTCGAGTTTCTCCCTAATACTATTCAGTCGTTGTATTTCAGTGTTGAGTTCACCGGTACATTCGAAACTTTCGTTGACATCTGTCTGTGTGCTCTTCGATTCTGTTTCGACTTCCTCGAAGATGCCGCTCTCTTGCAGTACGTTGCTGGGTTTCCTTTCTTCGCTACAAAGACTCTCAAGCGATTCACATTTGTATCCTTTCTGCTGGTAAGGTGTGACGGTGGCGATAGCTTTCTGAGTTTTGTGCGATGGAATGTCAGTTTCAGATTTTACTTTTAGATCACATATTCTCTTCGGTTTTGTCTGTAAAATTTATAAATTTATTTTTATTGGTTTTGTTACAACATGATCTATGGATACTATGTAAATAATATGTAATGACAGTGACAATACTGTCGAAAGTGGCATATCTAATATCAAAAACTACAAATAAATTAGTCGAAACTTCATAGTAACATGTACATTAAACTCTTCATCTGGGTTGCTTTAGGGAGCTGCCCGCTTTTATCGATGTTAAATTAGCAATAATCAATATACATACGTACCTGATAACATTCATCTTCGCTAACAGAGCTGCTCAGCGCTTGATAATTATACAGCAGCATGAGCACTTGCTCCAAGCACGTCCTGTCTTCAGCTGACGCAGCATTCAAAATCATCTGTTCTAGATGATCCTTCACCGGATTGCTCTTCAAAGAATCACTTGTTTCGGAGTTCCTGTCAAGAATGTCGGCAAGGACCTGTGCCTTTGCGAAGTCTTCTTTAAAATCGTCATGCGGGACGCCCAATTGACGCCTGATGTTACATGGACTGCTTGGGGTGTGGGGGGATTTGTAGCCGGAGTCCATCCGCTTGAGTTCAGGAGACGCGGAGTCCTTGATTCGGGAGCCTGGGGACACGCAGCCTGAATCTGAGTCAGTCAGGTTGTCCCTTGTCCCCTGGAAAAATTGCTACAATTAGGACAATAATATAAAAAATTGGCAACAACAAAGTGAATAACAACTCTTTATCTAAATTAGAATTGTCATTAAATTATTATCATTATTATTTTTTGGAATTTTATTAGGTTCTTTTGAATAACTTATATTATACCTTCTCTTTAGTATTGATGATTAGAATGTTCCAAAAAATTAAAAATTTCAATGGGTAAACTCAAGCAAGGAAAGATTAAATAAGTTTTAATAGTGGCTATCAGGTTTTTGCGTACCGAGGCCGATACATACCGAAAACGATAATTTTATCGTAAGAATCTAATGTTGAAAGACCTACTGTGAAACAGAAATCAGTAAGACTTAATTTACTTAACGCATAACCGTGGTTACAGTAATTTTTCATCAATTATAATTTAATATCAAGATTAATCAAACTTAATTATGTATAGGTAACGTGTATTACAGTGGCCTCAATTCATTATACAATTTTGTTTCTAATTAGAAATACTCCAAAAAAATTATGTTGTAGCATAAATTAACAAAAAAATTTTATAGTTTCGTTTTCTCGAATATAACGCAAAATACTTATTACTTTTATTTTTTATTACTATTTCAATTACTATTAAGTACTTCTAAGATCTAAATTCCTTCACATAGCACAATCTAAACTGAAAGATAGATGATAGTAAAACTTTAAAAACCATTGTCATAGCCCTCCATACTGTAACTTTCTAATCCACAAAAACAACTAAGTACTACTCGTAGACTTCCTATTAAATATGAGTCATTGTTGTGTATGAAAATGGATGAAAACGTTAAGCTTTACTACGCACATTTGCCAAAAGTGGCCGTTTTTCACAAATGTGCGTAGTAAAGCTTAACGTTCTCACTTTAAACTGTAAACAGTAGTTCATAAAATACTTTGAAGGGTTATCTAGGAATTGGTAGTTGCAAAATTTTTAATAATGTCTCCGTTTTCTTTGAAATGATTTATTTTAAATGGGGGCAGCACTGGACCCCGGAAAATTCAGGTACGGCCTTAATCTACACTCATCATTCTATTCATGCCCTTCGGTTACGAAAACTTCTTGCTTCTCCTTTTTTATTTATTTTCTCTTTCATTATTGTAATTGCGACGGGCGTTCTTCCCTTTCGTAGGAATGCCTTTATTGAACAAGCACCTTTCATAATTCTATTGACCAAATATAACACAACGCCTAACTAATTGAATTACTTGGGCGATCGCTTGTTTCACTAATTAAAAAAATGTTTCGACCTTCGTGGTGCAAACGAAACTGCTACTTACCAGAATAGGACAATTTTATGGTCATTAGTTAGTTACGGTGGAAACTGACGCTATTGTTGTTCGTAAATAAAGGGACACGGATGGACAAAGATTGTTAAAACAAATTTACGCATTTTGGCCAAAGGTTGAGTCTGGACGGACATTCAACGCGGCAATGCCGCCAGCCTCTTGGGCACCCTATTTGGGCAACAGCCATTTGGGGTTCATCTTTTATAGGTATAATTTAATGTAATTTGTCCATCTTTTATTACTATTTATATTCAGTAATTACTTTTAGTTATTTTAGTTTTAAAAATCATGATTTATTATATTGTAATTGTACCTTTAATCTATGTTCTTTAAAAATAAAATTACCTATTTATTTTAAACAAATTCAGACAATTTTGTTTGAAAATAAAAACTATTTTTTTACATTATATTGCCATACGAAAATTTGTTCTGATGAGTCACCTTTTCAAGTATCTGTGAACCACCCAGTATACTAAACAGTCAATAAATCTCTAAACAGATTTGACACTAAATTGATACTACAGTTATATTGAAGCTTCGTAAACAACCAATGGAATACAAATCGGCGATTGTCTCAGGAAGTCGTCTAGCTATGGTGTGTCATGGTGGGCGCACCACCATATATGACTTTATCCGGCCTCAAGGCGTAGCACAACGCATGTATGGCTCCTCACATTGTGGAGTTGGAAGCATTTTTGTATTTTACAAGCTTTTATAGGCCGAGCAAGCGAAGCGTCTTTTGAGATTGGCTGATAATACTTTTGGCCCGTGTGGTTCCGGGTCGTAAGAGGCGACTAAAGGACTATGCACAAACATCTCGTGCTACAATTGCATTCCCAAGGAGGGTAAACGTCGGGTGGCGGCCGCTTGTAAAACGTTTCGCACAAATACATTCCCAAAGAGGGTTGACGTCAGGCAGGCGGCCGGTTGTAAAACTATAGCCAAATCATTGAGGGTGTTCTGGCTATTTCTTCTCTATTTTACAAGGTCTTTGACATCCTTGGATGACCATTGACATGCATATTATATTTGGAGAAGAAAAAAACCGGCCATAAAGTAGGGTTCCATAGTCATTTTTGGCACCGCGCTGATTTGCATTTCTTGCATTTCAAGCTTCATTCAGTCCTAACAGTAAAATATGTAAAAAAAAACTTTTTAAGTTTATACTGTTCTTTTGGAAAAAAGTATATATTTTTATTTTATTTATAATTTCAAAAGTATTCATTACAGGATACCCGAAACAATTTTAAATAAGAGTTTTTGCGCCTATTTCTTTACGTGAGTGATTTGAAGTTTATAGGTCTAAGACTTTAGAAATTACAGGGGGGGGGGGGGGGACACCGTGTAAACGACTTTGGCGGGCTATATCTCGCAAATGGTAAAGCTGATAAAAAAGTGTTGTATGGAAACCCTACCTTATTTTCATAGTCCTTTTCAACGATACCCCACACAAGGGGGTGCACTCAAAAAAATAATTCACCCCCCGTTTACATGTATGGAGAGGTACCCTTAAAAAGTGGTAATTTTATTTTTTTGTATTTTTAAAAATGAGATCTATATGTGAAGTATCCTCGAACCAAGTTACATGCAAATCAGTCCATAAACGTAGAAGATATTCTGCTGTGACAGACTAGGACGGACAGACGGACTGAACGATCTTATAAGGGTTCCTTGTCGGACTACGGAACCCTAAAAACGGGAAAGCGCACCCCGGGCTCCGAAGCAGCACAGCTGAGGATGCAACCGGGAATGCGCTTAGACGAAGAAGAAGACTTTTGTCCGTCAGTTTGTTTGTCATTTGTCGGTTGGTTCTCGCCTACAGGTCGCATTTATCAACCGATTCTCGTAAAATTTTATAAGCAGGTTCGATAATTAAAATAGATGTTTTTGTCGATTCCGTTTTTGGAACTTTATCAAAATGGCGGAGATAAGTGGGTTTAAAACTAAAAAATCATATTTCAGTCATTTCTAAAAATTTTCAAATATGTCATAATAGTAGATTGTGCTACAAGGCGTAAAGGTAATAGTTTTAACGCGGGGGCGCTACTTTGAATCCAGAGCGAAACGAAGGATGCCACAATGGAATCACGAGCGTAGCGAGGGATTCTACGGTGGAATCCTGAGTGAAGCGAGGGATTCAAGTATATCGCCCGAGATAAAACTATTACTATACACCGTGTAGCACATTCTTCTTTTCATCTCCATCTATGAGAAAAAGCAAATACATATATACCTATAACGAAAGTAGAATACCTACATGTACCTAATCAGAGTTTAACAGTCAGTTACTAACCTTTATTTGGTGGCATTTTCACTGAAGAAGTACTATGAAAATATTTTTCTAGGACCACCACATCGTATACATTTTCCAGTCATTAGAATCGTTTCATTACTTTTTCCTTGTGTGTTAATCTAATATATAAAATTCTCGTGTCACAATGTTCGTTCCCGTACTCCTCCGAAACGGCTTGACCGATTCTCATGAAATTTTGTGAGCATATTGAGTAGGTCTGAGAATCGGCCAACATCTATTTTTCATACCCCTAATCTACGCGAGCGAAGCCGCGGGCAAAAGCCAGTTCTTTATATATTTAAATATGTATATTATACGTAAACTTCATATTTATTTACTATCGGCCTCATCAAGAAATTAGTCACATTTAAAATAGTTGTAAAAATAACCTAATAGTTCCTTAATAAAATTACTATTTAAATCAAAGACAATAATTGCGCGTTTTTATTGATTTTTAATAAATTATTATTTTGAAGCAAGAGAACCAAAACATTTTGACCTACAGTCATCCACGTAAAACGTGCTGTATTCCAATTTTATAAAATTACGACGCCCTTGCCTATATTTTATAATTTTAAAACTAAATTCTTCTTTTTTTTTAGCTGACTGCCAATATTATTTTAGACTGTACATTCGTGTTCGGTTTTCAAATGTGTTTTAACGCCTAGGGAATTTACTTTTTACTTTTCAGTGTCTAGAGAATTGCCAGTGACTTTAGCCCCAAATATTTGGGATAAAATCATCGTTTTTCGAAAAGATGAGATGAAAAACTTTTTTGTTACCCTTATTATAAGTTACGTCCCAAGCCCAACCCATAGCTGCTCCTTACATTTTTTGTCTGAACAACTTTTTATCCGATAAACTTCGGGTTGGGGGTGAGTCGCGAGGTTTACAGCTCACAGAGCTACTAGTTTAGTTTATAGTTTCACATTCATCCTTATACATCTTTCACCATAATCTCTACTTCTCGTTTAGGATTGCATGCTTCATTATTTAGTTATATCATGCAGTTTTATTTTATTACCCTTCTTAAATAGGTACATCGTTTGGATTTTGTTCTATACCTAGTACATCATCACCGATGAAGTAATCCAGTCATATAACACAGTATCGATCTAATAGCACGTAATTACATGACATCCTAGCATCCTTGATGTTGACGTAATAGGTTAAACAAGACAGTCTGATTGCTACTTGTATGACCCACTGTCCTTCGCTACACTGTGATATGTCAAGATTGGACATACGAGTATAGAGAGATTTGTGCTGCATACTTTAAATACTTGCGCCCACTACTGTGTTTTATATTGTATCAGTAATGTTAAGAGGTCAGACCTATTTTTGGGATTAATTTACTTTGGAAACGTTTCATTCGTTGCATGATTCCTGCGATCAAAATAGATCTCCTGAAAGTTTGGCTTATAAGTCAAAATTTTCAACTGTGTGTGCAAATATTGCGATCCTGTTTTTCTTTCCCTTGAGTGAGATGTCTTCGTATTTTCGCTCAGGTTTTACAATTAACTATCATCATCTGGTCTTTTTTAGTCTCCACTGCCACAGTCAGAGGATTTGGCCTACACCCTCTACGATGGCCAGACGGGTTGTAGAGATACAATTAACCATGAAGCTCTGTAATAAATTCAACATTCCGGTTTTCGAAACTTGATACTCTGTTATTTCAAAAACTAAGGGAGATTTGCCCAGTTTTCGGATAGATAAATGCTATAGGTTGTTTAAATTGCGATAATTAATTTGAAAGACTAACATGTTCTTAGTTATGTACGTACATTGTACATGTATATGTCGCAGTTAAATGGTATAATCCGCTAATTCACTAAACCTCAAGCTGTTTGGCATTATAGCTCGGTTTCGTAAAACAGCGTTAAATTACTGACACCGCATACGCAGAATGGCATAAACGATTTGTATTCATTAATGCCGCGGCGCAAGACGTAAGATTGTAGATTTAGTTCGGAATTCTTCACAGCGTTCCGAGAGTAAGCTGTTTTCATCGAGATATCGGAGACATCGTTTATGATTTTGGGCTGCAAATGGTTAGGAAAAATAAAACAGATCTTTAGCTTGGTTTCCATATAGTTATTTCGACGCCCGCCTTCCGGCAAAATGGAGAATTTACGTGAATGAAATTAAGTCCGTGAGAAACAGCTACGCCGCCATTGAGATTATGTCGCTTTAACAAACTTTTCTGTATCCCCTTGCATCGAACTTTGTATCATTCTTTATTGGTATTCTATGATGTTGGAGACTAGATTACATACTCGTAGTAAGAATTTGCACTGAGGTTTTATTTTAATGCCCCGTCCGTCATAAATTTGTTTGGTTATAACATGCGCAAATAACCTGTTCTGCGGTCTCAACATGGTTAGCTGGTTTGTTAAACGTGACACATTGACAATCCAGCTGAACGATATTCAGCTGTTTAACAAAAGCGATCTGTAATGCTAAACACCTAGAGGTTTAGTGAATTAGCGATTTATACCATCCAACTGCGACATATATGTACTCGTACATACATTCAATAACTATTTATTTATTCTTAACTCTTTTTTGTCTATCAAATACAAATTGTACAGAACAATAGGCGAACATACCGCTAAAAGCGCTCTCTAACCAATCTTTAGGTTATACTTACAGAGAGTCTAAATGAGGGTTGCAAGCTATAGTGCATATATACATAAAAAACATAATGTACATTGAAAAATATACATATATACTTCTTATATACAACCACAATAAATAATACTAACGTACAGAAGTCTCACTCAGCAAAGAAATTCAAAGAAATATCTACTCAATGTGGCTAGCGATATAGTTTAATTTAGCTCACGTCAGAACTCAGCACCTTTTCTTATAGATACCTTGACATCCATTCCAAACCAATTTCATTCTTATTACTCTGGACAAATGATTCGTATAACTGAATTTACCACTCCGAGGGGCCGCCTGCGCGCATAGTAATAATGTAGGTACATTTTCGATACCTAAACGGGGAGTGACACAGGCCTGATATAACGAGATAATGAACTAACGCAAAACCTCTCAGGTTGTAACTCAGTCCATGAAACTAAACAAATTTTGTTCTACAACATTCCCAAAATGCAAAAAAAAATCGGATTTTCTCTCTCGACTCGGATTTTCGACTCGATCAGCTGATCAGTTTGTATGAAAATTCAAATATTATTTTTGTGTTTCGTGAAAGTTGTAGAACAAAAGTTGTTCGTTCGGATTTCATGGGCTGAGGTACCATCTGCGAGGTTTTGCTTGTATACTCGTACATACATAAGTACCTACTTACATACGAGATATATTTACATTATAAAAGGTAATTATATATGACCTTACATCGTAAAAAATCTGTTACATGTTGAACTACATGTAACGGAAGTGCTATTATTAGACTTAGCTCTGTAAATAGCCCATCTAGCAAAGTACAAAGACTTGATGGCCATGTATGATACAACCCTAGATAAAATTAACACGCATTAGTATGGTATACTTGTACATTATTACTGTATAACCTTGTAAGATATTGTTATTATTAATGTTATTATGACAAAATACCTCTCATAATAAAGGGAGTATTTTCCCGTTTTATTTACTAGTCTGCCTGTAACATTAGTAGTATGCCTACATACAACTTTTCTGTTTTTGCTAACATTTTTCTGCTTTTCCTAAAGGTTGACTGGTAGGGTAGGGAATGCTTAAGCGTTAAGTCCACCTTTTGTACCATTGTGTTCAATAAATACTGTAGACTAGTGTTGACCATGACAATGATATTGAAACGCGTTATCAGCTGCTAAGATTGATGTTATCAGTCAATAATGATTGTATTAATGCATAAGAACTACCTGCGAGTACGTAGGTATGTACCAGGTATTAAGTGTAACCTTGATCATGAGAAATAATGTGGTATCAAGTACTGGTAACAACTGATATAAAGAATATTTTTTCATTCTGATCATTTTGTTAAATAGGAATGTTGATATGTCATTCTAAAAAGTAGGTAGGACCTTGTGGATCTGAAGGGATTTTTTGAACAATAATTTTTTACACTATTATCTCTGTGAGCTGTAGACCTCGCGAGTTTATCTTTGCATAACTGATCCAAACTCCTGACCCCTTAATCATCGGATGAAAAAGTTGTTCGGACAAAAACGTTGCATCTTAATAAATGGAACAAAAAAGTTCAAATCCATATAAATATTGAAATTGCACACAAAATTGTAAAATCATCCTGTATACCTACTTCGTTGGTGTTCACAATCATACGGTGACATATAGAATACTTACAACAAATATTAAGAACCCATTTTGATTATTACTATAAATAAATATCGCACATTTTACCAATTAGGATATTGAGTAGGTAGAGTCGATTCGCCAATTTTGATAAATGGCACATACCATTTTTGGATAACACTATTATTTTAATGTTACATATGTATTTAAAAAAATAGTTGCAATGCAAATTATAACCTATTCAAAATTTGTAGACCTACCTTCAAATCAACTACAAATAAACATTGACCTAAAAAAATATCACTCAAAAACAGAATGTTTGTTGTCTTATTTTTTATTACTGATCTATTATCAGAAAGTAAAGTAACGAAAGAATTTATGACATACTTATAGTGCAGCATGAGTATACAAACTTGTTCATATACTTGATAAATATTCAAAACATTTGGCATACAAAACCACATTCGTGACTGATTTGGCCTTAGACTCATCTATACGCTAAAGACATTTAGACGTAGATAATATTAAACAGCTTAGGATATAAAACGTTAGTTAGAAAGGGTGCCTATATCAAGTCAAAAGAGGTCAATGTACAAAACACTATGAACAACTTTTACAATGGGACAATACTGAAATCGCGAAAAAATACTAGTCTACGGTACAAAGAATGCATACTACGTCAATTTATAATGTACAATACATCATCATCATTAGGTCTTTTTTAGTCTCCACTGTAGGAGCACGACCCTCTCTTTACTACTAGAGCCAACTATTAGCCAGAGCAGTCAGAGGTTTTGGCCTACATTCTCCACGCTGGCCAGATGGGATGGAGAGGTCTCATTGATGTTTATAAGCTTTGTTTATCTTGTGTTTCCTAAGTCGCCTTCAATGACATCCACGGGAAGACTTGGAGTGGTCCTATTCTACTCTACCGAGAACTACACAGCATGAGTATTGAATAAATCAAAGTATTTATCTCTTACGGAGCAGATAGAGCCTAGGGCCATACGATCGTTATCGGCATGTAGGAGCAAAATATATTTAAATAGTTACAAGCCGCATCGCCTATTGACACAATTCCCCAGATTTTCGTCCACTCCCTCAATCGATTTTTACCTATTAACTTGCTCGATAAGTACAATAACTCTGTTTCACATTGGGTATTTCCCAAACGTGGTAAAGAACGTAGTCTATTTAATTTGCACCGTGATATGCAGGTACTTAATTTATTCCAAAGCCTTGTAAACGAGTTATATTAGCATTGGTATAATTGTAAATGTTTACTTAGGAAATCTTTGTTTTGTAATTTGATAAACGAGTTTTTAATTAAAAACTACTACTACACTAGAAAATAAGACCCAACATGAGTCACAACTGCAAATTCAGAGGTACCTACTCAAAAAACTCTGAAACTGAAACTGTTAACAGTTTTAGATAAGAAAGATACTACTTTATCGCAATCGTTTATTACTATCAAAAGTCACGTGAAGTCAAAATGCACCTACAAAAAAAAATACTTAAAATTAGCCTGAGAATTCGCTTTTCGCGTTTTTAAAACTCTACTGGAAAATATATTCTGTTCAAATTAGTTCACGACCCTTTATTCACGATTTTAGTTAATATTTTTTGCGGTCATTTTATGTGTACATTTTTATTTATATCTACATACTAGCTGAAATTTTATAAATTCTCATTTTTTTCTTAAAAAAATAGAAAAAGATAAAAACAGAAACAGAAAAAACAGAAGCTTTGCGCAAAACAAGATACTCGTACTGATGGTTTTTTACTTATTAAACTAAATGTTTTTGGTTCTTGTTAGGCTTTATTCTACAGTTACATTACTTGATTAGTTTCTTTTAATTGTTTTTTATTATTTAAGTTATATTTTTAACAAATTCAATAAGAACTTACCTTGGCAAAATCCACTTCAACGTCCAGCATTTTCCAACTCACTACTGCACTCACTCGTAAGTCACTACTACCCAAACTCACTGGCAAGTCACTCTCACCTTATCAGGACTGGCGTCTTCGAGTTCTAGCAGGCGAAACTCCATGAGTTCGACCTGGTCGCGCGCATCCCGCAGAGAGTCCGCGAGCCGCGCGCACTCACGCTCGGCCGCCGACGCGCGTTCTGCCGTCGCGCGGCACTGTCCGCATGACTGAGGAGAAGGGTGACATTAATGTTGTTGTTTTGACGGATTATTTCTCCAAAAACCTCGTTAATGTCAGGTGGAGCCCTATATTTATGAGATTTATAGATGAGATCTTATAGCTTTAATTTTTTCAACTATTTAGCAGCATTAATATGGACTTACTTTCATACAAGTCTGTATAATCATATTACAATGGATCGCGGATAAAAACAGTTGACTCTTGATAGTTAATTTCCATAAAAAATTGTTAAAAGCTCTATTTCAGAAAACATTTTTTGATAACAATTGAAAAAAAGAACAAAAAATTAATGATTGATCGGAGTAGGTATTCTTTGACAAATGAAGTATTTTGAGTACAAATTAAATTACAAATTTACAGATAGGTTTTTACAGAGTATAATGTAGTTAGGTACATAAATACCCATCTTACTTACTATATACTTTATGCCACACACTTGATATGGTATAAACCTTAATGTGTTGCATAAAGTTTATTTAATAAAATCACCTGACGATATCCCTCCTGTATTGTCTTTAACCAAAGACACTGTTTTTCAATTTCGTATAGAAGGGTAACCATGACCACCCTTCAACACAAAATTGAAAAACAAGCATCAATAGTACGTATATCTTTCGTTACCAATCTACTAATTTCCCGCCTTGCATGGTTACCCTACACTAGTTGAAACACAATGCATGACGCAAGTCTAAGCACCAATAGTTGGGTGACAAAATGTTTACCATGCAACTAATCTGACATTTAGGAGGCTGCGTTTGAAGGTCGCGATTCATTCCTCATGCGATCATTTTATTATGTATTACGTAAGTGTGCTACACATAAATACGATTTTAAAAAGGCAATTTGGCTATTAAGTTATTCGGGGCGCCGGCGCTACGTGTCGTGATTTATTTTATTTATATTCAATAAATGTCATTAGAGCGAAAAATTGGACACTGGAGAGAGGCGACAGGTCGTTGCAGTGACAGGTCATCAGAACTATTGTACCGACATCATTTCAGCCACAGTTCACTGCTGGAGAAAGCCCCTACCCCAAGGTTCCTAAAATGTGCCTTTAAAACTTATGATGCCTCCGAAAATATGACGTACGTATTAAAGCAAACTTTTAGAAACGGGGTTCTTAAAATTACTGATTACCTATGCAAGTTCCAAAATTGTAAAATTACCCGAAAAATCTTGATTCAATCAGATCCTAATAACACCTATCCTGCATTCTTCGAACAGAAAACTTGTGAAATCTGCAAATCAAGGCTCCTCTTTAAGGCGTGTCTTCCGGTTGCAGAGAAACAAAGTACAAACGTGCAGACTAATTTGAATTGATAAATTCTTGAAAGTCAGATACGATCACGGAATTTGGCATCCGAAAAATTTTGGATATTCATCTTCTTCGCCACAACGTGAACAACTTCTTAAAATCGTCTAATAAAAAACCAAAGACGAAGATATGGGTAGATGAATCACGCAGGAAAATACTTGACTGGAAGAGAAGATAGGGAAAAGGGAATACACCAACAGGGAAACAACCAGTCCGCTGGTCAGACGAATGGTCCCTATTGTGAGGTTGACGGGAAGCAGTGCCAGTGTACGGGACGGGCACAGGACCGTGATATTGCACCCTAAAACCAGTCCTAACACATCGCTATCAAACACCAAGAACATTACACTCCTAAAATAATATCTATCACACTCCTAACATATCTCTATCATAACCTAAAATTAGTCCTAACACATCGCTTTCAAACACCAAAAATACTCCTAACACAATCCCTATCACACCCTAAAATAATCTCTAGAAAGTCTTCTTCTTCTTCGTCTAAGCGCGTTCCCGGTTGCATCCTCAGCTATGCTGCTTCGGAGCCCGGGGTGCGCTTTCCCGCGTTTTCTTCTCCAAATACACTATGCATGTCAATGATCACCCAAGGATGCCAAACACCTTGCAAAATAAAGAGAAGAAATAGCCGAAACACTTTAAAAGATTTGGCTATGGTTTTACAACCGGCCGCCTGCCTGACGTCAACCCTCTTTGGGAATGTATTTGTGCGAAAAGTTTTACAAGCAGCCGCCGCCCGACGTTAACCCTCCTTGGGAATGCAATTGTAGCACGAGATGTTTGTGCGAAATCCTTAAGTCGCCTCTTACGACATCCACAGGAAGAGATGGAGTGGTCCTATTCTAACCCGGAACCACACGGGTAATAATCTCTAGAAAGTCTATTGGGACGAAAATTTGCGTTAGATCTACTGGTAGAACTTAATTGCTTGATCTACTGGTACTAGCTCGAAGATGTAGCAAAAAAGGTGATGGGGCGAAAAATTATGATTAGAATAAAATGAATCGAACCTGAATCTATACAGCCACCAAGATAATGCAGTGGGTTTAAGAACCCTTTAGTGATAGCGACTCAAAAATTCATGAGAAATCTGGCATGCATGATTTTGTTTGAATTAAGTGTTTTGTAAACATTTGTTTTCAATTAATTTCTCACCGTATCCGTGAGATCTGATAACGAGATGATAATCTCAGAACAGACAACCAAACGAACGTTTTTACAGGCCTTTATTTAGTTTGCCCTGTAAACGCCGATATGGTTTTTTGGGTCAAATCTTGCAAGTTAAATTTGAGCCACTTCTTGGTTTCCGATTAAGATAAAATGTTGTATACTAGTAAATCAGGTGATAATGCAATATAATTATAACAAGAAGCTGATCTGAAGATGAAGCCGGAAGGAGACTATACTAAAACGACGCCCCCCCATGAAGTTTGGGCTTATTGCATTTGTCTTGATAAGTACTTAGGCCTCACAGTAAAAGCTTAAAAAACTTATTTGATTTTGGTGACACATTTTTTTTAAAATTGTATTCAAAAGTATAATTTCTCTCAGAGTCTAAAAAGATAAAAATTAAGAGACCAAACAGAAAATAATGCGCCTAAGATTAGGACGCCCAATTTACCAACCAAAACTAAAGACGACGGTTCTATTACAAAGTCAGGGTAACTAAGCATTTTAATAATTATAAAAAAAAAACATAATGTGTAACATCTGATATCTCACCTTTGCACAAAAGTTTATTATTACATCTAAAAACTTTCCTTGTAGCTTCAAAGAAGTCATAATAAAGGCTATACCAGAAAGCAGCATACATACCTGACACGCTTTTGAAAATCACTGAGCAAAACCGAGGCACAGAACTCTAGTCCACTTACATACCTAAACATACGCCTACTAAGTGTAGGCGGCTCTATAAAAGGTTATGTCTATATTTGTTTTATATTAAAGGACGTGACTGTGGAATATCACATTCTTAAAGTTGTAGAGTCATCCATCTTTTTATCTTTATCAGCTTTTGTCAGTTTACTGCCGGACTAGAGACCTCTCCCAATAAGTAAGGATTCAGATTCACCCATAGCACAGAGCAATAATATACTACGTCCTAATATACTAGTATAGGGAAGGGACGAAAAATTTTAAAACACTTAAATATTTTTCTGCTGTTGGAAATTATAGTTATCAGATTTTTCTATTCAGCCAATTAAATATAAATAAATAATTTATTTAAATTATGTGTAATTTACCTGCAAAACCAAACTTTTTTTTTTGTGATACATACCCACATATCGTTGAGCGGCTGTGGCGAGAGTGAGGCTGGCGCCGAAGACACCGCCGAGTCCTCGTCAGACGGCGCCTCCTGCAAACAACACCACGTGTAAGGCTATTAGGAAACACAGAGGTGGTGCGTGGACTTGTGGTGCCCTACCAACTGCACCACGAACGATTTACTTGCGGATAATGATAACGCCGTGAAAGTGGCTTTCTACTGGGCTGACAAAATATAGAGACAAATAAAATGACCATCGACACGTAAAGATATAGACCTGGGCTAGCACATCAGCGAGGACTCTTATTTTTCGTTCCCAAGATCTACCCCAGTTATTTCTGGTGTCAGGGCGAGGTGGGTTCAAATAGGAGTCGCAGTTCTGGCAAGACCTTCTGGCTAGTAGAAAATGCGTGTCCAACCACAAGGCGTCCTAATAAAAGAGGCGTCCTCATTTGCTTCACGCGTGAGGCCCTATAGACCGTGGGGCCATGGGCACGTCGCCCACGCCTAGCTACGCTTCTGAGAGAGATACATACGTAATTTATCATTTGCGGATTAGACAGAGCCTAGGGCCATAAGACCCAAAGGCAACGTGATGGTGAGCATGTACATAGGTTGCGTTAGCCTTTTTTGGTGTGCTTTGTACAGCAAATTTATAAAAAAAAATTTGGACAGACCAACCTGCAATATTTATACTTAATTTGATTTTGTATGGATAGTCTTCATATCTTTTTTGGGTGATGATGTAGTGAATCAGTACCACCTATAAAATTTCCTTTAAAAACTTGTGCACTAAAAAATTACTTCCCGCAGACATGGATGCAAAAATGGCAATATAGCGCGTACCTATCAAATGGCAATTGTTCCTTTTAATTAAATTTTGACTTGTTTAATTAACTTTTTTCGTTAATATAGCATAAATCCAATGCAGCAGCTGTTTAAACTACGTTTACCAACTAATATTACGATAGCATCACATAATACAAGTGTTGTAATGCATGGTAATGCCTTCCTCGTCATACCTGGTTTAATTATAATCTTTTGTATGTCTGACTGGTTTGCCTACTCAACTGTTTGGTATTTTTGACAGCTGGAATCTGCCCGGCACATTGAAAAAAGTATATAAAAACAAACTTTGAATGTCAATAAAAAGTTATTGAATAACCCCACAGGTTTTATGCAATGCTTAAAATTCCTCACCATTATTGGTACTAACAATTTAAATCATGGCCGCCTTCTGACCGGCACTTTGACACTGTGGGCCCCAAAATGTATGACGTCTGAATGGTCTCCTTTAAGGGCGAATTGTTTGCATGATTCTCCAGTGGGTATCCTTGCGTGACCATTGACATATTTATTATATTTGGAGAAGAAAAAGCGGAAAAACGCACCCCAAGCTCCGAAGCAACACAGTTGAGGATGCAACCAGAGACGCGTTAAGAGGGCGCCTGATGTCAGTAATCTAAATTTTGCTACCGCTTCCACGCACACAAATTTACTCTAGCCGAAGCGAGACAGCGAGCCATGTGGGGCATCGGGGATCGCGGTAGGTCAATGAGGCTGGTTCTGGTTTTGAGGTTTTTTTCGTTTTACAAAGAATATTTAAGAGTTATTTTAAAAGTAAGACATATGATGACTGCCTTATCTATACTAATATTATAAAGCGAAAGAGTTTGTTTGTTTGTTTAAACGCGCTAATCTCAGGAACTAATGGTCCGATTTGAAAAATTCTTTTTTTGTTGGATAGTCCATTTATAGAGGAAGGCTTTAGGCTATATAACATTCCGACAACCACGCGAACGAAGTCGCGGGCACAGCTAGTGTTTAATACAATTATAATCCAAAGTTACAAGTGCTACATTATTGTATTTCTTGAATACTTTCTGTTTTAGTATAATTCTGAGGTGATTTGGAGGCAACTTCGCAATGTTTTTCTATCGAGAAAATTTTAAGCAATCGTGTTTTCGAAACTTATTATGTTTAGAGTTAGTCCTGAACTTAGCTGTGTTTTTATTTCAAAGTGAGTATTTCGTTAATATTGATAAATATTTAAGATCGCTCTAAGAACTTTAGGGTAGTATGGGCTCTTAAGATGAACAAGTAATGAAACCACCCGAATTATACTTTCTCTAGCAAAATACCTATGTTTTTGTACACAGAAACCTACTCTACTCACCCTGTAAAAAGTTTCTTTTCTATGTTGTATATCCGTCTTTAGATCTTCACGATTTGTTTTCTCTTTACCCTGAAACAAACAAAGATTTTTTATTAGTTTAGAAGCAAAAAAATACAATTAGACCCTCCCTGCTGATTATTCTGATATATGATGATTCATAAATATCATAATACATCAGTAAACTATCATAACAATAATTTTAAATTTTCAGTATATCCCAACTTAATTCCATAACCTTTATTCCTTTTTCATGCAATAGATCCTTCTGCCGAAATTCATTAGTATTTCCAAGATTGGGTTTTGCCGAGAGCGCCACTTAACATCACCTTCTCCAAAGAGCCTCTACGTGTTGGATCTGTAAGCAAGCCTTCCAAAGGACCGGGGTGAAAACACCCGTGATTCCCAAAGGAGACAAATTTTTTTTTTTTTTTAAAAAAGCTACTTCAATTTCTGGTTTTCTTGATTATTTTCACTTCACAAAAATTCACTTTCTGAATGCAAATGTTATTATCATTATGAATGCATAGAATATTTGTGGAGTTCCCTCAGTTTATTGAGAATTCCATCATCAGATCTTCACTTGGCGAAAATCTTCTTTTTTTATTTAAAAGGGTATATACAGGGAGCATTTGAAATCATTGGCATTAATTTAACTTGTTAACATACTCACTTAAAGCATATTTTCTACGGTAACAAAACTGCAATTAGTGCAGTAATTAAAAAGTATCGAAAAGTAAGAAAAATAAACAAAGTATCAAAACATCGCGCGTCGCGCTAGCGAGAGTGCTATCACCCCACAAAGGCGATGTCACGCGACCGATTGAGGGAACGAATGTTAGGTAGGTACTACGGAATCTACGACGACGCGATGAAATTAATACTATTATAAATAATTTACTTTTCATGAGTTTTATGACGATAAGTTTTTTTATTTATAATTGCAGTAATGGTGTCTATCAAGGAGTCTAACGAATGTTTAGAGGTTTTCTTTAATATGAAAATAACGACTTCTGATTGACGTTTTATTAGGCTAAAATTACTTTGTATCATGGTTATAGTGGATATTTTAAAGGATGCCAACGATTTCAATTCCACCCTGTACATGCAAGTTAGTCAACTTGCATATAATTAAGCCCTTTAAAGACTTTCTAAATCAGTTAAAAAGTGGAGAAGTTATTGAGGGACATACATAAAAAATAATATACATTACCTACTTCTTTTTTAAAGTCGCTTAAATAGTGCCAGCTAAGGCCTAGTTTTAAGGCTCTTTTAATTCGTGTGATAAGGCCAATAGGCCAGATATTGTATTACAAATTCTATGCATTACAGGGTAGTTAAAGCGTATCACAAGGCAAGAAAAGTTGATATTTCTGTGGAGTGCTCCGTAAATATTGAATCATGATTCGTTTAGAGTTTAGAAACTACACGTTTCAAATAAAGCTAAACGCAAGATAAGTACCTAATACAAAACACATTTAAGTACCCGTGTGGTTCCGAGTTGTTCCGGGTTAGAATAGTACCACTCCATCTCTTCCTGTGGATGTCGTAAGAGGCGACTTAAGGACTAAGCACAAACATCTCTTGCTACAATTGCATTCCAAAGGAGGGTTAACGTTGGGCGGCGGTCGGTTGTAAAACTTTTCGCACAAATACATTCCCAAAGAGGGTTGACGTCAGGCAGGTGGCCGGTCGTAAAATTACAGCCAAATCATTTTAACTGTTCTGGCATTTTCTTCCCCACTTCGCAAGGTCTTTGGCATCCTTGGGTGACCATTGACATGCATGTTATATTTGGAGAAGAAAAAGCGGGAAAGCGCACCCCGGGCTCCGAAGCAGCATAGCTGAGGATTCAACTGGGAACGCGCTTAGATGAAGAAGAAGACAAAACACATTTAAGTAAGTACCTATATAGATAGACACATTTTCGTTTAGGATTGTACGTACAATACAACAACATGTATGTATTATTCAACAACTAAGATAACAATTAAGATTACCGAACACAACAACACAAGCATACCATGACCTAGCCTCTAATGAGTCATGTCACGATTCATTAATTCGGACAATATCAAGTGGACAGCAGGTACTATGGTCAAATGACCGCCCGAGGCCAACATCTGTCGTGAACAACTTTCTCAAACAACCATTACTCCGTATGTATCTAATCATAAAAGAATTTATAGTGTGATACGCACCTTTAAATAATAAGGCTTTTATTTTAATTTAAATAACGTTATAATTGAGGTTTTATGTGCGGTAAACAATTATTTTCTCTACTCTGAAGTAGATCTTACCGAAAGCAAAGTAATAAAACTCCTGCGATAAGTTACTCACTAGCTTATGTGGCACTCCGCGTCGTATTGCTATTCGTTTTGGTCAGGCGTATGACTTTGTAGATTGTAGAGTCTGTAAATGTAATGTAGAGTATCTTCGAATAATTATTAACAAAAATATTTATTAATCGCCACAAATTAAGATAAATGTAACTAAAAATGCCACTGTACTATATGCATTATATGAAGTAATACCACAGAATAAGAACCAGTACAGAAGTCTCATTCAGCAAATAAATTCAAAGAAATGTCTAAGTACTCGATGTGGTTAGCGATATGGTTTAATTTAGCTCACATAAAAACTCAGCACCTTTTCATTTATTTACCTAGACATCCATTGCAAGCCAATTTCATCCTTATGACTCTGGACAAACGATTCGTATGACTGAATTTACGACCCCGAGGGGCCGGCTGCGTGCATAGTAATATAATAATGTAGGTACATTTTCGATACCTAAACGGGGAGTGACACAGGCCTGACTAGTACTTGTATTAAAGTAGATGTTTGTGACACTTTATATCAAACACAAAATGTATTCTATCAACTTTAACTAAACATCAAGGTACATTTTTGATACTGATTCCTTCAATCACGACAAATAATTACAATCGTCATGTAATCCTTTTTATGTTCTCTATCAATAATAGAAAAACATTATGAGATAATATATTCTATATAAAAAATTATCTTTTCACCTTCATTACTTCTAAACCAACAGATAAATTAGTACTTTGAAACTAATAAGCATCAATCAACATCAAGTCTGCAAATGGTCAGTAATTACAACTAAAGGTGTATATAAGATTTGCTCGTACAAATAATGACCATACGAATAGGACTTAAGGCTCTATACTAACACCAGTGGCGACCTCGCATAAAACTTGAATGTTTAGACACCATTAGATTGGTAACTATCAAACATTCCGCCATAAACGGCCCTTTTGACGGAAAGCGAATAGCGAATAGAAAGTTTTATGACGAGACAGTTCTGGCGAGACCCTTTGGCTAGTAGAAAAAGCGCTTTCAGAAGCGAGGCGTCCTAAACAAAGTCTAGTTTTGTGAGCCCCTTCTGGTTTAATATTAATATTATTGTTACGCATTTAGGCACGAGATCTACTGAAAAAAGCTCATCCGCTTGTTGGGACGAAAAGCCCGAAGATCTGAGACTGTCATTTGTTTTTTTTGTAAAACAACATAATTAAGCCAGGGGCACCACTAGAATCTCAGTAGGCTCTTAACACATACAAAATTATGCAATAAATTACACAGCTATTCTATTTATGTAAGTGTTAGTGTGAGGAATGGTAATCATTAATCATGAGTGATCATAACCATTGAATGTGTGAGAATCATCGAATAATTGATAAAAATGCTCATAATCGGTGTGGACTCGGCAAATTGTTGTGATATAACAGCTGTTATTGGATTGGATTATGTTCAGTACTTTTACTGACGTTTTTGAAATTGAGATTTAGGTCAGTGACCAGTGAACACAGTATACCTACAAGATATTACATTGAAAATAAATAAAATGTACTCGTAACTGTAGATTCTTCTTCTTCGTCTAAACGCGTTCCCGGTTGCATCCTCAGCTGTGCTGCTTCGGAGACCGAGGTGCGCTTTCCCGCTTTTTCTTATCCAAATATATATGCATGTCAATGGTCACCCAAGGATGCCAAAGACCTCGCAAAACGGAGAAGAAATAGCCGGAACAGTTTAAATGATTGGGCTATAGTTTAACGACTGGCCGCCTGCCTGACGTCAACCCTCCTTGGGAATGCAATTGTAGCACGAGATGTTTGTGCTTAGTCCTTTAGTCGTATCTTACGACATCCACAGGAAGAGATGGAGTGGTCCTATTCTAACCCAGAACCATACGGGTGATACTCGTAACTGTAGATTCTGTTTTTACTAAAGGTGACTGGTAGAGAATGCATTAGCGTTAAGTCCACCTTTTGTACCTTTGTGTTCCTTAAAGATTTAATAAATAAATAAATAGATTCCAATTGATGAGTAGGTATGTATTCTGTCATCCAACTGCAAATGTATTATTTTTTAAGTCAAAGTTTCGAAACTACCACTGCTAGGAAGATAAGCCAAAAGAATCCCACAGTCACAAAGTCAAAGGACTGACCATACTTATTGATCTAGCTAAAGTAAGTTTTAAACCTATATCTTTAGAAATTACACTTACCTTATTTAAACCTTAACTCCATTGTATAAAGCCCACGGATATATTTATAGATAATAGGTTTCAAGCTTCTTAACACATTGTTGGATACATTACGTCTATAGTCGTAGATCAATTGTTCTTTCTATTGTGTCTGGCTGAGTGTCCAGCAATGTGTTAAGTTTAAATCACACTTACCATAGTTATACGTCGTAAATTAAAACAACAGAGTTTTCTTTATAGGTACAGTCGAAAATATATCAAGAGTAACGTCCCTCATTGCATTGTAGTAGGAGTCAGTTTTACATCAAAGTGTTACGGTTGTTGTGCATCCTACCGTACCATTCCTACCGTTGCATAATGGAATAGGCCAGGTGTGAAGGAGTTTACAATTACAGATAAACATGCGTTTATAATTCACTGATACTACATATAGTACGAGTATGTTATATGGGTTTTTCATGCGCCATTTAGCAGAAAACCGATAAATCTGATCTTATAAATTGAGATCAGATTTATCGGTTTTCTGCTAAATGGCGCATGATTATAACAGGGTAAAAGATACTTATAATAATAATAATAATCGGGATGTGACGACCCCATCGCCCACTGGATTTCCAGTGCAGTCAGTCAACGCAGGGCAGCTTGTGGCGAGCTGATGGTGAGTGGCGACACCACGGACCCTACCTCCAGGGGACCATACACACATGCGCTTACACACACACATACACACAGTTACACACCCCCGCCTCTGTCTTGCCTTGACCGGCCGGCCAGAGTGGAGTCGCAAGAGCAGAACATAAGCTCCAGGGTGGAAGTGTATTGCACGTAATGGCGTAATAACGGGGAAACCCGCTCTCGGGGGTAAGCCCCGTGATGGTGAAACCGGAGCCGCACCTCTCGACACCCTCAGCTGCTCACATTGTGTTGCGCCCTGGCCGCATCTTCGTGGCTAGTTAGGGTGCCCACTGGCAGTGTAGCCAACGAGCAGCAAGTCACCATCTACCAGGCTAAAATTGTTGTGAGAGATTTTAAGGTAGATGTCCGTATCTCACTCCATAACCCAGTTATCCGGTCCACTATCATCCCATACACATAGCCCTGGCAATAGTTCGGCAGCTATGGAGGACTGTCCGTTAGTGCATCTCAATGGTACATTAAGGGATAGACCTCCACAGATGCAGCCATCTCACTTTTTAGATAAAAAGGTACTAAAAGGCCTCTTCATGTTGGCTTTGGCCCCATGAACGCCTCAAAGGACCGGGTCCCCATGGACCCGTGGCTGAAAAGCGTACCGACATAATAATAATAATACACTTTATTGCACCAAAACACTTGAAAAAAATTTTATACAAAAAATAAATAAACGGTGTACTATAGGCGGCCTTATCGCCAAGGCAATCTCTTACAGGCTACCTTTGGGTGACAGGATTGGCTGAAAAATTGGTGCGATTGTGAAACTAGTAATAACCTAATTATATGGTGATATCAAACAGTAAAAATAAAGAGAAGATGGAAAACCTTGAATATATAAACAAAATATATACGTATATAAAATTACACACATATACATACATACATACATACAACATACATACATATAAATAAGCATGTCATACACAACTAGAGGAAAACGAAGATTATGATAATTTATAGAAAATACATTACTTTAAAGTTAAAAGAAAATGCGACTTTACTTATACAAAGAGAGTTACTTTGACAGGGTCTAACAAAATATACTTTAACTATTGTAACGCTGCATTCAGTCCATAAAACTGATCAACTTTCTCCTTTGTCGTATCAAGGACTAAATACAGTCTTAAAATAGTTTCAGTATATTTTGTAAGACGTAAATATGTCCATTGTATAATACATTCACGAGAGACTGGTCGATAGTACATAATATTTAGTTTTAAAATAAGTGTATTTTTTCTTGACTCTTACATCGATAAATCAAAATAAGTTATCGATTTCACCTCATTTGATTGCAATCAAATCGATGTAGAGCATACGATTGTCAGATTCGGATACTTCGAGTACTCCGTGACCCTTCTGCTTTCTATTAGCTTTCGCTGATCTAATTATGGGCACAAAAGATATCGGTTCATGAAGAAGTTCTAATATAGTGGCAACGTCATTAATTTAAATTAATGTAATTACACTACATGTACCAACAAAAGTGTATTAAGTAACCCAAATTCATTGTAATGTCGTCATTATTGCGTAGAAATGATCAATACACGCTTCTGCGAACATGTCAGCTTGTAATCTATTTGCATATGCAATTGTATACTCCAGCAACAGTTTGTGTGACTGTGGGATCACTCAATTCACGAACCACCTTATGTCATGTCCAAACTGCCCAAACTGCACTAAGGTAGATCTCAACGAGGCCAACGACAAGACGGTCACTGTAGCCAAATTTTGGGCTAAACAAATCTAACTTTGGTCATTTTCGACTCTATAAGAAGTAGTCTCTGGAGAAAACTGCTGCAGAAAATACTTCTTGCAAACAACAATAGAATAAGAAAACCGACGTTAAAACACAATCAACAATAAGTGTTACATCCGCCGCCACCAAGCCGTAAACATATTAACCAAGTTTCAAAACAAACGTGATAAGACTCCATATTGTTATTGAAAGTAAATGTGTTCTCATTTCTCATCTCCACTATACTACCTATTATAAACTTTATTGCTTTAATAATAAGAGTGGTATAGACAGGTGCAATTGTCCTACAATGGGTACTAGGTACTTTCACTGTATTGTTCTTATAATTAACAGATAATGAGCTGCGAAAGCGCAAGTATTGCACAGAATCTACGGCTTATAGGTGTTTATTTAGAGTGTTAACTCAGTCTTAATTAGGATTGGTTAACATGATTAAGGCATATTCCTGTAAAGCTTGATGCCTCAGGGACCTAGTGGCATTTTGTCTTGAGATCCTTGAGGCATGTAAGCCTTCTGAATCATGGGTAAGCTGTTGGTCCCAATTATTATATCGCTGCATATAGTCTGCTACATATTATCGCAGGCAGACTGAATAATCTGATACCAATGTTTGCCAAACTTGAACATAATTAGGGTTGGATCTTATCTATCTGTTCCGTGCTGATAGACGAGATCCAACCCTTACTTATTCATTCCTGAAAAGCATTGACATAGTGGTTTTGGAAAATATCTTGGGGATACCTTATTTTGGGACACAGTGCTTCAAATCCATGTCTACTCTGATTTTATAGTAATGGCTACATTCTATGCACTGCTGATAAAAAAACTGCAAATGAAGAAAAAAAACGCAAATATACAACGTGGAAGGGACACTTCCCACTTTATAACGTCTAACAAAATATACTAAAACTATTTTAAGGGTGAAATTCGTTCGTAATACTGAACAACTTTCCCCAAAGAATATACACGAAATATATTTTTTGGCTTTCCATATAAACTCGGTCAACTTGTATGGCAGGCCACAAATTATTTTTCATCTTTCTATATGTGTTCCTTGGGGAAACTTGTTCAGTATCATGAATTGAATCCACCCTTAAAATAGATTTGAGAAAAAGATTAAAATATATTTATATTTTTCCCAAAAATCTAAATTACAAGGTAGGTTACAATCCGGGTTGTGGTGTTATCACCGATTGGTGGAGACTGGAGTCTGCAAGAGACTGGGTCTGTGATACAGATCTCCAGAGCTCTCACTACTGGATACAAGTGAGATTACAAAATACATAAAGAAGCTTACTAATGTATTTAATTAAATAATTTTAAAGGGGGAAGAGTAGATACATATATACATATATATAATATATATATTTCTAAGTATTATTTTATCGGTATCTATTATATAAAAACAATATCTAAGTAATACTTATTTATATCTAAAGTATGGATGTATGGATTTACACACTATTTCATAATAGTTTTAGTATATTTTGTTAGTACATCTACATCTCATTCCACACGCACAATCGTACTCCATAATTACAATCTATTCACAACGAACCCAATTTTCATTCAATTGCACCCAACAAACGTAATTACAATCCCAATGCACATTATGCACTGTCCTTGTATGTCTCTAACTCACTAGTCACTGTTTGTTGTCTCCGTCAATGGACCAAACTGCCCTAGTTCCCAAGCCTTGTAGGAAGTATTGACGCAAAATAAAAAAAATTGAAATAAAATCACATTCTTGCTTCATCATCATCCTAGCGTATATTCCGGTCTCAGCGGTAACGCTTCAGGGCCCGGAGTCCGCTACCTAACCTAGGTGATTTGACGAGGTTACTGGTTTTTACACAGAGCGACTGCCATCTGACCTCCGCAACCCAAAGGGTAGGCCAGAAGCGAATTTAGGATAGGTTACAAACGCTAGATGGCGTTCGGGACCCACAGCTTCACGTGCCTTCCGAAACATAGAATAATCTTTCTTTTCGAATAATCAGGTGATTTAAGCCTGCAATATCCGAACCAGACTGGAAACAACTTTTCACAAAGTATGCTTCCCAGTGGAATTTGAACGCACGACCTCCGGATCACAAAACAAAGCAAACGCCTTAACCACTGAGGCAGTCATCATCGTCATCACAGCCTCCTTTTGTCTGCGCCATCCTTTTCTATCCCTGGCCGCTGTGATTCAGTTATTTTTATTTTTACTTACTTACTTTCTTATTCGTTAGATTTATTTTTAATTAAATCGAGTTTTTTGTGTAACCACTTGTACACACATCTCGGCAACCCCTTAACTAATTTGGCTCATGTTTGAACTTAATACTATTTATCTAATCAACTCGTGAACGGGTGCCGCCAGTAGGGACTGGTCAGCTCGGCTCCGTTTTTGTAAGACTACTCAGTCTAACTTATTTCTGGCGCGTAGGCGACCAATACTGTGTAAAGAGTTTCTTTCGGCGTTTCTTCTCAGCAGTGGTCCTTGCGAATCGCTAGTATCGGTAGCTTTTGAACAAAGAAAAAAAAATTTAGATATAAATAAACATTACACGTAATGTACACTATAATTATTGACGTGTAAAAGTGCCTGCCGCCTTATTACTGAATAAATATTTGATTTTGATTTTCAATCGCCTACCAAATTCACGATCAAAGAAAATCGAGCTGTTGCCAACATAATTACATTCATGCACCGTGTTTAATTTCTCGTTTTGAGTAATAATAGATGATTTGATTTAGTGTCAGTTCTGTATTCTCCGATTTTGAAACAGCAGTTAGCGAAATGTACATTTTTATTGCGATATTAATTTTAATATATCAGGTACATGTTAATTTCCGTTGCATCCATTTATAATGGTTGTACTTGCAATAAACAAGTACTTGCTTTTAATATTATATATAGAGGATCTTATTACCGATGCTGCACATCGTTACATTCAGACGAATGAGATATTTGTAGGCAATTGTTACTAGTAAATACTATAAATATAAATAAATATATAAATATAAATATATACGGACAAATCACTATAAGTATATTATGTTAACGTTTTGAGTATTTTAAGGCTAAGAGTGTACACTAATATGAATCAGAATATAATATATCGTATATTTAATCTATACTAATATTATAAAGCGGAAGAGTTTGTTTGTTTGTTTGTTTGTTTAAACGCGCTAATCTCAGAAACTAATGGTCCGATTTGAAAAATTCTTTTTTTGTTGGATAGTCCATTTATAGAGGAAGGCTTTAGGCTATATAACATTCCGACAACCACGCGAATGAAGTCGCGGGCACAGCTAGTATGTGATAAACGGGTTACTCACGTAGAGAGTCATTATTTTAACTAAAACATCAGAATACAGTTTATGTACCTATTTGAGCAAGAATTGTACAAAAACATACTCTCAGATGGGACCTCAGCCCATGAAACGGAACAACTTTTGTTCTACAACTTTCACGAAACCCAAAAAAATAAATTTGAATTTTCATAGAAACTGATCAGCTGATCAAATTAATTTGTATAAAAAATGCGTATTTTATTTTGGCATTTTGGGAATATTGTAGAACAAAAGTTGTTTCATGGGCTGGAGGTACCATCTGAGAGGTTTTGCGGTAGTTCATTAACACGTTGTATATGAATTTGTTGTGAAATACCTATATAGTATCGTTAAGCTAACTCAACGATGATAAGGGATACTAATATCCCTTATCACATACCTAGTCTCAAACTTACTTTGGCTGGCTCAATCTGGTTGATCACCAACCCGAATACTCAGCTTGGCTTCCCTTTATTGGAGGCCTTTAGCAATAGACTAAAATGGCTGTAAATAAAGCTCGGATTGGCAGATAGAGATAATAATATGTATGTAGATTAAAAGGTTTTCTATAAAGAAAATTAATATCACCTACAGTATTTTAATCAAACTACTTGGTTTGGTTTATCAATGAGACCTTAACATACTTGATACCTAATTAGCTGTTAGAAAATCTCATTTAATTTAGTTTTAAATTATTACCGTGATTATTGATATCTTATATACCTAGTTAAATCCGTTTCCTGCGATTAAAGCATAACGGCTAGAATCGATAAATTACTAACATATCGATAAAATCTATCGATAGCTAGGCGCCAGGATAATGTTTTATCGAGTAGAACTGATTTTGTAATTTGTCTGCAAGTATTTCGCCCTATTTGCAATATGATATTATCATGTCATAATTTAATGTTAATAAGTAACGAGTTGATTTACCTATTTGATTCCAAGAAACAAGGTATTCCCCATAATTTGTCTGTGTAAAATATTGAAATTATTACATAAACTGTTAATTGCTTAAGTACTATTTATATTTTTATATATTTTTTTAACAGCCGGACCATTGATTGAGTAAGATTTTAGACATTAATTATTCCTCTAAGGGCCGGCGCACATATGGCGAAGCGCAGCGCAACGAATTTTTAACTATCATAACGTTATCGTATTTGTTTGCGTTGAAATAAGATCGAAAATTAATTAACACAGCTCGGGCGGCATCCGCCATTTTGTCGCCGACACTTGTGCCGTACTGTAGTTCGATCTTATTTCAACTCGCACGAAGATGATAATGCTTTGGCAGTGAAATATGCTCTGCACTGCGCTTCGCCATATGTGCGCCGGCCCTAACGATTATATTCATTAGTAATTACTTATATTTTATTACACGAGCAATAAAAAGTGTGATAATTTTATAACTTGTCATGACTTTTTAATAAAAAATACATAATTACATACAAATGTTTTATCGATTTAAAAAAGTAAGTTATCAATTCGACTCGTATGTTTTTTTAGACGTACGTATGGTACATGATATCTTCGCCAAATGTGAACCGATTTTAATGATTTTTATTTATTTGAAAGGCTTTACTGCCAACTTAGTCTCATATATATTTGATGAAGACATGATGAAGAACTATATATGGAAGAAACTCATCAAATAAAATGAAGACGTTTGTTTTTTTTTGTTAAAAATTTAATTAGATAGGTACCTATAATATAAATATGTGGCAATGCTGCCAGCTTTCTGGGCACATTACCACGGGGCAGCGATTTGCCGGGTCTTTTTTATTTATAGTAGTAGTTTTAATTAAATAGTTTTAGTTAGTTTTTTCTTTTTTTTTAATTCATTTGTTAATCTTCTTTCTGAATAAACAAAATAGTAAAAAATATATACATATACATAAAGTTGCTTCAATTTTGAAGTATGGCAAATATTTTTAATTTGTGCTCTTACTACAATACCAAACTATGTTGGGTTAGCAGTTATTCATCTTTAATATATTTAACATAATCCCATGATTTGCAAAATGTTGTTTGATGAGCTCATCAGATGCGCATCTTCAATAAGTTTAGTTCACATTGGTCGAATTGACTGAACGAGCACTGTTGCAAGCTTTGCTCTAAGGTGACAAGTGGATAGATAAGCAAACCTAACTAGAGATTATGTATTTGAATTGATGTAATTTTTCGCGGTCTTATTGTTATTGATTTTAAAACGACCCGTACTTACCAGGGTGGAAGGATGCAGAAAATTATATCTATTTCATGTTCATTCTCATTAAAAAGATGACACGTTTGAGAGGATATATCCGTGAAATTAGAAAAATCTGTGATGATTATATTTTGGACAAATATGACATTTTCGCAAGCAATTAAATTGCTTATGAAGGAACATAGATCTAGAGAGGGCTAAATCACTGATGACTTAAAAAGAATCTTCCATACTGGTCTAGGAGAAAAGAAAAAAGCTGCTTCTCTTATCGCGTAGATCGTAAAAGCCGATTGAGGAAATGGGCGACATTGTGAGACATGTTATTAGGCGATGCGGATGACCACCCATCATTATTTTGATTCCTTTTTCGACCTTCTCGCCCACCAATACGCTAAAAGTGGCCTTTGAGTCTTGCGGCCCTGGTCTCTGTCTGTTTAGAGCCGCAAGAGCCAATTGCTCCGTCTGCCCCATTAGGCATAAAGACGTGATAGTGCATACTGAAAGATCTGACACTGGTTTTAGGTAATAACAAACGAAAAAAAAGAAAGGTACGAGCTTTCTTTTTTTACTGGCATAGTGTGGTAATTCAAAAATTTTATAAATACTAGAACAATTTGAAACATATCTTAGTAAATTGCTCATATTGGATGATTTGCAGAAAAACAATGGGTCAGGCGAAAGTGCGACCCTGTGTGAGTATCTGATGGGCCTCATTGATCCATTGGCCATCAAGATTGCAATGGTCTCCGATACAAGGGACATAAATATTGTGTTCGTACTTATGTATTTCGTACGTATACATTGATATCATCTGCCTTCATTATTTTAAAAATCAACTATTTAATACATTTATAAAATGATAAATGCTTGGTTACAAAATAAATGAAAAGCTGTCTTGCGAAGTAATTAACTGGTCAAGAACTATTTTCTGTAATTTTTATTTCATTTTAGGCCCAGTCGTTTTGACTGTAACTGACGGACGGACAGACAAATGAGTGATTATATAAGGGTTCCGTTTTTAACTATTGAGGTACGGAATCCTAAAAAAGCTTCAGGGATTCCTGGACATCTTCTTTTTCTCTTATGGGAATTAGTTGATTTCACACAGTCGATTATGTCACAATAGCAATACTAGTAGTCCAAATAAAAGCATGCTTTTTGCAACTATATCCTATCTACATAATACCATAAGATAGCATTATCCTTATCAACCTCTATATCTTATTACGAAACATGTCCATTCTAATTCGCACAATATGGACAGGACACCTTTGACCTGCCGTTCACCAGGAGAACGGCTGTGTACGTCTGTATGTCTAGGCATGTGAGCTATAGCTATATAGACATCTATATAAATTACTATACTTGTATGTGAAAAACCGGAGTTCGGTAGGGTTTCATGTTTGAGCTCTAAAACACTGTTATGTATACAAGGTGTATCCTTATAGTCAACGCAATCTCTTACAGGCTACCTTTGGGTGACAGGATTGGCTTGAAAAAATATAAATACCTAGGTGGTGCGATTGTACTAGTACTAACTTAATTATATCGTGATATCAAACAGTAAAAAATATAGAGGAGAAATAGGACCTATATTCTTACCTTACAACGTCAAATATATTTTGATTCTATCTATCTATAATTTAAGAACTGCGTTCTTGTCGATGTAGTAGTTTCCATGTCTCCCTCTCTTGAGCCATCCTTTTGACCTCCCTATACGACACGACGACAACTTTCTCCTTCACTTGATCTATAAATGCTCTTCTTGGTCTACCCTTTCCTCTTCCTGCTTCTATTTTTCCTTCTATTATGTTTTTAATAAATTGATCGTGGCGTATAAGATGACCAGTATTTTGATTATAATTGTAATAATTGTGTCCACATCTAGGCTTGTGTCTTGTGCTAGAGTCGATGATGTTGGGTTTGTTTCGGGTTTGAGCTCTAAAACACTAAGTGATTTGAGATATCTTATTACCTTACGTTAGAACGTTGTAAGATCAGTTTTATTGTTTAAATATAAATTCATAATAATACGACCAATAAATAAATAATAACAAATAAATGCAAATGAAAGCAGCACTTTGTTTCAAAGCAAGAATCATAAAATTAATGCCAGGCCTTATTTCCCACGACAAAAAAAGAGGGGTTTTGTAAGTTGGACGCTAATGTCTGTCGGTCTGTCTGTCTGTCTGTGGCTTCGTAGCGCTTGCACAGATGAGCTGATTTCGATGCGGGTTTTTTTACATGAAAGCAAGTTCCCTTGCGGTGGTTCTTAGCTATGTTTTATGAAAATCGGTTCAGCCGTTTCAAAGTTATTGGGGATTAACGCTTGTAAGTCAGGGCTTTCTTTCCCAAATAAAAGGCATTCTTGACAGTCGGGGGTTATTTTAATTTGCCTAGCAAATAAACTTGTATAATAAACAAAGCAAAAATTCGAAACATTTTACGTAAAATTTCACAAAAATGTTAGCTTTTAACAGGAAATCAAACTGATTTATATAGCTTAACCACCTAATTAATAAAATAAATTAAATGCTTAGATTTATGTTTTGCTAAAATCCATAAAAAAGAAAAAAAAGCACTTCCTATATCGGCTATCTAGGATATCAAAGTTTCTAAAGACCATTATGTTAATTGTATCAAAACGGGTTATAATTAGAAAATTACTTAATTGCTATTTCTTTACTATTCAGGTATATATATAGAAGAAATTAAAACATTGTATTTCTTTTATTAGTAGAAAGTTCTTAATTTGTTTTATAGGAAATATTTATTTTAAATACCTACCTAATGGCTATCAGTGGTTCTAAATATTAGCGTTTTATTACTTGAAAAATTAAAAGTTGACTCTAAACACTGCACTTGATAAATTAAATGCATTTGAAAGTAGATAGTGGGTCATATACTTATATATACCTATATTTTAACAACAGATTCCAAAAGCCACAATACGGATGCAAACAAAAAATTTTTTTGGCTCATCAGGTAGATTATTAAAGAATATTTATATACGTATTTTATTTTCTCTGGTTATAAAATAATGACAAAGATAGCGCATTTAAATTGCGTATGAAGTCACGATCTAGTACCTACGATTTTCACTAGATGGTGACGTTAATCCACTCCGAAACTTCGACGCGCTGTATCTTTGTGAAATTTTAGTACTTTGATATACCGAAAAATATAGATCCATTATTTTTGGATAACCTAACTGACGTACGGAAAAAATACATTTTTCATATACAGTCCACATCCATATTATGTCGACGTTTCGCGAAACGAGTTTAAGTTAAATTAAAAAATTTGTTAGATTACTAGTCCTCATATGCAGCACATGTAAGTGAAGGTCTTGTTTGTTGAATTTCCCTAAAAAAACAGGAGATCAGGGAGTGATTGACAACATAGGGAATTTAACAATCAGGAGTACACGTATAAGCTATTATGAATCTAACAAAAACTATGTAATATGTAGTTATATTATTTCATTAATTTCGATAATAAAACAAAAAACACCAAAATATTCGTGATCATAAGTATTTTGGTTTTCGAGTTCATGAACATGAATTTGTCAAAATGACAGCTGTCATCGCTTGCAGTAAATCATGGTAAGTACTCGTAAATAGCCGGGCCGCATCTCCGAAACCAAAACCAAACTGCAAGTGGCCAACTTTCACCACACAATGCATCGGCGATGTTCTGAATCGATTATACGACTATTCGATTGCGTAATTCGAGAGATCGTATTCATTTCCTGCGCCCGCGCAGGTTGTCAAAAGTAAACAACGAGATGAGATTGATACGTTTGACATAATCTTGAATGGAATTAATGCTTTAAGTGCTCTTTATTAAATTTGCATAAAATAAATCCCTTTCATTATATTTTATGGAGGTTGGGAGTAAAGATGTGAAACCAATATTAGCTGTAGTTCCGATTTAATAAAATGGAGAATTCTCTCAAATAAACAAAATTTTAATCTCCTAATTATTTAAAAAAATTCTACTTTTAATAGTCGTGAAGTTTCCACTTTGAGAACCATCATCTTGTTTCTTTTTAAGGACAAATCACACTGATTGAGCTAGGTCTGAAGTAAGTTTTTTAAAACTTGTGTTATGGGATACTAAGTCAACGATATATACTTTATTTTCACAGAATTTATTTTATAATAGATACATATATAAACATCCAACACCGACATGTTATGACAATGAATGCAGTTGTAGCACAAGATGTTTGTGCTTAGTCCTTTTGTTGCCTCTTAAGACATACATAGGATGAGATGGAGTGGTTCTATTCTAGGCCGGAAGCCACATATTCTTTCTTGTTCCTTGTTTACTTATGTTTCGAAATTCAATTACAAACAATTCTGCCTCAGGTACTAATCATATCGTAAGTAGTAGTAATCATAACTAAGTATATATGCTCCAAGGTAAATATGCATATTGATATACAGCCTTCAACATTAAGCAATTATAATTATACAAGAAAGTTGCCCTACAAAACTTTCTCGCAATTGAAACATCAAACTGATTCTATCACATCAAGGTGTTATCGATTACGTCAGGTCCAGACTAAGCAAGCGCGGGCCCGTAGCTAATTCTATCCAGGGGCCCTGTCCGTTAGATCTGAAGAAAAAGCCGGAAAGTGCAGCCCGGGCTCCGAAGTAGGATGCAACCGGGAACTTGTTCGGATGAGGAAAAGTGCCCCTAATCTACAGTAGCACTTTCGTATGTTAAACATCCTCAGGAGTGGACGCCAATTGGATTGGTGACTAGTGATGTGTCGCTGAAAATATTCTTTTCCATTGTTTACGGGAATATTCTCAATATTTCCGTAAATGTCGCCCTAAATATCCATTTTTAGGAATATTGCCGGGAATGTTACAAAAGTTTCCAGGGACAGCATATTACTATTAGTGACGATAAGTGACATATAAATTCGAGCTCCTCCCCCCTTCGAAAGGCACATTGTTCGTTGCCATCATTAGACGGCGGCAGTCATCAAGCTACATATAAAGGGTGTTTTTTATAGAGGTATACACATTAAAAATGAAATAAAACACATAAAAATAAATTCCGTTGTTAATCCGTGTAAGAATATCTTTTAAATAAAACCAATACCATGATTATGAAATTTACTTTGCGTGTTTTATTTCATTTTGAATTTGTATATCTCTAAAATAAACGGGCAAGTGCGAGTCGGTCTCGTACATGAAGGGTTCCGTACCACCGTACAATGTTTTAAAACGCCGAAGAAACACGTTTCTTGTATGACGACCCCCTTTAATTTTTAACTTTATTTTATTTTTAGTATTTGTTGTTATTGTGGTCAAAGTAATACATAATTGGTGCAAAATTTCAAGTATCTAAGATCAAGTTAAAAACACTGAAAAAAACACGTTTGACGACCCCCTTTAATTTTTAACTATTTTTTCTTTTTAGTATTTGTTGTTATATCCGCCACAGTAATACATAATCGGTGAAAATTTCAAGTGTCTAGCTATTACGGTTCAAGAGATAGAGCCCTGTGTTTTCTACTACTAACGGAAAAACAAAAACATAAGGTTTGAATATACGCCCATTTACATAGTACAAGTTTCTTGCCTGTTGCATACAATTAATTTAAAGCAATAGGTGACTTATCTGTTCTAAACAAAACGACAACCATACAAATTGTTTATTACTTAAATTAAATTGCAAGCAAGAAACTTGCACTGTGTGAATAAGACTTAAAACGGCGCCTGAGGCGGGAAGGCGTGGAAGCGGGAGAAAAAATTAGATTATCTAAATCTAATTTTTTCTCCCGCTTCCACGCACACAAATTTACTCTAGCCGAACCGAGACAGCGGGATGAAAAGATCACGGGAGGTCAATGAGGCTGGTTTACGCGTTTATGGTTTTTGAGGTTTTTTTCGTTTTACAGAGAATATTTAAGAGTAATTTAAAAAATTAGACATATGTATGATGCTTTATATTTAATACAATTATAACCCAAAGTCACAAGGGCTAATTTATTGTATTTCTTGAATACTGTCCGTTTTAGTATAATTCTGAAGTAATTTGGAGGCAACTTCGCAATTTTTTTCTATCGAGAAAATTTTAAGCAATCGTGTTTTCGAAACATATAATGTATAGAGTAAGTCCTGAACTTTGCTGTGTTTTTATTTCAAAGTAAGTATTTCGTTAATATTGATAATATGTAAGATCGCTCTAAGTACTATCAGGGTCATACGGACTCTGGATACTGGGCCCCTATTTGCGTGAGGCCCGAAAC
The DNA here is from genome assembly GCA_963576875.1 of Acrobasis repandana. Lineage (NCBI taxonomy): Eukaryota > Metazoa > Arthropoda > Insecta > Lepidoptera > Pyralidae > Acrobasis > Acrobasis repandana. Next base: position 3,896,720 of record OY756223.1, on the reverse strand, counting down.
AATTGCTACTCATGCAACGTGGTTAGTCCGGCACAGGGTTACGTGTAGCAGGTGGGACACCCACGTGGGATAAGTGGGACGCGTCCCACTATCGCTACTTTCCAACCTGATCGGCCCGAAGCGAAGGGTCAAAAGTCACGCCCGCTCATTTTGTATCCATTTATGGTGTATTGTGGGAAAGTGTATTATATCAATACTTTAAAGGATTTACTCGTGTACTATGGGGGTATAATGACTAAAGATCAGATATTTCGAATGCATATTTACCTAAAATTGAGATGTTAGCTATAATGAAAAGCGCTTTTTATCGAAAAATCCCGGGATCCCGAGAAATTAAAACTTAAGTGTATACTCCGTTAGACATAATTATCCCAATTGGACACAAATGATTCAGATTATATTAATTTTTTATATGAAAATAAGAAAATTGAGTCACATACCGAATTACATCCATCACGCGTACTATTGTGTAATAAGCACTTGATACTCATTACAATGTTCGTTATTAATTCGTTGCATATGGTCATAAACTCCTTTTATGTCTTGCAGATGTATGCGGAGACGCAGAAAGGCACGCATGTTGCGAATTTATTTGCTTACTCAAAGCGGTTTATATCGTCATCAGGTATTTTTTAGTCTCCACTGCAGGAGCACGACCCTCTCTGTATACTACCAGAGCCATACATATATTAGCCAGAGCAGTCACAGGATTTGGCCTACACTCTCCACGCTGGCCAGACGGGTTGGAGAGGTGTCACTGATGTTTATTTAGCTAGCCTTCTTTAGCTTGTGTTTCTACAAGATCCATGGAAGGACTTGGAGTGGTCCTATTCTACTCTGCCGGGAACCACACGGGTCTAATGAATAAACGGTTCATATGAATAATTATTATGTTGTGGTTTGAGATTTTGCTGAAAGCGATTCCTTTACGCGTATCATATTCTAAACGTGAGGTAAACAGAATAAACGGGCAAGTGCGAGTCGGACTCGCACATGAAGGGTTCCATACCTGCGTACAATGTTTTTAAATGCTGAAAAAACAAGTTTCTTGTATGACGACCCCCTTTAATTTTTAACATTATCTTATTTTTAGTATTTGTTGTTATAGCGGCCACAGTAATACATATTCTGTAAAAATTTCAAGTATCTAGTTAATGCCATTGAAAATATCTAGTTAAAGACGCTGAAAATACTTACACGTTTTTTGTATGACGACCCCCTTTAATTTTAAACTTTTTTTTTATTTTTAGTATTTTTTGTTATATCGGCCATAGTAATACATATCTGTGAAAATTTTAAGTATCTAGTTAATGCCATTATAAAGAGCTAGTTAAAAACGCTGAAAAAACACTTTTTTGTATGACGACCCCCTTTAATTATTAACTTTTTTTTGTTTTTAGTATTTGTTTTTATAGCGGCCACAGTTATACATAATCGGTAAAAATTTCAAGTGTCTAGCTATTACGGTTCAAGAGATAAAGCCCTGTAACAGACGGACAGACGTACAGACGGACGGACAGACAGCGGAGTCTCAGTAATAGGGTCCCATTTGCACCTTTTGGGTACGGAACCCTAAAACGGTTTCTAGCCGCATCGCTTAATGCTGTCGTGATCTGCACCGGGAAAATACAGCTGGTAAATTCTATACTTCTCCTTTCTTGAAGATTTGATTTGATGACCTCCGAGCGTGATGGTTAACCGCTAATCCGGAGGTTCTAGGTTCGATCCCCAGCCATAAGGCAAGTTGGAAAATGGCCTTTTTCAAATAATTGTCAAGACCAAGACCCAGGACCGTTTGGAAAAGCCAATTTTCCAACTTGCCCTGGCTGGGGATCGAACCCAGAAGCCCGGGAGTGGCTAGCTTATCATGTTAATCATTACGCAACGGAGGTTGTCCATGTTACGAATTTACGAAGACAAAGAAAAATAAAATAAAAAACTCTAGGTAGGTCAAATTTTAACCTTCGTCTTAAAATACAAATGTACATTTTAAGTATTTTGTATTCACCTAACAACATATCATATAAATAGTACAAAAATGTGTCGAGACAACAAACCAGTTTTTTATAGTTCCCTGAATGAACCCGAATACAAATAATGAAAGTACAGAAGGAGAAAATGTAGTGTGTTATTCAATTTTATTCTGTAAATCAGTTATAAGCAACACACGTGCCCTTTTTTGTAAAGGACAGTTAAAAATATTAACGTTTAATTCTCAATTTCCCATAAAACAAAACTAAAATCTAAATTAAAAAACTAAATTAAAACCTAAATTAAAAAATAAAACTGTGTTTAAAAATCTAAATGTTGATCAATTTAAAAAATACTTCCATGTAGAATATTTCGACAATGTTATGCAACAACCTCTTTGTCGGCAAATCATCTGTAACTGTTCCTAAACTAGTACATTGAAAGTATTTTTTCAGACTAATAGCAACCGTTGATATTATTAATAAAATTTCTATTTATACGATTTTTTTATCTACCTATTGTCAAAACTAACAAGTCTACTTTGACGACCTCCGTGGCGTAATGGTTAACACGCTAGACCGGTAATCTGGAGGTTCTGGGTTCGATCCCCAGCCAGGGCAAGTTGGAAAATGGCCTTTTTCAAATTGTCCTGGGTCTTGGATGTTTATCTATATATGTATTTATCATAAAAATATTGTATCGTTGAACTCAACGATATCCCATAACATAAGTTTGAAAAACTTACTTTGGGGCTAGCTTAATCAGTGTGATTTGTCCCTATATATTTATTTATATTTATAATTTGAGAGTTGGCAAAATTTTCGACACATTTATGTATGATTGAAGTTGAAGCCCATTGTACTAGGTTTTTTTTTTATTAAATAAGTACAAATATTTAAATATTGTAAGGGGTGATTGACTCTATCATTTACAACTTTTCCTAAATATCACGTGCCATTGTAAGTCAATAAATGTATTTCGTATTCCGATATACAATAAGTATTGAAAAAAGTTTCAAAATTATGGAGCGAATAACTCTTCTTATAACATTATTGGCTTGTATAAAAACATTACATTTTATCAGATACTTGTGCGTTTGTAAAGTAAAAAATAATAATTTCGCCATGTGTTTTTTAGTAAATGTGATCACTATCATGGATCAAACTTGCTTTGCGCTTTGAAAAAAATGAGTCTTCCCGTTTAGTTCCCATTCTTTACTATTTCTATTTTAGGACCGAACCAGACCGGTTCCCTCTTCCCACCGGTAAGGTCCTGACATGGTTTGGGAGGTACCCGGGACCAAAAAAAGATATAAAAAGAGAAGGTTCAGAGTTTTTTAAACCATGTTTCGCTTATGTTTTGGAATATATTTCATTTTGGAATATAATACTCTCGTTACTTTGTATTTATGAATGAGTAATGTTTTAGAAGGAAGGTAACAATTTTGGATAGATTGTCTTACATTTTGATGAAATACGTGATAGGTATGATGAGTATGTACTTCGGCTTTATAACTAGGTTCCAAATATAGTTTTCTACACAAAACGAGTATCATTTATTTCAAAAAAACAAATTTGTAACACTAACAAAAGCAACTAGCAGTATATACAACGTGTTAATTAAATAACGCAAAACCTCTCAAATGGTTTCTTCTGTGCTGGTCTGGGAGAAAAGAAAAAACATAGAATGTACCAGCTGCTTCTCTTCCCGTGCAGATCGTAAAAGCCGATCGAGGGAATGGGCGAGAATCTGAATCATATGAATAGGCGATGCGGTTAGCAACCTTTCTTTTCCACCTTCATGCCCACCATTACGCTAAAAGTGGCGTGGGCTTTACCGCCTTTGGCCCTGTCTACCCCGTTAGGGATAAAGACGTGATAGTGTATCTGTATCTCTCAGATGGTACCTCAGCCCATAAAACTGAACAACTTTTGTTGTACAACTTTTACGAAACCCAAAAAAAAATTGAATTTTCTTACAAACTGTTAAGCTGATCGAGACAATTTGTATGAAAATCCGAATTTTATTTTTGGCATTATGGAAATGTTGTAGAACAAAAGTTGTTCAGTTTAATGGACTGAGGACCGACTCATTGACACGTTGTATATAGTCTAACAAAATATACATACGACTAAAAAAACACAATCGTTTCATTTTTGCGATTGAGATATACCAATTTTTTTATTTTATTTACTTTATTTATATAGGGACAAATGACACTGATTAAGCTAGCCCCAAAGTAAGTTTTAAACTTGTCTTATGGGATACTAACTTTACGATACTATATTTTATGATAAATACATATACTCGTATAGATAAACACCCAAGAAAAGAAAAAGCCGAAATGTGCACCCCGGGCTCCGAAGCAGCCTAGCTGAGAAAGCGCTAAAATGAGGAGGTTGACAACAGCAAACTACTACATCATCAGGTATTTTTTTTAGTCTCCACTACAGACTCTCTGTACTACCGAGAGTTACTACTATGTAGTATGTAGTATGTAGTATGTAGTAGTAGTAGTAGTATGTAGTATGTACTATGTAGTATGTAGTATGAAGTACTAGTGTACTACTATAGAGCTGCTAAAGTAAAAAAAAAGAGTAAAAAATCTCTAAAAAAAAATACCACGAACTACAAATAAAACCCTCTAAAATCAATGAAAACCGCCAAATTATGAACAAGTCCTGCAACTTGCTACTATAACTTCGCTTAACCCAATGCTCTACATATCCGAACACGTAAAACCTGATCATATGTCAGGTTATTAAGGGCAACCCCGCCGGAAACCGCGACTCGTGAGCGAAAGATTGCTGGCTCGTTGAAATAATGGACGAGAGCTGTTGGTTTCTAATGCTGAAAAGGTGAAGGTCTGAATGAGGTTGGCCTAAATATGGAAATATATACCACAGTGTAAGCAACGGCTATTTGTGTAGACATGAGTAAGTATATCAGCCAATAAAATGTAACAGTAGTACTGAAGACAATGAATAATGCTAAGCAAATAATTTATGAAATTTTAACATGTGGTTTAAGATTATATGGGCTGTATCACACGCAAGAGGTTTTTGACAGTATGTACTATACAGGAAGGCCCGGCACACTCCGCAGTTTAGGTATGAAGCTAGGCCGCCGCTCCAATTCGGGCCAGTCACCGCTGGCTTGTTCAGAAGAGTTCCGTTGACATTTTGATTTTCTTTTACGCGCGAAGGTTCTTCCGTAAGGATCGATCCTCTATCTCAAAGATTATTACTTTTTTGTCAGAATATTTACATATATATTATGTACTCATATTAAAAAATATAAAATTACTCATTTTTTCTGTTAGGGATTAAATTAAAAGTATGAGTTCTCTTTGCTAAAAAAAGAAAAACGTACAAAAAGCTTCCCCTTAATCGGTTTACCATCGAGGTGTACCGTTCGCGACTGTCCGGTTCTGATGACGAATTACCCGAGTGACGTATAATTATCGATTCATTTACGATCGATTAATTATTGTAAAAAATCGTTTTCGAATGACTTGTTGCACATAAATTACTTTAACGATTGCAGCTGATAAAAGTTTATTTTCATGTTTCATTTTGTTACTACGCTCAGGTTACTTGAAAGAAATTTCAAATTGCGATAGGTACTAAACTAAACGATTTATTTTTTACCGACTTCAAAAAATAGGAGTAATAAACACAAAAACATCTAATCAATTTAATTTTTAATTTCGGTATTATTGCTATTTGATAAGCTGCTGAGTATCAAGAAACGTCTTCGCATTATGTACATATTTCTAGAATTTATATTTCTTCAACGGATTTTCATATTTTCCCTAAGACATGTTATTCTCATACAGGTAAACTTTCATAAAATAAACATATAAGTAGGTACATAGGCAAACATTACTAGATTCACCAAAACCACAAATAAAAAGTAGAACCCACTTAGCTTCTTATCGAGACCGCAATGTTCAAAATGTTAGAGAAATCTCAGTGACTCGATTGTTTATGATTTCCCACGAAGTCCTATCTCGGCTCTTTACCGTTTGACCGTGTGCTGATGGCACACTGATTGCTATAATGTAACAAGCGATGAAACGCATTGACTTCGCAAAGGCTTGTTGTTGTATCGATGTAATTAGATTTACTCATGAAGGAATCTGAAATAGCTTGACGACTGCCATACAATGATGACAGCCAGGACCAACGGCTTATACGTGCCTTCCGAAGCACGGTATGAGACTGGACCATATTAACACAGGTTTAAGTGATTCTGTGATAACAGTAGACCTCGCAAGCACTTTTAACTATGCAATAACGGACACTTTCCCCTTTCCCCTGGGTAAACGAAGCTTTTTATGCTTTATTATGTTGCAAATATAAGTCCAAAAGATCCAAACACGCATCGAAATTAACAAAGAAAGTCCAATTTTAAATCGAATTTCAGGTACTTGAATTTTCCAATAGGCTCACCACTTTTAAGCAAAATAATACTTTGTATTGTTATTCCTTCTTCACTTTAGCGCGTTCCCTATCTTTGCTGATAAACATGTTTGGTTAGCCATCATTTCAGAATCAAAAACTTTGTAGGGGTCTGAAATAATTAATCAAATGATTATTTAAAACAAAGGAAAAAAAACAAACAGTTTTTTTTTCTATGGCACCTTTGTATCCCCTTATTCAAAAGACAAAAATATAATATTGTAAGTTTTTGAACACCATTTTTCGATATAGGGATCCGTTTGTAAAATATTTGGTTTTAAAACATTTGGTTTTGCAAATTTTGGTTAGAGTCAAGTGTCCCCATGTGTCAAGCTTTCCTTCGTGCATTTGCCAAAAGTTGCCTTTTTTCGCAAATGTGCGAAGACAAGCTTTACGTTCTCACTTTAAACTGTAAACAGTAGTTCATAAAATAGATTGAAGGGTTATCTACGGCTTGGTAGAAACAAAATTTTAAATGATATCTCCGTTTCCCTTTAAATAAAATTTTATATTTATTTCAAATGGCAGAACTAGACCCCGGAAAATTTTAGTATGACCTTAAACCGTGAGGCGGTATTATGCAACTATGAAACCCTACATTGCACGTGGCCCGACACGCACTTGGCCAATTTTCATGGATATTAGGGTGAAGCAGGTAGACTCACATCACTCTCTCAACATAACTGACCACAGCATCGCTTGCACTGTGCTTAATCTCGAAGGTCACAATACGACACTAAACAATTTCTTATTTTATTCACATCTCTTTATTGCGACTGCTTCGTCTGCTAACCAATGGACGTTCTTGTGTCCCACTTTCAATTGTTGTAGTTAAGGCGGTGGTGGCCAAGTTAAAGCACTGGCTGTTATCTGTACGATGTACGAGCACAGAATAAAAAATACTAACGTACAGAAGTCTCACTCGGCAAAGAAATTCAAAGAAATATCTACTCAATGTGGCTAGCGATATGGTTTAATTTAGCTCACGTCAGAACTCAGCACGCCAATTTCATTCTTATTACTCTGGACAAACGATTCGTATAACTGAATTTACCACCCGGAGGGGCCGCCTGCGCGCATAGTAATAATGTAGGTACATTTTCGATACCTAAACGGGGAGTGACACAGGCCTGGTACGAGTTCGATCCTCATTAGGCGCGACTTTACATCTGAGTTCATCATCATCATTTCAGCCGCATAACGTCCACTGCTGGACATAGGCCTCTCCCAAGGATTTCCAAAATGACCGATCTAGAGCGGCCTGCATCCAGCGCTTTCAACCAACCTTAGTGAGATCGTCTGACCACCTTGTGGGTGGGTGTCTAACGCTTCGCTTGGCAGTACGTGGTCGCCATTCGAGAACCTTTCTGCCCCATCGGCCATCGGTTGTAAGGTACGGTACTCATGTAAGGTCAGTTCCAACCACCACTTGTGGTGGTGAAGGAAAACATAGTGAGGAAACCTGCACACTAGTTCACTAGTGTGTAATGATGACTGTTGTTATTAAATGACAATCATAGAGCTACGCCTTAAGGCAGCTCGAAAAATAGGACACCAGTGTTACCTATTAACATACTCGATAAGAAAGAAGACTTTCGAAATATACATATATAAAACACAGCAGAATTATACTACGGAAACATAATAATAAACTAAATAGTTTATGGATTAACCATATTAAAAAGTTATTAGTAATGTTCCTGTTGTTAAAGATATGAAATAGAAGTAGAAAATTCTTAATTCAGTGATAAAGTATACTTACTAGGTGTCTGGTAAATGATTTTGGAGTTTTCAGTAATTACAAGAGTAGAGGTATACGAGTACACATATATTTTAAATATGCTTTATTTAAGTTGCGAAATAAGGAATTGCTCGTACAGGTAGATTTTTGTATTGAACACATTGTTAGAGATCAAAATAGTTCCCAATAAACATATAAATATACATACATACTCCAAGCCGCGCTCTACTGATCTTTATGGAAAACCGAACATAATTAAACTTTCTATGCTAAAATTACCTCGTGTTATAAGTATTTAAACTATTCAAACTATTTTCTCTTTTAATTGTAAGAAATAATTAGTCATAACAGTCATTTATCATTACTCATAACTGATGAGCATAACAGGCGGCCCAATCAGCGCAGGCGCATCACACGTAGAGCGGAACCGTTACGTAAATCGGCGGATCGATTCTCTGCGGAATTGATACCACAATCGATACTCTTGATTCGGCCACTCGATTTGTTCTATATACCTCTATACAAGTTCTAACAACATATACTTACCCACTGTAACTATTTAGGTAGATTCATTCCATGATACTGAACAACTTCTCTCAAGGAACATATTGACCGATCAGCTTGATCCGAGTTTGAATGGAAAACAAAAAAAAATCATATTTTCCTTGGGAAATGTTATTCAGTATCATAGACTAAATTCACTCTTTAAATAGTTCCATATATTTTGTAAGACGTTAAGAACAACATAACGCATGGGCCAATATATTTAAATTCATTGGCACAAAATGCTTTACCCTACATGGTCAGGAAATAAAAGATGCTTTAAAAATTTGTACCTCCATAAAAAATTATCAACACTCAATCGAAAAATGCTTTACATTTATGTTAAGACATCTTGGTAAGTATCTAGTTACGAAGAGATTAAATCTGTTTTCATTTGCGCACTTGTAAAATTTTTTTATGGTACTTATTACTCAATCGACACAAAGTTTTGTATAAAAATTGAGGATAATACAGTAAAGTACTATAACTTTAATGGTCATCGGTGCCCAAACCTGCGTATGCGCACATTAAACTGAAATAAAAACAAGTAACGGTACATTGACAAAGACGTTCGATATTTAAAATAACGAGAATTGATTGGCCAGTAATAAAAGGCAATAATTGCATTCAAAAGTAACACACGGCTAATCGTTTGCTTTGCAGGTGCACTCGCTTTAAACAGGTTACCTACGTAACGCGATAATTTTACAGCTCAAACATTTTGTACACGTAATCCTATGTTCTACTTATTTTACAAAATATATACAAAAACCTACAATCCTACATAATAAAAGTGTACATTACGAGAAAATATTTATTTATTGACCACAATGGTACAAAACTTAATGGTCAAGCATTCTCTACCAGTCAGATTTTAAGCTGACTGGTAGATAAGCTAAGTTATACGAATCTTCAGTTATGCAATGGATGTCTAGGTATCTAAACGAAAAGGTGCTGAGTTCTGACGTAAGCTAAATTAAACCATATCGCTAACCACATAAAGTAGATATTTCTTTGATGAGTGAGACTTCTGTACGTAGTATTAGTATCTATTCCGTGGTACTGGCCACTTACACACACGAAAATCAAAAGAATAGAATGTAATTTATAGTGGGATTTAGCACGAACCTTTTTTTTTGTTTTGTCTAACGTTTCGAATAAGAGTTTCGTGGTCGCATACTTTAAAATTTAAAAACCAATAATAGAATGTAATCTTTAGCTCCCATTTTTTTTTTTTTCGAAATGGTCATAAAATCGTATTATTTTTTGGTTCTACTTCTATAGTGGCAGTTATTAAAATGCATAGTTTATAATTACAGTATATAACAAAGAATGTGTACCATAAACATTTAGCAATCTTTAATCATAAATTTCAATTTGTTACAAATGAATTATGCAAATCAACTGATTCAGTAACATAATATTTTGAACTATTAATCAAAGGACCACAACTTCGTCTACGCTTGTCATAAATTATTGCACTGATTTGACCAATATGCTCTCTATAGACTCAATGACTCGACCTTATAAATTGACGTGGTATACTTCGCAATCTTAGCTACGAACATTGTCTATTTAAATAAAATTTAAAAAAGATATTCGAACTGCATTGTATTTTTTTAGTCACATTTCGCTCCTTTTTTAGGGTTCCGTAGTCCACAAGGAACCCTTATAGTTTCGTCACGTCCGTCCGTCCGTCCGTCCGTCCGTCTGTCCGTCCGGGCTCGTACTCCGCCGCTACTGCACCGATTGTCACGAAAATTGGTGGACAGATAGATATTGAAGTTCCAAAAGTTGGTTTTGAAAATTATGAAAAAAATTTTTTTTTTCAACGAACAGTAAATTTAAAAAATTAAATTAGACTAACCCCAACGTGTGGGGTATCGTTGAAAAGGTCTTTTAAAATGCAACAAAAATTGCTTTAGTAAACTATGTAGATCAAACCCCCCAGTCTTGAGATAATCTAATACAAAGTTAAAATTTGAGGTATCCCCCCATCGTAACTTTTGAAATATTACTAAAATAATTCTGAAAAAAATGTGGTATATACCTCAAAGTATGTACTTTCAATGAAAACTATAGCGGTCTCGGTATCATAGATAGTTATTTTTTATTACGTCATAAATCGTAAACCTCAATTTACCTTTAGAACTTTTATATTATGTTACTTGCTTCTACGGAACCCTTCATGGGCGAGTCCGACTCGCACTTGGGCGCTTTTTATTTCAAAAGTCCGAACTCCCCTTTATTCATAGCAATAGATATTGGAGAGACACCTATAAATAACCTACAAGATTTGGACTGATTTTAATAGGAAAATCAAGAAAATGTTGGGACCAAGGAATAGGAACCCACGTAAAAAATAAGATGTTTCATATTTGAATTTAATGCGGTGCCATTTATCTTAAGTTTTCTCGTCATGACGTTCGTGGATGAAGTAAAACAAAAGACTTATCGTATAGGGAAGTCAAGCATTTGGCTAAAGATCGTGAGACATGTAAAAACATAGTTCTTAAATATATTGATTAATTTATTGAGGGGACGGTAAACAATCCAATATTAACTTTAAAACCAAACAGTACCAAGTGGAACACAACTTTTGGTCAGCGACAGTGATTGATAGTAGCGCGCAAAACTGCTTTGAACTCTTAAATGAAGTTTAGTCGATCAATTCGATGCTGATATGAGCTGGCATGTAACTCTTTTGAATGATGGAAAGCGGGCTTTGGTCAAAGAAATGCAGTTGGGACCAGGATTTTGTGACGAATCCTAAATTGAGGATTAGTAGCAACTCTTCGTATTGAAGACTACAGGTAATATTTTTATTGTCCATAATCATCGATAATACAGCATTATCTTAGGACACTTTGTTCAAATTCAATCTTGAAGTAATGTAACAGGATCTAAATATTTCTGTTTAAGGTAAGCAGTATTTGAAAATGATAGACTATTTAAAAAAAATCGACATATGAATCCCCAAACCGAGGATTTTAAAATGTTAATAACGTCTTCAACAATTATGTTTTATATGGCTTTTATAGAATTTTAAGAATAATTTGGAGTAAATAATGTTGGTATGTTTGTACCTGATCAACACGCAGTTTTCTGCTGAGCTCTGCCGCTCCGCACTCCATTCTTTGTGCCTGAAACAATAAAAATATAGCCATAAATCAAGGGAATACATTCTAGAGTTTATGTATAATCTAATAGTTTATCTTAGCTTCGGACCGTTCTATTACTTACAAACCTTCTGAAATAAACGCTTGGAAATCGCATCGGAATCCGTTCTCAGGTTGAGAAGTATAAGAGAGATATGCGAAAAGCAATTCACAATCACAGTGGCAAATGGGAATCGCTTTGACTATCATTTATCTCAGTAATACAACATCTGAGTAGGTAGGACATACACTATACTAACTGTTCCTACTATGATTAGATGAGGACACTAAAATATTTTCTGTCAGTTTAGATCATACTTATAGAACTTCGTTGTTCATGTTTCCGACAGCAGAATAAATCAAGCACATTTTTTATGTTAAACGATATAATTTCACACTTGTCTAACGGATGGCAGAAGTGTATTAAGTACAGTCATCACAAAAAAAGACAAACTCGGCCACATCAAACGAAGAGATACAGGAAAGCAATTGCTAGATTGTAGCGCATCCGCTCCAAAGCACATGTGATTTTGCATCCGGCTCGATACGACTGAGAGTGTAGACCTTAGGTCATTGTAATAAGGATCAGGAAGGCTTGTGGCAAAAACAACAGAGCAACTGTCCAGGACAAGAACAGCACGATATTAAACTCTGTGATAAACAAGATAAAGTGGAAAATTTGTTGATAGTATGATGTTTGGTCAAAGGATGGAAAGCTCAGTTCAGTGACTAATGAGTTACTGTCGGGATGTCGCTAATGGTCAAGCCAGAGGAGATTGGTATGCGTTTATGTAAGATAGCTTATAACACATGCTAATTTGAACACTTGAGTTAATGAAGAACTAAGTAGGTAGGAGGAGTTCGCATCTATTTTATTTTTTATTTATTTGATTTCATTGAGCCAAAAGCTACAATAGGTAGACTTAATGCTAAAGCATTCTCTCCCTGTCAACCTTTAGGAGAAGAGAAACAGATAGAATAGTTGGCGTCTAAAATAGATAGAAACAATCCAGAAATAATAAGTACTTTTAAATGATCATACATAAATATCGTATAAAATAAATATACTATATTTATACATACAACATACTATATAGATACATATACATACATATATACATATATATATTTGAAGATCAGAAAGAAACGATGAATTCTCCTAATTGTAGAAAGATTCAAAAAGTAAATCATGCACTTTTTTCTTGTATAAATGTCTACTAGATATTTGTCTGATGTCCTCGGGCAATGCATTCCAAAGCCGTATAGCTTGAGAAGTAAAGGAATTGGACATGAAGCTAGATCGATAAAAGGGAATTTGAAGCTTGAGCGTGTTACTGGAGCGAAGTTGCCGATCATGCATGTCCGCAAGATATTGAAACTTACATTTCAAGTATTGCGGAGAAAAGGGATTTTTAAGAATAGAGAAAAGAGAACATAGAAGTCTCTGTTGCCTGCGCAGTCGGATGGGAAGCTATCTACTATTTCACTAAGTACCTACTTATTGCCTTTTGAAAATAAAATTCTGGTAAGGCTTCAAAATTGAAAGCAGCACGGCTAATATGCGACCGGAAACATGTTAGAAGTATTGTTACAATGTCTTTTCGTTGAAATGGCCGCTCCAACTAATGGCTAATCAAAATTGGTGGTACATTGATTATATGGAATACAGGCATCTGACGCTTGGCCCAATGACTTTGGGGAATCTGCCATCGGCCTGATAGCATTCGATATCAAGTAGTAAACAAGTAGAGTGATATTTTTTTACGAAAATCAGCATCAAAAGACTCATGACAAACATTTGAAATTCACAAAAATCAGCCTTATCTAAAACACATGACATACAAGTACCAGTTTCTACGAATATTTATGTAGAAATTCAACAATTTCCTAAAGGCGGGGCCACCTAAGGTTATAATCACTTCGCGACAAATAAAGTACGTACGAGTACTTTCAAGATTTTATAATACTAAAAGCAATCAAACGTAACCTTATTTACATCGCCGCAGAATCGAGGCGATTTAAAGAAATTTAAACAGAGACTTCAATAATCTAGGAGAATATAGTACAAATAAGCATGAAGAAAAAAACTTCGCGGGAACTCCCGCGTATTCGGCGGAAGTTCGTTTTATTGACACAATTTTATACATAACTACATTGACATAGGGGTTCAATATGCTTTGTAGAGTTTTAAAATTTTGCTTCCATTCCGCGGCAATGTGAACTGAGCCCAAAAAAAGACAAACAAAATAACCTATAATCTACAGTCGCGAATTCACGACCCACTTTATTCCGAAAGGATCCCATTACTCCAAGGTCTAATTCTCAGAAATCAGGACCCAAACTAAATGCAATACAAGACTAGACTTCGTGACCAAGTGATAAAGGCGGACTAAAAACTTATTTGCCCAGTACTTTTTATGGGTCAGCTCCAAGAAACTAAATGGCAAAAACCTGTTTGCTACAGCCAGCGTCAGCGACCAATGTCAATGACACGTCTTATGTAATGTGGTTTAATTATACAAGTATGACTAATTATTAGTACCGTTATTAATAAATAGTTATTTATGTTAGTGTTCAAATTAAGAGTTAGTTTTGACTCATACAAACTTTGTCGACGAAAATATAGTACTCAGCTACGTAATTAATAGAAATATTATGATGACACTTAGCTATGTCGATGATATTGTCGTGTGCCATTAAATCTTTTCTATCATAGTGGACTGTTTCTTTTCGTCAGTCGTCAAGACACAAGATAAAATATCAATTATTTTTATTACTATAGCCGTAAGTGTATCAGAAAGGATTGAAAGATTTGGTTGTCCAACAATCATATTATATGCTTGGGTCGATACCATGGACGATAACACAAGACGACTGACAATCTCCATACTTTGAAGCTTAATCTGATTTTTTGTTTACATGTTGTAGCTAGATGGAGCTACTAGTTCGAAAGAAGGTAGTTTCGTAGTGGTGCCGCTAAATTTTGGATAGATGGCAGTATAAAGTGTTCATTTTCTAGAAAAAGCGCCATCTCTTATTTTCCATTTATAAGCCTAAGAACCCAGCATCCTTATTATGGCTAGCGGGCGAGATAGTAGCGACATTTAGAAATAATACAGGATTTTGGCTTTCTAGCAGAGTAGGTACGCTTTTTTGTATGGGTTGGTCAGTTCTCTTGTATATTTCGTCCATGGTCGATACTACCAAATTGCAAGCGTACAAATTCCAAATGTCAATTGATTCATCTTATAAAACTGCTTCTCCTTGACCTGATCGGCTCTTTTTAGTATACACACACAATATTTCTATTATATGACTAACCATTGTTAAATATTAAGACAAGTGGTTTTGCAATCATATTCGATTGTTAATCATATTCATATAATTAGTGAATAGCTTTTATAAATGTTATATAAGCTTGCAACAAGTGAAAAACAAGGTGACAAAGAAGATGAACTTTTGTAACAAAATGTATTAAAAAAAAACATTTTCCATTACAGACCAGTTTGCTGATAGAGTTTCTATGAAACAATAAAAAAAATCGTATTTCAAATTTTCTTTACTGGGCAAGCGGTTTCATATCACGGAGTGAACATATTATCAGCCTTTCAATTGGATACTACTCGTGTTACCTAATTTACAAAATCTATTTTTTACTAGCCTGTTACTAGCCTGCTATTATGTCCCACAACAATAAACAACAAAAATTAATATTACAAAGATCGGACTAACATTGTTATATCTAGATAAGCAATTATCTTACACGTTGCAGCTGACAAACAAGCGAACAATCCAAATACCTAGTTCTATGCACAACCTTAAAGAATGTTTTACAAAATCCGGTACAAGACAATTCCTGGATTAACAATGCAAAGTAACTTGTCCAAGGACTTGCTGCAAATCTAGTTGATAAAGTATCAGGTTTCTCTTACATTGTTAAACAACTTCTTACATAACAGTGGTTTATAAAAGGGAAACGGGCTCGCGATGCGAGTACTGTAATAATGTTGTAAGTACATATTATGATATTATTATTTAATGTCGGTACCTACGCTTTTCAGCCACGGGTCCATGGGGACCTGGCCTTTGAGGCGTTCATGGGGCCAAAGCCAACATGAAGAGGCCTCTTAGTACCTTTTTATCTAAAAAGTGAGATGGCTGCATCTATGCGGTCTAATTCTTAATGTACCATTGAGATGCACTAACGAACAGTCCACCATAGCTGCCGAACTATTTCCAGGAAGGGATTAACTTGATTTGGGCTATGTGAAATATTTTTATTAACGACCTCCGTGGGCTCCGTGGCGTATTGGTTAACACGTCTAAACACGCTACTCCGTCTCTCGGAGATTATGAGTTCGATACCTAGTAAGCTGGAAAATGGCCTTTTAAAAAATTTCTTGGGTCTTGGGTATACTCGTATATTATTCAATAGTCGTATATTATAAAATATAGTTATGTTGAGTTAGTATCCCATAACATAAGGATAAAACTTACTTTGGGGCTAGCTCAATCAGTGTGATTTGTCCCTTTAATTTTATTTCATCATCATAATCCAGGTCTTTCTTAGTCTCCACTGCAGGAGCACGACCCTCTCTTTACTACTAGAGCCATGTATTAGCCAGAGAGAGGATTTGGCCTACACTCTCCACGCTGGCCAGACGGGTTGGAGAGGTCTCATTGATGTTTATAAGCTTTGTTTAACTTGTGTTTCCTAAGTCACCTACGACATCCACGGGAAGACTTGGAGTGGTCCTATTCTACTCTGCCGGGAACCACACAGCAATTTTATTTATTTATTAATAATTAGTACCTGCGTGACCGAGCCTCGCTCGATGAAAATATCAAGAAAACGATGTTCTCTAAAAATAAAACTACCAACTCCGACCCACTGGTGCCACTTACACACACAAAAAAACAAAAACAAATCAGGTATCATCATTTGCAATCACTTCTATAAATACACGTGACTCCACACGTGATGATTCCCTGCAAGCCTCAAATCTGTGATTACAATGCAGCTCGCATACTTCGCAGTCATACAAAGGACCACACAAAGGTTGCATAGCTCTGCCTTGGAAGTCTTGCTTAGTCACAGGTATTTTTATATCTTCACAGACATCAGACTGTCTAATCTAAACCAGGACCTTTACTCCATAAAACAACACGGCAGTCGTCCGATAGTGTCGTCTTATTGCAATGTCAAATCAAATTAGACTTGAGCATTATTTAAGAGCGCTCAGAGTTGCTTGAGAACACGTAGCTTTGGTAACTACGTATGTCGTGCCGCTTTTGAAGAAAAGGTCCAGTATGTTTTTTACCCTGCAACTTACAAAAGCCTTGGCAATGCTTGACAATGTTTAGCGTCGCCCCCTTTTTAACCCCGACGAAAAAGAGGGGAGCTATAAGTTTGACGTGTCTGTGGCATCGTAGCTCCTAAGCCGAATAGACCGATTTTAATGCGGTTTTTTTTTAATCAATAGCGTTATTTGTCGAGATGTTTCTTAGCTATGTTTGATAAAAATGGGTTCAGCCGTTCAAAAGTTATTGGGGGTGAACGTTTGAAAGTCGGATTTTTGTTTATTAGTTTAACAAATTAACTGGTTTTCTAGGTTTATTGTTGACTTGGTAATTTTTAGTTAGTAACTAAAAATGTATTTTAAATATCACTTCTGATCATCTATTTTCTTTCCTATTCGTGTCCTTCTTTTATTTATATCTCTCATTTCATTTGAGATAAATTTATCTTATCCTCAGTTTACCTAACCTTTTAAGACTTGCATATTTCCATCTTTGTCATTAATCATATTAAAGAAATAAGATTGTCACCAAGCATCATCGCTTGCATGCATCTTTAAGGTACAAGTTCGGAGCCGACTGCAGACGACACTACTGATTTCTTTCTATGTATTTCTTTAAAATACCTTTGCAGCTAACGACACGTCGCCCCACAACACGTAGCTCGACCGCAGATCAGTATAGGTATACCTTCGTAGCCGACTGCAGACCATAGATTAATATTGTATATACTGAAATAGATAAGAAACCGAAGCTTTAACATTAGATCAAACCAGTGGCGCCATCTGGTAGCAAGGTTTAGCAACACCAAAGGAGTAAAATGGTAAAAAAATTACTCCGGGAGCGGGACTCGAACTCGCGATCTCGGTTCAAATACGATACGACCATGTTCTGAACGACTGAGCTATCACATATTCTACATAGCATGACGAATTTCTCTACCATTTTATATTCCTATTCTATAACATGCATTAGGAGTTAGGTCAGAACTTGTTGACTAGATGGCGTTTTATTTAATTTTTTTATCAAAATTCTGCAATGTTCTAAGTTTCATAGGCATGTAGCTGACGACGCGTCGCAGTGACACGTCACCGGGTTCGATTTGTTACTGCAGCGACATGTCGCGGCGACGCGTCGTCTGCTTCTCCAGTCGTCTACGAACTTATACCTTTACTTGCTTCCATAAGATTGATTTTTAAAGTTCACATGTTATAATTTAACAGCGTTGTAATATTATCGAAATCAATACAGACGGTTAGCTTCACTGAAACAAATCTAGACAAACGAATAGAAAGTCAGACATATTGACTACAGATTTCATCACGAGCGGAACAAATGTAATAGTATCGTTTTCTCTAAAATTGAATTATACAATATTAAGCTATAGTATATCAGCCGTAATGGCAACTAGTGCATGACAATGATTGGTCAAGTGTGAGTTATTTTTTTTTATAGATTCTGGGTCTTCTGTCTCTAGTTCTCACGATCAAACTTATAATCTCAACTTATAATAATACTCTGTTTTAATTCGCCTTGCTTTTTGGTCGGTACCGCCAAAAGGTTTCGAATGTATGAGACGATATTCTCTGTGGTGGAACAACTTATATGATGAAATTAGTTCAGGAAGAGTTGGGCATTGCTAACCTTATAAATATTTTTAAGGGTGTATAGTACACTGTACAAGTATGATTTACATGTTTTGCATAAATTCCAAAAGAAACTCAAGTTTGTAACTATGAAGTTAAATGAAGTCGTAATAATTATTATAGGTCTTAATTAGACAAAAACAAATCGTTATAGCTTCTTAACACATTTAAGGACAGTAGGACGCCTATAGACGTAATCAATTGTTATTTCTATTGTGTCTGACTTAGTGTCCAACAATGTGTTAACTATGATGTAAATAATGCCTAAATTTATAATCTTATTATAGTGAAATTATTGAACATAAAAGTCATATGGTTTAATTTATTTATTTAATCTTTATTGTCAATCAAATACAAATTGTACAGAACAATAGGCGAACTTAACGCTAAAAGCGTTGTCTACCGGTCAACCTTTGGGTTATACAGAAAGTCTAAATGTGGGTTGCAAGATAAAGTGTAGTATACATAAAATACACAATGTACATTGTTACATATATATATATATATATATATATACGTCCTATACATATACCTACACAAATACATACATATATATACGCTACATATACTATACATATAAATAAATAGATAAATGCAGCAATTCTTAACGTCAAGCAAATAATTAAGTTTAAATCAAATTGCAGTCAAATAAATCGTTATAGCTTCTTAACTATGATGTAAATAATGCCTTGATTTACAATATTATTATAGTGAAATAACTATACGAGGAAATTGACATATCTTGCATCTCCCAAAATTTATAAAGTTATAAATTTCTTAAGATTACATGCCGCTAATAATATAAAAACATACGGAAGTGATGAATCTAAAATTAATAATCTAGTTTTATCCATTTGTATGAAGGAAGCAGACTAGACAATTAAAGCCGAGGCCTTCGTTATATCGCATTGGATAAGTCTTAGGCGTGAAATCTGGAAATCAATTGGTGGTCCCAATTGGAAAGGCGTACCTTATGGTTGCCTCGCACGCAACTGTTTCGAAACCGTATCTGAAGATCCTAGCTTTACGGCAATTTAATAGTGTGTAGGGAGTATTTCTGCTTTTCATGCAGCAGGTACAGTGAAGCTAAAGAAGACATTGCAATTTTATATAGAAAAGAGTGTATAAATAATGGCTCTTAGTTTGTAAGTTGAGGGCGTTGTGAGAAACCTTAAAAAATATATGCAGTTGGCGATTAGATATATAACGTCTAACAAAATATACTGAAACTATTTAAAGGGTGTATTCAGTCCATGATACTGAACAACTTTCCCCAAGGAACATATATCGAAATATGATAAATAATCCGATCAGCTGATCGGTCAACTTGTATGGGAGGCCAGAAATTATTTTTCATATCTCGTTATATGTTCCTTGGGGAAAGTTGTTCAATATCATGGGCTGAATACACTGTTAAAATAGTTTCAGTATATTTTGTTAGATCCTGTATATAATAATAATAAAAACAAATAAATATATAGGGACAAATGACACGGATTGAGCTAGCCCTAAAGTAGGTTCGAGACTTGTTATAGGATACTAACTCAACGGTTCTATATTTTATAACAAATACATATATAGATAAACATATGTATTATGTTTACTACTTTTCAGACATTCTTAAGAAGATAACTCTGAATTCTTTGATCTACTCCTACTGTATACATAACATTTATAAACATAGTCATAGGGGCAAAAAGTGCGATTCTAAAGCTGATAAGTGAGGTAATAAAGGAAACAGTAGGCACCTCAGATAGATGTATGGCAGTAGCGAAGTTGATAGTACAATAAAAAGGGTTTTATGATCCAACACTAAAGTAATGCAAAACAACATATATCTGACATGAGATGACAGATCCAACTTTACATATTCTGGCAAACAATGGAACGCCTATCACTTACACAAGCCCAGAAAAAAACCCGTTCCGAGGCGAAGACACCTGAGCACACATTTCGAATGCACACTTCCGTTCATTAGCATAGTGTTACGTGCATAATATGAAACGTATAAATAATCGTAAATTCTCAATGCATTGTATGGTTTCCGGAGACATTATCATATAAAGTCGCTAATAGCTGTCACAACAAAGAATTCAAAATAATAATGATGAGACATTCGGACTAGTCACTACATTCAGTGGAACATGACTGCATCAATTAACTTAATTTGACTTGCATGCAATATTCTGTAAAATAATTGAGAAAATGCATTTGGAAGATATTACTTTCAAAATTTGCCTGCTGTGGTATTGGCAGAATGTAGCGTAACATTTATTTTTAAGCTGTTGATAGCTTAAAAATAAATGTTTAGCTACGTTCTCTTGGTTCTGAATTTGGAGGTGCCAAGTTCAGAACCAAGAGAACCCTATACATAATAACTAATAGTATGAACGAGTACAATGTAAATAATCAAAATATAAATTTCTCAAATGCAAAATAAAATACTAACTCTATGATGATAAGGCATTATCTTGAGTATGATTTTGTTTAATGTTTTTTTTATTTTTTTTTACATCCGACTGTCTAAGAAAGGTACAGTAAGAAATACCCAAAATCGGAGAGCATGCATGAAAAGAGTAATGAGTGTTGATGAAGCGAAAAAGGTCAGCAAGGATAGTAGCAAGTGGAGATCTATAGTATTTGCCTACCCCCATGGAAAATGTATGTATGTATGTATTTTTTCACGTTTTTATCATGATTTTATAACCTTTAGCCCTTTAGCATCACCTGACACATTCGAATGAATTTCTCTTTCTGGATGACGCAAGTGACGAAAACTGAATTATGTAAAGAAGAAAGCGGCCCCACCCAGGGCTTAACATATTACGAGGGCAATAATAAATTTTTAATATAACTTGACTTGTGAAGTACCTACGTAATTTGATAATTATTATGTTATTGCAACCTTGCATTTAGAGACTTTGTTTACTTCGTTAGTAAATCTTCTGTATTAGTGTGTTTGTGTAGTTTTCTTTTTATATTGTTAGCCTATACAAAGTTATTTTTTTAAAACCCCCTCAACAATAGTGGTGTCAAGTTTGACGCAAATGTCTGTCTGTCTGTGGCATAGTAGCGCTCTAAGGATGGACTGATTTCAATGCGGTTTTTTTACGTGAAATACAGTTCTCTTGCAGTGATTCTTAGCTTAGCTATGTATGATGAAAATCGGTTAAGCCCTTTAAAAGTTATAGGGGGTTAACGCTTGAAAGTCAGGACTTTTTCTAGCAAATATAGATATAATGGCCCTACGGATATCAAGTCGTATCGGTAGTTTTACTACTCATCACTAGATGGTGTTCTTGACAGTTGGGTTTTTTTTTTATTTGCTTAGCAAATAAACTTGTTATACTGGTGTTAGATTTTCGAACTGCCGAAAATATGCCTTATCTCAGTGCCAAAAGGCATCTGACATAGCTTAATAACTGCCATACGATGATGACGTCCGGAGCCAACGGCTTTACATGCCTTCCGAAACACTGAGGAACTCGAGAAAAAAGTCACTTGTCAGCCAGCCAAGTGCGGACTACGCCCGGGGTTGCTTAACATGCGAAAGCGCTAGTAATGCGTAGTCTAATTGAGCCAACAAGCTCCTTTCTCAAACTTATATGATGTAATAATAATGACGGTACCTATCAAATTTAGAATTTTATTACTAATGTGGATCCACCTACCACTACTTGCCTCCGTTGAAGAACAACATGATGAGAAAACCTGCGCACTAATTACTAATAAGCTAACTTGTGTGTATAATGGAGAAAACAATGGCAAACTACTCCATTATCTTTGCCAAAAAACGTTATTGTGTGTGTGTCTTCTTATACAATGTCTCCGACAAGACCCTGACTCTTTAAAAATAAACTAACTGCTAAATGTTGAATTGAAAATAAATTTAATCATAATTCATCTTATCATTTCAATCGCAAAGTATCATTTTTAAATTATTATTTTATCATTAACAAATTCTGGGTAAATCTTTGTTGTAAACACATAATATTAACGAAGACACCACATATCGTCAAATATTTATACCAAGATAGACTTAAATACATTAAATATCAAATTATTATCGCTATTGAAAATACAATGCATTTTCTACAAATAGCAATAAGAACTTATGCGCATATCTACTGACTTAAATCAAAATTTATGTGAGCCATATTACATAATAATAAAGTTGAAATTTGAACTTCATCTGGCTAGAACCTTCGCAGATAATATGAATATCTTCAGTCCTGATCCGTAATGCAGATTTATTAAGCCGCTGCTTTCGTTTAAATGTTTATTTATAGGCAAATATTTCAGTTGCAAATCATGCAGACAAATCAATATTTGCTTTCATATACGACTATTGACCAGCTTTACTTAGTTCTTCATTTTAGATATTAAATTTTTTGCTTATGAGAAAAAAACCGGCCAAGTGCGAGTTGGACTCGCGCACCGAGGGTTCCGTACAAACCTGCAAGGTTTAGTATTTGGTATGAATTTCAATTTAATACCTCTACGCGTTTATGAGGAAATGGGTAGTAAGTTTAAAATTATTAAAAAAAAATATATTATGTGATGTAACTAAAAATTTATGGTTTTCGTAATTTTTCCTTTATCTATGCTATAAGACGTTGCTTCGTAATAAATTTCAAGATTCTGAGTTCACGGGAAGCACCCTGTAGGTTTTGATTCCCTTGCAAGTGTCGAAAATTTGCGGCATAAACGGCTGTATCTTTTGATTGCGTTGGCTTAGAAGTTTGATTTTTTCACAGCTTCAAGGGACAGTAGACCTGAGTAATTGATATAAATTTCAGCTTCATACCTCCACGCGTTCCTGAGAAAAAGGGTTTTGACAGACGGACGGACGGACGGACAGACGGACAACAAAGTGATCCTATAAGGGTTCCGTTTTTTCCTTTTGAGGTACGGAACCCTAAAAACGATATATACCTAAGAAAAAGATAAAAAAACTGTAAACTAATTACTACTTAATTAAAAAAAATTGTTAATTAAATAAGTACTGTAATTTGTATGGATAAAAACGAAAACAAAAATGTTCTACTCAACAAAAGTAGGTACTTTAAAAAGTCACAATAATTAAGTATAAAATAATTATTATCAATTAAACTAATAAAAACTATGACTAGACTGATGACAAACTAAAACTATGACTGATGTGTTGGACCTGGCAAAGATTGAGTATTCAACTGCAATTATCAATATTCTTGATAACGGAATCAGGAATATTGTTAGTTGCAGTTGAATACTCAATCTTTGCTGGGCATTATGAAATTTCTGAAAATCTAACAAATCTTTTTAAATTTTACATTATTCTGGTATGCAAGTTTTATTTCTAATGTATTTTAAGAGTCATAACTTCAAAGATGCCTTACCTACTTGAGAGTATACAAACGAGATTGATAGTTTTCCCGCACCTGTACCAAACAGGTTTAGGTTGACACCATAGATACGCCCACAAACAGATATTGAAAGGTTTTCCATGTCGTCTAGATCGGAAACACAAAGTGTCACTTTACTAATAGTTCTTCCTGTTGCAACTTTCTTTACTTTCGCTACCTTTGTGCATTACATTGTTTTAATCTTTGCTATTGTCAGTAAAATTATACGTATCCAATACTATTGTAAATTGAGTTGTCAGTATGTTTATATATTCATGACTTGGCTTATTTCTTCACGCTAACGCAGTATCATAGCAATGATTCAACCATGAATATCAGACTCCGTCAGGTGACAAAAACAAATAGACACAAACATTTTGAGAATAGCACAAAACCATGCTAAATGGAATTCATGAGAATTATTGTTCGTAGATTGAGGGCCTGTTTCCAGTATTATTTTTGCAGATAATTATGACTCTATAATAAGATTATAAACTTAGAAGCACTGAGAATCTAAACAATGCAGAATACTTTCCAAATGATGAGCTGGAGCTGATAATAAAAAAAAAAGAAAAAAACGTAACTTATTAGAATAACTTCTGCTATCCTTTTAAAAACATTGTTCATTGCTTATATTTTTTGTTCAGAAATAAAGAACAGATGCCTGCTTATAACCGTTACTCAATAATCTATAATTAAGACGACATCTGTTAAACAGTAGCAGGTGAAAGTGCACCTGTACATCTCCCATGTAGTTTTACTAACAAACAAACACGCACGCTAAATTACCTATAATTATATAATTGCCAGCGTAGCGAGAAACATCTTTATGCTGCGAAAATTGTAATTGGACATCTTTAATTTATACAAATACTAACTTAAGATAATTGTTAGATAGATCACGATGCATTGTTAAAAAATAACAGACCTTGATATTCAACAGACCGCCTTCTATCATCAGGTATGTTAAGATACCTAACCTATGCCTTCACCAGTCACCTGTCGACGCATGGGAGCGTATGAACCAAAGTTAACTGTTTGACTATTGTTTTCTTATTATTAATTCTATGATAATACTGTCCTATATTTTTTACCACATTTGCGAAAATACGACTTTCGATAAAAATTCTTTCTGACATAGTATAATTTTTGGAATTTTTCATTGATGCATGGCTTAAGAATAATATCAACGTACAAATGTAATTGAAAAGTTTTTTTGTTCTTCTTTTTAGTCTTTATTTACTTAGTTTTAGTTACGTATGATTGTTTAACGATTATTATTGTTGTTAATAAAGAAGCCATTTATTATTATTGTAAAAAGTTAATAGCAGTTTTCAGAAACAGAATTTTTTTATTATTTTTAATGATGAATATTAAAGTAATATGTAAAACAAAATTAGAATTTCGTAAAAGCCAATCAGCGCCGTGAGAAATAGTAATAACAATTACATTTAAATACGCTAGCTACTACACACGCCCATTGTTCTGAAAAGTGACCGTTAATTTTTTATTGGCAAAGGTTATGCTTTCGTAACGGCAGTTAACTGTTCAATTAAAATGCTTTGGAACTTGTAACTGTGATGACTTTAAGGTTAACTTGTTCATGATTATCTTCTGGTATTATTTGATGTCTTCAAATTAGCGACTGGAACATGTTTTTTGCCTTAAACCAACAGAGACATAATTTAACATGTTGTCTCCAGTATGATGTCCTAGATAATTATACCTATTACTACTGCTTTAATTTTAAGAATGTTGTGTTTACCTGTAATTAGGGTAAGGGGATTCTTAAGCGCACATCGCAAATATTTATTTCTATTTTTCTAACGCTTTACTTTATTTTTGACACAGGCAACTTATACGCAATTTCCACATGTACATATATAGTACCTATTCAAAGTCGGGGCACCCGCTGCTTTTCATTTGGATTGTTAGAGAGTGAAGTGGTGAAACACTTTCTAAGCACAGCAAGCAATGTTATCAAACAAGATGATGAGTTCATCATTAAGACATTTGATAATAATCAAAATGAACTTAATAATGAATCAAAATAGTATTTTTTAACAAAACTATCAGCTATTCTTATCTTTTAACATATAGAAAAAATGGTGAACTTTAAAATAAATTAATACTTAAATAAATCATCATATATCTCATACATTGAGTTTTTAAACTTGTTATTTTATGATATCGTATATTTATAGATATTAAAAAGGCGATTGTAAAACTTGCCCTGGCCTGGGACCGAACCGAACCTAGAACCTCTAAATGGCAAATGAATTGCGTTTTTCATACAAATCTCAAGTTTAAAAATATTTGTTTTGACATGTAGAAAAAAGTATCTGTTTTTGACTTGTTGGAAACTAGAGGATTATGATGATTTTGTTATATATTTATATGTTTTTTTGTTATATATTTTTGTTCGTTTTTGAACGTCCCCTTACCTAGTAGCATTACCACATAATAAGAATCAGCAGATCTTACTAAAGATTCTACAGCTAGTAACTAAAGATTCCTAACGTGTTGAAAGTCATCCCACGTCTCACAGCTATCAAATGCCTTCCTTTATCAAGTTACGGGAAATATAAATTTCTGCTAGTACACTCGTCCCTACTTCGACCGCGTATGTCTTTTGAACCAGTTTATAAAAGGACTATGAAATATTTTTACTATTCATTAATTTCTGTATTTCCTAAAGGCTGATAGAGAATTCATTGGCATTAAGTCCACCTTTTGTGCCATTGTGTTGAATGAATATTTAATAAAGAAAATAAATACATAAATTTTATGATAATTATTATTAAAATAGTTGTCACTAGTATAACTGTCATATTCATAAACTCCTTAAATTAGTTATATATATAGTGCAATGCTCCCAACGCTGATTTTTCTGCCAAATACATTAAAATTCTGCACTCTTTTAAAATTGGTAGACTACTCACTATTTTACGACAATTAAAAAGGCAGATTTAAATAACAGAGACTATGAGACGATAAGAAAGCAATTTTTGTTGTTTGAGATTAAATAGAAACATTTCTAAATTGGGTTAAATCCAAGCCGAGGAAGCATATTTTATAGGGTACATATACATACAATATACACGAGTAACTATTTATAGTTGTTACTATGACTGCAACAAAACCACAATGACTCATGAAACATTTGGCATTTACAATTACAACTATAGAAAATGTAATTTTGAATGAATATTTTATTTAGAGCCGGCAAATTGAATTCCGACCGAAAAGTTAACCGATTTTGGCAAGCATATTGCTATTTTTGTGCCCATAAAAGGCATATTTTGTAGAGTATTCATTCATCATCTATCTAATAAATAAGTCTACAATATCTAATAAAATACCTACATCCTGTGAAATATTATCCACAAGCCGTTTTATAATAGTAAACTACCAAAGCAATAAAATCGTTGCAACCATATTAAATTTCATAGAGCGTAGGTGAGCCAAACTGCCGACGTATGGCCCATTTAACAATTCCGAACACACCATGTGAATTTCGAGACGTGATAGTATTTAAATTTCGGCATTACATACACACGCGAATATTGAGCAATTCGTAAGGTTGAATGTACTAGGTGGTTTAAACTTTGCGACAGATTGCGATATTAAAACAATGCTTTTGATTGTAAGCAAAGATATTTAATTTAGTCAGAATTATTTATACTTTTGTTTGCGTGTAATGTTTGTTGTTGATTTTTACGTATGACCAACACTGGTGTCAGATTTTTAAGGTGCCTAATTGCATCTAAAGTTGCTTGACGACTGGCCGTACCATGATGGGTGGGGACATCGGGACAAGGCACGTTAAGCCGGGACCAACGGCTTAACGTGCCTTACGAACTTACTCTTGTAATAAAAAATATATACTGTATATTGTACTGGTGCCTGTTTTTTTGTTTACCAGTAACACAAAATAAAATTAAAATGATCCCTACGTATAGTCCATATTTTTTAATTATTAAAAATATACAAACGTTACATCATAAATCTAAGTAAAATGCATCGAAATAACCATAGGAAATTTAATGAATTAGTCAAAAGTTCGTCCAAATTCTGAACCACTTACATCTGTGGAAGTCTGTCAAGGACCTCGAAGTGCCATTCCGACATACCTGAAAACAACAAAAAAAATATAAATAATAATAGGTATACTTACTGTGAAATAAGTGATAATATTTGAGTATTATTTTTAGTTGTAGTATGTATAATTATTTAACTAGCTTAAAAATAACTTGTTTATGTCATTAATGCAGTAGCCAACAGATCTGGCCGTTCGAGTTTTGACAAACGAACATGACCTATGAATGACCAATGACGAAAACAAAATTGTACCTAGATATGTATTAAGAATAAACACCTACTTTACTTGTGAGCATAAAACCGAGGAGTAGGCTCTTTTAAATGAGATAATCTATGTATAATACCTTACTTATATGAACAGAAGCAATACTATAAAAAAATCTAACGGAAACGATCGGAAATAAACATTTGATTACCAACATCATGGATTCCAATAACCTCATCTACATATATACATCTTAAACAATTGAATGACAAAGACTAAAAGTGAAACATAGATGTGTTCACAATACACACGTGTAATACCGATAACCATCGGGTTTGGTTATGTTCACCTCGCATATCAATGATGAACATCGCCATTCATATGAACTAGACAGTTACAATACGGCCGTTGAATATTTATTGTCTCCTAGAATAGTTTGAATGGATATTCATGTTAATTCGTGGATGTGACTATGTTTGCAATGGTTAACACTAGAAGTCTCACATATTAAATAGAATTATTGCATTTCAAGGCATTAATTTTCCCTCAAATGCTTAGATAAGGATTAATGTAATTACTGTACATATGTGTACATAAATCATAAATTGCGGGCTGGTCGTCCAAGCTGGGATAGGTTTGGCGGGCATTCGTTAATTTTTATGAGTACGAGGGTATATGTGTTTTACAATGTTTGTTCGTATATACAATATATATATACCTTTTCAGGTATTTCATCACAAAACCTCAACGGTTTATATAAATATCATGTAAATGTACTGCTGTACGTATGTATGTAATATGATAGTAAAATAAATTAATAACAATAGTATTAAGAATAGTAGATATATAATAAAACGTAAATTGTAAATCAAACATTGATATCAAAATCTAAAAGCCGGTTCACATGAAAGAGACTAATGAACATAAATAAGATATTGACAGTATTAATGCATTCTCTCACAATAAAATTTAACACACTGCACGCACAATGCAACGACATATAGGAGTATGCTCGATAATAAATAATATGAAAGCTAATGTCACCATCAATCTTTGTAATAAAAACATCTTATAGTTTATGATTCGGGATCTGCATAAATATTACATGTAACAGAAAATTATGCTAATCAAGACATATGTTGTGTTTATCCCACGCAGTGACCAGGTTAAACATTGCATTGATGTTATAAATAGCACCTCTTTAGGATCATTATTATTTTTAGTCCACTAAATTCCATTGTTGGGCAAACGCTTCCCTCTTGGTTCTCCATTTCTCCATATCTGTGTAGCTTTTGTGTGCCAGTCTGCCGAGTAGGCATCTAGGTAGTTATGAGTACCTTTACAGCGCCATCTGCACCTAAGTTTTCCAAGACGCTAAAGTATTTGGGGTCCACAAAAGTTTTGGGTCAAAGTTCGGTTGGCATGGTGGTCCAATCCCATTTTGTTATTGTAACTTAACTATAATAGTAAGACATATAGTCTTGGGGATTTTCTTATAGATGAGGATAAGTACTATTTTTTTTTTGTAAATTATATAATGTATCATTATTAATTTTTGCAGCGCATGCGCCATAATGATGTTAATAGGCAAAATTCTTGATACCTTACGTTAAATTATTGCAATTTTCGTAGGGATTCCTAATTTTATTCAAGATGAAATATATTCTATGTCACTCGCTAATAGCGTAACCCTGTGTCGGTCAAAGAGATTTTAAAATTAAATATATAAATATGTAAGGACAAATCACACTAATAGCGCTATCCCAACAGTATCGTTTAAATTTGTATTACGGGATACTATCACTCAACGATACAATATTTATAACAAATTCATATATAGATAAACATCCAAGACCCAGGACAATTTGAAAAAGGGCATTTACCAACTTGCCCTGGCTGGGGATTGAACCCAGATTCTCCGGAGTGGCGGTCTAGCGTTTTAACTATTACGCCACGGAGGTCATAATTATTGTATTTCAAATCTATACTCTTTATTATATTACGGTTATGAAAAAGAAGAACATAATAAACATATCTAAGGGAACAGCTATCAGAGAAATGAATGTTAAGAATGTATGTTAAGTAAATTATAGGTGCAGTACCCACGATTGAATGAGACGCCGCCGTCAACACACAATTTGCATGTGTGCCTTTAGACGGAACTAGAGATTTCTAAAGAACCAACAACTTGGGTGTTCTCGTGCTTACAGGGGAAAATGTTGACGATTTCTCTCTTTGTTTGGTTATCACTGTTGACAGCTAAGGCCCTTGAGTAGTTTTAGAACAACTCAATGTAATTTTACCTTAGTTTCGCTATTGTTGTATTTTCTATGTAATATGTTTCTAAATACGGCGGTACCTAGACGATGGACAACCGACATTGTTTCTGTTTCTCGCCATTGTCTTGAAAGTTTAGAACCAGTAAGGTCTTGCGGGCCTCGGCTATGTCTATCCCGCGAAGTCGATAAAGGTGCGAATCTGAATATATATCTGTATAATATGTATGTCTGTCACATACGGACATAAGTATATTTTAGAATAACCTAATAAACGTTTTGTTCATACAATATTGTTTTCTATAACTTCAAATACCACTTCTTTTGATATTTGGGAAATAAACGGTAATTTATGAATAACGTCATCTGTAGCCCACTTTCAATTGCTTTCTGAACAAATTGACCATTTATTTCAGTCACTGATGCAGGTAGCAAGCCATGAACCAGTGCCATGAACTTATAGAATCGTTTTGCCATCAACGTACGAAGTCGTGACGGCGAGCGTGTGATCAGTAGGCTCTCACGGTATCACCTATCTTTATTCTATATTAAGGCTTCACTTACACGAGTCACACGCCCATAACACATACTCGTAATAGGTTGCGGTTCTTTTCGGATTTAGAAAATCATCATAGATCGCCAATTCAGAGGTTTTGGGTTCGTTCCCAAGCCAGGGCAAGTTGGAAAATGGCCTTTTTCAAATTGTCTTGGGGGGTTATCTATATTATATGTATTATTATAAAATAAAGAGGTAATATTGTTGAGTTAGTTTCCAATAATACAAGTTTAAACTTACTTTGGGAGTAGCTTAATTAGTGTCATTTTATCCCAATCTATTTATTATTTAGTATTGTTTTCTGATTTAACTTGTTGGAAACTAGTGAATTGTGTCTAATAGTCAACATTTTCTCTGATACATTCAAATTGTATTTGTCAGTTCTTGCAAAGAGCCCTTAGCCTCAAAACTGCGTGAGAATTCTGCCTTCATGTATTAGGTGCCATTGTGTCGTGTCATCTTCGGTTCTCGTGGGAGATGCGTTGTCCATGATAAAATTTTATTGGCTATTTAAGTTGCAGCTATAATGTTGACAGTAATAAACACTTTTCGGGACACTTACGACTATAGATGTACTTATTTGTTACATTAAATGTGTTTGGCTTAGAGTCCTACAAAAGGTGGTATTCAATATTTCGATATAAGTTACAACATTGTGGTGATAAAGATTTTAATGTACGAGTAAGTAACAAATCACAAAATCTATTTTTTGTTTTCAAATAACACAACCAAAGCCCATTTGACAAAAAATATCAATCAACATCTAGAAATTGATGTCCTTTTCATTTATCAAAGTATTATGCTTAATTTTTACTGCGGCAATTGTTATAATCAAGATAATAATAAATGATAGTCATTAGTAGCTTTCTACAATAATCAACATCGTTTTGTTGTGTTCTGTATTTACCGTTTGTCATACAGTATATTATACGTCTTTTTCAAGCTTTTTATTACTTATTTAATTAAAAGTACTTTTTTTTTCTTTAGT
Source organism: Acrobasis repandana (assembly GCA_963576875.1). Taxonomy (NCBI): domain Eukaryota; kingdom Metazoa; phylum Arthropoda; class Insecta; order Lepidoptera; family Pyralidae; genus Acrobasis; species Acrobasis repandana. The sequence goes on along the minus strand of OY756223.1, from coordinate 3,864,390 downwards.
TTCTTATTAACTTATGTCTTAATAATCGTGACCTACATCAAATTTCATGTTCGACAACACAACATTTTTTTGAGATTTTCCATAAATACCCAAACTGTATAATTAAAAATACCCAAAGCAGTTAAAGGCGACTATTGTGTGATTATACTATTCTCAGAAGTTGGTCAGTTACTTTCTAGGTCGGCATTGCGAAACGAAATAATTATATTTTATGCGAAATAAAGAAATAATCTTAATTGTGCTTGTTACGTTTATGGTATTTTTTATTATCTGCTCATGGAGAGCTCGTTTGTGAGATATAAAAGATTAGTCAATTTTATCCATCCATACTTTGATTGGTGAGCTCAAGTAGCATGAAAAATTATTTAGCTTCACCGTGCTCTAAGAGGCACGTAATAATCTGTTGTCATCATTTTATTGTTATCGTATATATATATGTTCGTCGAACAATGTCAGTGTGAAAAATCTGACACTAGTATTGGCCACTTATACACACGAAAAACCAACAACAAACAAGATAAAAACAGCTCACTTTAATGTATGAGAAGGTAATAAATTGTACTCGTAGATCATAATACATTCGCGTTCAAAAAGTTCCAAAACGTCCAAAATGTTTTCAATTCCATGCATGGGAATACAAAATAAGGGTTATTATTATAAAATAATCACTAAAACATCTAACACAAAGTATTTGTTTATCCTCCTGAAATGTAACTGAATATTTTTCACAATGTTAAAGATGAATGTGTTCATTTGATCTTTAGGAACTGTTCGACACTGAATTGTATGGACATTTTACACCTATATCGTATTTTTTTTAAATAGCTAGTATTTGCCATTAACTTTTGTACTAACCCGTCGGAACTTCACCGAGTTAAAAAAGTAGGTATTGAATTATGTAAATACTTCTCGACAGAAAACTTGTCAATTGTAAGAAATAGGTTGAACGAGGAACAAGTCAAATAAACACAGAGCTATTCAAATTAAGCCCGAAAAGTAACACCTTGTCGAGAATTGTGATAAAAAGTGGTAAATATAAGGTACTTGAAGTTGTGAAGAGAGAAATAAAGGGCAATTCACGACCGAAAAGTGATGGTACCTCATAACCCCGTTAATTTTATCGACAACTACAGCTACAACTAAGATTCTGGGAAATAATGTGAAAAAATTACACATTTAAATGTAATATCTTAGATTATGTTTACATTAGCTGTATAATAATTTACAAAGATCTAGTAATAAAATCATGCAAAATTCAAAATTATAGGCGTAGGACACCCACCCACAAAGTGGTCAGACGACCAAGGTCACTGAAAAATGCTGGAAGCAGGCCGCTCCAGATCGGTTATTTTGAAAATCTTTGGGAGAGGCCTATATCCAGCAGTGGACGTTATGTGGCTGAAATGATGATGATGGCTCATACAAGTTAATTATTTATAAAATGTAGCCAACTCTTTGGCCTACAGAAACTTAGAGCACCACGTCTCGACAGTGGGCCAGCTTTGAACTCAGACTTCTCTATATATAGCAGCCACAAGCCAATTTTAGCAACGATAGGGAAGTATTACTTCATCATCATCATCATCATTTCAGCCGCATAACGGCACTGCTGGACATAGGCCTCTCCCAAGGATTTCCAAAATGACCGATCTAGAGTGGCCTACTTATAAAAGTATTACTTATTACAATGTTATTACAGCATGAATGGCTTGGCATTAAAATATGTAGATAATATCAAGAAATAAATTTAAAAATAAACAGTATCGATTAATGAATAGTAAATAGGGATAAATCACACTTGTTTTATAAGATAGTGACTCAACCATACTATATTTTATAATAACTACATATATGTATAGATAGATAAACATCTAAGATTTTGACAATATGAAAAGGCCATTTTCCCTTATTTTGTATTTGCAAAGGGACTTGCCCTGGCTGGAGATCAAACCCAAAACCACTGAGTGACGAACTAGTCGGCTAACCAATACGCCATAGAGGTTGTCCATGAATGAGGTAAAGGATCTACTCAAAGCCTATGTTCATGAATGAGGTCTCGAGGTTTCGTAGGCTCCACGTTGTTTGCTCTCCACGCGCCGGACGTGGGAAGAGTAAATAGAGAACCTGCTTGTAAGCAAACAACTGCTTCCTAACTGCTTCAAACAACATCGTGGCAGCCATTCACAAGTTTATTATTTAAATATAGAAACATCAATGAATAACTCAAAAAGTCCTTCAGATCTAGAATGAAGTCTAGAAATTTCGGAGGCTTCCTAAAAGTTGACCATTAAGACGTCGTCATATTTTGGACTATATCTCGATATATTTATGGAACTATATAACTAAATGGAACAGATTACGAGATGTTCGGTGGCGTCAATATTTCAGAACAACTAACTTAATTTTCAACCTTTTATTATCTCAATAAATAGGTATATACTAAATCCGGGCAACAAACTGTATAAATACTTTTAAACTATCGCGTTGCATTATTATTAAATTAATGCATACGGGAATTAACGCGAAACGTACCTTTTTTTATTTATTTTGCTGACGTTTCGTTCGGGTTTCACCGAACGTGGTCCCAGCTTGACTGAAGCAGCGATGACGCCTACGCCCCCCCCTGCCCGGTGTGATCTTCGTCCACCGTCATATTGTTCATTTTCCAAGTACCGTCACACACTACACTTACAGTGTCCCTATTCCGTAACGCAACCGTATTCTGGTGGTTAACCGATTGTGCACCAAACCGGGGTTGAGTTTTGTTAATCACTGGATTCCACACTGCTGACAATTTAAGGCCATCTTCTCGGTTGAAATTGTTAGGATGTTTCTTAATTTCAATCGCCTCACGTACCATCCTAGTGCGATAGTGGCAATCGCCAGCGAGGACTTGCGTACGATGAAATTCAATCCAGTGATTAGCGCCTGCTTCGAGTAGATGTTCTGCAATAGCCGATTTGGTGATTTGTCGGTTCTTTACAGCGGCGATGTGCTCCTTGATCCTCTCAGCTATAGTCGGCTTCGTTTGACCTATATAGGAAGCACCGCAACTGCAATCCACCTTATAGACGCCTGGAGTTTGTAGTGGCAGCACATCCTTCGGAGTGCCTACCATGTTGATTACTTTACTACAGGTGTGTATACTGTAGTGTGTGACGGTACTTGGAAAATGAACAATATGACGGTGGACGAAGATCACACCGGGCAGGGGGAGGCGTAGGCGTCATCGCTGTTTCAGTCAAGCTGGGACCACGTTCGGTGAAACCCGAACGAAACGTCAGCAAAATAAATAAAAAAGGTACGTTTCGCGTTAATTCCCGTATGCATTAATTTAATAACAAACTGTATGTTGCTTTTCTTTCATGAACCTATATTTAACTCATATTACATTATTCGGAACTAGCAGCTAGAATACCTAAACTTTATTCATCTCATTATAATACACAGACTAACTTTATACTAGATGTAAACTTGTCAAGGGTGGATAATGGTTTGAATCTAGTAATAAAGTAAGTCGTATTCTATAATAATATGGTATGTATTTAATAAAACATAAGGATATCGCATAGAGCCAAAACAATTTGCAAAGGTGCGTACATGTCTATAACGTTTCAAGTCCACATCATTCATCTTCATTGATAAATGTGATTCTATACACACAATCGAATTCAATCACCGCGATACTGTGAATGCAATTATAGCTCAGATTGTGTTCCCAATCACGCGTGTCTTTGCGTCTGTTCACCTCTGTTAGTGCTCTCTTGCGCAATGTCTGCGGTCATCTTTATATCGATTATGTTTACTTAGAAGTATCCCCATACACGGATATATAATCATTAAGTCAATGTAAGTATTCTTACAAATCAAGGAATATAGACAGTAGAAAATACGTAGGCTATTTATTCCATAAATCTTGCAATGGGAGGAATCTAACAAGGTTTCTTTGGAGTGGAAGGCATTGTAGCTAGATTTGTATAAGACAAGGGAACAATTGTCAATGCTACCTGGCACACTGAGGTTTACTTGCCTCAAGTCAGCTACGAGCTGAAGAAACTGCGGGTTAACTCGCTCTGGGCAGTTGGCACCATAATAACGCTCCTGCTCATCAAGCAACCATAACTCAGGTGTTTTTAGAGCAATCGGGGCTTATTGTGGTGGACCACCCATCTTATAGCCTAAAACCCTGCGTCGTGCGATTTTGATCTATTGCTGCTGATCAAGAGCCAGTTAGAAGGACGACGGTTTGCGACTGATGACGAGTTATTGAGTGCATGGGATGAGACTTACGCTAGTATCACAAAGGAGCAGTGGAAGATCATGTTTGTTTTATTATTTTTTTATAAGAATCTATGTACTTATTTAATTACTTACTTTATAACAGCTTAAAAATCCGACACCAGTGTTGACCAAATACACACACACAAAAAGAATAAACAACCTACTAACGATCCTAGCATTGCTAATAAAGGTAGGTAAGTGGTTGGTACTAACGGACTAAGTAAGAGTCACAGTAAAATTATGCTCAGTAGAATCAACTGCCTAAAACGTAAAACAAATCCTAGCCAGAACAGACTCCCCAGATACTGCAGACCGGTTTATTAGGGTTCCCACGACGATTGACCTAACCTAACCTACTGAGCCTCTTTCATCTTCACCGGTAGTAGTTTCGTAATTGGCCTTTGTCGGGGCTTATACTGTATCAATTAGAAAGTAATTGCGACTGTTAGTAATACTGCTACCAGTAATTAGATTTTCTCTCTTACATAGTAGCATGACACATACAAACTTAAAATGCTGTTGTCTTTAATGTAAATTTCAAATAGCACTTTATTTATATTGAGATACGATTACTAAAGAATTGCATTTATAATTTTGTTCATGCAATGATTAAAATATATCATGATAGTGTAAATACCAATAGAATACCCATCTAAAGTCAAGTTTCTGCTAGTCACGAGGCTAACTATTGAGACTGAACCAAATACCCTTTTACAATGTTATGCAGTAGTAAAATCCAGAACAAATTTAGATTGCTTGATGTACTGTTGTCTGTACGTAGATACAGTATCATGACATGAGGTGGCCCCTTCGTATGCAAATACTAACAATAAAACTTGCTGGTGGTCCACGGTAAGCGATACGCCCGCATTAGAATACTTGCAGGAAGAACCGTCAAACTTTTAGAAACGGATACGTAAGATACACAGAATGTTGTTGCCCTTATTAGTACATCATATGATTAGGCTCAATTTACACTGCCGCGGAAAGAAAGCGAATTTAAGTCAATGTATAAAATTGTATCAATAAAAATAACTTTCGCGAAATTTCTTTCTTCATGCTAAATAGAATAATCGATGGTTCTAAATCTAGACCGATCTAGAAAATTTTCATAACACATTCGACGCACAGAGAAAAAAATAAATATACTGACATTAGATGCACTATCACGCCTATAACTCTAATGGGGCAGGTATAGCATTTTGGGTCTTACCGACTCTAAGCAGCCTGAGGCCAGACCGAAAAACTCAATGACTACTAGCGTGATGGGGGGCCAGAAAGTAGAAAAATAAATTAAAATATTTCATCCATTCCCTCGGGTCTGCGCGGGAAAAGAAGTATAACTGCTATTACATTTCTAATATTATGGATTCATGGTTAAGACCAAGGTATTAACTATATTTAATGTTGTCTAATTCATTTTTCATACGCTTAAAAACAGTTATGGCCACACCATAAAACTTGGTATAAACTGTGTGAAAATACCATGTAAGACGATAAAATTAAATAAATTATCTCTTTATACTGCAACGAGACGATCTTGTGATGTCGTGTTTAGACAAACACGTTTCTCAACAGATAAGATCATTGTGATAATTAGGAAACCGAACACTAAGTGAATTGTGCAATTTATCTTTATCTATATATGTAAACTAGCAGTCCACCCCGGCTTCGCCCGTGGTACACACATAGCCTATGTCACTCGGGAATAGTGTAGCTTTCCAACGGTGAAAGATTTTTTTAAATCGGCCCAGTACTTTTTGAGCCTATTCATTACAAACATACAAAAATAGGTACAAATCTTTCCTCTTTATAATATTAGTGTAGATAATAATTTGAAGTAAGGCAAGCTACAGAGTTCAAGTAAATAAGTAAACATATAGAAAACTTGCCCCTAATTTATGAACCCACTTTTATACGAAATCGGTGCTGGGGCCTGCTTCGATCATGCTTGCTGTTAAAATTTGACACGAATGTTAAATAGGAAAGAAAAGATCATTTTAAGTATCATCTTCTTCTTCTCCCGAGCCTATTTCCTATATCTTTTGGGGTCGGCCCTCCTAGTCCTATTCCTCCATTTGAGCCGATGTTGTGTCTTATCTGGATTCAAGTCCATCGTCTTTATGTCTTTGGAAATGGTACCAAACCGGCCGGAGGGCGGCCTGGACCTCTCTTTGTACATTTTAAGTTTCATCAACTCTATTAATTGTTCACTATTTTCTGCCAGCTTTTTGATAGGTTCGTACGTAGGATGCTACTCCCCGCTTTTTCTTTTATTTGTTTTGAATAATTTTATATAGATTTTTCTTAAACTGGGGGTGTATTTATTCATCGTTCAATGAAAATTTTAATTAAATGAAACCTGGATATTTCTTTATAAATTAAATTTATTATTATCCCGTGACCAAAGGGCTGGAAATTATCTGGCACAAAGAATCAGCGTTGCCATACAACGTGGCAATGCTGCCAGCCTTTCGGTCACGCTGCCGAGGGGTAATATCTTAGTGGGAGTACAAGATTTGTATTTTTTTTTAGTTTTAGTTTTAGTTCTTATACTTTCCTCGTATTTTCTTCCTTCTACTTTTCATCTATCTTTCAAAATTAAATAGTCATCTTTGATGAATTGATCGTGCGTGGCGTACCAATAAATACGTTGCCTATGAATTTACTATACTTTTTAGGTATAAAAGTATTATTAAAAAATAACTCTTATTCTTTTGGTCAGATAGATTTACATTGTACCTATATCAAAGACTAAACACTAATTAGCTACTGATACAAACGGTCCGAGAGCCGTTAGAGTTCTTTGGGTAGATATTTGAGACAAGCTGAAAACTTGTCTTATAATACTCTAACTCAAAACTGCATACCTGACTGAGAATTAGCAGGGCTAAATCGAGCCACTATTCAAAGAACATTTTTGAAGTGAAAACTTCTTTAGCGGTTTCTTAACCGTAACTTCTTTAACTTTTTTGTAATGGGTAAAAAATGTTAAACTCGCGTCAGGACACGTGTTCTGATCGAAAATTCGTAAGACGGATGGAGAGTAAACACCCGGCGCGGCGTAGGAGAGGAAGTATCCCCCTCTTTTTTTACGGCGCGGTGAAAATGTATGCCTGCGCCTGCTGTTTCGTTTAGCTGAGAGATAAACTTTTTAATGTAATATAAATTGTCATGTTTGTGTACGATAGCGCAATAAATAAATATTGTATTCTACCACATAAATGATAGTACTTTTATACTGATAATTAAAGTAATTCGTGCAAAATTATTCCCTAACCATTCCAAAATATCAAAATGCACAACGTTAATATTCAAGTTTTCACTTCTGCCGGCACTCCTGGAGTGCAACCCTTCGTTTTTTTTTATAAAAATATCCTTGAGCCACTCTTTAATTTTTACAAGTTAAAATAGAATATTTAAGGAGTAAAAAAATATATAAGCCAGATCATTTAGTCGGATATTTAACTTTGTCAGATGAAAATGTAAGGTTTGATTTAGCCCCGCTACTTTTCAGCCAGGTCTGCAGTTCTGAGTTAGGGTATCATAAGAGAAGTATAAGACAAGTTTGTAGCCTGCCTCAAATACCTACCCGGTAACTAAGATTATTTACCAACTAAGATTGTTATAAGAAGAAAATGTACACAAAAAAAAAACAGATATATACATAAAGCATAAAGAGATAAACAGGCATCCCACCCGTATTAGAATACCAGAAGATGAATGGAAAGAAAGTAAGCAATATATGAGATGAGAGACAAAAAATAAGAAACTGTCATAAAAGAGCAAATGCTGTTTTCGCATTTGGTCTTTTATGCCAGTTTCTTTCTACTTCTATTATGCTGGAGGTAAGTAAGTAACACTTTATTGTACACCAATAATAAAGTATAAACAAAGACATTAAAATGTACAATGGGCAGTCTTATCGCTAAAAGCGATTTCTTCTAGACAACCGATGGTAGGAGAGAATATAAAGATTCGTTAGCTTAGATATATAGTTACATAGTTAGAGGTAGAAGTTAATTGGACTACAAGACCAGTATTAAAAAATACCTACCCAAAAATGTCTACCAGCTCTAGGAATAAAATGAAAAGGAGAAGACCAATTTTAAAGTCACTGTTACACATATGCCTCGGGGCAGCCTATGAGTAACATTGTATAACATAGCCTAAAGCCCCAGATGTTACATCACGTGACATTTAATTGTTGTTTGATTGTTTATTTTGATAGCAATTGTTAAATAGTAGCTTCGAGTATAACAATGACAGTTTAGAACTGCTGTCGATATTGATACGGTGTTTGGCTTATGCTGATTAGAATGTTCATTCATAGCGGAGCTGTAGGTAGAATTTTTATTTTTAAATCATCCATAGAACATGTCATGACATTGACAACAGTTTTCATTGATCAGCAAGAAACAATATTTATAAATTTTGCTATTAGGGGCAATCAACATATTACAGTGCCGTGTGGTTCCCGGCAGCGAAGAAAAGGACCACTCCAAGTCTTCCCGTGGATGTCGTAGAAGGCGACTTAGGAAACACAAGCTAAACAGGGCTTATAAACATTAATGAGACCTCTCCAACTCATCTGGCCAGCGTGCAGTGTATAGACTTAAATCCTCTGCTCTGGCTAATATATGGCTCTGGTAGTATAGGATCACATAGTAGACGTTCCGGTCAGGCACTTAAAACCACCCTCGCTAAATTTAAATCGTTCAAATCTATCCATCTAATGCAATGAACCCGCTTTTCATTTAAAAAACAGGTGAAAGCACATTTTCTTAAACAACTGCCAGATAGTTCTTAGTGTATGTAGTATATGTGAGTAGTATATCTTAGTATAATAATAGTGTGTATTATTTGTATGTAGTTTATGGTTTATTTTTACCACATTTCTTTTTGAGTTTTTGCACTACCCTTGTCTTTCTCAACATCACCCGCTTGGTTGACTGGTAGATAAGGCCTTAGGCTTTAAGTCCGCCATTACACTTGTATTTGTGTATGAAGTTAAATACATAAATAAATGAAACCAACAGACTTTGAGACAGATTGATATATTATACAAATAGATAGAGACATAAGCGTGAAACTTATACACATCTTTAACAAACCAAAAAGGTTATTAACATAGTGTTGACAATTTGACATGTGAAAGCTGGGACGCTTTTGGAAATCTATCAGTCATGAAATACTACAGTTGACAACATTCAAAAGCTAATTTATAACTGCTAGCGCCACATGCGGCCCGGTTTCATAACATCGATAAGATTATTAATATTACATTGCTTGACTATGAAATAAACGTAAATGGGTTGATTTGCACACCCTACATACGGAGGCGAACTTCTTATCTCTTGTTTGAGAAATATTATTTGGATGTGCGAGCATATGAAATTTTAGTTGAGAAATTTTAGCATCTAAAATAAGTGGTATGTGAACGAACATCAATTAAAGCAATGCAATTAAAAAAAATGTTTTTATAGTGGATTTTTCTTTCATGCTGGTCTGGGAGAAAAGAAAAAACATAGAATGTACCAGCTGCCTCTCTTCCCGCGTAGATCGTAAAAGCCGATCGAGATAATGGACAAGAATCTGAATCATATTAATAGGCAATGCGGTTAGCAACCCATCACTATTATTATGATTTTCCTTTTCCACCTTTATGCCCACCATCACGCTAAAAGTGACTGGTAGAGAATGCATTAGCGTTAAGTTCACCTTTTGTACCATTGTGTTTAATAAATATTTTAATAAATACATAAAAGTGACATGGGCCTTGCCGCCCTAGGTTCTGTCTGCCCTGTTAGGGATAAAGATGTGATAGTGTATCTGTATTTTCTCTCCCCTTAGCGCATTCCTTATTTGGGAGTACGAGGCCAAAAGCCACTTTTATCATGATACATACATATTATCACGCCTGTTTCCCACAGGGGCAGGCAGAGACTATGAACCTCCACTTGCTACGATCCTTACAGACCTCTTTCGGTTCATCTACACTCATCAGCCTCTTCATACATGCCCTTCTGTTACGGGTACTTCTTACATGATAGTGAGTGAAAAGGTGGAAAAGGAATCAAAATAGCGATGTTGCTAGCCGTATCGTCTCTCATTTTCGCCCATTCCCTCAACTGCTTTTGCGATCTGCGCGCGGGGAGAAAAGCAGCTGGTACATTTTAAGTTTTTTTCTTTTCTTCCAGACCAGCACGTTCCTTTTATTCAAAAAATTATAAGGGGCCTTCACTCCTTCGTTGCTCCAAGGCCTCCAGACTTCCAAATCCAGCCCTGTGTAAAGCAATGACCTTTACACAGGGCTGACTTCAGTACTGAAATTCTCTCTAGCTTTTTTTTAATTTCTAACTTTTTTTTTTCATGATACAACAGGGTCATAGCACCCAACGAGGTCGGCCTCATCACAATCAAGACAAAACGCGGAAGAAAGAGTTCTCATTTGCAATTACACAACTATGTGTACGACCGTTTAGAACACAATTGGACCCTAGAAGTGTTTCCATACACTTCTCACACCACCATACAATTACACAGCCTCAGGAATCATTTATAAGTATTCTAAATTATTTCTTGCTCTGGGAAATTGTTTTTTTTAGTAAAACCTTGTTGGTAGCCTTTGTTATTAGCCGATTGCAAAAATGTTACATATTGTAATGATGGGATCTTATCTTTACAAAGTACATGTTTGGCTAATTGGCTATAATATGAATTGAATGGACCAGAAAAACTTGTTCGTGTTTCAGGAAGTAGAATAGAGACTCACAGGTATACCTCTAATTATGTATAATTTCATAAGGGAATTTTTAAAATAGACGTCAATGATAAACTGCACATCTTATGGACAATAAAAACTGGTCAAGTGCAAGTAGTCGGACTCGTACATGAAGGGTTTTTTGTATGACGACCCACTTTAATTTTTAACTTTATCTTATTTTTAGTATTTATTGGTATAGTGGCCACAGTAGTACATAATCAGTGAAAATTTTAAGTGTCATGCTATTACCGGTTTAAGAGATAGAGCTCCGTGACAGACGGACGGAAATACAGCGGAGTCTCAATAATAGGGTCCCGTATCCACCTTTATATACGGAACCCTAGAAATTGCGTAAACTATAGTAGACAACTTAATTAGTTTGTTTTTAAACCAAAATAACAAAAAAAATATCATCCATGTTGCTGTTGCTGTACTTATCTTTTTTGTGACCGTCACAAGGTCGGTTTTTAGTTTTAATAATTATAACAGAAAAAAATATTTTTCCTCGCTAGCGATAAAATAAATAACAATCATTTTTTTAACAAAGACATCCCACTTGAGAAACTTTAACCTCGGATACGGGATAATATTTGTGTTGGATCATCACACATCAGTAATTGTTAATTATATATTTAACTTTATATTTCCTATCCTATAGATTTACCATTATATTTCCGGTACTGAAGTACACTTTCGTTTGTATTGTTATTCAACAGACATCTAACTTTCTTGATACGTAATAGACATCTGCCTATGAATAAATAGTAACCAGAATCAAACGTATCGTTTGCCAGCTTTACTGTCTTGATTGTCTTTGGAATCTCCATAAGATTTTAATGAACGTTTGTTTAGTTATAACATTAGTAATAACATGTTTAAATAAAATGTTCTTTTATATTTAAATATAAGTATGTAAGTAATTATTTCCTGATTCAAAATTTTACATTAGAGCTGATTTAACTTCAAACAGAAAAGACACAGTAGAACAGTCTCTTGAGTCTTTCATCTTTGAATATGAATTCGCATTCAATAGGCACAAATGTCTTATTTTCTTGTTATTTTTTATTGTTAGGCAAAAGCCCTTTATTTTCATCTTTCGCGGTCCCTAGACGTAATCTGCCATTCCTTTCAAACTGTGTAAGGTCCGCCCATCTCTTCCTTGGTATTCGTCTCTTTCTTTGACCGTCCGGAGTTCAGTTAATGGTAATATAATATGTTTTCTTGACCCTAAAAAAAATTCTATTTGTAGGCATACAGTTCTTTAATGCTTGACGATTCATGGCTTTACAGAGTAATCTGATTGAGATATAGCAAGTTCTAAACAATTTCTTATAAAACTAAGTCCTTATCAATGTATCCGTGACAGCCATTAGTAAGTTCTGCCGTTCGAATCATCCGAGAGTACACAAAGATAACAAACATGGCTGAGTTGTCCACCGAGTTAAGAATAAATAGGGTTATAGGTACCAAGCTAATCGCTAACCTCATTATTCAAACCACTATTTAGAAAGGCAATTTAAAAAGAAGAAAGATACCAGTTTAAACACCTATCTATATTTAAGAGCTCTTGTCGGTGGAGTGTTCTCTTCCATTTGCCTCTCTCATCCGCCAGCTGTTTTACTTCGCTGTACGACACGTCGTTCATCTTCTCTTTTATCTGTTTCGTGCAGCTATTCCTTGGTCTTCCTGGTCCTCTTTTCCCTTCTAGCTTTCCTTCAATAATAGTCTTTATGAAATCGTCGTGTCGTAGCAGATTACCTAACATCTTTCCTCGTCTTTTCTCTATTATATCTAGAATGCACCTATTCTCTCTTTCTCTTTTAAGGACCTCTTTATTTGTAATTTTTTCAATCCATTCCATCCTACCTACGCCAGCACAACATTTCAAAGCTTCTTTCTAGTTTTTCCTTTTTTGAGTCAAATTCCATGCCTCGCAGCCATATAACGCTATGGTCCAGTTTACATAGGTGTTGGTATATTTGCTACAAACAAATACGAACTATGGCATTGACCATCTCTATTTTTGCATCTAGATCGAAGTTATGTACTCGGTAAAGGTGCAAAACTTAACCTACTACAAGCCCAAAGGTGTCAACTACTGGTTACTAGCAAGGTGGTAGTCGATAATGGCCGCTTCCGACGGCATCCTCAATAAAACATGTGCGGACCACGATCTAGTCTAGCCGGTCAATTAATTAAACGGAACGTCGTAGTTCGAGAAGCGGTGGTCGAATAATGTTAGTGTAATTAGTGAGTTAATCGGACAATGTGAATTTAAGTACCTCGAATTGTATTGGCATTCTTATACCATCTTATTCTGAAACGCAGTCTTGCTTTGTTACTAGGTTTAAACCATTATTCGCCAAATTCAAGTTGACTCTAATAAAACGATACTAGGTATCTTATCTTCTCAATGTCAACTTGGTTTGAGCAGATATTTATTTTTATTAACATAGGAATGTGATGTTATACCTAGTATTAAACTAAAACATTTACAAATAGCTTTACAATCACAATACAATTCTTACTATATACTTATAGACAAAAAGTAAATTGTAGACCTAACGACGCTGCGACGTTGGCTACATACATTATATCACGTATGTCTTAATTGTACAAAGCTAATCCACGTTCAAAAGCGAACTAATATATGATCAATCAATTAGTCTTCATCAAACGAATTCACAACACATTTTCTGTAGGCTCCTTGTAAAAGGCTATAATATCTCTGTAAGATAATTTATCATTATAAAGGTTTATAACCATTTCAATAATATAGTTAGTTTTATAATAATACGGATAAAGAAAAAATTAGAATATGCTTCTCTTCCCGTACAGATCATAGAAGCCGATCGAGGGAATGGGCAAGAGAACCATGTCGCTAGGCGACGCGACTAGCAACTCATCACTATTCTAATTCCTTTCTTCCACCTTCACGCCCACCATCATGCTAAACGAGGCCTTTGGGTCCAGAAGGAAATTTTGACTTTCTGTCTATCCCAGTAGGAAGTAATTTTTTTTGAAAAAAAACCATTGTATTATATTTCATCACAAATGTAAAAAGCCTTTTTATTACAGGGTTGACTGCAGTGGAGACTAAAAAAAATATGATGATATCGGTATACGGTTCCTATAGCCACCTTCCGGCTCCATCATCAGATCAGCTTTTTGTCATATTATTATTGCAATGTCTTCTGATTTATATTAGCACACAAAATTTCATTACAATCAGAAACTGGAAAGTAGCTCAAATTTAACTTGCAAGATTTGATACAAAAACAAAACAGAGCAAGGTAAATAGAATTACAAGCTTGTAATAAGACGTAATAATGTATCTTTATCCTTCAATATAAGATTCCTATATCCTCATATCCTTCTCTCTATATCTCTATATATATCCTCTCCTCGCGTACACAACCATCAAATAAACCTATATTCTCCTTCTCATTGAAGCACAGGTCTAAAATCTAGATATGCGTTAAACAGATTTACATATCGAGCCACCCATGGCATGGCGCCTCGTCCGACCATACCAGGCTGTTATCCAGGACGAATGACTATTCAATCAGCAGATCTGCATCATTCTCACACGACCCTGGATAACCTGACAATGCCAATGCAAATACCTAATTAACTTACCTCATCTGACTTTCTATCATTCGGAGAAATGTAATTATATGCTATGGTTGGGTCGATGTGTTCTGTTCATGTCAAGTGTGGTGATGGCTTGAGCATTTTAATTGCTGTAAATTGTTGATAAGTTATAATCACGTTGTATTTAATTGTCCAAGTAATTTAGAGAAATAACGCTAAGATAATATAAGATGCGTTATTAAATTGTTTCGAATAAAGCCGCTGACATTTGCGTTTAAACCTCATTGCGATCTTTTAGAGTTCCGAAGTCCCATACAAGGAACTCTTATAGTTTTGGTATGTCCGTCTGTCCGTCCGCGGCTTAACTCAGAGACTGTTTGTATAAGAAATCTGTAATATTGCATGGGGCATCATATTTTTACGTAAGCTGACAAAGTGGTAAAATAAAATGTAGAAAAAAGATGGGGATGGTGATGCGCATCGTTAGAAAGGTCTCTTCCCCCCTATAAAGGCAAAATTTTTGATTTAAAAAATCTTTTAAAATCGTAATAATGTGTATGTATTGAACTTTAAAAAAAAACTATTAAGGCTGGGGTAGTTTTGTTACAGCCGCTTGTAATAAAATATACCCATTTGAAAAATTTCCTACAAAATGTATTCGTTAGAAAACCATTACTAAGATCAAGTTGTGACTTGTTCAAAATGTAATAAACATGTAATGTAATATGAAGTCCCCATATTGTAACGTGTAACTTCGGAACTCTACTCTGAGCGTGGAGCGACACGCACTTGGCCAGTTATTATTTTCGTTGTATTGGCCAACCTTTATGTCACATACTTTGTGATAAAGTAATCTTTTCTTTGTACGTGTTACTTATCTACATTTAGAACGATAGAAAATTTTGTATTATGTATAGACATGTTTACTTACATATATTTCTCTAAATGTAATTGCATTTGTATGCAGGTGACAACACCTGCATCCAAATGCAATTGAATTTAAAAGAGGACCAACTTATGAGCTCATTTTTAGGGTTCCGTACCCAAAGACGTCAAACGGGACCCTATTACTGAGACTCCGCTGTCTGTCCGTCTATCACAAGGATCTATCTCTTGAATCGTAATAGCTACACACACTTAAAATTTTCACCGATTATGTATTAGTGTGGCCGCTATAACAACAAATACTAAAAATAAGTGAATGTTAAAAATTAAAGGGGGTCATACAAGAAACGTGTTTCTTTAGCGTTTCAAAACATTGTACGGAGGTACGGAACCCTTCATGTACAAATCCGACTCGCACGCCCGATTTATTTTTTTAGAAAAAGTAGAACATATTTTTATCATATTTTATTTTAAAAAAATCGAGTCTATTTTGTTTTATATATGACTAGCTTTTTCCCGCGGCTTCGCTCGCGTATCCCACGGGAACATTACTTTTTTCCGGGATGAAAGGTACCCTATGTTACTTCTAGTACCTCCCAGGATATGTGTACAAAGTTTCATGATGATTCGTCAAGTAGTTTTTGCGTGAAAAGGTAACAAACATCCACGCTTTCACATTTATAATATTAGTAAGGAAGTAAGGATTTGCTCATAAGTATTTTGCACAAAATATTTAAAGAACGTAATAACTCTATGCCAATTACCAGAGAGAAAGCAGTACCGCAAATGGCAGTATTTATGCCGTATTTTGTAGCCATTCAACTCACCACATTTAAATGGTGCAGTGCGTCTGCGAGAACCATTAAATAGTTATAAATCTTACGTTAAACTGAGTTTAATTGCAAAGTCAAGAGTGCTTTATGGGATTTTGCGTATCTTATGATTTCTGCCTGATGGAAGTAATTCTTGTTAGTAATAGGGTATTACACCCATTCTTGAAAAGTATCTCAATTAGATTCGGTAGTGCTAATAATAAAAAAATATTTAATTGTTGTTAATAATAATGGATTTTTGTATTAAGAATTACAAGCAAGTATAGATTTTAAACGCTTAAAGGATTCTAAGTCGAGTCGAAGACTAAAATTCAAATACGTGAAAACTTAAAATGTTCTCGATCAGAAGGAGGCCACAGCTACAATCTGTGTACTGCATCAAGTCAGCCATTGAACAGCTTTGCTGCAGCAAAACTCTGACAGAAAAATCTGAGCGCTAATACTCAGTTATCAGATTGGCATTCATCATTCATGTGTGGCCACTACACTAATGGAGTAGAAAATAAAATGTTCAATTAATAATCATTAAAGCGTACACAATCATCAAATAAACATTTTCATATGCAACAGTCAAATGTCAAACGTCCAATTTTACACCGAATTGCCGATTGCGACATATGCATTATACTCACTTCACACTTGCACTTACATGTAATCGTTTTATCTGCTTTACCATTTCGTACCGTTTACTGCGTATTAAATTTATATGATCGATTATATAGTAATTTATATACCGTATTTACTTTTAAATTATTGTTAAATGTTTGTTAGGAAAGGTTCTTTTTACGAAATTGTGTAACCAAATGCGTTTACTAACGATAAGTCGATTCAAAACTAGGTGCTAAAACTAGAAATTTTTCTGAAGTTTTGTAAATGTTTGACAAAATTAATTATCATAAGATTTGAATTACACATGATAATGTATATATTTGAAGTAGGTATATACCTTATCCTCTGTACCAATTTTTTTTATAAATATTAATTTTGACATTTCTATAAACATTTTATATTACATAATATCTATATACAATGTGGAAGGGACATACCCGTAATAAATCGAATCACTGGCTATACTAGATCACTAATGCATTACGAAATTTAAATAACAGTCTTCTTCTTATTTAAGAGCTTATTGGCTCTTGTCGGTGGAGTATGCGCCAAACTTCTCGGTTCTCTGCCTTACTTTTTAGTGCTTGATACAACATGACCCCTGCTTTTTCTTTCAGTTGGTCTACATAGCTCTTTCTTGGTCGTCCTGGACCTCTTCAAATAACAGTCAAAAAACCAAAAAAAAAATTGACATTCCCATACAAATCGCCCGGGCGGCCGCACGATTGTTTATGGAGATGCCGAAATTTTTTTTTGTTTTTTGTCTGTTATTTCAATTTCATTATACTATATTGATCTAGTATAGACCGTGGTTTGATTTATTACGGGTATGTCCCTTCCACGTTGAATATGCATAGAGCAGAAAATTAATCGATTTTTTTTCTGAACATTCATTAATTTTAAATAACGAAATAAGAAATTTATTTGAGTACTTTACTGCATCTTTAATGCCTAAAAATCCTATAAAAATATAAATTAATTGACCTCATATTGGTAAGGAAGGCAATCTTGAAAAGAAATTATTAAGATGTTTCTAAAAAACTTACAACTGAAACCAGATGAGTTAATCTCCAACATTTAACGATGAGAAATTCCAGAAAACTATAAAAGAAGTAAACCTAATGCAGATTAGTTTTCTGGTTAGACAAGTTTATTTTTAACCACAGAAAAGCCGACAGGATGTTAAGTAATAACTTAACTGCAAGTCATGGTGGGATGCTGAGTAAAGTCATTAGTATCGGTCACAAATACTGTTTCTTATCCTGAGGTCCCTGGGGATGCAGATGCTGCGTGTTTACGAACGATGTATTACCATCTATTAACATTCCCTTTTTAGGGTTCCGTACCCAAAGGGTAAAAACGGGACCCTATTACTAAGACTCCACTGTCCGTCCATCCGTTTGTCTGTCACCAGGCTTATGAAGCGTGATAGCTAGACAGTTGAAATTTTCACTGATGATGTATTTCTGTTTCCACTATAACAACATATACTAAAAACAGAATAAAATAAAGATTTCAGTGGGACTCGCTCTTAGCCGGTTTTTTTTACATCTAGAGTTAATACATATCCTACTTGACATTACACAACGGCCTTAGGAGCAGTTAAGTCCACTATTCTGAACAACTTTTTCTAATAAATCGAATTAAAAATATTTTGTGTGCGTTAAAGTCGCCTTTTGTATTCGAACATTTATCTCTATACATGTGTATCTCATTTGTTTAATTGTGTGCAATAAAAAGTAAAAAATAAATAAATGAATGTATACCGAAATGCGAAATAAATGAGGTTCCTTTGCAAAGTTATTTTTTTACGTATATACGTATTTTAATATATGTTCAAAAACTTTTATAGCATGATTGCTATTAATAAATCTTAATTGATTTATTGCAAATTACCACTATCATTTTTATTCCTATCGATTTCACCATCGCAGTAAATTGAGTATAAAGTTTTATAGAATTAGTTCTTACTTACCTATAGGTACACAGTTACACAGAACCCCATGATCCGTATTCCTGATACGTGTCACACAGATCACATATCCCTGGTTTTATGCTCGTTATCACAGTCTTAGATAAAAGTAATTTATACTCCTGTAAGTGGTTTGGTTACTCCTTAACAAGTAACAATCTTGCTACTGGTTCTATATGAAGGACCAAGATGCCAATGATAAAATAACCATATCTACTTACGTACAATTTCCCATCATTAAAGCATCAGTTCTAATAGCTTGGAAATTTACCTGAAACAAAAAAATATAAATGTTATATTTTGTGTTTTTAAGAGTAAAGGGTAAGGCCTAAAAAGCGCTGGCGAGACGATCTTGACGCATTTCAAAATTGTTTACACGGAAAAGGAACAAGTGGAAAAAGATGGGAGAGACCTTTGCCCAACAATGGGACAACTAAGGTTATAAAAAAAAGAGTAAAGGGTACCAAATAAGTTGATAGACCTCGCTGATTTGTGGAAAAAACGGACCGAAATTTCACATGACACCACTCATAACACAGATTATACAACAATGGGTGGCGCTATCTTTTCAGGTCCTCTTACTGAGTTGTTGATGGATTTAGCTTGTTCGTTTGCCGCCCTATAACATAAAAAATAGCAATATTTAGCTCTATTTTTAAAATACTAGATATAGAGAAAAAGTTTGATTCACTATCATGAAAAACTTCGCCATGAGTGAGACTCGAACTCACGCCCCTCACATCAGTACTATCAGTGCACTTCCAATTGTGCTACCGTGACTTCGAATCACCCCGAAGAATTTCCTCAGCATGCGTATTTTTTCATTACTACCCACTATTTAAAAGTGTGGTTTCAATTGATATTATATGAATTAAAAGTCGATTAAAGTAAATAAAGCTTTATTTTAATCATTGATTTATACTCGGAACAATATCTAAATTATTGTTTTCTTTTCTAACGGAGTAGACAAAGCCGCGAGACCCAAAAGCTAATCGTGATGATGAGGTGACAGGAAATTAAAATAGTGTCAGCAAAACCTAATTATTAAGAGGCGTCAGCATAAACTGACACTCTTAGTAATTTGGCATCGTTTACAGGTCACACATTATTATAGAGCACATATCGACAAGTCAACAGGTCATCGGGCCAGTGACAATGGGAACTAAACAATACATATTCAATTCGCTGCAGTCCTTCTCTGGCTAATTGTAAGCAAAACGGACGTAAATCAGGTCAATGAAGTTTATTTGGCGTTAATGACTACTCCAAATAATTTCGATCCTCAAAGTATAGTCCTCAATGTATTTTTTTTACAGTAACAGAACAGGTTGGAACAACTTAGACTAAGTCAATCTGAAAAACTGAAAAACTTCGATGGGGTTGCGTCGTTTTATTACAGGGTTTGCTTACGGCACCTTCCGGCTCCATCATCAGATCAGCTTCTTGTTATAATCATATTGCATTGTCATCTGATTAACATTAGCATACAAAATTTTTTATGAATCGGAAACCGGGAAGTGGCTCAAATTTAACTTGCAAAATTTGTCCCATACACATGAACAACAAACAGGGCAATCTTGTGAAAACAAAATGATACAAGAGAGCTCATAAAGCATGTTGGGTATGTAAAGCCAGGCCTGTGTCACTCCCCGTTTAGGTATCGAAAATGTACCTACATTATTACTATGCGCGCAGGCGGCCCCTCCGGTTGGTAAATTCAGTTATACGAATCGCTTGTCCAGAGTAATAAGAATGAAATTGGCTTGCAATGGATGTCTAGGTATTTATACGAAAAGGTGCTGAGTTCTGACGTGAGCTAAATTAAACCATATCGCTAGCCATGTTGAGTAGATATTTCTTTGAATTTATTTGCTGAGTGAGACTTCTGTACGTTAGTATTATTTATTCTGTGGTAAAGCGTAGAAATTATTATAATTTCTCTAAGGTTGCAAAAATTAATTAGGTCCCATTCTAATCAAGTCCTTTGATCTTTTATCGCCTCATATTGTAGAGTCCTTCCCACATCCTAGGCTAACCCAGATACACCTATAAACAGATATACTAAGTTATGTTAATTAATGTGTGTTCTGACTAACTGTGGGCGAGATAAGTCATGGCAAGTCAGATTTTGCTGGCTTATTTTCATCATCATATTAATTAAAATTAATAAAAATATTTATATCAAATGTCAACATGCTAATTTGATTAGTGAATGGTTGGGTAGGTACCTGGTATATAAAGGGTCCTTCATACAGCCTTAATTCCGTATACATTGATAAGTCTATTATAGTCCTATTATATTGTACGTGAGGGTCAAACGATGAGCGATAGTGAGAAATTAGTTGAAATTTCATTAACAAATATTTTTTTTATTTATTTGAAAGAAACTGACTAAAGTACTATAGTTAACGGCATTCTATGAGTATTACTGTGTAGCATTGATAGATTAAGTCTCTAATTGATTTACACAACAAATCGTACATATTTGATAGTTAAATTGCCGATGCTTCGGTGAATTACTGAGATGAAGGCTGCAAATCACAATTTAAATACAAGGTTTATTGAGATAAATATGGATTTATTCATTTCAATAAATAACACATGTCGAAGTTTTTTGATAGATTGTGCAATATGTTTTCATTTTGAAGCAAATTAATATGAATTATACTGTTGATTTCAATTAAACTCGTATGAGGTTTTGCCATTCATTTTTTTGCATTCACGACATTATTTTTGGGTAGTATTTAAACGCAAATCAAAATTACTGATTGCACAGCAAAATACTCAACTGAAAATATTACTAAACAAACTGCAATTTATATTTGTGGCGCAGTAAAATGGATAGAACTTTCCTAGCACTCGCCGGCCGCTGCCGCGGCACGCTCGCTTCGCTCGCTCGGCTCGTGCGTGTGTTGTTCGCAGTTCTAACATAACCTAACCTATAGGTTTGCCCTAACCTAATAAATTTGATGTGCAGTCAGTATTTATTTGCTGTGCAATCAGTACTTATGATAAGATTGTTGATTTATTTGATGTAAAAAAGTATATAAATGATGAGATTAAATTGATGGGTGATTATTTATTAGATGTGCAATTAATAATATCCCATTATTTTTTAGCTAATATTATAGAATTAATTTAAATCACATGGTAACTTTTCATCCACAAGCTAAATTTTTGGAGCAAGTTCAATCCATTATCATCATAATCAGGTTATTTTTAGTCTTCACTGCAGAACCACGACCCTCTCTGTACCATACTCGGTCAGAGGATTTGGCCTACTATATATACGCTCTCCACGCTGGCCAGACTCACTGATGTTTATAATTAAGCTTTGTTTAGCTTGTGTTTCCTAAGTCGCCTTCTACGACATGCACGGGAAGACTTGGCACTCCAAGGACCTATTCTACTCGGCCGAAACCACATGACTCAGTCCATTATACTGAATTACTTTTCATAAAAATGACTATTGAAAATGGAAAAATATATTTATCCTCCCAAAGAAAACCCTGGTCGAGCCCTGATTTGTATAGAAGGATTAATTTTATTTTTGTTTTTTTAGTTAATTATTTTTATTAAAAGGTACTTCAATATCACAGACTAACTTGCTCCAAAAATTTTAATTGTAGTTAATAGTCACTCTGTTTTTTTTAATACAACTGAGTAGGCAAATATCCTAAAAATAAAGAGGAACTAAGTAAGCAAAGAAGGATACGCACCATCTCTTCATCTACTGATGAGAGGTTGCCATAATCTATAGGTACTCCAGAAGCTCAATGTCTACGAAGGAGAAATCTTTTCTCTCTATCAAGATCCTAACGCTGTAGCTTTGCAGGAAAACCATGACAAAGAGCTCGTTTCACAACATAGTATATACGCAATACAAAATCTTATGAACGTTATGTATGCAACAACACTTAGAAATTACCTTGAGAAATCTATTAGAAATTAAATAGCGCCACCACTGAAGTTTTATGGCTTCCTGTAAATCAGTTCCAGTCAAGCTTGACACTTCAAATAGGCAACTTCAAAATTCAGATTTTTGTAATTACGTACTTAAATTTATAATCCTTGCTTTTAATTTACATAAATATATGCAACACCTTAATTTACGAGAAAATAACATTAAATCTCAAAATTTGATAATAGGCGATGCAGCTAACAACGCATTAGATTTCCTTTTTCGAAATCCACGCTTACTATCACGCTTAACGTGGCCTTTGGGTCTGACTGCTCCGGGCTATGTCTACCCTGTTAGGGATAAAAACAGTGATTGTGTATGTAATATTAACATTTATAAAAATTCTTTCATAATTACGTTTTAGAATAAATACCAAATCACGTATAAAAGCCGTGAGACTTTGTAAGACGACTCGGAACTAAATACCAATGTCTCTTCCGAATCAAGTCAAGCGAATGACTGAGCATAGCAAATACAACAAATAAAACCAAAAGTCAATGACGCAACAGATAATCGGACAATTAGATCAATAGATAATAGAAATCAAACGAAAGTCACTCCTTACACGGCGTGCTACGGGCTATGAAAGCTGCCGACCGACTGGGCCCATTTATATGTATGGATTGATATGCAATCAGGTGCGATGACCATAATGAGTGACAATAGCAATAGCATGATAATTTAAACATTTGGTAACCTAGTGCAAAATTTACGAGTCAACAATTGAACGATGTTCCTTTCTTTTTTATGTAACTAGTGAGGTATAGCTTTGGTTTAGTCATAACTAAGCAATAGTTGAGTTTGACGACCTCCGTGGCGTAATGCTTAAGTCCATCACTACTGAGGTTCGATTCCCAGCCAGGGCAAGATGGAAAATGGTCTTTTTAAAACTGTCCTGGGGCTTGGGTGTTTATATAATGTATTTATTATAAAATATTGTATCGTTGTGTTAGTATCCCATAATAAGATTTTAAACTTACTTTGGGGCTAGCTCAATCAGTGTGATTTGTCCTTATATTTGTTATTTCAATTGTCGCTTCTTGATCCCGTCCAAGAAGTAGCGTTCAATGAATCTGTGGGCATGATGGTGCAGTAGGCAAACTCCAGTCCATTATATAAGACTTTGTTGATAAGTTCATAACATGATCCAAGTTGTGAACAAGTGCGACCCGCCTTTCCTTAATTTTACCACCGTGTGCCAAAGAGCCATAGAAATAATTTAACCCCACAATGCTTTGCAAAAGGCAAAGCATTGTGAGGTTAAATTATTAAAAATCGATTTCTAAATCCCTAATTGACCAAGCGAGCTAAGCGTCTTAGTTTTGACATGGGCCAAAAATGGTTTTTGTCCGTCTGTCTGTTTTCGCTTACAGGAATTTTTCAACCGATTTTGACGTAAATTGGCTCACAAGTTCCTTGACTTATGTCATTTTTTTTGTTAAAAGGGTGGGAAGTTTGCTGTAGCGTTATATATGGATGAATTTCCCTGAAATGGCTTTGCAAAGCCAGGGAAAAGGGGAAAGTGTTGGTTATTGCATGGTTACAAGAGTTCGCGAGGTCTATTGTTCTCACAGAACTACTGGTAGGTATATGGACCACCAAACAGCAATAACGAACTTACACAACCCAATATCTGTCATGTGCACATCGTACAACGATGTTAATCTTGATGGTTTTGATATCTTTTGACTAAGTTACGGACAATTCCGCAATTTTGTTCATAAGTAATGCCCATAGGATTGTTTTAAATGCCATGATATATATTAACTGTAACCCAATTATTATAATATTCTGTTAAATTAAGAACTTAGTAATTTGAGTACTTCTTTATCATTGTTAATCAGACTCACATTAGTAGATCATGCTGTGTACACAAAGTTTTGGACTATTTTACTAGATCGAAATAAATAGATGTATTTATTAGATAATGTTAGTTGTAATGCAACTTTGTAAAATGTCTGTTTTGTGTGCCTAATAAAGTAAAATAAAATAACACTACCCGATTCAGCTGGTGTAGATATGACTTGGTGTGACTAGACCTACGTCATTTTTAATGTTAAATTAAAGAGCCAATCAAGTCATTTAATTAGGTCTAATAGTCTGATCGGCCTTGAGACTACCGATCATCAACCCACAAAAACTTGATTTATGATGGTTGAACACAATTGAACCAGGATGAGTCTTATCGCTCAATATGGCGAGGTTCTTATATGGAAACTGGGTTTGGTAGCTCTAAAATTCGCAAGACGGGTCTAGAATATATGTATTGGTGTTCGACTAAAACAGTGTACACGCGCGAAAAAAATTCCACGTGGAATGACCGTGAAATAACAAATACACGCAATTAATACTATCACATCCTTATCCGGGGAAATCGAAAACGCTAAAAAGATTGCTAGTCCAACGCCATAGCCTGAAATTACGTACCTACATTTCTGAAACCATCATATCGACGAGTAGCTTTTTGCGGTGTAGTTTGACAAAAAAATCGTCGAATCAAAGATGCACAAGGGACCACGTACGAGTATGCTATTTTAAGTATTTCATAGTGTGCTATTTTAAGACAGTGACTTTAAGTAGTAAGAACTGATTTACATTATGAAATGCAATAAATGAATTGAATTGTCTCAGAAGACCAACACTGGTTTGCGTCCAAAAATCTGTAAACTCTCCAGAAAACAAATTGCAATCTTAGCCAATTATACAATGGGCAGCATGTAGTAGGTACTTGTATGTAGTATATTATTACTCTGTGGTTATACCATCATTGCAAATCAGCGAAGGTGAAATCCGTTATCAAAAAATGGTTGCCTGTAAAGTCGGTTTTACGGGCGAAGATTTTACGTGACAACGTCTACAGACCGATCATAGTTGAGTGGGAGAGAGACGCAAGGCATTCGGCGGGCCTCTCTCTCGTTCGGTGACTCATCGTAACGTTACCGAGCGTTACACTTTTTCATAAGTGACTCCCAGCCGCAACCTAATTTAAGACGTTGTCACGTCAAAAAAAACAGTGGCACTTCGGGAGTGCCGACAGAAGTGAAAACTTCAACTATGTGGTGTCGGTTACAGCAACAGTGTCGCGAGTTCAATGGTTTTTTCCCATCACGAAAAATTCCCAGTACGCCTAAAAAAGTTTTCACTTCAAAAAATGTATCCCGGCAATTTATGTAAATTAATAAAAAAGTAGCGTCTAGGGGACACCCGGGTTTGAACCGGGGACCTCTCGATCTGCAGTCGAATGCTCTACCACTGAGCTATATCCCCGATAAATAAGCGGCTAAAAATACCGATTCAATGATAAGTAGGACCCTACTCTCTTTTGAACTTACATTTAACTTTGGAAGTCCCTTCTTTTTAAAAATATCAACAGTATTTGGATTTTTGTGGATGATCTACGAGGAATACATCAATCGTAGTCTACCTGGAAATTATTGATGAACACTAAGGATTTCAGGACCCAGTATTGTATGATTTATAAATGAATCAGAAAAATCACGAAGTGGCCAATCAGGTCATTGACCACGTACGTAACACAATAGATAAAACATGACCAGATAGATAAGTACCATTTATGTGAATGAGTGTCCGATTCAATATTATTTTGTATATTTTGTTGTTATACTTTCCACTTGAATCAAAAATTAGAGTGAGTCCATCAGAATATATAGTACCAAAGTAACTACACATCGCTTTTTTTCCGTTCGGTATCCGGAACCAAGGTTTTCTGATAAATGCAAGGACCGCTACACACATGTGAATCAAATTCCTGACCCTACAGAATTTTTTCCGGTTTGGATAAAAGCAGTATATCTATCCAATTTCCACTACAACGCACTAACTCAGTAATTTTGGATTCTGAATGTATCTTGCGAACCTTAGTATGTACAACCAACAACACATCGAGTTACTCTAACTCATTGCAACAACGCCTCTATTGCTGCTGCATAAAGGTGCATGAGGGTAACTTGTCCTGCTGTTGACTGTACTTTCACACAGTATTTTCACTAGCAGTTAGAAACCCGAGGGAGAAACCGGCGAGGATGCGGCGTGAAAGTACGGGAATTAATTTTAAATTAGTCGCAGCGTTGTCGGATGGAAATTGAAACTATAATCGCGACGAGATCTACTGTCGCAGCTGGTTTCACGGTGTTTGTATTATTATTATTTATCAAACGATTGTATAATACTTTAATTTGCTTTGCAGAAAGCGCACCCCGGGCTCCGATCCGAAACTTCACAGCTGATGTCATCAGCTGTGTCGTTTCAAAGCCTGGGATCAGAGAAGCTAGTCTGGGAGAAAGGAAAAAACTCAGAATTTACCAGCTGTTTCTCTTCCCACGAAGGTCATAAAAGCCGATCGACGGAATGGGTGAAAATGTAAATCGCGTTAATAGGCGATGCGGCTAGCAACCCTCACTATTTTGATTCATTTTTGCCACCATCTTGCCCACCATCACGCTAATAGTGGTATTCGGGATTTGCGGCCCTGGGAGAGCCCAGGGCCACAACGAGAGGGCAGGGCGTGCTGGCAGACAGAGGTCTGCTTAGAACCGCAAGACTCAAAATGCTATTTCTGCCCCATTAGAGATAAGACGTGACGGTGTACATATCAGTATCATCAGTTTTAATATTTGAATTTAATATTGTGAGCCTCTATAACATGCAATAGCTTACCTTTCTTAAGTAACTGGCTGGCTGTATCTAAGAGATACATCGCATCGCGATGTATCTCTTAGATTTCGTTAAACACCGTAATCCTACAGTCACGCACCAACATCATACCAAAACTAGAAGCCCGCTGCGTCCCATTAAGATGCAAGTTAGGCCAAATTAGTCTGCAGATACGGAGATACCATCAGTCAGGATTCCGTGGGTGAACGTACGATTACAGTATATTTCCGTTAAGAGGGCGCCTGATGTCAATAATCTAAAGTTTGCTCCCGCTTCCACGTACACAAATTTACTCTAGCCGAAGCGAGACAGCGAGCCATGCGGGGCGTTGGAAATCGCGGTGAATATATAATATAGGCGAACATACAGACGAACAAAAGCATTTTTAACCGACTTAAAAAAAGGAGGAGGTTATCAATTCGCCTATTTTATATATATATTTGTTACGCGATATCTTCGCCTATTGTGAACCGATTTTGATAATTCTTTTTTTATTTGAAAGCCATTACTACCAAGTTGGTCCCATTTTAATTTGGAAGATATGATGAAGAACTTTGGAGATATGGAAGAAACTCCAAAAAAAAATTGAAGTCGGTTGTTTTTTTTTGTTAATAATTTAATTATTGCCCACCGTATTACCATAGATAGTATAATAAGTAAGCTATATTGATAATCAATGCTCTTAGCAAATTTTTATATATTTTTCCTTATACTTATTACGAACGGATCGTGATCTTGCTCTAGATCTATTGGATGCTTATGAAAACATTCATACATTATAACGAATAACAAGTACACATAGAAAGACATTCACTATTGAATTATTCACACATCACGAAGTCAATTACAATGACAACAGCTGTTAAAAGAAGTGCATCTGTCGGCATTACGAAGCACCAGGCCAAGGTTCGATGAAGGCCACGATCATTGGACCAAGAAGATCTAAATGGAACCGACGAAATGAGGCGACGCGGGACGGCTTGAGCAGGAACTTGGCAGCTCTTATTTCTTTCAGGTTTTAGCGGCTACAACTAATTCCTGCAGCTTCATTAATAACACTTTGATAGCAATTGAAATTAAAGCAAAACAAAATATATCTGAGTTAATCTTTATCCGTATTTTTTTAATTACGAATAAAAAGAGTTACTATGTCTGACAATGTCGACTCTTTTGCCATCCCGCTGTTTTGGTTCCTTTGGAAAACTTAATCACATCAACGAGCTGAGTCAACTCTTCAAAAATGTATATTTTTTTAAAATGATATAGGTATTCTTATTTTCTTCTTGTATACTTTTCAATTTTGTTTACACATTCTGTAGCGCCACCCAAAAGTATTTTTATACTTGATCCAATGGTGAAGCAGAGAACGCCTTATAGCGTTAATTCCGCCATTTGTACACTTTTTAAATGCAATTAAGTTTAAATAAATAAATTTATCAG
Source organism: Acrobasis repandana (assembly GCA_963576875.1). Taxonomy (NCBI): domain Eukaryota; kingdom Metazoa; phylum Arthropoda; class Insecta; order Lepidoptera; family Pyralidae; genus Acrobasis; species Acrobasis repandana. Next base: position 3,835,375 of record OY756223.1, on the reverse strand, counting down.
ACAGCCACCATTACGACGACAGTATAGGGTCATCGAAATATCTCGTTATACTAATAATACATGTATCGGCCGTACATTGACCATTGTCAATACTACATTTAGTATACCCGTTTATACTTCTTGTCCATTTAAAAGCCAGACTGCTGTCGGTGTCATCGCATTAAAAGAGACACACACAATGACACCCTTATCTATACAATTTTTTTAGTCTAGAGCTAGTAGTTTTTGCACGAAAAAGAATTAAAAAGTAATGACCTTCAATAAGTGATATATTTATCCTACATTTAAATTTTTTATTTTGTCTTTGACTTTGAGTGAAAAGATACGATGGACTGATTACTTTTCAACAAAAATAACTAAGAAACTATACTCTATTTACTGTTTAAAAGATACCCTAACTATACACGTTCTTACGGTTTCCTAACAAGCAAAGCGGCTAAGATCCTACTTTACATAAACTAAAAACCCCAATCAGATAAGCAGCACGAACAGTACAGAATCAACAACATACTGGCACACACTGATTGATGGTAATAAAATAAACAAACGAATACTTCTACAATCTATAGTTTAACTGTTAAGAAGATACACGGAGTCCAGTGCAGTCCATTTGAAATAAATTATTTGTAAGGAAACGGAGATATCATTTAAAATTTTACGCTACTAATACTTAAATAACCCTTCAAACTATTTTATGAACCACTGTTTACAGTTTAAAGTGAGTACGTTAAGCTTTAGTTTTCGTTTTTGCCAAATGTGGCCGGTTTTCGCAAATACAAATAATTAATTCAAATGGGGGCAGCACTAGACTCCGTGTATCGTTGTTTTACAAGTTCGGTAAGAATCAAACGTAATAAAAATTTGAACCCTTAATAAATGACAATTTCATGCTTCAAGGATAAAATGGCCAAATTCGTGTTACAAATATGCGTTTGAATAGAATACATGATTGAGAAAGATAGACATGATTGTTATGATACTTACGAGTATTATCTCTTTCAAATTCAAATACGAAATTTCTTTATTTTTCTCCACATCTTACATTACAGAACATAACAACGACATAGGTACATGATTAGCAGAAGGTTGTAAGAGACTGGTACCAGAACTAAGCAGAACTTGGATCTCAGAACACCATATCGTCCACAATCAAAATCAATGAATCAAAAACTATAAAAATATTCAAAAAACATTAACCATAGAGCAAAATGCACACTTTTTAAATTCTCTCAATATTTCCGGCCGGCCGTGTTTATCAATGTATAGTTTATAAATCTCGTAGTAACCAAATCATTTTACTTTTTATTAAGAGACAATTATTCATAGTCGACAATGAGTCACAGCTTAGATATCAAAATAAGATTGTGTGTAGGCTGTCAGCATGGTGAGACGTGAGTCACCGTGTCAGCGAGAGGTCAAGATCATCGGATCACAATAGAATTCAGATAGCTAAGTATAGGTTCATAGAGACTTTAGATGCAGAGATAAGTTTTAAGTGCCTCGTGCTGCCTTATGCAAATAATACTAGTGGTTCTGTGAACTGTAAACTTCGCGACTCACCCCCAACCCGTTGAAGTTTATCGGATAAAAAAGTTGTTCAGACAAAAAACATTTATGACATTTTTTTTTTCTAGCCTGTTTTTGTTATGTCCCACTGCTGAGCAAAGGCCTCTCCCTTCCTCTTCCACTCGTCTCTATTCTCTGCTATCTCTTGCCAAATCTAAATCTTGCTATCTTTTATGACATATTTGAAAATTTTTCAAAATGGCTGAAATATGATTTTCTTAAAGTTTTAAACCCCCATATCTCCGCCATTTTGAAAATTTCCAAAAACTCTGGCGACAAAACAATTCTATGTGATTATCGAACCTGCTTATAAAATTTTACGAGAATCGGTTGATATTTAAATACAGTGTTTTTTTAAAAACACGCACAGTATTGCAAATGGTGAACCCACCTTACCTTAAGACGCAACTTTTTTGTCTGAACAACTTTTTTATCCGATAAACTTCAACGGGATGGGGGTGAGTCGCAAGGTTTACAGCTCACAGAGCCAATAGTTACTTATATTGTGTAATTTCGTTTCTTTGGATTTTCGTTTTTGCCTTTGATGGTTGTCTGATAAGGTGCTAACATTTTCCCTGTCCGATAATAATTCATTATAATTAAAATAGACATACCAGATTATTAAAACTTGTTGGAGATAAACGACCTATAAAATCTCCAACAAGTGCCAACAATTGTTATTTCTAAAACACATTACTCCTATTTTCACAAAGGCTGTACCCCGCCCTTGTCACACATTAATATGTAGAATGTACTTAATGTCATTATCTCATCACTTCTCGTGTGTAAAAACCATTAACTTTTGCCCTTGACACACATAATTAACTTACCTACATTTGAAATTTCATTGCCTTTTTAATTATCTGTTATGTCTATTTTAATTATAATGAACGTACGGCAAGTATCTTATTATTTTATGTTCCACGTAACTTTTTTTCGTAGTTGGGCAAAGGCCTCCCCTCCAGCCTTCTTTTTAACCAGATCCACGTAACAATCCTTGATATTAATAAACGTTATTTTTTGATTTAACTGCTTAAGGTGAAAATACAGCCTTGAAATGTGAAATAAATTGTTAACTCATAAATATGGTGATAATTTCCATATTGGTCTTCGTCATGCTCTATATAGCAATTTAAATTATTTTATGAACTGCCGTTGAAACTATTATTGGTGATCCGTCTAGCTTTAAAACTTGCCGTGGCCACTTTTGGCGGAGGCAAGTTTTAAAGCTAGACGGACTAATGTAAACACTTTCAACGGTGGTTCATAAAATAATTTAAAGGGCTATCTAGTGCATGACGAAGAGCAATATGGAAATTATCACCATATTTACGAGTCAACATTTTATTTCTAAATGAGGGCGCCACTTCAAGGCCATTTGCTTATAATATATAAGCCTTAAGTAAATTTTATCGACTCGAAAGAAGAAGAAATAAATTTTATATATGTACATATGTGATATAAAGTTTATTACAAGGTTTTTCCTACACAGTAATTTAATAAGGCATTTTTTGGAGCATAAACTTCAAAAAGGGTACACAGTTTTTCCTAGATACAGTACGAGTATAATGCTTCGAAAAGAGTGAAAAAGATTTATGTATGGTCGGAAATTTGAGTGTGGTAATCCTGGTGTTGATAAAAAAACAGGTTATTATATAATACCTTTAGGTAGGTTCTATACCTAAAGCATTCAAGAATAAGAACAAACATTAAATGTTAGAAACAGAATTAAATATAAGTTTTCTTTTAATTAAAACATAGTGTAAAATATCCATATTCAAACAAATCACCCAAATATTTAATAGTAGCAGTAGACCTACTTATTTAAAAGTAATCATATTTTATCAAGTAAACAGATTCATTACAACTAAATTACATAGTCAAGCCTTAAACAAAATGTACCTTATTAGGAAACCATACTCCGTCTTCAATACAAACACGCAGCCTCTTTATTTGGAGTCGGTAAATGTCAGAGCCCTATAACAACTATTTGAAAACATAATCGAAACAAAGGTTAGAGTTTTCCCACACAAAAACATTATTCTCTTTTGGCAGTCGGATGAAAAGAGTTTCTTGCTGGACTGGCAGCAACAAAAACATAGAATGTACGTATATACGAGCTGCTTTCGCTTTCTGTAGACCGTAGACGTCGATCAAGGGCTTCAAAGTAAATATTTTTTGGTACATAGATCTATAATCTTGATTTGTTTTTCGTGTGTGTAAATGGCCAACTCTGTTGACAGATTTTTCAAGCTGCCTAAAGACATCTGACACAAGTTGACGAACAATGAGAAAAAGGACCGACGGCTTAACGTGCCTTCCGAAGTACGGGGGAGATCAATAAATTTTTTATGAAGTGAAATAAAACAAGTGAAAAGTGAAGTAAATTAAAACAAATACAATTATAAATACTTTATTTTAAACCCGTCCCTTGACATTTCTACTGCAAAGGTGCCCAAATACACTAGCCGCTTTACCGCCCTGAATGGATATATGCAACCTTCGCATCAGAAATGAGCCAAAGCGGAAGTCATCATTTTTTATTTTATTTATTATTATTGATTATTTCTAATCATTTAAGCTTTAATTTATAATCTATGGATCTTAGTTGTCCGAAATAAATGAATTTTACTTTTTATTAATTTCATAATTTAATTGAACCAATAATATGTAATGTATAATATAAATAATATATAACATCAGAATGTATAATTGCATTGACTTAATTCTCAATTTCAAGTTTCTAGGTCTGCAAGAAGTACCTTAGGATTTTTTGCAAACTATTAATTACACATTTTAGTACAAAGAATGAGTAATTTTGGGATATTATATGGCTATAGGTACAGTACGTTCTCATGATCACTTAAAATTTAGGCATCTAGCTCTTTCTGCAATGAAGTTCTAGTGTCAAAAGTGCCTCGAATTGCTTCGGTAAAAGTACGCTACGGCTAGGCGGCTGTGCCTTTGTTTGTTTCGAACTTCATTTTATATTTTTTCTAGAAAGAATTATAAATAATAGATAAATATATAGGGACAAATCAAACAGATTGAGCTAGCCTCAAAGTAAGTTTAAACTTGTGTTATGGCCATGGGATACTAACTTAACGATACTATATTTTATAATAAATACATTATATAGATAAACAGTAAACACCGAAGATCCAGGACAATTTAAAAAAGGCCATTTTCCAACTTGCCCTGACTGGGGATCGAACCTAGAACCTCCGGATTAACGGACTAGCGTGTTGACCATTACGCCACAGAGGTCGTCACTTTGAATAATATAGCTACTTGTGCATAAGAAAAATGATTACGTATTTCCGTCAACTAGAAGCTAATAAATATTAAAAACACTAATGACATCAATTTTAGTATTGGCGGAATTTAAGTTCCCAAGTGACATCTATATTCATGAATGTTAAGAACTTAATAAATTTACATTATTTAACATAAAATATACAAATTGCAGTAATATGATCCGTAACATAGAAAAGGTATCAACCTAACTCTGTTATTAATTAAAAAACATAAAAAATTACATAAATAATCAAGACATTATGAATATTAATTACCTATTTGTTTTCTAGATAAACACAGAGGGCTGGTAATTTCTTCCCATAAAGAATAAGCATTGCCATCCAACATAGCAATTCTGATAACCTTCTGGGCATCTACCGCAGGGAAAGAATTTGCGGGTTTTTTTTTTTACAATAATTTATTTATATTTATAAATATTTTATTTTTAGTATTGAAGTTGTATTAAGTTTTTTTTTTTATTAGTTACTTAGTTTAATTTAATCAATATTTATTATTAGATACATTGTTAATATTTATATTTTTAAAAAGATTACAATTAGTTGCAATATAATAAAAAAGGCCTTTCAACTTAGGCCTTGATTACTTAGGCCTCAAGTAATAATAAAATATTATTGCATAGACTTTTTAGGCGAAAAAACTGTACCCACTAACGACAATTTTCTTTTTTCTTCTAGACTGAATTTCTTGAAACCGTCGATGATTTTTACACTACGCATACGCAGTATGCTTATTCAAAACAGAGTGCAAGACCCTTAACCAAGTAAATAGGCACTCATAGCCCTGATAATGGTACTTCGGATGCAGCTAGAGTACCTGCTTATTACGAAATATCAGCCATCTATCTGTACTTGATTCTGAGTAAACCTGCGTTTTACATGCTAATAACACAGACGGTGACCGCGATATACTTACAAGATGATATCTTCAAGCAGATTTTTAATTTAATAATTTTTAGGGTTCCGTAGCCAAATGGCAAAAAACGGAACCCTTATGGATTCGTCATGTCTGTCTGTCCGTCCGTATGTCACAGCCACTTTTTTCCGAAACTATAAGAACTATACTGTTGAAACTTGGTAAGTAGATGAACCGCATTAGAATTTTCACACAAAAATAGAAAAAAAAGCAATAAATTTTGGGGTTCCCCATACTTAGAACTGAAACTCAAAAATTTTTTTTCATCGAACCCATACGTTTGGGGTATCTATGGATAGGTCTTCAAAAATGATATGTATATGTATAACGTGTTTGAGTATGAACGAATCATTTCTTCTAATGTAGCAAGGCTTGTGAGACCTAAAGCACTAAAGGCCACTTTTAGCGTAATGGTGGGCGTTAAGATGGAAAAAAAATATAGTATGTATGTATGTATATATTGTATGTATCAATGTTTGTATATTTATGTAGATATATATATATATATATATATATATATATATATATTGTTAAAGTATAGTAAGTATTAATAAAGTGGTTTATGTAGAAACTAAATATAAATCTGACTCCTTATCAATATCTCTTTTGTACCCATTTTAAGTTTTCTAACAACCCAAAGGTTGGCTGTCAGATAATGCTTTTAGCATTAAGTCCGCCTATTGTGCTATACAAATTATATTTTGTACAATAAAGTTTAAATAAATAAATAAAAAACGGCTAAGGCTAATAAGGGGATCATGAATTTTTCATGGTCCAGTGGTGCCCCCATTTGAAATAAATTGTTTAAAAGAAAACGGAAATATTATTTAAAATTTTGTTCTAGTAAGCCCTAGATAACCCTTCAAACTATTGAACTTCTGTTTACAGTATGTGAGAACGTGAAGCTTTTGTTCGCACATTTGCGAAAAAATTGTCATTCTCGCCCATTCGGTGGTTTTTTCGTTACAGATAATATTTAAGAGTTACCTATTTAAAATATATATATATATATGATGGCTGCCTTATGTTTAATACAATTATAGTCCAAAGTTACAAGGACTGATTTATTGTATTCCTTGAATACGACCTCCGTGGCGTAATGGTTAACACGCTAGACCGCTAATCCGGAGGTTGTGGGTTCGATCCCCAGTCAGGGCAAGTTGGAAAATGGCCTTTTACAAATTGTCCTGGGTCTTGGGTGTTTATCTATATATGTATTTATCATAAATATAGTATCGTTGAGTTAATATAGTATCCCATAACACAAGTTTTAAACTTACTATGGGGCTAGCTTAATCAGTGTGATTTGTCCCTATATATATTTATTTATTTATATTAATACTATCTTAATAATATATCTGTTTTAGTATAATTCTGAGGTGATTTGGAGGCAACTTCGCAATTTTTTTCTATAAAGAAAATTTTAAGCAATCATGTTTTTGAAACACATAATGTATAGAGATAGTCCTAAACTTTACTGTTTTTATTTCAAAGTGAGTATTTCATTATTATTGATATTATTTAAGATCACTCTAAGTACTATCAGGGGTCATACGCGTTCTTAAAATTGGTTTTGCCGAGTTTTGCGATTATACAAACCCATGGCTTCATGAATCGATTTACCCAAATGACTGTTACGAACGTAAACACGTTTCCACCATATAGATAGCCAATTTACAAGTAAATAACTAAATAGTTACGTGAACATTATAGCCTACTCATCGATTCTCGATTGTTTGTTATTCTGCCCGCAATAGCAGTTTACATGCTTGCGAAATCCGAATGAAAATAATCGTTGGGACGTGACGGGCAAGCACGACTCGATTGTTTCGGATTATTTCGATTTTGTGCAAGTTATCGAATCGATGTTAGATTCTGTCATTGCGATAACGTTATTACCAATCATAAAAAGTAAATAAAACTACTAGTGCCCATCCCGAACTGTAAACTCGTGATAAATCTTACTGTTCAACGCTAAATGCGTCTCTTTAGATAAAGTAAATGCTGTCCATGTTTTTAAAAAATAGATAAAAAAGAACGAAAAAATGTCATTATAAAAATAGAGTTGGCTTTGGGAAAATTATTGATTTTTGTATTTTTTAAGTTAATCGGGAAGTTCAATATAATATTGCAAAAACACCACTATTCGGGTTTTCATTTTAACTGTGTTATTCACTTACAACACCTATTTTGACAACCCCTTAATCAATTTAGATTTTCTCCTGTCTATGCTTAGCTATGTTTGGCATTTAAGGCCATACTTAAATTTTCCGGGGTCCAGTGCTGCCCCCATTTAAAATAAATCATTTCAAAGAAAACGAAAACATCATTTTAAATTTTGCAACTATCGAGTCCTAGATAACCCTTTAAAGTATTTTATGAACTACTGTTTATAGTTTATAATGAGAACGTTAAGCTTTGCTACGCACATTTGCCAAAAGTGGCCGTTTTTCGCAAATGTGCGTAGTAAAGCTTAACGTTCTCACTTTAAACTGTAAACAGTAGTTCATAAAATACCTTGAAGGGTTATCTAGGACTTGGTAGTAGCAAAATTTTAAATAATGTCTCCGTTTTCTTTGAAATGATTTATTTTAAATGGAGGCAGCACTGGACCCCGGAAAATTCAGGTACGGCCTTAATTGAAAGTTCGGAATTTATTTGGCCTCTGTCTACATGTTTTTAGAAAATTAAAATAAAAAACATTGTACATGCATTGTATTCATGTTGGTCTGGGAGAAAAGAAAGAACTGAGAATGTACCAGCTGCTTCTATTCCCGCGTAAATTGTAAAAGGATATCGATGCGGCCAGATTCCTTTTCCACCTTCTCGCCCAATATCATGCTAAAAGTGACCTTTCAGTCTTGCCCTAAGCTCTGTCTGCCCCATTAGGGATAAAGACGTAATATATACGGTATAATAAAATCATACGTATCTCAATTGATATCTGTACAATACTAAAATAATAAAAAATAACAATACAAAAAAATTAATTAAGATTACCTTAGGTTATTTGCGCGGCGTCGTCTTGACACATGTTTACGTAAAAATCCTCACCTGCAACAAAAAGAATGTCATTAAGTCACGCATCCTGGCTTTTTAAAAAGAAAAAAATATATAACAAAACGTAATTTTACGCAATTACTTATGTCATTATTGTTTACAGTCTTTTACATTACGAATCGTACTCGTAATTATTACAACCTTTTAACTTCACGAATCTTTTTAAAAAATAATTTGCAACTTTGATCGTAAAGTGCAGATTTGTTTCAGTTGCTGTAATCAACATCATTACATATACTTAGTTACTTCATTAGTACTTCCTCACCTAACTCTGATTTTGCATACAAAGACTTGAAGTTTTTAGTACAAAAACTAATCACTAATCACAGATCTACACTAATATTATAAAGAGGAAAGATTTGTACCTATTTTTGTATGTTTGTAATGAATAGGCTCAAAAAGTACTGGGCCGATTTAAAAAATTCTTTCACCGTTGGAAAGCTACACTATCCCCGAGTGACATAGGCTATGTGTGTACCACGGGCGAAGCCGGGGTGGACTGCTAGTCTATACTAATATTATAAAGAGGAAAGATTTGTACCTATTTTTGTATGTTTGTATGTTTGTAATGAATAGGCTCAAAAAGTACTGGGCCGATTTAAAAAATTCTTTCACCGTTGGAAAGCTACACTATCCCCGAGTGACATAGGCTATGTGTGTACCACGGGCAAAGCCGGGGTGGACTGCTAGTAGTTAATAAAGTTGTTGCTAACTCACCACATTGTAAAGTGTAAAATAACTAGTCGATTTGCTCATTGGTTTACATCATTTGGTGCCAAAACAAAATACTGGCCACTTATGGGCTTTTGTAAGTATGTATAGGTATCAAACATTAAGAAAATTTTAAAATCTGCCACTGGCCACCAAAAAAATGGGCCAAAGAAAGAAATGTAAATCTCCGTGGTCGTTGACAGCATTTAGACAATAATTAGCTGTAATCACTATAATGAAGCTACGTCGCCGGTTCGTCCAATTGTGCCACATACCCACGTGCTGCTTTCGCAACGGTATAAGTAGGTACGTAAAGGCTGCAGTTTTTTCGGCGTATTCTTGTGCGTCACGCTTGGAAAACTGTTTTTTAAACTTTACTAAACGTTTTAAATTTTGTCCAGCAGCAAAAACGTATTATTTTCTTGATAAGTTAAATAGCAGCAGCAACCAACAAGTTTCTTTTTTTCTTTTTCGTAATAACTTTTATTTTTTATTCTTTCTTTAACCAAATTATTGAAACTCCTTGCTCATAAAAATCATTTATGTAAGACCAAATACAGAGGTTGATGCTCGCTCTAATTGATAAATACGTGTCTAGCTAGGTAAGTAAAGTATATATTTTTCGTTAATCATTGTTTTTTTAGAAATTCTACCAGTCAAAGCAAATCAATCAACACAATAGAGCTCGCGATTGACCTGCGTCACAAATTACAAAATATTAAATTAAGAAACCTTATTGCAATTCTAAATTCGCACAATGCAAATGCAAGCGCGACCTACGCAATGAAAGACTTGCAACTGCCAAAACGAGACACTGTGCAAAAATTGTGTTACCAAATCTAAGTATACAAATAGTTACACTGGTATATTTCTTTGACGTCTTAATCTCTTCTTCGTCTAAGCGCGTTCTCGGTTGCATCCTCGGCTGGGCTGCTTCGGAGCCCGGGGTGCGCTTTCCTGCTTTTTCTTCTCCAAATATAACATGCATGTCAATGGTCACCCAAGGATGCCAAAGACCTTGCAAAATGAAGAAATAGCCGGAACAGTTTAAATGATTTGGCTACAAATTTACGACCAGCCGCCTGCCTGACGTTAACCCATGGAACAATATTACTCTGACGAGCGTTAACCCACTTTGGGAATGTATATGTGCGAAAAGTTTTACAAACGGCCGCCGCCCAACGTTTCTTTGATGTCTTAATATTACTGTGATAATATTAATGTTTTTGGTTTGTACTGTAATGTCAATTGTATGCATTATAATAATTACAAAAAAGTTGATGATATCTTTAGGGGCACCGACCTAACAGTTATTTCAGAAATATTTACTCACACATTGTCAAAATTATTTCCCATCAAAGACCTTGAGAATAAATTAACAATAAAAGGCAATAATAATGAAACACCTTATGACAAAGTGCTCTTAAACTTTTATGGTTCGAAATGTCACACATTTTTGCGTGTGAAAATGGTAATTTTTTATTTGCAATCTCTATCTAGTTTATAACATCATTGTATGTATACTTTAATTAGTATGTGGGCAAGAAATCTCGGGGTGCTACATGCAAATGTTTTTTATATGCTGCTTTATGTGTGATGTACACACATATAGTTTTTGTATATTCTATTTTATTGGTCTAGAATCATCAGAGGATCATATCATAAGATCAGATCATCGGAGGATATCAGAGGATGTATAACGGTCCAGTGAAGACCACAAAGCATAGTTATATTACCGTATCTGGTCACAATTTTTAAGAAGGAATTAATGTAAGGTATGTCTTAAGAGAGGAATGGAGGCATCTCCACTTAACCCTACCGGCAAGAGCAAGCTCTTAAAATAAAGAAGAAGAAGAAAATGTCTGAAGCTTTAGTTACACTGCAAATGTTTGAATAAAAGCAGCATAAATTCATATCTTATTTAAACTTTATTGCACACATAAAGTGTACAAACGGTGGAATTAAAAACATATGGCGGTATTTTCCAGTCAACCATTGGACCATTAGATAAACAAATACGGTTGGTGCAACAGAATGCGTGAACAAAATTTCAATTTATGGGAAATACACAATGTTATTTTTAATTAAGTACAAATATTTTGAGGGGTGATCCAGTCCATCATTTTGAACAACTTTTCCAATAAACGCATATCGAAACTACGGAAAAAAAATGTTCACTTCCCATAACTTGACTAGATCACATGACTACTTCGACTTGTATGGAATTTGTTTTTTACTTTGATATAAGTACATTTATTGGGAAAAGTTGTTCAAAATGATGGACTGAATCACCTCTTAAAATATTAGTACTTAATTAAAAATAACCTTGTATTTTAAAGAAAGATAAAACTTTAACATTTTCATATGCTGCAACAACTCAATATTTTGATTTGTGCCTTTACACTTTTTTAAAAAATATTGGAAATAATTCTGATGGGACTAACGTCACAAGCAAGATGCTTTATTTTATAAATGGCCAATATTTTAGCATTAAAAAACATTATGCAAAATGTGGCAATTCATCCATCAACGAAACTATTCATTTCCGACTTCCGGAGATGTGATAGCGTGAAGTTTGCTATAGTGAGTGATTGATGAATGTGTGAGTGATAGATAATAGGCTAAATGAGAGTAAACTACCAATTTCCACAAGAAGGCTGTTTAAAAGGCTTTTTAGAGGAAATTGCCAATTTTCTTATAATGTTGATGGAAATTTAGTAATTAGTTTTGAATGCTTCATACATAAATATAGAAATCGGTAATCTTGAAGAGTTGATTAAATTTATTATTGTTTGGTTTTCAATATTCTTACTAGAAATCTTACCACTTCCGTGGAAAAAATATTCAATGTAGGTATAGGTATTTATTGATATATTCTTACTTTTTATAAATCAAAATAATTTAATTTTAACCCTTCAAACTATTTAAATTAAATTAAAACTTGATAATAAAATAAATTAAAACTATGTAAGAACTAAAACTAAAACCGAAAAAAAAAACAAATTGTGTAGTCCCACTAAGATATTACCCCTCGTCAGCGAGGCCAAGTCGCTGGCAGCATTGCCACATTGTATGTGAATTCTTTGTGCCAGTATAATTATAAATTAGTTCAATACACTACGTAAATAATGGATTTAAACTATAACGTAAGTAAAAACTAAAAGAAAAGTAACTTTCTAAAATATATCTAATGTGATATAAAACATGACACAATGAGCGTGCAATTATCATTATAATAATCTTAATTATCCTATTAGACATTCTTTTGTCACATTAGTGAAAAATTCTACAAGTGAATATAATCAAAAATAAAAAACCGGCCAAGTGCGCGTCGGGCCACGCGCATTGTAGTTCCGTAGTTGCAAATGCCGACTTAGAATTCACGCCTAAAAGTTTAACGACTAAAAACGTTTACTAAGTTGGTTGACTATAACTTTTTAAGTTTTCTTCCTGTAGTTTTTCTTTTAACTTCGTTATATACAACGTGGAAGGGACATCATCATCATCATTTCAGCCGCATAAGGTCCACTGCTGGACATAGGCCTCTCCCAAGGATTTCCAAAATGATCGATCTAGAGCGGCCTGCGTCCAGCGCTTTCCAGCGACCTTAGTCAGATCGTCTGACCACCTTGTGGGGTGTCCAACGCTTCGCTTGGAAGGGACATACCCGTAATTAATCGAACCACGGTCTATACTAGATCATTATAGCATAATGAAATTAAAATAACAGCCAAAGAACAAAAAAAATTCAGCATTTCCATACAAAAGTGCGCAGCCGCTCGGGCAATTTGTATGGGAATGTCAATTTTTTTTTTGTTTTTTGACTGTAATTTTAATTTCATTATACTATAATGATCTAGTTTAGCCCGTGGTTCGATTTTTAATGGTATTTCCCTTCCACGTTGTATATACTACACTGCCGCGAATTTTTTCACGTGTCCATATACAACCGTTTAGCTGACAGAGGTGGAAGACACTTGACTCTAACAAAATTTTGCACTTTAAAACCAAATATTACACAAACGGATCCCTAACTCGAAACATGATGTTCACAAACTCACAATATTTTATAAAATATTCAACTACAACCCATTGTGGATAAGTTGAGTAAAAAAATATATTCCCACTGTATAGGAGCTAACCTATTTTTTTTAAATATTTTATCTAGTCTCTTTGTTGGCATGATGAATATACATACCCATGCCAAATTACAGCTTTCTACTACTAATAGTCGCTGAGTAAAACCGCGAAACTATAAGAGTTCCTTGTTTACTACCGAACCCTAATAAAGATCGGATCCTTTGATTCTTTGACTAATAAAACTAGCGAGGTTCAAAGTGATTCTTTGACTAATAAAACTTGCGAGGTTCAAACAAAGTCAAAAATGTTTTATTTAATTTAGGATAATTTTTAGGGTTCCGTACCTCAAAAGGAATAAACGGAACCCTTATAGGATCACTTTGTTGTCCGTCTGTCCGTCCGTCCGTCCGTCTGTCAAGACCCTTTTTCTCAGGAACGCGTGGAGGTATGAAGCTGAAATTTATATCAATTACTCAGGTCTACTGTCCCTTGAAGCTGTGAAAAAATCAAACTTCTAAGCCAACGCAATCAAAAGATACAGCCGTTTATGCCGCAAATTTTCGACACTTGCAAGGGAATCAAAACCTACAGGGTGCTTCCCGTGAACTCAGAATCTTGAAATTTGGTACGAAGCAACGTCTTATAGCATAGATAAAGGAAAAATTACGAAAACCATAAATTTTTAGTTACATCACATAATATATTTTTTTTTAATAATTTTAAACTTACTACCCATTTCCTCATAAACGCGTAGAGGTATTAAATTGAAATTCATACCAAATACTAAACCTTGCAGGTTTGTACGGAACCCTCGGTGCGCGAGTCCGACTCGCACTTGGCCGGTTTTTTATTATTTTTTATTAATTATTTATAGTGCAAAAGCTACAAACTTGCGTTTCGGAATGAACACTGCTAGACAAGCGGAATAGCGATCACAAAAATGATAATAAAAAGACCGTTTCAAAGCAAATCAGCTCTTAAACAACTGCTCTAGAAAAATTACCCGCAGCCTAAGCCTCATTAATCATCCATAAATGTTACCAGTTTTTCGTTCAATGCATCGAAAGCGGGCGAAAGTTGCTATGATCGCTATCAGTCTGATAAGGCTTCACTGCTACTTATATGGCGACTTCGTGCCCATCGAGCTATAGAGAGCAGTTAACGTGCCTTTATTTATTAATCTTGTTTTGAAGATCGATGATACCGGCAAAAAAACTTAATCACAAAAAAATATATTTTCATACTTCGATTTAAGGCCGTACCTGAATTTTCCGGGGTCCAGTGCTGCCCCCATTTAAAATAAATAATTTTAAAGATAACGTAACGTTAAGGTTTACTACGCACATTTGCGAAAAACAGCTACTTTTGGCTAATGTGCGTAGTAAAGCTTAACGTTCTCATTATAAACTGTAAACAGTAGTTCATAAAATACTTTGAAGGGTTATCTAGGACTTGGTAGTAGCAAAATTTTAAATAATGTCTCCGTTTTCTTTAAAATGATTTATTTTAAATGGGGGCAGCACTGGACCCCGGTAAATTCAGGTACGGTCCCTTGGTGAAAATTGTTCATTATCATGGGCTGAATTCTATTTTTTATTAGATGTTATAAATTTATCAAATAAAAATTGATTACCAAAATAATTGAGTATGATTAAACACATCCCCATTAATTCGACAACCACTATATCTTCGTCAATATTATGAATTTATTAATAAAATGTCCATAAATCTCTTGCACCAATTACTTTTTATACGACTACAGGCATTATAACATACATACATCGTCACTAAACCTGAGTTTACGCCGTCTTTATTACAATGAAATAGAAACGGTTTACATTCGTAGTGTGACGCTCGAAGTGTGGACCACTGTACACGGTTATCAGTTCAGCAATTACGTCCTAGACATATCACACCGTACATGGACATAGCATATTGCCTAATAACCACTCTTGTATGCAATTAACTGAACCTATTTTGCCAACGCTTAGGCCCTAAACTTGATATCCTGGGAAAATTGTCGTGAAACAAACTAATAGAGTGCAGGTGAGTATATCATAAGCGTGACAAGTGTTTTCTCAGATTTTGACCATGAGAATTACGCTAAGAGTGGCCTTTGGGTCTTGGGGCCTTAGGCCCTGTCTACCATGTTAGGGAGACGTGACAGTGTATCTTTATTGGTCATCATCATCAAAATTTAAGAGCGGCGCTCTTGTTAGAGGAGTTTCTTCCATTTTTTTCTATCTCCCGCCAACCTCTTGACATCACCACAAAATAAATAGTACTAACGTACAGAAGTCTCACTCTGCAAAGAAATTCAAAGAAATATCTACTCAATGTGGCTAGCGATATGGTTTAATTTAGCTCACGTCAGAACTCAGCACCTTTTCGTATAGATACCTACACATCTATTGCAAGCCAATTTCATTTTTATTACTCTGGACAAACGATTCGTATAACTGAATTTACCACTCCGAGGGGCTGCCTGCACGCATAGTAATAATGAAGGTACATTTTCGATACTTGAACGGGGAGTGACACAGGCCTGCTATCACCTTTTTCTTGACTTGCTTTATACAGCTGTGCCTGGGCTTTCCTCTTCCCCTCCTTCCTTATACTTTGCCTTCTGCTGGTAGTATAATTCGCATAAAAATTTCATGCCGTATCAAGTGTCCCAACATATTGCCTCGCCTACTTCCGATAAGCCGTGTGGTTCCCGGCAGAGTAGAATAGGACCACTCCAAGACTTCTCGTGGATGTCGTAGAAGGCGACTTAGCAAACACAAGCTAAACAAAACTTACTCGTATAAACATCAATGAGACTTCTCCAACCCGTCTGGCCAGCGTGGATAGTGTAGGCCAACTCCTCTGGCTGCTCTGACCAAGTATTGGCCCTGATAGTACAGAGAGGGTCGTGCTCCTGCAGTGGAGATTAAAAAAGTCCTGATGATGATGACCTTTGGTGATTGGATTAACTTTTTTGGATAAAACTTCTTTAATTGGCATAATGTCTAAAAAAGGATTTATTTTCGTGTATGTAAGTGGCCAACACTGGTGTCAAATTTTTCAAGCTGCCTAAAGGCATCTGATATAGCTTGACGACTGCCAATACAATGACAGCCGGGACCAACGGCTTTTACGTGCCTTCCGAAACACGAAGGAGCTCGAGAAATTTTTGTACCACTTGTGGTCACCCATCCAAGTACGGACCACGCCCGGAGTTGCTTAAGCTATTGTTAATATTGTTATAAATATAAAGCTTTATACTAACATTTTTACTTCATTCAGTAACTATAGCAAAAATTACATTTAAAAATAAACACATATAACTATTATAAATAAACACATTACAATTTACACTTCAAACAGTCCTTGTTTAAAGAAAAAGTTCTCTGTTTTCTTTGATTTGTGTTAGTAAATAGGAAGTATTAACTAATGCAGATATATCAAGATCGAGTCAGTCTGGCCAGCATCATAAAAACTGGCCAGAAAATGGTTTCCGTGACATGTGAAACGCTTTTTCCGTAAACAGCAGCGTTACTCTATAATGTAACACGATAGTCGTCCGATAGTAACGTCCTATTTCTATGTCAAATCAAATTAGACTTTATCATCATTTATCAACGCATAATGTTGCTTGACACTGTATTATAGGCATTTGTTTTATGGTTTGTGACCTTTTGCTTCGTAAGGAATAAGACGTAATGACGTACCTATCTAACTTTTCATTGAATATTTTAATGTTAATATTTATTTGTAATTTTATCTTGATCAACTTCCGCTTATATTTATGTTTTCAAACTATAACAAGTTTATTTGCTAGGCTAATTAAAAATTCCCCCCGATTGTCAAGAACGCCATCTAGTGATGAGTAGCGGAATTTCCGATACGACTTGATATCCGTAGCGCCATCTATTATTTGCTAAAAAAAACTCTGACTCTCAAGCGTTACCCCCAATAAGTTTTAAACAGCTGAACCGATTTTCATCAAACATCACAGCTAAGAACCACTGCAAGGGAACAAGCTTTTACATTTTATAACAAACACATCAAAATCGGTCCATCCGACCGAATGCTACGATGCCATAGATAGACAGACCGACAGACGTTAGTGTCAAACTTAAAACACCCCTCGTTTTTGTCGGGGATTAAAAATAAACAACATGCCATGTAAAATCACTAGTGACTCTACAAAAGCCTTTTTTATGTTATAAAACCCTGATTTTAGAAATCGAAACCAAATGCATTCAGCATCAATCATTCCTCGGATTATTTCTTTATCGTACCTTTATCTTAGTTCTATGAAATACTGCTATATTATCGGGATATTTCCTCATAATTCTAGACTACACTGTAGGCAGGAATTACCTAATAGTACAGATACTATCTGTACTATATTTACTCCTACTCGTAACATACACAAATACGAAATATTAAGTAATAGTTTGGACAATAAGGCCAACCCTTGAGGCATCTATTTATTAAAATCAATAACGAACGTTATAACGTAACGTAGCGTTATACGAGTAATAACAAGATATAAATTATGGAATAACAGTTTACTTATGTAATGCAATGACTAGCAAATAAGATAAATACTTGAAGATAGAAGCAATTTTAAAGTGATTTATAGTGTCTAACAGTGAAGGTGTTATCCGCCCATAAAAATCTGGCCTCTTCAATCAGTCAGTAAGTACAGTGTGAATTTTTAGGGTTGGGTGGGACACATCTTTTCCACCAGCCAAATTTTTGGAGCAAGTTCAGTCCATGAATTTCCATAAAACCAATTAATGAAAAACGGGTTACGTTTATTTCTCACCTGGAGTTAATGATATATTATATAACAGATATGTTACGTTCATAGTAATTTGCGTTTTAAATCTGTTCCGAGCAATCCAAAACTGCACACATCGACAAGTTTTACTGATAAGTAAAACAAAAGATACAAAATAGCATGCGAATGAAAGAGGTAGCTATAATTTTTAATGATACCTCGTCAAATGTTTCTTGTGCATAGACTAATCTATGTCCGCAGCGCACGCATCCTTGTCACTCTCGCGTTAAAACTAGAATCTCTCTTTCTTCATGTGAACATGGCGCCTTGGCGTCAGTTATTAGATTGTTTGGAAAAATAATTGAAATATACTAAATAATCAAAGTATTTTTGCATACTCACACGTGGTAAGAGATCCCTTGTACTTTATTTACTTTAGAGTCATAATTGGTACACTTTCGAAACACACACGATGGCATTTTATAGATATTTTGGTAAGGACACAGGAACTTACAGTGCGGTACGCTCGAGGAGGCGCTCGGCGCAGACTAATTACAAGGCATCCCAATTGGGACGTATTCGAGTCTTCACAGTGCGCGCGCCTATAACATATCTACCTCTTGTTTATATAATATATCACTGCCTGGAGTGCTATTTTTGAAATCTGGAGTCACGCACGAATCGCTTTGGCATGCGGTTTCAATAAGGCGCATTTTTAAATCGGTTGTACGGGAAGGATTTGCACGAATGGTCTTGATAACTCGAAATTTTGACATTTGCGGCGTACAAAATATGTCACGGTAACCTTCATAAGTGCTATTTTTCATTTAGGGACTCAGCAAAACACAAGACGTGTAGTTTTCCAACTCACTACTCGCGTTCCGACGCATTGCATCGTATTTTTGAAACCGTTGTGTCAGCGATAAGTAATATTGTGTTATGCAGAAAATATCAAATTTATCAATGGTTTTCTGAACATTTCAACAAAAATAAAATAAGCAGCGTGAAACGGACATTTATACGCTACAAATGTCAAAATTACATAAATGCGCCCGTTTGGAAACACTCGCGCAAATCTTTTATAATGTGACTCCCTAAATGAAAAATAGCGCTCCTGGTTGTTTCTCATGGAACAACCATGCTGTATCACGCAAATTTTTTTATTCATGTTAAAACGTTCGGAAAACCATTGACAAAATGATATTTTCTGCATTAAACAATATTACTTTTCGCTGACACAACGGTTTTGATAATACGATGCAATGCGTCAGAACGCGAGCAGTGCGTTGGAAAACTAAACGTTTTGTTTCGCTGACTCCCTCAATGAAAAATTGCACTCCTGAACCGTTTACTTGGTAGCCTAAATATAATCACAAGTAGCAGTGCAGCCACGACTTTTGACTCAGAAAGTGTATTCCGTTACAACATATCTTACGAAGCGTGTATCCGGTCGGAAGCTGCGCCCAGAGCGACTATTGTTCTGCCTCCGTGCTCTATGGTAATGACTGTAACTTCTTGTCTATGGATGAAAATGATTCATATTTATACTCTTTACAAATTACCTACATACTACCAAGACACAATGAGCTTATTCTTGGCGTGGCAAAAGATACAGATATATTATCACGTCTTTCATCTCCAACGGGATAGTCAGAGCCTAGGGATGTAAGACCCAAAGGCCGTAGTTAGCGTGTGGCGGGCGTGAAGATGGAAAAAGGGAATCAAAATAGACGATGATGAATGAAGGAGAGATTCTCGCCCATTCCCTCGATCGGCTTTTATGACCTGCGTAGGAAGATAAGCAGTTGGTACATTTTATGTTTTTCATTTCTCCCAGAGCAGCAAGGAAAAGATTCAAAATTTTAATTGGTCTATTGAGCAAAAAAAAGAAGAATAGACTAACAATGTTATATAACATGTAATCGAAAATTTCTTTACTATGTTTGTTATACAAGTGCAAAAAAAAATTACTTACATAACCTCAGATTAATTTAATATTTCACAAAATACAAAAATGGAAATTAACTCCTAATCCACCTTAACAATCGATTTGCCGGTGCACGAATGTTATGAAAGTACGTGCATCGCAAACTCAATTTGTCGAATAGAGTGGATAGGCCAGCCCTTAAAACTTATGTAATAAGCTGGATTTACGAATGAATAGACAAATGGAAACAGTTTAAAAAATAATAGATATCTAATTTATTGACAACGTAACGATAAATATGGATTATGCTGCAACTTAATGATAAGAAGATTGGCCGGTATTTTCCGGCCTAGAATAAGACCACTCAAAATAATGTATATATTCATAAAATAGTCGTTTTGATTAAAATAACACATAATGTAATAAAACATAACACATAAGCGTGCGATTTGACCTCAATAACAGTATAATAAATTAGTCATCTATTTTGGTAGCTGCTCTGTGTAAACGCTTCATTGAATTCAGTAAGTAGTGTCAAGCTTTTGGTACTTTACTGTTCTGTGGTAATCAGACCGGGGACTGTACGTTTTTATTACTATTTATGTTATATGACTGGCTGTATGTATAATCTTGTTTATTACCATATTACGCGGATAACAAGTTTCGAGCAATTACACCTAATTGCTTTCACAGCAAGATAATTAGCTCTACTTTTCTCTATAATATCTCGTAAAGATATCCCTCATATACCTAAGCGTCTTCAGAGCTATGCTGCTTTAGAGCCCGGTGTGTGCTTTCTAAATTCTTCTCTTCCAAATATAATATCGTCAGTGGTCACTCAAGGATACCAAAGACCATGCAAAGTGGAAAAGAAATTCCGAACGGTTTAAACGATTTGGCTGTAGTTTGACGATAAGCCACACGCCTGACGTCAACCCACCTTAATAAATAAATAAATAGATAAATAAATAAATAAATTGATAAGGATAAATAACACTGAATGAGCTAGCCCCAAAGTAAGTTGAAACTGTATTAAGGGATACTAACTCAAAGATACTATATTACCTTATCTTGGGAGTGAATTCCAGCGATTTTATTTAACAACCGGCTGCCTCTCTCCGTCATCTCTCCTTGGGAATGGGGGGGATATTTATTCTTAATCCTTTAGTCGCCTCTTACGACATCCACAGAAAGACATGGAGAATTGCAGAAATATCTATACCCTGCCCCGTTAACCTACTTTTTAATGTCTAATTCAATGTCACGCTTCATTCATTACCATAAACTCAAAAACTTTTAATTATAGCTACTATTTCTGTTCATTTAACTAACTGCATACGTAACACTCATATGTCATACATAACATAACTCAAAACAATACCAAACAAAAGGCTTGCGTAACTCTTAAGATGGTAAACAGCGGTCATTACACGTATCTATTAGTTTTGTAGCTCGTTGTAACTGGTGAAAAGTAATGAGTACCTACTTTACTTCGCCCACACTGGACTAGTTTCGTAAAAACTGGACCAAGTGGGAGTTGGGATTGCTTGGTTTGAGGTTGGGCTTACATGTGAAAGATGAATGACAATTCGGCAGTCAGCCGAGTACCTAGAGGTACCTATTTACATCGATGGGGTTTGATTATTGTTTTATTCAAACAAATGTTGTAAGGAAAGCTTTAAAAAAAAACATTATTTTTTTGTTTAGTTTAATCAATAGGGAAAATCATAAAAAAATCTAGGTCTATGGGGATAATAAATAGATGTAGGCCTTTGTCTACTATTTCTACATAGTAAAAAAAGAGCATTTAGTACTATAGTTAAGACATAATCGCGCCGTGATTTATGCATAAACAAAACTCATGCGGCGCGTTTTTCAGCAATCGAAGTGTATAAAAATTATTTATTAAAATATTGAAGAAATCTTGTAAAATCAAATGGCAACTAGTTATATTTTAAATTAAAATGCATAAAGATATCTTAATTCAATTTGAGCGAAATATTCTGCCTGTTTTTATTTACTTACTACGGTGAATCAGTTTTCTATTTTAGTCAGCAAACTTACCTGTAACAAAAATATCAATACATTGAGATTTTAAGATCTGAAGATAGATGTTAAAAATTAGGATTTGATTTAAGAGATCTCGATGTGCAAATGAAAACAAAATTTTTGAGAACTCAAAAATATTTAGTATAAATACAAAAAAAAATGTAAATTTATAATAAATTAGAGACCAATTCATTAAAACTAGATCATAAGATAAACAAACACTTCCAATAACAGTTATTTAATTAAAATTCCCATCGAGCGAGCCCCAAATTATAACAATGCAACCGTTGCTATTTCCCAGTCTAAGTTGGCAACACCGTTACTGAGACAATGTTACCATAAAAACATAACCCTCCTTCTGGCGCAGTCGGGTAAAAAACCATTGGCGGATCATTGTTCTGTTTGCTCTATTAACCCGAAGAACGAACCGCTATGATAGTTTTTTGCAAAAAGCCAAATGTAATATTACCTACATGTACGCTATCTATAGTTATTTAAGGAGCTCGGTGGCCCCGTGGGAGTACGCATTACTAGCACTTTCACAAGTTAAGCAACCCCGGGCGTGGTCCGTACTTGGATGGGTGACCACAAGTGGTACAAAAATTTCTCAAGCTCCTCCGTGCTTCGGAAGGCACGTAAAGCCGTTGGTCCCGGTTGTCATCATTGCATGGCAGTCGTCAAGCTATGTCAGATGCCTTTAGGCAGCTTGAAAAATCTGACACCAGTGTTGGCCACCTACACACACGGAAAAACAAAAACAAAAATAGTTATTTAGTAGTTTATGGTGTGCGAGTCACTGGTTTGTGTTAGTTCTTAGTTGTGAAGTCAGTCCCGTTTATAGGTAATTAATCAATTAATTGATTGATCAATGAATATAAGATGAGAGCACAGATGACATGACTAATAAACAAGTAGTAAAATTGAAAAATATTATCAATTTAATTATATAATGTCTAACGAAATATACTGAATCAATTTTAATGGTGAATTCAGTCCACGATACTGAAAAACTTACCCCAAGGAACATATTAAGTAGATCGTCAAGTTGACTGATCAGTTGATACAAGTTTGTAAGGAAAAATATTTTTCATATTTCCATATATGTATGATCAGTATCATGGCCTGAATAAACCCCTAAAATACTTTCAGTTTATTTTTTTAGAAAGTGTATTACTGAGATGTAGGTATCCGAAATGTGCGTATACTCAGTAGACTTATTAATTAATTACCTATCAGTCCTAACTACGTCCTACCAGGCCTGTGACACTCCCCGTTTAGGTATCGAAAATATACCTACATTATTACTATGCGTGCAGGCGGCCCCTCCGGGTGGTAAATTCAGTTATACGAATCGTTTGTCCAGAGTAATAAGAATGAAATTGGCTTGCAATGGATGTATAGGTATCTATACGAAAAGGTGCTGAGTTCCGACGTGAGCTAAATTAAACCATATCGAATTTCTTTTTTGAGTGAGACTTCTGGATGTTAATATTATTTATTCTGTGGTCCTACCTAACTCTTCTCCTAAAAAAAGGCCTGTGTGAAAAACTATTACACAATGCACGTCAAATGGAATATAAAGTCAGAGATACCAGTTATAAAAATTTTAATCTAATATAGTATAATGGACTTTTGTAAGAATTATTTATAATTATACTATTTTATATGTTTGTGACACGGTCAAGAATTAATCCGTTATTTCCATTAATATTAATGTTGCCTCTTCACCTTTGCTTGCTTTGCAAATATTATTTTACTGGGCATTGAGGACAAAGCAATAAACATCTAGTTGTCCGTAACATAATATAATTATCTAACCATAGGCTATAACGTGAATTATTTAACATGCTAAATAAAATAAATCTATAATTCAACACATTTTTTTTGTTCCTTGAAATTTTAATTTATATGGAAATATATCTTATACAAATAAATACCTACTACATATCTTATTTTTGTTAAATTTTTGATTCAAATAAATTAAAATTTCAAGAAACTAAAAAATGTGTATATTTGCAAATTTATTTTATTTATTACCTTTAGATCACTAAATAATTCACTTTTTTTATTATATAATTATAACATAATTGTATAACATTAAATTATAATATTTTTTTAAGATTTTAAATTGCATTAAAATTTTGTATCATGATCCTTATATTATGGATGTAATTCATGCAGTAAACATTTGAAATAAAAAAAAATCCTAACTTGACGGTAAAACCTCAGCCGCTTTTTTCATAAATATATTTGCATATACAAATTTAATCAAATAAACAAAACGATCGAAACACTGACCTCAATCGGAAAGAAGCTGCTATTATTAAATTATGCAAAGACAAAGAACCAGTCCGAAGACCTCAAATAAATTCAGTGAGAACTAGCTTTATATGTGAGGATGACAAGTACCAATACAAAGAGAAAAAATCTGGGAAAAAAAAACCTTTATATAATCGAGAAAAATTTTGGTCACCCTTTATTGATTTCTTTTTGTAACAGATAAGTAGAAATTGCCTACCATTATCTACAATGTTATTCCTTTTTAACCGACTTCAAAGGAGGAGTTTATCAATTCGACTGTATGTTTTTTATGTATGTTTGTTACGCGATATCTTCGCCAATTGTGGACCGATTTTGAAATTCTTTTTTCATTTGAAAGCTTTTACTTCCAAGTTGGTCTTATATTCCAATTTGGTGAAAATATGATGAAAAACTTTGGAGATATGGAAGAAACTCCTAAAAGGAAATGAAGTCGGTTTTTTTTTTGTTAAAAAAATAATGAATTTAAAAGTGTATGCCCGACAAAAAAAAATCACATTAAACTATACTTGGTAATATATACTATAATACTTCTATAATACTATATAAGTTACTTGCATAAAAGTATTCAAATCGATTTATTAATTCATAAGGTAAACTCAAAATACATTAAAGTAATTCATGTGAATGAATGTTTAAATAAGTCTCAAATTATCCATCATCCATCATCAATCAACCTTTTACAAATTTCTCTCATACAAATCCGGCCAGCCTACATCATACAAACTGATAATTTATGCACACTGGTAAGTGTGAAACGGTGATTAAAAAATTGGAAAATTTAAATAATATGTAATAAAACTTTCTGTTTTCCGTATAAACTCGAGGTTTAGGTATACAAAATAAAAAACGTAAAGAATTGAAACTTGACGTCTGCAAGGATGATGTGCGTGACAATGTCATCTCAGCCACAGAATAAGTATTAGTACTCACGTACAGAAGTCTCACTCAGCAAAGAAATTCAAAAAAATATCTATTCAATTTGGTTAGCGATGGTTTAATTTAGCTCAATCAGAACTCAGCACCTTTTCGTTTAGATACCTAGAAATCCATTGCAGGCCAATTTCATTCCTATCACTCTGGACAAACGATTCGTATAACTGAATTTACCACTCCGGAGTGGCCGCCGCGCGCATAGTAATAATGTAGGTATATTTTCGATACCTAAACGGGGAGTGACACAGGCCTGTCTCAGCTAAATACAATAACAATTACAAAGTGGAGAAGAAATGCCACTTCTTGATATTTTTAAACACTAACCTTAAATTTTTTGAAATAATTGTGATTAATTGAAAGTCAAGCTGATCGAGACATGTTCAAATACCTACCTTGAAACCAATATAACACGTGCGTCTACTAACGTCGTAAAAGAAATAATGTCGCAGCGTTAAGTTGTTGTTCAATATCTTTGTTGTACATAAATAATTATAATCATAGAAACAACAGACCACATAATGCATATTTAGGTACAATGGCGGATTTATCCCAAAATGGGATCTCTTCTAGTCAAAGAATTATCAGTGTAAGTTTGTCAAAGTATATAGATCAATAAAATTTATGTATTTACTACATAAATTTAACATATACTTAGTTTGTATTCATACATTGACAACCTCCGTGACGTAATATTCAACACGCTACCCCGCTAATCCTGAGAGTCTAGGTAGCTAGTCGATTCCCAGCCCGGGCAAGATAGAAAATTGCCTTTTTAAAATTGTCCTGGGTCTTGGGTGTTATCGATATATGTGTTTCTATAAAAAATATAGTATCTTTGAGTTAGTATCCCATAATACAAGTTTAAACTTACCTTTAAGGCCCATGTACACGGTGCAAGTTTCTTGCCTGTTGCATACAATTAAATTGAAGCAATAGAAAACTTGCATGGTCTAAACAGAACGTCAGCCATAAAAATCATTTATTGCTTCAATAAAATTGTATGCAACAGGCAAGAAACTTGCACTGTGTAAATGGGCCTTAACTTTGGGGCTAACTCAATTAGTGTGATTTGTTCTTATCTATTTATTAATGCATACAATAGTTGTGTATTTAATGTTTTCGATAGAATACATATTCGATATATATTTCTGCTATCTCCTAACTTTGTGCCGTGTACTACACGCCTATCAAAATTATATAATAGCCTTTTACCTCATAAGTTGGTAGGCTCGTGCCGTGTTTAAATCTGAGTCGTGCATCGGAAGTTTATTAATAGTAGCAAAATTAATGAGCTGTTTATTAAATAGATGTATTCAAAATGGCCGTTATATAAAAATACAAGGAAGTTAATTTTAACTGTTAAACAATTTCCTTCATTTCACTACATTTTATTTTAACAAATAAAACCAACAATTGCTTAAAGAACAACGATATATTTTTTTATAAGTTCATTTTATTTCTACGAAATCAAGACTTTCTGTTGCTTGTCCCAAACTTCTGACTTAATTCTAGGTCTTTTTAGAACCGAAAGTCTAACAATGGACCAAAATCTTACAAGATTTACTTGTTTTATAAAATTTGCGTTCAATCTGTCAAATTATAAGAATTATACCAGTTTAAGAAGAAAAGTTTAAATGAATAGGATGTAATAGAAGGAAAATCACAATCGGCTAAATTTAATAAAAGAATAACGCTTTGAAAGTTTAAACTTTAAAACACGGTTCCATGGTAGGGGATACTGCGCACGCGCCGGTAACGAAACCGCGCATTACTCGTACCTTTAGTCGTACACCTGTCTCCGCACCCTGCCGATGCCACGCTCGGTTCCAGTGCATTTTTTAGAAAGTATTCTTATTTTAAAATCTGCTTCAAAGGCATTGGATAACTGTCAATTCAAAATTAGGTAATAGTCACACGAAAGCGGAAAATGAATGGTTTTGTATTTATATCCAAATAATTATCGAAATAAACAGCAAAAGGGCAGCCCATATGTAAAATGAACAAAAATATACAAAGGTAGCAAGTGAAGGTAGTTTATTTTATAGAATAACATATTTAAATGATTTTACACAAAATCTGAGAGAATTTACAAATTTGGCCGTCAGGGAAGTTTCAAAGCTTCCCGATAAATTGATTAAATCATTCATTATCACAAATCAATCACCATACCACTTACCAAGCAAATGTTTACACACAACTGCCATAAATAGCCAAGTCGTTAGCACTACGATGTCTGCCATCTACGGCCAATGACCCGAATTGACATTGAAATTATAACAGAAAGAGCGACGTTTACTTGCATTTTAGATAACCAACACAGCTTAATTATAAACGCATAAACTTCGCCTGTAAAAACCACCTAAGGCAGAGATCGTTAAAAGGTAAAAGCAGAATATCTGAAGCAATTTTATTATTATTTATATACTGGAAGAGGTTTATAGCTGGAATAAAAATATAAATAATATAGTTTTACGTGCACTAAAAGATAAAATAAGAAAACAAAATGAAAGCGACGTACTAGTTAAAAATACTACAGGCTAGACTGAAGGAATAATGGAAATAATAGAAGGATAAATTGCCTAATTGAATTTTAATAATTCAGGTCAACCAAAAACAAAGGATAGAGAAAATGAAGATGTTTCTATAGCGTTTTACAAATTCAAAGAGATTGCGAGTATGTGACATTGCAATAAACTTATTTATGTTTAGTTTTAGTTTAGTTAAGTTTACGTTGTATTGTTAGTTTTGGAAATAAAGCGTAATAATAAGTAAATGATTTGACGTCAAAATACAAGCGATACAAAATTAACACAGTGATGAGTGTGTCAATGATGAAAATACTATTTTAAGTTTGATATTTTGATAATGGATCTGTTTGATCATTCCATCTATTTGATTTACTTAAGTTACCTATACTCTTTCATAGAACTTTCGTTCGTTTATCATCCCAGCTTTAGCGCATAAAATTTAATCTTTCTCAACAGCGTCAGCGCAAGCTCTGCCACCGCCATAACATTTATCAAACTTCGGAGAACAACTCTCATTAACCCTGAGAAAATCATTTACAGCAAGACAACGTTACGGTTTTAGATCAACCTACTTCACATTGGTCGAGACAAATGAGTCGAGGTACTGAAATGTAGTAGCTATCATTATCATTATGACTTTTTTTGTCTTCACTGCAGGAGCACTACCCCCTTTGTAGTACCCGAACCATACTTAGCCAGTGTAGCCAGAGGATTTGGCCTACACTCTCCACGCGGGCCAGACGGGTTGAAGAGGTCTCACTGGTTTTATAAGCTTTGTTTAGCTTGTGTTTCCTAAGTCGCCGTCTGCGACATCCACGAAAAGACTTAGAGTGGTCCTTTTCTGCTCGGCCGGGAACCACACAACCTCAATAGAGGTATAGCGTAAAGCAATCCGATATGAAGAAGTATAAGTAGAAGTCCGATACAAGTAGAAGTTACAGTTCATACATAGTCAGAGCAGAGCCCAAAAGGTTTCGGTTTCGGACCATATGATCGTCAATTTTATGCCAGACAGAAAATTCAAAGCTTATGTAAAGAAAGTACTTTGTGAGAAGGCTTATTATAGGACCGATGACTATCTTAAAGACAAAAAGGTCTGGCTTGAGATTGGCGCGGCGCGGGTCCCTCTTAAAGGTTTGTATTCTTAGACATTACATAGTACATACTAAATTTACAAATTGACATTATTTTAAATTTCGTAATTCTTATAATTCAATTTAATTATGACATAACAAACAATGTAATCTCAGTCCATCCATATAACCAATTTTAAGTTTTTAGTTTGTTAGTTGACGTCTTTGGAGAAAACGTGCAGTGCAGTTTGTTGCTGCTTCTTCTGCACTTGCGCCTAGGAAGCGGCGTGAACTTAGCTGTAAGTAACGATTTGACGTCAACATTTGTGCAAAACAAAACAAAGTGACTATTATTAAGAGATATTATAAATATCCTATGATAATAAAGATATTTTGAATTGAATTTTGAATTGAATTGAAAAAGTATTGACAACTTTTTGTTTCTTCCCACGTGCGCTAAATGAATGCAATGATTATTCAAATCCGATAAGACTACATAAATTCTTCAATACTTACCGATAGTCAGAAACCTTTAGTTTGTTAGCCATTCGACAGCAAGTTTATACTGGATTTACTTGCCTCTGGCGGTTCGGTGGTACAATCTCACACCTTGTATTCAGCGTCATATTCTCCTAGTTTGCATCACATCAATCACTATCTACCATTTATCAAAGATTTACGACGAACTACTCGACTTGCCGCCAGCTGGAGCGATTTGGACTTGTGTTCTCACCTCATACTTTCTCTTCCCAATCGTCGGACAAATTGTCGATTGCCGGTCACGAACTACCACATTATGGAAGTCATAAACACCTGACTTGATTTCGACATTATGTCGTTCGTTTGTGGTTCCCTTATTACCCAGTAAATTCTATAATGATGATTCATTCTAGTGTATGTTCAAAACAAAACTGGATAATGGTTGAGATTGCACAGGCAACCGAAGGGTTCTATACCGCACTATAATTCTAATAATTCAAACATACAAAATTCACAATACTTAATCATCGTCATAAAACACTTTGTAATTTTTTTCACAAACATTTTGACGTGAATTTACTTACAGATATGTTTTGTAGATAGTAAACCATAATCGGACAATACTCTTAAAATAGTCAAGTTTATTTAACAATTGTATACTTATTACGGTTCTTTTTGAGCTGTGTTTGTTTATTGATAGAGGAGTCTTGTAAACCCTGTGGGTTGAAAGAACCGATAAATTTTATTGAATCATAAATAAAAAAATCAAGGCCACATAATTACACCCAAACGCAAACAGTAATTAAAACTCGATGAACTAAATGCTATCGATTTCTGCTATAAAGTACGATTTACTGTAAATGATATCTATCAGCGATCAATGATCATAAAACCTGACCTACAAGCAATTCACTATTATTACCAGTGAGCAATTTCGGCAAATTCTCACGCGTCCATCAATGGACGCTTTCAAAAGCGGCAATTTCAAAAGTCTTTAGTCTTCATTGTGTCACGAAACTCACGAATGCTAAAAACCACTTAAAATTCTATAGATAGATTCATTTACTTGCCTTTGCAAAAATGTAAAGTGTTACTACTGGTTTATTCAAACAGCTTCTAGGTATAGAACGGTTGCAAATTTTGCAGGAAATGCATCCGTCTGGTTGTTTCGCTCATTGTCTACAGGGCTTCCTGGACTTATGCCTTTAATTCTAATGTTCTACGATTTCATGTTTATTAATGATCATTTAAGTATAATCATCTTGAATACCTAAAAAACCCTATAAAAATATAATCATTTTTGTTATAATTTTGCAGATTTTTGAAGAATCAAGCGTAACGAATATATTTGCGTTTGTATGAATGTATGATCGATTATTATTAAAATTCTTTGATCTGAGATAGAGAGTCATGCAATTCGGTGGGTAAATCGATCAAAGGTGTGTATGTGGGGTTATTTTTAAAAAATACATCCCTGGTTTATAGTTTGAGTGTATCACTAGTTAAAAAAATATCACAGAAAAGTACGCAGCAATTGTTTACTTTGTCACACATTTTTTCCAGTTACTAGAAGGTAACTAATTACCTTCTAGTAACTGGAAAAAATGTAACTAATTACCTTCTAGTAACTGGAAAAAATGTGTGACAAAGTAAACAATTGCTGCGTACTTTTCTGTGATATTTTTTTAACTAGTGATACACTCAAACTATAAACCAGGGAGTTTGGTTTAGACCAAACTATTAAACTGATTTTGATAAAATTTCTACGGGACCAATCTAAAAAATATTAATATCCAAAAAAAATATAAGACAAGCGAGTATAGCTCAATATTGGGCAGATAGAATATAAAAAAACCATCGACACGCAAAGAACAACAAAAAAATAATAATTTACCGGTAACAGTTGTAACGGTTTACAAATGATGGAGTTCTGAGGTAACAAGCAAAAAAAATTACAGCTGAATTGATAAGCTCCTCCTTTTTTAAAGTCGGTTGAAAAGCTCGACGTGGTTTAGAGTATATACTACTGGTAATAAGGTTCAGCGCAGTGGTGCAACTAGCACAGTCGATTAGTGCAACAAATGAGGAAGCAAAACGATTTAGTGGACAGTGAAAGGTCACTGATGATGATGAGTTTACAAGGAAAAGTGGCGTCGTTAATAAAAACCAGCTTTGACATTAATGATTTTAAATTGTTGCTTTTGCTCTCAAAATGTAGAGCAAAATGTTCATAATTACAATTTACTCTAAATTATGCATATACCTAGAATGGAGTTTCTCAAATTATGTTTTATCTAGTTTTTTTAAATTCCATTTCACTTTCCATTCAACACTTAATTTGATTTACAGAATGACAAGCAAACATGTCGACATCATTAAGTATGTGCTGCTGTGGAGATCGGGTTTTCCATGAAGGAACGATATGAAAATCCTGTTTCTTCCATGAAAGGAACATCAGCTAGTAAATTATAAACCAAACATGATTCACGTAACGTGTCAATTGTTTAATTATTGAATGGATATCTGGAGCGATCAGAAGCGAATCCAAAACCGGTTGTTACGAAACCAAAGCTGACAGGTCACAGACGTTACGTCCATTGTATTCAAATTACCATCAGTATGTAGACCAGCACTTGGTGTTACCTCACTTCTAATATTTCAAGGTCCTGTATGCTTATGGGAAGCCCGAGTATCTGACAGTGTTGCAATATTTTTGAAAGGGAATCGATTAATTGGTGTCGAAATTATTCAGGTGTTCTTTTATCTTGGCTTTAAGTGGTTATGCGTGTCTGTGTTTGGCCTTGTTCTGAATGTGGTTGAGGATGCGTTTGGCTAAGTGAACTCTAAAAACAACAAGGTTCTCTGTAGATATGGTAACTTTTCATTCGTTAATAATAATAATACGATCTAGGCAGTGGCGTGTATTTTATAGTTGTTTTACAACATTTAACTCTTATACCTTATAAAGAGACTCGTCAAAAAGAGAAGTTTTAACTTTATGTACGAGTAAGTATTTAGCTATTTCAATTTTTTTTTTTTTTATTTTACTTATTTTCAGTAATCTGAAAATTACACAGATTTTGTATTTATACAACGTGGAAGAGACATACCCGTAATAAATCGAACCACCACGGTCTATACTAGATCATTATAGTAAAATAAAATTAAAATAACTGCCAAAAATTTAAAATAAATTTCGGCATTTCCATACAAAAGCGTGCGGCCGCCCGGGCGATTTATATGGGAATGTCAATTTATTTTTTGGTTTTTTGACTGTTATTTTTATTTCATTATATTTAAGTGATCTTGTATAGCCCGTGGTTTGATTTATTATGGGTATGTCCCTTCCACTTTGTATAAATTGGACCTACGATCCACAACTGAACTGGGTTTCTTTCGGTATATCTTCCCAGCAGTGGTTGTTCCGAAATGCTAATAGTTTGTAGATTTTGCACTAAAAATAAGTTAAAAATATTGACATTCAATAAGTGGTATAATTATTTAGCCTACATTAAATAAAAACAAATTACTTTAACTTTGAAAACTGTTTTTGCAATATTCAAATTTCGCGTCCTCCGTGAGGGTCGCTGAGTGTTGTTCATTCATTTATTGCATTCAATGATAGTGTTACTCGTACACTTGGTTCTCATATTTTCCCAGCTTCACACTATTTTCCTTAGAAATTTGTAACAAAAAACTGTTTGTCTTTCCTTCGACCATTTGTTGAATAGAGAGCCAGCGACCGTACCTTGTCTTGTACTTTCATTGTATTTCTATGAATGACTGATCTAATACCGTCTTCGTTCGTTCACCAAAACAAGATTCATGATTTGACCCACGTCGCTTTCACTCAACTACATTATATCTATTTCCAAACATAATTATTTCTTTCGATTGTTGCGTCACATCCTCTAGCTAGATTGATGCCCATTTTTTTCTATAGGAAGATCTACTTTTCGTTTTTTGATTCACATGTTATGTAGCCATAAGTTCTGCGTTCTGTTTCACGGAGCACAAAAGTGAAAATGTCATTATCTTATAAAGGGTTGTTTGCTGTCTAACCGCGTAATTGAACTTAAATTATGTCTTGGAATTTGCGGAAATTATACAAGGTGTCGTAATCACTTTATCGTGGTGTTACATTTCTATGCCTGTTAAATTGTTTAAGTTATTTACAATTTGAATTAGATTCATGTTATAAGAGTTAAAGCGAGATAGTGCATGATCTATGTACTTATGACAAAATAAATTTGCCTCCAAACGCTATCTATGCCTTCTCTCGTCTCATCGTCCTCTCATTTTTCTGCATTTCTACTTGCATTCTCAGTGCCGGATTTGCCGAGCCTTAACGTTTACTCCAAGAGCGTCACAACATACGTACGTAGCTACGTACCTGCGTGGCAGTGTGATGATATAGCCTAATTTAGTTTGACATTGAAATAGGACGACATTATCGGACGGATGTCGTGTTTTGGACTAACGTTCCAGGCTTTTTTCCCTTTTTTCGTTCTTTTTCAGGATCTTCAGCTTTCTCATTTAAGAGACCATGTAAGCAATATATATTAGGGCTAGAATAACTTAAAAATAATGCACTTAATACCAAGGGTTTGTAGCCACGTGATTCATTAGGAGTATAAACAAATGATTTCTATCGGAATGTCCGATCTGACTAGATCAAGGCTACATTGATATTGACGACATTCATCAACCAGTTGATTTATACTGTTATAATTGTTGCTGACTTGATTTATGTTACGCGCATTACGTACAAGGTCTGAAGTAACTGTTCCAGCATTCATAACATTGTAGGATGCAAGTAGGGACGTCCTCACTTGCACCAGACTTTACAGTTAGTGAATAAAATACTGCCAAAATTTTAAAACAAAATCCTTTAGAGCCAATTAAACAATTGTTTGGTTTATCATTCAGCAAAAGTTTTTATAATGTAATAGTATAACAATGAGTAGTACAACTAGTGGCTCTGTCAGCTGTAGACCTCGTAAGTATACTTACTTAATATTTAATTAAAAACATCGCGCTCAACCTGCAGATATACGCCATTTTGAAAAATGACGAAAAACTGAACCCAAAAAAACTACATAATTATCGACCCTGCTCACGAAATTTCACGAGAATCAGTTGAGAATTGCGATTTGTACACAGCCGGAAATATAGGACATTCGGACACACGAAAAAATTTTTGCCGAAGCTTGGTCAAAAATATTTTACATCGACCTGTAGGTAGGCCTAGACCTTTTTTTTGAAAACTAACACAAGTAGACTTACATAATATTAAACGAGTACATATAGTATCTACAAGTATGTATATATCTACATATGTCCTAGAAATCACATTCAGGTCTTTTAGTGCGATATAACGATGCTTGTCACATCATACTGGTCACATCTAACGCCACGATTCTACGACAAGCATTCCAAACCTTTTTAAGAGTAAACGCAACAAAAAAGATACCTAAATGAGTTTTTACTCCACAGATCCACATAGCATGCAGGGTCATTGAACTTTGGAGAAGATTTTGATCGATATCGCTGCAGTAAGCTAGCAACTATTATTATCGAAGATTGAATGACTCTAGCAACTATTGTTAAGATATTAAAAAGAAACTAAAAACTTACAATTTATATTACCTATAAGAAAGCAGAAGTCCATAAGAAAATTAAAGTTAATCATGCAGTTACTCAAGCTTGAAATATAATTCGTAATTACAATGAACATCATAAAATTCATTTTCTTTTTTTCCAATAATCACAATTTCAACTAAATTTATGATTTAAAATATCATGTTATATAATATTGCCGTAAAACCTTGTGGTTTTTTTATTTTATTTAGAATCGACATTCGACATATATAAAATAGTCGTACCTACCTAGGCGATTGAGCTGTGCTCGATGAAAACACCAATAAAACGGGGTTATCTAAGAATGGAACCTAACTAGATCGATTTTTCGGCTCCAAAACCAAAATTCATTTGTTAAGGTTGAGCCATTTCCGAGATCCTCGTTATATATAAGTACAAGAATTGCTCGTTTAAAGTAATAAGATTATATATTACGTTAAAATCCACATCGTCCTTGTGCGCGTTTGAAATCTAAAATTGCATTTAATTTTAGTTTGGGAAGGCTACTCTTGATAGCTTGTTTCCTTGTCTTTGTAATGCATAAATCGTGGTGTATTAAAAAATAGCTAATCTAAAACTTTGCATAGGTACGTATTGATGATTTTTCAAAATTAATAAAAAAAATGTTTACTGTCAGTGTTCTGTTAAATTGTTTCTTTAAAACTAACCTGCTAAACTGTTATACATTTACAAATTGTTTTGAATAGTGCATACTTTGTCGTCCATCCATACAATTTGTTGATAAGATGCATAGTTTATTTTTATTTTATTTATTTCTCTTATTGTTCCAAAGTAAAAAAAATATTTTCTCCCAGTTAACCATAAGGATGAACAAAAACATTCGGCGCAAAAAGCAAAATTAATCCGTTATGACTACCGATGTGATAAATACCAATACTTCATATAACATATTAAGAACATATACAAAAAAAATTGGTACATTACTACATACTTATTATTATACAATATATGCATATCAGAATAAATATCTACTAATACAATACGCACTATTATACCTACATATATAATACGAGTATATATTCAATTTTGCGAACTGAATGATGACTTTACGAAGAAAGCGAGTTTAAAAGACAAGCGTAAACATAATCAGTAGGTCATCAATAATCATGAACCATATGAGGTCACTGAACTCTACATTACAGACTAATCAAAATACTACCATTATTACAAAGATGCAACAATAAACTGTTACGAAAGCGTAAAACAAGTGTCAGTAAAACACTATCGATCAATAGCTCTGTTGCAATTATAATATTCTCACACTCTGTATTCTATTAAGGCATTGTTCACATGGACAAAGTGAAATTGGCGAGTTGAGTAGTAGTGTCACATAGACATGGGTAATTTTGACTCTGAGGAGTGTTTCAGCTCACTGAATCTTACTCCGCAACCGGTACCGACTCATCCATCTTAATGATTCCTACTCCCTTATCGGCTCCAGCTCCGAGGTCCGCTAAGTTTCGCTATTGAATCTACAGAATACAGAAGTCCTTTCTGGTACCGATTTCAATACAGAATAATATTGACTCCCGACTCCCGATTCCTCCTGACCTGACAGCCGCCGCCGGTTCCCGGCGTGACCAAGTTCGGTGCGGACTCAATAACTCGCGGGAGCCGATAACGATTACCGGGATTCAGTACGGGTATCGGCTCCTGTTGACGAATCGGCTCATTTAAATATTCGAATCCGGAGTTACCCATGTCTATGCCACACGCATGACACCATATTACGTCTAACAAAATAAACTGAAACTAATTTAAGTATGAATTTAGTCCATGAACAAAATATGTTTTTTTTTGCTTTCCATACAAACTGGGATCAGCTGATCGGTCAACATGTATATGGGCATCCAAATATAATTTTTTATATTTCGATATATTTTTCTTGGAGAAAGTTGTTTAATATCATGAACTGAATTCATCCTTGATTTCAGAGCATTTTGTTAGACCCAGTATTTTATGAACTTATTTTAGGCTCAATTTACATTGCGGCAGAGTCACAGCGATTCGCCGAAATCGTACATAACATAATGAACTTTATGTCAATCGTATAATGTCCTAGCTGTATTTTTTTTATTTCATAGTTTATTATTCATAGAGTATTTTATTATTTGCAGATCATAATAGTCGACTAAGACATCATGTTTTCTATTTATATCTACACTAACTTGCTAAACGTTTGAGTATTGCAACCCTTTGGCTGACAAGGTAGCCAGTGTGTCTGTTTTGCTCTGTATACCTTTGCACTCTCCCTTTACTCGCTCATGTAACTTGCCTAAAGTGAACTTTCGATTAATTCAATGCGTGTAATTAATATTGGACGGTGTACATTGCGGCCACGTAATGGGAACCGGTGTATTGTAATCCAATATTTTATGTAATGTATTTCCCTAATGGACAAATTGTGGAACGGACGTCCGTTGGAGATTAATATATAATTTAATTTTGATATGTATATAACAGACATAATTTAATATGACAGACCTTTTTCGCTTTATTTACACTCATCAGCCTCTACATACATGCCCTTCGGTTACGGGTACTTCTTACCTATCCCTTTTTCAGAACGTCTGCAATATGAACGCAGAACGATTGCAGACGATTATTCATAGTTTGTAATATTCTATACACACTACAATATATATATTGATACAATATGAAATTAAAGCGTATACTTCTTTATGTTAAAGATTGAATATTGATACCCAACACCGGTCTACGGGCCAAGTTACATATGAATTATGTAATGTAACATTGGACATATTATTATATTTTATTAATATGCATGTAAAATTATTTTTATATTTTTAATGTTATTTAAATTTTATTAAACTGTTGATATTCGAATGCGCAATTTATTATTGTTTTCTGAATAAATAAATTTAAATAGAAACTGTACAAAAAAATCAACATTGTTTTTAATCACAGGACAGGTGAAGGGTGTTATACGCCATCTTATAACAAAAGTTACAAACGACTTAACGTGCCTTCCGAAGCACGAAGCATTTTGTAGATTAAAGCTATTATTTTTGTCTTTATGTTCTTCGATTTTCATAGAAATTATTTTTAAGTAGCAAGCAAAATCGTAAAACAAAAATGACGGGAGTTTGCCGTCAAGTATTGGTCAACACAAGCGGATTGGCCACTTTATGCAAAAGTAATCTATGCAAATACATGAATTCGCAGTTCTGTAAGTAGGCTAAGTGCTAATTGTGCACTTTTCATATACACGACGCCGTTAACACCGATACATATGTACACATATCAGCAAATAGTGTTTATCAACTTGATTTGTAACGGAGGAGGTATCAATACGTTGGCATGCACTCTAAAAAAATACATAGGCACTAAGCTTAATGAAGTAGTAAATATTATGAACGAACGCCTTTGTCATCCTATAAATATACGGGATATTTAGTCAGAAAGTCAGATATTCGTATTTCTCAAAATATTTTGGGGAAAAAATGTCATACTGTATTAAGTTTGACGACCTCCGTGATGTGATAACCACGCGGTTCTGGGTTCGATCCCCAGCCAGAGCAAGTGGGAAAATTGTATTTTTCAAATTGTCCTGGGTCTTGGATGTTTATATATATATTAATATTTATCATAAAATATAGTATCGTTGAGTTTTAGTGTCCTATAAGAAAGAAAGAAAGAAAATCTTCATTATACCTAATTAACGCCGAAAACTCAGTTTAAAGAAAGGGCCGAAAAGGCGGCCAGCTCAGCTTCGTGCTGTGGTGTAGGAACCTCAGCGCGGATTTTCAGTTGGTACCAAAAATAGAGGTTAGATGGCTTAAAAACAATAAGTTGATAAATCAAATATCACAATAACTTCTACGATACTTACTCTCTTACAAAATATAGTAAGTATAACACAAGTTTAAAAACTTACTTTGGAGCTAGCGCAATATGTGTAGTTTGTCCTTATCTTATTTAAATTGTGATATTTTAGCTCAAAATAATTAGTAAATACCAAATCCGAACATAAAGTCAAATATTTAGCTTACAAGATTGCCTAACAATATTTCTACTAATTTTTTTTTTTTTTTCAATTCAATTATCTTGAATTCCAATCCTTTTTGCTAACAGACAGGCAAATCCGCATGCGGAAGCGTCTTACATAATCCGTACACCTCAAGTGGTCCGTCACAGTCTAACTGATGATTAGAGAATCAGGAAGCGGTCATCAGTAGCCAATCACACTGTAATTTAAACCCCGGTTATCAGTGTTACCCCTAATTATCTAATCATGGGTTAAATCAATAAAAAGTAATTGCAGGTGTGGTGAATATTTTTCAATAATTTCCATTATAAAAGTCTTATTGGTAAAGTGGAGTAAGGCTGTCACCAAGTCGAACTCCAGGAATGGAAGGCGGAGTTTTGGGCGTACGGTGGGTGAGACGACGACATCAAACGTATTACTGGAAATAATTGGATCACAAGCATGAGATTCCATGTCGCAGAGAAAAGGAGGTTTATGCCCAGCAGTGAATCGTTACGATTAACTTATTGATTGTGCCGTGTGATTTCGGCCTAGAATAGAACCACTCTATCTATTCCTGTGGATGCCGTAAAAGGCGACTAAAGAAATAAGCACAAACATCTTGTGCTACAATTGCATTCCCAAGGAGGGTTAACATCGTGCTGGCGGCCGGTTGCAAAACTAGAGCCGAATCATTTAAACTGTTTCAGCTATTTCTTCTCCATTTCGAAGGTCTTTGGCATCCTTGGGTGACCATTGACATGTTTATACGAGTAATATTTTGAGTAGAAAAAGCGGCAAAGCGTTACCTGGGCTGCAAAGCAGCACAGCTGAAGATGCAACTGGAAGCTCGTTAAGATGAACAGGAAAAGAAGATTAAAAGACTTATTGAAGCTATTTTAAAGACTTGACGTCAAATAAGTCAGACATTTCTCCAACCATTACTACATTTGGCTTGACTTTTGGCCAACTTTCTGCGAAAGTATGTTGCGTTGCAAATGGTCATCATACTTAAACACAATAGTCTATACATGCCATAATGGCAGAAAATTAAAGTTTAGTTGATCGCACACGGCATACGAATGACGGTAGAAAGTGATGACTCGTTTCTATGTCATCATAATGTTTATGCGTGGACGTGATGATATCGATGTCTAATGTGGCGATGAAATTTCTATACGTACTTCATCCAAGCCAGTTCCCGGTTGCATCCTCAGCTGTGCTGCTTCGGAGCCCGGGGTGCGCTTTCCCGCTTTTTATATTACATACATGTCAATGATCACCCAAGGATGCCAAAGACCTTGCGTTGGAGATGAAATAGCCGGAAGAGTTTAAATGATTAGGCTAAAGTTTTACAACCGGCCGCTTGCCTGACGTTAACTCTCTTTGGGAATGGATTTGAGCGAAAATTTTTACAACCGGCCGCCGCCCGACGTTAACCCTCCTTGGGAATGCAATTGTAGCACGAGATATTGGTGCTTAATCTATAGTCGTCTCTTACGACATCTACAGGAAGAGATGGAGTGGTCCTATTCTAACCCGAAGCCACACAAAGACACATTATAATATACAGACATAACCAGAGGCGGATTATCCTTAAGGCAAACTAGGCACGTGCCTAGGGGCGCGAGTTAACTATGAGGGGCGCGCGGAAAATTTAAATTTTTTTTTAGTAGTTTAAAACTACCAGCCATGCAAAGTGACAAATAAAAACCTCTACCACTCATGTAGTAACGCTAAGTATAGTTATCAATGTTTACAAGTAAGTTAAAATTTATAACATGGCTGCTACAGGGGCGCACCCATAAGGTGCTTGCCTAGGGCGCTCTTGACATTTAATCCACCTCTGGGTGTAACATTGAGGAAATCTAAAGAATGTGAAGTAAAAGTAGGTACTGCATGGCAGGTGTAACGTACTCGTTAAATTAATTAAAATTCTGCGAAAAAAAACGATGAAATAAGAACATTACGAGTCAAGTCCAAGGCAGTATAAAATACCGATAACTGTTTTACAAAACTGCCGATAAATAAATGAAACCGATGACATTTGTAAATAATAACGACATAATGATGTACTTAAATTTTCATTGCACTTGTTTAAAGTATTTATAACTCCGAGCCATGTAACCTACTTCTAACTAATAATGGTAAGCCGTTTTATGGAACCTTCGTTTTACAACTTTATTTTGCTATGACTGCTGAACTATAAATTTTATATACAGGGTTACTTTTTAAACACCGGCAACGTTTTTGGAGCAAGTTTCGTCCGTGATACTAAACAACTTTCCATAAAAAAAACTGAAAAAACATGTTTTTTGAATAACGAACCCCTTTAATATTTAACTTTTTTTTGCACCCGTTTGCACCCTTTAGGTACGGAACCCTAAAAAGTAAAAAATTAAAGGGGGTCGTCATACAAAAATCGTGTTTTTTTTCAGTATTTTTAACTCTATCTTTATAATGGCATTAACTATAAACTTAAAATTTTCGCCGATTTGGCCGCTATAACAACAAATAATAAAAATAAGATGAAGTTAAAAATTAAAAGGGGGTCGTCATACAAGAAACGTGTTTTATCAGCGTTTTAAAACATTGTACGGAGGTATGAAACCCTTAATGTACGAGTCCGACTCGTACTTGCTATTGATAGAGGTAACTTGACGTCATTATGTATGTAAATTACAATTAAATTATAACGACATAATGATCTACGTAGAATTTTATTGTAGTTAATGAAAGTATTTACTCGTATTTGCAGGTTATGGTTAAGCTAGTGTTAAGTACTAAGTGGAAAGTGGTGTAACCCGCCGCGGCTGTGTTTAACAACTTTCTTAGCTGGTTAGCTGTGCTTGACAAGTGCCAACAAATTATAGTTCCTCTATTGGTAATTGAATAGTAAGTAAGTCATATTTACATTTTACACACCAAGGTACCTACTTTTTATTACATTGTACGTTTGATATATCAACTGGAATTTTGTTCGCCAAAAAAAAGTCAGGTACCTAATATAGCGGGCACTAGGAACGACCCATTGCAAACCTCTTTGCCTCCAACCCGACGATCCAAGTGTGCGCGAAAATGCTGACTCGTTGATGCTGCGTTGATGTCTCTTTGACAGAATGTTTTTGGAGTTGTCATGGTACAAAGAGGGTCGTGCTCCTGCAGTGGAGACTAAAAAAGACCTGATGATGATTAAAATTGTATAATATGTATTATATTAGTAGTGTATAAGCTTCAATTTTATTGTTCTTATTGTATTCTGTTGTGTATGTACCTAGGTACTGTGTGTGGAACAGCCCTGTGCGACCCAAACTGAGCAAACTTGACTCCTATTTTGCACAGGGCGGTTCCAAAACACTTTGAAAGCATAAATACCCCGAGCCATCCGGCTGCTTCTGATACTGCAACTACGCTCTGAATAAATAGTAGATACAGCATTTATCCTCGCGTCGACCTAGAGTTGACACTTGTGCAATCAAATAAAAGTAATTAGCACCTTTAACACCCAGTATGACGCTAAACGTTGTCGTAACGGACATTTGGAGCGCGAAAGTTGTTTTCTTATCAATTTTTATGAAATCAAAGTTATTTTATTATTTCAATGTTGCGATAGATTCTTAATAAATGGTGTTTCCAAGGTTGGTAACAGCCTATTGGTAGTGGATTAGTCGAATCGTAGATACTAGCTGTTTCACTTTGATCCCTTAGTTTACGTTGACGCTGCCTACACGCGACACAACATGGCATACAATCTGCAGTAACAATCTCATGCTCTACTGCAGATTGTTACTGCAGATAATATGCCATGTTGTGTGATGTGTAGGCAGCTTTACATATTAGCTACTTTCCCAATTTTTAAACCCATATATTAATTAAGTACAAGAAAACATTAGAATCCTTTATACGATAAAAAACTGGTTTCTTATCTTCCCAGCATAATCACATTGATCTGCCTTATCTCATTAATTATTATGTTAAACAAAATATACTAAAACTACTTATTTCAAGGGTGAATTATGAAATTATTTTTTTGCAATAACATGACAGAAAAACATATTCTACAAACTGAAAAATAGCATTACCATATTTGACAATTGCATATTCAAGGCCATATTTAGATTACCCAATTTAATGAATGCAGGTGCATGGTCTCCATCCATCACTATAATCGGAGGGTCTCGAGCCAAACGTGAGTATGATCGATGGCTCTTGGGCAATCAGCTCGAAAATAAACTCAAGTACATATACAGACTTCTAGCTTAGCTGTCGGCTACTAACAGGGTTTACAGGTGGCGGATAGTGGAATGGCCATCAGCTATGTTGGCTAGCTGCGAATACAAAATAAACAGTCCCCGACCAATCAGCGGCAGGGCCTAAAAAATGCCACATAGGTTCAATGACGGCTCTGTGTCATGGCGACGCAATGCCGCCAGTAAATAGGCATTCCTCTCTCACTAGGCAGCAGTGGTGACAATATTAGCAAAAGGCGAAAAATGCGGGATCTAGAAGGGTTTCTGTCAAACCCAAGCACTGCGGTACGGAAGGCAAATAGGGTAACCACCGTACTACATTCCCTAAAAAAGGAGTTAAAGAAGAAGCTTGTCTAAACTTCTTGAAATATGTTTCAGACTGCCAGAAGGAAACCATAACAAAAATGGAAATCAGAAGAATAACAGCTAAATCAATCCAATATGTATCTAGGTGAGTGCGTAACTGAACTTCGAAATACAAATGTGAGAAGAATTGTGGTTCGAAATATCATAGTT
Source organism: Acrobasis repandana (assembly GCA_963576875.1). NCBI lineage: Eukaryota > Metazoa > Arthropoda > Insecta > Lepidoptera > Pyralidae > Acrobasis > Acrobasis repandana. The sequence goes on along the minus strand of OY756223.1, from coordinate 3,791,227 downwards.
TCGATTAACTGTTGGTCGACATATTGCTTGTGCGATCCAAAGATATTGGGTACATTCCAAGCCAAGTTCTTTGGTGAGATTTAGGTTTACTTTTTTAAGTCTTCGACGAGTATCGAGGGTACTCGTATCTAATATTTTCCCCAGTCGAACAATAGGTCGACATAACGTTACTAAAACAAAATAACGTTTGTTCTTCCGTACTGTGAACCACTCATCAGCCTTTACATTTTTGGTGTAAAACGGGCTCTGCTCCAATGTAATAAGTTGTGAGCTTGATATGATGACTGTACAAACCTAATTATCGGGATTTGGTCATGTGACTCTGTGGTAGCGACTGCCTGCATGATATGCATGTTAGCGTTGTTGAACAATGTCATATGATATGGTTATCGCGCTGCTAAATATGTTACCGAAATATCTCTATTTGATTTAGAGGCGGCACTTTGTACAAAAACTATATTAAGAGGTATCAAATCAGCCACATGAAGTCCACTGCTGGACATAGGCTCCCAAAGATTTCCAAATCGACCGATTGTAAGAACCCTACATTCACCGTTTTCCTTCAACCTATCCTTCCTTCGTCTAGGCGCGTTCCCGATGCATCCTCAGCTGTGCTGCTTTGGAGCCCGGGGTGCGCTTTCCCACTTTTTCTTCTCCAAATATAACTGCATCCAAGGATGCCAAAGACCTAGAGAAGTGGAGAAGAAATAGCCCGAACAGTTTAAATGATTTGGCTTTAATTTTACGACCGGCCGCCTGTTTGACGTCAACTCTCTTTGGAAATGTGTTTGTGCGAAAAGTTTAGCAACCAGACACCGCCCGACGTTAACCCTCCTTGGGAATGCAATTGTTGCACGAGATGTTTGTGCTAAGTTCTTAGTTCTTTAGTCGCCTCCTACGACATCCACAGGAAGAGATGGAGTGGTCCTATTCTAACCCGGAACCACACGGTTTTCCTTTAACATATATTGTATCGCATTAATTTAGAGGAAGGCGAAGAAAACTAAAAAGAAATATTTAAATGAAGTCTACACGAAATATTGTTCAAATGAATATCAAATATCAGCATGGGCGGAAATAGAGGAATGTGGAATTAGGAGGCAGAAGATTCTAATTGAGATAAAATGAGTTGAGATACCAAACAAACCTTAATCTTATTTTGAGGGCGACAAGCAAAAAAGATCACAATGTTAATTATGTTAACAACAAAATTCATTATGTACTCGTATCTCGCTACGCTAGACCGGGTCGCCATAACTTTGAAAAGATATATTTGTGATGATATTTTCCTACTACTACTTTATACCAGTTTCTTCTTGAGTCGAATTTATAAAAAACTTGACTAATACTCTTATTTGGCTTTACCGCAGTGACAAGTAATGACAAGTATGTGACTGCCTCCGTAGTCCAATAATCAATGCATTTGCTTTGTGAGGTGGTCGGTTCCAATCCCACTGGGAAGTATACTTTATGATAAGTTGTTTCCAGTCTGGTTAGGATATTGCAGGCTTGAATCACCTAATTATCCGAAAAGAAAGATGATTCCGTGCTTCGAGAGGCACATAAAGCTGTGGATCCCAAACGTCATCTAACGTTTGTTTAAACCTATCCTAGGATTGGTTGTGGTCTACCCTTTGAGTTGCGGAGGTCAGACGACAGTCGCTCTGTGTAAAAACCAGTAACCCCGTAAAATCACCTAGGTTAGGTAGCGGACCCCGGGCTCTAAAGCGTTACTGCTGAGGATGCAACCGGGAATACGCTGTAATGATGACAAGTAATGACAAGGAGTAAGCGTACTAATTGCTACTCGGCCAAATTCTTCAAATCTGCGGAAACATTTCGAGTGGTTTTAAATGCTCGCGTGTCTACGAATTTCGACGATACCCAGAATCGGTTGGAAATCGGACATACCGTCCAATTAACTTTAACGATTCATATTTCATTTGTGCGTATGTCTTGCATATTAGTTCGCAACGCTCGGCCGACTCTGGTAAATTAGTATGTCTTGATGTTACTGTTAGAATAACGATAAGATAATAAAACTGCAGTGTTTTACAGTCTTATTAACGTTTCTTTTCATCTGTGATTAGTTTGGTTGGTGAACTATGTGTTAATACTGTTGATACTAAGCGCTAGATTTATAATAAAAAGTCCGCTCTCCGTAAATAAAATATATAAATAGGTATATATTTTATTTTAGATATAAATGTAGTGCTGTTTTTCAGTTAATTCAATAAAAAAATCTGCACTCCTTAATTTGGTAGCATACTAGGAGGGCAGATTTGATGAATATGGGCTTCTACAAAAAGAAAAAAATATGTACTACAGAGCCATAATTAGCCAGAGTAGCCAGAGGATTTGGCCTACACTCTCCACGCTGGCCAGCCGGGTTGGAGAGATCTCATTGATGTTTAAAAGCTTTATTTAGCTTGCGTTTCTAAATGAGTTCACTGAAATCAAGATTTGATTATTTTCTATATTACAACGTATAAAAAATTCGTTATTTTTTGTTTTTTGCAGCACATTTTAATGCAGTTGTTATAGTGAAGGCCAATGCTTACACCATAGTATTGAATGCCCTATAAATTGAATGTGTGTTTTCATGTCCGACCTTCAAGACTTAAGGTCTTTCAAGAGCTCGGTGGTCCGTTGGGAACACGCCTTACCATTGCTTCCGCAAGTTAAGTGACCCCGGGCTTGGTCGGCACTTGGATGGGTGACCACTAGTGGTATATTTTGTCGAGCTCCTCCGTGCTTCGGTAGGCACGTTAAGCCGTTGGTCCCGGCTGTCAACATTGTAAGGCAGTCGTAAAGCTATAAAAGGTGCAAACAAGCTGCATAACCAGTGCTGACCACTTACACACACAAAAAAACAAAATAAACGGGCAAGTGCGAGTCGGACTCGTACATAAAGGGTTTCGTACCACCGTACAATGTTTTAAAACGCTAAAAAAACACGTGTTTTGTATGACGACCCCCTTTAATTTTTAACTTTATCTTATTTTTAGTATTTGTTGTTATAGCGGCCACAGTAATACATAATCGGTGAAAATTTTAAGAGATAGAGCCCTGTGACAGACGGACAGACAGACGGACAGACAGACGGACAGACAGACGGACAGACAGACGGACTGACAGACGGACGGACAGACAGACGGACAGACAGCGGAGTCTTAGTATTAGGGTCCCGTTTGCACCCTTTAGGTACGGAACCCTAAAAAAAGACTTGAGTTCAAGAAAAAACGACCCGACAAATTTGTTCACGTTTTATTTCAAAATTACAAATTCCCGAAAAACGATACCTAATATACATTTTTGGACTTTTTTATAAAAGACAAAGTAATGTGTTAATACTCGCAATACTAATGTAACAAATTATTCGAAGACGAGTGCAATAGAAGGCGATACTATTAAAACCAACATCATCCATCCGAGTACCGTGCAATAACGGCACCGGTCGCATCCGTGGCCGATTGATTCCAATGCACCAGCACTATACTTATACGGTACTGTTACTATTGCTTTCCACTTGATTTATAACATTGCCTACTTGGGTAACGACTTTCCTCAAAAGACTATCTGGCTAATTATCGGTTGTTTAGAAGACATCACAATCAATACCTACTCGTAAACGGATAAACCGCTGATTGTGTATTTGATTGACCTACACTCGGAAATCTAACTAGATGTATTGTGAAATAAGATGACTGCCGGAACCGACGGCTTGACGTGCCTTCCGAAGCACGGATGAAGTCAAGAATTTTTTATTTTAGTCTAGTGATTCAAGTACACAACACACGAATTTGCAAAAAATACATGTAAAAAAAGAAAACATATATATATAGTTAAGTACGTGCTACTTATTACTAAAGAAATTTCCTTCAGTAGACCTGCGAGAGGAAATGGGAAGAGGTAATTTTTATGCTACCTGTGGTCACCCATCCAAGTGCGGACCACTCCTGGGGTTACTTAACTTGCGAAAGTGCTAGTAAGGCGTATTCTCACAGGGCCACGGTACCGAACCCACTTGACTCGCTGGGAAAACATTTGTGTTATAAGTAAAGTAAAATCCTCTTTGGGAATGCAGTTTTAGCTTAAGTCAACTCTTACTATGTACATCCACATGAAGAGATGGAGTCATCATAATCATCAGGTCTTTTTTAGTTTCCACTGCAGGAGCACAACCCTCTCTGTACTACCAGAGCCAGAATTATCCAGAGTAGCCAGAGGATTTGGCCTACACTCTCCACGCTGGCCAGGCGGGTTGGAGAGATCTCATTGATGTTTAAAAGCTTTATTTAGCTTGTGTTTCCAGGGCGCCTTCTGCGACATCTACAGGAAGACTTGGAGTGGTCCTATTTTACTCTGCCGGGAACCATAGAGTATTCCAATCCTATCACAGACACAACACGGCAGAATTTTAACAGAACCATCTAATAGTAGAATTACACGGAAAAGCAACGGCGTCAAAGTCAATTCAGCACCTTGGGTGGCGGAAAATGAGCGTGGCTAATTCATCTAACGTGCAGCGGAGACCGGAACGTTCGCCAATGGAATAAAAAACCCAGTGCAAAATAAAAACGGACAAATCTGGTTGTCACCTTTCCACTTAATCGAGTTTAAAAACAGACACGACTTTTATTCAGTTCCGAATTTGTAGGATACCTTTCTCGTACTTCTTTAAACACTGGTTTCACATATAAAAAATACAATGTTAAGCAGTGATCGGAACTTTGTATGCTATTACTATCAAAAGTATGGATATTCTCGGGAATTCTCGGGAATCGGAATCAGTACCTTTTATAACAACGTTTTTCTCTGCATAATATTTCACGCAAAAAAAATTTCGTACAATTAAAATACAATTTTCTGACAATAGTCAGAAAATTGTATTTTAATTGTACGAAAAATATTTTTCAATTAGATTTTTTTTCTATTTATTAAGTAAGAATTGTTGAATGTAAATAGCTCGGAAAAATTTTGCTAACAATATTTGTGTATTGTTAAAAGTAAGTATCCATTGATTAATTTTCATTTAGAATGACCCTATACGAGTATTTATATTATTAAGTCTCTACTGTGTAAATCCAAACACTGAATTAATATATAAACGGATTATTAAAATATGCACTATTTAACACATTTTTAATAATATTAAATATTTTTCCCGAGAATTCCCGGGATTATCGTCATATCCACATTAGTGATACCGTCCCAAATAGCACCCAGATTCCAGTCATTGATGATAAGATATCATTGTATTCTTCAAACGCCCGAAGAAACACGTATGCCATCCCCCGAGCAAACACAAACCTTGGCCTTGCCAAGAATGCTCTCCTTTTACAACAAGATGAGTACAAAATATGACCTGAACATTTACCAAGACTTGTTAACTAAATTTAAATCTAAAATCATCCCATCATTACGACAATGCATGTTAAGTTAATTTCTCTTCGTTTTAACGTTATCATTTGCACATTATAAACTCATGAATTTTCTATGTGACCCGTGTTTTGACAATTTTTATGTCTAGTAATAATACATGTCAGTATAGCTAATACATTGACAAGAATTATAACTGCACCTGCAAACGAATGAGTTTTATTCTAATACACAAACTGAACAAAGCTTTACATCAATGAGACCTCTCCAACCCGTCGCCAGCGTGGAGAGTGTAGGCCAAATCTCCTGACTGCTCTGGCTAATATATATGGCTCTGGTAGTACAAAGAGTTATTAAAAAAGACCTGATCATGATGAAGAAAGATAAAATAATTTACATTTGAAAAAAATAAACGTAGCTAATACATAAAACAAACCGTCACACTTACCGGCTATAACTAACAACATTTCAAATTCCCCCATGTTTGTAAATACAACAGCCGCATCCCACCAAACAAACGGCTCATCAATTGCTATTGAATGCAAATAAACAAACAATTATAGTCAACAAGATGCAAAAAGAACAACAAAGGTGTGTTTTCATACGTTTCCGATGGGTACAATCGTTTGACGAGGTCGTATGTCGACCGGGTGTGGTGAGTGGTGACCTCAATGTTCTAGCTTCGTTATTGTTACATCTACTCGTGTTGTATGAATGAACTATAATGTCTTCGGAATAAGATCAAACCCAAGAATAAAAATTATTTTAATTATTTAATAAACGTTTTTTAAAAAATCTAACAATATTTATCATATTTTTACACAAAATTAAATTTAAAGAAATTAAACGTTAATTCATTAAACATTATTTCTATGTTTCTAACACACGATGATGATACTAAAGATGACACTGTATTTGTATTAGAATAGAATAATCCGTTTGTTTCAAAATGGCGGACTTAACGCCTTATGGCCATATTCTCTACCAGTCAACCATACCAAGTAGAAAAATAATTAGAATGGTGCTACAGAATTTTAAACAAAATTGAAATTAATTATTATATTTGTTCAGACTATTATTATATATTATTATATTTAGACAGACATTATACTCGTATTTTTTATGTGAATACACCAAAATTTACGAGTAGTTTTACGATTGAAAACATATGAAATAATCTGTGCTACATTACAAGCTCTATACGAGTACTTTGTATTCACTACCAAACCTATACAAGTTAATTACTCTCCAATGCACCAAGAATACCGTCTGTGATATGGTGATATAACACTGCATCTTAACCTCTTCCCATGATTAAGGCCGTACCTAAATTTTCCGGGGTCCAGTGCTGCCCCCATTTAAAATAAATCATTTCAAAGAAAACGGAGACATTATTTAAAATTTTGCTACTATCAAATCCTAGATAACCCTTTAAAGTATTTTATGAACTACTGTTTACAGTTTAAAGTGAGAACGTTAAGCTTTACTACGCACATTTGCGAAAAACGGCCACTTTTGGCAAATGTGCGTAGTAAAGCTAAACGTTTTCATTATAAACTGTAATCAGTAGTTCATAAAATACTTTGAAGGGTTATCTAGGACTTGGTAGTAGCAAAATTTTAAATGATGTCTCCGTTTTCTTTGAAATGATTTATTTTAAATGGGGGCAGCACCGGACCCCGGAAAATTCAGGTACGGCCTTAATTGCTTTTATCATTTTCCTTATCGCATCTTATCATACCACTCGGCTCCTTTTACATAATATATGGCACACACGCACTTTCACTTAACTGAGTAAGATGAATTTTGAGCCGGGTACAATTCGGGGTAGGATTTTTAAATAATTTTTATTTTGATTTATATATACCCACTTATGTATATTAAAAACCAATATTTTATTTTTCGATTTTAATTTATTTCGTTTAAAAAAAAGTAGCTTGAATGAGTATGTTTACCGTAAATACAAAGCTCTACAACTTATGGCATACTCTCCTCTGGACCTAGGTTTGACTAGAAGAGCCCCTAACAGGGAAAAGTCTTCTCCGTTATAATTTTCTGTTGTATTTTTTCTTGTGGCCTTTTGTACAATATAGAATTTTACATACATGATACCTACAAAACTCTGGAAGAAAACTGCAGTCATGAGTCATGACTAATATAATTTATAATAATAAATATATTTATACTAATATATTGATACTATTCCTTTTAGCATTCATCGCAACTGTATTTACCTATTTGAAGGCATTAGTATTCTTAATTCGCATCTGGTTAGAAATATTGCAAATACGCTAGCAATTTACGAGTAGGTACTTATTGAAATAAGAATATATTTTTTTATAATAAACTTTATATTTGCCATGTTGTAATGTAGGTAGGTACATTTAGATGGAGAATACATTTATAATAGGTAGATAAGGAAATTGTGGAGACATTATTTATTATTTAAAGTTTAAGAATTAGTTTTCGGATTCTGGTATTAGCAATATTTTGTGAATATTTATTTTTGTATATCTTCATTATTAATTTTATGATTGTTCGATTATCCGAAAAGAAAGATGATTCCGTGCTTGGGAAGGCACGTAAAGCTGTTGGTCCCGAACGCCATCTAGCGTTTGTACCTATCCTAGGATTGGTACTGGTCTACCCTTTGGGTTGCGTAGGTCAGACGGCAGTCCCTCTGTGTAAAAACCAGTAACCTCGTCAAATCACCTAGGTAAGGTAGCGGACCCCGGGCTCTGAAGCGTAACCGCTGACGATGATGCAACCGGGAATACGCTTGGATGATGGATCTTCATAATATTAATTTGAAACAAACATTAGGTATATAAAATAGAATTAAAAAAATGAGTTTCTTTTGCATGAAATATGCCACAAGTACTTTCACTTATGTGACTACTCACCTCACTACGGATACGATCACGACTCGAGAAAACTGCGATTGATTGTATGTATCGATCGGCGAACAATCGATTGGCAATCTGGCAAGCGTTTGTGAATTTTCTCTTCCTATGTTACAAATCATTTAAACTTTCAATTTCGATATTGAGGTTAATTGTGACGTCGACATGTCCCCTTTTCACGTGCTGTGCTTGTACGAAAGTTGTGATAATAGTGGGCATGTACCTCTTTTATATTCATATTCATTTATTTTATATGTCCATGTGAATATAAGTCCAAAATGAATTTAAATAAATAGACAGATTAGGACAAATCACATTGATTGCGCTAGCCCTTAAGAACTAACTCAACGAAACTATATTTTACAATAAAAATATATATATATAAACACCCAACACCCAGGAATATTTGAATAAGGGGATCAAACCCAGAACCTCTGGAATGGCGGATTAGCGCGTTTACCATTACACCACGGAGGTCGTCAAAATATAAGCCTCTTTTCCTTATTTATGATAAGGAAAATTTGATATTACATATAAGTTTATCCTTATGATAATAGTTTAGGCCATCATTAAAAAAAAATGTAATAAATACTTTTTAGGATGAGGTTAGGTAGGTAGGAATAAAGAAGCAACAAAACTAAAGATAGGCTCTAAAGGACTTGTATCCAGAGCCGTAAAATTATTCTCAAAAAAAATAAAAGGAGCAGTCACGTGTCCTGTCCAAGTTTTGTATTAAATAAGTTTTTAATATGCAAATTGGTTCAGTATTAGAAAATATTTGCATTTAATCAAAATTGATATTGCATAGCACCCATCGCTCCACCTGGTAACCATTGTATTGCTACCAGTCAGTAAGGTCGTATAGAACTTTCTACTGAAGCCGCTATTCAATGCACTTGCCTTGATTATCTGTGCTTTCATAAGCTTTTACTCTATGGTATAACGAGTTGCTGGGCAGGTTTTGTGAGGCTAAGGTTGCATAGCTGTAAGCAAATATAGTTGGTCATCACAATAGCATAATTCAATGCTTCGGAATGTACATTAAGACGTTGGCATCCGCTAATATCATTAAATGGCAGTCATTAAACTTTGATAGATGCCTCAGGCAGTTTGTAAATTCTGACACAAATAATGTCAATTTGGGATTTTGGCTAGGTATAGTCAAAAATCTATTATGTAAAACTAGAGAACATACCATATATCACTGTTTTGTCCATCTTTTGTCCCATCCAATTGTAGATAGCTACTTACCGTAAACTTTACGTAGTCGCTTGCTATCTCTTATACGCCTAGTACTTTTGACAGTCTATAAGCGAAAACATTGTAAACATTATTAATAATGCCTTGATGTGTGTTAAAATAGGTACTAAATAATTTAAGGAACTCGGCAGTGTAAAGAAATAACTTTCCATCGGTAAGTAAGTAACCAAAATTAATTGTTTAATAAAACTGGCCAAGTGCGTGTCGGACCACGCATAAAGTAGGGTTCCGTAGTCATTTTTGGCACCGCGCTGTTTTGCATTTCTTGCATTTCAAGCTTCATTCGTCCTAACAGTAAAATATGTAAAAAAACTTTTTAAGATTATACTGTTCTTTTGGAAAAAAAGTATATATTTTTATTTTATTTATAATTTCAAAAGTATTCATCACAGGATACCCAAAACTATTTTAAATAAGAGTTTACGCGCCTGTTTCTTTACGTGAGTGATTTGAAGTTTATAGGTCCAAGACTAGAAATAACAGGGGGGGACACACCGTGTAAACTACTTTGGCGGGCTATATCTCGCAAATGGTAAAGCTGATAAAAAAGTGTTGTATCAAAACCCTACCTTATTTTCATAGTCCTTTTCAACGATACCCCAAACAAGGGGGTGCACTCAAAAAAATTATTCACCACCCCCCTTTACATGTATGGAGAGGTACCCTTAAAAAGGGGTAATTTAAATTTTTTGTATTTTTAAAAATGAGATCTATATGTGAAGTATCCTCGAACCAAGTTACATGCAAATCAGTCCATAAACGTAGAAGATATTCTGCTGTGACAGACTAGGACGGACGGACGGACTGAACGATCTTATAAGGGTTCCTTGTCGGACTACGGAACCCTAAAAATCAAATACGTATGATAAATTCACGCCACCATGTATTCAAAAATAGAATAGGGCCAATCTTTGAGATATAATAGATAAGGTCTGTATTTCTATGACAATGGGTGTATGTAGTTCGTATTTAGGGTTCCGTACCTAAAGGGTGCAAACGGGACCCTATTACTGAGACTCCGCTGTCTGTCCGTCTGTCTGTCTGTCCGTCATTCCAGGGCTCTATCTTTTGAACCGTAATAGCTAGACACTTGAAATTTTCAGCGATTATGTATTACTATGGCGGATATAACAACAAATACTAAAAATAAAAAATTGTTAAAAACTAAAGGTGGTCGTCATACAAGAAACGTGTTTTTTGCAGCGTTTTTGCAGCGTTTTTAACTTGATCTTCATAACGGCATTAACTAGGTACTTGAAATTTTCACCAATTATGTTTTACTATGACAACAATAACAACAAATACTAAAAATAAATTAAAGTTAAAAATTAAAGGGGGTCGTCATACAAGAAACATGTTTCTTCAGCGTTTTAAAACATTTTACGGTGGTACGGAACCCTTCATGTACGAGTCCGACTCGCACTTGCCCGTTTATTTTTTTCAATCACAGGAAATTTATGCTTGGTAGTTATAGGGGTGTTAAAAGTGTCGAATGGCTTCGGAAAAAATATACCTAAGTGTATTTAGGTAATTATTTCTAACTAAAATATCCATAAGCTATAAAATATTTATTACCTTTATTCATCGTCCTTTTAAGTATGTAATTAACGTATTACATAATATGTTGTTATGTTATTCATATATTCATTTTCTTATTTAATAAAAATATAAATGACAAAATTTTATTACAAATTTCAACGCTTTCTACTTCATCATCGTCGTGTGTTTTTTTTAGTCTCCATTGTATAAACATGACCCTCTCTGTACTACCAGAACCATACGTGGCCAGAGCAGCCAGAGGATTTGGCTTCTCTGGCTGTTACAACACATTGTAGTTCCCATCAAATGTTAAAACCCGCGCAACATGTATACATTAATACAATAAATCCTTGAACCCCCGTTACTATGAAAGCTAGATAGGTATTGAACAAAATATCCAATAAAAATTAGAAAGAAGTGTTTTCCCTAGATAAATCTGGGTAGTTCTAACTTGGCCGGGAAATCTTTAATAATGTTTTATTTTTAGATAAGAACTGCAATTGACTAACAGCAATAAAGAGCATTCTAGTCATTATGTCAGTGTCTAAATACCTGGTTTTACAACTTGGGCGTAAAATTTTATTGCCACTTACGCAATCCTCGTTTAGAACAGACGCTTTTATATACATGCAAGGAGGCTCTTTAGTGAGAAAGTTTATAACATCAATTATTTTATTTTAAGTAAATGAGAAAGTCATAACGGAGTTTGCGGTTTTAGAATAATCTAAGTAACATCGTTTCTAACTTATGAGTTTCAGAAAGACTATCCAATCCATACTTATTATAAACTAGCTTTTGTCCGCGGCTTCGCTCGCGTATTCCACGGGAACATTACTTTATACCGGGATGAAAGGTAACCCTATGTCCTTCTCAGTACTCCTAACTAGGTGTATGCGAATTTTCAAGAAGATTGGTTCAGTAGATAAAGCGTGAAGAGGTAACAAACAAACAAACAAATACCTATACAAACTCACTTTCGCATTTATAATATTAGTTAGGATTAGGATTAAAGCACCCAGCGCGTATATATGTTTGTCTGTTCGTACTTCATAAACTCTGAAAATACTTTGACTAACATGTCACCTCCGTGGTGTAATGTAATGGTCAACACGCTAGTTCGCCAATCCGGAGGTTCTGGGTTTGATCCCCAGCCCAGGCAAGTTGGAAAATAGCCTTTTTAGGGTTCTGTATAAAAAATGAAAAAACCGGAACCCTTATAGGATCACTCGTCCGTTTGTCTGTCGGCCGTCTGTCAAGGCCAATTTTCTCCGAATCTACTGGACCGAATCAGGTAAAATTTATATATATATATATGTTCCAAACACATATGTGCAAAGTAAATAAATATTTTTTTAAAATAAGGGTAATTTCCGGGGGACAAATTAGCAAATAAAAAAATTTTTTGCAAACCTTACTGTGTCATATGTCAAATGAAAGGGCTCGTTATGAGGATCTCAAATATATTTTTGTTATTATTGTAAAATGAATGGTTTTGATTTTATTCATGAATAAAGACGAAATTGACTATTCCCCCCCCACACCCCCACCCCTGATCTCCGAAACTACTGAACATAAAATTTTGAAAAAATACAAAATATAGTTCATTGCTTGTAGATTACAGGAAAACCTATAAGAATTCAATCAATTGTACGGAACCCTCCCCACGCGAGTTTAACTCGCACTTGGCCGGTTTATTATTTAATTTGTCCTGGATCTTGGGTGTTTATCTATGTATGTATTTATTATAAAATATAGTTGAGTTAGTATCCCATAATACAAATTTAAACTGACTTTGGGGCTAGCTCAATCAGTGATTTCAATCAACCAATCTAATATTTATTTATTATTTATTTTAATCATTTATTTCAGGCAACGCAATTTTAATTTGTCCTTAGCTATTTATTTATTATTTATTTTAATCATTTATTTCAGGCAACGCAATTTTAATTTGTCCTTAGCTATTTATTTATTATTTATTTTAATCATTTATTTCAGGCAACGCAATTTTAATTTGTCCTTAGCTATTTATTTATTATTTATTTTAATCATTTATTTCAGGCAACGCAATTTTAATTTGTCCTTAGCTATTTATTTATTATTTATTTTAATCATTTATTTCAGGCAACGCAATTTTAATTTGTCCTTAGCTATTTATTTATTATTTATTTTAATCATTTATTTCAGGCAACGCAATTTTAATTTGTCCTTAGCTATTTATTTATTATTTATTTTAATCATTTATTTCAGGCAACGCAATTTTAATTTGTCCTTAGCTATTTATTTATTATTTATTTTAATCATTTATTTCAGGCAACGCAATTTTAATTTGTCCTTAGCTATTTATTTATTATTTATTTTAATCATTTATTTCAGGCAACGCAATTTTAATTTGTCCTTAGCTATTTATTTATTATTTATTTTAATCATTTATTTCAGGCAACGCAATTTTAATTTGTCCTTAGCTATTTATTTATTATTTATTTTAATCATTTATTTCAGGCAACGCAATTTTAATTTGTCCTTAGCTATTTATTTATTATTTATTTTAATCATTTATTTCAGGCAACGCAATTTTTATTTGTCCTTAGCTATTTATTTATTATTTATTTTAATCATTTATTTCAGGCAACGCAATTTTAATTTGTCCTTAGCTATTTATTTATTATTTATTTTAATCATTTATTTCAGGCAACGCAATTTTTATTTGTCCTTAGCTATTTATTTATTATTTATTTTAATCATTTATTTCAGGCAACGCAATTTTAATTTGTCCTTAGCTATTTATTTATTATTTATTTTAATCATTTATTTCAGGCAACGCAATTTTAATTTGTCCTTAGCTATTTATTTATTATTTATTTTAATCATTTATTTCAGGCAACGCAATTTTAATTTGTCCTTAGCTATTTATTTATTATTTATTTTAATCATTTATTTCAGGCAACGCAATTTTTATTTGTCCTTAGCTATTTATTTATTATTTATTTTAATCATTTATTTCAGGCAACGCAATTTTAATTTGTCCTTAGCTATTTATTTATTATTTATTTTAATCATTTATTTCAGGCAACGCAATTTTAATTTGTCCTTAGCTATTTATTTATTATTTATTTACACGCATGATTTAAACCCGTACAAAGCCAGAGCGATTAGCTAATTTATAATCTACACTAATATTATAAAGAGGAAAGATTTGTACCTATTTTTGTATGTTTGTATGTTTGTAATGAATAGGCTCAAAAAGTACTGGGCCGATTTAAAAAATTCTTTCACCGTTGGAAAGCTACACTATCCCCGAGTGACATAGGCTATGTGTGTACCACGGGCGAAGCCGGGGTGGACTGCTAGTATTACATAAAGTCGTAACTTGTTCCAATTAGGCAGCCGTCTTGAATACCCGCAATGTAGAACAATCCAGTTACTGGTGTGGGTAGAGTCACTTACGACTCTACAGTTGGAAATCCCGTAAATGAGTACTAGGAAATACACATACAAACATACACTATAAAGTATTTATCCATAATGGGGCAGACAAAACATTTTGTAATGTATGTAACGAGGAAATACACAATCAAAATACCTGCACAAATGGGTTTCCATAAAATAAAAATATTTTCTGAAGATAAAAGTAAAGCATTAATTTGTATTGACGTTTAATTCAAAGTTCATTTATCCACACAAACAATCAGATTTGTTAATTTTTGATTATGTCAAATATCTATCCATTTGTTGGTTTAGAAAAATCTTTTTTAATCATCTTATTCAAATTACTTTGATGGCAGTTATTATGATTTTAGTTAGCTTAAAAAAAGAACACCTATGTGGGCCACGTACGCGCCCGAAAAAAAAAACGAGAAATAACCCTACTAATTTAAATTAAAGCTTACCCTTTTTATCTACGAATTACACCACATGTAAGATATTTTAACATCTTTTTTTTTGTCCGTTTAGGATTTTTTTATAAAGTCACGTCGTCTATTCACCCGACCAATTTGAAGCCCCAAACATTAACCCTGTCTAACCTCCGAATACACCAAATTAATACCTTACCCGTAACGTGAGCATTCGTGATTGTTAATAGACGCCCTGCCCAGACATTAACTGTATAATTATATGGAAATTATAAACACACACGCCAGTTATATTTGGAAGGTAATTATTACAGGGTTATATCGAATTGCGCCCGAAAATTTGAAATTCAAACTCAACTGAATAAAAGATAATGCTTGTCGATATATGGCCAGAAAACAGCCCTTAACAATAACATTATTATTACAAACATACATGTAATTTATTCATAGCATTGCAATATATATGTAAGTTTAAAGTTCAAATACTAACTACTTAGTAAGTGATTATTACAATGTTAATTTTGCTCCTACTTTAGCCTCACTTGTCTCTGCACCACCTGTCGGTTGACTGGTAGAGAAAGCCGAAGGCTAAGTACGCCGTTTACAATTTTTGTTATAAAGTTGAATAAATAAAATAAATAAATTATTATGAGATGTCCATTATGATTTAGCATAAAGAGAAGCTGTTCTTAAGCGATGAAAGGGCTGTATCGAATAAGACTTAATGAGGCAGGAAATATGTTAATATCTGTGAAGGAAAGTAAAGAGAAATTAAAGAAATGTTCAAACAAAGCAAGAAGCAAGATTTTGGAAAGATAACACCTACTATGGTCTTAGCAGCCTTAGTAATGGAATAACCATTAGCGCTCGAGATACTGGATGTGACAGTATCACTTAAGTTACTACTTCACTTAACTACTTCTCAAGAATTATGATGAAAGTGTGTATCATATAAGTTTTATAATTAAGGTTGATAAAGAATTTTGGTTGTTGGTATGTTTAAAATACCTGAGGTAATAAATTTGAAAGGAAGTAAGTCAGTGTGTACATTTTCTGAGGTGAAATACCAAAGAAAACCACTTATCTCGGCAAATCAACAAACTATGGATCGGACATGTCAAGTGCATCAATACGCACTTGACAAATCCTCATTTGAATTTGAAATAAGAATGACAAGTCATTAAACATTTCTACATAGCCAGATAATTAAAATTATAAAAAAAATACATAGGTACAAATATATATTTTTTTAATATATAATACTGGTCGATAGATTTTTAACCTAAAGTTATAAAACTAAATCGCATTTACAGTAGGCAAAGGCGTTAACGAAAAAAATCCGGTAACGTAACTGTTTAGTTTCCTGTCAAATAATTGAAATAATTGGCGACTAATATTTATTTATGCGTGTTGTTAGTTTTAATTGAGTAGTGCGAATCATTGGAATTACTTTAAGTGTAAATAAATCGCAACGCGTGTGCTTAAATTGGGTCACTGGCGGTTTCAACTTGATTTGCAAAAGACGCTACTTATGTTGAGTGAAAGATATTAATTATAGGTTGCTGAACGATTGCATAATTTGCTAGATAAATTTAGTTAGCCTTAGGTTAGCATTAGGTCCACCACTTGTACAATAGTTTTGTGCAATAAAGTTTTTAAATAAAGTAAATTTCAAAATACCCGACTTTCAAGCATTGCTAATGTTATAATAACTTTGAACGGCTAAACTGATTTTCATCGAACATAGCTAAAATCCATCTCGACACCGACTTTCTATGAAAAAAAAACTGCACCGAAATCGGTTTATTTGTTTAGGAGCTACGATGACACAGACAGACACACAGACACATAGAAACACAGACACACAGACACCCCTCTGTTTCGTCGGGGGTTAAAATATGCATAATGAATACAGATAAGTTATTTAAATAGAGCACAGACGGAAAAGCACATTATGTAGAGATATCGAACTAATAGTAAGTACTTACAAATTTTATTAATAAATAAATTCTTATTTATGAAGTTAATGATTAGTTAGGTAGGTATATACAGCTTAGGCAGGCAAGTGAGCATAACATAGGTAGAATTGTTATTCTAACTGTATATACCAACAGAATAAATAAATAAATATTTAAATATATATAGGGACAAATCACACTGATTAAGCTAGCCCCGAAGTAAGTGTTAAACTTGTGTTATGGGATACTAACTCAACGATACTGTATTTTATGATAAATACATATATAGATAAACACCGAAGACCCAGGACAATTTAAAAAAAGGCCATTTTCCAACTTGCCCTAGCTGGGAATCGAACCCAGAACCTCCGGATAAGCGGTCTAGCGTGTTAACCATTACGCCACGGAGGTAGTCAATAAAAGAAATGTACCTACGAGTTTGCTTAATAAACGCACCTAATTAAAATAATGAAGTAGACAGCAATTCAAGTAGAGAACAGGCTAGTTAGCATACAATCAACAAAGATTAATACAGCTTACAATACATTTTGGTAAGACTCATCACATGAATTAACACATTGTAGGACACACTACGTCTATAGACGTAAATCAATTGTTTTTTCTATTGCATCTGGCTTAGTATCCAGCATTATGTTAATCAATAGTAAAATTGATATTAATTCATGTGATGATTCTTACAAAAATGTTGATAGCTCTGTATAGCAAAACCCTGATAAGCTCTATCACAACACAACTCAAAATCCGTTATTAACGAGGAACTTAATTACACATTATCTTAAATTAGAATCTAACACTAATCCTGTACTTAGATTAACAAGAACAGTTAGACCCAATGAGAAACGGATGTACTTTCTCTGGTCGCCACTGATTTTAAACGTAATGAGAAGTAAACAGAAACAATAAGAGTTACTACTTACAGCAATAGAAAGTAAATCCAAAATAAGTCCCACTGCGGTACGTTAGATCACGATTCCACAGTCACAGAGTTCATAAAAAATAAATAATATTATCTATGCCACTTTACAACACAAACGTCACAGAACACTTTTTAATTCATGCGAAAGAAGAGTCACACGGTCGTACGTTAATTCAAAATTGGAATGCCGAATTGACAGTTGGGATCCAAGATGGCTGACGCGTGCGCACCGCGCGGCAACTCGAAGCTGTCTGGCTGGCTGCCTGCCTCAGTGAACTTTGCCTGACGTCGCGCTGCGACCACACCGATCCATGGCAATCACAGGCATCACAGCTTTTTATCTCGATCCCGCATCGTTTAAAATATTGTAAACTATTATGAAGTGAACCTTGGTGTGAGCTGCGTGTGGTCGCCTGTGACCCCTTTTTTCCCATGGCACTTAGTGCATCAATAAATCTAAGTTGTTAAGCACTTAGGCGTTCAAGTGATTGAAGATTGTGTTAGGTCAAGGGGTAGAGTTAGTAGGAACGCATTTTGAGAGGAAATCGTAGTTACACTCAATTTTTTCATCATTATCATTATTATCATTAACTATCAATAACTCAGTACTTTTATATACCTACAACATTAAAGTTTTCTTTGCCATTGTTATCTAGTAATTTTTTTTTAAACTACGCAATATTTTTAGCGTGGGCTAGATTTTTACGTTGATATTTTTACGAAATAATTAGTTTTGATGAACAAATACTACTAGCAACCTATTTAAAAGGTTCTTCTTTTTTATTTTTGTTGTAGTGTTGTGTAAAATATAGTGTCGTTGAGTTAGTATCCCATAATACAAGTTTAAAACATACTTTGGGACTAGCTTAATTAGTGTGATTGGTCCTCAGGTTTGGTCCTTCTCTATTTCTTTATTTATCTAATGAGAAGAACTGCTCCTCAGAACATTAAATGGAACTTGAGCCTCACAGACTCACAGCCAGTGCCTAAACCGCTCGGCAACCACCGCTTCACAGTAGAATTAAGGTGGTACCTGAATTTTCCGGGGTCCAGTGCTGCCCCCATTTAAAATAAATCATTTCAAAGAAAACGGAGACATTATTTAAGATTTTGCTACCACCAAGTCCTAGATAACCCTTCAAAGTATTTTATGAACTACTGTTTACAGTTTATAATGAGAACGTTAAGCTTTACTATGAACATTTGCCAAAAGTGGCCGTTTTTCACAAATGTGCGTAGTAAAGCTTAACGTTCTCACTTTAAACTGTAAACAGTAGTTCATAAAATAGTTTGAAGGGTTATCTAGGTAGTAGCAAAATTTTAAATTATGTCTTCATTTTCTTTGAAATGATTCATTTTAAATGGGGGCAGCACTGGACCCCGGAAAATTCAGGTACGGCCTTAATTGACCGGGCGAGCGAAGCGTCTCAGTTTCGAGATTGGCCACAAATGCTTTTGTCCGTCAGTCTGTCTGTCGGTTTGTTCTCGCCTGCAGGTCGCATTTATCAACCGATTCTCGTGAAATATTATAAGCAGGTTTGATAAATTGCATAGAATTTTTTTGTCGATTCAGTTTTTGGAAATTTTCCAAAATGGCGGAGATATTGGGGTTTAAAACTTTAAGAAAATCATATTTCAGCCATTTGTAAAAATTTTCAAATATGTCATATAGCTTTTTGTTACAGTGTTTAAGACGCAACTTTTTTTGTCTTAACAACTACAACGGGTTGGGGGTGAGTCGCGAGGCTCACTTAGCCCCTAGTAATATAAATCAGGCTCTGCATACAAATACTGAAAGCGGTCTATTTGCCCAGCTGTTGCGTTTCCTCCACGCACCACTGGAAGACCATTCAGACCGTAGATATGGTATTATGGTAATAAGCCTGCAAAAACAAACGACAGAATTGCTCTATTAATTCTTGAAGAGTTATTTCTGCAGGTAGAGCTGTGGTGTTGATGCATTTTCTAAACAGATTCCTTTACTTTCCTTGATTTCTAAATTGAAAAGACACTGTGTTAATTACCTAGAGTCTAACAAAATATACGGAAATTTCAAGGCCGAATTCAGCTTAACATTATGAGAAATCGAAATTTTTACTTGTATTTCGTTGTACTTTTCTTGGGGATTATAATAATAGAGTCCACATACATAACGAGGCAAGCCCTGGATTTGATTCCCGAGGACAAGTGGAAAGTAGGCTATCCCAAGCAGGCCTCGCGACGGAGAAGAAGACAATCTGGCTAACCTGCTCCGAAGTAAAGCGCGTAGCCAAAGACCGATTGCGATGGCGAAAGACTGTTGAAGCCCTCTGCCCCACCTGGGGGCCTTAGGACCTTAAGTCAAGTAAATCTTAGTAAATATTCTTCAGCTAAGCGCGTTCCCAGGTTACATCCTCAGCTGTGCTGCTTCGGAGCCCGGGGTGCGCTTTCCCGCTTTTTTTTCTCAAAATATAACTTGCATGTCACCCAAGGATGCCAAAGACCTCGCGTTGGAGAAGAAATTGCCGGAAGAGTTTAAAGATTTGGCTATAGATTTTACGACCGGCCGCTTGCCTGACGTCAACCCTCTTTGGGAAAGCTTAAGTCATAGTAAATATCAAGTATTAAATTTGCTACAAAGTACAGTAGTATCATTTATTCAATAACTTAATACCACAGTTCTCCAATGGTGTCGTCCTATTTCCATTCATATCGTCCATTTTCCTATGTCAAACCAAATTAGATTTAGCATCTTATGTTGCTTGATACTGCAATTCGGACACGTAGCTACGTACGTATGTCGCGCCGCTTTTGAAGTAAAGGTCCTGTCCATGATACCGAAGAACTTTTTCCAAGGAACTCGTATATCGAAATATGAAAAATATTTTTCCGCCGCCGAGTTGACCGAACGTCCGAACAGCTAATCAAAGTTTCGCTGTCTCGACCCCAAAAATGCTAACAAATAGTCAAAAATAAATAAAAATGTCGTCTTCGTTTAATAAATAACACTGACAAATGCTATTTACGTGATATTTTCCTTTAAAACAGTATGATCAATATTAGCTGTAAATTAAATCAGAAATGTTCTTGCCGGAAATTAATGATAGATAGGCAGATAATACCGTCAGGGCTATAATATCATGAGTGAAACAGACAGTAATGAAAAATTTAATTTTCTACTATCATGCGCAAAGAAAACGTCACGTATTTTCGCAATAGCTCATGCCATATGATAACAATTGAACATGCAAAGCATTTCACTTTATACTACAAAGTAGGTATGTATCAACTACAGAGAATTATTGTATGTAAACAAGGCAAAATTAATAAAATGTCGCCGTTTATGAAAAATCCCTATCTACCGTTGAAAGTGAGACAGACCTCGAGGAATATAGAACGAGAACACATAATTGCCTTTGATACAGAAAATGAGGCCTTTGGCCAGCTGTGAAAACACACAGTCTAAAAAAAACAATTCACCTATGGTGATTTACCGTAAAAATAATTTAGTTAGGTTAAATTAAATCGTAATTTAATGTTAGTGCGAAATGGGCGCAGCGACCGAAAGGAAACAGGGCTGTTTCATCGTGAAAATAAACGCGATGTTAATAAATACCTATATATTTTATGATTTTATAAGATATAAAGTATTTGAAGAGTGGACTGTTATTGTAGGTAATAAAACTTGGTTCTTTGCTTGAGTAAGCCAGATAGAAGAGAGAACACAGTTGCATTGCCAACAGTATTGTTTTATAAAAAAGTACTTTCTCTATTTCTTCTTCGTCTAAGCGCATTCCTGGTTGCTCAGCTGCGCTGCTTCGGAGCCCAGGGTGCTCTTTACCGCTTTTTCCAAATATAATATGCATGTCAATGTTCACCCAAGGATGCCAAAGACCTTGCAAAATGGAGAAGAAATAGCCGGCATACTTCAAATGATTTGGCTATAGTTTTTAGTTTTCTTTTTGTTGTACCTACTTTCTCTATTTTATAAAGTATTAAATAGTAAAGACATTGCATAGATACATTCATAAATATTGAATGAAAGTGATTCTTCGAAGCAACTTTGCACAATTTAATCTCAATTTGCAGAATAAAGGTAACTTTCAGATGTTTTTCTTTCAAGGCAATTTGTATGAGTTATGTTTTTGCTTCCACCAGCGACTTATAAATATAATTAATAGGTGGAAAAGGGATATCACAAATAGTGATCGGTTGCTAACCTCATTGCCTATTCATATGATTCTCGTCCATTCCCTCGATCGGCTTGTACGATCTGCACGGGAAAAGGCGCAGCTCGTGCAGATCGTAAAAGCCAGATGCTTCACCAATTTGGTATATACTCGCAGTATAGAACAATTTGACCTTCTTTATGCGATGAAACCATACATTTTGCGGTTTCTCACGCTACCATCGAAGCGAAGGTCCTCAGCGCGGTTGATCAATTCACATGAGAATTAAATTACACACTGAATAAAAATGACTTTGAAGTAAATACTAAATGTGAACTCAAAAAACTTAGGTTATATCACAGAATACAGTAAGAGTATACAGAACGGAATCTCCTAAGGTACGCGCAATATGCGTCCCCGTTCCCCGTCCCCGCACCTCTCCTCCGTTTTCGCCTCGATGACGAGAGATTCCGTTCTGTTTACTCTTACTGTATTCTGTGGTTATATTAACAAAGAGCTGTTTACCTATGTAAAACAAGAGGAGACACCACATATCACTGTTTTGTCTCGTTCAATAGGGGATCGGACCACTTTTCACAAAGTGTTTGAAAGTAATTAGAAT
This sequence comes from Acrobasis repandana, assembly GCA_963576875.1. Taxonomy (NCBI): domain Eukaryota; kingdom Metazoa; phylum Arthropoda; class Insecta; order Lepidoptera; family Pyralidae; genus Acrobasis; species Acrobasis repandana. The sequence continues at coordinate 3,768,627 of OY756223.1, read as the reverse complement.
GGTTATTTATTACCTTAAAAAATTATATTTTATTTAAATAAGGCTGTAAATATACATAAATTACATTTAAAATTTGAATGCGTAAAAATGCCGCGTAAACGCTCCCATTTGTCACCTTGGCCGCGTGACGTCATCTGTTTTTGATTAAACATCAAACAATCAAGTGGTGAAAAGGATGGCAGTAGTGGAGGCCACAAATTCGCATAGTAATGTTGACATCTATGGTTGACATTTTGAGGTTACCCCAGCCGTCAATAATGTAACGTCGACGTTACGCGCTGTGATCGGTGTTTCGTTCAATGTGGCAAACAGATTAAAAATATTGCAATTAACGCATTTTATTTTATGCTTTAAAAATATAAACCATTATTATTTCACAAAAGTACTCATTGAATGGTCAGTTTATTTAATTAACAGAATTTCTAATTACAATAAAGATTTTTTGGTAAGACCTGTCCGATCCCCTATTGTAGCTATCTCCATAAAATTCACTTAGTCGCTTGCTAGCTCTTATACGCCTAGTACTTTTGACAGTTTATAAGCGGAAACCATACGAAAACATGGTAATCATAAAAATGCCTTTGTGCTGTGAATTACAATACTGTAACAATAATTCAAGGAACACGGCAAGTTGTAGAGAAATAATTGTATATTTGCTCTTTCAAATTTTGTATTTTATATGCATGTTTTTAGCACAATAAAGTTGTTACAAACAAACAAACAATTTTCCATCGGTTATTACCGATTTAATTGTCAAACAATGAAATCTGGGTAATAACCCATGATAAAATACGCATTATAAAATTCACCCCGCCATATATTCAAAAATGAAACAGGGCCAATGTTTGAGATAGCTGGCCTATATATTCTATGGTTATAAATAAATAACAAATATCACTTTCTACACACTATTTTCAAAATAATGTCCCTAATCTTATCTTTTCAATCACATTTCTCAAAAGTTGAACGAACTGATTTTTTAGGGTTCCGTACAAAAAATGAAAAAACGGAACCCTTATAGGATCACTCGTGCGTCTGTCTGACCGTCCGTCTGTCACAGCCAATTTGCTCCGAATCTACTGGACCGAATCAGGTGTATTTTGGTAGGATGGTGTGATCCTATGACCCAAACACACATGTGCAAGTAAATAAATATTTTTTTTAATTAAGGGTCATTTTCGGGGGACAAATTAGAAAATTTAAAAAAAAAATTTTGCAAACCTTACGGTGTCATGTATCAAATGAAAGGGCTCGTTATGAGGATCACAAATATATTTTAATTATTATTGTAAAATGAATAGTTTTGATTTTAGTCATGAAAGAAGACGAAAATTGACCATCCCCCCCCCCCCCCTGATCTCCGAAACTACTGAACCTAAAATTTTGAAAAAAATACAAAATATAGTTAATTGCTTGTAGATTACAGGAAAACTTATAAGAATTCAATCAATTGTACGGAACCCTCTCAACGCGAGTTCAACTCGCACTTGGCTGGTTTATTGGAGTATAAAATGATAGGTACAATTTTTAAAAATGATAGATACAATTTTTTACTTTATCTTGCAAAGTCCGCTTACAGGTTTTGTTTACAGAACATGCAATCAATTGGATTGAATTGTCACATAAAGTAGATACTATTTCAGCACATTTACTCTAATAAAGAAAATAGCTAATATAGCTTCTTCGTTTTTGCAAGGGCATCAGAAAGCAATTCCGCGAATACTAGAATACGTGACTTAATAGCGATATTATGAAGACATCAGTATTTATCACGCGATCGCTGATTGCTCAGTTCATCCAGCGGTTGAGGACTCCGACGCTGCATCAAATAAAAGAGTAACTATACATATGAACATCGATAGTGAGCCAAACCAAACGAGCGTATTTTGTGAGTTGTGAGACACAGAAAATGAGTTTCAGTTGAAATTTTCTGTGATTCACTCAGCGAGATACAATGTAGGATTCACTACTCAAAAAATTATAATAAGATAAAGACCGTTAGACAATAGTAGTACTCTTAGTTTGTCAGTCTATAACTCGCTGTCCTGTTTTCGTCGGTTGTTTAATAAAAACTGCAATCATTTGAATGGCTTAGAGATTATTCCTTAAAAGGCATAACTGTTTAAGATGACAATACAAAATGGTCACGAGTATCGTGAAAATATTGTCATATTTACCATTTCTGGTGATTCATCAACGAAATTAGGTAGGTAACTGCAAAATTAAGGGTAATTGATAAAATTCAGATATCACACTGCTGGACACTCAACCAGACACAATAGAAAGAACAATTGATCTACGTTTATAGACTTAGTGTGTCCAGCAATGTGATATTATTTAAATATCATCATAATTTGCGATACTTATTATTATGAAGTGCATGCGGGATGCATGTGGGAGTTACATGCAAACGATATTCTTACAGCTTCCTAAGCTTTACTTAGATAATACCTACTAGTTATTATTTCTAAAACCGAAGTATAAATGGAATATTAATATTATTTTTACTTTTTTAAATTAGTTCAAGTCCTAACGAAAGATTTCAAACACTTTTCGAAACCAATTCTCCAAAAAGGTGGATAAATATTTTCAATATCTAGATGCGTGTTCCTAATAGCCTGCACCTGTGTCCAAAACCATCAAATTAGTGTCCATCATTTTCGAAAATGTCTGACATTCCTCAGGGCATCGCCGCACCCCGAGTGGCCGTGCCTGGGGCATTTCACACACTCATTCAAATTAATTATTATTTTTATAGATTTTAGGATATTTTTATTATCTTTTTAGATAAGTACTTTAATTTGAACGCTTGCCGCGTTGCCACGCTGGACAGCTATGGCAACGCGGCAAGCGTTCTGGGCACCTTTGCACCGGAAACGCTAAGGGGCTGGTTGTAATTTTTTTATTTTATTTTTCTTTTTATTATTTTTTTAGTTTTTGATTATGATGACTAATTTATTTGTTTGCTTTCATTCAGACCAGCGTAGGACCTTCTATATTTTTCTTTCATACCACACTTCATACTTTTTCAATGTTCGATACCTAGTATTATTTATTTCCATTCATAAAAAGTTTTAATGATAAAGCTGCTCAAAACCATCAAATTAGTTTGCATCACAGTAATCATTTTCGGAAATGTCTGGCATTCCGGAGGGCATAGCCGCGCCCCGATAGCGGTGCCCGGGGCGGTTCACACACGAGAACAAACTCTAAAATTACTTATTAATTGGGTGATTCACCCGCTGGCAGCGCGCCCCGCCGCGGTGCGCGGAATCTGCTGCGTTTTTACGAAATCTGTCGCGTTTTTAGTGGGTTGGACTTTGGATTAGGCGTGTTTTCTATACAAACTGAGATACTTGCATACAATGTTAAAATCTGCCGCCCCGCGCTCCGCGACGGTGCGCGTTGCAGTGGGATCACCGCCTTAGAATAAATTTTACGATAGGTACGGTAAAAGAAGAGAGTGATGTGTTTGTTAGTGGTTCTTACGCGTTATTTTAGGCTTTCATTCACAATAATTTTTACAAATGTCTTTTTTGGACAATATATTACTAAACATTCAATATTTCACATTGTAACAAGATATAAGTTTAAAAAACTAATACCTGACTTGGTGAAAATTCTTACTGAAATCATTATCTTTGCTGAAATTTCGTAATTATATTATCTTTGTTTTATATTTATCTTTGCTGAAATGTATAAATTATCCAATTAATCCAAGCAGCCATTAACGGCTAACAATGTATATCATATAATTGAAATGTGCTAATTAAAACCTTTCATTTGATATCCCATTCGATATAGAAATTAAAAAAAAATTTTACTCATAACTTCATCTTCATAATTAGATAAGGTACACACCTTAGATACTCTCACTTTAAATACTTTACACTATCACGACTTTATCTAATAGGACTGATATAGCACATTGGATTCTCTGGTTCTAAGCAGACAACGCCCAGGGCCGCATGGGTCTACTTTTAGCGTACCTAATGGTGGCTAGCTGCATCCCTCGATCGACTTTTACGTGGGAAGAAAATCAGCTGATACATTCTCAGTTATTTTTCAGCACGAAAAAAAATTTTTGAGTGTCTTCAAAAAATAAATTGTAATAATGATAGTAACTAACTCTAAACTAACTCCATTATTACAATAATCAGGTCTTTTTTAGTCTCCATTGCAGGAGCACGACCTCTGTACTACCAAAGCCATATATTAGCCAGATCAGGCAGTGGATTTGGCCTACACTCTCCACGCTGGCCAGACGGTTTGGAGAGGTCTAATTGATGTTTATAAGCTTTGTTTACCTGTTTCCTAAGTCACCTTCTAAGACATCCACGGGAAAACTTGAATTGGTCCTATTCTACTCTGCCGAGAACCACGGCTATTGCAAATTATTATAACCCTAAAATACAATAAACATATTCTCAAGCATAAGTAAGTGGACAAAGTGGATACTTAGTACTAAAACTTTATGTTGTTACCAATCTTTTTATGGCTTATACTTGTCAAGAATAACAACACAAATAGGATAATACTTGTTTTTGGTATATTGAAACAATAAACTGAAGCCATAACGTGGCGGTGTAGAGTTTCATACCCAAATCCTTTTAAGTTTATAACGTGCTGTGTCAAAACCTTTGTTGTTACTTGGGTAAATCATAAAATACGTAGGTATCTAGGTAAGTAATTACTTACTCCTACACGGTACGAATAACAATTACTTAAATATTTTCGTTTGTAAGTTTGTTTCAAAATTAAGTAGGAGGGTACTAACATTTTATTACGTGGCAATCATTCATACGGCTCGTCAGCAATACGTATAGCATTATCAACATAATTTTAAATAATTGCGAGTCAAGGCACAATAATAAGCCAAAAATCCTAATTAATTTCTTTGGCTATACTTATTTGTGATTGTCTCTATGGGTCTTGGGTAAATTGTATTTATTTTTGGCTATTTCTCGATCCTTCGATCAAGCTCCTTGAGTAGATTGTCACTTGACACTATATCATTCAAATATTATATTTAGTAATCTTCATATTCGCTTCAGGTATGCTATACTTAGTGGCAATAATTTGTATAACATTGCTCTATAATTTTCAGCTTGTTTTAGGTGTATTAAGTACCTTTAAACTTGAGCTTGACCTACCTACTTAGTCCTACTAGTAGAATAAACGGGATTAACTTATGTTTTAGTTATCATCATCAACAGGTCCTATAATCTCCACTGCAGGAGCAAGACCCTCTTTGTACTACCTACCAGAGCCATACTTGGCCAGAGCAGTTAGAGGATTTGGCCTATACTCTACACGCTGGCCAGACGGGTTGGAGAGGTGTCATTGATGTTTTATAAGCCTTGTTTAGCTTGTATTTTCTAAGTCGCCTTCTACGACATCCACGGGAAGACTTGGAGTGGTCCTATTCTACTCTGACGGGAACCACACGGCAATATTAATAAAAATATATGTTTTTGTGGTTCATGGCAAACATTTTACAATAAATATGCACAGCAAATACCTGATCATTCTGCTGTGAAGCTGCCGCTCGCGCCGCTTCTCGCCTCAGTTGTATGATCACCCTCTCCTTCGATTTTATTTCCTCCAGCTGAGAACAACAAACAAATGCATTTTACAACAAACATTTACAATTATGAACTTAATACTTTTGGCACAGATTAAATTTGTTTTGTTTTTCGTGTGTGTAAATGGAAAACTCTGGTGTCAGATTTTTCAAGCTGCGTAAAGGCATCTTACATAGCTTCTTCTTCCTTTAGTGCCTCTTCATTACTGGATGTTGTTACATAGCTTGACGACTGCCAAACAATATGACAGCAGGGACCAACGGCTTTACGTGACTTCTGAAGCATTAAGGAGCGAGTTTTTTTTTATCACTTGTGGTCGCCCATCCAAGTGCGGACCACGCCCGGGATTGTTTAACTTGTGAAAGCGCTAGCTATGCTTACTCCCACCGAGCTCCTCGGATTAAATAAAACTAAGTTACTCCGTCTTTTGGATAAAATATTTACCACTCTCTCACAATTTATAAAATAGTTAATAACATTAGGTATATATTCAAAGTCACAGTATTCCCATAGAAAGATAAATAATTATTTATCTTTCTATGGAATACTTTGTATTTGTTACATATACAAATTGTGAAGAGAAAAAATTAATAATTTAAATAAAATAAACATTTGACGAAGCGACGAAAGAAACTCCTACAAGAATATTTTATACAAAACAAGGGTGTGCGTGATTGCTAACAGATTTGCTGCAAGCCACAACAAACCTAAGTCAGAATATAGATTCTTTATACCTACAGGGTCTGACAAAGGCTGAACTTAGTCCATGATTCTGAATAACTTTCTCCAAGGAACATAAACCTAAATAAGAAAAATAATAATGTGACCGCCCATTCAAATTTACCGATCAGCTGATCCGAGATTGTATGGAAAGCAAACTTGTTTTTACATGTTTCTATTTATATTTCTTGGGAAAAGTTGTTCCGTATCTTGAACTGAACCTACCCTTAAAATAGTTTAAAAATATTTTGTAACTTCTAGTAGTTCACAACAGAATCACTTTCATTTAGAATCTTTAATTTAAACATATAGTTTAAACTTAGTTTGGGGCTACCTCAATCAGTGTAATTTATCTTTATTAATTTATTATGTCCACTGTTGAACCGACTTCCAAATTACGATGACTAGTAGCCATTTAAAAGTGAGCTTATTAGTTGGTTTACCTTTTTCATAACAAAATACATCATTAGGCCACAACATTACAGCAAAAGTGGAAACTTGAAATCAGCCTTGAAAATCATTAGCTACTAAAACAGTCTAAAAAGGAACTATCATAATTGAGAAGATTTATCAACCTACGCCTACCTATTGTCTTAAATCCTGATGTATCTAAATTCAATTCTAGACTTTACAGCGATAAAAATAAAGTTATATTTACTACTTACTTAATAATTTTAATAAGATTTACGTGACAAACATTCAGCCGTAAAATTAAGGATTCAAAACATTTTTGACTGACGATTACATATTAGGATACCTACGTTAGATGCTAATTTATTATGTCCGTAATAAATTTATCATCCGCACAGCGTAAGGCAATTCACCCACTGACAACGCGCCCCGCCGCCGCCGCGGTGCGCGGAATCTGCCGCGTTTTTACAGAATCTGCCACATTTCAATAGGTTGGTTTTTAGGCGTGTTTTCTATACAAACTGAGATACTTGCATACAATGTTAAAAGATACTGCCCCGCGCTCCGCGCGGTGCATTGGGATCACCGCCTAAGGCGAAAGACCCACTGGATGCGGCTGAAGCAGTGACGTGGCGCGGTCTTCTTTTCATTCTTATTGCATCGAAATAAATTCAAAATTTGATTACACCACACGTGTGTTCAAATAACAATTTTATTTCCATGCTTATTGTTTAAATTTTAATGGAATTGAAAGACGTCTAAGCCAAGTCTCTGCTTCCGCCATATCCAGTGAGGCTTGCGCCTTAAATAGATAGAAGCGACGAGAGCTTATCTTAAAGTTCAGCCGTGTTATTTTTAATCGAAGTTTAAAATAACAGAGGTTGATGTAATCCTGGGATGTACATAGGTAATTAATACTTTATTTGAAATGGAAGTACTTTTTTAAAGAAAAAGCTTTTTATATGCCTTATAAGCTTTCTTTCAACCAGCCCAGTACTCACAAAACTTACGTTTTTTTCCCATAAGGAAAATCGTTTTTCGTTCAAGCATTTGTGAGGCCTAAGTACCTACTCGTACTAACCAAGTCAAATGTAATAAGTCCAAACTCGATGGGGCTGCGTCGTTTTATTGCAGTGTTATAGCCGAATTCCGGCTCCCACATCAGATCAGCTTCTTGTTATAATAATAATATTGCATTATCATCTGATTTACATAAGCATACAAAATTTCATCTCAACCGGAAAGCGGGAAGTGACTCAAATTTTACTTGCAAGATTTGACCAAAACAAATAAACAACAACAAAAAGGGCAAGCTAAATAAAAGCTAGCGCGCTATAGAAAGCCCAGACTTTGAAGCGTAAACCCCAAACAACTTTTAAATTGCTGAACCGATTTTCATGAAACTTAGCTAGGAACCACCACAAGGGAAGTTACTTTCACGTAAAAACAATCGCATCGAAATATGTCCATTCGTTCGAGCGCTACGATGCCACAGACAATCAGACATTAGCGTCAAACTTATAACACCCTTCCTTTTTGTCTTTGAACCCCCAAAAATGCTTGAAATTAAAGCTGTGTACAATACTAACCAACTTATGACACTGCGCGCGCGCATCTCTCCGCGCGGCGTTCTCCAATGCCGCGTGTTTCGCCGCCTGCGCACGCAACTCCGCCGCGCGGGCGCACTCCGCCGCCTGTGCGACCTGAAATTGGAAAAAAAAATCCGAATGCTTGAATCTGCTGTGTGCTGATTTTTTTTACTCCCTTAGTGGAAACTATAAATTTAATTTATACCATCTAAGCGTATTCCCAGTTGCATCCTCAGCTGTAATGCTGTGATGCCTGGGGTCCGCTTTCCGGTTTTTTTCTTCTCCACGGTTCGCACGGTCTTGGCAATCATTGTTACGCATATCAACCTTGACGACGTCAAAAAGTCAGACGTTTCTATTGGGTCTACCACGTCTGCCTTACATTTGTTTTCCACATAATATCCGCAAGGCATCTCTATCCCTATAGATACAGTATAGTATATGTACATTTTGTCACAAATGACAGTTATGTCTTAGAGCACGATGAGTTTATTAACACTGAGGCCGGCCGCGTCCATCAATGTTATATTGATAGACATAAAAACAGACCACATTTTATGAAGATTATTTTATATTAGATCGCGTCGCGACGCGACGTAGCGCGCGCTTTGGAAGAAATAGGGAACTTGTTTACTAGGCAAAAATATACTAATTTCAGCGACAGCCCGCTTTGCCGCGCTGTGTAGCGATGCATATATCAATATTTCTTTCACGTGCGCGCTATGTCGCGTCGCATAGCGTCTCGGTGTAAACTGACCCTAATGGGTAGGGGTAGAAGTAAAAAAATAAGTGCCGCCCTGCCTGCCTAGCATGTAACACTTCGTAGTGGTGCTACGACAAAGGCCTACGATCTACGCTACGAAATCTTTCATTTGCAGAAGTTTTTTTTTTCTCAATTATATTATTGACAACGAGTGTGTTTATTTTTATAACTAAAGTTGTATTGGGTATTGATTTGTACGCTTAGCCTACCACAAGAGATTTTTTATATTTATTTCGCAGGTTGACTGGTAGAAATTGCAATTAGCATCCGCCTTTTGTACAATTTTGTTGAGGTACTTAAATAAAGTTTTTAATAAATAAATATATTTATAGTTTGGACCGGCTACTGCAAATTATGTATACTTTAAATATAGCTGCTTTGCTTTTCCTATCATTGTTATAAGAATTGCCGGCGGGAAACCTTGATTATGTCATCGACAAATGACATGCCAATGTTTCCTTTGCACCCGCTAATTGACATGTTTTTATAAGCAAACAATGAGAGCTGATAGAGCCAAGTTAATGATGTAAACGAATTAGGGGAATATCAAGCAAACATATGAGTCTAGACTACCACACGGAAAGGACGCTAGAATATTCGCACATAGCTTGCTCCGCGTTTCGTGTTAATCTTGTCCCTCAAAGAATAGTGTAAAAACAATGTTAGTGTTCTTCGTATTACCTTTATTAATTCAGGGAACTACCTGTGTCAACACCTCCAGCATCTTATTCCAAAAAGTCTTCGAGTATCACGATGAAACCCACAGAAAGGCAGATTACGCAAGTCAAGTCGTAAATAAAATCTACAATTCCTTTCGACAATGGTTTTTTACAATAACCTTTTGTGATTTTACGTATTTCGAAAATAGAGTCCTCAAATACACCGAAAATATGGGTGATGGATACCCAGTGTTACTGCTAAATGGTTGCCCTGATTCAAATAGAACAAGAGTAAAGCCAAGAATAGATAAACACGGTCAAACAGCTTATGTTATCACATCTGATACATTAACTATTGATGTCAGTGAATATATTATACAAGCTTTAGTGAGAACTGGGGTCTTTAAACCGAGAAGTGCCGTCATATTTGTTATAAACGTCGCTATTGAAACAAATAACTATTTCCATTACACTTTAAAGACACATTTCCAACTGCTGTGGAGCCGGAATATAGCTAATTCTGTAGTGATTTTATTATGGGCTGGCGAAATCAAAGTGTATTCCTACAACCCTTTTTCTGATCAAGTTATTGATATCACTGAAGAGGAAAATATAAGCCGCTTTCTGTACCTTCGATATAATGACCTTTGTGGGCACGAGCTACGGGTGAGTGTTTTTAGAAAGATTTATATTTCTGAAGAAACTGGACCCGTCGACTGTCACTCAAGACTTACTACAACTGTCATGAAAGAAATGAATGCCACATGTAATCCTTTACGTCCCAGAGATGGAAATACTGTCGGAGATCTCCTAGACAACGGTACTGCCACTGGAGTCACCGCTGATTTGATAGATGGCTACACTGACCTAGAGTTGAATTCTCGGATCCTCAAAAACTCCTACTATGGCTATATAGACACGACATACCCACTAGTTCACGACGAGCTATGTTTTTTGGTCAAAAAGTCCACAAAGCAATCTGTTTTTATGACAATAATGAAACTTATTTCTATCAAGATATTTATCGTATTTATTTTCAATGCGATTATACTAATTTTTATATCTTTGCTAGCTCGTGGTGTCGAAGAGAATATATTCCATAACAAATGGTCGATGGGCAACACTGTAGTGATTTTAATAAAATGTTTCATAAGACAAACTGTTGATATAAAATTCATTGGCATGGTATCAAGATGTATGATTTTGATGGTGGTGATTTATTCCTTGATCATTGATTGTGTCTTAGACGTAAGTATTCATAAACTTTTATTTGAATTATCATACATACCTAATGCAATTTCTTGAAATACATTTTACATTCCAGGGAATCATAACTTCCGCCATTACATACCCAAGATACAAGCCCGAAATAAATTCACGCCCTGATTTAGAAGACTCAAACTTGACACTCGGGATCCACAATAGGCACATAAAAATGTTTAATAAAACTATCAATGCTGAATATTTAGCTCTGAAAAATCGCGTAGAAATATTTGATGACAAGAAAATAAAAGAAGTAATCAACAATAGACAGTTTCAATACGCAGTTTTGTTAAGAAAATCCGATGCACTGTATATCAGTCGAAGACCTTCAAATATGAATAATGGGAGACCAATTTTCCATACTACGAATGAATGTCCATTGCCATGCTTCATCGTTTATGGTCTGCGATATGGAAGTCCATACCTTGAAAAGCTAAACAATATCTTGCACAGACTGAGTCAAGGAGGAATACTCGAGTATTGGAGTCGATCAGAAGAGTACAAACTCAATCAAAACCTCTACCAGAACTCTGACAAAGTAACAAAACCTTTGAGTTTCGAAAACCTTCAAGAAGTGTTCTACGTGTGGTTATTTGCATTATTTGTGAGTTCTTTTGTTTTTATTTTAGAAATGTTTTGGCAAATGTTAAAGATAAGGGCACGATCAGTTATAATTAAGTAGACCTTTTTAGTTTCATGTGTGTTGTTAACAATTTACACTGCATAATTAGTGTTAATTTTATCGACCTACGCAGCAATGGAGAATTGGAGACAAGCTCTTTACGTTGTCCATCGTTTACTATTTTACAGATTTCCTTACGATATTTTCCTTCACCGTAAAAAAGTAAAATTTATATGAGTTAAAAAACTTACGAGCAACTACCTAATTAAAGATTAAAATTACCTTGAGTTTCTCTTGAAGACCCTTATTTGCCGATTTCAAAGACTGTATTTCTGTTGTCAATTTCTTTAGTTCCATTAATCTGTTATTGCCCTGTGTATCATCATTTGTTTTCTCAGGCTTAGGAACTGTTCTTAGCTGTTTCTCTAAGAACTCTTCTTTCTTTTTGTACTCAGTCTTCAAATTCCTCAGGGTTCCTTCATGTTGTGCCTTCAGCGCTCTGACTTCGCTCCGCTCGATGTTGAGCGCCTTCTTCAAGGTCGCATTGTCAAGTCTTAACCTTTCCACGAGGCTCTTCAGTCTGTTAAGGAACGCCTCGTCGACGGTTCGCTTGGGTTCCTCGATAGCTAGGGCGGATATTTGGCTGCTGGAGGTCGATGTGTCGGTTGACGCCATCTTGTGACGTCACCGGCTCGTATGTACAGTTCGGGACGTCCCGAACGTCCGCGGTCTTTGGCCTCGTACTGTGTACGGATCGCTTTGCTGTCGTTTGTTCTTGGTTTCGGATGAGTGACGTGTAGCCAATTCTGAAAATTAACAGAATATTACGTTATGAGAGAAAAACACATAGCCAGATGTAAGCAAATACTTATTACCTAATATGTCTGTGCAACTCTCATTGCGGAAATCCATGTCCATTCACTGTGATTGCTTATACCTAGTTATATAGATATACCTAAGTATGTTTTTACTAATGAGAGTTTAGACACGCCCTTATTAATAATAACAAGTATGGCAAATTAAAAATATTAACCCAGACTACCCTTTGCAATCCACATTTCTATTAAAGGTTGTACGAATTTCAATTCTCTCTTTATCACATTTAACACTTTCCTGGATAATACCTAAGGCCGTACTTGAATTTTCCGAGGTCCAGTGCTGCCCCCATTTTAAATAAATCATTTCAAAAAAAACGGAAACATTATTTAAAATTTTGCAACTACCAAGTCCTAGATAACCCTTTAAAGTATTTTATGAACTACTGTTTACAGTTTATAATGAGAACGTTAAGCTTTACTACGCACATTAGCCAAAAGTGGCCGTTTTTCGCAATTGTGCGTAGAAAATTTAGGTACGGCCTCAGGGCCGTACCTGAATTTTCCGGGGTCCAGTGCTGCCCCCATTTAAAATAAATCATTTCAAAGAAAACGGAGACATTATTTAAAATTTTGCAACCACCAAGTCCTAGATAACCCTTCAAAGTATTTTATAAACTACTGTTTACAGTTTAAAGTGAGAACGTTAAGCTTTACTACGCACATTTGCGAAAAACGGCCACTTTTGGCAAATGTGCGTAGTAAAGCTTAACGTTCTCATTATAAACTGTAAACAGTAGTTCATAAAATACTTTGAAGGGTTATCTAGGACTTGATAGTTGCAAAATTTTAAATGATGTCTCCGTTTTCTTTGAAATGATTTATTTTAAATGGGGGCAGCACTGGACCTTGGAAAATTCAGGTACGGCCTTAACTGCTTTAGACGTAAAACAATTGTTTTTTATTGTATCTTAAGTAGTTAAGTATCCTGTAAAGTGTTAAGAAACAAGCTATTATCGCCGCTAGTGTCGCAATGTCATATCAGATATTAACACAACAAAGTTACAGAATTTTCAGAAACAAGCTTATAAAAATTAAATTAACAATAGGTTAGTATGCTGGGACAAAAATAAATTATTTTGTACTGTTATGAGAATAAAAGTCACAAAATAATGTCGTTACTTGTCATTGAACATATCTACTCGTATTTTGAAAGTGCATGCATGCACTGCATGCACGTTCGAATGCGTTAATAAATCTAAAATAGTAACTAATGCAATAATAATTTAAAATAGATTTAAGTACCAATGCCATTTGACTCCAAGAAACTATAACGTAATTAACTATATTTTGTATTTTTTTTTTAAATTTTAGGCTCATTAGTTTCGTCGATCAGGGGGGAGGGGGGGAATGGTCAATTTTCGCTTTTTTCATGAATAAAATCAAAACTATTCATTTTACAATAATAAAAAAAATATATATTTGAGATCCTCATAACGAGCCCTTTCATTTGATATATGACACAGAAAGTTGCAAAACTTCTTTTTTTTAATTTCCTAATTTGTCCCCCGAAAATGACACTTATTTAAAAAAAAAAATATTTATTTACTTTGCACATATGTGTTTGGGTCATAGGATTACAACATTCTACTACATTTCACCTAATTCGGTCCAGTAGATTCGGAGCAAATTGGCTGTGACAGACGGACGGACAGACAGACGCACGAGTGATCCTATAAGGGTTCCGTTATTTCATTTTTTGTACGGAACCCTAAAAAACACAGAAATAGTATCAGATTTGACTCATTGGAAACTAGCTGACTGTAAATCACATCACTTGTGTAATGTAACACATTTATTAAATCATAAAAGCAGATCAGAGGAGCTCCACGATTCCAAGTGGGTCATGGCAGCTAAGTAGTGTAGGATGACCGTAGGTGTTTCTCTCAAATTAGATAATATAATAGGCATTAGGCGTACTTAGAAAACATTATTTTACATACGTTTTCTACTTTATACATCAAACAGCAGCGCTCAATTTGCATTTTTATGCAATGATATTTCTAGTACTTTACCATAATATGGCTTTCCTTATTTTGCAATCAACATAACAAATATGTGTATACAATATGTCATACCTTAGGGGTTGGACGGGGCCTTAGGTCGCAAGACACAGATGCAATTATTATACTATTACCTACGAAACTATTACCGATTCTTATGATATATGAGATGAATATGACTGAGTAACAACAATTAAGACATCCACATTAGGGAATAAAAATGTCTTGTGGTTGCTCAGTCACACAAAAACAATTGATAGATTTTAAAAAAGTTTCAAAAAAGGGATGGCCATAAGTACCTAGCTATCCAGCGCGGCAAGCGCACCAGGAATGCTAAGAGGCGCGGGTGGTGTTTTGTTTTTTTTTTATATTACTTTGTTATCTTTTGACCATGATGATGTGTTTTGTAAAATGTAAACTTATTAAGTTATAAATATTATAACTTAATAAATCTAAATAACCTATTTTATTAAAATATATACAGGGTTTAACATAATATACTGAAACTTTTATAAGGGCTCCCCTACAAACTCGGATCAGCTGATCGGTCAACTTATATGAGAGGCCAAAAATAATTTTTCATATTTCGATATAAGTTCCTTGGGGAAAGTTGTTTAGTATCATGGACTGAATTCAGCCTTAAAATAGTTTCAGTATATTTTTTTAGACGTTATATATTATATCCTGACTAAAATATAGGATACTTTTGATCCAGAAATTATAGCTGATTTCGGAGGTAAGCTATTAAATTATAGTAGGTCAGATACTTGGAATTCTAAGAAATTGCTAACCTGTCGTCCAATTATTTTTCTTTCGACACTTTTTTTTTACCCTCAGGCCAGCACAAAAGAAGTTATTGTCATTCATAATGTATTGCTAAACTCTGGGCTAATCTCCTTGCCCTGGATAGTAAGTGGCGAATAAAAATAGTGAGCTCATTTGCTTGGGTTCGGCCGTCACTCGACACCGGCACGCATTAGTTAATGGGACATGACAGTATGTCACTGTTCTAGGTATTAGGACAATGTGCTGTAGTAACAGCAGAGTAGTATAAAATTTATCACACCTTTCCTCTCCCACGGGTGTAATAAGGAGCGATTAAGGATATAAGGTAAGAACCTAGGGAAGATATAAGTAATAGAGAACGAACAGCAGTGTCCTATTTGATTTTATACCATCTGCGATTTGCCCATAGCAAATCCTCCCTAAGTTGACAGAGACCTGCAGTCCAGCAATAGCAGCAAGCAGTAAATATATGGTCTTTCTTTCTTTCGTTTAAATAGCTTACATTATTGTCAGATTTTACGAGCTCATCTTTGGAAAAGAAAAAACCGAAATGCAGATTCCATCCGAGGCAAAAAAATTACGCGCAATCACAACAAAAACTCTTATACACGGAATGAAAAACGTAAGCTTGAACTGAGTTATTCAACTGATCTAGCCAGGAAGTTTAATTTTCTAGGTCTTTTGACGAATTCCACTGTGCTGGGCAGTGTCCGGAAAGCTATATACACAGTATCTTTTCGTTAAAATTACGAACAACGTGAATTTTTCAAATAAAGATCAACGTGAATTTTTCGAATTTTTGGCGGGCCGTATTTTGGCGGGAATGCACTTCGCTAAATGTGCTCTTTTATTACAAGCTTTTATTTTAGTTTCACCCGTGCCGTTGATTATATGTCCGTAAAACAAAGCTCTTATTAGTCCATACATTGATATTACCCATCATTGATTATGCTGATGTGTGTTACCCTGATCTCAATGTAGATTTACTGAATAAGCTTGAACGTCTCGTTAATAATTGAATACGTTTCATTTTCTGCCTTCGCAAATATGATCATATATCATCTTGTCGTTCTGAGCTTAAATGGCTTCCTATCCGTGAACGCAGACAAGTGCGAATTCTTTGCACTCTCTTTTCAATTCTTCTGAATCCTAATTCCCCTGAGTACCTTAGAAGTAAATTTAAATTTCTTTCTGACACTCATGATAGGCAACTTCGTTCTACTGATAATCTTCTCCTTTCTGTTCCTCCTCATCGCACAAATTTTATGGCAAACTCTTTTAACTTACAAGCTATACGGCTCTGGAATGCTTTACCCATTGACATCAAAGATATTTCGACAAAATGATTCGTCGCCGCAACATGATTCGTATCTGTTTATCCCTATGGTTGACTGGAAGAGAACGCTTATAGCGTTAAGTCCGCCAATTGTACCATTATTTTTATTGTGGAACAATAAAGTTTTTTAAATAAAATAAATAAATAAGTTGCAAGCTAAATTAAACCCACTTCCCATTATTTGATTGAGTTAAACTTCACATACTGATGAAGGTTGGGTGACAATGCAATATTATGGTACCAACGACCTGATCTCATGATGAAGTCAGAAGGTGGTTACGAAGCTAACTTCTTCTATGACTACATCACTCAACTCAACCCAAACTCGGTGGGGTTATGTTATTTATCACAGATAAAATAACATGACCCCACCGAGTTTAGGCTCAAGTGATTTGTCTTAAAGGAACACTTTATACGTTTTAGTTCATTGTTTCAAACAATTACTTGTTTAATTAATGTTTTTAAAGCATTCAAATATAGTAATCAAACTAAATAAAGTAATAAGAAAAAAACGACGAAACGTTTCGAGAAAAAGTAGGTAGTGCCCTTGCGCTCCGCTTGGCTCGTCTTGGCGGGGGCACTCCCGTGCCCCCAGATGATGAAAAAATATCACGCGAGCAGGATTTGCAGCCTTTGTCTAAATACAACTATGCTCTTCCAACTGAGCTACCACGTTTATTACCTACACGTCAAATTTCTCCACCATATCCATACGCCATAAGACGTTAAGTCCGCCATTTGTACACTTTTTTTATGTGCAATAAAGTTTAAATAAATAAGTAAATAAATATCCAATTCTTCCATACAAATATCTCTTACTCTTTTATCTAAATTAGTGTCAATTCCACTCAATAATATTTAGCTTCGGGATCCATGATAGAAGGTTGAATTTAATCAGGAAACGCTCTCAGAGGCGCAATTGCCACAATTACTGAATTGAACCCGGCGACCCAGTCATGTGCGGGATATGCAGACATTTTGCATGCTCGCTTGCCGGTACGTGGCCGCCATTTGAGAACCCTACCGGCCCTTCGGCCATCGGTTGTATGTTGTTTTTGTATGTATGTTCGACGATAACTGGAGTAGATGAATGCTTTACCACTGGACATCCGCATGGCCCAAACGGAAAAATAATTAAGGTAAATTTAGAGGTATGTTTGTGATTTTTTTCTATCGAGCCAGAGATGCTTAATCGTGTTTTGGATATTGTGTGTCTCTGTAGAAAAGCCTTAAGATTCCTTTGTTAAATATTTGAAAAACAATTTTAGTATGTAGTTTAATTACAGCAAAAATACTCACAATATTGTGAGCTGTGAACCTACAGCTTCTTCTCTTCTTCTTCTTCTTTCGCGTCTAAGCGCATTTCCGGTTGCATCCTCAGCTGTGCTGCTTTGGAGCCCAGGGTGCACTTTCCCGCTTTTTCTTCTCCAAATATAACATGCATGTCAATGGTCACCCAAGGATGCCAAAGACCTTGCAAAATGGAGAAGAAATAGCCGAAACAGTTTAAATAATTTGGCTGTAGTTTTACAATCGACCGCCTGCCTGACGTGAACCCTCTTTGGGAATGTATTTGTGCGAAAAGTTTTACAACCGGCCGCCGCCTTGGGAATGCAATTGTAGCACGAGATGTTTGTGCTTAGACCTTTAGTCGCCTCTTAAGACATCCACAGGAAGAGATGGAGTGGTCCTATTCTAGCCCGGAACCACACGTTATGTTATCATATTAAAGACCCCATATTACGAGTAGATAGTCTTGATCTTAAACGAAGCTGTTGATTCCATCCCCCAAAATTAGGAAACTTTTAAAGCAAACACGCCAAGTCAATATTAATACAACAACACGGTTATGTTGTTGTACATTATTTAATTTGCTTGACGTGTAGACTAGTAAGTCTACATGACCTTACGTTGTAGTAGGCAATCTTATCCCAGACATTAGGTCATACAGTATGGTAGCTGGTAGCTACTGACGATCACTCATGCTCTTGTGCTTAAAAATATCCGTGATCTCTCAACATTGACTACTCATATCCGAAATATGCTGAAACTATTTTCAGGACAATATAATCATCATCATCATTTTAGCCGCATAACGTCCACTGCTGGACGTAGGCGTCTCCCAAGGATTTCCAAAATAACCGATCTAGAGCATCCTACATCGAGCGCTTTCCAGTGACCTTAGGTCGTCTGAACACCTTGTGAGTGGGTGTCGTCCCTTTTCTGTGTACCTGGTCCCCTTTGCCCCATCGGCCATCGATTCGTCGCGTTGTGTCCCGCCCACTGCGATTGAGCAAATCCGCTGGGCTTTGTTCTCTTATGAATTTTAGTTTTATTTTATTTTATTAAATTGAATTTCCTCATTTCTGATTCGATCACGTAGAAAAGCACCGAGCATAGCCTTCTCCATAGCGCGTTGAGCGACCTTCAGCCTTCTTCAGAAGGGACCACGTTCAGGACAATATAAGTCCATCATTCTAAACAACTCTCCACATGGTACATGTAGCAAAATAGAAAAAAATATTTCCTTCCATATAAGTTAACCCTTTATAATTAGGTATCATCATTAACTTATATATTACTAGCGTATATATCATAGTTTCTTTCTACAGTTTATAATGACAACATTAATCTATATTTACATATACATACAATAAAAAAAATCTAACGGATCGCCAATTAGCCAACTCTTACTTGTTTTTTTTTTTCCTTTTATTTCCAACCGAGCCAACCCAATGAATTTCAGTGTTCATCATTTTAAATATAATTCATTAGCAATCAATCATTTAATTATAATGATCCCGACTTTATTATTGCTCTGAGTCATACAACAGACATGCTCCCATTCAAGCATGACACGACATCTGCAAAAGTTATCGATATATCAGATTTAAACATTAGTGCGACATCATAATGGCTGATATTTATGGGGTCGCCATTCCAGACATATACATTACTTATTTATGGTCTGACCTAAGGGTCTGACAAAATATACAGTTCAGTTCATGATACTTAACGTGCCCCTAATGAACCTACATCGAATGACGAAAAAGATATTTTGCTTCCTACAGAACTTTGATCAGCTAATGATGTTACCTTTATGATTTTTTATCAGTTTTGTTAAATGTTCCATGGAGGAAGTTATGCAATTTACCTGGACCAAACCTGATTAATTTTACTAATAAGGTAGGCGAATCCAAAGAATTTTAATATTTTGTAAAGTATTTTACTACTTACTATACCATACACTCATCGTCATTCAAGCGTATTCCCGGTTGCATCCTCAGCGGTAACACTTTAGAGTCCGGGGTCCGCTACCTAACCCTAAGTGATTTGATGAGGTTATTGGTTTTTACACAGAGTGACTGCCGTCTGACCTCCACAACCCAAAGGGTAGACCAGAACCTATCCTAGGATCTATCCTAGGCTTGGTTCTGGTCTACCCTTTGGGTTGCGGTACCTATACAAATACCATACACTATCACATATTCAACCCTAATGAGGCAGACATAGCATTTGGGTCTTGCTGCTCTAAGCTGACAGAACCCAAGGCCGCAAGGAAGACCCTAAGACCTCTTTTAGTGTATGGTGGACGAGAAGGTGTAAAAAGGAATCAAAATAGTAATACTAATAATACTTTTGCATCACAATTCATATTTGAAAATATAATGTATGTAAGGAAAAATATTTTCATGTTCAATAAAGTAAGTGATTTTACAGATAGAAATTTACGTAATAAGAATGACTTAGTTAGCCCGTATTACAGGCTGAATACAGACAGTAAGTCTTTTATGGGGAAGTGTATACTTTTTTATAATAAATTGCCAGAATCGGTCCTTGATATGCCAGACAGAAAATTCGAAGCTTATGTAAAGAAAGTACTTTGTGAGAAGGCTTATTATAGGACCGCATATGACTATCTTAAAGACAAAAAGGTCTGGTTTGAGCTTGGCGCGGGTCCCTCTCAAAGGTTTGTATACTTAGACATGTCATAATTTAGCTACATTGGTACATACTAAATTTACAAATTGACATTATTTTAAATTTCGTAATTCTTATAATTCAATTTAATTATGACATAACAAACAATGTAATCTTAGTCCATCCATATAACTAATTTTAAGTTTTTAGTTTGTTAGTTGACGTCTTTGGAGAAAACGTGCAGTGCAGTTTGTTGCCGCTTCTTCTGCACTTGCGCCTAGGAAGCGGCGTAAACTTAGCTGTAAGTAACGATTTGACGTCAACATTTGTGCAAAACAAAACAAAGTGACTATTATTAAGAGATATTATAAATATCCTATGATAATAAAGATATTTTTGAATTTGAAATTTGAATAAGTCGCTTAAGATCTGCGCGGGAAGAGAAACCGCTGGTACACTCCAAGATTTTTCTCTTCTCCCAGACCATAATGGAAGGGATTATAGTATTTTATTGCTCAGATTTATATCTGAGCATGTACCTAATATATCTCATAAAAATAATATTTCCCAAAAAAGTATTAGAAAGCCATTACTTCTATGCTCTTACAAAATATTGATTCAGCCCTCCCTGGCTCAAGGAAGTAGTTAAATGGTTTTGTTTGCTTTATTTTAACGCAGTTGCATGACGTGGCCGCTCCCGTTTAGTCCCGAACGTCAATGTGAATACTTGGGGACTACAACTGTAGTTGATGTAAGATCAGAAGTCCATATTCGTCGGATATGTCGCTAAAGAATCTCACACAGAACGATATCAGGTTGAATTTATAGCACACATAATCCGCTAGATGAAATAAGTCAAATTAGACACTTTTTTCTAAATGTCAAAACAAAAATGTTTTATGGGATTTGTATGAAATACAAAACCGTGACGTCATAGATATTTGGAGTCAAATAGCGCTCCTATTATCAGTTTTTCTGCATTAAAAATCTAAAATCACGTTGAAAATGGATATGATCAATGACAAGTGACACTATCCTGTGACGTTTTATTTTCTTAACAGTTCAAATAATTTATTTTTGACCCAGTCATCTAAATATAAATATAGAGAGAGCTACTCTCTATATTATGTTCCATGAAACTAATCATTTTTTTATATCAGTAATCAAATAAATTAGACATTATCACAATCACAGGCTACTTTAGGTATCACTGAAATGAACGGGATGGTAAAACGGAAAAGGAAAAAACGTAGAATGTACCAGATGCTTCTCTTTCCGCAGATCTTAAATAAAGGGCAAGTGCGAGTCGGACTCGTACATGAAGGGTTCCGTACCTCGGTACAATGTTTTAAAACGCTAAAGAAACACGTTTCTTGTATGACGACTTTCTTTAATTTTTAACTTTATCTTATTTTTTGTATTTGTTGTTATAGCGGCCATAGTCATACATAATCTGTGAAAATTTCAAGTATCTAGTTAATGCCATTATAAAGATCTAGTTAAAAACGCTGGAAAAACACGTTTTTGTATGAGGCCCCCTTAAATTTTTAACTTTTTTTATTTTTTGTATTTTTTGTTATAGCGGCTATAGTAATACATAATCGGTGAAAATTTACCCTTTGGGTACGGAACCCTAAAAACAATCAAAAAATTGGGCGAGAGTCTGAATAATATGAATAGGCGTTGCGGCTAGCAACCCATCACTATTTTGATTCCACAAACACGCTAAACATGGCCTTTGGGTCTTTTATCTCTAGACTCTGAATATGTTTGTAATGTATCAGTATCACAGTGTAGTCTCCTCAGAATATTTAACTTTATTATCTAACTATAGAAGATAACCTACTAGTTATATTCTACTGGTTAGAGTGTCAAAGTCATGCTAAATATATCGAGCTGCGTCTTACTTCATACACTCGGTTCATACACTAATATTGTGCAAGTGTTATGTCGTGAAGTCGGAAGCATGAATGTCTTGTTTTAAATAGAATTTGTAGTTAACGTTTTCATATATTTTCATAGCGGCTGCTCAACTTTTATTCAAAATTTAAAAAACTCCGACTGTCAAGAACGCCACCTAGTGATGTGAACCGGAACTATTGATACGACTTGATACGGACATCCAGTCGCGCTACATGCACGCTACGGATAGCGCCATCTATATATTTGCTAGAGAAAGCCCTGATTTTCAAGCGTTTATCCTCAATAACTTTTAGACAGCTAAACCGATTTTATCAAACATAGCTAAGAACCACCGAAAAAAAAACTTACTACTACGTAAAAAAAACCGCATCGAAATCTGTCCATCCGTTCGAGCGCTACGATGACACACACAAACAGACAGACCGACATTAGCATCAAACTTATAAAACCCCTCTTTTTTGTTGGAAGTTAAAACAAATAAACATCAACAAACAAGGGCACAAGGCAAGCTAAATAAAATTTTGTAATAATTAGGTATAGATTATTTTTCATTTACCACCGTTTTCTTTAGCACAATAACATTTTGATGCTACCAAAACCGTCATTAATCACTAAGTCATCTCCAGGTTTTCACACCATAGACATCATAGGATGTTAACACCATAGACCTGTGCAGTAGACACTCCATTAACGCATCTCACCCTTCTGTAAACATATCAATCGTCACCGCCACGAATACATTAGAAACGATGGTGATTTATTGGTGTCAATAAACACTAAAATAGTTTGGACTCGTTTCTCCACGCGAAAATAAAATAATTTACAAAAAAATATGAATAAGTTTTTCGAAAATCATCATCAGGTCTTTTTTAGTCTCCACTGCAGGAGCACGACCCTCCGTACTACCAGAGCCATATATTAGCGAGAGCTGTCAAAGGATTTGGCCTAGACTCTCCACGCTGGCCAGACAGGATTGAGAGGTCTCATTGATCTTTATAAGCTGTGTTTAGCTTCTGTTTCCTAAGTCACCTTCTACGACACAAACACGTACTATACGACATCCACGGTGAGACTTGGAGTAGACCTATTCTACTCTGACGGAAACCACACTGCTTCACACAAGACAAATGAATTAAGGCCGTACCTAAATTTTCCAGGGTCCAGTGCTGCCCCCATTTAAAATAAATCATTTCAAAGAACACGGAGACATCATTTAAAATTTTGCAACTATCAAGTCTTAGATAACCCTTCAAAGTATTTTATGAACTACTGTTTACAGTTTAAAGTGAGAACGTTAAGCTTTACTATGCACATTTGCGAAAAACGGCCACTTTTGGCAAATGTGCGCAGTAAAGCTTAACGTTCTCATTATAAAATAAATCATTTCAAAGAAAACCGAGACATTATTTAAAATTTTGCTATTACCAAGTCCTAGATAACCTTTCAAAGTATTTTATCAAATACTGTTTACAGTTTAAAGTGAGAACGTTAAGCTTTACTACGCACAATTGCGAAAAACGGCCACTTTTGGCAAATGTGCGTAGTAAAGCTTAACGTTCTCATTATAAACTGTAAACAGTAGTTCACAAAATAGTTTGAAGGGTTATCTAGGACTTGGTAGTAGAAATAATTAAAATGATATCTCCGTTTTCTTACAAATGATATATTTTAAAGGGGGGCAGCACTGGACCCCGGAAAATTCAGGTACGGCCTTAAGCCCAAACTCGATGAGGTTGCGTCGTTTTATTACAGGGTTCCTATAGCCACCTTCCTGCTCCGTCATCAGATCAGCTTCTTATCATATTAATATTGCATTATCTGATTTACATTAGAATACAACATTTCATCTCAATCGTAAACCGGGAAGTGTCTCAAATTTAACTTGCAAGACTTGACCCAAAAAACAAATAAACAACGATCAGGGGAAGCTAAATAAAGGCTTGTAAAAAGTCCTAGAATTGAAATAAGACTATATAAGTGAAAACAGGTAAAGCCCAGTTGTTGAAGATGTTATGCTATGTTGTTTATGTTATGTTAGATTCCCGTAGGCAGCTTGTAAAGCTATCACCAGTAAAGGCCACACATTCGAGAAACAGAGAGAGAAAAAATTTAAAACCTTTCTCTAATTACGACTTTAGCTAAAGAACTAATGTTGATGATAGACATCTGTATGGTTGCATCTTCAGCGGAAACGCTTCAGAGCCCGGGGTCCGCTACCTGACCTAGGTGATTTGACATGGATACTGGTTTTTACACAGAGCGACTGCCGTCTGACCTCCGCAACCCAAAGGGTATAGACCAGACCCAATCCTAGGATAGTTTTAACAAAGGTTCTGGTCCCACAACTTTACGTTCTTTCCGAAGCACGGAATCATCAATAGACATCATTGTCATTTAACTGTTATTATGATACAATACAATTGTAAATAAAAACAGAGAAATAGAGGAATACAATAACCACGCTTGCGTTTACTAAAAGAAAAACCAATGACCATAAATTTCAAATCAAATAGGACAATTTTGATTGAATTTTCTTTTTACTGAATTATTATGAATCGTTATTTCAGCCCCTCATCTCATTAATTTAATTGCAAAAAGTACTCGTAAAGAAACTATTCAGAAATCTATAGTGCGTTGACCCTGTTACCCGGCAACTGTATAAGCAAACAAATACTAGCTGAGTTTTAGGAGCGGAAGGTCAATGGACGCCCAGTGTCTTAGGATTATTGGATAATACTATTAATAAGCAGCTAAACATTGTAATGTGTCTACAAATGACGTAAACACGCGTTTTTCTGCGGTCAGTCACACTTTTTTTGCAATTTTTAACGATATTGTCGTTTGGGTGAAAATTTGACCTCTCTATGAATAAGTATTCGTGGTTATCCAACCTATCTTATACAGACTGATATTCAAGGTGCTTTTTAGAGTGCCGTACCCAAAGGGTGCCGAGACCCTATTACTGAGACTTCGCTGTCTGTCTGTCCGTCTGTCACAGGGCTCTATCTCTAGAACCGTAATAGCTAGACACTTAAAATGTTCACCGATTATGTATTATTGTGGCCGCTATAACAACCAATACTAAAAATAGACAAAGAAAAGATAAAATTGAAAATTAAAGTGGGTGCCCCATACAAGAAATGTGGTTTTTTTTTTGCGTTTTAAAACATTGTACGGAGGTACGGAATTCTTGATGTACGAGTCCGACTCGCACTTGACCCGTTTTTATTAATAAGGAGTCATTTAGTCCATACGAAAAAAAAACATTCATACTAACTAGATCACGTCACTACATTGATTTGTATGATACATTTATTGCGAAAAGTTGTTTAAATTAGCGGCCACGTACCGGCAAGCGCAGTGTATGACACCCACCTGTTAGGTGGTCGGACGACCTGAGCAAGGATGCAGAAAACGTTGGAGCCCGCTTTCGATCAGTCGTTTTAGAAATCCTTGGGGGAGGCCTATGTCCAACAGTGGCCTTCCCGTGGTAGATATGATGATGATTATTTGTCAGTCATAGGTATATTTTTATTATAATAAATCGAACATATTTTACTATGATAGGAACTGATACGTAACAACTTTTTAAACTAAAATTTCCATGCAAAAGTAAATGGAATAACTACAGCTGCTTTTTTTGCCATTTCAGCGTTGTTTCCATTTATAAATACAAGAGGTTCGTTCGTATCCTGCCTGCTACAGTTATACTCGTAGATGAGTACTTGTCTGTATATGTAGGACGTTATTCGACCTAATTTAATTTATTAGGGAGTGGCATACGAGTATAACACGATACATAGAGTTGGTTGGTACGAGTATACTGTTTATCATAAGTACTGACACTAGAAAAAGCATACAATCAAGCCTATATGCATGCAGAGAAAAATGTTAAGAAATAGGTGAAAAAGATTTAAACGCGCACCTAATTTAAGTTTAAATCTACAGAAAAATGTTTTTTTTCATATTTCACAATTCTTGGTTGATTATGAATATTGTAAACGACCTCACGAATTATAGTCGGAAAGGCTGACCAGGCATCGATTGATTTAAACGATCATCATCAGGACGAGTGTTAGAAGCGTCGGGTTAACCGAGCGAGCGAAGTGAGCGACGCTCAGTCAGTCAGTTTGTCTGTCAAAGTCAAAGTCAAATTTTTTTATTTAATGTAGGATAAATACCTATATCACTTATTGAAGGTCATTATTTTTAATTATTTTTAGTGCAAAAGCTACCGATACACGCGTTTCGCAACGACCACTGCTGAGAAGAAACGTCGAAAGAAACTCATTTACACAGTATTGGTCGCCTAAGCGCCGGAAGGGCTTTGTCAGTTTACAAAGATATGATGCCTAATACAATGTTATCACAATATAACATGTAAAGCTTGCGAACGAGTGCCAAAACCAATTTACAGAAATAAGTAACACTGAGTAGTCCAAGCTGACCAGTCCCTACTGGCGGCACCCGTTCACGAGTTGACGCGTGGATCAGCTAACTCAAACATATTAGACGGAATCCAGTGACCCGACCCACGACGACGCCACCACCAGTCTGGACATTTTAGTCAGTTGGTTTGTTCTCGCCTACAGGTTGCATTTATAAACCATTTTTCGTGAAATTTTATAAGCCGGTTGGATAATTATATAGAATTTCTTTATCGACTCAGTTTTTGTTATTTCTAAATGGCGAGATATATAACGTCTAACAAAACATACTGAAACTATTTTAAGGGTGACTTCAGTCCATGATACTGAACAACTATCCCTAAGGAACTTATATCAAAATATGAAAAATAATTTTTTGCTTTTCATACAAACTCAGATCAGCTGATTGGTCAATTTGTATGGGAGGCCAAAAATTATTTTTCATATTTCGATATATGTTCCTTGGGGAAAGTTGTTCAGTATCATGGACTGAATGCACCCTTAAAATAGTTTCAGTATATTTTGTTAGACCCTGTATATGGGGGTTTAAAACTTTAAGAAAATCATATTTCAGCCATTTCAAAAAAAAATTGTATTATGTCATAAAACTATTTTGTTACCCTTATTAAGACTCAACTTCTTTGTCTGAACAACTTTTTTATACGATAAACTTCAACGGGTTGGGGGTGAGTCGCGAAGTTTACAGCTCACAGAGCCACTAGTGCTTCACAAAAAAGACGAGGTTTATTGGTTATTGAATGAATTTGGGATGGACTGATGATGGGTAATTGCAATACAAACAACGGCACCTGCCATAATCATCTTCATTCATCATGTCTTTTTTAGTCTCCACTGCAGGAGCACGACCCTCTCTGTACTACCAGGGCCATATTTAGTCAGCTAGAGCAGTCAGAGGATTAGGCCTACACTCTCCACGCTGGCCAGACGGGTTGGAAAGGTCTCATTGATGTTTATAAGCTTTGTTTAGCTTGTATTTCCTAAGTCGCCTTCTACGACATTTACGGGAAGACTTGGTGTGTCCTATTTCTACTCTGCCAGGAACCACACGGCCATAATCATGATTACTGACTATTGTAGGCAGGTGGTAGCCTGTCGCCCATTATATGGGCCCCTCAAACAACCCGTCAATAGTTGCCGGCAAAGGAGCAACAGCGATCGCAGCGCAGGGGTGTCGAGAGGTGTGCTGCGCTTTTCCGAAGTTACTCGCGGCTAGTTTGTATTATTATTGTAAGTATGTTGGCCATTTATTATTGACATTATGAATATTTCTATGCTTCCCGTAGATGACGATTAATCTTTCCTCGGTAAATCCGACTAGAGGCCTTGAAATATCACATTTGCTCTGAAATCGCATTGGCAGGCCGCCAGCGACCGGCAAATGGACACTGGAGGTTATTTGTTTACGTCAGTGAAGCTGATTCATATAAAATGGACGCTGGTAAATATTATGGTTTTCTAAATTAAAAATATGTGATGAAATTTTTTTTGTTACGAGTGAGATTCGAACTCACGTCCTCACATCTGTACTGTGAGTGCACTTCTAACTCTTCCAAGTTATCATATATTTTTATTTTATATTTTATTTGATTCAGGTACATACACTATCACGTCTTTATCCCTAACGGGACAGACAGATTCTAGGGCGGCAAGGCCCAGGCCACTTTTAGCGTGATGGTGGGCAGAAGGTGGAAAAAGGAAATCATAATAGTAATGGCTTGCTTCTTTGGAGAAACCTCTGGTACCTACATTAAATGCAGTGTTATCGCGCAGAGTAAGTTTTATAATAGCGCCAAGACCAGCTTCATGTTTCAAAGCTGGTCTGGGAGAAAAGTAAAAACTTTGAATGTACAATAATGCTTCTCTGCCAGCTAGTGATGTGCCGTTCCTGGAAACTTTGGAAATATTCCCAAAATTGAACGGGAATATTTACGGAAATATTGAGAATATTCCCGTAAATTTACAAGGGGAAAATTTCCGTAAATTTGGAAAGTTTCCAACGGCACATAAATATAACAAAGATAAATATATAAGGACAAATCACACTAATTGAGCTAGCCTCAAAGTAAGTTTTAAATTTGTGTTATGGGATACTAACTCAACGATACTATATTTTATAAGAAATACATATATAGATAAACACCCAAGTCCTAGAAACAGAACAATTTGAAAAAGGCCATTTTCCAACTTGCCCTGGCTGGGGATCGAACCCAGAACCTCCGGATTGGTGGACTAGCGTGTTGACTATTACACCACGGAGGTCGCACATCACTACTTCTAGCGCAGATCGTAAAGGCTGATTGGTTGATAGGCGATGCGGCTAGCAAACCGTCACTATTTTAATTCCATCTTCACGCCCACACGCTAAAAGTGGCCTTTAAGTCATACTGCCCCAGGTTTTGTCTACCCCGTTAGAGATAAAGACGTGATAGTATATCTATATCTGTTCAGATATATTGTATTACTAGGGTAAAACCCGGATAGTCGCCCCGGGGGAATAGTTGCCTTTATTGCAATTACTCTATTTTCGCAAATAAAACACTTGTTATTAAATTTATCTATCGAGAGACTTCATCTACAACTAAGTTGACCGTGTTGCATGTTGCTGTGCGATTGCATGGGACTGCTAGGTGCGATCAAAGTTTTTGCGGGATAGATGTCCTCTTTCTCGACAGGGCATCTATCCTAAACGTAATTTACATGGAATAGGCAACTATCCCCTATATGGGATAGTTGTCCCAAAATTTAGAGGTCCGCAAAAATCGCCAACACTCAGGAAATATCAAGGATAATGTTTGTTCCTTTTATAAATTTGAAGATAATGAAACAAAGTACCTACCCGTTTAACGAATAAAGTATCTTGCTTTTTGTACAAAGAGATGTAAAGTAATTTCAAAAAGTGGGGCAACTATCCGAGTTTTACCCTATAGAAAAGGTTAAAAATGTAACATACCGTACTGACGATCGTTTCACAAAAGTCAATTTAGTATCCGCAAACATCACGATGTAAGTGATCCAACTCCAAGCACTGGCATCTCACAAGCTACAGGAAACACTCACCAATAGCACAGAATTAAGTCATATAAGTACTAACCAACAGTCTACCTTCCATCCCAAAGGTAATAGATACAATAGTTCGTTGAAATAACTCATTACAACCATCTAACGAAACAACTTTCGCATCGAGAATGCATCGTAAAACTGGCAGTACTAAGCCGCATCTTAGCTAAATCTCAAACTCATACATACTTTTACCTATCATACATAATGAGAGCTCTATATATGTTTTTTCTTAAACCCTTACTACAAAGGAAATAAAGTTTATATTCGCGCGGAGATTTACCAAAATATGCACGAATTATTTTCCGGATGGCATATTCCAGCGCACTGTACGGTAGTTCGAGTATCGTACTGTGTAATTAGTTATTAAATTGTAATCAATTACAGTTGTTTAAATAGTAGCATGTAATTGAGGGGTCATTATTAAATTTATTTTTGTTTTTATAATATTGCTGATCATAATGGACTGGAACATAGGTACCTACAAGGTGACTGATAATAACCTATTGTAAATATCGTAGGGAAAAATGCTTTCTTATTAAATTTGCTTGAAACTCCAGTATCTTATTCAACAAGAAACAAGTTCACAAGTTTATTTGCTAGGCAATTTAAAATAAACGGGCATGTGCGAGTCGGACTCGAACATGAAGGGTTCCGTACCACCGTACAATGTTTTAAAACGCTGAAGAAACACGTTTCTTGTATGACGACCCCCATTAATTATTAACTTTATCTTATTTTTTGTTATAGTGTCATAGTAATACATAATCGGTGAAAATTTCAGGTGTCTAGCTATTACGGTTCAAGAGATTGAGCCCTGTGACCGATCGAGTTAAAAACTCTGAAAAAAAACATGTTTTTTGTATGACGACCCCCTTTAATTTTAAACTTTTTTTTATTTTTAGTATTTGTTGTTATAGCGGCTACAGTAATACATAATCGGTGAAAATTTCAGGTGTCTAGCTATTACGGTTCAAGAGATAGAGCCCTGTGACAGAAGGACAGACGGACAGAGAGAGGAGTGTCAGTAATAGGGTCCCGTTTGCACCCTTCGGGTACGGAACTCTAAAAACCCCTGGCTGTCAAGAAGGCCAACTAGTGTGTGACTTGATACGGACATCAAGTTGCGCTACATGCGCGCTACGGATAGCGCCATCTATATATTTGCTAGCGAATGCCCTGATTTTGAAGCGTTTATCCTCAATAACTTTTAAACGGCTGGACTGGACTGATTTTCATCAAACATAGCTAAGAACCACCGCAAGGGAAATCAGAAATCAGAAAGAAAGAATGCTTTCTTGTTAATTCGCTGGAAAATCATATGTAAATGTAAAGCAAATAAATAAATTGAAATTGAAATTGAAATCATACTTTTCAAGCGAATTCAACAAATATTTTTTTTTTGTAAGACTTAAGCCCATTAACATTTAAGTATGCTTTAAATGTAAAAGAAATGCCCTAAATAATGTGAAGTTTCAAGCAAATTCATCAAGAAAGCATTTTTTCCCTGTAAGTACCTAAAGGGATCGAAAATTGAGATTTTTCTTATCATTTTCAGAACAAATATTTAAAATAGTTTATCAGTCACCTGTTCCTTGTAGAAATTTGTAGAATGTTCCATGAGAAAAGTTGTTTTGTTTCATATACTGTAAGATGGAAATAAATTATAGAAGGTGTTCCTAAATTGGATATTTTATTCGCCTCCCTCAAGGACTGTTTGGCACGAAATGCAAAACTTGATGAAGTCATAGTACGACTAAGACCTGCTTTTTAGTTAAGTACCTTTAAGTTCCAGCTCATTTAGTGATTCCTTATTTAGCTTATTTTAACTTCGTTTTAATAAAATTAAATATGTATATAAATTTAAGCGACCGATAACGGTATCCGATGTTCGAAAAAACCAAATCTGGTTTATGAAACATTGTATAGTGCATATATATATATATATATATATATATATATATATATATATATATATCTAAAATCTATATATCTAAATAAATCAAAATGGTTTAGCCCCGCTACTCACCAGCCAGGTCTGCAGTTCCGTGTTGAGATATAATAGGAGAGGTATGTGACAAGTTTTCAACTTGCCTCAAATACCTACCCAAAAATTCGTGCCAGCTCTCGGACCAAGAAGATGAAACTAAATAAAAGCTTGTAAAATACATACCTACGTTTACATAAAGGCTGGTAATAAAAATAACAGATAGCGTGAGTTATCTTACTATCGTCAATAATCTATAGTTTATCAAAAAACCGGTCAAGTGCGAGGCGGATTCGTACATGAAGAGTTCCGTACCTCCGTACAATGTTTTAAAACGCTAAAAAAACACGTTTCTTGTATGACGACCCTCTTTAATTTTTAACTTTATCTTATTTTTAATAATTGTTGTTATAGTGACCACAGTAATACATAACCGGCGAAAGGAGTGTCTCGCTACTACGGTTCAAGAGATAAAGCCCTGTAATAGACGGACGGAAAGACGGACAGACAGCGAAGTCTCAGTAATGAGGTCCCGTTGGCATTTGGGTACAGAACCCTAAAAAAAGTTTGTTTTGGCGTAAAATATTGATTGCTGTGAAAATAGGCGCGCTACTAAATTAATAGTGGGGAAAGCCAAACTAAGGTAGGGTTGTGGGGTTGTAACCCCGCTTGTAAGTAGTCACGCGAGGTCTCGAAACGTTCATTGCAACCCCCGAAAGCATGGCTCAACTAAAACTGTAAAAAACATTATTGTTAGTTGTAACAATGGTGTATAAATTTGTATACTAATAAGTCTTTTCTAATTTTTAAGATAATTATGTTCTGTTTTTTACTTTTGTGCAATAAAGGGTATTGTATTGTATTGTGTATTTTTAGTGGTAATATAAACTGTTCTTTATTTCTAAAAAAGTCAATATATTGGTCTCATTACAAATTAATAAAATAAAATTTACAAATAAAAAAGAGACTCCAACGCCTCGCCGCGAGGCAGGGTACCCAAAAGGCTGGCAGCATTACCCCTCTGCACTGCGATAGAAATCCTTTGTGCAAAGTAGCTGCCCGCCCTTGGATCGCCCGTGACATCGCGGAGACGCGTTGAAATATCAGTCACAAAGGATTTTGCTTCTGGGCCCCATGGACCCATCGTCTCTACGGCGAAGGGCACAAAAATATAATTTCCAAGGAGATCTTCATACTTCCTGCGTTTCAGGGCTTCTGCCGAAACAGCCGCACCACCAGCTCGCACAGACGTTGACGCCACATGCGTGGACGCAAGAGTATCCACGCAAGTGGCGTCCCAAATCAGGCATTTGCCCAGCCTCCACGGTATCAGTGACATTCCGTCAGGCCTTTTGGCATCTGATCTCAGTAAACCGCTCGGTTCCAAGATGGCTGGAACGGTTACAGAGACAAGGGCCCTTAGGATGATGTCATTTAATGTACCATGTCGGGATAAACGACCAGCGCTCCTTTGGCAATTGTGTATTGTCTTTTGTGATTTATATAAATCGGAAAAACCAATAAAGTTATTCAAACATTAGGTACTCGCAGTACTCAAATTCAATTTAAAATATTTGTTCTACATTTATTTTCCTTTAGAGCTAATTTTACATGTACACTTTATCCCTCAGAATCAGGGCTTGGAATACCGTTAAAAATCTGATAACGTTAATTCTGTCAAACGGCGTTAACGTTATCAGCAAAGGTAACGTTTTGTTGGGTAACGGTATTTTTCCCACTTTTTACCGATAATCAGATAACGTTACCAATGATATTAACGGTAAAAGGTATTGTTAACACTGTATTTCTTTTCGATATTTGACAGAATAAATTGATGATTTTGTCTAATAGGCTACTAGAGCTATTTATACAAAGTGGAAGGGACATACCCGTAATAAATCAAACCACGGACTATACTAGATCACTATAGTATAATAAAATTAAAATAAAAGCCAAAAAACAAAAGAAAAATTGCCGTTTCCATACAAATCGTCCGGCCGGCCGCACACTTTTCTATGGAAACGCCAAAAATTTTTTTTGTTCTTTGGCTGTTATTTTAATTTCATTATAATATAGTGATCTAGTATAGCCCGTGGTTCGATTTATTACGGGTATGTCCCTTCCACGTTGTATAATATTTTACAAGTATTGAAAAAAAGTATCGTTACTTATATCGTTATTTATAACGTTATAAACTGTATTATCGATACCCCTTATAACGGTACCACTAAAATAACGTTATTTAACGTTAATCTTAGTGTGAATTTAGTATCGTTAACAAGCCCTGCTCAGAATACTGAAGATCATTCAGTATTCTAAATATTTTGGGTCTTGCGGCTCTAAGCAGACAGAGCCCAGGGCTTCAAGACCCAAGGGCTACTTTTAGCGTGATAAATCAAAACAGTGATGGGTTGCTAGCCACATCACCTATTAAAATGATGCGCATTTTCGCCCATTAGTAATCGGAATTGTCCATTTCAAAATTTGCAAGATATTGGATTGAACTGTTTTACGTACTTATTTAAGTTAATTGACTGACCGTGCAGTAACGTACCACCTAGCTATATACAGGGTGACTTTTACAAATTCAATCCATGATACTGAACTACTTTCCATAAAAATAATTAATTAGGTATTAAAATCAACTGAGCGCTGATTTGCATGATAAGGCGATTTTTTTTTCGTAAATTGTTTTTATAGAAAGTAATTCAGTATCATGGACTGAGTTTGATCCAAAAATTTGGCTAATGGTTAAATAGTCACCCTGTATAAAAGCTTTAGTATACGAAACTGTAGTTTTTAACAAAAATTTTAAGGATAAAAGTACAACCCTATACTGACTCCACAGATGACTGCCTCCGCGGTCCAGTGGTCAAGGCGTTTGCCTTGTGATCCGGAGGTCATGGGTTCAAATCCCACTGGGAAGCATACTTTGTGAAAAGTTGTTTCCAGTCTGTTTAGGATATTGCAGGCTTGAATCACCTGATAATCCGAAAAAAAAGATGATTCCGTGCTTCGGAAGGCACGTAAAGCCGTTGGTCCCAAACGCCATCTAGCGTTTGTACCTATCCTAGGATTGATTCTGGTCTACCATTTGGGTTGCGGAGTTTAGACGGCAGTCGCTGTGTAAAAACCAGTAACCTCGTCAAATCGCCTAGGTTAGGTAGCGGAACCCGGGCTTTAAAGCGTAACTGCTGACGATGCAACCGGGAATACGCTCGGATGATGATGACTGACTCCACAGATCTATATAGTGACTGACTGAAAGTAGGTAGGTATCACAATTAAAATGTCATAGATAAAAAACATAACGGGTAATATCATTATAATTTATTCTTAATAAATTCCGCTATTTATTATAATATCGTGGTCTGCACATTTTAGCATAGCCATTGCATGCTTGTTATTCGATGTTCCATATAACTACACATTAGAAGTATCGCTTAACCTATATTTCTTTTTCGAATGTGTCAGTTAGTGGTGTCAATTTTTTCAGATTTTTGCCAACTTTAGAATATTTCCTCTCATTCTCCACACTACTTTTAACCGACTTCAAAAAAAGTAGGTTATCAATTTGTCGGAATCTTTTTTTTATGTATGTTCCCCAATTACTCAAAGACGCCTGGACCGATTTGGAAAATTGTTTCTTTGTTTGGAAGGGTACTTCCAGGTGGTCCCATGGATTTTTTAATCGATTGCATGGTTAGTTTTTTAAACGAAAATTAGTTTAAAAAAATATGTCGTATATGCATACAATTGTTGCAATATTTAACTTTTCTGGTATTGAAGTCTTTATTTTGAAAAAATATCAATAATTACTAAGCGGCTTCAAAAAAAGAGGATCTTTCCCCACTGCTCTGTTTTTGACCCGATTTAGATAATTATTTTTTTGTTTGAAAGGGTATACATGCAAGTTGGTTCCATTGGCGCCAGGTAAAGATCTGATGATGGGATCCTCGAGAAGACGAGGGAACTCCTCAAACATTCTATGCACACATATAGTGATTTTTGTCAACAAATTAAGCATTTGCATTCAAAAAGTGAGTTTTGGTGAAGAGGAACTAATGATGAAGACCAGGAATTAAAGTCTTTTTTTTTGTTTACAATTATTGATATAAAGTCACGATTCCAATTTTTTAGGGTTCCGTACAAAAAATGAAAAAACGGAAGCCTTATAGGATCACTCGTGCGTCTGTCTGTCCGTCCGTCTGTCACAGCCAATTTGCTCCGAATCTACTAGACCGCATCAGGTGAAACTTGGTAGGATGGTGTAATCTTATGACCCAAACACAGATGTGTAAAGTAAATAAATATTTTTTTAAAATAAGGGTCCTTTTCGGGGGATAAATTAGGAAATTGAAAAAAAAAGTTTTGCAAACCTGTCATATATTAAATGAAAGGGCTCGTTATGAGAATCTCAAATATATTTTTGTTATAATTATAAAATAAATAGTTTTGATTTTATTCATGAAAGAATCCCCCCCCCCCTGATCTCCGAAACTACTGAGCCTAAAATTTTGAAAAAAATACGAAATATAGTTCATTGCTTGTAGATAACAGGAATACCTATAATAATTCAATCAATTGTACGGAACCCTCTCCACGCGAGTTTAATTCGCACTTGCCCGGTTTTTTTTATGATTGATATACATAACCCGTCTCTGATTTAAGGAAAATTGGTCAAATTGAAACAAAAGTAGGTAACTAATACGAATATTTTTAATAACACCACAAGCGCAACTGACAACACGTTCTATGACTCCCGAATGCGGTTCCCTGATCGCCTCACGCGCACCAGACCCCGCAGGCAGGAACAATTGTTCTTTCATCTTACACTCATCATCATCCTCATATCAGCCGCAGGAAGTCCACTGCTGGACATAGGCCTCCCCCAAGGATTTCCAAAACGACCGATCGGAAGCTGCCTGCATCCAGCGTTTTCTTGCAACCTTGCTCAATTCGTCTGACCACCTAGAAGGTGGGTGTTCTACGCTGCGCCTGCCGGTACGTGGCCGCCATTCGAGAACATTTCTGCCCCATCGGCCATCGGTTCTTAACGCTATGTGCCCCGCCCGCTGCCACTTCAATGAGCTAATTCGCTGGGCTATATCTGTGGCCTTAGTTCTTCTACGAATCTCCTCATTTCTGATTCGATCACGTAAAGAAACACCTAGCAAACCCCTTTCCATGGCCCGTTGAGCGACCTTGAGCCTTCTTCCTTCTTATTACACTGCTTACACCCTACTGTACGTGCTAGGGAATATAACAAGTTTGGGGTGCAGAAACACCAAATGTTTTGCCTGAAGGGCCGATGCTAAAGCCTTCTGAGGGCACCACTCATGACATAGAG
This sequence comes from Acrobasis repandana, assembly GCA_963576875.1. Lineage (NCBI taxonomy): Eukaryota > Metazoa > Arthropoda > Insecta > Lepidoptera > Pyralidae > Acrobasis > Acrobasis repandana. Next base: position 3,731,329 of record OY756223.1, on the reverse strand, counting down.
CCTTTGGGTATGGATACACTTGGCTCTTATAAGGTATTCGTGAAATAACAATCAGCTCATATTACACTACAAAATTAGCAGACAAAATGTTACTTAATAGTATGTTGTTGTTGCTACTTGTACTTACGTATTCTGAGTCACAGAATACGTAAGTACAAGTAGAGTTCGATTACTATATAAATAAAGTAAACTAGAAATAGCCTTGTATTGGTAGTTAAACAACGGAGATGGATAATATAATCTGTCGGTCTAGATAAATCTAGGTCCGTTTTTATATAACCAATGGACAGAAAATTTTGCAACATTGATACCGACTCTACATTTAGAAACAAAAATGTGCAATTCTTGTTGACCTTTTCCTACATTTAATTTAAAAGAAAATATTTCAATATACGTATTGGGAAAAGTTGTTCAAAATGATGGACTAGGCAGAATGCCCTTAAAATATCTGTACTTAATTAAAAATAACCTTGTATAGATTACTGGAATTTCTTCATTGTTATTAGATGGTACCTATTGATAATATCAATTAGGTACTTATTAGGTACATAAGTGGTTAACACGCCAATCCGCCATCCAGAAGGTTCGGGGTTCGATCGCCAGCCAGGACAAGTTGGAAAATCGCCTTTTTAAAATTGCCCTGGGTCTTGGGTGTTTATTTTTTTTGAAGTGAAAACTTCTTTAGCAGCGTTGTGCACTTTTTTTGTAATGGGTAAAAAATGTTAAACTCGTGTCAGGACACGTGTCCTGATCGAAAATTCGTAAGACGGATGGAGAGTAGACAGCCGGCGCGGCGTAGGAGAGGAAGTATCCCCCTCTCTTTCTACGGCGCGGCGAAAATGTATGCCTGCGCCTGCTGTTTCGTTTAGCTGAGAGATAAACTTTTTAATGTAATATAATTTGTCATGTTTGTGTACGATAGCGCAATAAATAAATATTTTATTCTACCACATAAATGGTAGTACTTTTATACTGATAATTAAAGCAATTGTGCAAAATTATTCCCTAACCATTCCAAAATATCAAAAATGCACAACGTTAATATTCAAGTTTTCACTTCTGCCGGCACTCCCGGAGTGCAACCCGTCGTTTTTTAAATGATAATTACATTGCCTTGCACATGTATAATTCAATATTATATGTATGAGCAAATATTTATTATAAAATATACTATCGTTCAGTTAACTTAGTATCCCATAACAAGTTTTAACTCACTTTGGGGTTAGCTCAATCAGTGTGATTTATCCCTAATATATAGTTTTTTTTATTAATAAAAAAAGAGCATAAATGAGTCTGATAAGATTCTGCTACTGAATGAAGATAAATCTAGTTAAAAGTAGATAGTATTCGTAAGTCTGTATGAAAGTAGACCAAATACCAGGCTAAAAAAAGAAAAAAGCCTTCTGATATTTTTGTGTGTTTTTTGCTGTGACCTTTGTAGTATGTAGTAAGTACAAAGTTTATGTTTTGAAAGATTTTTGTAACACAAATCCTAAGTTGTATTTTCTACAGTGAAGTCTACTAGTCTTTGTCAGATAGCTGACATATCCGCGTCGCACGTGGAGGCTCTACTTGCCCTCATATGTTTACAAACAAATAAAAAATATGTTAATTACCTCGTAACTAAAGAATCCTTGTTAAATCCTTTAAAATACTCCAAAAAATCACCACCGAAACACACGCGTTTCGTCGTTTGCCGCTCGTAAACAGAAAAAAAAAACACTTTTAAAATTGGAACGGATTAGTTAAGGGTTAGTTAGTTTGTTCGCGGTAAACGACAGGCGGACCGCGCGGAGTGGACGTCGAGACTGCGTTCGGAGTTTCAGTGGGCGGCCGCCCAGCCGGTGACGAGCGGGGACGGTAGCATGCTGGAGTGGCGCAGCGAAAAACAGACGCTAATTTTCCCACTTTGGTTTAAGGCCGTACCTGAATTTTCCGGGGTCCAGTGCTGCCCCCATTTAAAATAAATAATTTCAAAGAAAATGGAGACATTATTTAAAATTTTGCTACTATCAAGTCCTAGATAACCCTTCAAAGAATTTTATGAACTATTGTTTACAGTTTAAAGTGAGAACGTTAAGCTTTACTACGCACATTTGCGAAAAACGGCCACTTTTGGCCATTTTGGCCATATTTGAATTTTCCGGGGTCCACTGCTGCCCCCATTTGAAATCAATTATTTGAAAGGAAACGGAGATATCATTTAAAATGTTGTCTCTACCAAGCCCTTCAAACTATTTTATGAACTACTGTTTACAGTTTCAATTGAGAACGTGAAGCTTTTCTTAGCATTTTTGCCTATATACAGGGAGCACTGGAGTACTGTGACACAGGCTCTGCCTTCTTCAGGCTCCGGTCTCCTTTAATCTATAGTACAACTTAGACCAATTTGTATTCAACTACTTTTTATTCCTGTTTTAGATTAATTGGAGAAAATAAATATACTTTTTACTTTTTTTACTTTTAATTTGCCAAAAGTGGCTATTTAGCGCAAAAATACGTAGAATCCGTTTCCTTTGAAATGATTTATTTCTACCCCTTAATGACGTCGTTAGGTTTTGTGATTAACAGTTTATCGGACAACGATAATTTGGAAAACCATTGTAAACTCTTTTGTTTTTCATGTGTTTATGTGATCTAGAGATCGGATAATCGGACGCCTATTTATTTTTGAATAATATGGAAGCGGCTTCTTCAGATATTTTTATTAAAAATAAAAACCCGGGGTTCTGAGCAACCATATTACGTTGCAACAGGGCAGCTGTCATTAGTGTAAAATTGGGATTATTATGTCTCACGGCGTATGTACACTTAAATTTGAATTTCCCGGGATCGCGGGATTTTTCGATAAAAAAGCGCTTTCTATAATAGCCAACATCTCAACTTTAGGTAAATAACTATGCATCCGAATATCTAGAGATCACAGGTGTAATTTTTTTTATAGCAGCTGACTTTGCTCGACGTCTCTCATATAATGATAACACCTGGAACACATTGAGCCGGCTTAACGTGCCTTCTGAAGCCCGAATAAGCTCGAGTTATATTTATGCCACTTGCCCACGGACCACGCCCGTGGTTGCTTAACTGCATAACACTCATTTTCATTGTTACAACTAAAACGATGAGGGAATTCTAAATCTATTGACTTAATGATAAATTATCAATCATTCCCTAAAAATAAAGTGTTTCCTGGCGCATGGCTAGTTACTGCATAACATCGACATTTTCATTGGTACAACTAAACCGATGAGCGAATTCAAAAGCTATTGACCTAAAAATAACGCGTGCTCGAAAGAATTGTTTACTATCTCGAGCCTGGTAAACTTCGTCTTAATGCTTACATTACTCCGTATAGCGTTTTAAGGAATAGGGATTGTTGGCTGTCGATTTATCGATAAATGTGTATCATATTTTACTTTACTTATACATATATATCTCCTTTTTTAAGTATTTTATTAGGATTCCGTACAAAAAATGAAAATACGGAACCCTTGTCCGTCCGTCTGTCACAGACAAAAAAATAGTTTTGCAAACCTTACTGTGTCATATATGAAATGAAAGGGCTCGTTATAAAGATCTCAAATATATTTATGTTATAATTATAAAATAAATAGTTTTGATCTCCAAAACTACTAAGCCTAAAATTTAAAAAAAAAAAAAACGTAATATAGTTCATTGCTTGTAGATTACAGGAAAACCTATAAGAATTCAATCAATTGTACGGAACCCTCTCCACGCGAGTTTAACTCGCACTTGGCCGGTTTTATTTTTAAATAAAATTTGACCTTTTTCAACCAGTTCCCTTGTACGAACTTCCAAATTTCCAATCAGCGTTCTTACCGTTACGGACGACCTGATTTTGGTGGAATGGCACGGCCAAGGAGGCATATAATATACGGAAAGGTTCAATCCTCCAACTAAAATTCGCCACAAAGGTGAAACTTTGTTTTTCGTCTAAATTTTCAAGCAGACTGCTTGCACTCTACAGTATTTAAGAACTACGTTCTTGTCGCTGGAATAGTTTCAATATCTCCCTCTCTTGAGCCATCCTTTTGACCTTTTGACAGTTTCTACGTAGGTCTACATTATATGTACAGTTTCTAGAGAACAAGTACTCCTGATGGCCAAGAAAACAGCTGAGGCTTTAAGAGGTTTTAAGTCTACTTACCTAAACAAAAAAAAATATTCGTCCGCAAGTATTGCGAACTTCATAAATGCAGATTATAGTAAGCTGCCAGTAGAGCGTGTCAGATAAGCAGAAATTATTATAGTGTGATGAGCCATTGCATAGTCTCTACGTTACGCTATAAGTATCGTGACGATTTTACAGAACTCATTGTCATTTTGTCCTACTGTATTTATTGGTTCGTGACACAATAGATTTATTTATTTATTTAAGTTTATTGCACACAATCTCATATTTGATTGATTACAATGGGTCAAACTTAACGCTATGCATTATCTACCAGTTTGCCTTTGGGACACATCGAGAAGGTGGTAGAAGGGGTGCAAGTTTTAGCACTATTACAATACAACATTATTACATAATATTACACAACAAATATATATACCTAATATAAATATTATTAATTTCAACATAATTTTATTACATAATACATGAAAAGATTTATGATTGTTTGGGGGTCACCGGTGACCCCCAAACAATCCCCCCAAAAAATATTTTAAAAATACAGATACACTATCACGATTCACGCCTTTATCCCTAACGGGGTAGACAGAGCCTAGGGCTGTAAGCCAAACTCAAAGGCCACATTTATAGGCGTGATCGTGGGCGTTAAGATGAAAAAAAAATCAAAATAGTAATAGCCTAGGTTGCTATATTAACATCATTGGGATTCTCGCCCATTCCCTCGATCGGCTTTTACGATCTGCGCGAGAAGAGAAGCAGCTAGTACATTCTAAGTTTTTTTTTTGTTCTCCCAAACCAGCATATTATGAAAGAAACATAAAAGATGTATACGAAAATAAGTATTAAAACATGTACATATAAAAATATTCCAATTAAAATCGGATGACCGTAGAATCCATGCAATGAGATCCCGGACTATGCCGCACATGCGCAACGAAAACAATTAGCATTAAGTGGCTAGTTCGCGGTGTAAAGTAGCCGTAAAAAAAACACTTGAGGCGTGGCACAAATTGAGCTAAAAAAAGATTTTCTTCTATTATTACGTAGATGAAACACAATCATTTTGTGTAGCATCTGCATTCCCAAGGACGTTCAGGCCGCAACAGCCAGTCGTAGTAGGTACCACAACCAGTTAGTTTTAAATGGTTCTGCCTTTTCAACCGATTTTTAAAATTGAAGAGCTTCTCTATTTTAATGTATTTTTTTTAAATGTATGTTCCTTAATATCTTCTACGTTGTTATCCAATTTAAAAAAATATTTTTTATTTGAAAGGTTATATCACTTACTAGCTGTGCCCGCGACTTCGTTCGCGTGGTTGTCGGAATGTTATATAGCCTAAAGCCTTCCTTTATAAATGGACTACCCAACAAAAAAAGAATTTTTCAAATCGGACCATTAGTTCCTGAGATTAGCGCGTTTAAACAAACAAACAAAAAAACAAACAAACAAACTCTTCTGCTTTATAATATTAGTATAGATATGCAAGTTCGTGCTCCTGCAGTGGAGACTAAAAAGACCTGATGATGATGATGATGGTGCAAGTTGGTCCGATTGTCACCAGGTGATATCGGAATAGTGGAATCCTCGAGAAATCGAGGGAACTCAAATATTCTATACACACCTACAGTAATTTAGATTTCTTGGTCAATAAATCAAGCATTTGCATTCAGAAAGTGTATTTTGGTGAAGCTGGACTAATGAAGAAGACCAGAAATTGAAGTCGCTTTTTTGTTTAAAATTATCATCTCTAGGTACTCGTTCTCACGTTCGTTGGCATCCTTGAGTGACCGCTGACATACATATTATACAGGGTGACTTATACAAAGTGGAAGGGACATACCCGTAATAAATCGAACCACGGGCTATACTAGATGACTAATGTATAATGAAATTAAAATAACAGTCAAAAAACCAAAAAAAAAATCGACATTCCCATACAAATCGCCCGGGCGGCCGCACACTTTTGTATGGAAATGCCGAAAATTATTAATTATTTTTTTTTATATATATAGGGACAAATCACACTGATTAAGGTGGATGTATAGGCAAATGACCTTGAAGTGGCGCCCTCACTTGAAATAAATTATTAACTCGTAAATATGGAGATAATTTCCATATTGCTCTTCGTCATGCACTAGATAGCCCTTTAAATTATTTTATGAACCACCGTTGAAAGTGTTTACATGTGTCCGTCTAGCTTTAAAACTTGCTTCCGCCAAAAGTGGCCACGGCAAGTTTTAAAGCTAGACGGATCACCAATAATAGTTTCAACGGCAGTTCATAAAATAATTTAAAAGGATATCTAGTGCATGACGAAGAGCAATATGGAAATTATTACCATATTTACGAGTTAACAATTTATTTCACACTTCAAGGCCATTTGCCTATATCTTCGCCTTAAGCTAGCCCCAAAGTAAGTTTTGAACTTGTGTTATGGGATACTAACTTAACGATACTATATTTTTATGATAAATACATATATAGATACCCAAGACCCAGGACCATTTGAAAAAGGCCATTTTCCAACTTGCTCTGGCTGGGGATCGAACCCAGCACCTCCGGATTAGCGGTCTAGCGTGTTAACCATTACGCCAAGGAGGTCGTCGTTTGTTTTTTGGCTGTTATTTAAATTTTAATATACTATAATGGTCTAGTATAGACCGTGGTTTGATTTATTACGGGTATGTCCCTTCCACGTTGTATACCTATAACGTCTAACAAAATATACTGAAACTATTTTATGGGTAAATTCAGTCCATGATACTGAACAACTTTCCCCAAGGAACATATATCAAAATATGAAAAATAATTTTTGGCCTCCCATATAAGTTGACCGATTAGCTGATCCCAGTTTGTATGGAAAGCGAAAAATTATTTTTGGCCCTAAAAATAGTTTCAGTATATATTGTTAGACCCTGTATAAAAAAAAATATCGATTTTTAATAAATTTTTGTATAGAAAGTACTTTTCATTATCATGGACTGAACTTGCGCCAAAAATTTTGCCAGTGGATAAAAAGTCAGCCTGTATTTTGAGAAGAAAAACCTGAAAGGTGTACCACGGGCTCTGAAACATCACAGCTTGCAACGGATGCAACCGGGAACGCGCGAAGACGAGGAATGAGGAAGAGTAGTTTTTGGAGAATAACAGGAGTTTTATTTTTCAACGAGGGAGTCAGAAACACAAAACGTGTAGTTTTCCAACTCACCGCTCGCGTTCTGACGCATTTCATCTTTGCATCGTGTTTTTCAAAGCATCGTACCTATCGGCGATAAGTAATATTGTTTTATGCAGAAAATATCTTATAGTCAATGGGTTTTCTTAACATTTCAACATAAATAAAAAAGCAGCGTCAAACGGAACGGACTCTCCATAAAACGTTTCGGTTCTTGACATTTGTACTCTACAAATGTGAAAATTCAAAAATCAAGCAAGTCATCCCTTATCTCTGGGCGCAGGCGCCAAATCATTCGTTGTGTGACTCCCCATTTCAAAAATAGCACTCCAGAATCGATAGGAGTAACGATTTGAATTTTTTGGAGAATGGCCGAAACGATACTCCGTTACAAGTCCCAATTAGAATAATCTGTTATTCATACGTCCGTAAGTAAGTAGGTACACTTAAGTACTTGCTTATTTTCATAACGGAATTCAAAATGTACATTGTCATGATTTATGATTAGCGGCTGCTATTTTATGAGCTAAAGCTAGATATCTGTACTGTGCTAAAGCTAAGCTACATGTATCACTTTTTCTTTACACTTTTAATAATGCAAAATTCTTTCTTGCTTGTCTATAAGAAAAGGAAAAACTTAAAATACATCAGCTGCTTCTCTTCCCGCGCAGATCGTGAAAGCCGATCGAGTGAATAGGCGAAAATCCAAATCATGTTATGCAGCTGGCAACCCATTACTGTTTTGATTCCCTTTATCCACCCTTATGCGGCTTATGCCCACCACCACGCAATAACACTTGTGTGATAGCGGCCTTTTGGTCTTACAGCCTTCTTTGGGCTATATCTACCTCACTAGGGCAGGGATAAAGCCATGATAGTTTATCAGTATCGAATAAAATTGGACATAGAAAGAAAGAAAGAAAATATAATTTACGAGTATATATTCATTCTTAATTTATAGTTTATGCCAGCCAGTAAAAAAGTTATAGAAAAAACTTCTAAGTATTCATTCATTAATTTTTTTAGTAGTGTAGTGTGTAGTAGGTAGTAGTGTTAATAAAACTGTGGTTAAAAGCTGAAGGTTTTATTAACACTACCTAAACAATGCAAGGAAACTAAAAATGTTTTCACTCAGCTTTTCAGTCTGAATTTAAAAAGTCAAGACAGAAACTATTTCAAGGGTGAATTCAGTCCGTGATACTGAATAAATTTCCCCAAGGAACTAAATAGAAATAATTTTTTTTTTTTTTCATACAAACTTGGATCAGCTGATCGGTCAACTTGTGTGGGAGGTCAAAAAATATTTTTCATATTTCGATAAGTATTATGTTTCTTTGGGAAAATTGTACAATATCGTGGACTGAATTCACTCTTAAAACAGTTTCAGTATATTTTGTTAGAACCCTGTATAAAATTAGTAAGGTGGCGCAACTAAAGAACAGACATCGGAATTAAACACAGTGTGACGCCATGCCACGCGTACATAGATATTATCGATAAAAAGCCCTACGATAGAAACCTACAACGTCCACAACACTATCGCGGCTTCTTTATCCTAAAGTGAAAATCGAAACAAACAAATGAGAGATACACTTCGGTTTTCAGTGTTTCAATTTAAAACCATCCTTAATATCATTTAAATTAAGTTGAAGTCATATTATGCAAAATTACAAAATCACTTTCTTGAAATTTCAAAAGAAAAATAAATATCAACTTTGTAGGCAAATTAATTGGTGCAAGTTGTTATTGCCTATCTTTTTTTAGCCACGTAATCGATGCAGGTGATGCAAAACAGATGCACTTCAGCTAGGTACATCTTCAGATTGTTTGTATTGATATGTTGAAATTAACTGCAGTAAGTACCGTATGCGTTCCCCTAACAGAAAAATAGCGAATTTGATAGTTTTAGTATCTTCTTCGTCTAAGCGCGTTCCCGGTTGCATCCTCAGCTGTGCTGCTGCGGAGCCCGGGGTGCGCTTTCCTGCTTTTTCTTTTCCAAATATAACATGCATGTCAATGGTGACCCAAGGCCCAAGGATGCCAATGACATTGCAAAATGGAGAAGAAATAACCGGAACAGTTTAAATGATTTGGCTATAGTTTTACGACCGACCGCCTGCCTGACGACAACCCACCTTGGGAATGTATTTGTGTGAAAAGTTTTACAACCGGCCGCCGCCCGACGTTAACCCTCCTTGGGAATGCAATTTTAGCACGAGATGTTTGTGCTAAGTCCTTTAGTCGCCTCTTACGACATCTACAGGAAGATAATTTGCTCCTTAATTTTTTTTTAATGCATAGTGCTTGTTTGTATTGATTTTATGTACGTAACGTAGATAATGCACCCGTGTGGTTCTGGGTTCAAATAGGACCACTTCATCTCTTTCTGTAGATGTCGTAAGAGGCGACTTAAGGACTAAGCACAAACATCTCGTGCTGCAATTGCATTCTCAAGGAGGGTTAACGACGGGCGGCGGCCGGTTGTAAAACTTTTCGCACAAATACATTCCCAAAGAGGGTTGACGTCAGGCAGGCGACCGGTCGTTAAACTATAGCCAAATCATTTAAACTGTTCCGGCTATTTCTTCTCCATTCTGCAAGGTCTTTGGCATCCTTTGGTGACCATTGACATGCATGCTATATTTGGAAAAGACAAAGCGGGAAAGCGCACCCCGGGCTCCGAAGCAGTACAGCTGAGGATGCAACCGGGAACGCTCTTAGACGAAGAAGAAGAAGTAGATAATGTAGGTACCTACTGCGCTGCGAGTTACTTGCGTTGCGTGCGTGCTATTGAATTTTAGTAGGCGCTGAATAAACTTAAGCTTCCCAGTTTTGTTTAGACTTTCTTTACCGTATTTAAAATATACCTAGATAGATACTAATTTATTTAAGTTAATAAAAAATACAGACGGCTCATCGGTGCTACATATCGGTATACAGATGTATCAAATCGCAGAATGTGTAGATTTATTCTCTTGTTCTCTGAGCGAATTAATAAGAACATCATTGTATATACTAAGTTACTGTATATAAGGTGCTATTCTATCGTATTGGTGTAAACTGTAAAGATAGATTTAAGCTTTGAAATAAACAAATATAGGTAAGTAGGTATTCTTATGTACACATAACAAGTAGTTAGGTACTACTCGACTATAATATGGTAGATAATAGAAAACCGTTGTAGCTCGTTCAGCTTAGATAGGTAAGTACACAGGTACCAATCTGTAATAAAAAAACTTCAAATCTTACTCAGGAATGTTTTTTTTTTATATAGAAACTCAATCAGGATTCAGGCAGGAGCAGGACACAAATTAGAAAAATATCGTGAGCATTAAGCATGCTCAATTTGTACGGAACATATAATAATAAAATCGTATTTGGACCTGGGTAAACCGTTCCATATCACGGACTGAGCATACCCTTCTGAAACACAAACATCCTGTAAGAACCTGTACTGTAAAAAAACTACGTGTACATACTTATGTACAGTACTAGTACTAGTACTACCACAGAATAAATAATACTAACGTAGTACTACTGCATAATTGAATGCAAGGGTTCATCTTATTAAAAAGTTTCGCAAGTTGAGGAAACCAGTTTGTCTCTCAAGTCTCACATAAATTAATTTATCATTGTTAAGCAGTGTAGGTAATTCCTCTGTCCAACGGCTATTCAAGAACCGATTATGTTATGTACCGTGATTCCGACCATCCGATCGCGATGTTATGTTGGTCCGACCGATGAATCACCGAAAAATTCCTATTTATCTGCAGGCATGTGTCAAAGCAAAGCAAGTGTGCCAAGCATGTAAATAAAACTATCCATTTCACGCTAATATTACATATATACCGTGACCCGATAAAATTAAATTAAAAAAAATATATAATTTTAAACGTGCTAATTATTTACAATGTGTGTGTTGTCTATCATTATGAAAGGTAAACTTTTACTGTTATGGAAACTTTGAAAATATTGTTTATTTCGTGTCCTTTTTATACTCTGTACTGTACCTCTATTGTACCATGCAACTACGTGAAATGGATCGTTCCCTTTTTTTTCATTTGACGATCGAAATTTGACAGATGTAAGTGTCTGTCCTTTTTTCTGTCCGTCCCTGATTAGAAACCTAGACCACTCCTATTAGACTAAAACTAGAGTTTCTCGTTTATATTGACGGTCTCGCGAGAGATGTAGTGTTGTGATCTCATAATCGTAGTGACATGGCCTAGTGTTTGCGTACGTGAGTTCCAGAAACTAGTCAAAATGAGTGGGCGCTCGAATCGCGGAGTGTTTGGGAAGTTGTTCTCGAAGAAGCACCACAACAAAGATGAAAGGGTTTCCGAGATAGGGATGCCGACAAACGTGAAACGGCACATACACGTGAGCAAAAACTCGGAGACAGGCATGCTCGAGGGTTTGCCCACACATTGGCTGAGGGTCCTGGACGCGCAGATCACGCGCGCTGAACAAAATGAGAACCCAGACGCGGCCATCAAGGCCGTCATATTCCACATGTACCAGATGGAAAAAGAGAAGGCACAGGATGAGCCGTTCAAACCGTTTGTCACGCCTGAAGCAATCACCAAAGAGGATATGGAGATAAAAAAGCTTGTAGACCATAAGAATGCTCACCAAAGCCAGGACTCTGACTTATCGTTAGGTCAAAGCAGTGAGGATGATGTTGTGCCGACAGAAAACTACTCACAGAGGCAGACAATGCCTGCAGCACCTATGAAGAACAATTTAAAGAAAAAAGACCCAGCGGTAGACTTGACGGCGGTCGTGGAGGACCTTACTCTCATTGGAGATGAGCCTGAAGAAAGCCCGATCATGAGGAAGAAAGATATTAGGTCAACTTTAACTGATGAGGAGGTGTATGAGGAACTGAAAAGAATTTGTAATAAGGATGACCCATACATGAGGTTTGAGAGAGTGAAGGAGCTGGGTGCTGGAGCTTCAGGTACCTAATTGATTATTTTTCTACTTTTCATTGTATAAGGAATATGCATGTAATACCAATCCGGCTCATATTTTTATTATACAATTTCTATTAATACGTTACCACGCCTAGTTAATTATTTTTCTTACTGACTCTTATTTGGATTAGAAATAAATTATTGAAAATATGCAAATATTGCGCGGGAACTTTTGACAAACAAAAGGGAAATGACGACAAAGTTCACAAAAAGGAAATGACAAGTTCGGGTGCGTTCGGTAGAACTGTCCATCCATGTAGTTTGACTATCGATGACATTCGAAATGTACTTTTATATGGAGGTTTTACAAACATCACTGGCTGATAACATCGAAAGTACCCAAAAAAGAAAAACATGAGTTGACAGCTTCTGTCTCTAGCGGATATTGCAGACGTTGACGTCATATTTTAAAATGGCGTGTTTTAGTTGTTATAATCTACTTGCTATTTTTAATATTTATTTTCTACACCATATACATGTTTTTCGGCACTGATTTATTTTTTGCGGCTATTTCTCGATGAGGACTATTGATTAAAAATATAAAAAAAATCATGCATACTCTCTATTGCCTGGCTAATTAGTAGTGGTTGGATAATTGGGCGCATAGGTGCCTAAACTTCACGCAGGTACATAACATGTTGATACAACCACCAACATGATAAATTAATATCAATCTCCCTAATATTTCTAGAAAACTTACAGGGACAAAATACAAATATTTTAATTTAATACTGCTTTGGGGGCTATTTCCAAACTAGTTTATAACCATAATAACAAAGTTGAACTAGTTCGAAAGAAGTTAGTTTCGTAGTTAGTGTTGTAAAAAACTCGAGTCCGGGAGTCTTAGTATTAAGACTTGACTGTAAATCACAGGGCTCAACTCATAAATAGAGACTCCAACTGCTAGATGTGTTAGTTACCTAGGCTGTTTGATAAGTACCCGTTTATGGAAAAAAAAAACATTTTTTTTGTTTATATGCATTTATTTTTCTACGTAGTCACCTTTTAACTCTATACATTTGTTCCACCTATACTTAAGCTTCAATAAACCATCCAAAAAGTATGATTTTGGAAAGTCATTAAAATAGGCCTCTGTGGCGGCAATGACTTCGTCATTTGATCCATATCGCTTGTCACCGAGCCATTTTTTTAGGTTGGGAAACAAAAAGAAATCGCATGGGGCCAAATCTGGAGAATGCGGGGGGTGAGACAATAGTTTGTAGCGTAACTGTGCTAATTTAGCCGTCACAACTCTGGACGAATGAGCCGAGTTGTCGTGATGAAACAGTACTTTTTTCTTTTTTAAATGGGGTCGTTTGTCCTTCAACACGGCGTCAAATTCATCCAATAAATTGGCATAGTACTGCCCTGTTATTGTTTTTCCCTTTTCTAAATAGTCAATATGTATAATACCCTGCGAATCCCAAAAAACGGTCGCCATGACCTTTCCAGCCGATGGGACGGTTTTTGCTTTCTTTGGAGCAGGTTCACCTGGTAAAATCCACTGCTTCGACTGCTTTTTCATTTCCGGGGTGTAGTGGTGGACCCACGTTTCGTCCACGGTCACAAAACGACGCAGAAACTCCTTTGGGTTACGTTTGAACACGGCCAAACACTGCTCCGAAGTAGTCAGTCGGTTCCGTTTTTGCTCGTCCGTGAGTAAACGCGGCACCCACCTCGCCGATACTTTCTTCATACCCAATTTTTCTTCTAATATGTGTTGTACCCTCTCGATTGAAACATTTACAGCATCAACGATTTCTCAAAGTTTAATTCGGCGGTCGGCTAAAACGATATTTTCAATTTTCTTAACCATATCGTCTGTAGTCACCTCAACTGGCCGGTCTGGGCGATCCTCATCAAAGACGGTTGTTCTCCCCCGCTTAAACTCGTTATACCTATATCTGATGGTTGTCATAGAAGGAGCACATTCATGGTAAACCGCTTGCATTCTTACTTTTATTTCATCACATGTTTTTCCTTCCAAAAATAAGAATCTAATTACAGACCGATACTGCTCTTTCTCCATTTTAACAATTTTAAGTTCACGCCTTCACTGAATCGTTGTCAAATGAGAAAAAAAACAAAAGAATGCCATTTTTTTTTAATTTTCCCGCCTCTGAAAAATGGCTTAAAAAGGTGGTATACTTATTTGCGGCCAGTGATATTAATATATTTAGAAAACGGGTACTTATCAAACAGCCCTCGTATACTCAAACTCCCATAACAGACTCTAGTTCCGAATTAATGCTGAGTCTGTTTATGAACTGAGTCTACTGCGTTGATATACAAAACAGTTGTGGAGTTTAGAAAATCATAATTGTTTATTTTAAGTAAATAAGAAATATTGTTATTAGTTATAATTAATATCAAATAGATTTTGAATGATGTAATGCATTGTACTAGAGAGGTTGTTGAGTAGACTTGCTTCGAGTTTGGTATTCGAACCTGAGTTGGTTCTGTGACTCGAGTCCATGCTCCGACGACTCGTGCTTGATTGGACTCTTACTTGGGAATGTCTAAGTTTAGCAAGCATGCAAAATTAATTCAAGATTGCAAATGTAGACTCCCGGACTCAAATTTTTTACAACACTATTCGAAGTGGTGTCGCTAATGGCCTACAAACAAACAAGTGCCATCTCTGATTTTTCGTGGGTACCCTCAGGTGTGAGAACCATACCACCTTTGTGAGCAACCCAGCTCTAACTCATACATTTACCATTGAATTGGTTTTGTCTAGATTTTATTGATATATAGTTTGTCTTCGGCAGACATGGTTTGTCCTGAAATCAGATTCAGTCCATAACATATGTATTTATTACTGAGCCTTATTTTCTAGACACCTATTCTCGCCACTCTATCATCTCAGTTTTCCTCTTTCTCTGCAGGTCGTATTGCCTCTTGGTAAAGGCCTCTTCTAGTCCTTTGTATCTCGTGCCACTCTGTGCCAAGATTTTCCTACCACCTGGCTTATTTCATCGTGCCATCTTATCTGTGGTCTCCCTCTCTGCCTCTGACCTTCTCTTGGATACCACTCAGAAACTATTTTACTCCACTATGACTACCCTCTTATTACATGACCTGACCAACGCCATTTGGATCTTTTTAAGTTTTTAATATTGTTGTTGACTTTTATTTTGTGTCTAATAATGGTTGATTTTACCACAGATTTTACTTTGTCAGATTTCCGTATTCCCAACATACTTTCTCCATAGCTCGTTGGCAGGTGATGAGTTAGTTCATATGTTTGTTTGACAGAGGCCCATAACATGTGTAACAAACAATAAATAAACTGCCATTGCCTCATTATTACCGCTCTCATGCTAATTCTCAGGCCACAAGACAATACTACTCTATCTATTATGTAGCTAATAGCTAATGGTAATGACCTCTTAACTTACTAATGAATATGAATAGCTTTACACCTTCTGTTATCGAAATGATCCATATTAAAAAATTTATTATAATACTAGGTGACCCGGCGATTTATTCCGTATTTTCTCACCGTATAAACCTTCCCAGGACTTTCACAAATATTTTAAAGCCAAATCGGTCCAGCAGTTATTATATAGAAGAAGATTTAAGTTTCTTTGTTTCACAGAGGACGCTGCTGCCGGTTCTCTGTTATCTATAGCTCCCTTAGTCGCCTCTTACGACACCCGTGGGACAGAAAAAGGGTGGTGACAAGTTGTATTATAAGCTGCCGTCACCACACGGCCAATCTCTACTCTTTTTTGTTCTCTGTACTACCAGAGCCATATATTAGCCAGAGCAGTCAGAGGATTTGGCCTACACTCTCCACGCTGGACTGACGGGTTGGAGAGGTCTCATTGATGTTTATAAGCTTTGTTTAGCTTGTATTTCATAAGTCGCCTTCTACGACATCCACGGGAAGACTTGCCAGTGTCCTATTCTACTCTGCCAGGAACCACACTACTAACATCATTCTTGATTCTAAATTAAATAAAAATAACTGAAAGCAATATGTTAGATTCATGGAATACATTTACCTCAATGGGTAATATTAATAATACAATTCATTTGAATATTGTGTACACACAGTTATCCGCCAACAGCGCATGCTATTGTTACTGCAAGTGTAGCAGTTATGTCATAAAGTTCTAAAATGTATTTGACTTTGTATTAATTAGCGATGACGATATACAGAACAATGAATGGTTAATTTATATCTTGTTTTGATTTTACATTTAATTTTAAAACAATATCTCGGTTTTCTAGGTTTTCGTTGGATCACACATTTTTATCCCATTTTAAAACCATCTTCTTTCTTGTGTAGAGAGTAGACATTATTTGAAATTACACACATATTTTTAAATCCTTCTGTGGAATAACAATAAAGTTAATAAATAAATCATTTAATTCCATGAAAAAATTTACACAATTCAAACGTATACATTTAGAAAAAACTGATTTCGTCAAGTCGGATTCTTTAGTTAGTCTAGTATTTTAAAACCCCATGTAAAGGTACAAACAAAAAAAAATTGGTACAAACAATAATACATACGGTAAGTAAAGTAACAGTACATACGGAGAATAAACGTCGGGTTCTAAGTATTTTGAACATTCTGTATCTCTCAACCTCTTAAGGCCCCGTCAGTTTAGAGCCAAGAAAACTGTGAGTGTTTTTGAAATATCACTGTAAATAAACGATTAGTTTATTCCTCAAAAAAATTACATAAAAATCTTTAGGATTTTCTACAGACACACCCACAACACAATATCCAAAACACGATGAAGCATTTTCGGCTCTATAGAAAAAAATCACAAAAATACCTCTAAATTTGCCTAAATTTACCTTTATTTGAAATACTATTATTTTATACAATCACCTTTTTATATGAAAATTATACCAAAAAAATTATAATAGAAAGGCCCGGAGCCGTGCTGGACGATATTTCGCTGTGAACCCACCTTGCCGTTAGGTACGTACAAACGAAAACAAAGTTGGTACAATCAAGTACAAACCAAGTACAAATGTATGCGTTAAAATAAAAAACAATTTCTTCAAGTCAGGTTTCAGGTTCTCACTCAGGTAGCACAATATTCACCCTAAAATGTTAACGCGTACTAAGAAAGGTAGGGCATGGGCAGGCCCGGAAGGGTGTGCGTGCAGGTGCACTACATAAATATTGGTCGTTAAGTTGCGTTCCCACTGCTCTACTCCGCCATCCAGTCACGTTGCCATTCCTCATTACATGTGAATTAAGACTGAGCACATACGAAAGCGCTGCGAACTAAAATTTAAAAATCTGAAAACCGGAAGCATTTATATTTGCTCAACCTATAGTGCGTTGCATCCTTAGCTATCCTGCTTCGGAGCTTTAGGTGCTCTTTCTGGCTTTTTCTTCTCCAAAGACGATATGAACGCATATTAACGTTCACCCAAGGATGCTAAAGACAATTCTTATAAGAGAAGAAAAATAATTAAAGTGACTTGTCTGTGGTTTTTCATATCAACCCTCCTTAGGAATGTAGTTACTGCACAAGAAGTTTGAATCATTAATTTATACAGCATTACAATGCTCAGAACAATATCTAAATTAAAAATATATGATGAGGAAATTGGTCAGGGTGATTCGAAGTCAAGGTAGCACAATTGGAAGTGCACTCACACAGTACAGATGTGAGTGAGAACGTGAGTTCGAAACTCACTCCTGAAATTTTTCATCACATATTTTCAATTTAGAGATGTTTGAACTTAGTCCTTAAGTCGCCTCTCCACGACATCTACTGGACACGTCACACACTCATTCGATATAGATTATTAACTAAGTCATTAATAACGTCTGTATGAAATAAGACTCTTACTTATGCATTAGCAGACGCGTTAAACCTTTCTTATATGCGTTATTGTTTGTCAACAGGTATCGTGTTCATCGCCATAGACAGCAAGGACAACTCCAGGGTAGCCATCAAAGACATCGATCTGACCAAACAGTCCAAAAAGGAACTCATACTCAACGAAATCAATGTACTCAAAGACTTCAACCACAAAAATCTGGTCAACTTCCTTGACGCCTTCCTAAGTTACGACCATCTTTGGGTCGCCATGGAGCTGCTTGACGGAGGCTCACTGACTGATGTAGTCACTGAAGTAGTCATGAAGGAAGGTCAAATAGCTGCCGTTTGCCGCGAAACGCTTCAAGCCATATCGTTCCTACACTCAAAAGGAACTATCCACAGGGATATCAAATCAGACAACGTCCTACTCGGTATGGACGGAACAGTTAAAGTGACAGACTTCGGTTTCTGCGCGAACATTGTTGGCGACGAAAAGAGACAAACTATGGTCGGTACGCCCTACTGGATGGCGCCCGAAGTGGTCACCAGGAAGCAGTACGGTAAGAAAGTAGATGTTTGGTCGCTAGGTATTATGGCCATAGAGATGATAGAAGGCGAGCCGCCATACATGAAAGAAACGCCTCTGAGGGCTTTGTATTTGATAGCAGCGGTCGGACGCCCTAAAATACCCAGGTGGGAGAAACTGTCGCCTAATTTTCAAGACTTTTTGGACAAGTGCCTTCAGGTAGACGTAGATATGCGCGCCACGGCGGATGACCTTCTCGCGCACCCGTTTTTAGAGTGTGCCATGGAACTGCGCACCCTGACACCGCTCATCAGAGCGGCACAAAAGATTCTACAGAAAAACTATGACTGAGTAATGTAACTCTTCCATTCCCATTTTACCCACTTTTGTAGCTGTTTGCGATTTTCTATAACTTAGGGAAATAATGGAGGTGCCAATTTTATGATAGTATTTTGCTATTCATGGTTAATTTAGGTATTTTGTACCTAATATTAGTTAGTAACAGGGACGAAAGTATTTTGATAAATCTTCAAATGTATTCGGGACTCATTCAGAGAATTTTGATGTAGACGATGCAAAAATATTTTTGGAAGAAGATAGTATGTAGTGAGTTTTTCTATTTAGCATAAAGCAAAAGATTTGACAATACGCTGTGTGCTACAAGTCTTATCGAAAAGATATGTTATCTGCTGGTATCTATAGATATACATCACAGAAATACACGCAAGTGAAGATACTACGAGAACCACGATGTACAATATTGATATGCCATATGTTTCCAAAGTAAGGCTAATGAATTAATGCATTGGCTTATGCAATGTCTAGTTACTTAAGATTATCTGTCCAATTCGTAAGAGCTGATTGCTTGTAAAGTGCATTTATCTTAATTAATTTTTGTATTATTTGATATTGAGTTATTGTAGATAGCAAAACTTGATGGATTTTAACTGCTTCTGAAGGTTTATTTCAGATTTATTTTAATAGTTCCTCTTTAGATTTTTAAGCGACTTCTAAAAAGAATGAGCTTCTAAATTCAATTTTTTTTTTTAATGTAGGTATGTTCCTCAAGAACTTCTCCGTTTTTTGACTGATTTAAATTTCTTTGAAATACATGAAAGTAGGTTCCATTGATACTAGGTGAAGATCTATTGATGGAATCCTTGAGAAATCGAGGGCACTTCCCAAACATTCTTATGCACACGTAGATTTTGATGTTTTCGTCAATAGATCAAGCATTTACATTCATAAAGTGTGTTTTGGTGACGTGGAACTGTCGAAGAAGATCAAAAATAGAAGTCGCTTTTTTGTTGTTTAAAATTATGTTCAACGTGTAACAAAATGGGGGTATTAACATTTAACATACTAACCAATGTGAACAATTTTTAAAAAATATCTGCAGCTTCATACATTTTGGCTCGGCACGTTCGGTGAAACCCGAACGAAACGTCAGCAAAATAAATAAAATAAAAAAAAGGTACGTTTCGCGTTAATTCCCGTATGCATTAATTTAAAGTTACCTATGTAAAAACTCACTAAACCTAATATCTAAAGACTCAAAGAGCGATTTGTTGATTTTTTTTAAAGTTTTAAGGAAGAATGATTTTATACAAATGCATTTGAACGTACGTTTGTCCAGCGGCCTTCGGATGCTACAGTAATACACCGTATAATTGGTAAATTGTTTCGCCAATTCAAATTAATGTTTAATCGGAGAATTCTATTTATACCAACACAATTTCCTAACTAAGTACCTAGTTTGACAGTCCCATACGAGACGATATCGCAAGATGAAAAGTTACAGGATAATAATTTGTTTTAATTTCAATATTATTATTTTTATCTTTCCAAAAATAGCTATAAAGGATTGGTATGTATGTAGAGGAACGAACATTATTTTAAAAAAAATCGTAAAGGTAAGGGAACTTTGCAATTATATCCGTTTTGAATCCATGAAGTTTTGAAATCTCAATATTAAAAAAAAAAAATTGGTGCGTGGAACATGTTAATTTTACCAAAAATGTACATAATTAAATTTTTAGCTAGTCTTACGCCTCGGTTTTACATAAATCCAGATTCCATAGACTCGTATGATTCAAACACATTCCTTTTTCCCGAGAATGTAAACACGTCGAGTTTTATTTTGATACTAAGAGCTATCTATAGCAAACTAACGCGTTAAGCCTATATAGGTACCTACATATAAAACTGTATGTAACTAATCGTATTATGTATGTATTATGGTTATTCCTTTTTAAAATTCGGAATACTGACTGTGAGTGCAAAAGCACTGAAATGGATCTTGGAAGACCGCGATCCATTTGATGAAAAGTCTTGACAACAAAATCATATTACTAAAAATTTACCGGACTCTGTTTTCATTATTCACCCAAATTAAATGGACAGTACCAAAAAAGAAGGTGACATATTGCGGGAAGTCGTCTTGTTTTGGGCGGATAATGGTTTAAACCAAGTACTACCCGTTCGCGCTGAGTTTGCCAGTCCGTAGAATGCTCGTTCCCTCCCGTCAGCGGCAAACTTAGTTGCGGACGGGTCTAAAGTATGCCTGCGTTTTATGATAAAATTTTATGAGTTTGAAATCTATTGAAACTACAGAAGTCATACAAAAAGAACACATTTTGTTTGTATAGCCAAGAATAGCCTTATAAATGTAAGCAATTTCTAAAATCTGCATTATCAGCGCCTAAAGAAGGACACTGATTCTGAGATCCGTTTGAATTGTCAAAAGTGTGTTTGTGTGACTAATTATAACCCTTAGTATCATGTCTGAGTCATACATGTAAGAAATCACCTTACCTAATCAAATACTTAGGTACATATATCGTTGGATCCAGTTGATGTGACTCACTTCAAATTGGCAAAAATTTATCCAAGATGGCATCTCGCCAGTCGAATTCGTCACTTCAGTCTTTCTAGGGAAATCCTATTCCGTCTTGTCTCAAGTGTCAAAACTTTTCAAGCTGCCTAAAGGCATCTGACATAGCTTGACGTCTGCCATGTATTTTGTACATTAAAAGTTAAACAAATAAAAACTGTCTCGTGCGCCTCCGTGCTTCGAAAGGCACGTTAAGCCCGGCTGTCAACATTAAATAAATATATAGGGACAAATCACATTGATTGAGCTAGCCCCAAAGTAATTTTATACTTGTGTTAAGATATAACTCAACGATAGGTACTATTTTTAACCC
This sequence comes from Acrobasis repandana, assembly GCA_963576875.1. Classification (NCBI taxonomy): domain Eukaryota; kingdom Metazoa; phylum Arthropoda; class Insecta; order Lepidoptera; family Pyralidae; genus Acrobasis; species Acrobasis repandana. Next base: position 3,709,493 of record OY756223.1, on the reverse strand, counting down.
TCAATAAAAACAGGGGTGTTATAAGTTTGACGCTAATGTCTGTAGCGCTCGAACGGATGGACCGATTTCAATGCGGTTTTTTTACGTGAAAGCAAGTTACCTTGGGGTGGTTGGTTTGATGAAAATCGGTTCAGCCGTTTAAAACTTATTGGGAATTAACGCTTGAAGGTCAGGGCTTTCTCTAGATATAGATAGCGCTACGGATATCACTAGACGGCGTTCTTGACAGTCGGGGGATTTTTTAATTTGCCTAGCAAATAAACTTGTTATAAATTATACATGTACATACTTATAGATTAACCAGCAGTCATCGACCTATGTCAGATCTCTAGATAGCTTAAAAATTTATAAGCGTGTTTGTTGGCTACTTACACGATAAACAAATTTATTTATTTTTATTAATAGAATAGTCGGCTTCATCCCCATATATGGTAAAATGTTAACTGTGTTTTCCTGTAACTGTGTTCGCATGACCGAGACAAGCGTGTTATCACGTATGTACCACAGTGAAGATGACAGGAGTTAATTTGATTAATAAAACTGCGATTGTGACACGTCCGCTGTCCTTGACGGTTCAGACGTGGATATTCTTGGAACTGCATCATTTTGGTGATTTCTTGAAGATTACCTTTATGTAGAAGGGAGTCTGATATGTATGACTCTTCTTAAATGTTTATTTGTGTAAAGGTTGAGGTCCATCAAAAGTAACTGATTTTTTTTCTTTTAGATCATTATTTTGACCACAATTCAAAATTGAATGTGATGTAACTTTAGAAGCAAAATAAATAAATAAAATAAAAATAAACATTGCCGCGCAAAATTACTATTTGCGCGTACTTTTATATGTATTTTTAAAGCTTCAGTTAATTTTGATGGACCTTATCAGAAGAGTGAATCTTACCGGATAACATCCGCTGTATAATTTAAGGAGCGCAAATCTTTATTACAGTGCAAAGAAACAAGATGTATTAGTAATTTTGGTTATAATAAGCAATAATTTCAGAAATTATCAAACGATATGTTTATCAGAGGAAGAACTATAAAGTGATAGCTTAATAATATCTGTCAGTGTTACCTAATATCGCATTTTGTATAAAGTTATAATTAATTGGTGGATAAAATATTAGTTTAAAATTACACAGGTACACACAACTACAATTTAAACAAAGATTTTTAATTTTTTTCTATAACACTACTGAATCGAAGTCGAGTTTTTTACTTAGCCCAGAAACATTTCTGGGGCAGATAATGGACTGAACTTGCTAAAAAATATATGCACTGGAAACATAATTATTCCCGTATGTACAAAAAGGAATATCTATGTTATTATCCTCATTTGGGTTGACCATTCCAGGATGAAAAATAAAATACTTAGATACAAATACTAAAGAATATTTTCGATTGTTTAAAAATGTAATAACGCTGTCTTTATCATACTAAAGCGCAAAGAGCAAGATAGCAATACGCTATCGAATAATTTTAGTCGTGTTTACCGCTACGTTATTTTGCAACTGTTATTCTGGTATTTTCCAGTCATTTCCTTGTGTGGTATAAAGCTGATTGTAGGCATTTGGGTCCACCGGGACAGTTATTGAATTTCTTTCCACCGCGAGTGCCTGTAAGCTGTAGCTGTTAGGTATTATAATGTAAAGGACAGCATTTCTTAACCTACTCCTTATGAAAAGGTATGAAAATATTTTTTTTCTGATTTATGAATTGAGAAATGAATTTTATTTTATTTATTATTATAAATGAAACAAATCTTAAAACTATATTGCGCCGCCTTAGGAAATGTGCAGACCATTTTTTAGGGTTCCGTACCCAAAGGGTGCAAACGGGACCCCTTTACTGAGACTCCGCTGTCTGTCCGTCTGTCACAGGGCTCTATCACTTGAACCGCAATTGCTAGACACTTGAAATTTTCACAGATTATGTATTACTGTGGCCGCTATAATAACAAATACTAAAAAGAAAAAATAGTTAAAATTAAAGGGGGTCGTCATACAAAAAATGTGTTTTTTCTGTGTTTTTCACTAGATCTTTATAATGGTATTAACTAGATACTTGCAATTTTCACCAATTATGTGTTACTATGATCACTATAACAACAAATACTAAAAATAAGATAAAGTTAAACAATAAAGGGGGTCGTCATACAAGAAACGTGTTTCTTCAGCGTTTTAAAACATTGTACGGTGGTACGGAACCCTTCATATACGAGTCCTACTCGCACTTGCCCGTTTATTTAAACGAAGTAACTACAATAATGGTTTTTTTTGATTGAGGTAAATTGACTCCGAATTCTACAACTGGGTAAACTGGGCATGATAAAAACATATTTACCCAATTTACCTTGACAGCAAAATATGTTTACCTACTACTAGCCGGTACATGTGTGTAATACCTACCTAGGGATACTACATCTCATTCATTCAAGAAAAGAACAAAACAGAATTACCCAACGACACCAAATCCCATTTAATGTTGCAATACTTGCAGTTTTACTGGGATAGCCCTAGCACTGCCATATCTTATATTTTTAACACATTGCGGGACACTGAGCCTGTTATGAAATAAAAATTGATTAACGTCTACAGCACTAAGTGTCCCGGAATGTGTAAGTGCATTAAATCTATCCTCTTTCCTTTATTACTTCATTTGCTGAGTTAATGTATTTATTTTAAAACTTTATTGTACATCAGCGATAGTTACACATAATAAATGATGTACATGTCGTTGGCGCTCTATTAAGGGCATACATGAATTTTACGGGGTCAAGTGCTGCCCCCATTTGAAATAAATTATTTGAATGGAAACTGAGATATCATTTAAAATTTTGTCTTGATCAAGCCCTATAAGCCTTCAAACTGTTTTATGAACTGTTTACAGTTTAAGATAATACATGGAGACCAGTGCTGCCCTCATTTGAAAAAAAATATTTGAAAGGAAACTTAGATATCATTTAAAATTTCGTATTAGTAAACCCTAGATAACCCTTCAAACTATTTTATGAACTACTGTTTACAGTTAAAAGTAAGAACGTGAAGCTTTTCTTCGCACATTTGCGAAAAAAGGCCACGGCAAAAATGCTAAGAAAAGCTTAACTTTCTCACGTGTACTATTATCCCCTTAAAGACCGCGTCTTTGTAAAATCCGACGTCGCCAACAACATGCTAACCAATTGAACGAATAGACACGCGTTATGTATTTTATTTGTAGATAATAATTATTGTTGGTTGATTGAATAGGGACTATAAAAAAGGTTAAGAAATGCTGCGGTAGAATGTAGAATTAAGTTTCCACACGCAACGAATTCGTGTATTATAAATGTATTTGCTACTGCTGTTTGTAGTCCGTAAGTTTGTATACACCAATGACACTTTTTGAACAATTTATTATTGCAGATTTGCCTATTAAATTATTTTTGTAAACTTAATATGCCTTTATTTTCATTCAATGGTTTGCCTGGTCGCCGGCCGCCCGGTAGCGGGCGGTGGCATTCAAATAAGATATTGTGGTATGCATTTTTCGGCTGACATCTTTAGTTTTTATTATGAAACATGGTACTTTGTCCTACGCGAAGAGCGAAGAAAGTATGTACCTTCCCTAACGACTTTGTCAGAATATTTTTTTTTTAGTTGGCTTCCTTGAATTCCATTTGGTTAGGTCAAAGATATTGGAGGTACATTATTGCTCTTTGGGTTAGGTATTTAAATAAACCGCTAGTTTCCAACAAGTCAAATCAGACACTTTTTTCTAAACGTCAAAACAAACATTTTTCTATGAGATTTGTATGAAATATCGGAATGTGACGTCATAGTTTCTTGAAGTCAAATAGCGCTCTTAATATCCGTTTTTCTGCATGAATAAATCTAAAATCACGTTCAAGGTGGATGTGATCAATGACAAGTGACATTATTTTGTAACGTTTTATCATCTAACAGTATCAAATAATTTATTTTTGACCCAGGAAACTACCCAAATGTCAAGGTAAAATCTTGACATGTCTTTTTATTGAAATATACACTTTACAAATGTGTATATTTAAATAAAAATACATGTCAAGATTGTTTTCATTTATATACCTAACCAAATGGAGTTTATGAAATTAAAAATCAGCAAGCAAACAAACTAAAGCAATGCAAACAATACTCATACCAAACAACATTTTATTTAAGTCGGATATAAAAACAAATAGATCTAATATAACAATATTAACTCCATATATCAACTATATATCTTTTTTCCGCTACCATATCAGTTAGCAAAGCCTCTGTTTCCTGTTCGGATGTTCCATGTGAGATTAGGCAATTCTGAATCGTGGTTTTCACTTCCGGCGCTAGTGTCTTCGCGTCTCCACACACAAATACTGAAGCGCCGCTGTGTATCCACTTCGCTAGTTCTGCGCCGTTTTGCTGCATTGCATTCTGGAATTACGTACATTTCAGTGAATTAATAAAGTCCTCAAAGTCAACAATTCTGATTCAATGTAGGATAAATAGAGGGAGCATTTGAAATCATTGGCATTAATTTAACTTGTTAACATACTCACTTAAAGGATATTTTTTACGATAACAATACTGCAATTAGTGCAGTAATTAAAAAGTATGGAAAAGTAAGAAAAATAAACAAAGTATCAAAACATCGCGCGTCGCGCTTGCGAGAGGGCTACTATGACCCCGACGCTGGTAAGTACATTCACCAGCTGTGGCGCGGGCGGCCGGCATACAAAAACAGACTTTAAGTTGCGTGTATAAGGTTTAAAGTCGAGTGAGGAAAGGCGATGTCACGCGACCGATTGAGGGAACGAATGTTAGGTACTACGGAATCTACGACGACGTAATGAAATGAATACTATTATAATTAATTTACTTAAGTTATGACGATAACTTTTTTTATTTATAATTGCAGTATTGGTGTCTATCAAGGAGTCTGATTGACTTTTTAATAGGCTCACATTACTTTGTATCATGGGTATAGTGGATATTTAAAAAGATGCCACCGATTTCAATTCCACCCTGTATACCTTATTGAGGGTATTTTTAGGTAGAAGGGCAGAAAGGTTCTCGAATGGCGGCCACGTACCGGCAAACGCAGCGTAGGACACCCACCTGCTAGGTGGTCGGACGACCTGAGCACGGTGGCAGGGAAACGCTGGATGCAGGCCGCTTCCGATCGGTCGTTTTGGAAATCCTTGGGGGAGGCCTGTTTAGCAGTGGACTTCCTGTGGCTGATATGATGAAGGTATTTTTGAAGTGGAAACTTCTTTAGGCGCTTTGGGCATTTTTTGAGATGGGAAAAAACCATTGAACTCGCGACACTGTTACCGACACTACCTTGTTCAAGTTTTACTGCTGTCGGCACTTACGGAGTGCCACTGTGTTTTTTTTATATTTTTAGTGTACAAACTAGCGTTTCGGAACGACCACTGCTGGGAAGATGATTTATTAATTCATCATGCTGTGCCAACCCCACTAAGTGGGGTAAGGGAAGGAAAAAGATTATGGAATTCATCTCCTCCATTCTCATCTAGGACCAAAGAAACAACGTAGAATCAGTGGCGGATTTGCAGTCCTAGCCGCTCTAGGCCCCAGGCCATGTGCGCCCCTTGCTCAGCACCCATCATATAGACTAGATACATTTTTAATAAATTTACTATATGGCCCGTTTAAAGTGGCCACAAAAGTGGGCCACTTGTTCGTTTGCCGCCCTATAACATGTTTTTTTTTAACTAGATGATAATATATAACTATTATACAGGCTGACTTTTTAACCACCAGCCAAATTTTTGGAGCAGGTTTAGTCCATGATACTGAAGTACTTTCCATAAAATCAATTAACTAAAATAAAAATTCAACTGCGCTGATTTGTATGGAAATACAAATTAGCGCTCAGCCAAACGGATTTTGTATGGGAGGACGAAAAATTTTTATCGTATTTTAATAGAAAAATTTATAGAAAGTAGTTCTGTATCATTGACTGAACTTGCTCCAAAAATTTGGCTGGTGTTTAAAAACTCACCCTGTTTATTACAAAAATAGCCGTGTACAACTGATACGCAAAGGCCACCTCTACTCGTCCCTTTGAGTCCAAAGACGTGGCCTTTGTCCAATTTATCTAATAGTAATGCAATTGCAAGTTATACATACCTGGATATATTTTACATCAGTATTGTCTACTCTTGAAAATGCTGTGCTTAATTTATTTAGTACCCCTTTATCTAAGTAGCTCTTCAATTCTTCTTCATAAATAAAATCTAACTTCGGATTTCTGCATCCAAAAAACACCCAAACATTTCCCAAGTCCATATTTCTATTTTCTCTCAAATATTGTCTTTCTTCCAAAAACCCGATAAATGGCGATATTCCTGTGCCTGGTCCGATTAAAATAAGTGGCGTTACGGTGCTCTCAGGTAATGAAAAACCATTTAAATTCTTCCTTAGATAAATAGGTACTTTTATGCTACTTTTATTAAGACTTAAATTCTCCATTTTGTGTTCTAAACTTGAGTCTTCTAAAATTATTTTTTCCAGCCAACTACTAGTTAGTCCTTTTCTATTGTTATCTAAGTTCATAACAGAAAAACATATTTTCAATATGTTAGGATTTGTCAAATGACTATTTACTATAGAATAAGGTCTAGGTAGTAATCTAGGAAGGTTTGACAGTAGGATTTCTACTGGCGGCTTGCAAGATTTGAAAATGGAGAAGATGTCCAGTATGCAGAGGTTTTTGTTCAAGACATGTGACATGTAAGCAGCCGATCCTTCCTTGCTACTAAGGAATTCCAACACTTTTCTTTCTTGTTCCTCCTTCGTATGCCTTGATAGTGTTCGTAGTAACAGCTGGAACATATGATTGATTTTATTATTGATATTACGATTTGGCAGTTTGAATATATAAAATAAAATTTGACTCCAGTGTGAGTACTTAAGGGCAGTGTATCTACTACTGTACACACAGCTGGTTCGGAAAAAAGTCAGGTCCCACAGGCTGTTGGGCCCCTAGATGATGCAGGGTCCCTAGGCAGTTACCATTCTGCCCAAGCAGAGATAGTAACCCAAAGGGGTTAATCCAGCACTGGCCATGTGTGGTGTGAAGGTAGATTGCTCAACATTATGTTTAGCTTTAAAAGTAGAGTACTTACTTTCTTCAAAACACTCCGTAAATCCAGACAGTTCTCTACCACATTCCTTAGAGTAGACTTCACAGGTACATGAGGTGGTATCTTCACACCTTTTGAAGATGTTTCACAAGTCAGGTGGTAGGGTCGGTCTGCTAGAGAAGACATCCTGAGATGCTCGAGTACGAAGTCAACAGTAGCTCTGTCATTGTGAGGGATAATACCTATTGTATCTCCAGGTTTGAAGCTGAAGTTACTGCCCTGTAAAAGAAAACAAAGTATCTTAATATAAAAGTAAACCTTAGAATATATCAGCTGCTTCACTTCCCATGCAGATTGTAAAAGCCGATTTTAGGAATAGGCGAGCTGAAGTTACTGCCCTGTAATAGAAAACAAAGTATCTTAATATAAAAGAAAAACCTTAGAATATATCAGCTGCTTTTCTTTCCATGCAGATCGTATAAGCCGATTTTAGGAATAGGCATGAATGCGAATCATGGTAATAGGTAGGCGAGGCAGCTGGTAACCCATCACTATTTTGATTCCTTTTTCCACCTTTTCTACAACCATTACACTTAAAGTGACCTTTGGATTCTGCGGCCCTGGGCTCTGTCTGCCTAGAGCCGCAAGACCCAAATTGCTCTGTCTGCCCCATTAGGGATAAAAACGTGATAGTGTTTTGTTAGCCTGTAGCTGTTACGTCCCTTAACTGGGCAAAGGCTTTCTTCTTTCTTTGTATCTGTCTGTTACTATTTCCTGACTTTACGGTGAGAATTTATTAATCATAATATACACTACTAATATTATAAATGTTAGTTTTCATACATGTATGGATGTTTGATCTATTTTCACGCCAAAACGGTACGGATTAGGTACTAATAACTTTTTATCATTATTTAAGCTTTTTTGTAGTACGTAAGTACCTACACACAGCAACTTGTTTATATTTTTTCTAATGTATTGAAGAGAGTTTATTCGTACCGTGATATCTAAGGTAACTTCGTACACAGCCTTGCATTCACCGTTTACTGACGTCAGTCGTTTACTACTACAAATTGGTGCTTGAAAAACTTCGCTCGCTGCAAATGGAAGTGGCGGTGAAGATCCATTGTAGGCGGTAACTGTGTTCTAGAATAAGTAATGGGCTTAAATAATTATTATTATGATTGTAAAAAGTAACAATTTTCAAAGAAATATGAACGAGAACTTACATCACATTCTTCATATCGTATTTGTAGTAAATTTTCTTTCAACGGTGGTAGATTTAAAGCCGGGTGCTTTGAGCACGCCTCATACAGTTCTTGAAAGTTGTGAGTCACCACCATTTTAATTGTTTTTATGGTGTTTTCGTTACCTCTTTCCAAAGCAAAAACATGAAAAATTGAAAAACGTGGGTACTGGGTAATGGGTATTGACTATGACTATTGATTGCGTCAGCGACTGACAGTCTGACACTGACAAGTAACTGTTTTTTTTTTAATTATTCTTACAGCCCTGTATACTTTAGAGCCTAACTAGTTTTTCGTTTCTTTAAGGTGAAATGGTAGTATAAATGGCGCCCTCATTTGAAATAAATTGTTTAAAGTTTAAAACTAAATATGGTAATATTTAAAAATTTGATTTGTATCAATGTCTAAAAAGACCTTCAAACTATTTTATGAATAACCTTTGAAATTATTACTAAGTGGCCACTTTTGGCGAAAACCCGTTTTAAAACTAGACGGTCTACCAATATTACTTTCAAAGGTTATTTATAAAATAGTTTAAGGCGACGTGGGTTCACAATTTACAATACTGTGCGTGTTTTTGAAAAGTCACTATTATTAAACTAGTACAGTTTATTCCTCAAAAAATTTACATAAAAATCTTAAGGATTTTCTACAGACACCCACAATAGCCAAAACACGATTGAACATTTTTGGCTCCATAGAAAAAAATCACAAACGTACCTCTAAATTTGCCTAAATTTGCCTTTATAATACGTCTTACTATTTTATACAATCACCTTTTCAATTTGAAATGAATTTTCAATTATGAAAATTATACCAAAAAATGTGCTCGGCGATATTTCGCAGTGTTTTATTTATTTATTTTTTTGTATTATATTTATAATTTTTTCTGCAGCCAAAACGGATAGATATTTAGATAATACATTTTTTGGTATAATTTTCATATAAAACGGTGATTGTATAAAATCGTAATACGTATTATAAAGGCAAATTTAGGGGTATGTTTGTGACTTTTTTCTATCGAGCCAAAAATGCTCAATCGTGTTTTGGCTATTGTGGGTGTCTGTAGAAAATTCTTAAGATTTTTATGTAAATTTTTTGAGGAATAAACTATAGCAGTTTAATAACAGTGATTTTTCAAAAACACGCACAGTTTTGCAAATTGTGAACCCACGTCACCCTAACCTTTGGGTCTTGTAAGGTAGACATTGATACAAGTCAAATTTTTAAATATCACCATATTTAGTTTAAACAATTTATTTCAAATGACGGCGCCCCTTATGCTACCACTTCACCTTAACCACTATCCGGATCGGAAAATTAAAAAAATCTTTAGATTTTTATTACCGCGGTATTTTATGTACAGCTTTTGTTGGCCAGACCTGAGGGCCAGACTATGCTTTTGCCCATAGTGCAACCTCTATCGATCGATGTCTATAACTCAAGTATGTAGTTGGCAGGAGCAGGAATCAGGCAGGTAGGAGACTGAGCTGGCAGTAGGTCTAATCGAGGTAGAAAGTTGGTTCGGGCTTTTGAAAATTAAATTCTTTTCTTATAGTAATTAATTTTATTTCATAAATTCCATAACCACACCATCTTGAACATTTAACCTTGAGGGTAACCAACCATGAATGCGTCTCTTCTGCTTATTAACTGTAAAATTAAATGTTATTGTTACACTTTTCAAAGAAAAGTTAACGTTTAAGTTAAGGTACGCAATGCCTCTGTTACATGAGTCTTGGGTGTCCCAAAAGTATGTAAGTAAGTTATGACTTGATTTCTTTCTTTGGGGCTAAGTACTTCAAAGATACGGTCTACGCTAAAGACTCTAAACATTGACAAATTGAAACACATTACTTATTCGCCGAGTTATTGGTGAAATAAGCCACGAAATGTGTAAAAATGTAATAAAAACATTCGGCAAAAGAATCGACATTTGCAAAAATGCCGGTGGCGGTTATTTGGCAGATAGGTACCTATTCTGTTTAAATCTGATTGGGACAACATTATATTTTTACACTTGTGACTTTTTTGCATTTTTTTGTGTTGTTCCCGGGCTTCCCGGCAGAGTAGAATAGGACCACTCCAAGTCTTCCCGTGGATATCGTAGGTGACTTAAGAAACACAACCTAAACATCAGTGAGACCTCTCACCCGTTTTGCCAGCGTGGAGAGTGTAGGCCAAATCCTCTGACTGCTCTGGCTAATATATGGCTGTGCTGTATGTGATAGTACAGTGAGGGCTGTGATCCTGGTGGAGACTAAAAAAGACCTGGAGTGCTATATTTTATTTAAGGACTCACATTACGAATGATTTGCGCGAGTGTTTCCAAACGGGCGCATTTTTGAATTGATCGTATGCGAAGGATTTGCAACGAGTTGTCTGAACCACTTGTAATTTTGACATTTGTAGCGTACAAATGTCAAAGAAACGTTCCATGGAGTATCGTTCCGTTTCACGCTGCTTTTTTTTATTTTTGTTGAAATGTTTAGAAAACCATTGACAAAATGATATTTTCTGCATTTTCTGCGTAACCCAATATCGCTGACACGGCGGTTTCAAAAATACGATACAATGCGTCGGAACGCGAGTGGTGAGTTGGAAAACTACACGTTTTGTGTTTCGCTGAGTCCCTAAATGAAAAATAGCAGTCCTGATGATGATGATGACATCTCTATTGCACACAAAAATAGTACACGTTTAACAGCGTTTTAAAAAAAAATTCAACAACAGCTACTTACTTTCCGATTTCCATCCTTTGCCCCTCGTCTTCCGTTGCGCCCTCCAAACACTCTGGACAAACCGTAGTTTCACATGGATTGATTGTTGTTGTGGGGAATCCAGGAGCCACTCCTAGTGGTGGCGGTTCCAGCCTATACAAGTAGGACAACCGGCATGGGTCCCATGAAGAGCAGATAGTGATATTGTGCGTCAGATCCTTACGAGGCTCGTCACCAAAGTAGTCAAAAGTAATCACTATATTGTAGTCAATGGCACACTCTTCTAAGAATTTTTGGATAGTAATCTGTAAGCACAATAATATCCATACTTAGTTGGCGAAAAGGGAGGCACTATAAGTCTTAGCTATCAATGCTTTGCCTTCTATCACCCATTAGAAACGATGTTTTATATAACAGGGGGGTTACTTCATGAAATAATACGATAGTCGTCCGATAGTGACGTCCTATTTCTATGTCAAACCAAATTAAACTTTGTCATCATATTATATTAACGCTCAATGATGCTTAATACTGAATTGCGGATACGCAGTTACGTACGTCTTGCGTGCCGCTTTTGGAGTAACCCTACTGTACCTGTGGATGACCAAAATTAGCTCAGTAAAAAATGTGCTCGAAACAAGTTTCCCTAAATATGACACTTAGGTTTCGGGGCTGAAAAAACAATCTACTTGGCAGATCGATTTTAACGGTCCCGAAACTATTCAAATTTCATCAAAACTGTTGGAGCCGTTTTCGAGATCCTTATTATCATACCTCCATGACATTATAAGCACGTTTGCAGTACCAGCCGGTTCTTTTAGTGCTTACCTTCGTTTTTTTACCACAATCCAAGGTTCCATTCAGGAAGTAGTTATTTTCCCTGTCTCCATTACCTAGACAGAACATCCAGCCCTCGTTGAAAGAGTACTCAATGGGAGCCGTTTCGCCTTCAATGCATGGATCCACGGGAACAGGTATGGAATTCTTGCCATAAGTACATCTACGTTTGTGTATATTAGCTTGTTTCCTGTATGCATCTATGTCAGGCTCGGACCCTTCTGGACACGTGTAGTAGTTACCTAAAATTATTTAACGAGATAAAATAATATGAGAGCCCGGTGATTTTTAGAATCACCAAGAACTACGTTACAAAAAGTGCAAAATATAGTGATATCGGTAGGGGAAGACCTAGGACAAGATGGCGGGACGACCTAGACAAATTTTTATGCGATTGGCAAGAAGTCGCAAATCGAAACGTGTGGTAAGATAAGGGGGTGCCTTTGTCCAGCAGCAGGGGACACTACAGGCTAGTAAAAAAATATAAATGACCATTTTTATCACTCAGACAGTCCTAACAAAGAAATGATGACGTAAGAAGAAGGAATAAAGAACAAGAACTTGATCAATGGACGGACGATACATTAGAATAGGAACACGAATATTAGTTTCAGTGAAGGTTAATAACTTGTAGCTAGTACCAGTAGTAAACTTTTAGGTGTAACTCTAACTCTGATGGAATGACCTGACCAATATACGATCGACGCTAAAATAAAGGACTAACTAGGAACTCGAATATTAGTTACAGTGAAGGTACTAGCTACTTACTTGTAAACTTTTAGGTATAACTCTAACTCTGATAGAATGTCTTGATCAATATACGATCGACGCTAAAATAAAGGACTAACTAGGAACTCGAATATTAGTTACAGTGAAGGTACTAGCTACTTACTTGTAAACTTTTAGGTATAACTCTAACTCTGATAGAATGTCTTGATCAATATACGATCGACGCTAAAATAAAGGACTAACTAGGAACTCGAATATTAGTTACAGTGAAGGTACTAGCTACTTACTTGTAAACTTTTAGGTATAACTCTAACTCTGATAGAATGTCTTGATCAATATACGATCGACGCTAAAATAAAGGACTAACTAGGAACTCGAATATTAGTTACAGTGAAGGTACTAGCTGCTTACTTGTAAACTTTTAGGTATAACTCTAACTCTGATAGAAAGTCTTGATCAATATACGATCGACGCTAAAATAAAGAACAAACTAGGAACTCGAATATAAGTTACAGTGAAGGTACTAGCTACTTACTTGTAAACTTTTAGGTATAACTCTAACTCTGATAGAATGTCTTGATCAATATACGATCGACGCTAAAATAAAGAACAAACTAGGAACTCGAATATTAGTTACAGTGAAGGTACTAGCTACTTACTTGTAAACTTTTAGGTATAACTCTAACTCTGATAAAATGTCTTGATCAATATACGATCGACGCTAAAATAAAGGACTAACTAGGAACTCGAATATTAGTTACAGTGAAGGTACTAGCTACTTACTTGTAAACTTTTAGGTATAACTCTAACTCTGATAGAATGTCTTGATCAATATACGATCGACGCTAAAATAAAGGACTAACTAGGAACTCGAATATTAGTTACAGTGAAGGTACTAGCTACTTACTTGTAAACTTTTAGGTATAACTCTAACTCTGATAGAATGTCTTGATCAATATACGATCGACGCTAAAATAAAGGACTAACTAGGAACTCGAATATTAGTTACAGTGAAGGTACTAGCTACTTACTTGTAAACTTTTAGGTATAACTCTAACTCTGATAGAATGTCTTGATCAATATACGATCGACGCTAAAATAAAGGACTAACTAGGAACTCGAATATTAGTTACAGTGAAGGTACTAGCTACTTACTTGTAAACTTTTAGGTATAACTCTAACTCTGATAGAATGTCTTGATCAATATACGATCGACGCTAAAATAAAGGACTAACTAGGAACTCGAATATTAGTTACAGTGAAGGTACTAGCTACTTACTTGTAAACTTTTAGGTATAACTCTAACTCTGATAGAATGTCTTGATCAATATACGATCGACGCTAAAATAAAGGACTAACTAGGAACTCGAATATTAGTTACAGTGAAGGTACTAGCTACTTACTTGTAAACTTTTAGGTATAACTCTAACTCTGATAGAATGTCTTGATCAATATACGATCGACGCTAAAATAAAGGACTAACTAGGAACTCGAATATTAGTTACAGTGAAGGTACTAGCTACTTACTTGTAAACTTTTAGGTATAACTCTAACTCTGATAGAATGTCTTGATCAATATACGATCGACGCTAAAATAAAGAACAAACTAGGAACTCGAATATTAGTTACAGTGAAAGTACTAGCTACTTACTTGTAAACTTTTAGGTATAACTCTAACTCTGATAGAATGTCTTGATCAATATACGATCGACGCTAAAATAAAGAACAAACTAGGAACTCGAATATTAGTTACAATGAAGGTACTAGCTACTTACTTGTAAACTTTTAGGTATAACTCTAACTCTGATAGAATGTCTTGATCAATATACGATCGACGCTAAAATAAAGAACAAACTAGGAACTCGAATATTAGTTACAGTGAAGGTACTAGCTACTTACTTGTAAACTTTTAGGTATAACTCTAACTCTGATAGAATGTCTTGATCAATATACGATCGACGCTAAAATAAAGAACAAACTAGGAACTCGAATATTAGTTACAGTGAAGGTACTAGCTACTTACTTGTAAACTTTTAGGTATAACTCTAACTCTGATAGAATGTCTTGATCAATATACGATCGACGCTAAAATAAAGGACTAACTAGGAACTCGAATATTAGTTACAGTGAAGGTACTAGCTACTTACTTGTAAACTTTTAGGTATAACGCTAACTCTGATAGAATGTCTTGATCAATATACGATCGACGCTAAAATAAAGAACAAACTAGGAACTCGAATATTAGTTACAGTGAAGGTACTAGCTACTTACTTGTAAACTTTTAGGTATAACTCTAACTCTGATAGAATGTCTTGATCAATATACGATCGACGCTAAAATAAAGAACAAACTAGGAACTCGAATATTAGTTACAGTGAAGGTACTAGCTACTTACTTGTAAACTTTTAGGTATAACTCTAACTCTGATAGAATGTCTTGATCAATATACGATCGACGCTAAAATAAAGAACAAACTAGGAACTCGAATATTAGTTACAGTGAAGGTACTAGCTACTTACTTGTAAACTTTTAGGTATAACTCTAACTCTGATAGAATGTCTTGATCAATATACGATCGACGCTAAAATAAAGGACAAACTAGAGACTCGAATATTAGTTTCAGTAAAGGTACTAGCTAGTTGTAAACTAGTAGATATAACTAACAGAAGGACTCGATCAATTAACGATGCCACACGGAAGGACTTGATCAATAGACAACGCCACAATTAAGGACATACTAGGGACACGAATCTTAGTTTCAGTGAAGGTACTAGCTAGATGTAAACTTGTAGATATAACTCTAACAGAAGGACTCGATCAATTAACGATGCCACACGGAAGGACTTGATCAATGGACAAGGCCACAATTAAGGACATACTAGGGACACGAATATTAGTTTCAGTGAAGGTACTATAGTTACTTACTTGTAAACTTGTAGGTATAATTCTGACAGAAGGACCTGCTCGATGGACGAGACGCCACAATAAAGAACAAACTAGGGACACAATATTAGTGACCAAAAGAAAGAGAAAACATTCACATTCACATTATTTTACATTACATTGGCGGCCGAAAGGGTTTCAGTGAAGGTACATACTCAAATGTATGTAACTCGAATGCATAATCTATTCATGTAACGGTATTCGTTACAAACTTACCTTAATATACTAAATAATCTACTTAAAACTAATATATAAAAACTAAATCTAAATCTAACCTAATTAATAACTAATTACAACCTTAAATACTAAAACAAAACAGTATAATTCACCTACTAGAAACTATAGTATTTACTAAACTATTTCTCCTGTGAAATTGCGTCCGCAATAGTTACGGAAGGATGAAGCTATCTACAGACCCGACTGCTACTCGGCGGCGAGCAGACTGAGACATCGAGGCGTACCAATAATAATCGCTGCTCACTTCTATATACTAGAATCTAAATAAAATTTATATATACTTATTTGATTGAGTACTTTTAAATAATAATCTTGTGAAAGTGTTACCCCGGATACTGGGGTTCCTCGTGCCGGGGAGAAATTTTCCCTACTTTGGCGAGACCACTTCTGCCGTGATTTATCCGTGCTGGTGCTACGTTTTCCTCAAAGTGACTAGCCTACTGCAACAGTGCTCCCTACCACCGGCACTTCCGAGGACAGTAGCGGGTTAATATAAATTTAATTACCGGTAGTATTGCGGTGCGGTAATAATAATTATCCACGACCCTAAGTCACTATTATTATGATTATGTTAGATTAATAAATATTGTTCTAGTTGTAATATTTGTATTATTGACTTCCAACCTTCTGATAGTAAATACCTACAGTTTTTATGTTACCGCCCTAACTACCTAGGGAATGGTACATTCAATACAACTGCTTCAAAATGCTTACCGTTCTGGATGATGTAAATAGTCTTCTTAGTGGCACTGATGACTGTTCTCACAGTCAGGCCGTTGCCTCCATTCTTAATGTTTTCCATTAGCGTATCTTGTGCTTGTCGCTGATTCCGAGACCACTTGGAAGCTTCTTCTGCTAACAGCTGGCGCTTTGGTTTGCCTGTATCTTGCAATGACTAGGAGAAAATGGTACCTACTTTAAGAACGTTTACACGTTAAGTGCCACACATTGAAGATTTAGATATTGTCCATGTGGTTTAGTCTCGGGCACAGAATACATAAGAGTCAAACAGAATGGTCTCTCACAGCGTCTCCCGCAAATTGGCGTCCCCGCACTTCTTCCCCGCACTTTGTGAGCTTTGACGGCTCCAAACCAGGGTTTAATTACTAGCCGCACGCAATACGCGACGTGTGTTGTCTTGAGAACTGTCAACCAATAGTAACCATCATGGTGAGAAGGTGCGCGTATAATAATTATTTATCCACCCAATACTCTAAAGAACGTATATTTCATACATTTCCAAATGATGAAAACAGGTAAGCAAAGCAACAATATAATTTCACGTTATTACCCAGCAACCATTTTGATATATATACCCTTCTCGCTCTCTCGCATTGGCGGGAGATACACAAGAGCGAGAGGGGTATTAGCAATCCGGTAATGTTACATTGGCTCCTCGCTCATAGGTAATCACATACACGCAAATTCCAAATAGATTTCCGCGGGTTATAGTGTAAATGCCATTGTTGACAATGACAACTTGACATGCTGTGCGTGAAAATGTGATAAACATTTGTTTATTTTTATTGAATTTATTCATATAATTACCGTATAGTTTTGCGCCGAATATGCAAATTACTATATTACAATAGTGAATTAGTGCGTTACATTATAAATGACTCAATAATAATCAGTAAAGTGAACTAATGGTGAAATGGACAATGGACATAATGAAAAATATTTGTGAAGTGATATTATGTAGCTGTTTCCGACTTTTCTGTAACATTTGATACATATAAAACAGAATATTTTTTACGTCATAGTGTTCGCAAATCTTCAGGTATGGAAAAATACAATCGTAAATATGTCGAACTCGTTAGTAGGTAAGTATTAAATTAATTCTGCGGTGCGACCCTAAGTATAAAACTCACACATCGACGTGTGTACAGATAAATTGTTTCGTTTGTAGTAGTAGTAGGTATATATGTTACTCTGAATCAATGGAGAGTCCTACCAGTGTCTCGGGTTTAGTGGCACCTCCACACGTTGGGCCATCATTGCTCGAATTCACTGTACATTGCTGTTTTACTCACCAAAGCTTTTGAGAGTTTTCAATCCAACATAGCAATGGACAATCTGTACAATGATGGCCCATCGTGTGGAGGAGCTATTATAATACGTAGGTAGGTACTATATTAATTATCAAAGTAACCTTTGTTGTTGTCACCATACTTAGTTTATGAAGGGGAAAAGGTACTTTAATTGAATTTTGGAAAAGCGGGGCTAGACTCCTCTGATTCAGTGTCCGATACCTAAATATAAATTTTTAATTACAAACCGTCAATTTACATATGTCCAAGACTGAATTGACAGCGTCAGACCAGCCTAGTAATAATATACCTGAGGTGGATTTTCCATTATAACATGAGGTCTGCCGAGTGTGTGCTGCCAGATCAGACGCGCAGCAATCTTGTTCTTCAAGCTGTGATGTAGGGGTTGGATCTGCAGGATGCCGTACCAGGCTAGCTCTCGATACACATTGTCGGGTAGGTAGCCAGTCTGTGACGAGATAAAGTATTAAATAGGATATTTTAATATAAATAGGTATACTTAGATCGTCTAATTTAAATGATTGGTTTGACATGAAATCGAACGACAGTTCACGACACTCGGACGACTGTTGCTATATTTAATGGGGTAAGAGTCTAGCTTCGAAGCAATGTTAGTAGTAGAGCATTTTGGATTTCGAAAACGTATAGGTGTAGTAAATATTATCTGTGGTATAGATGAAAGTACATATCAGTGAGTAGTTAGTAGTTTCGTAGTTAAAGTAGATACTTAGTTAATTATAGAGAAACTCACCGGCATAAAATCCATGTGATACTGAAAAAAAATACATTTTATGAAATTTTATATGAAAAGTACTAGGTATGTGAATAATCTACTTTAAATATCTCAAGGTTCTTATTCTGTGATCCAACTTACCTCTTCGTCTAACGGTTCTACTGTCGTAGAGTCAAAGTCTAGAACAGAAAATTTGGCATTTACTCGTAAGCACACATTACATAACGTACCTCTTGAGTAAAAAATAATAAAACTCTTAGGTAGGTATACCCATGAGGGTATAACTTAGTAGTGTAATTCCGAACTTGCTCCAAAAATTTGGCTGGTGGTTAAAAAGTCAGCCTGTATTTCGTTCGACTGTGAAGCGGGAGGCGGGGAATTAACGCGGAATGTAGATTTTATCGGTTTTTATGAATTATTTTAATAACAATTTTTTTTATCGAAAGTGAAGAAGGCGGGCACCTTTGGAATTACAATACCCAGAATACTAATATTTTTGAGTAAAAATATTTTTCCTTAATTTACAGTCTTAGAGTTTTGGAAGAAAAATATTTTTTAGATATCATTTCTTAACATTTTTTTTTAAATGGTATATGATTTATTTATATAAAATTTTAAGAAGGCCTTATGCCACCTCGTGAAATATCCGAACAAACCTACAAAAAATAATATAAATTTAAGGACAAAATATTTTTACTTATTAGTATTTTGCTTCCGACAAACAACAAATATTTTGTATCGAAAATGAAGAAGGCGGGCACTTCTTCATTTTCGATACAAAATATTTGTTATTAAAATATAAAATAATTCATAAAAATCGATAAAATGTACATTCCGCGTTCATTCCCTGCCTCCCGCTTCACAGTCTAAATAAATAATATATGTAAAAGCATGCGGGGTGCTTTGCGGATCGACTCGCACCGCACCTCATCCCCTCAGCCTTTTTTACAAGCGTTTATTGTATGTTTGTTCGGGTGGAATCTTCCAGCTCAATTTTGAAGCAGATATCTTCAACTGATTGAGCTGAAATTTTGCGCGCGTATGTATATCACGTGACAATGCAATATTATAATGACTTGGAGCTGATCTGATGATGAAGCTGGAAGGTGGCCATAAGAACTCAGTAATAAAACGACGCAACCCCGTTGAGTTTGGGCTTATTTGTTTTGTGTTGACAAGACCTTTGGTCTCATAATAAAAGCTTGTACAAAAAATGGTTTTTTTTATAAAAACTTATTGCTCTTTGTAATTCACTTACCGTCATCATCTTGAGTCGTAGTTATGTGAAACTAGATAAACACAAAATAAAATTAAACATATGTAAATTATTATCTACGACTGCCATTTTGATTTCACGGACATGAAAATTCTCACCTGTAACATAATGGTTAAAATATATAAACGAAAATCTTTCAAAAGAAACATGGCCGGCGCAGCTTACAAATCGACGAACAGAATAACTGTTTTACCCGTCAATTAGTTCTACATCTGCGTGGTAATGGTAACGATTGCGATATGAATATCAAATAAAAACTAATTGGATCTTAATTTAACAAGCCGAGCCGATATAAAATTAACTATATAGGTACCTACCTACCGAGTAGGTACTAAAAATAATATTTTAAAAAAACACGGATCTAAGCGTTATTTTAGGCTAATGAACCGCCAAGTCTTGCTTTATAGACTGCCCAGCATTGACTTATATATTACTAAATCATTGCTGCCCAGTATGACAATGAAATCAACTCGGGCAAGATTATGTGATGCCATGCCAATGACACACAAGCAAGTAGAAACACAACACAAATCTAGACACGCGCCCGCGTGTATCAAGTAAAGCCAAAAAATAGTATAAAAAAAGTTATTCAAAAGCGATAAAAAAATTTCAGCTCTGCCAAACGGATTTAGTACCTATGGAAGGACGAAAAATTTTTATCGGTTTTTAAAATCTTTTTTTATAGAAAGTAGTTCAGTATCATAGACTGAACTTGCTCCAAAAATTTAGCAGGTGGCAGGGTAGTCATTTTGGTAAAGGGACATTATGGAGAAGGGACATTTTAGGGAAGGGACATTTTGAGGAATGTGTTTCTGTTTAATTTTGTTTGTATAATTTATTTTGAATAAATAGACCTTTTTTGAGGAAAGGACAAAGGGACATTTTGAAACCAGCGGACATTTTGGGGAAGGGACATTATGGACCAGACTGAATGTCCCATACATAATACAAGCTTATTTAGTGTGATTTGTTCTTATTGATAATTATATTTATTTATTTTTGTGAAGACTGAGGCCTTCACAAAAGGGGAGGAATTCTGAGAGGAATAAGTAAACCCAAACTTGTGAGTTTGCCAACTTGCCATTGCCACCTTTCGGCTCTATCATCAGATCAGATTTTTATTATAATGATAATGCATTGTCATTTGAATTTCAAACAAAATCCAGGATTTGACCAAAAAATCTAAAAATAAACAACAAACAAGTGTCACCGTGTCACTGTTTTTGCAAATATTGTTTTCGATTTAAACATTTTTGCTCTGAATATAACGGAACGTTTATGCCAATATCACAGAATGAATTCACAGACTAAAAAAAATCTATTCAAAACTGTCAGTTTTGCATCAATCAAACAATGAAAACTGGGTGTTTACTTTTTTATTAAAAATTGACAATTATAAGTGATAATTAACGTTTAATAATTGACTACTACGATGATGAGTACATTAGATAAACAATTAGCCGACCTGCGGATATACGCTAACGAGTTAGACGCGAAACTGCAAGATGACATCAATGCGGCAAAGAAGAAACCATCGATCCCACCGAAAAAAAATAAGGCGCCGCTGCCGCAAATACCGCAAAGTTGCATGGTGAAGTCTGCCTGCGAACCCTCTTACTCCTCTAGGCTTGAGTACGGCAGTCGCACGAGCTCGACATACTCCAACTTGGTACCTGTAAAGAGTTGTATCGTGAGGAATTCTGCTCGAGCGAGAAGTGGCGACGTCCTCTTGTACAGTAATCTACTACCTCCAGGAGGCACGAATCATGTTTATTCGAACATTCCTATGCAACGTATTGTCGCTGAGAGCATTTATGGAGACAGAGACACCCGATCTGAGGTGTCGAGAATTAGTGACTTAGGTGCGCAGTCAAATTACAGTGAGTTAAGGAGGCCGGGATCAGCGTACCCTCCTTCCTCCGCTTCTGTCAATGCTCAAGACTTTTCTACTTATGGTGGATCACAAACTTCATCTACTTATGAATCATTATATGAACCAATCAATCCAAGACCATGCAGCCAATTGTCTGGTACATCATTGTATGGTGGTTATGTGGGCACTACGGTAGAACCAACGCCGGAGCCAGAAGATGAGCTGTACTGTGGGAATTGCTATCGCTGTGGAGAGAAGATCATGGGGGAGACGACGGGGTGCACAGCCATGGAGAGGATTTATCACATCAAGTGTTTCTGCTGCCATCATTGTAGAATAAACTTACAGGTATATTGTGTGCCGTTTTCTTGTGACCCCAATATTGTAACTATTTATTTAATTTTAAGGATAATATAAATTTTTCAGATAACCTGGTCTAAAATTGATGTTTTTAATCTGTCATATTGGAAATCAACTTGGTTATTTTTTTTTTAAACTCATATGTAGGAGTCATCAGATGACTACTAAAAGCAAGTCAGAGTCAGTGAATATGGAGGGATACTTACATGGCAGTGCTTTATCCTAAACAGAGATTCGTACAGCCTGGAAAAAAAATATGTTTTCATAACTATTATTCATTCCTCATGGGAGACTTCAATGAGATAGCATCTAGCATCTGTACAATATCATAGCTCTCCAGAAAAAGTTGATAACTTTTCTGACAGTGGATAGTTTTCTCTAACTAACACTAACACATGACTTTCAGGGCCGTCCATTCTATGCTGTACAAGGTAAAGCACTCTGCGAGCGAGACTATCTAGACACATTAGAGAAATGCTGCGTATGTGGTGATCCAATCCTAGACCGCATCTTACGGGCGACGGGCAAGCCCTACCATCCTCGCTGCTTTACATGTGTGGTCTGTCAGAAGAGCCTCGATGGAATCCCATTTACAGTTGATGCAGTGAACCGCATTCACTGCATTGAGGATTTTCATAAAAGGTATTGTAAGTTTAAGGTTTCATAATTCTTTTTTTCAGGCACTGCGATCACCATAAATGGAGAAGAAACTGTTTAACTTCATTCAATAACATCACTAAATCAAGTGCAATCATGGTTTCTATCATGGAGGAGTTATTTTTATTTGCTCTTACATTAGTTTTGCCAGACGTCCCGATGTTCAGTCCAAAATGTCCCACGTAGACCAGCTTTACTTAATGCTCTACGCTTTTCAGGTAGATGAGACACATGGCAAAGGCCCTAGGAGTTCTTCCTGAAATGCAACACGGAACAAACTTAATTTTTATTTCTCAATAATTACGCGTTCCCCTTCTTTGATTTTATGTTCTCATAGCCTCTCTACACTCGCGCGTCTCTCTCTCTTTCTCTCTCTCATCTCAGCACATTCCCAGTTGCATCCTCAGCTGCAACGCTGCGGAGCCCGGGGTCCGCGCACTCTGGGGTCTTTACACTCGCGCGTATCGGCGTGAAATGCGGTGAAATCAGCGCAAAAACTGCCACAGTTCCACATTAGCAGAAGTCAACACTGAGCAGAGCACGAATGTGGTCTAAATGCGTTAGCGCCATGTTCGCGCTTGGCAGCCCCTTTGACACGAACAAAAAACCGACGAAAATGGGGGAACAAAGCGCAAGGGGCTCTATACTTATTGATCGGCTCTATACTTATTGATCGCTGGTGGTTTGTAGCTTCGCGTGATATTCGCGCGCGAGTGTGGAGTGGCTTCAGAAGAACAAAGATTATGTATAAAAATTATATTCTCATTTTGAATTAAAAATGAATTTTGATTTTACTCATGCTGAAAAGAGTTAAAAATTCTGCTTAGCATGACAGACCTTTACTTAATTCCAGGTATGCGCCCCGCTGTGCAGTGTGCCGCGAGCCCATCGTCCCCGAAGGCGGGCAGGAGGAGACCGTCCGGATCGTAGCCCTGGACAAGAGCTTCCACATCGCCTGCTACGCCTGTGAAGACTGCGGTGCGTCGTTATGTTCTAGGCAGGAAGGTAGAGGTTGCTATCCGCTGGATGATCATCTTTACTGTAGGGAGTGTAACGCCAGACGCATTCAGGATTTGTCAAGGAATATTAATTAGATGTGTTATGTCATTCTGTAGAGTTTATATCCCTAGCTATGCTTGAGAATACTGCGAAACGACCTTATGTTCTAGACAGTAGGGTAGAAGTTGATATCTGCTAGATGATCATCTTTACTGTAGGGAGTGTAACGCCAGATGCATTCAGGATTTGTCAAGGAATATTAATTAGATGTGTTACGTCAACCCATAGCTAGCGTTATTAGCTAGCCCTTCACCTTTACACTATAAAATAACACGACAGTTGTCCGATAGTGTAGTCCTATTTCAATGTCAAACCAAAATATGTATATAAGTGCATATTTTTCACGCGCGCTTGTATGTATAATGACATAAAATATTTTGTCAATAATTTCACAAAATTTTACCGGTTTGTTTTTTGTTTGTCTTGATTAGTCAGCGCCGCCTTATCTATAACTTTTTGTTGGAATCTGTGACTCACTGTTGTGGCATTGACTCATTCCATTGTAGGCTTTAAAATATTCTATGAATGTTGACTTGTGCTGACAAACAGTAGTACTGTATAACTATCCAAGTATCCATATTCGTTGCATTTTCGCTTTTACTACGGTCGCATAGACGCGTGTAGCGTAACTTTACCTTCTGTTAAAGAATACTCTTTAAGTGCATTTTTTTTTTAATAATATATTAAATAGGGTCAAATCACACTGATTAAGCTATCTCCAAAGTAAGTTTAAACTTTTATTATGGGATACTTATTTATCGATACTATATAATATTATATTAATAAATACATGTATAGATAAACACCCAAGAGCCAGGACAAATTGAAAAAGGTTATTTTGCAACTTGCCCTGGCAGGGAATGGAATCCAGAATCTCCGAGTGACGGACTAGCGTGTTAACCACGCCACCACATACGCCACGGAAGTCGTCATAAAAGTCATAAAATTGTAAAGCGCTAATTACACCACCCTACTTATCGTGTCCGATTTGATGTACATTGCCTGTCTTGTAATGAACAATTTAAACAACAAAACCGAAAGATTACATTTAAATGTAATCTTTCAAAACACGCATTGTACATCAAATCGGTAACGATAAGTAGGGTGGTGTAATCAGCGCTTTAGAAATGTTATTCGGGAATTTACACGATTTTGAATTTTTTTTATACCTATACTCGTACTTCTGGGAATCTAACAAAAGTTGTTCAGTTTTATGGGCTGAGGTACCATCTGAGAGTATAAGGTGTATTGTTACAGCTAAAGATGAGTGTGAACATAAACTTAACATTAGCCGGCTAAACTCAAGTTTATCTTTAAAGAGAGGTTAATGTTAGTTAGTTCCTTCTATCTCTAGCAGGAATAAAAAAGGCAGCAGTAAAAGCCTTTTTTGCCTTTATTATAATTTTAGGGGCTAAAAGTGTATAAGTAATCTTTTATTATCATAGAGAAAAAAATATTTAATATTTTTACTTATCTAACAATGGAATAGAATTCTCGCGGCTTCGCTCGCGTATCTCAAATCCCAGGGGAACATTACTTTCTCCGGGATGAAAAGTACCCTATGTCCTTCTCAGTACTTCTAACTATGTGTATGCGAAATAAACCAACAAACAAACAAACTCACTTTCGCATTCATAATATTAGGTAGTGATCAATGTAAATGCTGCACTGATTGTATTTTTTATAAAAAAAAGTAGTGATCAATATAAATACCTTATACCTTTTTTATTAGTTTCTACAGTTTTAGCCAAGGGGCTAGGTTACACTTAAGTTCCGCCAGCTAGAGAAAGAAAAAACTAACTCTAAGCTCTCATGAAAGATAAACCTAATAATTAAGTTTATGTTCACACCCATCTTTAGCCGTAACATATACAATAAGATGCGAACCCTATCTAATTTCAAAGTAACTGTTCTTATTAATGATGTTGTAATGTATATTAGAATTTAAGTGTTTATTGATAAATAAGGATGAATACATTCCTAAACGCATTTATATACCTAAGTAGTTGTAGAAAGGCTGTGTAGCACCGATCATATACAACGGTTTACAGTATTATTCCTCTAATAGGAGTTGAATGTGATTGTATGTTAAGTTTTATATCATTAGGTTTTATGAACACAATAAGCGCAGACTGAAAAATATACAAGCCGCTTTTTAAAAAAGTACAAATATTTAAAGGGATGATTCAGTCCATCATTATTAACAACTTTTCCCCAATTAATATACAGACCGACTTTTGAACCACCAGCCAAATTTTTGGAGCAAGTTCAGTCCATCATACTGAAGTACTTTCTATAAAAAAAGTTATTAAAAATCGATGAAAATTTGTCGTCCTCCCATAGAAAATCCGTTTGACTGAGCGCTGATTTGTATGAAAAGGCGAATTTTTATTTTAGTTTTTCGTTAATTGTTTTTATGGAAAGTAGTTCAGTATCATGGACTGAACTTGCTCCAAAAATTTGGCTGGTGGTTTGAAAGTCAGCCTGTATATCGAAATAAAAAAGCAGTCACGTGATCTAGTTACTATTGGAAGTGAAACATTTTTTTTTGTATTTCAATATACTTTCATATTGAGAAAACTTGTTCAAAATTATGGATTGAATCACTCCTTAAAATGTACTTTATTAAAAAAGCGCCTTGTACTGGGTGGCGCAAAAGTAAAGACCCTATTTGGTTCAGCTATAACATTTTTTCTAAATTAGAAAACTAGATTTAGGTTTTTTTAAATGTATATTTGTGCCATTAAATTTCGTACCATTAGGATTTAAAGATGATGTCTTTTAAATGGTGACCTCCAGAGTTGATACACATTTGAGCCCTATTTATGACATTTTGCATAACTTGCCGTAACACTTCCTGCGATATGTTCGTTATTTCTTGACGAATGTTTTCTTTTAGAGCTGCGAGAGTCTGTGGCTTGTTCACATACACCCGAGATTTCAAAAAACCCCAAAGAAAGAAGTCTGGACTGGTCAGATCGGGTGATCTTGCAGGCCAAGGCAAATCGCCAAAACGAGAGATAACTCGGCCTGGAAAAGCGTCCCTCACTAAGTCCATAGTGTCGCGCGCTGTGTGTGCCGTAGCGCCGTCTTGTTGAAACCAGATGTGCTCCAGCCCCAATTCGTCCAAACTGGGTATCAAAAACTCTCGTAACATGGTTCTGTAGCGTTCTCCAGTGACAGTTATCGCATTGCCTCCAGCGTCTTCGAAAAAATAGGGTCCGATCACTCTGTCAACACAGATGCCACACCATACAGTAACTTTTAGTGGGTGTAGAGGTGTTTCTTGAATAATGCGCGGATTATCAGTGCCCCAGAACCGAGTATTCTGCTTATTGACATGCCCTGAGAGATGGAAATGCGCTTCGTCACTCATAACCAATTTTGAAGGAAAATCATCCTCTTCAAGGTTGAGGTTTATGACGCGCTGGCAGTAATCTAGACGAGCTCGGTGGTCAGCAGGCAGCAGCTGATGAGTCATTTGAGTTTTATACGGGAACATCTTTAAGTCTTTCACCAAAATACGCTGCAGGGTCCGTCTGGAAATGCCCAATTGCGTGGCACGTCGCGTTGATGTTTCTGGACACTCTTCCACATCTTCGCGCACAGCATCGATATTTTCAGCTGAACGGCCTGTTCTTGGTCTCCCAGACTTAGGTCTATCCAATGTTGAGCCAGTTGCTTCAAGGCGTGTGGCAAAGCGTCGAATTGTGCGACCAATCGGTGCCGGACGGTGGTGAAATCGTCGACGAAATTCACGTTGTGTTCTTATCACTGATGAATTATTCCGTAAGAACATTGACACAATTATTCCACGTTCTTGGGGAGTAAAACGGTCCATGTTTATTTTCAGTGTATTTTACATTTGTTCACTACACAATTTTCAACAACAGAATGACAGAAAATGTCATATAAAAAAAATAAAAGTATTTTCTTTAGTGCCAGTACTTTTGCGCCACCCAGTATAATGTAAAGTGAACCAAACAATAGAGCGATTAAGGGTTGGGACACATCTATCAGCACGGAACAGCACTTTCTATGCTGCTATCCTATTCTGTCGCTAAGAAGCGTCATTTGCTAGAGCGAGAGCGACGGAACGCTTTAGCACCGGCCATACTGAAGCGTTCCGTCGCTCTCTCTCGCTCTAGCAAATGACCGTTCTGAATGACAAAAAAGGATAGCAGCATAGGAAAGTGCTGTTCCGTGCTGACAGATGTGTCCCAACCCTAAGCGGCTTGACCAAGCCGTCTTTGTTGCAAGCATTGTTCAGTCAAGTCAGTCTTTCTTTAAACAAATGTAAAGGAAGACTTCTACTCCAGTGCGCGAATTTAGAACCAGTGCAGTCCATGATAATTATTCCAATCTCCAAGAAACAGATGGAAATAATGCAAGAGTTTCGTATGATGGACTCTACGTGGAATTTGCAAACTGGAAAATGTCTTGCTGTTCATATGCTTCGCTAATTTTTACCCGACTGCGCCAGAAGGAGGGTTATGTTTTTGAGTGTATGCATGTATGTCTTCGGCACGCTCTACAGCCTAAACGACTTGGAGGATTTTAGCTTGAGAGGTGTCAATATATTCGTCTTAATTCTGAGACTAAAACTGGGAATGGACAAAAAATTTAATAATCCAAATTGGCGAATTTTTGGCGCCAAATGACATGTCTTAAAAATTTTATTCATTTATAACCAATCGACTGGGGTATAAAAAAAAAAGTATTTTATACAAGGATAACAAATTAATATATTTATTAATAATTTGGAATGAGAAATGCTAAAAACAACATATAATCTCGCTTATGTTGTATCAGGCCAGTCGGGTTTATTGTTTTTTTAATAATTACTTGTAGTCTGCGATTTTTTATTTTGATAAGCTTACTGAATAAGTGCCATGTTACTTTTGTATAAACTGGATATATTATTTAGGTTGTGTTATATTTTTACTATGCTCTTTAGTTTTACACGTTTTATACATTTTTACAATGCTAGACATAAGGAAAGCACAGATGTGTACTTAATACTATGTGAAATGGATACTTTACATACCTAAATGTAAAAAGTAGTCCTAAAAATTTGTATATGTAACAAAAAAATTGCATCCTAGTCAGAGTTTACTAACTGTAAGCTGCTGGTATGTTGTGTGATGTATTATTATTGCATTGATGTTGCGTATTTCGAAAGCCAAAATAAATAAATGAAAATATTATGTTTGTTTAATTTAAGGTGTAAAGAGTGCTCTCGTGTGTATAGGCATGATAGTATGTATATGTCGCAGTTGAATGGTATAATCCGCTAATTCACGAAACCTCTAGCTGTTTGGCATTACAGCTCTGTTTTGTAAAACAGCGAACCCTAATACGCGGAATGGAATGAACGACTTGTATTCATCCATGCGGCTAGAGAAGTTGTTGAACAATTATATCTAAAGAAATTATATACAATTTAGAATGCCTACGAAGTGGCAATGTGGCGAGCGAGTGTTCTATCCATTTTACTAGGTTAGGTTAGAACTGCGACCAACACACGCAAGAGCCGAGCGAGCGAAGAGAGCGTGCCGCGGCAGCGGCCGGCGAGTGCTATAAAAGTTCTATCCATTTTATCTTACCATTTTTTAAACCTATAGCAATAAAAATCGTGGAATAGTTTTCTGGGAAATTAAATTCGAATGTCGAAAAAATCTGTATTCTAATAGACACCCAGTTATATTTCCTTATGGTAACCCTACACCAAATCCTTATCATGCATGTGTCGCAGTTGGATTGTATAACGGTTTCGTCAAACAGCGGATTACCGCTACTGTTTCACAAAACCGCTAGCCGTTTGGAAACGTGGTTAGCAGTTTTAATGGACGTAACACGTTGCGCAATATTAGACAATCCAGCCGAACGATATTCGGCTGTTTAACAAAACCGAACTGTAATGCCAAACAACTAGAGGTTTCGTGAATTAGCGGTTTATACCATCCAACTGCGACATAAATATCGGGATAGTGGTAAATAAGTGATATTTCACACAGGTATTTTTATAAATTAATACTCGTACACACCACCTGCGTATCGTAAATTCCCCGTTGTTAATAAATAAAAGACTAGTAAAATATATAAATCAAACACTATATAAACTCATTGAAATTTAACTTTTATTTATCATACACTTTCCTTTTTTCAAGCATTCGACTCACATCGTCACCTTAAAAAACCTATACTACGCTTACAATAAACAAGAAGACTTTGGCTTCTTTCAAAAGAAACATTTAATACATTCTTAATGAAACTATGTACACTTTCCAAGTTACAGCTAAAAGCATAATGGGATTAAACTAAATAATTGTGGAGCCAAAAAAAATACATAAGGCGTTGTACATATTCAGCAAAAAAGATTGTTTGCTGCCTGTTCACAATTTTCGGTTTGCCACGGGTAGATTATAAACTATCAAAAAATAATGCATTGAATTGTGAATGCGCAAAATAATGTTTGTTTGGCTTGATGATTGTTCACAATTTTTCGATAGTTTATAACGTAACGAGCTTATTACAAAGTTCAGGATCTGACGGATATTCATGTGTAATTGTAAGCGCCGAATATGTACAATCCATAATAATTGTATATTGAACTCTTTACTTGCAAAATTAGAGCATTTTTAGGTGTATGAGCAATCGCTCATAATAACTCATAACAGATGATGACTAGGTATACAATTTTAAATTCCATTCAGGGTATTTAATAACACTAGTTTACAAGGTTTTTGTACCACGTATACTTGTAGTGGTTTTTTATAATATTCAGTACACAAAACACAAATCTGATTATAAAAAACTTATATACGTACGTACGTAAATTCCGCCAGTTTAAAAAAAAAATACTACTTATTGTTTTGGAATTTTTCAAGTTTATTAAATTGCAAGCCTTTATTTGTTCAATTAATTTAGATCACAGCTCAATTGTTTTACAAATTTGAGTAATTCGCGTTTTTGTATGGGTCGGTATAATGCCATACAATGCGCACGGTGCTCAAAGCACGTGAAATGTTATAGCAACTTGAATTTTATATAACTGTGTACATAAAAATGGTAGTACAATAAATCGAATTTTGTTTTGATTAACCCTTTAACCGCGAACGTCGGATTAATCCGACAAACATTATCGTGCCCATACCGCGAGCGTCGGATTTATCCGACCAAAAACTATGGATATTCACAATTCCTCGCGCTGGGAGCACGACAACTGATATAGTCTCGCGGTAAAAGGGTTAAGAGTGATATTTTATTTTACAATAAATAAGTAAACTATATGCATAGTAGTGTATTTACTGTAAACAATTGAAAAAAGCGGCCAAGTGCGAGTCAGATTCGCCCATGAACGGTTTCGTAGCAGCAAGTAACATAATATAAAAGTTCTAAAGGTAAATTGCGGTTTACGGTTTATGACGTATTAAAAAATAGCTATCTATGATACTGAGACCGCTATAGTTTTAATTGAAAGTACATACTTTGAGGTATATACCAATTTTTTTTCAGAATTATTTTAGTAATATTTCAAAAGTTACGGTGGGGGGACACCTCAAAATTTAACTTTGTATTAGATTATCTCAAGACGTGTCTCGTATCTTAAGGGTTTGATCTACATAGTTTCAAAGCAGTTTTTGTGCATTTTAAAAGACCTTTTCAACGATACCCCACACGTCGGGGTTAGTCCAATTTAATTTATTAAATTCACTTTTCGTTGTATGAGATTTCATAATTTTAAAAACCAACTTTTGGAACTTCAATATCTATCTCTCCACCAATTTTCGTAACAATCGGTGCAGTAGCGGCGAAGTACGAGCCCGGACGGACAGACAGACGGACACGACGAAACTATAAGGGTTCCTTGTGGACTACAGAACCCTAAAAAGGCAAAATTTGTAAAATTTGGAAATTTGTCATAACAATACCTACAATTCTGACGTCCTAGAAAAAACTCATAATCAAATCTGTATCTAGTATACAAAAATCTAATAGAAACAAAACAAAATTTTATGTGGGTACCAAAAAAATTATATATTTTGTAAACTAGTGTAATTTTATCCATTACACGAACAGGCGGAATAAACCAAATCAAGGCCAAAGAGAAATGACAGTAATACAGGATTATTAGAAAACTCCACCGCCTTGCGCCTTGTGATAGTTGCGTTGCTATTATTAAATGTAATATTATTATACATACACCGCATTTAAATTGCATAAATGGTGCAGGTAATTTTCTCACTAAGGAATACACTGATGTTACATAAATATCATTCAAAACGTCCACTCTCCAAGGTATTTGAACTCGGCCACTCGCTCTATAAAAGAAACGAACTTCATAGTATACAATGTGTCAATTTTGCTTAGGGTTGGGACACATCTGTCAGTACGGAAAAGCACTTTCCTATGCTGCTATTCTTTTCTGTCGCTCAAAAGCGTCAATTGCTAGAGCGAGAGAGAGAGCGACGGAACGCTTGCTTTAGCAAATGACTGTTCTGAGCGACAGAAAAGGAAAGCAGCATAGGAAAACTTTCCACATTCACGGACCCAAAGTTTTCCTCTTTCAGAGATTCTCGTAATTAGCCAGTCTATTAGTTACTATTCAGTGCCCAAATAATTATTTCTTATATTGCCGCTAAGCGACGCAGGGCTCTTATACCTAAGCTTCTTAAAAGTAACATACAATAATGTAATTTGAACGTAAATTATACACACATGCGAAAGGGTCCTTACAATTTTTGACCTTTGTTTCAAAGTCAAAATGGCTGAAAAAAGAAGCACCAGATAATTTTGATACTTTAATGTTAAGCTATCCACGCAATATCAATAACGATTAAACACAGGAATGTTTGAACACATCAGTTAAGGCCGTACCTAAATTTTCCGGGGTCCAGTGCTGCCCCCATTTAAAATAAATCATTTCAAAGAAAACGGAGACATTATTTATAATTTTGCAACTACGAAGTCCAAGATAACCCTTTAAAGTATTTTATGAATTACTGTTTACAGTTTATAATGAGAACGTTAAGCTTTAATACGCACATTAGCCAAAAGTGGCCGTTTTTCGCAATTGTGCGTAGTAAAGCTTAATGTTCTCACTTTAAATTGTAAACAGTAGTTCATAGAATACTTTGAAGGGTTATCTAGGACTTGGTAGTTGCAAAATTTTAAATGATGTCTCCGTTTTCTTTGAAATGATTTATTTTAAATGGGGGCAGCACTGGACCCCGGAAAATTCAGGTACGGCCTTAATATGTTTTATTTCAATACACATATGTTCACATGAAAATTCTAAATAAAACAAGTTCATCAAATACCTTTACAATTTTATAATACACTTACATACTGCTTTGTTATATATAGGTATTTAACAATAAAGCTTTTAGTCGTTTTGGGTTCAAAATAAAATACTTTAATTCATTAAGAAACAATGCAACAGTACATTCGTTTCGTCAAATTAGAATACCTCTTACCAAACTTACATTTAAACTTAAATTTTTAGTTCAAAGTAGACAAATTATATGAATGCCAAAAAATTTTGATTTATATACTAAGGGTCAGTTCACACCGAGACGCGACGCGACGCAATGTAGCGCGCACGCGAAAGAAATATAGAACTTGTTTACTAGACAAAAATAGTGAGAGCCCGCTGCGCCTCGCAATGCAGCGCGGCAAAGCGGGCTGTCGCTGAAATCAGTATCTCTTTGCCTAGTAAACGAGTTCTATATTTCTTCCAAAGTGCGCGCTACGTCGCGTCGCGTCGCGTCTCGCTGTGAACTGACCCTAACAAAACTTGTTCTTAGGTGCTTAAGTTTTATTATATACAGTATACACATAAACTTAAATCAAATTTTGCGTTCAATCATTAATTTAATCTTGAGAATTTGCTGCCTCTTAAATATTGTTAAAGTATTTATGCATTGAATACTACCATTCATTCCAACATATGGAAAAGTTTAACACATTATACAATTTAGCAGTTTGTAATCAACAACTTTTACCTGTATAAACATTTCAATATGTATTGTATTTGTATAATGCATCATGTCCACTGCAATAGGAGATATTACTGCAATGTTCTGCCGCCACAGTGCAGCATTAGCAGAGACCGGAATCTCCTAAGGTACGCGCAATATGCGTCCCCGTTCCCCGTCCCCGCACCTCTCCCCCGTTTTCGCCTCGATGACTCACGTTGGCCGTCAAGAACAGGGGGAGAGGCGCGGGTGCGGGGAACGGGGACGCATATTGCGCGTACCTTAGGAGATTCCGTTCTGTTCATTCTTACTGTATTCTGTGGCATCAGCGCAGACCGGAAACACATGTTTGACAATGACAAGTAGGTACATCAAAGTCGCAATAAATTTAAATAGCAAAATCAAAACTATTAAAATGAAATAGGTACATTGATAATGATTTTTTGTTGCTAATAAATATGACATGTAGAATGACAGCAGATTATTTACTGTATGTGTTAGTGCCGCCATTTGCGCCGAGTTTAGCGTAATATGTCTTATTTCTGAATGTTGTTACTCTTTAATAAATCAACAATGACTTTTGAAAAAAAAATTTGTACCAGTATGCACATAAGATTCATTGACTAAATATACCTACACACATATTTACAAATAGCGGAATATTGTCAAAATATCCCATTTCAAATTACATGACAGACACGTTTTTATTTACAAGAGATCTCTAACATGTCATCTGTGCTGTCGCCATAGAAAAATAAATTACACCTTCATAATGTCTATTAGCCGTATTATATTTATTTTATCAGTAACGCACTTCGCGGACAAAACGGCCGCACGCAACAATCAGATTAAGAGGTAACTTAAGGACCGTATTTATTTCCATACAAACGTAGTCCCCTAATTCGTCGCCTTTTAGTGCCAGTAGAGCAATGCTTTTCAACCAAAAAAAAAATTTATATATCGGCATGTCCTTTTTTTCTTTTTTTTTCATAATATAATTATTAAAAGGGATACGAACCTTCGTAAACCTGAAAAATTGATAAGATTTTCCACTGTGTTCAAATCATTTAAGAAACAAATTTGACGGGATTATATTATAAAACGAGAACATAGGAACACAGACATAGCTTATCTTAAATATATAATGTAAAAAAATTAAATCTCTTAAGTTTTGAGGGAGAAATCGTGGAGGACTGCGAAACATTGATTTTTTGTACTTTTCGGTCTGAGCTGCAGTTGTCTCTATCGCAAAGCGCGACAGGTTGTTCGGGCACGGCGCGACAGCAATAGATTTTTAAAACACCTATTTTCAATTCTTACGACCTTAGTGTTTCCTCCTAAATAAGTAATTATGAACATCGCGCACTTGGCCGCAACTTATTTCTTTAGTTTATCTGTTCGTTGCGGCCGCTGGTCGAAGCTGCTAGTGCGCCAGGTGCCTAATATCAACCAATGCGAGTAATCTACCAATTCAAGAGTGGGGCTATATATATACTTTATATATACTATATACTTTTCATACATACGTATAATACCCAGCACATAACTTGAACCAAAATGGCGGCCCTGCGCAGGTATAATTAGAGGAAAAAGTGTGCGCAGTGGCCGCCATTTTGGTTCAATTCGTCAAGCTTTTATTTTAATGTTATGTCAGATTTCGACAGTATTTTGTTATTTTTAAGCAATTGCATATATCTAGGCATATAGAAAATATAAGGGTGTAGTTTTCCATACTGATGGTCAAATATGATATGATACACTATATTCTCTGCCAAGTTCATATTTTGACTGTAAAAACCAATTATAACCCTATTTATATGCAATTTCTTTCAAATTACAAAATTTTGCTGAAATTTGACGTCGTTTCAAAATAAAAGATACGAATACGTTTGTATGGGAAAGTCTGATTCTATCTAGTAAGAGGATTCGGAGTGCATATTTGTTATGAATATGGCGGTATAATGCAAAATCATACACCATGATACGCAAAACAAAGATATAAGGCAATTTGAAACAAATGCTGCAATCTGGCTAAAATTGTATAACGATGTTGCCGCTTTAGCTGTAGGAGGCAACAGAAGGCTTCCAACATCGAGGGGACGTGTTATATTTGGCTAGTTATAATATTTTTTACAACGGCCTTAAGCTGGTGATGACGGGGTCAATAATGTCTTATTTTTTCTTACAAGAGGGTAGGAGGGATAATGTAAAATCACAAAAATGCGCAAAAGATAATATTCTTAAAAATTGAGTTTTAAAAAATTTAAACATACCTAATGTGTATTAATTTTTTTCTTTAGATTCTTACGTAATAATTACAAGGGAGGTTATCCGAAATTTTTATTTGAACAAACATTCAGTTATACAGGGTGACTTTTTAAACACTAGCCAAATTTTTGGAGCAATTTCAGTCCATGATTCTGAACTACTTTCTATAAAAAAATTATTAAAAATCGATAAAAATTTTTCGTCTTCCCATACAAAATCCGTTTGGCTGAGCGCTGATTTGTATGGGAAGCCAAAATTTTTTTTTCGTTTTTCGACGATTATTTTTACGAAAAGTGGTTCAGTATTATGGACTGAACTTGCTCCAAAAATTTGGCTTGCAGTTAAAAATTCAGCCTGTATAGTAGTTTTACAAAATACGACCACGAAGTCAATTCGGCTCTGAGTAAGCGTATCACTGAAAAATTCCTGCACAGTGGCAACACAAAACATTATTTCAAACTGGCAACACTATCGTGGCACAAATGCTGCTCACCGAATTCATCTGAAGGCGCTTTTCCTCCGTTCCGCTTTCTCGCTGCTGGGGTCCCACTCCACGTCGTCCGGGTCGTCCCCGTCGAACTGCAGCGGGGACAGCGGGGACAGCGTGCTGGACGACGAGTCCTCCGGCGGCGGCGGGGACGGGCTGCCGGCGCGGTAGCCGGCCGGCATCGCCGACAGCATGGCCATGTACGTGTCTTCGCGCAGGGGGAACCGCCGCGGAGTGTACGGTCTCACTGTCTGAAATAATAGTAATCAAAAATAATAACTAGTGGCTCTGTGAGCTGTAAACCTCGCGACTCACCCCTACCCTATGAAGTTTATCGGATAAAAAAGTTGTTCAAACAAAAAAGTTGCGTCTTAATAAGGGTAACAAAAAAGTTTTGACATATTTGAAATTTTTAGAAATGGCTTAAAATATGATTTTCAAGTTTTAAATTCCCATATCGCCGCCATTTTTAAAAAATTTCCAAAAACTAAATTAACAAAAAAAATCTATATAATTTAATATAGACCCTTAATAAATAAATTCACGAGAATCGGTTGATAAATGCGATCTGTAGGCGAGGACAAACCGACAGACAGACTAACTAACAAAAGCATATTTGGCTAATCTTGAAACTGAGACGCTTCGTTCACCAGTCCACCACTCAATCGACTGTGCTATGAAAACTAGTGGGCTCGTATAAATTTGTCGCCGGAAGCTCCCTTGAAGCAATCAAAAGCCCACACCAACCTTTGATTGTAACTCTTGTTAAGAATAAAATTTGCCCACGTTTTATTAACTTGTGCCTAGCTAAATAGGCAATAGCGTTAAGCCATTATACAAAAAAACTTGCCTCATGCGGTTCCAAAGACGCCGGCGGGTCCGGCGGCGCCAGCATGAGCGGCTCTCTAGTGACGTCATAGCGCGGTATGACGTCGTTGCGCAGCGTGACGTCATTGCGCAGCGTGACGTCATTGCGTGGCGTGACGTCATTGCGTGGCGTGACTTCATTGCGCGGCGTGACGTCATTACGCGGCGTGACGTCACTGCGCGGCGTGACGTCATTGCGCGGCGTGACGTCACCGCGCTCGCCGGAGTCGGAGCGCAGCGCGCGTCGCGTGCGCGGCGTGCGCACGTAGCGGGTGCGCTCGCGGTGCTCGGCCAGCAGGTGCCGCGCCGCCACTGCAGCCTCCGATACGTCTTCCTCCTGCAACATGCAACATTGTTTGTTTTGTGCTTTGTGGGACCTCGACCTGTCCCGGCGCTCTAGGCGAGTTCCCACATAGAAGATAGTAGGAGAAGTGGAGAATAAACTCGATAACAACACAGATTATATATAATTTAATTGCTGATACTGACTGTTACAGAGTATAAAAGAATAATATTTAATAAGGTACAACAGATAGAGAGAAGTGAGCGATGATTTGAAATAGAAATGAAAGGGAATTTGAAATGAAATGAAGAATGAAAAACGGACAGGATGAGATGAAGAAAGGAGGTTTAAACATGACATGATGCATGCAGCATCGTTACAGCTTTATTGTACACAAGAGAGAAACTGATACAAAAATAGAAAAGTAAACATACAACGGCGGACTTATCCCGTATAGGGATTTCTTCCAGTCAACCGGCCAGCAATCAGGTATTATGGTAGGTCGAAAATAAAATATTTGATACTGTTATTAGAATAAAACGTCACAAAATAATGCCACTTGTCATTGATCACATCCTAACGTGATTTTAGATTTATTAATGCAGAAAAACGGATATCAAGAGCGCTATTTGACTCCTTTAGATTTATTAATGCAGAAAAAAGGATATTAAGAGCGCTATTTGACTCCAAGGGACTATGACGTCTTAAATCGAGATGTCATACAAATCCCATAGAAAATGTTTGTTTTTGACGTTAAGAAAAAAGTATCTGATTTGACGTGATGCAAAATAGCGTATTGGAGTTATTGGCGGGAAGTCAAGGGGTTCGGTTGGGGTTTGCTTTAAATTACTTTGCAAATTGATTTGAGTGGACTTTATAATATGAACCAATTTCATATTATAAAGTCCACTCAAATCAATGTTGTTTGGTGTTATAAATGCTCATGCTCATGAACAATGTGTGAAAT
Source organism: Acrobasis repandana (assembly GCA_963576875.1). Classification (NCBI taxonomy): domain Eukaryota; kingdom Metazoa; phylum Arthropoda; class Insecta; order Lepidoptera; family Pyralidae; genus Acrobasis; species Acrobasis repandana. Next base: position 3,670,814 of record OY756223.1, on the reverse strand, counting down.
AATTAAAGTGGACAGTCATAGTACGGCTGTAGTGATATTTGTTTTGCGAACTGTGTGCGTCTTCGGGCGTCGTCCGCCACTCAATCGTCTATGAAAACCAGTGGAGTCGTATAGATTTGTCGCCAGAAGCTCCCTTGAAGCAGTCAAAGGCCTACACCACCCTTTGATTGTAACTTGTTAGGATTATTACGTTAGGATTAGGAATAAAGAACAAAATTAAAGATAGGCTCTAAAGGACTTGTCACCAGAGCCGTAAAATTATTTAAAAAAAAAAATTGGTTGTCTGTAAAGCCACGTCCAGTTGTATTGCTTTATAGTGTAAGAAACATTTCAAATACACGCGGCAAGCCGCGCGGCCTGCCTACGACTGGCCGCGGCCGCCGCGCCCGAGTGTGAGCGCGGCCGCGGTGGCGGCCTGCACGCGGCCGGTTGTTATTTGTCACAACCAGCCGCGAGTGTGTAAATAAAAATGGCACACGAATCGTCAAATATTGAAATTTTTGAAAAAGTTTTGGATTTTTCTTTTACATCATTACCACAAAGTAACTACTAATCGCTCTTCTGCACTAATCTCTCCCCAATTTGTATGTTGCATTTGGATTTCTTTTTCGATATTTTTTAAAATATCGTCAAAACACAACATGCACATCCTAAACTAGATTTAAAATCTATCATCATTACGTCGCAGCATCGGATACAAAGTCCAATATTCTCCATCTTGCTTCCTTTCCAAATTAATTTCAGTAACCCATTCACTTCGCCTAAAATTATTTAGTTAAGTCGTTAAAATAATATTTATTAAAAAAAGCAACACCGGGCCAGAAAAAAAATTAGGCATCACTCCTGCTCATCCTCGAAAAGCGGAAACAAAAGCAAAGTTACAAAACCTTCGTCTTGTAATTGATTGTGACGTCCGTTCATGATGAAGAGTGCCAAGGCAATGGCATTTCAGGCCGCCACCGCTACCGCATATGTGTGAATAAAAGATCGCGGCCTAAGCCGCTTGCCTATGGCCGCTACCGCAGGCCGCGCCAGTGTGGGAAAGGCTTAAAGTCGGTTTACGGACTGAGCCGATCATGCCTCTCTCTTGCTTGCGGAACGCGACAATGAGCGTAACGGGACAATGACGTCATCTTTTTCGTGCATGCAGCCCGTAGTATCGAGTTATTAGACTTTGTCACGTCAAAAAAAAGTAGCATATTGAGAGGAATGTTTACATACTAAGATTCAGAGCTGGAAAGACTAAGATTCTGTACATTTCTGATCTGATAACGGTAAAGCCAAGAGGAAGGGTAATGATTTTAGCATTCTATGTATGTATGTGGATATCTATGTGTGATCATAGCTTCCAAACTGCTTATCCAATTTTTTAGTCTCCACTGCTGGGAGCACGACCCTCTGTACTGCCAGAGCCATATATTAATTAGGCTAGGTTCTTCTAATATAAACGGCGGACCGCGTTGCACGCCGCGCCGCGTGTCCGTGGACGCGGCCTTAGGCAACCGACAGTTTAATTTCTATTATAGACATTACTTACACCACAAGAATCTTACCTCGCTCTCAAGAGACATCCTACTCGATTTCGTCACACCATTATTCAACGGCACCTCAGGAATTTCTAGCACCCGCCATCTGCAACAGAAAGATTTAGATTACTACATGACTACGACGACTGCCTCCGTTGTCCAGTGGTCAAGGCGTCTGCCTTGTGGTCCGGAGGTCGTCGGTTCAAATCCCACTGGCAAGGATACTTTGTGAAAAGTTGTTTCTTTTCCGTCTAGTTAGGCTTAAATCACCTGATTACTCGAAAAGAGAGTTCCGTGCTTCGGAAGGCACGTAAAGCTATGGGTCCCAAACGACATCTAGCGTTTGTTTAAAATCTTAGAATTGGTTCTGGTCTACCTTCGATCATATATTCTATAGATGCAGTTGCCGCCTGAAAATGGCACCAGAAAAACAAGGCATAAAACAGTATTATGCCTTGTTTCGCTGTCATTCGCTCGGTGGCCACGCGCGTGACGTTACGTCAAAGATGACCAATCTAACCAGAAGGTAATATGTAACGAACTTAATACGGATTTATTTCTACGCTTACCTCAGCTACTTAAGGTTTAAATTAGATTAACTGTTCTAGCAATACTTGAAATGGTATACATCTACGTATGTATTGACACGGGGACAATAATTTGTCTGATTTTGCAAGGAACTGTGCATCTATAGAATATATGATCGAAGTTCGATCGTTCGAACGATCATCATAAGACGTAAATTTAAAATACCTATGTGATGATACTATTCCGCCACGAGTAGGATTTAAACCCACGCATCTCAAGCCTGTACCACAAGTGCACTACCTATTAGGCTACCGTGACTTCGATCAATCTGACGAATTTCCCCATCACATGTAACGATATAGCTCACGCATTTGAAACATGCGTAATTAATAGGACCAAGAGCGATACCAAACCTTACTTCGAATCTGTGGGGACCAAATTTAATTTTGTGATAAAAGTATCTTAGGGCCCTTCCACACGACGCATTTTTTACGCTCGTACGACGCGCGTCCTCTGCGCGTTTTCATCGCGTTTTGGCAGATGTTACAAGTTTATTTTTTGCAAATGAACTCGCTGTAAGCGCGCGTTTGTATCGATACAAACGCATTTGAAACGAATTTCGAACGCGCGTTTGTATCGATACAAACCCGCGCTTACAGCGCGTTTCTTTTGCGACTTTGAAAACGGGTTTGTGGATTCGTCACCCACTTCTAATACTTACTATTTCATACAATCAAAGTTAATAGACAATATGCATGTGATTCAGAAACGAACAAAAAAAATGATGTGTATACTTCATTGCTAAAGAAAAATACCCATATATATATCTTTTCAATTTAACGTGTTTCCATTGAGAAATTAATTATTTAAAAGCTGTATTTTTAAAATTCCCTCGCAAATTTCCGAAACGCCACGTGACGTCACGAAACACTGTCAAACTTAATTTTCTAAATAGTCTGTGCTGTCAATCACAAATTAAAAAGAAGAAGACTATCTGTCACTGTCAATAAGTCATTTGTAATTTGCAGTGTTACCAGATTGTATTTTTTTCGCAATTCTGGGTAAAAATGGGAAATTTTAGAGAAAAAAAATAAATCTTTTGGAGAATTTTGGGTATTTTTTTTCTTAAATAATATAAATTTGTTTAATTAATTACGGTAGGTAGTACATTATCTTATAGCTTATAGTAGCAGGCAGCTAGTCTACTACCTATTAAATTATAAATAATTGAAGTAGGTACTTACAATACTACTGTGTAGTTTTGCAAAGGATGACACTACTCATTTTGCTCACAATATGTATTTTTTGTTCACAATAGGTATGTACAGTTGCAGTTGAATGGTATAATCCGCTAATTTACTAAACCTCTAGCTGTTTGGCATTACAGCTCGGTTTTGTAAAACAGCGAACCCTAATACGCGGAATGATTCCTTACATTTGCATCTTTGGGCATATGAAAATATATTTTGTCAGGTGCAGTTACGATGTTATTTTTGCACATAGGAACCATACAATATTTATAATAAGATTTTGTGCGCCCTTCCATTTGTAATGAATTGATATTAAAAGCTTTAATCACTCACTTATAATCACAAATTAGATAGTATTACTTATAAAATAAAACTGTGAATCCAAAACTTCGTTGTTTTGTTGATAATATGATGAATTTGTAATTTGCACTTAACTGACACTGACATATAAGTGTATCTATGACATTGACAATGCACGGTGACGTCACAGAAAAAAGCGCAAAATGGCACCGCGTTTATAGTCGTCCAAAAATAATAGTAATTTTAATTATTTTTTTAAGCTTATTTAATAATATTCTGTAAGTGTTATATTTTTTTCCGGTTATATAATAACTTATAGAATCGTTTAAAAAAATAAAAAAATAACATGAATATACCCTATTAGTCACTTGTATAAAAGCTGTATATAGATGGTGCCGATCGATAAAGCACGCACTATAAAAACGCGATACAAACGCGCGCTTATAGTCGTCCTAATTGCGTTCGAAAACGTGACGTTTGTATCAATACCAACGCAAGGATCGTGTGCAAAGGTTAAAACGTGCCGGCTTCCTTACGTTTGCTGAGCGTTAAATTTGCGTTTGTATCGATACAAACGCGCGTAAAAAAATCGTCATGTGAAAGGGCCCTTAGTACCAGATACAGTATACAGTAGTTATACTTACAAGCATCAATACTTTTTGCTTACTTATTGGATATTTTTCTTTTATCGCAAAATTTATTTGTAAATCTTAAAAGTAAGAACTTAGAATATAAGTAGAGAGCCCTAGTGCCTACAAATACATACTTGGGCGTGATGATCTCCTTGTAGGTGAGGATCTGGGGCCGCGTGTTGGCGGCCACGCTCTGCGGGATCACGATGTTGTCGATGTCGTACGACTGCCGCCGCCAGCGGCTGTCCGTGCTCGGCCGGCCCCGCGATCTGCCACTGATTCAATATTTCAAACATATTATTATCATCATCAAGTTTTTTTTAGTCTCCACTCCACTGCAGGAGCACGACCCTCTCTGTACTACCAGAGCCATATATTAGACAGAGCACGCTGGCCAGATGGGTTGGAGAGGTCTTATTGATTTTTATGAACTTTGTTTAGCTAGATTTCCTTAGCCGCCTTCTACGACATCCACGGGAAGACTTGCGAGTTGTCCTATTCTACTCTGTCGGGAACCACACGGCTAATAAACAAATAATTATTACAAACGAAAAAAAATATCCGACTGTGATATAGCCAGCACACTAGGATAAACGAGGTAATATGTTGTTTTTTAGCATTTCTCATTCCGAATTACAACTTCTTCGTCTAGCGCGTTTCCGGTTGCATCCTCAGCTGTGCTGCTTCGGAGCCCGGGGTGCACTTTCCCGCTTTTTCTTCTCCAAATATAACATGTATGTCAATGGTCACCCAAGGATGCCAAAGACCTCGCAAAATGGAGAAGAAATAGCCGGAACAGTTTAAATGATTTGGCTATAGTTTTACGACCGGCCGCCTGCCTGACGTCAACCCTCCTTGGGAATGCAATTATATCACGAGATATTTGTACTTAGTCCTTTAGTCGCCTCTTACGACATCCACAGGAAGAGATGGAGTGGTCCTATTCTAACCTGGAACCACACATTCCAAATTACAACAACCGACCGATAATCCGATGATAGATGGGGTAAAAGGGTTCTGGAATGGCGACCACGCACTGGCAAGCGAAGCGTAGGCACCCACAAACAAGGTCGCTGACCGGTCAGATGACCTGACCAAGGTCGCTGGAAAGCACTGGATGCAGGTCGCTCTAGATCGGTTATTTTGGAAATCCATGCAAGAGGCCTAAGTTCCAATAGCCAAAGCTATGTTCCAAAGCCTTATGCGGCTGAAATAATGATTCCAAATGACATTTAAATTATATATATATTTTTGTAACCCTTTGCAAAAACCTTTATTTTGATACTGAAAAGAGCGTCGCTCTTAAATTTGAATGAATGAAAATGAGTCGATTTTGCCGGACAAGTGTTTAATATGAATAAAAATGTTACCTCTCGTGTCCCGATGTAGCGTTTTCTTCCTCTCTCTCCCTCTCCCTTATTTTCCTCGACAACGGCGGCCTGCCTCTTTTCAACCCTTAAATACAGAAAGCGAAGTGTTTAGATATCTTGCTGACATTAAGGCAAAAATGCAGTAATTAGGACATATTACGCAATCTCGGCGCAGATGGCGTCACTAAATATACAGTAAACAATCTGCTGTCATTCTAAATGTCATATTTTTTTCACAACTAATTACTATAAAAGGATTTAATTTTAATATTTTTAGTATTATTCACTCATTCAAAACCTACGCTGCGGTGTTATGGCTTCTACGGCCGTTTAAGTATCTAATACATAGATAATTTTACAATTTTTTAGCGACATTGGCGTACATATCAGTGTCAAAATTTTTTTTTTACATTTGTTTACGGTCTGCACTAATGCTGCACTCTGGCGGCAGAACATTGCAGTAATATGTCCTATTTAAAATACTCAAAGCCAGCAATAGAATAGTTACGCCACTAGGCGCGAGAGCGGACATTGCGCCTACGCATATCATTCAAATTTCGTATTTCGAATGAAGGGACCGTTCAAATATTACGTAAGCAGAATTTTTGCAATTTCGACCCCCATTCCCTTGTCAGCAAAAGTAAGCAAATCTCTTGCCCGCCCTCCTATGCTTACTTAAGCTAACTTTTACTACTGCTAAGATTTTTGATTCTTTTCATAAGCAAGTATTAGTATAAGTTCTTTGTAGACATTTTTTATACACTGAGAGGTATATTCCCAACAGTAGGATATAGAAGAATAAAAGAGCAGCTGCTGAAGAATATATAAGGCTGCCGGTGATGACGATAACGAGACCATAATATTGTACTGTCTTTATAATTTCTAATTCAAATTACAAAACATTTTCAAGAAATCAATGAATCCCCCATTCTCTTTTTGTGTTTACGTAATACTTGAACGGCCCCCAAGCTTATACCGCCATCTTTACGAAATTAAGCGATACCACTACGAAACTACCTTTTTCGCACTAGAGCTCCATCTAGCTACATTTTATCATCATCAGGTCTTTTTTAGTCTCCACTTCAGGAGAACGACCCTCTCTGTATTACTTGAGCCATATAATTATTAGCCACAGCAGCCAGAAAATTTGGCCTACTCTCTCCACACTGGCCAGACAGGTTGGTGTCATTGATGTTTATAAGCTTTGTTTAGCTTCTGTTTACTAAGTCGCCTTCTACGACATCCATGGGAACTTAGGGTGGTCCTGTTCTACTCTCCGGGTACCACACGGCATTTAAACTAAACTAACAAGTTATTTGCTAGGCAAATTAAAAAACCGACTGTCAAGAACGCCATCTAGTGATGAGTAGCGGAACTACCGATACGACTTGATATCCGTAGCGCCATCTATTATTTTCTAGAGAAAGCCCTGACTTTCAAGCGTTAACCCCCAATAACTTTTAAACGGCTGAACTGATTTTCATCAAATTTAAGAACACAAGGGAACTTACATTCACGTAAAAACAACCGCATCGAAATCGGTCCATCCGTTCAATCGCTACGATGCCACAGACAGACATACATTAGCGTCAAAGTTATAACAGCCCTTTTTATCGCGGGTTAAAAATTTAATTATGCTTCAAAGTAGAAGATGAAACTCACGTTTGGGGTGTTTGTGTAGCGGCAGCGGGTGCTGTTTGGGCGTGGCGGGCTGCGAGCGCGGCGCGGGCGCGTGGTGCGCGCCGCGGGCCGCCTTGGCCAGCCGCGGCCGGAACCACGGCCGCGAGCTCAGCGCAGACACGTGCAGCGACGGGGACACGTCTGCCGGACAATACGGATCATGAAACATTTTGAAAAATCGTTTTAAACAATTATTTAACAAAAACCAACACAGCGAAATACCCTATTATAATAGGGTAATAATACAAAAGTACATATATTATCGAGACATCAATAGGTACAAAGGCAGACTTATCCCAGATAGGGATCTCTTCCAGTCAACCTTGAATTGAAAATACATTTACAACACAATTCTTTATTACATAATAAGCACAATACATAAATATTTTAAAGATAGATTGTATATAGAAAAGTGTTAATGTTGAAGCACAGAAGTAATATACTACAGAATCCATCATCATGCCCAAAAGCAGTTAGTCTATGGTCGACAACCATGTGAACGTCTGGAAACCGTAGAAATTTAAATTTAATTTTATTATGCCGTGTTGTGCTGTCCCTACGTGCAAAAATGCTGTTGGACTTAAGAGTAAGCAGCATGGAATTACATTTCATCTGTAAGTAACGAATTCAATAATCAATTTATTTAATTATTAATTTTTTTTTATTTAATGTAAATGTCATACAAAAGGGCGAGTCCATTTTGTGAGTGTTGCCAGTATAATAAAAAAAAATTTTTCCGGATTGTACTTTTTTATAATATTTTTTAGGATAATATTTTTTTACACAACTGTCACCGAAAAGATTTCAGGGTCCATGTATTATATTTTAATATCTACTATTACATAAAGCTAAACTTAAATGATCACTGACTAATTTGACTCACTCATTGACATAGTTGTTTGACCTGTTCCCGGATGACTGTGGGAACGACTTTTATTGGAATGAATAGGGGGGAGGGGGAATCTGAAAGTTGAAGATTTAAAGAAATCTGACGTGGAAGGGGTACAGCCTGGCTAAGCGGTAGCAGTTAGAGATTTGGCCCTATAGATAAAATGAAAGGGGTACCTGATCAATTACCAGAGCCCATATTTTTTTAAATTTTCGAAAAATAAGTCGCTTGCTACCTCTTATACGCGTATTCGACAGTTTATAAGCGAAAACCATAAGAAAACACTGTGAACATAATTAAAAATGCCTTGTTATGTGTTAAAATTCTGTACGAACAATTTTATTCAAGGATAATAATCAGATTTCATTCTTTGAAAATTAAATATGGACGATGAAATTCTCGCCGCCATATTTAACGATTCATCGGTTCTCTTAGCAAATCTAGCGCTACAGATAACGACTTAGCGCTGCAGTGTGATAGCATTTTCCTAAATATAACAGGGGCCAATGTTCAAAGTACATAGCTAGTTTGTATATTTTATGTTGATGTTATGATCTAAGATACTTCTTTTATTTTAGCTTTTTTTGAGACATTCTGAAATTTAAATATAGAATTCAAATTTTTGGCAATCCCACGGGAACCTCACATTATTCCGGAATAAAAACTATCTTGTGTTAATCCAAGTTTTATGCTATCTACATGTCAAATTTCATTCTAATCCCTTCAGTCGTCTTCGGGTGAAAGAGGATCAAACATTCATACATACTGTATTGAATACTTTTGTTTAAAAATTATTTGTACGTATTAAAATTTTTATTTTTAATTGTATTTCATTTTAAAAGCAGGAAAACTACCTAAACCTTGAACGCTTCAAGCCATTGTAGGATTCAAATTTATTGGGGGTTTTTAGCAGCTAAACAATAGGTTAGTATATTTTTGCATAATCAACACAACTTGTAAAACGATTATGCGAAAATATACTATACAACATTCGTCCAGTACCTACGAATAAAAAAAAAATGTTTGTAATTATACTATCAATAGTTAAAATCTAATATTTTACCTAAACATTAGGCTGCACGAAAAACCGCGGGCTGCTTGCAGCCTGCGCAACGGACGAAATGCTATTTTATTAGTTTAATTTTCGAAAATAAATATTCCCTTTATTATGTGAACTAAATTATGAGATTACCCAAAAAAGTTGTATACCGCCCTGAGCTAGCAACATTATGAGGGTGTGAAGAGCGGTAAGTGCGGGACGTACGCCATGTTTTTGGACACAACGCATTGCATGCAATTATGATAGAACGCGACTTCTGTAGTTATTACTTCTGTGTGTTGAAGTTATTTCCACAACTGCGCCAATACGCTATTTCTGTCAAGGCGGATGGTATGGTATGGTACCTTTGATATCGCTGAGCACGGGATGGTACCCCGGGTCCACGAGCGCGATGCGCTGCGCAGCCGACAGCGTGCTGCTGGGCGGCGCGGGCTGCGTGGGCTCGGCGCGGCCCGTGCACACCGCGCAGCTCTCCAGGGGGTACTGGCAGCTGCATCTGCAATATCAGACAATACTTTTACTAATACATTATATGTCATCAACATCAACAAGAGTCATCATCATCAGGTTCTTTATTTCTGCACTGCAGGAGCACAACCCCCTCAGTACTACCAGAGTCATATATTAGTCAAAGTAGTCAAAGGATTTGACCTACACTCTCCACGCTGGTCAGACAGGTTGGAGAGGTCTCATTGATGTTTATAAGCTTTGTTTAGCTTGTGTTTCCTAAGTCGCCTTGACGACATCCACAGGAAGACATGGAGTGGTATTACCTTATATACCTATTCTACTCTGCCGGGAACCACTCGGCTCTTAGTGCGACCCCTCAATTCTAAGGTGAACTTCAGCAATAATCAATTGCTCAGTTCACCTTCACATTTTACTGAAAACTGCTCTTTTAAACCATACCTGACATCTGATGGCTTGGCAGCTTTGTTGGTGGCTATATGCAAGTTGTGCATCTGCAGCAGTTTCCTCTTCTTGAAGGTCTCCCGCCGCAGAGGCCGCACTCTGGCGCAGGTCTCCAGCGCGGGGTCATTGTCCGGCAACTCCGAGCCAGGGAGACTGCCCTCGTAGCCGACGGGCTCGCCTTCCAACTCCACTGGGCCTTTGGCTTCACGGACCTGCAACACAGGTATAAAACTTCATAGAAGCGGAGTATCATTTATGCCTACACTACTACAAACGGAACTATACATCCGTGCACACGTCAATGCGTGTGTGTTCGGCGGCTCACGTCCCTCGACAAGACGAGGACGAGGGAGAGGTGCGGGGACGGGGACGCATATTGCAAAGGGCCTTAGAAGATCCCATTTTACATAATCAAAGTGCTAGGCGCCGCAGCAGCGGCAATTTCTGAAATTATCTGCTTGGAGTGAGAAAAAAATATCATAAAACCAGCTTTCACTTAAAAAAAACCTCAATGTCCTACTTCAACCTGTAGCATGAAATAAAATGTGAATCAAATTTTTCTGGAAGTTTTTTCACTATTGTATTAGATAATAATTAATCTCCAAAGTTCTTTATCATATCTTCACCAAATTAATATAGGACTAATAAGTTTTTCTTTTATTGTGAGGCATAAGTAACAATCAAGACAAATGTAATAAGACCCTCGACGGGGTTGCGTCGTTTTATTACAGGGTTCCTAAAGCCACCTTCCAGCTCCATATAATAATATTGCATTGTCACCTGATAAATCTCATGTCAATCGGAAACCGAGAGTGTATCTTTAACTTTTCTCTAACAAGATTTTACAACAAATTACCAACAACAAACAGGGCAAGTTAGATAAAAGCTTGGAAAAAAGCTTGTCAAAAATGAATCCTCAAAATCGGTTCACAGTTGGCGAAGATATCGCGTAAAACGCAATACACACCAAAGCCGCCAACCCGCCGAGCCTGTCAACACGACTCGGCTGCGCGCGGCCTATAAGCACAGAATAAATAATACTAACGTATATACGTATATGCTATAAGAAAAGAATCATGCCACATGCCGCCAACATGCAATGCGTACTTCTCAGTAGCCCGGCGACATTCAAGCTGTAGCGACGTGCTCAATTTAATTACATGAAGTGAGACGACGAAAAAACTCTTAGTTTAATTAATCTTTACCATATGCGTGAATTATTGTGAAATCCTAAACAGAAAACGTCCTAGAGAAATAGCAAAAAAAGTTATAAACAACGACGTCTTTCGACACGCGGCAATCACTAACTGCCAACAAAGTTCCTCATCTGGAGCTGCCGACAAGCCGCCGATATAGGTTTCCGACTTGCAATGAATGAAGCCGCCAACTAACCCGCCGTCAAAAAGTTGCCAACATAGGTTACATAGGTCGGCGGGTTTGGTGTGTATTGCGCTTAACATACATACATAGGTGCAATAAAAACATACAGTCGAATAGATAAACTCCTCCTTTCGATTGAAAATACCGAAAAAGAAATCATTGTCAAAGGACGATACACGTGCAAATTCGAACAAGTTCAAATACGTGTATGGGCCACAAGGTCACGCCATTCACTGTATGTAATAATGTTTTATTTAACAACATTGGCAGTTTTAGAAGTTGGCGTGCTGAGCTGAAATAATATGAAACTTGTACACCCATTGGAAGATGATCGTATCCATAAGATGGGCTTATACAACGTAATATAAGTCAAGCATGTCAGTTTTCTGTATTGTATTATTCAGAAACAAGACCATGACTATAAGTAAATAAAATACAATAAAAAAATAAACGGGCAAGTGCGAGTCGGACTCGTACATGAAGGGTTCCGTACCACCGTACAATGTTTTAAAACGCTGAAGAAACACGTTTCTTGTATGAAGACCCCCTTTCATTTATAACTTTTTCTTATTTTTAGTATTTTTTGTTATAGCGGCCATAGTAATACATAATCGGTACAAATTTTAAGTATCTAGTTAATGCCATTATAACGATCGAGTTAAAAACGCTGAAAAAAACACGATTTTTGTATGACGACCCCCTTTAATTTTCAACTTTTTTTTATTTTTAGTATTTGTTGTTATAGCGGCCACAGTGATACATAATCGGTGAAAATTTCGAGTATCTAGCTATCACGGTTCAAGAGATAGAGCCCTGTGACAGACGGACAGACAGCGGAGTCTCAGTAATAGGGTCCCATTTCTGCTCACATTTTACATAATGCTATGTGTAGTGAATCTTGTACCATTATATCTATAGGATAATCTGACCCTGTAAAATGAACTTGCCATTGAAGGTCCTGTTGGTACCTGTTTGTGTAGGTCGTTGTGCTGGCGGATCTTGTATTCCAGCTCCTGGACCTGCGCTTGCAGCCAGCACCAGCGCGAGGCGATGGACGCGCGCGCCTTCTGCCACGACCATAGAGCTCGTTTTTCACTGGAAAAGATTAATACTCTTGTAAGGAAAAATTATGCACCCTTATTTTTAATTTAGTACACAAATTTTAAGGGGTGATTCAATCCATCATTTTTAACAACTTTTCCCAATAAATGTATATCGAAATCCGAAAAAAATATTTTCACCTCCCATAGTAAGTAGATCACGTGACTACTGTTATTTGTATGAAAAGTGAATTTTTTTTTCGTATTTCGATATTACTGGGAAAAGTTGTTCAAAATGATGGACGTACTAATTTAAAAATTAGGGTGTATAATAGGGGTGTGGACTGGGTCCGAAAAATTTTATTTTATTTAGTCTAGTCAGTTAGATTATCCAAAAATAATGGACCAATATTTTTCGGTTTATCAAAGTAAGCGAAAATTCACAAAGATACAGCGTTCGAAATTTGGAGAGGGGGTGATTGATGTCACCGTCAAGTGAAAATCGAAAATCGTACTTGATCCAAGTGAAAATCGTACTTGATCGTGACGTCAAGCGGAATTTTAATGCGCTGTATCTTTGTAATTATTTGCTAAAAAGAAAAAAATATGTTTCAATATTTTTTTTGTCACGTGGCGTTCCGCAATTTCAGACCTCTGAGGCTCTAAATGCTCTGCGACTAGGGCCACTAACGCATAGTACGATTTTTTCTCTGGTAGTTCGGGCGAACACAAATCACACATTAACGCGTACGTGGATTCCCCTACAACCGTAATCAACAACGGCACTTTTAATTCGTCTTTCACTTCATTGAGCAAAATATTCACGCGACGTATGTACGCTGGCCATTGTTGTAAACTCGCATTGAACGGCTCTAATTTACCGATTGGCATTATAACTCGAGATTAAATCTCGAGGTTGTAGGGGAATCCACGTACGCGTTAATTTGCGAGTTCAAAACTTTATAAAAACGCGTGGTAAAATCCGTAAACTCGTCGCCAGTGTAACGTCAAGGAAACACGGGAGCTAGCGGTAGACTGGTTTATTAAATAAGTCACATAAGTACGACATAAAATATAAACGTAATGTGGGTACCGTCACATACCTGATGAGCTAAAAATATTTTTTTAGTCCACATCCATATTAGGAGACAAGTCTCCAGAAAAATAAACCTTGGGTGAGACCTACTTTATGCCCAGAAGGACTTCCTGTGGCTGTTATGATGTAACTTTACCAAAAAGAACTTAGTTCTTAAATATATGATATTGATAAATTGAGGAATAATTATACCTTTCGAACAGGAGTATGCATTACCACTGGTATGACTCTCCATTGATTCAGAGTAACATATATACCTACTACTACTACAAACGAAACAATTTATCTGTACATACGTCAATGTGTGAGTTGTATACTTAGGGTCGAACCGCAGAATTAATTTAATACTTACCTACTAACGAGTTCGACATATTTACGATTGTATCTTTCTATAACGGGAGATCTGCGAACACTATGACGTAAAAAATATTCTGTTTTATATGTATTAAATGTTACAGAAAAGTCGGAAACAGCTACATAATATCACTTCACAAATATTTTTTATTATGTCCATTGTCCATTTCACCATTAGTTAGTTCACTTTACTGATTATTATTGAGTTATTTATAATGTAACACTAAATACACTAATTCACTATTGTAATATAGTAATTTGCATATACGGTAATTATTTGAATAAATTCAATAAAAATAAACAAATGTTTATCTTATCACGCTTCTACGCCCAGCTTGTCAAGTTGTCATTGTCAACAATGGCATTATAGCACTACACTATAACCCGCGGAAATATACTTGGCATCAGCGTGTATGTGATTAACTGTGAGCGAGGAGCCTATGTATTTTTACCGGTTAAACTGCTGTCGATTGATAATCCCTCTCGCTCTTGTGTATCTCCCGCCAATGTGAGAGAGCGAGAAGGGTATATATATCAAGATGGTTGCTGGGTAATAACGTGAAATTATATTGTTGCTTTGCTACCAGACCTATTTTCATCATTTGGAAATCTATGAAATATGTGTTCTTTGTTGTAATCGGTGGATAAACAATTATTATATGCGCATCTTCTCACCATGATGGTTACTATTGATTGACAGTTCTCAAGACAAGAGACGTCGCGAATTGCGTGCTAAACTAACTAAACCCTGGTTTGGAGCTGTCAAAGGCTCACAAAGTGCGGGGGAGAGGTGCGGGGACGCCAATTTGCGGGAGACGCTGTGAGATTCCATTCTGTTTGACACTTATGTATTCTGTGGCATTACTTAGATTGGTGACCATTAGTGGGTCCTTGATGCTCTATTAGATATTGATCTAATAGAGCATCTGCATGATAAGCAGTTGTTGCCAGCTGTCGACTTTAGGTGGAAGTTGTCAAGCTGTGTTTTATTTATTTATTTATTTAATATTTATTGCACAATAATCTAACGATTATAATACAAAAGGTAAAACTTAATGCTAAGCATTGTCTACCAGTTCACCTTAGGGACGTAGCAGAAAAGGTAGTAAATGGGGTGCAAGTTTAAATAATATATAATAAATTTAATAAAGAAAGAAGAGTGTTATATAAAAATAATAAAACATACATAATTCGTATAGTTACATAAGATATATACATTATACATATATTCATATATAAATTACATTAATCCAAATACTCGTTGTACTCTTTTAGGATTAAAGTACCTGACAAAACAAAGCATAGTGTAGCTTGAAAAAAACAAGACTCGCGGCCAAGTCTTTCTCAAGTAATTCTAAGCATTTCGTCTATAGAAATTACGGTAAATATGGTTTGATGGTGAAAGTGCTCTGCCATTTGCTGCCATTTAAGTCGGAATCGACGCTAAGAGATGCAGACTTAGTATGAATGTAATTATTAAAGGCAAATAGTATAACTGCAAATGGAAAATGACTAAAACTCACACTGATTAGGAGTCAATGTACTCACTATAAATATTTTCAGCAGATGTGGTCTGGTCATTACGCAAACAAATTGATAAAAAGTATAAGATTTACTGACCTTGAATATCTATTTGATTCTGAAAGGCTCCTCAGTAATCTAATGATGTTTACATAACAAGCAAAATGTTTAGGAAGGTATGGATTTTATGTATAATTGATAAATGATAAATTATCTAACTGAGGATGCAACCGCATGTGCTAAGATGAAGATGAAGAAGAATTACGTGTTTTTTTTTAAATAACATTATCTATTAATGCTAACTCATTAATAGCTAATGTTATTTAATAAAAATGTTTATAAATATATTTTTTTTAATATCTATTAATGCTAACTCGTTCATAGATAATGTTATTTAAAAAAAGACTCTTATAGCATTAGTGTGCACTCTAACATTATTTTATTATTCTTCCCTGATGCATGTATTAAACTTTCTTGGTGAAATGTTCTACATATTTGTTCTAATTGTTATATCAACATCATCATGATCTCGCAACATAACAACAACCCAACAAAAAAGGCACTTCACAGCGCCAAGTAACCAACATAAGGTAGAAGGTACCTCTACAAGGTAATGTTTATGAATGGATCACATTTCTTTTTTTAGAATAAAATTCCAATCTTTTAATTTTACCTACCTTTAGAAGCTACATACAAGGCTCGGATACCAGGTTAAAATATTTAACCAGCTCATTAGAAACGCCATACATTTTAAAAAGAGCATAAACATGTTGATTCTGCTCGAGCGGAATCTATATTATTTGGGTTCTGATTAAAGAACCAATAATAAAGTGTTTTAGTTTGCGAAACTAAAGCTAGGTATAGAACATTCTCTTAGTCAGTCTCCTACCTTCTTCAACAATGAAGTTACAGGGGTGTCAAAAGTGCCTTGAATGGCTTCGAGAAAAGAATGTGCCTTTCCTTTGTTTGTTATTGCTTGACTTGGCGAGGCACTGTCATGCTCCCAGAATATATATACCTAAGTGATTATTAATTTTATCTTATACATAAATGGAGGCATGGTAGTACACAAATTAAGAAAAAATCGTTACGTGGTGGTGGTATTGTCAAGTGGTATTGGATGATGCAATTCTTTCCCAACCTTTGACATAAGATCTATTGTATAAGTGACCTAGATACCTCTGGGGTGGGATGAGGGATAATGTTGAAATATTGTGCAATCTCCCAACAATCCACGAGGAGCTTTTGCATTAGGTTAGTTAAATTAATGAATTAAAGATCAGCCATTAGGTTCTTGTTTATAATTTACACAGACGCACCCACCATCACATCTTTATCCATAACAAGGTAGACAGAGACCCGCTAGACACAAATGGCAGGCTTGATATCATAGGAAAACAGCTGGCAAAGGAGAGAGGCAAATGGAAGAGAATTCATACTCCACCGACAAGAGTATAGCTCTTAACCTCTCATCAGATGAGTTTTATGACATTGACATAAAATAATGGTTTCTTGACAAAAAAAAATGGCCTTGGAAGTAGGGGTTAAATATAGATGATAGTGGAAAGAGGGAATCAAATATTTATATAAATAATAGTGATGGGTTGGTAATCGGTTGTTCTGCTTGGGAATCTTCCCAAGCAGCTTGATGTGCTTGGGAAGATTCCCAAGCAGAACAACCGATTAAAAGCCAATCTAAGCTGCTGGTTTGGGAGAAAAAAACGCAAAATTACGTTTTTTTCCTCTCCAAGACCAGCATGTAAGAAATATTAACAATTTATTCATTTTCACATTAGGATAACAGACATATAGAATCTAGATGGAATAAATAGTTGAGAGTGAATCTCACTTCTTTATCTAAAAAGAGGATTAAATTGCTTGGAGAAAATCTCTACAATTAGGTACTTTTTGGAGAAGGCATTTAAATACTTATTAATGTGGTCTACTTATTAAAGTCACATAGCAAAAGTTTACTCACATTGGCATCTGTTGCTGATGTGGGTTGTTGTACACCACAGCTTCATCATTGCTCTCTGCCCCTGATGACGAGGCAGTGGCATCAGAGTCCAGCTCTTGCTTCACCACAGACAAATGCGAACGCAACGCCCCAGCTGTGTCCTCCAGCCCTGTGAGAGTCCCTGACGGAATGCCTACAGATGCAGACCGTGATGCGTCTCCTTTAGATGTCCCTGCATGATAATATTTAGGCCCAACCACAGATCTAGATGCAGCGCTAGCTTGTAATGCTGCAGTTGTCTCTATCTTCTTTAAAAATGCCTTCAGTCCCATAGGCCGTCCTCCACCATCCTTCCGGGCAGCCCGGGTACACTTCTCAAATGTCTGAGCTGCCTCTTCGGATATTCTTTTCCCAATAGCCCTGGCTTGCAATATCCGTAGCCGTCTTTGCAAGAATGCACATCTCCGCTCGAGACGGGCCTGAATTAACCTTATCTTATCCTCAGCTGCATCTCCTTCAGAGTCAGCTGTGTCAGTTAAATCAAACCCAGATAGGGGGAAAATTGCATCAGTGTCTCCTGTTGACAAACCATCTCCTCCTTCTAGAGTTTTGATGGCTTGGAGCAAGTCAGGGGCGAGATCACTGCTTCCTAGCTCAACTAGGATTTGTTCCATCTCCTGTGAATCTTTGGCAAGGCTGGGGTGGTTCTGAAGCCCCATATCGTCTTCCTCCATGTGTGCTGATAGGTTATCGACGGACGCGAGCGCCCGTCGATGGGATATCGGCTTTTCCGCGTCGTCTGATGAATCGAAAGTACGGGGTGTCGCGGACAGGGCCGGGGCCATGACCCGCAAGTCGCCCGCCGCGGACGCCGGCGCGGTGCGTCAGGGCGGGCTCCTGACTCCGCACATCCCGACCCTTATGTAACACTTCCACTTAATTCGCGTTCACAACACTGGCACAGCACTGCACTCAACTACAATCCACTGTTAGCATTCTTTTCGGGATCAATCTCCCGCCGGTTCCATAGCGAGACGAAGCTGATGAAACGAAAGCGGAGCGGCGCACTTCTGAAAAACAACGTTTATGTCCGATTACGAGCCGGTCTTTGTCTGTTTAGAATTAATGTTCGCATATTCATTTCGACGTTAACAATAAGCACAAGAAATACATTCGTTCGGGTATATAATTCGAAATTTGACCCACGTGATAACAGAAAAGAGTACGCTAGCGAGGGGAGCGCAGTTGCTTGTTTCTGTATGATATGAAACAGGAAATGATACACATAAAAACACTTCTCTAGCAAAAACTATAAATGCACTGTTGAAATTCTTCCACTAAACGAGTTATTTACTTCAACAATACACTCCTGTATACTGACAAAGGATATTCAACAATATTTAATGGCGGAATCAGGCCAAAAAACACTATTCACAGAGTAGGTACTGAATTCAGTGACGAACTGACGAAACGAAACAGAGCAAGCTAGGCTGCAATAGGAACAAAACTCGTATAGCGACCTATGTGGGAAAGAGACACAAAGCTCGTCCTTGAATTTATGTACTTGCGCGGTAAAGTCAAATTATATTCAATTATTTTACATGAATGACTTTGCGTAAGAATAAAGTTATTTAACATATTTTATTACATTCAATACTTATTAAAAAAAATAAGCGAATAAGAACAAAAATGGAATATTGGTCTGTACAATTTACCAGTATAGAACTGACTACTATTCGATTTGTCGCAATATCGTTCAGCAACACGTTAAATTATGAAGATGGATGATGCACTACCAACACTACCATCATATATTATATATAAGATGTTTGTTATTTTATAAATCATTATTATTCATGGAAGGAAAAACAAGTCGGTTTATTTAGTATATCAAAATAAAGAGTGTAAATATTACTACCGGAAGTAGGTTAGCTAGATCCTGGTTTTGACAGATGCTCTTCTTCCACGTTCCAATAAGCGCAGAATCCAAAAACAAAATCCTTTATAGTTGATAAAAGTTGGAACTACTTGGAACGGAACGTATAAACGTCAAACAAGTACAGAAGAGTTTGTTCCATTCTACGCTCTACTTTTTCTGTGATAATTCAAAGAAATAATTAAGTAGAACCTAGCAAAATACTTTTATACAAAATTACAATAAATTACTATTTAATTCTAACAAAATGATAACGTCAACATTATCTGAAATTAAATAATTATTTATATCAATAATTCAATCATATTTTTACTCTGTTTATAATGTTAGGTTAAGAACTTAAGTATATACTAATTCATGAAAGAAAAGAAGATATATTATCATGAATTTTAGATAGATATTAAAATTATGATCATAAACGATTAATATTAGTTATGTTATGAGTACCAATTATAGATTTGCACAATATTTCTGTTTTGTGAATGTTAATTTTTTTAACATACCTAATATTTTAATTAGGCATTTTACACAAATATGTGACAGCTATCAATGATATGATTTTCAGTAGGTAATAATGAAATAACAGTAGGTAAATACTTAGTAAAAATGTGTATGTAGGTATTAATGTTAAGAGTATGTATTTAACTATGAAAAGCTATTTATATATAAAGAGCCTCACCGCCTATAATCTTTTTATTAGCCATTTGAATCTTTAAAATAGTTCAAATCATCAAATTTTGAATTTAGATATGCATAAGTAGGTATTTTGTGAAACTATACTCGTTAAACGCATCCCCGAATATTCACTAAAAAGATATCTATAATTAGTTTGTAAGAAACAATAGTATTTCTCCATAAAATACAATTCAAGACATAATTAGACTTTTTTCTGAGCCCGAAGAAAGGTTTAAGTAAATGAATAGTGAAAATCCTTCCTTTTAAAAGAATTATATGGATATATGTAAATAACTATTGCATATTTTGGTATTGATGATTTTTATTAGTACTTATTGACAAAAAAGGCTAGTGAGTGTTGTAAGACATTTTATATTGTTCCGAATTAAAAATACTAAAATTCTAAGAATTTCAATTTAGTTATCTATAATGATGATTATAACATATTTAATTGTTATTTGATAAATAAAGATAACAGAATTTATGAAATTTCATACCTGTAGTCTATATCTGAGAGTTGAATTATTCTTGATCAGCATCTCAATATAATTTGAGTTTTCTGTTCCCTCCATCTTTAGATGCAATTTACACCTAGAATAACACAATAAATGTGGTTAAATCATTGAATTTAGTCAATTTTTGAAATACACTGGTAGCAGTCAAATCACCTAGCAATCAGAGAAGAAATGTCAGTCTTCCTTGACAGAAAAGTTACAAAATAATGTCACAGTTGTCATAACTTTGGAAAAAGTATAATTATTTTGGTGATAACTATGTAAATCGCCATAATAATTAATAACAATGAAAAATGTACTATACAAAATCTGAATCAAGCTTATTTATGCAATAAAGTTTTGAATACTTCGTTTTTGTAACATTTTCTTTTAACATCTTTATGATCTTTAGAAATTAAGAAAAAATAATTAGGTACCTATATCTACTTAGTATTGCTCTTTTTCTTTTATCCACTTTATTAACTGACACAACAAACACTATAGAATTTATGTATACAGCATCTAAGTATACATTTTGTTGTGGTACCGAAATATTCAATTTTCTTTGCAATTTCAGAGTTATATAGTTGTTGGTTTTGGTATACCTACTTCAGAATATAATATTATCAGTAAATCAACTAGTCAAGTCAGTATGCATAAGTTCCTGCTTTTATATGGGTTTGATTCTGATTTGTCAAACACTTGTGAATAAGTGTGAATTATAAAAAAATATTGATAGAACATATACTAAGTTTGTGAACAAAATTTGAAAAAGGATGACTATTGAGGGAGAAGCAGACTGAGAAAAACATCATGCATTTGTTCTACATATAATGAATGAGATCAGATATGAAGGGATGAGGCCTAATACTGAGATTAGGCCTTATCCGTTCATATCTAATGAACGTTTAAAAAAATATTAATTTTTAATAAAGGCCAAATCACACTGATTGAGCTGCCCCCAAACGAATTTTTAAACTTTTGTTATGGGAAACTGTAACAATACTATATTTATTTATTTAAAAAACTTTATTGTACATCAGCGATAGTTACACATAATAAAATAACAAAGGTAATTTTACAAATGGTGGACTTATCCCAGAAGGGATCTCTTCAAGTCCACCAGTAGGGCAGAGGACAGTTACAAATTTAGTAGGAAGGCAGAAGTACGTACAGAGCAATGAAAAAAACAAGTATAATATTAAAGCTTAAACACTAAGAATACACTACATACATACTTAAAGAATATTTATATATATATATGTATATATAAATATGTAATGTATTACATACATACATAGAAATATACATACGAACTATTACCCCTGTTTTCCACAGGGGTAGGCAGAGACTAAATAATACTATAAATAAATATTAAATACAGACCCAGGACAATTTGAAAAATTCAACCTGCCCTGGCTGGAAAACAAACCCAGAACCTCCGGAGTGGCGGACTGGAATGTTAACCACTATGCCACAAAGGTTGTCAACGTTAACATATCTACATATGTATAACCAAACAAAAAAACCGGCCAAGTGCGAGTCGGACTCGCGCACCGAGGGTTCCGTACAAACCTGCAAGGTTTAGTATTTGGTATGAATTTCAATTTAATACCTCTACGCGTTTATGAGGAAATGGGAAGTAAGTTTAAAATTATTAAAAAAAAATATATTATGTGATGTAACTAAAAATTTATGGTTTTCGTAATTTTTCCTTTATCTATGCTATAAGACGTTGCTTCGTACCAAATTTCAAGATTCTGAGTTCACGGGAAGCACCCTGTAGGTTTTGATTCCCTTGCAAGTGTCGAAAATTTGCGGCATAAACGGCTGTATCTTTTGATTGCGTTGGCTTAGAAGTTTGATTTTTTCAAAGGACAGTAGACCTGAGTAATTGATATAAATTTCAGCTTCATACCTCCACGCGTTCCTGAGAAAAAGGGTCTTGACAGACGGACGGACGGACGGACGGACGGACGGACGGACGGACGGACGGACGGACGGACGGACAGACGGACAACAAAGTGATCCTATAAGGGTTCCGTTTTTTCCTTTTGAGGTACGGAACCCTAAAAACAGGAAAACGGTGAGGAAGAAAAGGAATCTATGAAAGATGCCTGCTTACACTACTTAATAAAAACTAAGAAATTAAAATATTGCTTCCAAATGTTACATGAAATATTGAAAATTAAAGAGACACGTCTACATTTTTTTGGTACAAGCATCCCATAAAAATGTATAAACCAAATGCAATGTATTAAATAAGTGGTAATAAATCTTGGGATAGGCAATGCAACAATAGAAGAAAACATTGTAAAATTTTAAAAAATGTGTGACTTGACTGTATAATGCAAAACGATAAGTAGAATGTTTTTAGTTAAAATGTTAGATATGATATGTTGCAATAACCTAAGTACAATACCCGGCACATAAGTTGACCCAAAATGGCGGCTCTGCGCAGGTATAGTTAGAGGAAAAAGTGTGCGCAGTGACAGCCATTTTGGGTCAACTTATGTGCCGGGTATTGTATCTACCTAACTGTGGGAAATACATTAATTTCAAAATAGCACAAGTGCATTAGAATAGTGGCAGTCATGAATAAATATAATATATAAAAAAGAATAAAGGCCCTAAGTCCGCCATTTACATGTATTGTAATAAAGTTAAATAAATAAAATAACAAGTAGATTTTAAGAAAATGCTAGGTGCTCATTAAGGATGTTCCTTGGATCATTAACTGAGATCAGAAACCAAAATATATACACCCAACTGGAATACTCTGCTTAATTTACTTATTTTTTCTTTAATATAAAATAAAATAATGTAGAAAACTTTCTGCTTATGTACTTACTAGTTAGTGTAGTAATGTGGTATCTATGTAGATACTACAACAAACAATATTAGTAATAATTATGGAATACAGTGTATGTTAAACAAAGTACTATTGCTTAGGTAGGTAGGTACTTAATTTATGTACTTGATTCTTACCAAAGTCAGCGCAGCTGCACTGGCAATCTTCAACAATAACTATGTAGGTACTTTATTAAACGACAATAGGGGAGAATAAGACTGTTAAAACATAAGTTAAGCAATCAAAGTGAAGCAAAGGACGAAGAGGTAAGAGAACCAAAGTTATGTATGAGATAAGAGGTGCTACTTGGAGAGTTGGAAATATTTCTAAGTGTACATACTTTATCACTGAATAAAGAATTTTCCATTTATATTTCTAAATAATTTGCAAAAAGTATGATTTAGCTAGGTAGATTTTTTTTCTTTCTTTCAAGAACCCCTTGAAAATCTTACTATCGAGAGAGAGACAGACACCAAGAAGTTCGAGAGAGAAGCTTTGATTAAAACTTTGTTTTAATCAAAGGAGAGAAGAGTGAAAAGTAAAATAAAAACAAGTCAAAAACCAGTTAACTAGTAAAGTGAGTGCACAGAACAATTTTACACTAGTGTCTGTCCACCTAGTGTCCACAAATTAGATAGATATCTAGTCTGCCGTTTAAAAAATTCAAAGGAAGGAAAGAGGAAAACAGAAAGAATCAAACTTATTAATGAAACATGAAATTAAATTAAAGTCTCTTGTTACTGTACCTACCCATTTACAGATACCTAGTTATTTTATTTTAATAAATAATAATTAAATCGCTGAAAAAACTAGAACCACAAAAAAAAACTTTCTTGAAAGGGAACGTTCATTATTTAAGTGTTGCAATTGTATAGTAAAGTTACCATAAATGCAGGGAGGGATAATAATTACAGCGTAATTAGAATTTATTTATAGTCTATTCGTTAAGGCGAAGGTATAGGCAAATGGCCTTGAAGTGGCGCCCACATTTGAAATAAATTGTTAACTTGTAAATATGGAGATAATTTCCATATTGCTCTTCGTCATGCACTAGATAGCCCTTTAAATTATTTTATGAACCACCGTTGAAAGTATTTACATTAGTCCGTCTAGCTTTAAAACTTGCCTCCGCCAAAAGTGGCCACGGCAAGTTTTAAAACTAGACGGATCACCAATAATAGTTTTTACGGCAGTTCATAAAATAATTTAAAGGGCTATCTAGTGCATGACGAAGGGCAATATTGAGATTATCACCATATTTACGAGTTAACAATTTATTTCACACTTCAAGGCCATTTGCCTATATCTTCACCTTAAATTAGTTAGCATGCTGTCGGCGCGCGTCAAAGGCGGCATCGGCTTTTACAAAGACGCGGCCTTTTGTGGCATTCACATCAATTTAGCAAAATGAACTAAGTATATCGTTTAGCACTTTTATGTACCTCACCTCATTGAATAAAGTGCCATAGTTAAGTTCTCAGAATCTACTTTAACAATCCGGCGTTTGTATGTATGTTTGTTTATGCAATGATTACTGAAGTATCCTAGATTATGGTTTTATATTTGGAAAGCATGTAGATGCAGCAAACAGCATACAGCTAATAGAAGTTTTTATTTAACTTGCAAAGTATCTTGTAATTGTATGTTTGTTTGGGTCAACAAATTAAAAATTAAATTTGACCCGGTTTCCAATTGAGATGAAATTTTGTATGCTAATGGAAATCAGACGAGACAACAATGCAATATTATTGTGAGTATTGTGACAATAAGCTGATTTGATGATGGAGTCGAAATGGGCCATAAGAACATTGTAATAAAACGAACCCCATTGAGTTTAGGCTTATTACATTTTTCTTGGTAAGTACTTAGGCCTCCGGCCACTTCAACACTTTCATTGACAGACAGTGACTGAAGTTGATTAAAGTACTAATCACACTACTTACAAGTTTTCTATTACCACAGAATAAATACCAGTAGTACAGAAGTCTCACTCCGCAAACGTTTTCAAAGAAATATCTACTCACAGTGGTTAGCAATATGGTGTAATTTAGCTCGCGTCAAAACGCAGCACCTTTTTGTTTAGACACCTACAGAAATCCATTGCAATGCAAGCCAATTTTATTCGTATGACTCTGGACAAACGATTCATAATACACACAAAACCGACTAAAATAGACTCAGCGAGAGACGCGCTAGGATTGACTACTACAAGAAGCTACTATCGCCATTTAGCGCACCATATTATCGGTCTTCCATGCTGGTCTGGGAGACAAGAATAAAACTTGAATATAAATATAAATAAATATAAATATGTAAGGACAAATCACACCGATTGAGCTAGCCCCAAAGTAAGTTTAAACTTGTGTTATGGGATACTAACTCAACGATACTGTATTTTATAGTAAATACATATATAGATAAACATCCAAGACCCAGGACAATTTGAAAAAGGCCATTTTCGAACTTGCCCTGGCTGGCGATTGAACCCAGAACATCCAGATTGGCGGACTAGCGTGCAGACCATTACACCACGGAGGTCATAGCTGCTTCTCTCCCCGCGCAAATCGTAGAAGCCGATCAAAGGAATGGGCGAAAATGCAAATCATGTTAATAGGCGATGCGGCTAGCAACCCATCACTATTTTGATTCCTTTTTCCTCCTTCTCGCCCACCATCACGCTAAAAGTTGCCTTTGGGTATTGCGGCTCTGGGCTCTGATTGCTTAGGGCCGCAACACTTGAAATGCTCTGTCTGCCCCATTAGGGATAAAGGCGTGATAGTATGTATGTATGTATCATCGTTTGGTAGTAAACTATAATGAATGAAATATAATATAACATGAGCGAAATTAAAGACTTTGTTTTAGCTGGTTAGATACCAGCTAAAAGAAAGTATTTAAAGTAGATACCGAATTCTATAGGATGTACTTAGTAGGTAAATACCATTTCTGTAACTTTCATAATTATTCTGCTAGCGAACAGAAAAGTTCCTAAGTAGGTGGGTTAGGTTCCTACTTATGACGAAACAGATCGTCAATCTCAAACTAAACATCAGAAATTCGAAAGAATAATATGTATACTTATACCTACGTTCCTACTTATTTTCGTAACCTAAGAAGGTAACATAATAATAATAACAACTTTAAAGTAGATCTTACCTTTCAGCGTCCTTAGGAAGTCTAAAAAAAGTTTAATTTGGATCGCAATCCTTGTTTAAACAGTTAGTTAGTTAGTCAGTTAGTCCTTGTTAAATCATTTAAAAGAAAACGGAGACATTATTTAAAATTTTGCAACTACCAAGTCCTAGATAACCCTTCAAAGTATTCTATGAACTACTGTTTACAATTTAAAGTGAGAACGTTAAGCTTTACTACGCACAATTGCGAAAAACGGCCACTTTTGGCTAATGTGCGTAGTAAAGCTTATCGTTCTTATTATAAACTGTAAACAGTAGTTCATAAAATACTTTAAAGGGTTATCTATGACTTGGTAGTTGCAAAATTTTAAATAATGTCTCCGTTTTCTTTGAAATGATTTATTTTAAATGGGGGCAGCACTGGAGCCCGGAAAATTCAAGTACGGCCTTAAAACGGCCGGACCAGTGAAGTACCTAGGCGACGAACAAAGCTCGCACGTGAGCCCCGACTGAATTAGCCACCCGAGAAGGCCGCCGCGCGTAGGTATATTTTTGATACCTACATGGGCACTCCCCATGTAGGTATCAAAAATATACACAGGCCTGCTATCACTTCTCAGTTCTCAGCTTCGACCTTTTTTTTACTAAGATTATTGTAGAATTTGTTCTTAGTACTGGCAGCCCATTCAAAATTTGGCGCTGGATTTGACATTTGTCAGTTAGCTTTAGTAATTAGTATGTCACTGTCAATTCGTGATCCCTATAGAATTGTGTTGTCAAATTGTCGTTTTCTTTGGACGCTTTGCTGATTTCAATTCAGGTTACTATTATTTTTGATATAATTTTGCAAATATGGCTTCAAATTTTGATAGAAGTCTGCAGTTACACTCTACGCAACATACGCCACGGAACAAACGCACACGACAGTTGTTAGCGAGAGAAGATACGTTAAATTTGTCGCCGATACTAAACGAAACTTCAATATTTAAAAATCTGAATGATACAAGCCTGAGACAAGTATTGGATGAGTCGTCGATGTTAGTAAATACGGGAAATGCCGGAGACGGTTTGAACGAAGCGTTCTTCGAAGTGATGCAAACGAGTCGTCCAAGTGATGTTTTGGATACACTGTCGAGGTTAGGTCAAGTTTGTTGCGACTCATTGGAGTTAGTAGAGCCTTGGAACAGGTACAATGTGCACAACTATTGGCTGGCGGAGGAAGCGAACACGTGGAAGCTGTTGCATTGCTTATATGCTGATTCTATATCTCCTCATCCAGAATCTTTAGAAAGCATGTTAACAGAAGCTACATTATCCCAACAAGATCTCGTCGGTGCGCTATTCCAATGTGATTCAGAAACACGTCTGCTGCAATTGTTGGTAGATTGGTTGGAGGCAACTGCTGCATATCAAGAAGCAGCTACAAACACTTCGGCCCCTGTGATTGGCAACAATGTTCATTGGAGCAATACACTACATGAGTTACTCATTGGAAACAGCTTATTTAATAAAGATAAGAATCGGGCTATGATAACTTGCATGGATCCAGATGCTCCGAGGCGCCAGAAAAAAACTGTGCATTCTGATGATCAGAAGGATGACAATGACCTGTGCAAGAGGATTTTTACTGAAGTGAGATGTGGAAAGTTCAAAGAAGCTGTATCTGTTTGTCTCAGTGCGGGGCAGGCCTGGCGTGGAGCAGTGCTTCAGGGCTGGATACTACTCCATTATCTGCCAAGAGAAGATCAAAATGAACGGTTAGAAATATCCGGGAATCCTTCAAGGGATTTATGGAAATGGTGTGCCCTGGGCATTGCCAATAATACAGCTGAGAATATACATTACAGAGCAACAACTGGTATTTTATGCGGACACCTTGGAAGTGCTATTCCAGCTTGCCAGGGGAACTGGGAGGACATGTTATGGGCGCATTTGAGAGTTCAAATTGAAGCTAGAGTGGACAGATTTCTACATGAACACCATTTAACAGTAGATGCCAATACATCACCCACAGATATCCTAGAGCTGCTACAGTCAGAATTAATGGTTGAAGTTTTATCTTTGCAGCAGATTTTCAGTGCTGTCAGGTCTTTAATGGATGGTAAAAGGGAATCCCATTATCAAACCTGTCAACGCCACCTCATGCTTGGAAATATCAGATCTATCATGCAGGATTCCTTGCAGTGGCTGGATACTGCCGAAGATACATTTATAAGATTCTTGGCACATCTGATATTATTACTACGTATGATGGGCAAGGACCCCCAGCATGACATTGGTGACAAGGTCTTAGAGAAATATGTAACTCAACTAATTGATAAATTGCTTGATGGGTCTGTGGAATGCCCAGAACTGATAGCGTATTATACATCAACAGTACCTGTTGCAAGGCAGATTCTACTCTATGCTGAACTGATGGATCACATTCACAAAAGCGAATACAGAGATGGTGTAGTAAAGGCTGGTGTGACTGCAGGCATTGATGTAGCAGCATCAGCTAGAGTCGCTATAAAGAAAGCCATAGCTGCTATCCAGCAAGACTATTGGAACTTGGATATGACATTCTCCCAAACTACTGCAATTGAGAAAGACAAAACTTTGATCAATAAAGTAATATCATCACTGGAATGGATGTCACTGATTGCCAATCAGAGACAAGAAGCTCTATGGTTAAGCAATGCTATGATCCGCACATTTATCTTCATTGGAAATACTGAGGCAGCTTTGTCTTGTGTAGCCAATGTCAACCAACTGTTCCCTGATTTTCTTAAAACAATGGATAACAAGTCCGCAGAACTAAGAGAACATCTCGCATTGAAGTCTTATTTAGAAGCATTGGAAGGATTTGCCACTTGGTACAGACATTTTATAAGCGGACAACCTAAAGATGTGGAAGCATTACAGCCCGATGCATCATTCTCAGATAAAGTGCATCATGAGCAGAGATGTGCACAAGTAGAGCAACAGAAGGCACGTTGGAAGAATGCAGTTCTGCACCAATCGAGGCACACAAAGAATCTTCTTTATAATGTACTGCTGTTCCCGGGGGGTTGGCTTCAAGATGAAAACGACAGTATTATGTCAAGAAACTTCACTGAAGAAGAAAAGCAAGAGAGAACCAAGCAATTGGAAACTTTGAGACGTTTATGCATTCCTGAAGTGGTAATATTGATACTGAAGATTTTGCAAAGTAGCGACGAAGTTGACAACCATAAAGAAGCCTTGAAATTGAGCAACCTGATTGCTGGAGAGAACAGGTGTCTTTACAAAGTATTCACAAAAGCCAAGCTCATGGAGTTCTTGGAAAGAATTAAAGAATCTTCTTTGTTATTACTGGAGAAGGATAAGGATATGTTTGGTTACGAAATAAATGATGAATAATGTTTTTTTGGATAAATATTTGTGTATTAACAAAATATCTTTTCTTTACATTCATAGAAGCTCTTGACATGGAAGAAAAATAACATTGCTCGTAACAAACAGACTTTTAACCCTTCATCAAACCTATAGCTACCGCATTAAATTAAACCTTATCTATCTAATTATAAAACGCGGACTTACATTAGTACTTGGTTACAATCACTGTCCGCCCTAAACAAGACTTACCAGCAATTTGTCACTTTCTCTTCGCAACATATGACTTTCTCTTCCATTACTGTTAATTTAGGTAAATAAATAGATAAGGACAAATCCCACTGATCGAGCTAGCCCTAAAGCAAGTTAAAACTTGTATTATGGGATACTAACTCAACAATACCATATTTTATAATAAATACATATGGTAGGTAAATGGTTAAAACAAAGTCCTAAAGTTAGTCCACGTTTTATAATAGATGTTTACTTACAAAGTTAAAAATCAATCAATTTGGGACCTTCAAGTATTACGTAAGCTGCATTAGAGCCATTTTTAACCCCCCCGTCCCCCTTGTCGGCAAAAGTAAGCATATGCTTACGTAAGCATTGCTATATTTTATGAAATCATCATATTTTAGTTTTTTCTTGTTTTCATAAGCAAATGTATTGTTACAGATTAATAAATAGTTTGGTATTGTTCACAAATTCACAATAATAATTTACTGTCTGTTTAAAATTACAAACAGTCGGTAAGAAATATAAAAAGTAACTAAAAAAGATAGCTTACGTAATGGAAGTCCAAACCCCCCTGCCCCCTGAGTCATCAAAAAATAAGCAAATCAAAGACCCCAAACCAACCTTTGGTGTTTACGTAATACTTGAACGGAGCTAAGGATGGATAAGTCAAACAATAAAATATAAAAATTAAGCTAAAAATATGAGAGATAGAGTCAAGGGATAGGTAGGTAATGTCGAACAAAGATGGTTGACCTAGTAGGAAAGAATCGGACATACCTAGTACAGAAAGTTGTCGCCTATTTAGTAAAATCCCTATAACGTCATACCTACAGGTAAGTACTATGTATTTACATCTTTTTAACCGATTTCAAAAAAGGAGGTTTTCAATTCGTCGGACTCTTATTTTTCATGTATGTTCCCCGATAAATCGAAGACCCCTAAACAGATTCGGATATTATTTTTTTTGTTTGAAAATGTATATAATAAGTGCCAGGTGGTCCCGTGGAAATAACAAAATCGGTTGTGTAGTTGATTTTTAAACCAAAATAACTGGAAATAATATGTCATCTATTGAGCTTTCCTGTGACTCAATGGTGCTGAAATCGGTTTTTAGTTTTGAAAAATTAGCTATTAAAATTTTATTGTGTCTTAGTTTATGACAAAATTAAAAAACAACAAGAATTACGGCATGGCCATAGGCGTGAGATTGATCAATTCATTGCTACTTTCCGCTAAGTCTGTTATAGAGACTCGCCCTCTCTGCTTGATGAATTTGGCTACGTCTTCAAGTTCCTTCTGAGAAATGTAGATGAACTTCCCTCTGTCGTCGATTACGCCAGTCAGCTCGCCGGAAGCTTGCAGGTCTGTGATCCTGTCGATGGCTGCCTGGGTCTTCAGTTTGAAATGCGCTGCTAAGTCTTCTAGTAACACTACTTTTTGAGCCTGGAATAAGGTTTATGGTTGTAGGTAGTTGTATAGTTACCGGCAAACAAGTTGAACAAAAATGGCGGCGCCATTTTTGTTCAACTTGTTTGCCGGTAACTATAGTTGTTGACAGATAATAGTGTAATTAACAGTTTCACAGTAACAGTGGTTAACAACTGGAATAGACTACCAGAAGAAGGGGTATCTAACTGTGGCTCCCATAAATGCATCCACAAATACTCGACAAATAAAGTGTCGTTCATAAATAAATGAACCGTAAAAAGACTTTATAGACTCTTAGCACTGTGTCAAAAGTTTAAAGTGAGAATGTGAAGCTTTTCTTCGCACATTTGCCAAAAGTGGCCCTTTTTCGCAAATGTGCGATGAAAAGTTTCACGTTCTTACTTTAAACTGTAAACAGTAGTTCATAAAATAGTTTGAAGGGTAACTAGAACAAAAGAACCTAAAGGTTGACTGGTAGGCAACGCTTTAAGCGTTAAGTTCGCCTATTCTTCTGTCCAATATTTGATGGACAATAAAGATGAAATTAATATTAAATAAAAAAAATTAATGATATCTCCTTTCCATTCAAATAATTTATTTCAAATGGGCAGCACTGGACCCCGAAAAATTCATGATCCCCATTGACTTATGTATTACTAGCGTAAATCATTGATGATCCCCCTGAAGCCATATTTGTATAGATTATTTGATTTGATACCCTATTCATTAATAGTTAAAATATCACTGGCCTATGCCAATCGCCGCCAAAAGATAGTGCTAACCTTGATATAATCGATAAAGTCTCGCAGCAAACTCTCCTTATCTGCATCCTCATTCTCTTCAAAGCCCTCGCTGTCTACCGAGAAGGCTGCTTTCAGGGCTTCATACTCCTCTTGTTCGCGTTTCTTGCGTTCTTCTTCTGCTTTGCGTTCGGCTTCCTCGCGGAGTCGTTCTTCCTCCTAAAAACGAAATTCATATAATTTTTCAATAGGATGACCATAAATTTCACACAAATAAACATACCATTAAAAAAACAGGCACCCCGGAGCACTCCGGGAGTGCCGACAGAAGTGAAAACTTGATCGTCCGAAAGAGAGAGTGACAGAACGCTGCAGCACGGCCGGTGCTAAAGCGTTTCCTCGCGCTCTAGCAAATGACGCTTCTGAGCGACAGAAAAGGATAGCAGCATAGGAAAGTGCTGTTCCGTGCTGATAGATGAGATCTAACCCTAAGGCTTCTACTACCTTCTTTGATTGACCCATAGATACCTATAACTAGTGGTTCTGTGAGCTGTAAACCTCGCGAGTCGCGACTCCCCCCCATCCGTTGAAGTTTATTGGATAAAAAAGTTGTTTAGACAAAAAAGTTGCGTCTTAATAAGTGTACCTAAAAGTTTTATGACAAATTTGAAAATTTTTCGAAATGGCTAAATTATTATTTTCTTGAAGTGTTAAACCCTCATATCTGAACTAAAAACTTAAAACTGAATCGACAAAAAATTCTATATAATTATCGAACCTGCATAAAACTTCACGAGAATCGGTCGATAAATGTGACCTGTAGGCGAGAACCAACTGACGGACAAAATCATTTTTGGCCAACCCGAAACTGAGATGCTTCGCTCGCTTGGTCAATTATAATACTGACCTCTTGTTTCTCCTCCAACTTTCTTCTTTCTTCTTCAAGTTCTTCGTCTTTCTTCTTTTTCATCTCTCGGAATTGTTCTTCTGCTTCCCTTGCCTTTTTCTTCTCCATTTTGGCTTCCAGCTTAGCCCTTTTCTGTAAAGAAATGATAACTTTTGTGATTCGTCTGTATAATTTAACAAAATATATTGTATTATTATTTCATAATTGGTTTGTTAAGTTAAAAAATGCATTTTGCTCAGATGATTCAATCACAGTGGCAATACTCCCAACTGATGACATATTCTTGGGCCAATCACGTGACCCAGCTTTCACATGAGAATACTGTGTATAGAATGCATTAGTATAGCTGTCTGCATGGAAGTATAAAGATTTACAATAAGGATGTGCACTGGGTTTGAAAAATATTATCAATTTAGGCACTCAGTTTAATAATAATAAGCCCTTTATTCTGAATTTTACAGTTTATGGTTGTACTTAGTTATCCATTTTAAATAATGTCATGTAATTCAGTGTGCCTCTTGGCATAGGCACTCAGTTTGATGATTATTCATAAATAATGGACCCAAATTTTATATTTATCAAGGTAGTAAAAATTCACAGAGATCACAGTACATGAAAGTTTCAGAGTGGGGGATTACCGTCACCGTCTAGTGAAAATCGTACTAGATAGTGACGTCACGTCATGCGAAATTTGAATGTGCTGTATCTTCGTCAATAATTGCTTTTTAGAGGACAGAAAAAATACATAATATATAAAAATTATATAATATATTATCTAAATAAATAAAATCTTTTCTTTTATAATTTTTCTACCTTTGCTCCCATTTTATCATCAAAGTCCAGTTTCTGAGTGGTTTCTGGAATGATATCCTCTTCTGCTTCCTCAACTACATCCGGGTCTTCTTCCACTAAGGCGGCTTGATGTCTGGCAGCTATAAGTAGAAAAAAATTGTTTAAATGATATACTATTATGGTTCAATAAAATTTCATAACTGATTTTTTAAACAGTAGCACAGGCCGGACACTCCTAAGGTACGCGCAATATGCGTCACCCAGGCGTCCCCATTCCCCGTCCCCGCACCTCTCCCCCGTTTTCGCCTCGATTTCTAACGTTGGCCGTCAAGAACCGGGGGAGAGGTGCTGGTGCGGGGAACGGGGACGTATATTGCGCGTACCTTAGAAGAGTCCCTTCTGTTTACTCTTACTGTATTCTGTGACAGTAGTTACATATTAAAAACATTTAATTTAGATTTCTGACAATGTATCTCATATCATATATAAATAATGAAATTAGATGAAATTTTCTATTTGTTTAATTTTCAGTTCAGTTTTAAATAGATATAATTTAGTTAGATTAATATTGTTTGTTTTTTGTCCTTTACTCATAAAGTGATTTTAATGATTTTGTCAATAAATCAAGCATTTGCATTATCTAATAAGAGTTTGAGATTTATTGCAATTTGCAACATAACAAGTAATAAAGAAAGTATTCTCAATATATTTTCTCAGACATAACCGCATACATTCTTAACTTTAGGTTTTATTTATTTGCTTACCATTGGCTCTCATCCGCGCTCTTTGATTCCTAACGGCTTGGACTCTTCCTGGACCTCCATCTCGCTGAACTACAGCCCTTGGCTTTGCGCCAGCTGTTCACAAAAATTCATTATAAGTTTCTCTTCTGTCATCTATATGTATACGAATAGCGTAGCTCCAAATATCACCTACCTTGTGGCTTGACTTGTGAACCTACGCGGATAAATGCAAAAGAGAGCAAAACTATCACTATAACACTGATGATCGCCGCAATGATGAAAGGATCCATGGTCCAGAAGTATGACAAAACCTAATATATTTCAACAACGTTACCCTTGTCCACAACCTTGGTTATATTACGCATACCCTAGTCTTACAGATATTTTAGATGTAGTAAATTAAATTTTGAATAAATTCATGTAAGAGTATTTTTTATAATTATTTACGTCACCATTTCACCAACATCAACAAACACGCTGTGCTCAAATGTCAATGTCAAACAGTCAGATACAATACAAACAAACAAGTCAATAGTTGGATTGGAAAAACAAAACGCAGAAAATTGTAAAGCGTTTTGAAATTTTTTCATTGAATGGCAACATTTTCCTAATGTCATTTTTGTTGATAGATGACGTGTGTCATGTCAATGGTGTTTTTTGCTTTCGAATTCTTTAGCCGACAGAAATAACCAGAAAACATGGAATTCCTTAAGATATCATCAATATTATCACTGTTCCTCTTATTAAACGTAACATCAGCACTTTACTTTCACATAGCAGAAGGCGAAAGAAAATGTTTTATCGAAGAAATCCCTGACGACACCACTGTCATAGGTAATCAATCCTTCACGTTTATCCTCTTGAAAATAAAAATATTTTAACATAATATGAATGTCTGGTATGCCTAAACATGATGTTAATCATGGAAATTGTTGCGTGTTCCAGTAAATTACAAAGTTGAGTTGTATGACCCAAGATCGGGTGGTTTCATGCCTTCGACTCCTGGTATCGGCATGCACGTCGAAGTCCGTGACCCCAACGATCACATCGTGCTTTCCCGGGTGTACTCATCGGAAGGCATGATCTCCTTCACTTCCAGCATCCCCGGTGAACATGTGATCTGTATGTACTCCAACAGCACCTCATGGTTCAGTGGATCACAACTAAGAGTGAGTATAATTTCAATGTTTATTGATAAAATTAGTATCGTAAACCTTTATATTTATAGCATTATAATGGTTACATATTTTTCAATAAGCAATTAGTTTCAGTCACTACATACTACTGGATCTAATATGTGGAATGATTAGTGTGAAATATGATAATTTCATAGTACCTATTATTTTAATAGTGCTACTTTAGTGTTAAACAAACAAGTTTTTGTAAATTGGTCAGGATTGATGCAGTATCTATGGTGAAAATGAAATAGTTGTGTTCAGTGGTTTATAAAACTTTGTTATTTCATCCCCCCTTTCCTCTACCATGGGTATATAAGTGTGGCCTTCAGTCCAGCAGTGGACTATTATAGAATTGCCAGTAGCTAACATTAAAAACATAACTCAGGAATGACACATTTGTGTTCATGATAACAGTAATTGTAATTGTTCAATGAACACTTGTTCAAACAATAGCTTGTTCACGTGTACATTCATGCATGGAGTTATTACTTTAATGTATTTTTGCTTACCTTAAATGGTGATTGCTATCATTGTTACTTTTTATACCAAAAACTCTTGTCATTCTCAAATCAGAAAGGAGGAAATTCATAGAAGTACAAAAGTCATAGCGGATAAGCTCATTGAAGTGGCAGTGGCCGGGACACATAGCACGATGAACTGTTGGCCGATGGGGCAAAAAGGTTCTCGAATGGGGACCACATACTGGCAAGCGAAGCGTAGGACACCAGAAGGTGGTCAGATGACCTGACCAAGTCCACAACAAGGACGAAAGTCCGTTTCATCGAAACAAAAACTGCAAAAGTGCTTATTCCTATCAGTATTTTGTGTCTCTCATGATTACTTCTACTGTGTTCCAGGTACACTTGGACATCCAAGTAGGCGAGCATGCAGTAGACTATGCCAATGTAGCAGAGAAGGACAAGTTGAATGAATTACAGCTCCGAATCAGACAGCTGTTGGACCAGGTCCATCAGATCACTAAGGAACAAAGCTATCAGAGGGTAAGATGAGTTTCTCTACTTATGTTTTATTTATTGCATCATTCAAAATTTTTAATTTTTATTTAGCATTAACTTTCTTATCTTTTGTATCATAAAAGCATTGTCTACCAGTTCACCTTAGGGACGTAGCAGAAAAGGTAGTACCATTTACTACTCTTTCTACTATGCCCGTAAGGTGCAAGATTAATTACAAGTATTAAATATTAAAATAAAGAGGTATTTTATAAGAGTAATACATGATACACGTGATATATAGGCTTTAAATATATAATCCATAAACATACTTAAATTATTGTTTTCCAAGATTCAACATTTTCCAAGTCATCAGGTGTATTCTGTTGAAGCAATTTTTCGGAAAATAAATGACTTATAGCATCTTTATCACTCTTAGCATACTTTACTTTAGATTTAAATAGAGTACCTATATAGTAGACACTTTTATCAATGGAGTTGAATGACAATAGGGGTAAAACTGTACACATCTATTGTCATTTCTATATAAAATAAATTTAACAATTCCTTTTCAATAGCATAGAATTCAAGTGATACCTCGAAAATATAAACAACAAATGTATTCTACCTTAGATATTTTTTTAGCCTATTTCAGTGTCCCACAGCTGGGCAAAGGCCTCCCCTTTCTGTTTCTAATCAGTCCTGTCGAGGGCAATAGTTTGCCACTCGCCCATGTACCTGTCTAAGTCATCATGCCATTAAAATTAAAACATAATATTTTCGATATCTGCTCCAACATGTACGAAATGTTTTTTGACACATTCGAGTTTTGGTGGCTATTTCGGAACATGGTAGATGTTCTACTAATGAGCACCAGCCCTGGGTCATGAAATACAAAACTATTTTATTTGTAATAAGGAAAATTGTAACCATTATCAAGGAAAATATGCCATTTGGTCTTATGATTTATTTTATTTGTTGCAGCATCGTGAGGAGCGTTTCCGGCAGACGTCCGAGAGCACAAACCAACGTGTTTTGTGGTGGAGTTTGCTGCAAACAGGTGTACTTGTTGGCATTGGGACCTGGCAAATGAAGCATCTCAAGAGCTTCTTTGAAGCTAAGAAATTAGTGTAAATTGTACTGTACAGTTTAGGTATTTTCTTCAGTTTATTTACAGTTCATTCTACATACTCGTACCTTACTCATTCATTATTCTTTTACCACATAGACTATTTAATTTTGTAATCTATCCCTCATTTTAATTTGTGTCTTTGTAAATGATCTGTATTTTTTCAATAAAATAAATAATATATGAATGGTTTTTATTTTACATATTTACATAGGAATCCAAAAGAAATATAAAGTAAAATAACATGGAGTTTTAGTTATATTAGGTATTATTTTAGAAAAAAGTTTACACAGTGGGTACTTCAACAGTTAGTTGCCATTGGTCTTGGTTGTCATCACTCATCATTAAATAGCAGTCATCAAGCTATGTCAGATGCCTTTAGGCAAAGGCAGCTTAACCCTTTAACCGCGAACGTCGGATTAATCTGACAAACATTTTCGTGCCCATTTCGCGAGCGTCGGATTTATCCGATCAAAAACTATGCATATTCACAATTCCTCGCGCTGGGAGCATGACAACTGATATAAAGTCTCGCGGTGAAAGGGTTAAACAAATCTGACATCAGTGTTTGCTGCTTACACCAAAATTTTTTTTTCTCTGGCTTACACATGAAGAAATATATAGTTTTAGCCCACCAGCCGTAGGCTTGCTAAAGAACCTAACATTAAGTATTTGGGATCCATACAAAATGATGATGAAGACAAACCAATTTACAGTAAGTTAAACATTTAATCAATTATTTTATTAACCTTTCACTTATATAATAAAATTATTTATTTATTTAACTATCATAATGGAATACAATTTTAAAGAATGTGCATATTGTGCATGTTCACTAGAAAATGCATATGTTTTTTGAGTTAGTAGGCCCCATGGTGATATTTGTATACGTGATGAAGCATAGTATTTAAATTTAATTCATCTTTGATTTAACTTTTAACACGTCATCTAAATATTTAACAAACAAAGTGGGATCCGGTTTAGGAAACGGAGCCAATAAACTGAAATCAACCATTTCCAATGTGCTCTCAAACGTATCGCAAGTGCAGTAATAAAGATGGCCATCTACTTGCAACTGTTCAGCAAGTTCCAGCTGGTGGTTGTCCATCAAATCTTCATTTATCACCACCAGTAAGGGTTTCTTCACTTCAAGAGCTTCTAAACAACTACCTGCCCCAGCGTGACTTATTATCAAATCTGAACTTCGAATATCCTCTTGTATAGAATCTTTAAACCTGTATACATGCAATTTTACACCACTTTTCTCATAGTTTCCAGGCTCAAAGTCACTATGGCCTATCTGAAAATGTATCTCTTTGCAGCCCAGTTGTTTTAATGCGTCGATGCTGGCAGGCTTCAAGATGGTTTCTACAAGTAAATCAAATCTTGTTGTGCCAACAGTGATGAAACATTTTTGATACAAATTTGCCATTTTGTTTGTGTAAATAAACTGTTTGTAACAAATTATAAACAAAAATATAACCTAAAAGAAATTGCTACGATGACAGATGACACTAACTTTACATTGACATTACACTTTTTTTGTTAGAATTACGTTAAAAGAAGCTAGAAGTATACAGTCATTTCAACGATAATGGCTGGGAAATACTGAGAATACCCTATGCAGATTTTACTTGACTGCGCCAGAAGGAAGGTTATGTTTATCGAGCAAACTTTATTTCATAGTTATTGGGGGTTTCGTTTAAAAGTTATTGGGGGTTAACGCTTGATAGTCAGGACTTTCTCTAGCAAATAATAGATGTCGCTACGGATATCAAGTCGTAGATTATACGTTCTTGAAAGACGGGGGTTTTTTAATTTGCCTAGCAAATAAACTTGTTTTTTGTACATTTCTGTGTATCTTTTCATGTACAATAAAGAATTTACTTATATTATATCGATTTGCGGGGGATACTCAGAAGTCATTGAGGGAGATGCGGGAGGGGGTTAGCTTCCGTTCTGTACGTTAGTAAGTATATAAATTATAATTTATTTAATTCTGTGGTTTAGCATCAATACAAGGTAAGAATAAGACATTGACTCCTTTTCGAAGGTATATAAATTTTGAATCAAGTAACCTACCCTTGCGCTAATTTACCAAAAGTATTACAAGGCTATTGTATTAAATATTCACAAACTTGATCAATTGGTACTTATCTATATCCATTTACATACATACGTACATACATACAAACAACAATATCTTACGATAATCGCAACTTTTCATTCCATGTACTTATATTAAATATTGTAATCGAAAAATTTAAGGTGAAGACATAAGAGAAACCGTGTAAACGATGTGATTTTGGGCAAATATTTTGGCTTAAATATAGAACGTGAAGTTTTGAAATATTTATATACTGTATAGGATATCCTAAAGTGTTGCTTTACGATTGAAAATGCTTGCTTTTAGTTTCTATTCACATCCAGAAATAATTTGAAAAGCGTCGATCTGTTATTTTTTGGGCAAAATTTTTATCATTATTACAAATCCATTTTAAACCTATACTGGATATATTTGTGACTTTAGTTTGTGTCTATTATTCAACATTCCAATAGTTGGAGAAAGTAATCAAACAATTGAATAATTTAGAAAAAAGTATTTACGCCTACTAAAAACATGAAAACGTCAAAACTATATTTGCTTGCAAAAACTATCAGGCGCAAAAGCATTCGGCGGCGCGGCGTTGCCGATCTGTACACCACTTGTGAACGCGACGTTGTTGCCACCTCGTGCATGTTTCTCTGGCATACATATAGATACATATGTATGCTAGGTATTCTACTAAATACGAGTATTTCGATATAGTATTTGATGGGAAAAGTTACATTGTGATATATTTTTTTGGAGTTGTTGTTTAGAGTTTTGTGAGTTTAGTTTAGTGCTTTAGTGTTTGTTTTACAAAATTGGTAATAAAAAGGGAAGAATATCGAAAAATTCCATAATGCTGAATCGAAGAAAACAAATACTAAAAATAATTGATGAGAGAAAGCAACGATTCCAGCAAACGTGTGAAGCTAATAATGCTGGTCATCCTGCAGGGCAAATATCTAACCTAATAAACTACTTAGAGCTCATACAGACAACAGCACGGCACTTTGTGAACGGCAGGTCGACGGGAGCAGTTGACACCGCTCCGGCTCTCTCACTCACCGAACGAAGCATAGAAGCGGTGAAGGTACTACTCAGACGTCGATTTTCTGTGAGAGTGTGGTACTTCCCCGGACGAGCCGGCCCATTCATGATACTAGCAAAATTGAGTTTTGCCGGTAGCGTGGCTCCTTTTTCTATCCAAATATAACATGCATGTCAGTGGTCACCCAAGGATGCCAAAGACCTACCTTCCGAAGTGGAGAAAAAATAGCCGG
The DNA here is from genome assembly GCA_963576875.1 of Acrobasis repandana. NCBI lineage: Eukaryota > Metazoa > Arthropoda > Insecta > Lepidoptera > Pyralidae > Acrobasis > Acrobasis repandana. Next base: position 3,629,399 of record OY756223.1, on the reverse strand, counting down.
AACAGTTAAAATTATTTGACTTTAGTTTTACAACTGGCCGCCTCTCACGTCAAACGTCCTTGGGAATGTATTTGTGCCAAAAGTTTTACAACCGGCCCCGCGCTCCTTGGGTACCTATACAATTGTAGCACGAGATGTCCTTTAGTCGCCTCTTGCGACGGACACGAAACATACATGGAGTGGTCCTATTCCAACCCGGAACCACACGGGAAAGTGAAACGAATAGACTAAGTACTCGTAGGTACTCATGTTTATTTTGTAAGTAGGTGTTTGATAAGCATTCATCTGAATTGCAATGTAAAGTTAGATTTTCTTGGTCTTGACCGCGCGGTATAGGTACCTCGCGGCAAATTTCTTGAACATCGATTGATATACCTTTCTCGCTCACTTGCATTGGCGGGACAATACACAAGAGCTAGAAGGGTATATCAATCGGTGTTCAATACGAGTATGTTTGCTGGGAACTATACAGAGTAGTGTCGAACTGTCGATTCAGAGACTTCATTGTTTTTATAATAGGGGATCGCACAGGTCTCACCAAAAAATCTTTATTCTAATTAGAAATAATGTTAATTAAATAAACTGACCATTCAATGAGTATTTTTGTGAATAATAATGATTTATATTTTTAAATGAAGAAATAAAATGCGTTAATTGCAATACTTTTAATCTGTTCGCCACCTTGAACGAAACACCGATCACAGCGCGTTACGTCATTCGTTTGTTTGTTTGTTTTATATCTTTATTGTACAAGAAATAGTTACAGTTAAATAGTTAAGTAATAATAGACCAAAATATTTTGTACAATGGTGGACTTATCCCATAGTGGGATCTCTTCCAGTCAACCAAGTATCAGCGAAAGAATACAATCAATGGACATAACGGGCAAAAGTCAACGTACAATCGCAATAAAATACATTTAAAGTTTTAAATCTAAAATAAATTATATATTATATATCTATAATACATAAACTAATACATAAGAAAATAAAGTATCTATAAATTATCACACTCGTGTGATACTATTTAAAATCTCGCCTAGCGGCTTGATTTTTAAAACCCACACTCGTGTGTTATACTTATATCCCTCATTATGTCACAGTGTCATAAACTAGTATTGTTTCATTTTACATCAACTATCAACATACCCAGTTTTAATACTTTATTTAAACACAATAGGGATGACTATGCAACATTTAAGGTGATACATGAAGCCCAGTGCTGCCCCTATTTAAAATAAATTATTTAAAAGGAAACGGAGATATGAAACTTTTTTCATTCAATAATAAATTAATGTCATCAATTTAAATACATTTCATTTGGCAAAATTCGTCAAATATATGTGAAATCATACTAACGGAGATATCATTAAAATTTTGTTCTAGTAAGCCCTAGATAACCCGTCAAACTATTTTATGAACTACTGTTTATTACAAATAATTTATTTCAAATGGGGGGCAGCACTGGACTTCATGTATTACCTTAATCACTGAACGCAAAGCATGCACTGGTCTTGATTGATTGATTTTTAATGCATAAAACTATTTAGGTAGTTGTAGCGAAAACTAAAAGAACTGTCGTAACATTCGCGGTCAGATTTTTTCAGATTTTTTTCATCTATCAATTATTTATCAAGTTTAAAAAAAAAAAAAAAAACTTCTATTTAACATACATTATTTACAATATAACTCGACAATAATGTTAATAAAATAAAATCTTAAAATTAAATCAATCAAAAATGCCACCCCGGACTGTACCCAAATATTTATTTAATATTAAATATTTATATCAAATATTTATTTATTATTAATTATATTTAAAATAGTATTATTTATTTTTAAGCTGTGAATAGCGTAGTATTTTTTTTTCCAAACGATTATTAGTCATTTTGATTTCACCACGAAGATGACGCGGAAAAGGAAACAGGTAAAAATAAAACCAAAGATAATATTTGCCGAATCAAATGTAATGGTAAAAATACTTCAAAAACTGAAGAAATAGTAAATATATTTGATGATTATTTTACTAACATTCCTTTGGAACTCACTTCTAATGTGAGTTCTAGCGCCCAGCGTGCTGAGGCTTTGCTTAAGAGTAATGTTAGCCCTTGTGATTCTAAATTTAATTTTAAGCATGTTAGCCCTAGCGATATAATAGATGCTTTTAAACAGTTAAATTTAAAAAAATCAGAAGATCACTGGGGCATGTCAGTAGCCGTAGTAAGTCATATTATACACATAATTGCTGCCGATTTAGCTTTTATATTTAACGAATGTATTGATGAAGGCATATTCCCTAACTTAATGAAATGTAGTAAACTAATCCCCTTATTCAAAAAAGGAGAAAAAACAGACCCTGGCAACTACAGACCTATCTCTATTCTGCCAGTTTTGAGTAAGGTGTTCGAAAAGATAATGCTCAATCAAATGCTACTTCACTTTAAGACCAATAATCTTTTCCATAGCCAACAATACGGCTTTACTGCTGGAAAATCGACCACCGATGCAGGAGTAGCACTTATTACTAATATCTACGACGCGTGGGAAAACAGAAATGATGCAATTGGATCATTTTGCGATCTTTCTAAAGCATTTGATTGCGTTGATCATCCAACACTTTTGCTCAAATTTCGTCAATACGGTTTTGATGATAAGTCAATTAAATTAATAGAATCTTACTTAACTGATAGGCTTCAAACTGTTGATATAAACGGCGTAAAATCACACGGGTCTAATGTGAAAATGGGCGTACCCCAAGGTTCAATTCTAGGACCGTTCCTTTTCTTAGTTTATGTCAATGACTTGCCTTACATGGTTGAGAAAGAGGCTGACATGGTGCTGTTTGCTGATGACACCTCGCTAATATTTAAAATAGATCGACATAACAGTGATGCTAGCGCGGTGAACAGCACCTTATCTTTAATTTCTGATTGGTTTTCGGCCAATAACCTTATGTTAAATGCGAACAAGACCCAATGCATTCGATTCTCTCTTCCTAATGTGAATCAAGCCTGTGTTGACATACTAATTAATGGTCAGAAACTCGATCTGGTTGAAAGTACTACCTTTTTAGGAATCACAATTGATTCGAAACTTCAATGGGGCGCTCATATAACTAAACTTTCTAATAGGCTTAGCTCTGCGGCTTACGCTGTTAGGAGAATAAGACAATTGACAGATGTAGCAACTGCTAGACAAGTGTACTTTAGTTACTTTCACAGTCTAATGTCTTACGGGATACTTCTATGGGGGAGTGCAGCGGACATTCAGACTATTTTTCTTTTACAAAAAAGAGCAATTCGTGCTATTTACGGTTTAGGATCGAGAGACTCACTGAGGGAATTATTCAAGGAAATAGGTATACTTACTTTTGCATCACAATTCATATTTGAAAATATAATGTATGTAAGGAAAAATATTTCCATGTTCAATAAAGTAAGTGATTTTACAGATAGAAATTTACGTAATAAGAATGACTTAGTTAGCCCGTATTACAGGCTGAATACAGTCAGTAAGTCTTTTATGGGGAAGTGTATACTTTTTTATAATAAATTGTCAGAATCGGTCCTTGATATGCCAGACAGAAAATTCAAAGCTTATGTAAAGAAAGTACTTTGTGAGAAGGCTTATTATAGGACCGATGACTATCTTAAAGACAAAAAGGTCTGGCTTGAGCTTGGCGCGGGTCCCTCTTAAAGGTTTGTATACTTAGACATGTCATAATTTAGATACATTGGTACATACTAAATTTACAAATTGACATTATTTTAAATTTCATAATACTTATAATTCAATTTAATTATGACATAATAAACAATGTAATCTCTGTCCATCTATATAACTAATTTTAAGTTTTTAGTTTGTTAGTTGACGTCTTTGGAGAAAACGTGCAGTGCAGTTTGTTGCCGCTTCTTCTGCACTTGCGCCTAGGAAGCGGCGTAAACTTAGCTTTAAGTAACGATTTGACGTCAACATTTGTGCAAAACAAAACAAAGTGACTATTATTAAGAGATATTATAAATATCCTATGATAATAAAGATATTTTGAATTTTTTTTTTTTTTTAAGAAATGCCCATGTATTCAAACTATTTTTTCCAAGTTATTTGAAATAAGAAATGCTAAAAAGCAAAATACTACCTCGTTCATCCGTACTTGTTAGTAACTTCCTAAACATAAATACTGCTGTTGTATCACGCAGTAAGGTTTTTTTTTATAATTTCTTGGTTTGTATAGTCCTTTAGACATAACCTGCAGGAAATTTATTGTTTCGGATTTTTTTGTTTAAAGCAATATATTTCTAGCAACATAAAAGTAGTTTGAATTAATAGCAAAGAATGTAAAACGTTCGAAGTAAAACGTCAAAACATGGATACAAACTTTTGCAAAAAATCTTATACGAGTAATCTCTGCAAAATATTTTGGGCGACTCTGATCACACGCCATTACTCTATAATCTGTGCTATCATACAATTCGGAGTGGTGCCAGCGAGGTCTTGTCAAAAGTTACCTAAATTTACAAAAAGTAACCTTTTTACAGGAAAAGAAACCATTTACATTTTTACCCTACTTCTAAAAAAGGAGGTTATCAATTCTTCGCAGTCTTTTATTTATTTATTTTTTTATGTATGTTTACCATATTCGAAGACGCCTAGAGTGATTCGAAAAATTCTTTTTAGGGTTCCGTATCCAAAGGGTGCAAACGGGACCCTATTACTCTGACTCCGCTGTCTGTCCGTCTGTCACAGGGCTCTATCTCTTGAACCGTAATAGCTAGACACCTGAAATTTTTACCGATTATGTATTACTGTGGCCGCTATAACAAAAAATACTAAAAATAAAAATAAATTGAAAATTAAAGGGGGTCGTCATACAAAAAACGTGATTTTTTCAGCGTTTTTAACTCGATCTGTCACAGGGCTCTATCTCTTGAACCGTAATAGCTAGACACCTGAAATTTTCACCGATTATGTATTACTATGACCATTATAACAACAAATGCTAAAAATAAGATAAAGTTAATAATTATTAAAGGGGGTCGTCAGGCAAGAAACGTGTTTTTCATCGTTTTAAAACATTGTACGGTGGTACGGAACCCTTCGTGTACGAGTCCGACTCGCCTTTGCCCGTTTATTTACATAGACTAAAATATCTTGACAATTGAAAAAAAAAGTATTAAATTTTTTTAAGTTCAAAATTAAACGCAAATATCCTCTATCCTAATTAGGGTTAAAACAACAACTTATACAATAAAAAGGTAGCATGAGCGTATTAATGAAGTAAATGTTTTTATATTGATTAAAAGTAAAAGTGATATATTTCGTTCATGTACTCACTGTAAAAATAACATTATAATTATTTATCCCAGACCGACGATTGTTCTAATAACCCTTCTAATTTAGTCTACAAAACATTAAAAAATATAATTGAAATAAATATTAACACCAACTATAAAATTACTTTTTTCGCACTATGCTTTGTGTTACCAATTAAAGATTTTTTGAATTTGCCGCTCTTTTTTAATGCAGAGATATGCTGGTTTGACTACTAGAAAATTTAAAAATTCCGTTTTACGTATACTCCGAAAAGTCACCAAAATGTATCCTTTTGTGTAGTGTAACCTAGAAGTAACCTGACGGAGTTAAAAATCACCTAAACGGTTACTTATGTAACCTTCTGGCAACACTGATTATTCGGACAACAACTAACGACAGCTATATTGCCGCGCAACAAACAATTTGAAAACTTAAGTCTGCCTGCCGTCCATTGTATTTAATTCCTGGTTTTTTTAATAGATGGCGCTGGCTATGTGTCGAAATCGCCAAGGCCATTTGCCTATATCTTCGCCTTAAGATTTCGTTTATTTAATTAATACTAATTAATAGGCAGGTAGGTACTTGTTAATATTACCTATTGTACTTTTTTTGGGCCTTTGTATGCAGCTGATATAGACACATCATACAGCCACAGGAAGTCCACTGCTGGACATAGGCCTCCCCCAAGGATTTCCAAAACGACCGATTGGAAGCGGCCTGCATCCAGCGTTTTCCTGCAACCTTGCTCAGGTCGTCTGACCACCTAGCAGGTGGGTTTCCTACGCTGCGCCTACCCGTACGTGGCCGCCATTCGAGAACCTTCCTGCCCCATCTGCCATCGGTTCTTCGCGCTATGTGCCCCGCCCACTGCTACTTCAATGAGCTAATCCGCTGGGCTATGTATGTGACCTTAGTTCTTCTACGAATCTCCTCATTTCTGATTCGATCACGTAAAGAAACACCTAGCATAGCCCTCTCCATAGCCCGTTGAGCGACCTTGAGCCTTCTTATGAGACCCATAGTAAGGGACCACGTTTCAGAGCCATAAGTCATCACTGGTAACACACATTGATTATGCACTTTCGTCTTGAGGCATTGAGGTATTTTGGACGAGAAGACACTGCGTAACTTCCCGAACGCTGCCCAGCCGAGTCGAATTCGTCGAAAGACCTCTTCCTCGAAGCTGGAACTTCCTGCCTGGATCAATTGACCCAGGCAGGAAGTTCGTTAGCGTTACGTGCATGTTCGACATGATCTCCGTCTTGTCAATGTTCATTTTCAGGACAACCTGTTGGGAAACTCTATTTAGGTCTTCAAGCATCGTACTTAAGTCCTCCATTGATTCTGCCATGACAACGATATCGACGGCAAATCGAAGGTGAGTGATATACTCGCCATTGATGTGAATGCCCAGTCCTTTCCATTCTAGAAGCTTGAAGGCATCTTCCAGAGCAGCGGTGAACAGTTTTGGAGATATGAAATCTCCCTGTCTCACGCCTCTTTGCAATGGAATTGCCTTCGTACTGAGCTCCTGTACTCGGACCGACATAGTGGCTTTGTTGTATAAACACTTCTACACCTCGATATACCGATAGTCAATACGGCACCGCTGGAGAGACTGAAGGACGGCCCATGTTTCGATCGAATCGAAGGCTTTCTCATAGTTCACGAACCCCAAGCACAACGGCTGGTTATACTCCCTAGTCTTCTCTATAACCTGCCACAGCATATGGATGTGGTCCATGGTACTATAGCCTTTTCGGAACCCGGCTTGTTCGGGAGGTTGGAAGGCATCAAATCTGTTAGCGAGACGGTTCGTGATGACTCTCGAAAACAACTTATACACATGACTCAGAAGTGTGATGGGCCTATAATTCTTCAAGATAGTGTTGTCACCCTTTTTGAAGAACAGAACCACCACACCCCTGTTCCACGCCTCTGGCGTCACTCCTTCGAGTAGAACGGAATTAAAGAGCCTTTGAAGGACTTTCAGTACCGGCGTTCCGCCCGATTTCAAAAGCTCTGCTGTGATTCCGTTCTCGCCCGGCGCCTTGTTGTTTTTAAGCTGTTTGAGAGCCATCATAATCTCGTACAGACTGATGTCCGGGATATCTTCGGTACAGTGTCGGGTTAAATTATGATATAGACACGTTATCACGTAATTAAGACGAAACAGAAGGGCCGTTTTCCATACAAACGTAGTCCTCTGTTTCCTCCCTGGATAATGCCGGTAGAGTTATATTTTTTTCCTGAATATCTATAGTCCTATGTTTTCTTTTTTTATAAATTAAAAAAAAAATTATTAAAAGAGATATGAACGTTCAAATACCTAAAAAAATTGCCAGATTTTCCGCTGTGTTCAAACATCCAGGAAACAAATGTGACTAATATAAAAAAAAAACTAGAAACACCACTCAAGTTTTGTTAATTCGTAATGATAAGTACTTAAGTATATTGGTTAAGTTTTGAAGAAGAAATCAGGGGACTACGAATCGTTGATTTTCTGTTCTTTTAATAGGTATTTTCAGTCCAAGCTGCACGTCTCTATCGCACTTGCTCGGTTGTTGTTCGGGCACAGCGCGACAGCAATAGCTTTTACAAATAACTATTTCTCATTTCTCTAGCATTTGGTGTTTCCTCTTAACCCTAACCACAGCCCTAACGTGGTAGAAAAAATATGAATTACGTGAATTATGTCAATAGGTGATAGCTAAGACGCATCGCCATTGACATGATTCAGATTCTGGCCAGTGGGCCGCAGATCGTAAAAGCCGGTCGAGGAAGTGTCCTCGACCGGCTTTTACGATCTGCGCGGGAAGATAAGCAACTAGTCTGGTACATTTTACGTTTTTCCACTTCTCCCAGACCTGCATGGAAGGAATTCGTATGTAATACATACAGGTGGACCTATTTTTGAAAAGCGGGGTCACTAAACGAAAGCTTCTTTGTATGGAAAAATCGTGGAAAAAACCATTAGTTTAATAATTTAGCGTTGCTTTATACCTAATGGCACTCAGGGTCTTAAAAAATATACTGAAACTATTTTAAGGCTGAACTCAGTTCTTGGTTTAACCCTTTCACCGCGAAACTTTATATCAGTTGTCGTGCTCCCAGCGCGAGGAATTGTGAATATCCATAGTTTTTGGTCGGATAAATCCGACGCTCGCGAAATGGGCACGAAAATGTTTGTCGGATTAATCCGACGTTCGCTGTTAAAGGGACAACTTTCCCCAATGAACATAATATCAAAATATGAAAAAAAATTTTTGGTCTTTCATAAAAATTAAGCAGATCTGAGTTTATATAGAAAGCAAAAAAATTCCCAAAAAAGACATAATATCGAAATATGAAAATCATTTTTTTGCTGAACTGAATCCAGTTTTAAATACTTTTAGCGAGTATTTTGTAAGACCCTGTCATCATCATCATCCGAGCGTATTCCCGGTTGAATCTTCAGCGGTAACGCTTCAGAGCCATCCGCTACCTAACCTAGGTGATTTGTCGAGGCTACTAGTTTTTAGGGTTTCGTACCCAAAGGGTGCAAACGGGACCCTGTAACTGAGTTTCGGCTGTCTGTCCGTCTGTCTGTCTGTCTGTCTGTCTATCCGTCTGTCACAGGGCTTTATCTTTTGAACCGTAATAGGCAGACACTTGAAATTTTTACCAATGATGTATTACAGTGGTTGCTTAAAAAAAAAATTAACGGGGGTCGTCATACAAAAAACGTGTTTTTTGAGGGTTTTTTAACTAGATATTTATAATGGCATTTACAGATACTTGACATTTTCACCGATTATGTAAATTTAACTATGGCCGCTATGACAACAAATACTAAAAATAAGATAAAGTTCAAAATTAAAGGGGGTCGTCATACAAGAAACGTGTTTTTTTCAGCGTTTTTAACTCGATCTTTATAATGGCATTAAATATAAACTTGAAATTTTTACCAATTATGTATTACTATGGCCGCTATAACAAAAAATACTGAAAATAAAATAAAGTTAAAAATTAAACGGGGTCGTCATACAAGAAACGTGTTAAAAAACGTGTTGTTTTTTAAAACATTGTACGGAGGTTTGGAACCCTTCATGTACTAGTCCGACTCGCTCTTGCCCGTTTATTTTAGACGCTGTAGTTTATTTGTATGTATCTACTTCCAAGTACCTACTTGCTGTTCCAGTAAGTAATACTGAGTACTTAGTAGGTGCCTGACCTGGTTTGAGTCCAAAATCTGGATGATATCACGCCGCAGTGAACCAGTTAGGCGTGTTATTGGTCTGTCGTAATTAGCGTGCATTATTGAACACTTCTGACCTTTTGAGGGGTTTTCTCTACACAGCTCAGGGTGTTTCAAAACCCCCACAGCTTTTACTCAAAGAAAATAATTTAAATACTTACATAAAAAAAACAGTGGGGAAAAAAAACCCTGGTGTGCGGAATCTCGTCAATTGTTTAGAGAGATCTCGACGTCTCTGGGGACCCAAGAGCTGGTGCGCATTTCGGCCAAAGGCTTAGCCTGGCCATACAACGTGGAAATGCCGCCAGCCTCTTGGGGACCTTGCCTACTGGCGGTGGCGATTTGGGTTCAATTTTTTATATAAATTAATGTTTGTTGTTTGTAATATTAGTTTTAGATTTAATTTATTGTTGTTATATTTAGTTTTTATTATATGAATAATTATAAATAAATTAATTTCAAATGTTATTTTATTTTTTTCTTAATAAACATTAGTCAGTTCCTAAAACCCGAATAACTTTTAAAATAAAAATAATAATAATAATATATATATAATATAATATAATATAATATAATATAATATTCGACCACACCAATACCAAATATAAATGACGATTCGAGGAAAAAGTGGTCCGACTTAAAATTACGAGAACTTTTATTCTGTTACTACAAGGCTAAATCAGGGGGGGCAGGGTATATCAATAGACTAGAAGACCTTTTTAAGCAAAGAAATCCACACAACCCAAAAATACACAAGTTCAATGGCAATGCATTATCCAATCAGGTTCGCAGTATACTGAAACAAAAAAGATTCACAGAGGAAACACTTAGACAAATACAACAAAGTATAGAACAGGAAAATACACAATATACAACAACCACAAACATATACGACCAGACACAACAACCATCAACATCAATAGACCACACACAACAAGATATTGACACTAATGAAGGAAACACACAACCAGACACTGAAGCAGACCACTTGAGACATATAAATGACGACTCTAGAAAGAAGTGGACTGATGAAGAATTAAGAGAGCTTATGTTCTGTTATTATAAGGCTAAAGCAGGAGGATCTGGATACATAACTCGATTTTATAAACTATTTAAAGAACGTAACCCTCAAAACCCAAAGATACATAAATTTAACGGCAATACTTTATCAAACCAAGCGCGAACAATATTAAACCGTAAAGCACTATCTATCGAAGTTCTTAACGAAATACGACAAGCAGCAGAACAATCAGCAACGCAACATACCACAACCAGTACAGACACACATACCACAAATACACCTACACAATCAGATAACTCGCACTCATCACTCGATCAACCATCACCAATCACTGAAACCTTTCAATCAAACGAACACTCTTACCACGAAAACTCAACACCAGCAATAGGTAACACAAATAAGACAAACACAGAACACTCAATCAATATAGACCAAATTATACAAAATTATGACGAACAAGACCCTTTGATACTAGATTTATTACAAAATATAGCTGAAATTAAAGAAACAAATGTCTCAGAGCGAATAGTTTTACCGAAACCGAAATTTAACAAACAATTTCATAGTAATCTCCAAAAATTAAACAGATATCTACCTACCTTATTTGAGACTGACCCATCTCTTCGAGAGACAAATGATATAATTTATGCAACAGCTAAAACTTTAATTCTAGCAAATAATCAAAAACCTTATGTTAGTACAAACACACTGAAACCACATAAAGATCCACCATGGAAACAAAGAATAGTTAACAAAATAGAAGGGTTTAGGAAAGATTTGGGACGGTTGATTGAAATAGAAAACGGAGTAGAGACTAGGAAAATGATAAAATTAAAAAATAAAATCTACGTTAAATACCAAATATTTACTGACAACTATAGGGATAACATCAAAGAAATGCTGAAACAAAAGATAAAGGCATTTGCAGGTAGGATAACACGCTATGATGATATGAATACTAAACAAACACAGAACAAAATGTTTGAAGAAAATCAGCACAAACTTTACCGTAACTTAGCAGGGCAACAAAATCTACCCGAAAAAATACCAACTAAAGAAGAAATAGAAAATTTCTGGTCACCTATTCTGTCACAACCTATTTCTTACAACGAACAGGCCCAATGGATCACAGATGTAGAGGAAACAACTAAAGAAGTAGTACAGAACCAAGACTAGATTAGTACAGAACAAAATTCTGGTGGAAGGAGCACTTGAGTCAACCTAAAGTAATAGAGAACGATGAAGCGAAGCTAATGTGGGAGATGCCAGTTCACACTGATCGCACAGTCACCCATAACAGACCAGACATCATTTACACACACAAGCAAAGCAATAACACTTACCTTATAGATGTCACAATACCGTCGGACTACAATATAGGTGCAAAAGAGATTGAAAAACTAAATAAATACCATCTATTAAAAACAGAAGTAACAAGACTTTGGAACACCAAAACTACAGTAGTGCCGATAGTAGTAGGATCAACCGGAATAATCGCTACAAGCCTCCGGCGATATTGTGACATCCTAGACTCAAATATAGATATAACTATAATGCAAAAACAGGCAGCACTGCACACCTGTAACATTTTAAGCCGAGTTTTGGGGGACGCAATTTTTGTAGGCGGGGACGCTGAAACTCCTTCTCCCTGAGGGTCTCAGGGCGGGAGTTCAGCCTAATACCGACCTTTAAAGGTCGAGAAGGTGCAAACCTAAGTAAATTTAATATAATAAAATAAAAAAATTATACACAAATATATTAAAAGGCTCAGAGGAAATAGAAGAATGGTTTACTACAGGTCAAGTTATTTTAATCCCAAAAAACGACAGAACAGATGACCCGAAGAACTGGAGACCAATTGCTTGTCTTCCAACTACGTACAAACTTCTGACGTCCGTACTGGCAAATGAATTATACATGCACTGCGATAGGAATAATCTAATCGCACCGGAGCAAAGAGGTTGTAGGAGACGCGCTCGCGGCTGTAAGGACCACCTAATGGTCAACAAAGCTATTCTTGAGGACGCCCACCACGCTCAGAAGAACTTGAGCACGGGATGGGTAGACTACCAGAAGGCCTTTGATAGCATGTCCCATGAATGGATACTAAAGACTCTAGATATATATAAATGCCCAACTGCTATCAAGGACTTCCTCAGGAGGGTTATGCCGAAATGGAAAGTTGTAATGACTGCCCGAGCAGTGGGGACCTCAGTGACTACGGAACCGATTTTCATACGCCGCGGGATATTTCAGGGGGACTCGTTGTCCCCGCTTCTCTTCTGTTTAGGAATTAACCCTTTGTCACAGGTATTAAATAAATATGAAAGTTTAGGTTACAAATTAAAAGATAGTGTATGTATAAATCATTTGTTATACATGGATGACCTAAAGTTATATGCAAATAATAAAAACAATCTTAAGGTTCTCATAGATAGTACTGAAGTATTCACCAAGGATATAGGAATGAATTTCGGGTTGAACAAATGTAACATCTTACATATGCAAGCAGGAAAAAGGACAGGATGCGAAGGGGAAGGGCATGTGCTGTTAAGTGGTGGGGAATTTGAACATCTGAAGGAAGGCGAAAAATACAAATATTTAGACATTAATGAAGCAGGAACTATAGAACACGATAAGCTTAGGGAACAAATTCAGAAGGAATATTTTAAAAGAGTAAAAAAATTGACCCATACACACTTAAACGCCAAAAACGTCATAACCGCAATTAATACGTATGCAGTGCCAGTGCTTTTATATTCATTTGGTATAGTCAACTATAAAAACAGCGATTTAAAGAAAATAGACATAAAAACAAGAAAATTACTTACACTTAATAAAATCCATCAAGAGAAAGCAGATATTGAAAGATTATACATGCCGATAGAAGAAGGAGGAAGAGGACTCATGAATGTAGAAGCACTGCATAAAACACAAATTATTAAATATAGACAGTATTTAGAAAATGAATCAGATTATCTTATAAAAGCCATAGTAAAACACGATAAATCTAGGATTAAATATTCCATACATAAAGAAGCAAACAACAACTTAAGTGAAATAGGGTTAACAACAAATAATAATTACATAGACATTGAACTTAAAAATGCAGTATTAAAAAAACGATTACATACACTAAAATCTAAACCGCTTCACGGTCAGTTTTATAACTCCATTCTCGACAAACCTAATATAGACAAAGAGCTCTCATTTAGATGGATCAAAAAACAACAAGTATCTCCCTCATTGGTCTCGTCAACATTCGCCATACAAGACCAAGCAGTTGCCACCAGACAGCATGAAAGGGACATTATGAAAAAACCCATAGATGGCAAATGCCGTCTATGTAGGGACAGAGATGAAACTACCCAACATCTTATTTCAGGCTGTGAGAAACTGGCTGGCAACTACTATGTCAAAAGACATAACAATATTGTACAGTATATTTTCTGGACATTAGCAAAAAAACACAAATTTGAAGTTTCAAAATTCTGGTGGAAGGAGCACTTGAGTCAACCTAAAGTAATAGAGAACGATGAAGCGAAGCTAATGTGGGAGATGCCAGTTCACACTGATCGCACAGTCACCCATAACAGACCAGACATCATTTACACACACAAGCAAAGCAATAACACTTACCTTATAGATGTCACAATACCGTCGGACTACAATATAGGTGCAAAAGAGATTGAAAAACTAAATAAATACCATCTATAAAAAACAGAAGTAACAAGACTTTGGAACACCAAAACTACAGTAGTGCCGATAGTAGTAGGATCAACCGGAATAATCGCTACAAGCCTCCGGCGATATTGTGACATCTTAGACTCAAATCTAGATATAACTATAATGCAAAAACAGGCAGCACTGCACACCTGTAACATTTTAAGCCGAGTTTTGGGGGACACAATTTTTGTAGGCGGGGACGCTGAAACTCCTTCTCCCTGAGGGTCTCAGGGCGGGAGTTCAGCCTAATACCGACCTTTAAAGGTCGAGAAGGTGCAAACCTAAGTAAATTTAATATAATATAATATAATATAAACCAATTTTTGTAGGCCGACGCTGAAACTCCTTCTCCCTGAGGGTCTCAGGGCGGGAGTTCAGCCTAATACCGACCTTTAAGGGTCGAGAAGGTGCAAACCTAAGTAAATTAATATAATATAATATAATATAATATAATATAATATGCCCCCCAATACAACCTCACGCCCGGACTTTTTAACATCTTGTCCATGTGGGGGGCGGGCAACAGGTACTTATTATAGTAAAACTTACCTGGCTAACGAGGCTCTGGAAAACACCATTTAAAAATGAGAAGAAATAATGAGAATGCGCGTATAGGGCCGCTACCCGGGGGCCGCCGGGGCACGTGTGGAGCTGGCGCTGCACGTGACAGCATGTGGACCGTCAGTGACCCCTTGCTGAACAGGCGGGCAGGGGTCGGGGGGGATCAACCCGAAAATACTACAGCCGAAACAACCAGGAACACTGACTACACTTTGCGGTGCGGGGATAACTCAGATCCCGAGAGTACTGCCGGTGCGTCAGAGTCGACCACACCAATACCAAATATAAATGACGATTCGAGGAAAAAGTGGTCCGACTTAGAATTACGAGAACTTTTATTCTGTTACTACAAGGCTAAATCAGGGGGGGCAGGGTATATCAATAGACTAGAAGACCTTTTTAAGCAAAGAAATCCACACAACCCAAAAATACACAAGTTCAATGGCAATGCATTATCCAATCAGGTTCGCAGTGTACTGAAACAAAAAAGATTCACAGAGGAAACACTTAGACAAATACAACAAAATATAGAACAGGAAAATACACAATATACAACAACCACAAACATATACGACCAGACACAACAACCATCAACATCAATAGACCACACACAACAAGATATTGACACTAATGAAGGAAACACACAACCAGACACTGAAGCAGACCACTTGAAACATATAAATGACGACTCTAGAAAGAAGTGGACTGATGAAGAATTAAGAGAGCTTATGTTCTGTTATTATAAGGCTAAAGCAGGAGGATCTGGATACATAACTCGATTTTATAAACTATTTAAAGAATGTAACCCTCAAAACCCAAAGATACATAAATTTAACGGCAATACTTTATCAAACCAAGCGCGAACAATATTAAACCGTAAAGCACTATCTATCGAAGTTCTTAACGAAATACGACAAGCAGCAGAACAATCAGCAACGCAACATACCACAACCAGTACAGACACACATACCACAAATACACCTACACAATCAGATAACTCGCACTCATCACTCGATCAACCATCACCAATCACTGAAACCTTTCAATCAAACGAACACTCTTACCACGAAAACTCAACACCAGCAATAGGTAACACAAATAGGACAAACACAGAACACTCAATCAATATAGACCAAATTATACAAAACTATGACGAACAAGACCCTTTGATACTAGATTTATTACAAAATATAGCTGAAATTAAAGAAACAAATGTCTCAGAGCGACTAGTTTTACCGAAACCGAAATTTAACAAACAATTTCATAGTAATCTCCAAAAATTAAACAGATATCTACCTACCTTATTTGAGACTGACCCATCTCTTCGAGAGACAAATGATATAATTTATGCAACAGCTAAAACTTTAATTTTAGCAAATAATCAAAAACCTTATGTTAGTACAAACACACTGAAACCACATAAAGATCCACCATGGAAGCAAAGAATAGTTAACAAAATAGAAGGGTTTAGGAAAGATTTGGGACGGTTGATTGAAATAGAAAACGGAGTAGAGACTAGGAAAATGATAAAATTAAAAAATAAAATCTACGATAAATACCAAATATTTACTGACAACGATAGGGATAACATCAAAGAAATGCTGAAACAAAAGATAAAGGCACTTGCAGGTAGGATAACACGCTATGATGATATGAATACTAAACAAACACAGAACAAAATGTTTGAAGAAAATCAGCACAAACTTTACCGTAACTTAGCAGGGCAACAAAATCTACCCGAAATAATACCAACTAAAGAAGAAATAGAAAATTTCTGGTCACCTATTCTGTCACAACCTATTTCTTACAACGAACAGGCCCAATGGATCACAGATGTAGAGGAAACAACTAAAGAAGTAGTACAGAACCAAGACACTTTTGAAATTACAATTGAACATATTAGGGACGCTATCAAAAAAATACATAATTGGAAGGCACCAGGAATCGACAAAATTCAAAACTACTACTTAAAATACCTTACTAGCATACATATATACTTAGCAAAATTATACACAAATATATTAAAAGGCTCAGAGGAAATAGAAGAATGGTTTACTACAGGTCAAGTTATTTTAATCCCAAAAAACGACAGAACAGATGACCCGAAGAACTGGAGACCAATTGCTTGTCTTCCAACTATGTACAAACTTCTGACGTCCGTACTGGCAAATGAATTATACATGCACTGCGATAGGAATAATCTAATCGCACCGGAGCAAAGAGGTTGTAGGAGACGCGCTCGCGGCTGTAAGGACCACCTAATGGTCAATAAAGCTATTCTTGAGGACGCCCACCACGCTCAGAAGAACTTGAGCACGGGATGGGTAGACTACCAGAAGGCCTTTGATAGCATGTCCCATGAATGGATACTAAAGACTCTAGATATATATAAATGCCCAACTGCTATCAAGGACTTCCTCAGGAGGGTTATGCCGAAATGGAAAGTTGTAATGACTGCCCGAGCAGTGGGGACCTCAGTGACTACGGAACCGATTTTCATACGCCGCGGGATATTTCAGGGGGACTCGTTGTCCCCGCTTCTCTTCTGTTTAGGAATTAACCCTTTGTCACAGGTATTAAATAAATATGAAAGTTTAGGATACAAATTGAAAGATAGTGTATGTATAAATCATTTGTTATACATGGATGACCTAAAGTTATATGCAAATAATAAAAACAATCTTAAGGTTCTCATAGATAGTACTGAAGTATTCACCAAGGATATAGGAATGAATTTCGGGTTGAACAAATGTAACATCTTACATATGCAAGCAGGAAAAAGGACAGGATGCGAAGGGGAAGGGCATGTGCTGTTAAGTGGTGGGGAATTTGAACATCTGAAGGAAGGCGAAAAATACAAATATTTAGGCATTAATGAAGCAGGAACTATAGAACACGATAAGCTTAGGGAACAAATTCAGAAGGAATATTTAAAAGAGTAAAAAAATTGACCCATACACATTTAAACGCCAAAAACGTCATAACCGCAATTAATACGTATGCAGTGCCAGTGCTTTTATATTCATTCGGTATAGTCAACTATAAAAACAGCGATTTAAAGAAAATAGACATAAAAACAAGAAAATTACTTACATTTAATAAAATCCATCAAGAGAAAGCAGATATTGAAAGATTATACATGCCGATAGAAGAAGGAGGAAGAGGCCTCATGAATGTAGAAGCATTGCATAAAACACAAATTATTAAATATAGACAGTATTTAGAAAATGAATCAGATTATCTTATAAAAGCGATATTAAAACACGATAAATCTAGGATTAAATATTCCATACATAAAGAAGCAAACAACAACTTAAGTGAAATAGGGTTAACAACAAATAATAAATACATAGACAGTGAACTTAAAAATGCAGTATTAAAAAAACGATTACATACACTAAAATCTAAACCGCTTCACGGTCAGTTTTATAACTCCATTCTCGACAAACCTAATATAGACAAAGAGCTCTCATTTAGATGGATCAAAAAACAACAAGTATCTCCCTCATTGGTCTCATCAACATTCGCCATACAAGACCAAGCAGTTGCCACCAGACAGCATGAAAGGGACATTATGAAAAAACCCATAGATGGCAAATGCCGTCTATGCAGGGACAGAGATGAAACTACCCAACATCTTATTTCAGGCTGTGAGAAACTGGCTGGCAACTACTATGTCAAAAGACATAACAATATTGTACAGTATATTTTCTGGACATTAGCAAAAAAACACAAATTTGAAGTTTCAAAATTCTGGTGGAAGGAGCACTTGATGATGCTGAAGCGAAGCTAATGTGGGAGATGCCAGTTCACACTGATCGCACAGTCACCCATAACAGACCAGACATCATTTATACACACAAACAAAGCAATAACACTTACCTTATAGATGTCACAATACCGTCGGACTACAATATAGGTGCAAAAGAGATTGAAAAACTAAATAAATACCATCTATTAAAAACAGAAGTAACAAGACTTTGGAACACCAAAACTACAGTAGTGCCGATAGTAGTAGGATCAACCGGAATAATCGCTACAAGCCTCCGGCGATATTGTGACATCTTAGAATCAAATATAGATATAACTATAATGCAAAAACAGGCAGCACTGCACACCTGTAACATTTTAAGCCGAGTTTTGGGGGGACACAATTTTTGTAGGCGGGGACGCTGAAACTCCTTCTCCCTGAGGGTCTCAGGGCGGGAGTTCAGCCTAATACCGACCTTTAAAGATCGAGAAGGTGCAAACCTAAGTAAATTTAATATAATATAATATATATATTTGCGTAGAAGAGGACCACTCCAAATGTTCCCGTGGATGTCGTAGAAGGCCACTTAGGCACTTACAAGCTAAACTAAGTTTATATACATCAATGAGATTATCTCCAATCTCCCGTCTGGCCAGCGTAGAGAGCGAGGCCAAATCCTCTGACTGCTTCGGCCAAGTGTGGCTGTGGTAGGTAGTATAGAGAGGGTCGTGCTCCTGCAACGGAGACTAATAAACGGGCAAGTGCGAGTCGGACTCGTACATGAAGGGTTCCGTACCACCGTACAATGTTTTAAAACGCTAAAGAAACACGTTTCTTGTATGACGACCCCCTTTAATTTTTAACTTTATTTTATTTTTAGTATTTGTTGTTATTGTGGTCATAGTAATACATAAT
This sequence comes from Acrobasis repandana, assembly GCA_963576875.1. Lineage (NCBI taxonomy): Eukaryota > Metazoa > Arthropoda > Insecta > Lepidoptera > Pyralidae > Acrobasis > Acrobasis repandana. The sequence continues at coordinate 3,609,876 of OY756223.1, read as the reverse complement.
CGATGAAAATTTCAAGTGTCTAGCTATTACGGTTCAAGAGATAGAGCCGTGTGACAGACGGACAGACGGACAGACGGACAGCGGAGTCACAGTAATAGGGTCCCGTTTGCACCCTTTGAGTACGGAACCCTAAAAAAGACCTGTTGATGATGATGATTTGCATAACAAGAGTACAATGTGGTCTTCTAATTAAAGTATATTGATAAATACATTGATATTTCGTAGGGTAGGTGTGTAGTAATTTAGCTCTAATCTATTTGGTACTTACCTACTTGAACCTCAGGTACCAGGATATGCTCCCACAGGTACAAAAAGCGGCTAAGTGCAAGTCGGACTCGCCCATGAAGGGTTCCGTAGCAGCAAGTAACATAATATAAAAGTTCTAAAGGTAAATTGCGGTTTACGATTTATGACGTACTAGCTGTGCCCGCGACTTCGTTCGCGTGGTTGTCGGAACGTAATGTTATATAGCCTAAAGCCTTCCTCTATAAATGGACTACCCAACAAAAAAAGAATTTTTCAAATCGGACCATTAGTTCCTGACATTAGCGCGTTTAAACAAACAAACAAACAAACTCTTCCGCTTTATAATATTAGTATAGATTTTAAAAAAAACTTACTAAATCTCGTCCAAACCAATTTTCGGTGGAAGTTTGCATGGTAATGTAGTCATATATTTTTTTTAGTTTTATCATTCTCTTATTTTAGAAGTTACAGGGGGGACGACGACGACGGACGACACATTTAACCACTTTGGAAGTGTTTCTCGCGCAAACTATTCAGTTTAGAAAAAAATTATATTAGAAACCTCACCACCCCCACCACACGTATGGGTTTGATGAAAACAAATTTTTGAGTTTCAGTTCTAAGTATGGGGAACCCCCAAATTTTTTTTTTCTATTTTTGTGTGAAAATTTTAATGCGGTTCACGGAATACATCTACCAAGTTTCAACAGTATAGTTCTTATAGTTTCGGAAAAAAGTGGCTGTGGCATACGTACGTACGGACAGACAGACTGACATGACGAATCTAATTAATTAATTAATCTATTTTTTTCTATTTATTTTATATATTCTAATTAATTTCTATCTAAAGAGTCATTTCGTGTAGTTGACTCGTAAAAAGTTAGTTTTCTTACTTTTTGCGATTCTGCTATTTGATACAAATACCCGAATTTGGCATTGTGAGCCATATTACGAATTTCTATAGAAAATTGTAAAAAAAAAATTAAACAGTGTAATTTGCGCATAGGTACTTACTTAAGTGGCTATTATTTATGATTAACATTTTAAAATTTTTAAAATATAAATCATAAATTCGTAAAAAAGTAAAAGTGGCCATTTTAAACCTTCAGGTAGATAGACCTCCATTCCTCTCCATACCACTCCTGCTGTACCTACAGCACCTACCTAATATCAAGTTAAAAATATACTTACGAGAAATCGCTGAATTTACCTACGATAACTTATACCGATCTGCTACAATAAGTTATGTTAGGTACGTTGTATGTGCCTTCTAGCATCTAACTATAGAAATTTGTTCAAATTAAGAGCCTTGGCACCCGGACTCTAATGTGCCTGCCCTATGCTGCACATGCTACAAAACAGAACCCTGCCAGCCGGGCCCTTCAGGCCTAGGTGGTGTAAAAAATAACTACTATTATGTTCAATTGAAACATCCTGTACATCTCTACGCTTGCCAATCACCACGAAACGAAAGTACGTAACCCATTCGTAGACTCGCCCTAAACCTTTCAACATCAAAAGTTGATGTCACACCTGCAAGTGATAACTAATGAAACTTCTAATTATCTTTTTTTATTGCCAGCCAGTTATACTTTTTTATGAATTATGATCGGAACTCCGTGGGCTGACGGCGGCAGAGTGAGGTTGCAACATGCAATCATGGCTGCTCTTGTGTCTGTGCCTAAGTGCTTCTGCAGAAGAGTTCCCTTCCTTGATCACTGCAAATGCTTCTATAGGTGAGAGCTGTTATTGTTACTAATATTCAACTAGGAATTGTTTTTTCTGCAACATGGATTCGAACTGTGTCTATTGTGCTGGCTGGGACATCCTGGTTATAATTTTGGAATTTATAATATAGTTCCTTTTTTAGTTAGTTTAAATCTTTATTGCACCCAAACATATTGACTAAAACTCCGTCATTTATAAACCTTCTTTTTAGGGTTCCGTAGTCCACAAGGAGCCCTTATAGTTTCGTCATGTCCGTCCGTCCGTCTGTCTGTCCGTCCGGGCTCGTACTCCGCCGCTACTGCACCGATTGTCACGAAAATTGGTGGAGAGATAGATATTGAAGTTCCAAAGGTTGGTTTTTAAAATTATGAAATGAAAAATTTTTTTTTCAGCTCCCCTCCCGTACAACGAAAAGTTAATTTAAAAAAATTAATTGGACTAACCCCAACGTGTGGGGTATCGTTGAGAAGGTCTTTTAAAATGCAACAAAAACTGCTTTGAAACTATGTAGATCAAACCCCCCAGTCTTGAGATAATCTAATACAAAGTTAAAATTTGAGGTGTCCCCCTACCGTAACTTTTGAAATATTACTAAAATAATTCTAAAAAAATGTGATATATACCTCAAAGTGTACTTTCAATTAACACTGGTATTGTTTAACATTGGTATCATAGATAGTTATTTTTTAATACGTCATAAATCGTAAAATGTTACTTGCTGCTACGAAACCCTTCATGGGCGAGTCCGATTAGCACTTGGCCGCTTTTTTTTATTTTTTCTTTCAGAATGGTCCCATAGAATTTTTATAAAAATCACATCATACACTAGTTTTGTTTTTAATCCAAACTACGAGGAATAATACAAAATAATTAGAAAAAATGGTTGCCTGTAAAGTCGGTTTTACGGGCGAAGATTTTACGTGACAACGGCGGCAGACCGATCATAGTTGAGTGGGAGAGAGACGCAAGGCATTCGGCGGGCCTCTCTCTCGTTCGGTGACTCATCGTAACGTTACCGAGCGTTACACTTTTTCATAAGTGACTCCCAGCCGCAACCTAATTTAAGACGATGTCACGTCAAAAATATTTTATCATATACATATATCACGCCACGGTGACTTGTAAACGATATGGTCAGTTTAAGCTGGCCATTTCATGAAATACAACCATTTCATGAAATGGTCGGCTATATCATGAAATGATCAATTCAAAGATCTGGCCATGACAGATACATCTATATTTCCCTGTAGCTGTGGTCCTCGACCGGCAATACCTCGGCGAGCAGTACCAACCCATCCTGGACAACCTGAAGGACTATATCAAGGAGTTGGCGAGAGTTGAACTTAAGCATGGCGGTGTCGTTGTTCATTACTTCTCGTGGACAACTATCAGCCTCAAAAAAGGTGATTCAATTCAATTCAATTCTTTATTTGCTTAATAAGAGTTTTACAATACATGTGGTCTTACAAATTACACAGTCCTTCTTATTGACTTTTTCAGGTATAGCAAATGTTAAATTTTTTGTTACAATGGCAGTATTTACTTTAATCAATTTAATTGTACGGTTAACGACACTGTCACCTAAGACTGTCACTTTGATCAGTTCAGGTGAGCAATAGTCACTAAGCGTTATTAAGGTGAAGATATAGGCAAATGGCCTTAAAGTGGCGCCCTCATTTGAAATAAATTGTTAACTCGTAAATATGGAGATAATTTCCATATTGCTCTTCGTCATGCACTAGATAGCCCTTTAAATTATTTTATGAACCACCGTTGAAAGTGTTTACATTATTCCGTCTAGCTTTAAAACTTGCCTCCGCCAAAAGTGGCCACGGCAAGTTTTAAAGCTAGACGGATCACCAATAATAGTTTCAACGGCAGTTCATAAAATAATTTAAAGGGCTATCTAGTGCATGACGAAGAGCAATATGGAAATTATTACCATATTTACGAGTTAACAATTTATTTCACACTTCAAGGCCATTTGCCTATATCTTCACCTTAATTACCATTGATTAATAAGTTGTACACAAAGAGAAAATAAACGGGCAAGTGCGAGTCAGACTCGTACATGAAGGGTTCCGTACCTCCGTACAATGTTTTAAAACGCTGAAGAAACACGTTTCTTGTATGACGTTAACTTTATCTTATTTTTAGCAGGTATTCGTCGTTATAGCGGCTATAGTAATACACAATCTGTGAAAATTTCAAGTGTCTAGTGAATGCCATTGTTAAAAACGCTGATAACACGTTTTTTGTATGACGACAGTATATTCGACAGTTTATAAGCGAAAACCATACGAAAACATGGTAAACACAATTATAAATGCCTAGGTAGGTATGTGTTACAATACAGTATGAATAATTCAAGGAACACGGCAAAGTGTAAAGATGATAGAAATCACGTCGCCATATATATATCAAAAAGAGTACAGGCAGGGGCCAATGTTTGACATAGCTGGTCTATGATACAGGGTGACCTTTAAACACCAGCCAAAGCAAGTTCAATCCATGATACTGAACTACTTTCTATAAAAAAAGTTATTAAAAATCGATAAAAATTTTTCGTCCTTCCATCCAAAATCCGTTTGGCTATAAGCGCTGATTTATATGGGAAGGCAAATTTTTATTTTTGACATAGCTGGTCTATTCTATGTCAATGCGTAAAATATACCTACTATTTTTCGGGATTCGGTTTCGTGAAAATTTTATTCGGTTCTTTCTCAGGTTTCTTAGCAGTCTTCAGCATAGCCTCTTGCGAAGACACCTGGTCCCTCTTTTCCCACACAGAAGAGGAAGAGCTGCTCTTGTTTGCTGTCACCGAGGTGGACTGTCCCCGGCTGCCTCTTCAGTCAGCCGTGATGGTCACGTCCACGGATGCGGGACAGGAGTTGCCGCAGATACTGCTGGATTTGAGAACTACGAGGGCTGTCAAGTGGAAATCTGCGGTTATTTTGCATGATGATACGCTTAGTAAGTCAACACATTACTTACTGTGAAGAGCTCCTCTTTTTTGCAGTCACCGAGATAGACCCATCTGCCTCTTTAGTCAGCCTTGACGGTGACATACACGGGTGCGGGCAATTAAAATCTCTCGTAGTTCTCAAATCTTGCCGGGGTCTTTAAAGTGGAAGTCTATCGTCATATTGCATGACGTCAACGCATACTACTACTGTGAAAGGCTGCTCTTGTTTGCTGTCACCGAGTTGGACTGTCCCCGGCTGCCTCTTCAATCAGCAGTAACGGTCATGTCCACGGATGCGGGGCAGGAGATGCCGCAGATACTGCTAGATTTGAGAACTACGAGGGCTTTCAAGTAGAAATCTGCAGTTATTTTGCATGATGATACTCTTAGTAAGTCAACTCCTCCTGCCTCTTTAGTAAGCCATGGAAGGAATTGCCGCAGATACATTATGCCTCCATCACATTTTTCCTCTCTCACGATTGTCTATCTACGAGTATATTGTCGGTCTGTGTCAAGACAATTACTAGGATTTAAATATATTTAATAATACTTTTCTATTGTGAGCGATATCTTGCCAGCTGGCAGCTTCCATCTCCCGCAGATCAGCCTGCACCGTATCGATTCACCGATATCTGGATCGACCCACTGGTCCTGATACCTTTCCCATATAGGCTGCCTTGACGCCACGATCCTCCTTCATTCTTTCCAGATGCCCAAGCCATTACAAGCGGATTGCTTTAGTAACACCGATTATATTCGGCTCCTCTATCTCCTCATTTTTACGGACTCTCCAGCCTCCATCAGCATTTTAGCCGGTTCGAGGATTTATTTATTTATATAGGTAATATTCGCAGGTCGAGACATGATCTCCCGCGTGGTGCAGGCGTTGACTCTGCAGATTGAGGACGAGTCCGTGACCTCCATTTCCGTCACCGTGTTCAAGATGAAGCATGAAGTCAACGAGTATCTGAGGAGGAAGGAGGTCCACAGAGTGCTGTCGAAGTTGCCCGTCAAGTATATAGGTTAGTATTGGAAAAGGGTGATTTTATATCAACATCAGGTCTTTTTTAGTCTCCACTGCAGGATCACGACCCTCTCTGTACTACCAGAGCCATGCTAAGCCTGAGTAGCCAGAGGATTTGTCCTACACTCTCCACGCTGGCCATACGGGTTGGAGAGGTCTTATTGATGTTTATATGCTTTGTTTAGCCATTCAGGTCCCATAGTTGGGCAAAGGCTTCCGCTTGTTATTTTCAGTTCCTTCGATCTTTAGCTATTCCTTTCCAATCCTTGTCAAAAGCAAACATGTCATCCCGCAATCTCATCTTAGGCTTACCCCTCGATCGTTTTCCGTCTCCTGGAGTACATATGGTAGTAATAAGGTGGTCCATCTTTCTGGCAACATTCGGCAAACGTGACCCGCCCAGACCCATTTTAGTTTGGCATTCTTCCTCCCAACGTCTACCAAAAGGGTGATGGAGCGCACCGTAGTGTTCCTAACACGGTTTTTAAAGTAATTATTAAAAAAGTAAAAACCCAACTGCATATGCTTAGAAATTAGGATGAAAATGAATTAGGATGCAACTCAGGAACACGTTGGAATAAACAGGGTAACATGTTAAAGAAAGAAAGAAAGAAAGAAAGAAAAATAGTTTATTTGATATATCACATTGAAGGTAATAAACTGACACAGTTGTTACAATTACTCATACATTTTGTGGCTACATCAAAAAGGCCTCCTCTCAGCATGGTGCCGTGGCATTGCCCCAACGCTGGTCTTCCGAGGATACCGTACAAAACAACATAAAAATAAAAAATAATAAAACAAGCCTACTAGGTTGGCGCTTTATTTAAGACAATGCAAACACAGCTTTATGAAGTTATCCATTTAAAGTAATAATATGAAGTATATGTAATAATAGTTATATATGTAATAAGTTATTTATTTAAAGTAATAAAGCTAAAATGATTTACTTCGTCCAATGAATTATAATATATAAATATATATTCATAAATAATAAATAAAAGTGTTTTTATGCTGCAATTTTATGATTTTTGATTGCTTAAGGCGAAGATATAGGCAAATGGCCTTGAAGTGTGAAATAAATTGTTAACTCGTAAATATGGTAATAATTTCCATATTGCTCTTCGTCATGCACTAGATAGCCCTTTAAATTATTTTATGAACTGCCGTTGAAACTATTATTGGTGATCCGTCTAGCTTTAAAACTTGCCGTGGCCACTTTTGGCGGAAGCAAGTTTTAAAGCTAGACGGACTAATGTAAATACTTTCAATGGTGGTTCATAAAATAATTTAAAGGGCTATCTAGTGCATGACGAAGAGCAATATGGAAATTATCTCCATATTTACGAGTTAATAATTTATTTCAAATGAGGGCGCCACTTCAAGGTCATTTGCCTATACCTCCACCTTAATAAATGTTCCCTGAGTTTAATTTTAAAAGACTTGTTGTTTTTAGCATTTCCCATTCAAAATTACATTTAAACATTTAAATGACCGCTAGCAGCTAAAAAAGTCGTTTCATGTTAATCTGATTTATGGGACAGGCATACAAGTGTATGTAAATGGGATTCAGAAAAAGATAGATACGAGTATACTTAACCGGCTGAATGCAACAAAGTTGCATGGAATACCTAATGTGGACGGTTGGCCGTTTACACGTGATCATTAGTTTTTATTTTCCATAGTTTACACTGAGTTCTTTATTACGTAGGTACCTATTTATCCGTATTCGTGGACTAATAAATATTTTCTCATCAGGTAGATTATTAAAAAATATTGTATACTTACGTATCTTTTTCTTTTATCTGATTAGCAAATAATTACAAAGATACAGCTCATTTAAATTCCGTAAGACGTCACGATCAAGTACGATTTTCACTTGACGGTGACGCAAATTACCCCCACCCCGATAATTAAAATTTGACGCGCTGTATCTTAGTGAATTTTCACTATTTACTTTAAGGTGATGTGGGTTCACAATTTGCAATACCGTGCGTGTTTTTGAAAAATCACTGTTATTAAACTACTACAGTTTATTCCTCAAAAAAATTACATAAAAATTGTAAGGATTTTCTACAGACACTCACAATAGCCAAAACACGATTGAGCATTTTTGGCTCGATAGAAAAAATCACAAACATACTTCTAAATTTGCCTAAATTTGCCTTTATTATACGTATTACTATTTTATACAATCACCTTTTTATATGAAAATTATACCAAAAAATGTATTATCTAAATATCTATACGTTCTGGCTACAGTAAAATTGTAAATTTAATTTTTTTTTTTTGAAAAAAGTGATTGTATAAAAAAGTAATATGTATTATAAAGGCAAATTTAGGCAAATTAGAGGTATGTTTGTGATTTTTTTCTATCGAGCCAAAAATGCTCAATCGTGTTTTGGCTATTGTGGGTGTCTGTAGAAAATCCTTAAGATTTTTATGTAAATTTTTTGTGGAATAAACTGTAGTAGTTTAATAACAGTGATTTTCCAAAAACACACACAGTATTGCACATTGTGAACCCACGTCGCCTTAATAAACCGAAAAATATAGTTCCATTATTTCTGGATGATCTAACTGACGGACTAAATAAAAAACAATTTTTCGGACCCAGTCCACATCCCTATTGGTAAAATGAGAAGAAAAATCCTTTATTATTAATTTGTAATTTTATCACTATTATCATTAACTTATAGATTACTAACCGCGCGAAGAAATGGCACCAACTCGTTGACCCAAAAAAGTCAGTTTTTGGACCAACGCGACTTAGTCGTCCTCGGTCCGCGGAAGAGTTCATTCGTTTTTGTTTCATACTTGTAAATGCCATAAAAATGCCTGTTTGCGCATTTAACTAAAAACTACAAAAACTACGATATAGTTTAAAAAAGTACATGTAATATCGTATAATCGGTAAGTAACATAACTGTTTGTTATAATTATAATACTAAGGAATTTTAACGCGATAATTTTACAACCGAATAGCGGCCATGTTCGCGGCGTCGCGACATTGAATTGTACCACAGAATAAATAATACTAAGAAATTCTATGCAAAATGTTCCGATGGGCTTATCCTTAGTTGAAATCATTGACTATTATACTCGTACATAGGTGTTGGCTCACAAGCACTCCCAACCAAAGAATCCAACATATTTGAAAGAAAGACGGAAAAATGTTACACACTCTTGATCAGTCTGTGAGTGTAACGATAATATCCGCAATACATTCTTAAGGATAACTTCGACTCAATGTTGAAGTTTATGTGATGTACCTACAGGATTCTGCTAATGGAATCCACAGAAAACCTTTACTTGAGTTATCGTGTGTGGAAAATGTTCGTCACGTACAGGCCGGTAGTACTGAGTTACGCCAACTTACGTCCTACCTACCCTAGAGTTGAATGAAAATGAGTTGTCATACAATTGGATACCTAAATCGTGGCCGGAATATGTTTATCTTTTCCGATAATTCGGAGGAACAACTTGACGTTTTTCGGAAACTTGTCCTTTGTCATGTAAAAAAGATTTTCTTATAGGTTGTCTTGAAATAATATTTTTATTTTTGACTATAGCGGCCCTCAAAAGTTATATTTGTACTTTACTTACTTTGGAAAATGCTCTATACGTTAGTGGTTCTTAACCGGCGGCGGTCCGTGACGCCATTGGAAATTATTATTTATTTTTCTAAAGATTCGAGAAATTGCCATACTGCGCGGCGTACCTACCTAATGTGGTCTATTCTACTAGGTAAGTATATTTTTCTACTATGGTTTCCAGGAAGTTGAAAAAATTAAAGATGCTGGAATAATTTGTATTGATTCATATAAGTACAATATCTCTGTACTTAGGTAGTAGAAATTTCAGTTATAATAATTTAGTTCTTATACCTACCTACCCCACAATTTAGAAAAGAATTGTATTGTGTATTACAATTCCTTTTTTTTAAATACATTGTATTTGATGAAAAGGCAATAAACCTACTGTTAAAAAAACAAATACCTAGCATGTTTTTACGAAATCACAGAAGATAGTAAGAGTATACAGACGGAATCTCCTAACGCATATGCGCGCGCGCGGGATATGCGTCCCCATTCCCCGTCCCCGCACCTCTCCCCCGTTCTCGCCTTGTCGAGGGGCGAGAGCAGGCGAATACACACTGCACGGCGGCACACGCAGCCTCACAAGAACGGGGACGGGGAACGGGGACGCATATTGCGCATACCTTAGGAGATTCCGTTCTCTATACTCTTACTGTCTTCTGTACCGAAATGTAGAACGGGTACAAGACTACAAAATCTTCCGTAACTATCTTTCCAGGGGAGAATTTCGTGGCAATAGTAACAACGGAGGTGATGACCACCATGACGGAGGTGGCCCGAGAGTTGGGCATGACGCACACGTCTGCGCAGTGGCTGTACGTGATCTCTGACACTAACATCCATAACGGGAACCTATCGAATCTCATCAACGCGCTGTACGAGGGGGAAAACCTCTCTTTTCTGTATAATCTTACTGATGATAACCCTGACTGTCAGGTAGGTAAACAGTTTTAAGGCCTTCGTATATTATATCAACTTGACGCCCATATCCCAGCGGCCTTAGCACGTGAATTTAAACCAAAGATCTATACATATCTTTCCTCTGTAAAAATGTACAAGACAAGATAAATTAATGAATGGAAATGTAGTACAATGAGTTGTGTCTGTTTGTAGTACAATCTGACTTTTTTCGGTCATTTATCTTCGACCACTACTTATTTTCTTCCGTTGAAGGAAAACTGAGGAAACTTGCAAGTTCATAGTGAGTGTGTATACTTAATGACTGTTGTCACTAGAGGTACGTTAGATGCCTTTAGAAAGCTCGAAAAATCTTAAAGCAGTGTTAGTTTTTAACTTTTCGAAGAAAAAGAATGGACGAAGGACTTTGTTTCTCATTTATGAACAGCGTGTATATGTACGTATGCACCACGACAACGCGTCTTCACATTCTTCTCTCAGAACAAAGGCGTTTATTCAAGAATCGGGTATTGAAACCCTACCTCACCCACCTTACAGCCCCGACTTAGGTAGCTCCTCGTGACTTCTTTTTATTCCCCACCATAAAAGATAAGATAAAAGGCAAGTTTTTTTCAAGTGCCGAAGAAGCTGTGGCTGGTGGGTGGCAGCCTAAAAATCAGCAATTTTTGACCTGTCGGAGGAAGACTGGAATAAGTGTTTCCAAGACTGGTTTAGGCGGATGGAAATCTGTATAGAGAATAATGGAGAGTATTTTGAAAAAATATAATATAAATTGTAAATATACTCGTGTATTGTTTATTTTTTGCGTGTCTCAAAATTAGTGATCTACGTAATTTACAATCGAGGTATTTGTGTAAGTGCAGTGCTAAAATGTCTTCTGTGTAAAACACTATTGAGATTCGTACTGCATTGCATACTACAGTACCTCGTGTTCTAACTCTAATCAGGGAACCATTTTTGAAACTCTGAGTCAATAAACGAACGGTTTTTTGTATGGAAAAACGCTTGTTTAGTGACTAAGCGTTTCAAAAATGTCACCACAGACGTCGATTTTCAGAACGGCCTGCTATGCTACGGCCAAGAGATGCTGGGTGCGTTCATATCAGCTCTAGACTCAGCTGTACAGGACGAGTTTGACGTAGCAGCCCAGGTGTCTGACGAGGAGTGGGAAGCCATTCGCCCTTCCAAGCTGCAGAGAAGGAACATGCTTTTGAAGCATATGCAGGTGATAATAAGCAGGCGCGGATCTAGCCTTCAAAAAAGGTTGTGGGCAGGACCTCCTATTTGGCCTCATGCAAGAAATCATGCGTGCCTATCGTGCCCACTATAGTAGATCCACCTCTGATAATACTTACACATCATTGATAAATAAAATAAATAGATAGGTAAATACTTTAACACAAATCATGATTGAGCTATGTAGTCCCAAATTAAGAATAGTATGGTGACAAAACAACTGATACGTACTCGTTCCTAAGATTTTGTCATCCAAAACCATACACAAGGATCCATTAAGGGCCGGAAAAAAAATACCAAATTATTTTAAAGCACGAGTAGTAGATATAAATTAACATGCTGCCTCGATAGCGGGTTCCGAAACAAGACAGCTCAGAATGCATTCCGTGTGGATCCGTGTTAGAATAAGACCACTGCACCTCTTCTTATGAACGGCGTTACAACTAACAGGTGACTAAAGAACTAAGCACAAACATCTCGTACTAAAATTGCATTCCCAAGGAATTAACGTCGGGCTGCAGCCAGTTGTAAAACTTTTCGCACAAATACATTCCCAAAGAGGGTTGACGACAGGCAGGCGGCCGGTCGTAAAACTATAGACAAATCATTTAAATTGTTCTGGCTATTTCTTCTCCACTTCACAAGGTCTATGGCATCCTTAGGTGACCATTAACATATATGTTATATTTGAAGAAGAAAAAGCGGAAAAGGGCACCCCGGCCTCCGAAGCAGTACAGCTTAGGATACAACCTGGAACACGTTTGATGAGGAGGGGGTACACAAATCAAACGAATCTCTTTTTATTGTTATTAAATGAAATTGGTTTTCAAAAATGTTCTCAGGTGAAAATAAGCTTTCAATTCTTTCTGCTAAAATGCATGATAAAACGAAGAAACTATGGAGCTCATAGAAACACTGACACTCTTTAGCAATGTAAGCAACAATTTATAGTAAAACAATGTAAATTTCTGTTATAAAATGTTTGTAACATTAAATAAAATAAAACTGCACCATGAAACTAACTTGAGAACCTCGTAAATCATGAAAATTTTATCATGAACAACAAAGTCGCGAAAATGGGTAATACGAGTAAACCTACAAACATTCTAGAAGTTGGTAAAAGTAAATATAATAATTAAGTACTAAATTCACGTGTCTTTGTTATCGTATTTAGTAGATGCAGTTACGAGTAACATATCTATTATTTATAGGTATTTAGATATAGTTTATAAACCCTAACATAAGTATAAATTCAACGTTTCAGTAACTATTTCTTCCCTTACATCTACCAAAAGGTCCTCAACAATTGCGAAATTCGCGACACAGGTCATATAAACAAACACACACACGCATACAACCTCACACACATTCACCATGCCTCCCCCCCTCCCTTCCTAACTTAACTAGTAGTTATGTTGTAGCTGATGTCTCCATGTTATATTAATTGGCTAAAAGAAGTATTTACTGTTTCATTACAGTTTTTAAACTTAAATTTTCCCCGCCGCTCGTCCTGAACTGTAAAATTCTGATTGCCCGCAATACAGGCTTTTGCCTAGTGCGGGAGTCTTTAAAAAGCTTATATCTTATAGACTTTTTGGTTAATAAATGATTTTATATTTTGTAAATTTCCACAATTTTTGAACTGTTCTGTTATATGTAAAGGATTTCTACCTTAATAAAGTGGAAGGGACATACCCGTAATAAATTGAACCACGGGCTATACTAGATGACTGAAGTATAATGAAATCAAATTAACAGTCAAAAAACCAAAAAAAAATCTAACATTCTTCAATTCGACATTCCCATACAAATCGCCGGGCGGCCGCGCACTTTTTTTTATAAGGACAAATCACACTGATCAAGCTAGCCCCAAAGTAAGTTTTAACTTGTGTTATGGGATACTAACTCAATGATACTATACTAGCTGTGCCCGCGACTTCGTTCGCGTGGTTGTCGAAACGTAATGTTATATAGCCTAAAGCCTTCCTCTATAAATGGACTATCCAATAAAAAAATAATTTTTCAAATCGGACCATTAGTTCCTGAGATTAGCGCGTTTAAACAAACAAACAAACAAACAGACAAACAAACTCTTCCGCTTTATAATATTAGTATAGATGAAGTACTCTTAACCAACAACATATTTATTTGAATAAAGATTAATATTATTATGTTGATACAACTTAAACAAATTATTTCGACCAAATTAGGTACCATAAAAACGGTTTTTGTGAGTTAATCTTAAAAGATAGACATATACTATCGCGGACTGTTTTTTAGATCATTAAAAGAGCTATTATTCTTTAATACATATTTTTTGTGTATCTTGAACCGTTTTCACGGCGCACGCAATGGAAGGCTTCAAAGATTAAATAATTTCTCCCGTTTTTTACACATTTACCACTATATCTTTGCTCCTATTGGTCGTAGCGTGATGTTATATAGCCTATAGCCTTCCTCGATAACTGGACTATCCAACACAAAAAGAATTATTCAATTCGAACCAGTAGTTTCGGAGATTAGCGCGTTCAAACAAACAAACAAACTCTTCAGCTTTATAATATTAGTATAGATTTTATGATAAATACATATATAGATAAACACCCAAGACCCAGGACAATTTGAAAAAGGCCATTTTCCAACTTGCCCTGGCTGGGAATCGAACCCAGATGTATGGAAATGCCGAATTTTATTTTTTGGTGTTATTTTAATTTTATTATACTATAATATAATGGTCTAGTATAGCCCGTGGTTTGATTTATTACGGGTATGTCCCTTCAATTGTATATTCCTGTCCGTTGTATATTCCTGTAGCGAAAGGGCATACAAACAAGCTTTTACCAGAAATTCTTGTTGGTATGTGACTTGTTGTAGATGAGGTTTCAAACGTACTAACATCTTTATCCCTAACAGGGAGACAGAGCAAAGGGTAGGAGGGTTAAGGCCTCGTTCAAGAGCGGGCAAACACGCACGCATTAACGTGTGCACGGATGTATAGTTTAGTTTATAGTAGTGTAGGCATAAATAATACTCCGCTTCTATGAAGTGCCATACCTGTGCATAAATATTCTTTCAGCAATACATCTCAACCAAAACCCGGTGCGGCAACTGCAGCACATGGCGCGCCCTGGCCGCAGACACCTGGGGCGCTACCTACCGGCAGTTCACGGAGGCAAATCAGGAAGGCAAGGAAAAAGATCACGAACCCAAGGAGAAAGACATCAACGTTAATATCACTACGCCTCTCATAGAGCAGATTGAGTTGTTGGAGGTTAGTATTTAAACCAACCAGTTGAGACAAGTTAGGTCGCACTTTGAAATTATCTTGTCTTTGAAATTGTCTACACATTACTAGCTCTTTGGCCCTTACAGTACAGATACGAGTAGATGCAGAAAGCAATAGGGAAACACTGCTGGTAAGCAAATCTAGAGGACCATTTTTGAAACACTGAGTTACTAAACGAATGGTTTTTTCCATACAAAAACTGTTCGTTTAGTGACTCAGCGTTTCACAAATAGCTACATAGGGCCAATTCAAATGTTGAGATTCTTATAAATAAATTTCAGGATTCTCTACAGAACTTCGCAGCCATTTAGAAATTTCCCATTTTCATTTATGTTTTTGGTGAGATATAATTACTACTTATTTGTATTTCAATTTATTCAAAAGTTATATCGTAAGTAACAGAAAGAATAAATGTTTGCTGTTATCATTTTGAAAAGCGCTATACTCGTATCTTTAAAATAATCTAATCTAAGAAATTCACTGTTTTCTGAATTTTTCCTTTATATGCGCCTAATACAAAACTAGTAGCTAATAGTTTATATAAGATCGAAATAGTTCGTGTAAATATACACACGGCTGTTTTGTCGCCAGTTCCTTTTTAAGGGTTCCGTACCCAAAGGGTGCAAACGGGACCCTATTACTGAGACTCCGCTGTCTGTCCGTCTTTCTGTCCGTCTGTCTGTCCATCTGTCTGTCTGTCCGTCTGTCACAAGGCTCTATCTCTTGAACCGTAATAGCTAGACACTTGAAATTTTCACCGATTATTATGTATTACTGTGGCCGCTATAACAACAAATACTAAAAATAAAAAATAAAAAAAATTTAAGGGGGTAGTCATACAAAAAACGTGTTTTTTCACCGTTTTTAACTAGATCTTTATAATGGCATTAACTAGATACTTAAAATTTTCCCCGAATATGTATTACTATAGCCGCTCTAATAACAAATACTAAAAATAAGAAAATGTTAAAAATTAAAGGGGGTCGTCATACAAGAAAAGTGTTTCTTCAGCGTTTTAAAACATTGTACGGAAGTACGGAACCCTTCATGTACAAGTCCCACTATTACAAGCCCGTTTATTATTTTTCTTTTCTAGGTTGGATTTTGGAGGCCAATTGATGCTATGAGGTACTCCGATATTTTGTTTCCGCACGTGGAGCAAGGATTTAGAGGGAAAGAGCTGCCAATCATTACATTTCATGTTAGTTATTTCATCAAATTCTTTCTATATCTAAGTACGTGTATTCTTAGTAGACCAAAAAACCTTCGTCAGGACGATCGAGAGAGCTTGTGTATAAAATCTATGTGAACTTATTTTCATGTCGGTGGCAAAATTCAAATACACCTTTCTTTATTTTCGTAGAATCTTAATAATAGTCACTTTGTTTTGTTTTCCACAAATGTTGACGTCAAATCGTTACTTACAAGTTACAGCTAGGGGCTAATGCAGAAGAAGCGGCAAAAATATATGTATATTAAAATAGGTACCTAGTAGACAAAGGAAAGTGATTTATATGTGTGTGGCTGCAAGACTGACCACCTGAATAGGTCAGTCAACTTGCTCAGAATTTTTTTTCATATCAAACGAGGAATTCTTGTATAATGTATAATTGGATCGCTGAAACGGCTCCAACGACTTCAATGAAAATTGGTACGTAGAGGTTTTAGGGGTGAAAATTTGATCTAGCTAGATAACATTTTTAAAGAACCTCTTTTTCTCCGTGTTCTTCATCGAGCCATAGAATAAATAATACTAACGTAATCGATCGAGCGAAGCTCAGTCCAGGGCTTGTTAACGATACCAAATTCACACTAAAAGTTACGTTAAATAACGTTATTTTCGTGGTAACGTTATGAAGGGTATCGATAATACAGTTTATACCGTTATCAATTAACGATATAAGTAACGATACTTTTTTCAATACTTGTAAAATATTATATAAATAGCTCTAGTAGCCTACTACTCTCATCAATTTATTCTGTCAAATATCGAAAAGAAATACATTGTTAACAATACCTTTTACCGTTAATATCATTGGTAACGTTATCTGATTAACGGTAAATAGTGGGAAAAATACCGTTACCCAACATAACGTTATCTTTGCTGATAACGTTAACGCCGTTTGACAGAATTAACGTTATCAGATTTTTAACGGTATTCCAAGCCCTGGCTCAGTCGCCCAGGTATTTTTCTGAATTCTGAATTAACAGTAAAGTTTAAATTTCAGAATCCACCCTGGTCTATCCTGCAAGTCAATGAATCTGGGATAGTTTCAAGCTACACGGGTCTCATGTTTGATATCTTGGAGCAACTAGCTAAAAATAAGAACTTCACGTAAGTTTCGAGTCATAAATTGAAATCTTTTGCAGAGGGTATCTTTGTTTCAAATGGTTTGATTGAACACGAGGTTTGTGTTTCAGAATCAAAATTTTGCTTCCTGGTAATGTAAAGCATAATGTCTCCAACGACTCTTCTTCTGATGTAAGTATATGGTAGGGAAATAATGATTTTTGACGTGACAACGTCTATTAACTCGATAGTACGCTCTGATACTACGGTCTACGCTCTGTCACGTCAAACTAACGTCCGTAAACCAACTTTACAGACAACCAAATTTTTTTATTTAGAAATAATCGCGCCCGACCAGCGTTTACTTGACAATGGACGCCGACGTTATGGTTCGATAGGCGCCAGACCTTATTTATTTTAGGGTTACGTACAAAAAATAAAAAAACGGAACCCTTCTAGGATCACTCGTGCGTCTGTCTGCCTGTCCGTCCGTCTGTCACAGCCAATTTGCTCCGAATCGGCTGGACCAAATCAGGTGAAATGTGGTAGGATGGTGTAATCCTGTGACCCAAACACAGATGTGCAAAGTATATCAATATTTTTTTAGATATGGGTCATTTTCGGGTAAAAATTAGGAAATTAAAAAGAAAAAGTTTTGCAAACATACTGAGTCATATATCAAATAAAAGGGCTCGTTATAAGGATTTCAAATATTTATTTGTTTTTATTGTTAAATGAATGGTTTTCATTTTATTCATGAAAGAAGACGAAAATTTACCATTTCTCTGATCTCCGAAACTACTGAGCCTAAAATTTTGAAAAAAATACAAGTAGTTTCGAAGATCAGGGCAATGGTCAACTTTCGTCTTCTTTCATGAATAAAATCAAAACCATTCATTTTACAATAAAAAGGAAAACCTATGAGAAGTACGGAACCCTCTTCACGCGAGTTTATTTCACTAATCATTTGTGTGGGATAAATTAGTGTTAGTATGAACTTTTACGCATTCTCGCTAGTTTAAAAACAAGAGGTTACAAGAGGTCAAAGGCAGGTTCAAACAGTACTAAATTTTTGAATATTCTACGCTAAACACACTGCCATACGCAGATTCCGCAAAACACGTGTATCTACACGATTCTGGCGGGATGTTTGGCCCGTCTGAGGTGCCACAGCACCTTTGAGCTCTCGGTCTACTATACCAGGGCCTTTTTATTACATATACTTCATAAAACAATTTATTTTCCAGTCGATACACAGTCGCAGCGCAATGATGGCTCTCTCTGCTATCGCCAAAGGGCAAGCAGCGTTGGCTGCCTCGTCGTTCACCGTCTTTCCTGATCTTACTCCTGGTAATACCTACCTATAAATAGAGTCTGTGGACTCAGTCCAATCTCAAGAAAGCCTCTGCAGAGCAAGCAAAAGAAAGGGTTTTCAAAAATATAACAAGTACACCAAAGTGCAGCGATATACGACGAGTCACCCACTGTGGCCACTTGTGACGTAGAAGTTACAACAACAGTTTGTATTTATTAAAAGCAAAACATGTTTTTTTTTCTCTTTTCAAGGTATAAACTACACGATGGCAGTGAGCACACTGCCGTATGCCTTCATTATCGCGAGACCACGAGAGCTGAGTAGGGCCATGTTGTTTCTCCTTCCATTTACTACCGACGTGAGTATCTACATAGGCAAAAAATAAAAAGATTTTTTTATCTTTATATAATTACCAACTTCAATCGTAATACTATAGGACGTTGAGGAGTTTCTACCATATCTCCAAAGTTCTTCATCATATCTTAGCAAATGTGGGACCAACTAAGTAAAGGCTTAAAAAAAAAGAATCATCAATAACAAACAAAGAAACAATAACCTCCTAATTTTTTTAAGTAGGTTAAAAGTTAAAAAGTAAAAATGCATACAATGAAAATTGATACTCCCGTATTTTATTTCAATTACTTTAACCAAGCGAGGTAGCACGAATCGTGGATCATTGTGGCACCTACCTTAAGAGATAGAAGTAGTCAAGAATAGCAATACTGGTATGGTCGTAAGTAGCTTAGCACCCATTCCTAGGCTTTGATCATTGCTAGCAAAAAAAGACTTGATGTATCATTTATATTTCAGACGTGGCTCTGCATAGGCCTCGCAGTGATCCTGATGGGCCCCACCCTGTACGCCGTGCACCGAATGAGCCCCTACTACGAAGCTATGGAGATCACGCGTCAGGGAGGGCTTTCTACCATACATAACTGCTTGTGGTATGTCTACGGAGCGTTACTGCAGCAAGGTAATTAGTAATTACTTAATCGTCGATTTGCAGTGTGGTTCCCGGCAAAATAGCCTTCACGTAGAAATTAATGAAGCCTCTACAACCCGTCTGGCCAGCGTGGAGTGTGTAGGCCAAATCCTCTGACTACTGGCTAAGTAGGTATGGCTCTGTAAGTACAGAGAGGGTCGTGCTCCTGCAGTGGAGACTAAAAAAGACCTGATGATGAATCGTCAATTAAATTTTAGATGTGCTACAATATAGTATAAAACAAAGTCACTCCCCGCCGCCGTCTGTCTCTCTGTACCTTTTTATGTACGCATAGATCTTTTAAACTACAATCTGTTAAGATTTTAATGAGGGTTTTATCAATACCTAGATAGAATTATCCAAGGGGAAGGTTTATATGTAAAATCTATACTGCCAATAGTCTAAAATAAATCAAATAAATTAGATTTAGGTTCATTGGTTTGAGAATATGAGATTAAGTACCAGTACTATCCAGGTAAGTCGTAAGTCTAAGCAGTGTGAATCCCTGCAGGGTAGAATAGGACCACTCCAAGTCTTCCAGTGGATGTCGTAGAAGGCGACTTAGGAAACACAAGCTAAACAAAGGTCGTCTGGTCAGCGTGGAAAGAGTAGGCCAAATCTTCTGACTACTCTGGCTAATATATGTCTCTGGTAGTACAGAGAGGGTCGTGCTCCTGCAGTGGAGACTAAAAAAGACCTGATGATGATGATTATGATGACAGGGGGAATGTACCTTCCAAGAGCCGACAGCGGTCGCCTGGTCGTCGGCACGTGGTGGCTCGTTGTGTTAGTGGTGGTGACCACCTACTCCGGAAACCTGGTCGCTTTCCTCACGTTCCCCAAGCAAGAGGCACCGGTCACAACAATAGCTGAGTTGTTAGAGAACAGCGCTACTTACACCTGGTCTATTCGGAAGGGATCCTATCTGGAAACTGAATTGAAGGTAGTAACACGTTTGCTTCAGTTTATTAAGGCTTTTGCTGAAACTATTTGGAAAGAATCTAATGATACGAGTTCCCTACAACGGTGCATGCAATTTATATTTAAACATCAGCACTGCTTTTTGAAAAGAGCTTTTTCATTTTAGGAGAATTTAAAACGGATTATTTTTTGTAAACGAAGATAAACTATATTTTCTTGTTATGAGTGTTTAGATTAACATTTATTTTTTTATGAACGACTGTCTTTAACACTTTTGGTGATAACAATTTTTGAAGTTGTTCGATCTTCAATGAATGGTACATAGATTTTGGTCTGGTAATTTGGTATAAGTACCAAATAAATTAAAATAGTCTAAATAAAATCTTCCTTGGCAAATAAAAAATAGATTTTCTAGGAATAAAACTTTAATTTCAGAACTCTGACGAACCGAAGTACACAGCTTTGTTGAAGGGAGCCGAGATGGTGACTGACCTCAAGGCTCTTGATAGCACTTCTGTTATGGGTAAATATGAAGTCTGATCATCATTTTAACCGCTTAACGTCTTCTGCTGGCTATCAATATAATAGCCTTATTAAAAACATATTAGTCTTTTGTCTATTATATGCAACATAGAAACAAATTAATTACCTATTATAGTTACTCAATTTAACACGATAAAGGCTCCGAGCTACTTATTATTTTCAAGCTGGTATACACTTACGAAATTTCAAGTATTTGCTTATAATCAAAGTATGAGCATTACATACAAACCTATAGACGCTTAAACATGATTAAAATAATAATGTATTCTTATTTCTGTCACAATTAACCTTCTTACGTCAAACGAATAGACAGGTTATAATCATAAACACAATTTGTATAAATAAGTATTTGAAGCCATTGAGATACTATGTTCTTAGTATATAAGTCAATTTTTGAAGCATATTCATTTTGACGGAATTATTGGGAAGCCATAGCCATTTTATAAGCTTTTACTATGGATAAGTAATTAATATTAAATACGACAAAGTTAACCTGTAGTATTTTAAAAAACTTCACTGTTTCATTAGATGTTTGTCTATGGACAGTGGTGATACCTTACCATCAGGCAAAGATAATATAACCATCAGGTGACCCGCTTGTTCGTTGTCTAAATCTTGTAAGCTGAATTTGACCCACTTTTCGGTATTCGATTGAGTTAAAACTTTGCAGTTATGAAAACACAGACAACAATGCCATGTAAGGAAAGTCATAGGAACTCAATACGTAAGCACTGATATATATTTTATGTTTTTTATTGTTTTATTGAGCAAGTATGTATATTGGTCGTAGCAATTATTCAAAGTTACAAAAATTTTACAAGAAATCTAAAAATACTAAAAAAGATTGCTTACGTAATAGACATCCAGGCCCCATATGTTATCAAACATAAGGAAATCAAATACCACCCCTCTTTGTACTTACGTAATACTTGAACGGCCCTTTTGGAGATATTCTTTTGGTAATGGTTCAAATAGAAGCAGTTGAAATGTGGTGCTGGCGTAGGATGGAACTTATATACGGATAGCTGGGTTGAAAAAATTACAAATGAGGAGGTCAGAGGAGGAAAAGGTGCATTCTAGATATAATAGAGAATAGACGAGGTCATCTGCTACAATATGTCGACTTCATAAATACCATAATGCAAGGAAAGATAGAAGGAAAAAGAGGACCAGGAAGACCGAGGCATAGCTACATGAAACAGATAAAGGAAAAGGTGAATGTCGTATCGTACAGCGAAGTAAAACAACTGGCAGATGAGACAGACAAATGGAAGAGAATTCATACTCCACCGACAAGAGCATATAGCTCTTAAATATAGATAGATAGAATGATTGTGGCGGTTGTGTCGCTCAGCATATACAGTATGTTTTCGTGCGCAGGGTCACGTATGCTGAGCCGGGTCCGCGAGCAGCGGCACGTGATCATCGACTGGAAGCTGCGGCTCAGCTACCTCATGCGGGCAGAGTATCTCGCCAGCGATACCTGTGACTTCGCACTCAGTGAGGACCTACTTGTTACACAGCAATATTTTTTAATAATTTTTGCTTTTCCAATTTCATTTCGCCCGATTTTCCACATCCTTAAGAGACTTTGCCACGCATATCATCTTTATAGAAGACAAACCCGACGAGTGCTCCGGGCTCCGAAGAAGCACAGCTAAAGATGCGTCCAAAAACGCTCTAAGATGAGAAGGAAATATGCCGACTCCTACTTATTTACCAAAAGATTTTTATATTATAATGTATTTTTGTAACATTTCAATTTCAAGTAGACATCACTTAGAATGAAATAAAATTACATTAAATGATTTATTAGGTGCTGAGGAGTTTTTAGATGAGCAAGTAGCCATGATAGTGCCTGCCGCTAGCCCCTACCTGAAAGTCATCAATAAAGAGTGAGTACATTTTATTATTGTCGTGTGGTTCCCGGCCGAGTAGAATCGGACCACTCCAAGTCTTTCCGTGGACAAAGATAATATAATTACGCCGTGGATGTCGTAGAAGGTGACTAAGCAAACACAAGCTAAACAAAGCTTATAAACGTCAATGTGACCACTCCAACCCGTCTGGCCAGCGTGGAGAGTGTAGCCCAAATCCTTTAGCCGCTCTAGCCAATTATGGCTCTGGTGGTACACAGAGGGTCGTGCTCCTGTAGTGGAGTCTAAAAAGGACCCGTTGATGATGACATTTTATGGTAAGAAAATGTGAAACTTACTATAAGTATAAGTATATAACGTATAAGTTAGTAATTCATTCACAAACATAGTCTTATCAATATATAAGTACGTAAAAGCATAAGTTTTTAAAGATATCGACCTGACATGAAGAAAATAGATAAGTACAAAACTTTTGTGAACAAGAATGTTTTTGTCGTAAAAATAATATGAAATACTTACTGCCTTACTTGCCTTATTTATTCTCAATATAATTTTCATAAACAGTGAAAATTTCGGAAAAAGGCGACGCCGCAGGCCAAGCCACTCCCACCAAAAGCTGAGTTTTTTATTTTTCATTAATCCAAGATGGCCGCCGATTCTCATTTGCATGACTGAAATTCGGTATCTATGGTCGGTTTTTTTGGGTCGCGGAATCAGAATCTAAACTTTTTTTGGAATCCAAGATGGCGTCTAGAAATTATTTTGGCATACTTTTTTTTAAAAATTTTGGAACGCTATTTTTAATTCAGTCACAGTCACATTACGTAAATATCAGGACCCTAGGAGTGCTATTTTTCATTTAGGGACTCAGCGAAACACGAAACGTGTAGTTTTCCAACTCACCACTCGCGTTCCGACGCATTGCATCGTATTTTTGAAATCGTTGTGTGAGCGATAAGTTATATTCTGTTACGCAGAAAATATCATAAATTTGTCAATGGTTTTATAAACATTTCACCAAAAATAAAAAAAGCAGCGTGAATCGGAACTGATTCTCCATGGAACGTTTCTTTGACATTTGTACGCTACAAATGTCAAAATTACGAGTGGTTCAGACCACTCGTTGCAAATCCTTCGCATACTATCAATTCAAAAATGCGCCCGTTTGGAAACACTCGCGCTAATCATTCGTAATGTGAGCCCCTGAATGAAAAATAGCACTCCTGGACCAATAGCGATATTTGACGTTTGTACAATACCAAATTACACTGCCTTTACGCTACTATTTGATACCTAATTTCAAATTTTTGGTACTTCGACTAACTGCAAAAAAAAAATAATTAAGAAAATGGCCAGAGATTCTGACGTCAGGATGTCTGGACTTACTTATTTTTTCTTTATAAATATTTACTACCTTTTTAGTACCTTGCTATTCATATATAACTAGCTTTATTTTATTTACATACAGGAAAAATATTACGCATTAAAGAACTTTTTTAATGCCAATTAATTTTCTCCACAAAACATTTGTTTTTAGGATACCTATATAATTGAATTTATTAGAAATCATACACTGAAATATAAATAATAAATTTTAATATTAAAAAAATTAGGTACTTGATCAATTATCAATAATTATTATAATTTACTTCTTGGCGTATATTAAACAATGAGCAGTTATATTCTTCTTACAACTAAGTTCTAAGTCTTACAGTAATTTTGGTGGACATATCGTCATAACATTGCCATTTCGACTTTCGTCGGCAATGCGATTTATAATGTCCTAAACCATCTGGAGTCGAAGATGGTAAATATTCAATAACAGACAATAAATTGTACTCCACGCCCTTTAAAGAATTTTTTTTAGGTAAATCATTTATGCTAATTTGTTTTTCGGGGTTGGGCTCAAAAGCAACAATATTCTTTAAACTATACTCTATGCTTCCTATACCACGGTCACAGCTAGAATGTCTACAATTTGACATATCACTAATAATCATTGAATTTGCAGACTCGCTTAATGTACTTTTGTTAAACTCAAGTGGCAAAAAAGAGCCTTATCAGAGTGAATTTCTCAAGCGAAAATTTTACGCGTCCTGGCTGAAAACGCGAAGATGCTTTGCAGATAATATCATGGTTTTTTTTCTCAAGACTAAAGAAACGTATATCTAAATGAAGTCATATTAATTACCTTTGTTAAAATAATTAGTCTTAAAGAAAAAAATCAGTAAATTATGAAATCTAATTTCTGTGCCTTGTCCACAATTACTTTAATGCAATATATTCACTTCTCAGCAAAATAATCTCCAATAAATATAAGAAAAGGTGTTTTCATTATGTTGAGTATTATATGTTGTACAAGAAAATAATAAAATTTAAATTTTGAGACCCATAGTTAATTAAAATTTATCAAAACTAGTTTTGTCCGAGCGAAACAATCAATTTCTGTGGTCATTTTGTCTCGCCAATCCTTACTTCCCCTGGTGAGTATACACGATTAGTAAATCCGTTGCCGTGCCCTTTCGTGCTGTGGGAATGGTGGTGCATTATCATGCTACGTCTTCCCGACAAAAATGTAAGTACCCGATTTTAGTTTACGCGGAACGAAATTTTGCAATCTCTGTGGCTAGGGTTTGAATGGTTACCTTAGGAATAAAAATTATGATTTTTATACATGTTAATAACCCTTAGATACACTATTAATTTATAAGTAGAAACCTGAAATAACCTTGATACTTTTTTGTAATTTTTAAATAAACCACATATTTCCAATTTCTGTGGGCTAATTTCTGTGGTTTCTGTGGCTGATTTTCGTCCACAGAAATTGTACGAATCAATTTAATATTACTTTTAAAAGGGTTCTTAAAAAAATAACATTTATTCATTATGTTTTTAACACAACTGCCATAAAATAGGCCTGTCAGCTGACATTGTGCGAAGATCCATGATAAGGAGAAGGTGTTGTGCAGTAAGGCTTTCACCTGGTATGACTTTGCAGTTGGTTACTTTGGTGAGGTGATTAGGTGTTTGGATTTCTTCTTAACGTGTTCACAACGGTAAGGTCGGCCGCCTCACACGTTGAGAGGATGTTTTCTTCCTCTGGGTTGCGGCCACAGTATCCGTACCCGCCATGAACAAATTCAGGCTTCTGACACGCCTTACCCATATAACGGTTCAAATCACCAACCATAACCATTGTAACAATGGGATGGCTTCCAACACTTTGTCTAGTTGGTTCCAGAACCTCATCTTATCGACTTCGCTGCAACCAGCCTGTGGCACCTAGGCACATATAAAAAGGGTTACATACAATTACAACCACCTCTCTATAGCATTTCCCCTCCAAACCTCTCGCAGCCCACCCTGTTCTCGCCACCAGGTACACCGTTATAGATTGCTTTATAACTGTTTCCTATAGCCCGAAATCTGCTGCCTTTTTTATCGATTCCCCTGCAGGATTGCCACAGCTAACTTCCGCCTGGAAAGTACATCGACTAGCTCCCTTGTGCATCCAGTCAGCGTGCCACTGTGATATGTTGGGTTACTAAGATAAAACTGTTGTTTCCAAACATAGTCTCATCTATTTTGTTAAATTTTTATGCATACTTTCATGTGAAGCATATTCTAATAAGACGTTATAAATGTTATCAAATTAAAATTATTTGTATTATGACCGTTTTTTCTAACACCTTGATATATAACTTTTTTTTTTATTTATTTACTAGCGATATTGACAATTTTAGTGGACAAACACAATTTCTGTGGCACCGTTACAATTTCTGTGGTACAGCAATTTCGATGGTCAAAATAACTCTTCAAATATTATAGTTATTTAATTCCCTTTTAGAAAATGTATATAAAATGTGGATCGTTTGCGCTCTCACATAAAAAAATGATGAAAAACCTAAAAATAAAAAATTCCACGGAAATTAGGAAAAAAATCCACTTGTTGAAATTGACTCATCAATAGGACAGTTTACATTTGTACAAGATTCTTTTATATCTGCACTATACAGGGACTAACAAAATATACTGAAACTATTTTAAGGGTGGATACAGTCCATGATACTGAACAACTTTCCCCAAGGAACATATACTGGGTGGCGCAAAAGTAAAGACCCTATTTGGTTCAGCTATAACATTTTTTCTAAATTAGAAAACTAGATTTAGGTTTTTTTAAATGTATATTTGTGCCATTAAATTTCGTACCATTAGGATTTAAAGATGATGTCTTTTAAATGGTGACCTCCAGAGTTGATACACATTTGAGCCCTATTTATGACATTTTGCATAACTTGCCGTAACACTTCCTGCGATATGTTCGTTATTTCTTGACGAATGTTTTCTTTTAGAGCTGCGAGAGTCTGTGGCTTGTTCACATACACCCGAGATTTCAAAAAACCCCAAAGAAAGAAGTCTGGACTGGTCAGATCGGGTGATCTTGCAGGCCAAGGCAAATCGCCAAAACGAGAGATAACTCGGCCTGGAAAAGCGTCCCTCACTAAGTCCATAGTGTCGCGCGCTGTGTGTGCCGTAGCGCCGTCTTGTTGAAACCAGATGTGCTCCAGCCCCAATTCGTCCAAACTGGGTATCAAAAACTCTCGTAACATGGTTCTGTAGCGTTCTCCAGTGACAGTTATCGCATTGCCTCCAGCGTCTTCGAAAAAATAGGGTCCGATCACTCTGTCAACACAGATGCCACACCATACAGTAACTTTTAGTGGGTGTAGAGGTGTTTCTTGAATAATGCGCGGATTATCAGTGCCCCAGAACCGAGTATTCTGCTTATTGACATGCCCTGAGAGATGGAAATGCGCTTCGTCACTCATAACCAATTTTGAAGGAAAATCATCCTCTTCAAGGTTGAGGTTTATGACGCGCTGGCAGTAATCTAGACGAGCTCGGTGGTCAGCAGGCAGCAGCTGATGAGTCATTTGAGTTTTATACGGGAACATCTTTAAGTCTTTCACCAAAATACGCTGCAGGGTCCGTCTGGAAATGCCCAATTGCGTGGCACGTCGCCTCGTTGATGTTTCTGGACACTCTTCCACATCTTCGCGCACAGCATCGATATTTTCAGCTGAACGGCCTGTTCTTGGTCTCCCAGACTTAGGTCTATCCAATGTTGAGCCAGTTGCTTCAAGGCGTGTGGCAAAGCGTCGAATTGTGCGACCAATCGGTGCCGGACGGTGGTGAAATCGTCGACGAAATTCACGTTGTGTTCTTATCACTGATGAATTATTCCGTAAGAACATTGACACAATTATTCCACGTTCTTGGGGAGTAAAACGGTCCATGTTTATTTTCAGTGTATTTTACATTTGTTCACTACACAATTTTCAACAACAGAATGACAGAAAATGTCATATAAAAAAAATAAAAGTATTTTCTTTAGTGCCAGTACTTTTGCGCCACCCAGTATATATCGAAATATGAAAAATAATTTTTTGCCTCCCATACAAGTTGACCGATCAGCTGATCCGAGTCTGTATGAAAACCCAAAAATTATTTTTCATATTTCGACATATGTTCCTTAGGGAAAGTTGTTCAATATCACAGACTGAATTCACCCTTAAAATAGTTTCAGTATATTTTGTTAGACGTTATATACAATATCTAAAAATATCTTCTCAAATATAAATGCAACATTGCATTCACAATCAATGTACATTTTGTCGCCAATTAAATTGTTTTCAAAATATTTCTTCATTATCTTGTACGAGTTTTGTAAACATGTTCTGTATCGTTGGCTATAATCATTTTAATTAATTGACAGTAGTCATTATCTTCATTGGCATGAATGAATCGAGCCAATGCATAGTCATCAGCAACTCCAATAGCAATCGCTTGTGTTACTGCGTTGAACGCGCAAGTATTCGAAATTATTGTATTTTTTTCATCAAAAGAAGTGCCATTTCTTAGTAAAATTATCATTTTTTCCAGGACTTTTTTTATGACTTTAAGTTTCCTTTCTTTTTTGGTAGCTAAGCCCCCCCAATTTTCTATCATCGAAGGTGTATCTGAAAAAACTGAATCATTGTTTATTCCTTTTGTAAAAATAGTTTTCGTATCCTTTTTATTTTTCAACTTTTTCTTTTCTTTTGCTATTTTTATCTTTTTATCGCCTTCACTTAATGCACTTTTAGCACTTTTCAGCTGTCCCGAAATTGACTCTGAGTGTTTAGCAATAAATTCGTCAATACGATATCTTTCCGATTTTGTGTTTATTTGGCATAAATATCTTTTCAACATCTTGAAATAAATTTCTACATTAGACTGATATTTCTGATTGAAAATTAGTTTTCATAACATTTGACCATAATGGCAGTTGTCCCATTAGTCGGGTAAGTGTTGCTAAAAATTGTGGAAAATAAAACAAGTTGTCGTGTTGCACAACAATCGCTATCAGTGAAAGTAAGCAATAAGTTTTCTGAATCAATACCATCATAAAACCATTGGGAATTTTTTCCAAGATGTTTATCATGAATATTTTCTGATTTAGAGTCTGGAAAAACACTCTTATCTGACAACTTCTGCGAAATTTGACTGGTTTCATCTATTATGATTTCAGAATCAGACGTCTTTTGAAAAGAATTAACTGTTTTAAACTGATTTTAGCCATTTCACATAGTGTTAAAACTCCTTGATTATCTTGTCCATCATATTTGTTGAGAGACACTGTGATTAAATTTGTTACAATCTCCTTTAATTTATTATAATCTTTACATTGCTTAATTTCTTAAAGACATTTAAAATAAAAAAAATTGAATCTTTGATCTACATGTTTAAAGCACGCTAAATTAAAAAGAATTTTAACAAAATGACTAGTGTCGATACGGATGAAACATTCATTTGGCGTTTGTTCTTTCAATTCTAATTTGTCGTTACAGGCATTATCATATTCTGTAGTTGTTTTAAAATTTGTAAAAGCTTTTACGACAGCGCCAATCAAAGCTACACAGTCATCTATGACTACTTCTCTTGAAATTGCATTAAATCTACACCAGGCGTCAAGCCACTTATAAATTGTTTCCAATGTGTGATTATCTGATAACATTTGTATTAATGGTACACTTTTACTATAATCTGATAATAGCACGCATGAATATAAAAATATCTGTTTACTTAGAACCAAATCTTTGTTCGGTCCACAAGACCTCAGATTTTTTTCTATAATCCATGTAAAATTGTTTCTGTGCCGTAGACCAATAATAAACACAAATAGGTAAAACTGAGATGTATCTTATTATTGTATCATAAAGTGATAGACGTGACATAATCCACAGCGCCATTATTGGATTTGTGTCGTAATATGTGCTTTTCCGCTATTCATATTTTATCTATCACACTTCCACTGCTGAAAACGCACCGTAGTACCTACTGTAGGCAAGTACGTGGGTTCAAAATCATCATTTGTGTTTATAAGAGTATCATTAAGTCTGTTTCGAACTGTCACAGCATGCTTAAACTTTAAATCACTACTAAGTTCACAGCGTTTTAAAGGGGAGAGTTTATTTTTTTTTGTGTGATCATGTTTGAATGATACATAAAATTCACTTATAATACAAACAAAACGCGCAATTTTATCTGTTGGCCAATGTATTACTACTTCTACCTTTGCCTTGCACTGCTTGCAAAAACCATAACATCTGATCATGACTTCATTTTTATATATTTATTTATACTTTATTCTACACACATATACATGTTTAAAGTACAACAGGCGGACTTAATGCTAAAACCATTCTCTAACAGTCAAACCTTTGTGTTGATAGGAGAGTTTTATGTGGGTGTAAATAAAACGTATAATGAATTTATATAAAGAAAACTTAAACTAAATTTAAAAGATAATAATCACAACACATACTATAAACATACTATTATTATTAATACATATACACAATTACTTACATACATATGTATATTACTTCATAAAATATATACCTTAATTAAAATATATAATTTTTTTTAAAATTTTTATTAATAAGTTTTGAAAAATCCAACTGCACGGCGAACGTACATTTTTCCATATCTCTTCTCTTAGAAGGGTAGCCCATTCGTGACTCGGTAATAAAGTTTTCCTTCGAATATCAGCTAGGGTTCTTGAACGTTTGATAAGTTTTGCTCTCGGATGTTGTGTTTGTTGCTATACTTTTTTCTGCAACTTCATCAGAACTGGTACTCGTATCAGACTCATCTTGGCCAAAAAAGAAATAGTAGTTATTTTTTAATGATAAATATACAGCTTTTGTGGACATTCTGTAGGATAATTTTTGAGTAATATCTTTAAATATTGGATCACAGGGTGAAGGTATTTCATTTTTACGTGTAAAGTACTTTCGGAACTCACCCAAAATAAGTTTTTGTTCTTGTAACGCGGAATTCTGACCTCTTTTTATAGTTCACTATAGGAAATAGATTAGCAATATGTATAATATGTCTGCATAATATAGGTATAACCACTACTAAAATAATATTAATCTAAATAATTATTCGTAAAACTGTGTGAATTGAATGACAGCCACGACGAATTTTGTTAACCAATAATGAATAGACAGTATGTAATAAAAATCTACGGTACCCGCAAATATTGCTGGAAATAATTTAGTAGTCAAAACATTAAGATAATGTTAAAAACTATACTGCAATATGAGAGATGAACCAACTAGAATGATAATAAGTATTTGCGGAAGTCAAGTTCATTATTGATTAATTAATATATATATGATGCATATTTTTCTATGATTCAATTGACACTTTATAAATCAATATTCCTGGTATTTTAGTGTCGCTGTATTTATGAGATTAGTGCGATGGCATAGGATTAAGCACGTACTTTATAGTTTACAGAGGGCGTAATAAAACTTAAAAAGCCATACTAATATTATTAGTGTATGATTTATTATGCACAAGGCTTACAGAGGGCGTAATAAAACTTAAAAAGCCATACTAATATTATTAGTGTATGATTTCTTATGCACAAGGCTTACAGAGGGCGTAATAAAACTTAAAAAGCCATACTAATATTATTAGTGTATGATTTCTTATGCACAAGGCTTACAGAGGGCGTAATAAAACTTAAAGCCATACTAATATTATTAGTGTATGATTTATTATGCACAAGGCTTACAGAGGGCGTAATAAAACTTAAAAAGCCATACTAATGTTATTAGTGTATGATTTCTTATGCACAAGGCGATTATTTAGGTACCCTTGAAACAAATGCTTTATGAGGAAAATTAATTGGCATTAACAAAATTCTTTAATGCAATGACCTTCCATACACATTAATGCGTAATATTTTTCCTGCATGTAAAAAAAATAAAGCTATATATGAATAGTAAGGTACTAAAAAGGTAGTAAATATGTATAAAGAGAAAAATAAGTTATGTTGTCAAAAACTAGGAAACAAAAAAGGTGGTTCAGACATCCTGACGTCAGAATCTTTGGCCATTTTCTTAAGTATTTTTTTGCAGTTAGTCGAAGTACCAAAAATTTAAAATTAGGTATCAAATAGTAGCGTAAAGGTTGTGTAATTTGGTATTGTACAAACGTCAAATATCGCGATTGGTCCAGGGGTCCTGACGTTTAACAAACGTGTGCATTTTTAAATTGATGGTATGCGAAGAATTTGCAACGAGTGGTCAATACCACTCGTAATTTTGCCAGAGATTTTCAAAGAAACGTTCCATGGAGAATCAGTTCCGTTTCACGCTGCTTTTTTATTTTTGTTGAAATGTTTAGAAAAACATTGACAAATTTATGATATTTTCTGCGTAACAGAATATAACTTATCGCTCACACAACGATTTCAAAAATACGATGCAATGTGTCGGAACGCAAATGGTGAGTTGTAAAATTACACGTTTTGTGTTTCGCTGAGTCCCTAAATAAAAAATATCACTCCTGGAATTAAGTGCTCATAAAGCTTTTGATTTTGCAATAAGGAACTTCGTACTCACCGGGTGTATCAAGAAACCCATCCACTCTTTTCTTTTTTTACAGAATAAACCGCATGCAGAAAGCAGGTCTGATCACTAAGTGGCTTTCCGCATACCTACCCAAGCGAGACCGCTGTTGGAAAACCTCCTCTATCGCGCAGGAGGTCAACAACCACACTGTCAACCTTAGCGACATGCAGGGGTCTTTCTTCGTGCTTTTCCTTGGTAAAAAAAAAGTAATCTTATTTCACCTTTCCTAAGAACATCTGCAATTTGGTCGCAGGAGTACTCTAAACCGGAGAGCATGCATAAAAAGAATATTCAATAGTCTCTGCCTACCCCTGTGGGAAGCAGGCGTGATAATATGTATGTATGTATAACAATATTCCCGACTAGGCATAGAGCAAGTAAAGTTTCAACTTATAAATAGAGTTCCATCTATGTGTTCTTACATTTTAATTTATTGTATTTCTTGCAGTGCCGTATCCGGCAGAGTAGAATAGGATCACTCCAAGTCTTCCCGTGGATGCGTAGAAGGTGACTTAACATCAATGAGACCTCTCCAACCCGTCTGGCCAGCGTGGAGAGTGTAGGCCAAATCCTGTGACTGTTCTGGCCAAGTATGGCTCAGGTAGTGCAGAGAGGGTCGTACTCCTGCAGTGGATACTTTGAAAAACTTAAAAAAATTGTTTTCTTATTTACATATACGTCAGTGTTTTTTTAATAAGACAATGTTAATCTATAAGTTTCTCTAATTTTTACATTCCAGGATTCTTCT
The DNA here is from genome assembly GCA_963576875.1 of Acrobasis repandana. NCBI lineage: Eukaryota > Metazoa > Arthropoda > Insecta > Lepidoptera > Pyralidae > Acrobasis > Acrobasis repandana. The sequence goes on along the minus strand of OY756223.1, from coordinate 3,576,227 downwards.
CTGCCACAACTGTTCTCCTGATTGAATTCTTTTACAACCGACGCAAGAAGAGAAATGAAAATGTTATTATAAAGCCTTATGTTGAATAAATGGCTGAATATTTTTTAAAGTCTGTTTTTTTCGGTCTCATTTCAGATCAGTCAGTCTTTCCTAATAAAAGTTTATATTTCTGATTTTTTATGTGATTTAATATTTATTTGAAAAATGGCTAGCGTGTTTGCAGCCAAATCATAATGCCTAAAAAGTACCTATCCAATACCTAATTAGGTGTTTAAGTAAGTATATATATGTATGTAACAAATAATTATTAAAAAAACAAACCTGACTGCGTGGCTTGATACAAGTACGAGTACGTACAACAGCAAGATTGTTGTTTTTCTAGCACATTTAAACATATAAGTTGTACGTAGTATATTATTTCTCTGATTTTTGTAATCCTTTTAAAAAATCCTTTATTTTAATAGCCCATATAACAGTTACCACATATTTTTTATAAAAAAATTAAAGACATCCAATTTGGCGCCAAAAATCCGCCGTTTTGTTTTAACCGAGCAGATGCAGAGCGTGCTGGAGAAATATACAATATACATACAATACACTCAATAAATATAACCCTCCTTCTAGCGCAGGTGGGTAAAAAGGGTTACGAGAGAGCAAAAGCGCTAAGTTTCAACTTTTATAATTGGCCATTCAAAAACTTTGTTCCAATTGGATCCGGGCGCATATGGTTTGCATTGCAATGTTTTTAAGGGGTTCCGTACCCAAAGGGTGCAAACATTAGTTCACAAGAAGACTACGAGATGACGCCAGCAGTATCCTACATCTCGATCTAGAAGTTCTGGTTGCAACTGACCATATATACAACCTCCGACAATACACCGTCGGAGCCGCGGTTCCCCAGGCGCAACACTATGCCTGGCGGGAAGATCTTCCCTTTGTGGTGGTCGAGCATATCACCTCGCTCCCGCTACAATGTATTACTGTAGCCGCCATAACAACAAATACTAAAAATAAAAAAAAATTGAAAATTAAAGGGGGTCGTCATACAAAAAAAAATGTTTTTTTAGCGTTTTTAACTAAATCTTTATAATGGCATTAACTAGATACTTGAAATTTTCACCAATTATGTATTACTTTGACCACTATAACAACAAATACTAAAAATAAGATAAAGTTAATAATGAAAGGGGGTCGTCATACAAGAAACGTGTTTCTTCAGCGTTTTAAAACATTGTACGGTGGTACGGAACCCTTCATGTACGAGTCCGACTCGCACTTACCCGTTTATTTTAGGCGAATTCTTGCGTTTTGACAAACTGCATAGAAACAAATGGCCGGTTTCGAAACACGCTTGTACTGCGTGAACGATTCACTTCAGCCGTCTTAAAAAGAGGTATTACTGGTAGTTCCGTTTAGTTTTGTTGATAGGTACATGACACTTGTACAATCAATGTATCTAAGTAATATAAATAACAATATACTCAGATAGGTACTTAAACGATTAACTGAGTAAAATACAATTTTTCGGACTCGGTCCACATACATACTATAGTGATAATTGTTTTTAATTTGAGCGCTATCCAGTGCATGATTATAGCTGGTGATACTCGTAGATCAACCTACCATCAGATTGACAAAATCTTAGACACATAATCTATGATTAGATTTAAAAAAATATGTAACATGTATACGTACTTACAGTTCGATTTTGCCCCTTTGTTTAAATCTTGGACTCGGGAGTCATTAAAGAAACACAAAATCTTTAGAAACTGAATAGATTTTTGGCCAAATTTTTTTTAAAGAAATCTCCAAATTTTAATTAAATGGCTAAGAAATGACACGTCAGTTCCCTCCCCGCACGCTCGCGCCACCCACCAGTCACCAGGTAGCGGGCAGTGACATTGAAATGGAAGATTTTTGGTATATATTTGTTGGCCGATTACTTTGGTTTGTTATCGATTGGGGATCTTACCCAGAACCTCCGGAGTGCCGAACTAGCGTGTTAAGGCCGTACCTGAATTTTCTGGGGTCCAGTGCTGCCCCCATTTAAAATAAATAATTTTAAAGAATTCATTTCGAAAAACGGCCACTTTTGGCAAATGTGCGTAGTAAAGCTTAACGTTCTTACTTTAAACTGTAAACAGTAGTTCATAAAATACATTGAAGGGTTATCTAGGACTTGGTAGTAGCAAAATTTTAAATGATGTCTCCGTTTTCTTTGAAATTATTTATTTTAAATGGGGGCAGCACTGGACCCCGGAAAATGTAGGTACGGCCTTAACCGTTAGGCAACGGAGGTCGACAAAAACATTTAACACAAACACTTACAAAGTGTGACCCTTGTCTTACCAGATATTTAAAACAGAAACATCAATATAGTGAACAAATAAAAATATTAACTATATTTGTACTAATAAATAGATTTTTTGATGATCGATATGGATTTGCTTTAAAATATTGCACTAGTTATAAACGTTATTAAGTACATCTATTTTTTAATAAAATTATACTTAGTAATTTTATAAAAATGGTGACAAATAGATACAAATCCAACAGAAAGTGTTTTTCCGAGAGAACTAGTTTAGGAGTTCCAAAAATTTTATCGTTTTGAGACTACAGACTATAAGCATAGGTGATAGAACGGCACGTGTAAGCTTGGATTGCGCAATATTCACAATAAAAGAAAAAAATATATTGAGGAAACCAGTTTAGAGTAGACCCGCGGAATAATCCGCAGGAATTGCTATATCTAATAACGACGTCAATTAAATAAATAACTGAAATACTCGAACTAGATGCAAATTAAAACACGTCACTGGTCCATCCAGTATCTAACAGTACCATTACAGCATAGCCTTACTACAAACCAATAAGGTTCAAAATGGCTCCACCTTAGAATGCTAAGAGTTGTATACTTAAAGAACAGGTCACATAAACCGGCTACAGTTGGACTCGGATCTCTCAACGATCGGCCGCCAAATTCTACTTTTCGGAGTATCGTTTCTAATTTTCTACAAAAAATTGTGGGTGTCAATGACAAGATCGAGGAGAAAGTTCGCGATTACGGACAAATTTCTACCAAGGTTAGAGTTTTGTATTATCCTGAATGATTGATGAATGCTCTGGTTCCACGGAGGGACAAATTATAAGGCTTCCATGTCACGTAGGCCACCGACTCTTACATTATACCTACTCATATTTTGTTGATAGATAATATTTTCATGACTAACATGATAAATGAAGATAAAAATAGTGGTACCTGCTACCTAAAGTACGTTATCTGGCTTTGTAATGCGGATAATATAGAGGGTTTTTAGATTTTGGTGGCACTTTACATCGCTATTCGTGTTCGCGCATTCGTCTTATTTGCCCAAATACGACGATGTGATGTGGCTCTGTACGTCTGTATTCGCCTTTTTGCAGGAACAAGGAGAATACGCAAACACACAAATACCCGAATCCGTCTGCTTGTCGGTTTTTGGGAACAGATCAAAAGATTGCGAACATGCCGAATATGTTCGTTTAGCGTCCACACATCGCTCGCTGTAGTAGCAAAAATATTCGTGAATGTTTGGCATGTTCGCTATTCTAATGATGTGTGGGTGGTGCGTTAGTGTTATTCGGACTTAAACCCGAATATTAGCAAACAAAGCCGAATAAAAAAGCGAATGCCGAACAGCCAAGAATCTGAGACAAATGTTCTTAGTCACAAGTTTTAAAATAGGTTCGTACTCGTAGAGCTGTATGATAGTTGGATTGTTTTGGAAATTAGGTTAAATGCCAGGATTCCCTCTGATTTCTATTGTAAAATAATTTTGTAACTAAGAGTTGTATTCAATTTTTACTTTACTAGGTTCATTAGTAGAAAAATAACTTGCTAGTACTTATAATTTCGAATTGTCTTGCCTATATATGATTTTGGATATTATTAGTACAGTCATATGTACAGCCGTATATTTCTTGCAGGTTAAACGATACAATGGAAATTCTGCAAGAGTTTATTTTATCATCTTGAAAGTTAGTTTTAACGAAAAATTTATTTATTTACAATCTCAAAGAAAAAGACTTGTTTCTATCAAGTAAAAATAAACACTTATACGGGATGACTTTTTAACCTGCACCAGGAAAATTTTTGAAGCAAGTTCCGTGCTGAACTATTTTCTATAAAAAACAATTAACGAAATAAGAAAAAAAAATGCCTTTCTCATACAAACCAGCCAAACGGATTTTGTATGAGAGGATGACAAATTTTTTACGATTTTTAATAATTTTTTTATTGAAAGTGGTTCAGTATTATGGACTGAACTTACTTTAGCTGGTGGTAAAAAGTCGCCTTGTATTGGATGGTTACGAACATTTTCAAAGTTTTGGCATTTATTTAATGATTGGTATTGTGAATCTACCTAAGTACTCGTATATACTCAATAGCTATACTCAATTGACCTCTACATTTGTTAATTTCCTCGCAAATTTCCAACTTAGGTCAACTTAATCATAACAATTGGACTTAGGGGACATCACAAGGCCTCAATCTATAAAAATAAATTCTATAATATAACCAGCACGGGTTTATTATAATCAGTTGATAACTAATGCATCAAACCGGTCGCTGTTTACCCAGTATGCAAAGTAGGGGAGCACGCGGCCGGCGAATGATCGGCCCATGTTAAAGGAAGCCATCGTAACACAAAAAACATTTTCACATATATATCTCTCACGGGGCAGATAGAGTACTTCTTCTTTATCAAAGCGCGTTCCCGGTTGCATCCTCAGCTGTGCTGCTTCGGAGCCCGGGGTGCGCTTTCCCGCTTTTCCCTCCCCAAATATTACATGCATGTCAATGGTCACCCAAGGATGCCAAAGACCTTGCGAAGTGGAGAAGAAATAGGCGGAACATATTAAATGATTTGGCTATAGTTTTACGACCGGCCGCCTGACAGACGTCAACTTCTTTAGGAATGTATTTTTGCGAAAAGTTTTACAACCGGCCGCCGCCCGACGTTAACCCTCCTTGGGAATGCAATTGTAGCACGAGATGTTTGTCCTTAGTCCTTTATTCGCCTCTTACGACATCCATAGGAAGAGATAGAGTGGTCCTATGCTAACCCAGAAACACGAGTTCTCACTTCTCTTCCTGCTTAGGTGGTGGAATTTTTGTTTTCTAAATAGACGATGAGCTAGTTACATGCCTGTTTCTGAATATTCATCTTCCATAATAAATTTTATATTCCAATTGACTTCATTCAATCTTCCATGCTAATCTGATAGAAAAGAAGATCGTAGAATGTACCAGCTACCCGTCTCTTCTATCTTTTTCCTTACATATAGTTAAAGCTGTTCGAGGAAATGTACGAAAGTCTGAGGATTAGTATTTATAGGAGATGGGACTAGCAACCCGCCACTATTTGATTTTCTTTTCCACATACCTACACGCCCAACGTTACGATAAACGTGGCCTTAAGGGTTTGACCATAAGTTCTATCTACCATGCTGTTCTATCTACCATTACTTCTATGCTGGTCTGTTAGAAAAGAAAAACGTAGAATATACCAGCTGCTTCTCTTCCAGCGCAGGTCGTAAAAGCCGATCGAGGGAATGGGCAAAAATGCTAAAGATCACTATTTTGATGCCTTTTTAGGGTTCCGTACAAAAAATGAAAAAACGGAACCCTTATAGGATCACTCGTGCGTCTGTCTGTCCGTCACAGCCAATTTGCTCCGAATCTACTGCACCGAATCAGGTGAAATTTGGTAGAATGATGTAATCGTATGACCCAAACACATATAAACAAAGTAAATAAATATTTTTTTAAAATAAGGTCATCTTCAGAGGACAAATTAGGAAATTAAAAAAAAAAGTTTTGCAAACCTTACTGTGTCACATATGAAATGAAAGGGTTCGCGTAATGAAGATTTCAAATATATTTTTGTTATTATTGTAAAATGAATAGTTTTGATTTTATTCATGAAAGAAGACGAAAATCGACCATTCCCCCCCTGATCTCCGAAACTACTGAGCCTAAAATTTTGAAAAAAAAAACGAAATATATAGTTTTCATTGCTTGTAGATTACAGGAAAACCTATAAGAATTCAATCAGTTGTACGGAACCCTCTCCACGCGAGTTTAACTCGCACCTGGCCGGTTTATTCTACCTTAAATTGTCCCCCACCATTGCACTAAAAGTGGCCTTTGAAGCTTTGGCTCGACACTGGGTTCTATTTGCTTGGCTCTAAGCAGATAGAACCAGTCAAAGCAAGACTCAAAATGCTTTGACTGCCCCATTAGGGATAGATAGAGAAGAAAAAGCTGGAAAGCGCACCCTGGGCTCCGAAGCAGCACAGCTGAGGATGCAACCGGAAACGCGCTTAGACGAAGAAGAAGAAGTAGGAAGAGAAGCAGCTGGTACCCACATTATATGTCTTTTCGTTGGTCCAAAACTAGCATGGAAAACCGTGCACAAAGGTTATGTACGAGTACTCGTACCTAGCCTACTGCCGACACTTTTTATACATATTTTATTTTATTTAAACTTTATTTGACAAAACAAAATAGTACAAAAGGCGGACTTAATGCTAATAGCATTCTCTACCAGTCAACCTTCGGGATAAATATAAAAAAAATCTCTTGTGCAAATAAATACTCAATTATAGTTTAACATTTGATAAAAAAGAAACACATTCGTAGTTACAACACTTACGTCAGTAGTGAACCTACGATGTTGAAATTGTTTTAATCACATTTTACGGATCAAAAGTTATAATTTTTAGCTTTGATGATGAGCAAACTTGAAAATACTACATACCTACATATTATACGACGTAACGAAATCCAGGAAAGGTTAAGCTTGATTCAAACTACTAAAACAGTAGGTACATTTCTATTCCTTTGTAAGATAAAGCTTGTGATTTAGAGAGCAATAGTGTATTTTTATGTTCGGCAATGGGAATGAGATCGCAACGAACACGAAGCACACGTTCCCTTTGTTTAACTTCAAAGCTTCCACGTAGGAAGAAAGCTTATTTAACCTTCGACAACATCCATAAAACCAAGTATTACTTAAGGTTCGTTTGAGTTTCTACAAAGAAGTCCCATTATACGAAATCTGGATAGAGCTATCACGGACTGACTTTCATTTTAGAATAACAAAACAAAACTATCTTAGTACTAAATATAGTCACAATAAAAATTAATACAAACATTTAATACGTTTTAATATAATCGTTATTTTTGTAGAATCATGTAAATACTTTTTAAATAAAAGGTTTATTTAAATGAGGTGTATAAAAGAATTTAGTTACATGTTTAAAAATAAAAAACCTCAATACTACAATTATAATAAATAAATAACAAGTAGCTACTAAGCAAAATGAAAATATAATAAGTTAAATAAAAATAGTGAATACGGCGTCAAATGGACGTTAACCTTCATAGAAGAAGTTAGCGGACAAACGGACAGACACAAAACGCTAAGAGTAATGCAGATCTGCAAAAAGACTTAATTTATTCTAACGCAGGACAGGGAAATAACAATTTCAAAAAATACCAATAAGTTTGTTTCTTTATTGTAGTTTTTATGGTTTAAGATATTTTATTCTCATAAAGAAATTTACGTTTCACTTACATGAGAGCATACACACTATACTTAGGTATACAAAAAACAGTTACGCTTTTTTGCTTTCATCATCTGAATAACTCTATGACTCTATCATATACAAGCAAATAAAAAATGGTTTGCAAATTGTAAAATGGATGGTCCATTTATTAACATACAAAATACCTACCAACTAACGTTTGTGAAAACATAGAGGTCACTTCCATAAGATTTTATGGAAATTTTAAAATAAAAAGTTAATTGTAAACAGTATCACGAAATGATGGCTGCTGTTGCATCAGCCAACCCATCCAGTTTGGAGTCACCTTCTTATGGAAATTTATGCGTTATTGATATACCTTATCCAGGTTTATACATGCATTAATGTGGTTATTAATGGTATTAATAGAGTAGGTATTTGTTTAATTGTGTTAGGTATTACGTAAGTTAAGTATTTCACACAGCAAGAAACGAAATGGAGGTAAATGAGCGAAGGTAGACTGAATATGATTATGAACTAAGTACAAATTATAGAAGATGTAAATTCACTATTGTTAGACAAATGAGTGAATTTATATTCTAGAGTTCATATTTATATTTGCCTTTTATAAAACCGGCATCTTGATCTCTCAGTTGTTTTATAAAACTGCCTCTAGGTCTTCGTTTGCCTCTTCTTCCTTCTATTTTTTCTCCATTATTACTTTGAAAAACTCATCATGTCTATGAAGGTGCCCTAGTATCTTTCCTCAACTAGAATTTATAGTTTGCGTTTGTGTTTCTCACCAACAAGTGCCAACACATCCTCATTAGTTATCTTTTCTATCCAGCGTCTTCCATTTGCCGCCAGCACTACATCTCAAACGCTGTCTAGCTCTATCCTTCTTTCTCATTGTACATGATTCGTAACTGTATAGGGCCATGTTCTAAATATGTTTGTTTATATCCATGTTTCAACCAGTTGCTGTCGAACCCTGAAGGATCGTCTGACTGTTGTATTTTAAGGTGGATTTATATCGTCACTGTCTAAATGTATGTTTCTCAAATTACAGAAAAGGTAGTGACGCCAACACTCGTTTTGGCAATCGCCTAGAACACGCAGTACTTACGCACATCCAGCACGTGCCGTAGCTCCTTCCCCTTTTGAGCCGCCCCCCCATCGTCAATCATCTTCACCGGCATTCAACTACATGCTAGCAGTCATGGCCCGCGGAGACGAATGCAAGACCACCACTAAGGCTAATTACGCTTGCAAGAACCTGGACGTCACTGCTCCGATGAAGTGAGTACTAGATCCTCCCTCTCTGCACCATCACCCACATGGTCACTCATCTTTACCGGTATTAAACACATGCTAGCAGTTAAGGCCCACGGAGAAGAATGCAATACCACCACTAAGGCTTACTACGCTTAAAAGAACGTGGACGTCACTGCTCCGATGAAGTGAGTACTAGATCCTCCCCCTCTGCACCATCACCCACATGGTCACTCATCTTCACCGGCATTAAACTACATGCTAGCAGTCAAGGCCCACAGAGATGAATGCAAGACCACCACTAGGGCTTGCAAGAACCCGGACGTCACTGCTCCAATGAAGTGAGTATATCCTGTAGATAGACTGTTTATGCGTAGTTGCCTTTGAGTGGCCTATAAGCAAATGCCAATTATACGCATATCCAGTAAGTGCCGAACATCCTCCCCTTCAAGTCACCAATCTTCACTGATGGTAAATTGCTTCATACAAGAGATGCGCATGAGTTGGTGATGACGAGACAAACTCTACGTCAGACCTAAGTAGAAGCAAACCCAGGTTTACTCTTATTTTATCTTAGAAAAAATAGGTTTATAATCTACCATGTAATAGGCATGCAGACTGACAATCTGATAGATAATTAAATAAATAAACGGGCAAGTGCGAGTCGGACTCGTACATGAAGGGTTCCGTACCTCCATACAATGTTTTAAAACGCTAAAAAAAACACGTTTTGACGTGACAACGTCTTAAATTAGGTTGCGGCTGGGAGTCACTTATGAAAAAGTGTAACGCTCGGTAACGTTACGATGAGTCACCGAACGAGAGAAAGGCCCGCCGAATGCCTTGCGTCTCTCTCCCACTCAACTATGATCGGTCTGCCGCCGTTGTCACGTAAAATCTTCGCCCGTAAAACCGACTTTACAGGCAACCATTTTTTTTTGTATGAGGACCCCCTTTAATTTTAAACTTTATTTTATTTTTAGTATTTGTTATTATAGCGGTTATAGTAATATATAATCTGTGAAAATTTCAAGTATCTAGTTAATGCCATTATAAAGATCTAGTTAAAAACGCTGAAAAAACACGTTTTTTGTATGGCGACCCCTTTAATTTTTAACTTTATTTCATTTTTAATATTTGTTGTTATAGCGGCCATAGCAAATACATAATCGGTGAAAATTTCAAGCTAGACATAGCTATTACGGTTCAAGAGATAGAGCCCTGTGACAGACGGACAGACAGCGGAGTCTCAGTAATAGGGTCCCGTTTGCACCCTTTGGGTACGGAACCCTAAAAATAGTGTAAACGTAATTTTTCTTTTCACTTAGTAACAAAAAATGGCGTAGGTAGAAACAGCGCATTTTAAGTTTGCGCTACAATACAATAACACCTTGGTATAATTTCCACTGAGAGGTGATGCCAGCCAGGACGTCACAATCGCCACGTCACCCGCTAGAATTTTGACACTCTTTAATTGGATAAGTCATAAATTAGTGTCCAATATTTTTTGAAAATCTAACTGACGGACTTAATACGAGTAGAATAATATCTTTCTGACCCAGTGTCATCCGTATTGCAAGAGAGCAACAGTTTTCTGAAATTATTCTTGTCCGAATGCTTGCAAGGTAACTATAACCCCCATTTCAAGTGTAGGTATGCCATTAATTGATAATGTTTAGATAATTTTGACTAGATATTTTGCTATCTTTATAAAAACTGTTCTGTTTAAATGCTTACTCTTTATACAACTAAATCAAGTTCATGATCTGAGAGATCTAGTACTGAAATTTTGAAACGAACCGCACAGTGGTTAACTGAGATATTTTATTAATTCCAGAAAATTCATAGCCACGTCATCTTACGAGACCAAGAAGAAACAAGAGCCGAAGAAAGACTACGGCGCTTGGGGCCCCATGTACAAGGACAAAAAGACATTTACTGAGATGCATCTGTGCTGAACAGAGAAAAACCGAGCCGGTCCATCAACTCATCGCCGCTTTCATCATCATCTTCGAGTCGTCGCATACCATCATGTCTAGAGAGTAGTTTGTAAATTTTTAGTAATTTGACGATATTGTTCGTGTATAGCTGGTCACAATGCAAGCAAGGCAATGATAAATATAAAATGTAATAGCCATATTTTCCTGATACTTACCAAATAAGTACATAACTTACTCGTACATTCTTTTTTTAAACTGATATCTCAGAAAAATGTGAAAATTTTGTCTGGAAATTCGTTTGATTCCCTTATTTTTTGAAAGAATTTACTTTCAAAATAATGTTTTGGTTTCCTTTAACCTTCGTCATGACAATAGTAAGATATCAGAACTTAAAACCTTGAAAATTTAAAGGTTTTTTTAAACGTCAGCATCAAATTTCCATAGAACCATTGATGGTATAAACAAACTATTAGTATGTAATTACTAAGGTTAAATCATATTTTGTCTTGCAATTCATGCAAAAAACGTTGCCAGTAATTATATGTGACCAGCTTTTTAAAATTGTGTATTTGTTTTAATTGTATCATTTAATTATTAAATACCAAATAAATCAGTAAAGTTAATTTAGTCGACGAGTCATTCTTTCACATTATGTATCGCCACGGTGTAGGGATTCGCTTACTAACAGCTCTTGTATCATTTAACAGATTAAATAGCATCATTCATTCGCTACGGATTTTTTGTTCGAGTCCTAGTCATGAATCATTTGACCTAGTTTAGTAATGATTTAATATAAATACAGATTGATATACTTAGTTGTAATTTTCTTTGGGATATCTAATTTCTGTAGTATCCGAAGGAAATAGCATGTCATCCGCAGGATACTGCTGAACTTATTGAATTGCTACTGGATTTAGGCTTTCCCTTAAGAATTAAAGAATCGAATATTTTTCAGTATTTAGGTCTTTGCAGGCACTTTTACACGTCAATACTTTTAGTGTTCATTACGTGTAATGTTTATTTACTTTTAAATTATTATCTATATATGTAAAAACAAATTGCTGTTCATTAGTCTCACTAAAACGCGAGAACAGCTGGATTGATTTAGCTAATTTCAGTTTTAAAATATTTGTGGAAGTCCAGGGGAACGAAGTTCGTCAGGTCAGCTAGTTATTATTATTTTTTAATTAAAAAGCTACCGATGCAAGCATTTCGCAACGACCACTGCCGAGAAGAAACGTATTAGTCAAACAGTATTAGTCGCCTACGCGCCAGAAGGGCTTTGTCAGTTTACGAAGATAGTCTTAAAAACGGAGCCGAGTTGACCAGTCCCTCCTGGCGGCACCCGTTCACGGGTTGATGCTAGCGTTGAAAAACATGTCAAATACATGTATTGTACAGCATTTTACATGTATTTTACAAATATGACGAAGACAATACACGTTTCAACGCTAGTTGATGCGTGGATCAGCCATCGCCATCGCTGAACTCTACTAAGGATTACCCACCCACCTAGTATATAAATAGCTTTCGTGCCCTAGGCTTTCCGGGCATAGGTTATGCCTGCCGTCAAAACTATGCCCCAGCGGCCATAGGTTTGACGTTCGTATTGTTTTATCATATTTCTTGGGGAATATTATCACTTAATGGTCTTAAGATGTAGTAAAATTACTACAATGCCCTGAAAAATATGGGCTAGGTTGGCCCGCGGAGCCGCAAGGACTTTATGAAAGGAAGATTTGAGAGGAAAAGAAAGGCCAATGGTATTCAAAGACAAAATAACTGAATGAAAAGTAGACTTGTCTCATGATTTTTAAAAAAGTCACATATTTATGGCAACGTTAAATTAGTTAAAAATTGGCGCCTTCTTTTAAAACATATTTAAAAAAAAAGTATAAAACCGGTGTAATGACGGTGGGGCGAATATATTGCAAGTTTATGATAACAAGGGTTCAAAGGGATACTACTATAATCCATCGCGCTTGTAAACGGAATCTTCTCATCTAAGCGCGTGCCCGATGGCATCGTTAGCTATGCTGCTTCGGAGCCCGGGGTACGCGTTCCGACCTTTTCTTATACGTTAATAGTTACCCAAGGATTTTGAAGAACGTGCTAAGTAGAGAAGAATCAATCAGATCCATTTTAACGATTTGGCTATGATTTTACAGCCAGCAGCATGCCTGACGTCAACCCTCCTTAAGAATGCTAAGTCCTTAAGTCACCTTACGATATCCACAGGAAGCGATGGAGTGGTCCTATTTTAGCTAAGCTATAAAAGATATTTTATCGATTTAAATCAAATTAATGCGGAATCAGAAAGATGACATAACATACTCGTAATAGGGTCTTATTTCAAGTGAATAATAAATACATTTGGTCGGTCTATCTCAAATAAGTTCTACAAATGGCGATTCGAGTCTACATTAGATATGAATATGACCCGTTATGTATGCAGTGCACATTCAGCCAAAACTTTCCATCAAGCGCTCGAGTTTTATATAAGCCGATTAGGGATCGTTCAACAATTACGTGATAGGCCGTTTTTTAACCCCCCCCCCCCCTATGTGATCACAGCGTAATCTTTTGTTTTTAACCCCCTCCCCCCCTCGCCTTGATTACGTAATCTTCGTCCGTGCTTAAAATGTTTGCTGTTTATTGGCACTGACACGTATGTCATGTTTCTATGGGTCTTAAATGACCTAAATTTGGGAAGAGGGTGTGTCATTTGTCAAAATGCAAAAGGTAAAATCTAGTAAAGGCGGGCCGCGTAACATACGATACATATATATGAAATTACGCCTATATCCTTTGCAGGGTAGGCAGAGCATCAACGGCCTTAAAACAGTTGTTTTCGCCACTTCTGACAAATGTTGAGGGACAATTCAGAAATTGTGAATCACTGTAGTGGCAGGTTGTCAGCCTATCGTCCAAAATTGCAATCCACTGATATCCTTAAGTCCCTTAGTCGCCTCTTTACGAAATTTACGGAAAATAAATGAGTCGATGCTATTCTAATCCAGTATCACACGACAGCAAAAAGGCGGCGTCATAAAAAGTGTTAATACATTTTGTTTGTTTTATAAAAAAATGTGAAAGAATCACAGAAATAAAGCTAATCCAGTCATACAGATAGGAGCCATCTAAGGATGAAAAATTCAAATTTAAATTGGCTTTACAATAATGTTCTCAGGTTGACTAAAGTAATTTTATTACTTTTGTAATAAAAGTATTTCTAGTTTCTACAACACCTTTTTCCTTTTTTTAGAAAATTTCTTTAGCTAACAAGTTATAAAATGATGACGTAATCATGGATTCTCCCCCCAAATAATCCAGATGTATATACAAGCACCCGACCCCCCTCCCCCATTCCGGTGATCACGTAATTGTTGAATGATTCCTTATGGCAAATCGAAGCAAGTTTAGTACATGGTATAATAAAAAATGGTATTGTCTTCCCTTAACAGCTGGGTGATTGGCCCAAAAATACGTCATCAGTTGAGTGGAGCGTTGCCACAGTGTCTGATTTAATTATAAACATGATATATGAAATGGTTTTTCTTAGTATTTTATTTTGAGAAAGTCCTTAAGTTTACTGAAAAGAACAATCAGTTGTAACACTTATCGTGACATTCGTGACGTAGTCTTGGGCCATGTTTTAGTCCAAGATGTAGTTTAGTGTTAATCAAGCAAGATGCATCTGTGAGTAGGTAAGTTTCAATGTTAAAGGTAAAATAAAAATGAATTGCCCTTTCATGGAAATGAATGTCCCCTATAGTACGTATCGTATACTCTACAATGAAAACATAAAATTCGATCAACTGATGAGCATCATGGGTTGCTATCTACTAACCTTCTTGTTTTGAAATATAAAACGATCTTGCTCTAAATCTTCGAAAAAATTATTTTTTTACGAGTGACTCAAAGCTGTACGACCCGAATGTCATGTTTAGTTAGATAGTTGGCATATATGATTATGAAAAACTATTTAGAAGAATCCAGAAGTCGACACCCACATTTAAGATGTTATGCGAGAACGAAAAAGCAGCACTTATAGATTTTCTAGGTTTAGTTATGACTTCATCATCTCATCGTTTACAAATAAAAGGACAGTGGAATACAGAATCTCTCTTTAATTAGTACATAAAGTGCCCTGAATTTAAAGTAGGGGTTTCTAAGGCTTTATAAATTCGGCACGGATCGTTTCCGATTTGTTAATCTCGGAAACTTTGTTTGGATTGCTTTGTTTCCGTTACTTGTTGTTGTTGGACTGGCGGGAAAAGGCGGGAATTAGTAGAAGTAGATAAACTTTGAAAAAAAGAGATTTCAGTCCGTTTGCTTATAAAATTTCACGAGAATCAGTTGAGAAATGCGCCCTGTAAGCGAGAACAACCAGACAGACAGACGAACTGACGGAAAAAGCATTTTAGGCCAATCTAACTGAGACGCTTAGCTCGCTTCGCTCAGTCAATACAATATAGTTAGTTTACTTAGTATCCCATAACACAAGTTTCAACTTAGTTTGGGGCTAGCTCAGTGTGACTTGTCCTTATATACTTTTTATATGTATCTCCTTCGGATTCACGGGTCTTTTCACTCCGGTTCTTTGAGAGGCTTGCGTGGGGATACAGATCCAACACGTACAGGCCCTTTGGAGAAGTTGATGTACTTACATAATGTGGTGCTCCCGCCAACACCCATTGATGGATATACCAATAAAAGATATACTTACCCTTGAATAGGTTTTGGCAGGAGAAGGGTCTATCGTAACAAAATGAAAAAAAATATATTATTAGTTAGTATACTTATCATATTGTACCAAACCTGTAATAAAGCTTTAAGATTGATCAGTCATACAAAAAAAACTCAAACGGAGAGCAGAAGCACGTTAAGAAAGTATATAGATAGCAACATACCTACCTACTCAATATAAATAAATATGAATATCTATTTAACAACAACGGGCATACAGCTATCTAGTCTGAGCCATAGAACATTACGCTCAGTCTATTGTCTCTCAGCTTAATGTCAGCTTCCTACGGTGCGAGAATTAATATTCACGAGAACAGTAAGGCTACATGTATCATAGTTATCAAAAGCATATTTCATTTTCTTAATAAAATAAAACAATATTTATTTCCTGAGGATCCATTAGAATTTTAGAATAAGTTCGTACACATAATTACCAGTATGTGATCGCAGTAGCGGACTTAAGAGGGCGGGGGCGGGGGACGGGACTCTAAGCCCCCCGCTTAGTCTCAAGTCTTGAGTCCCTCCATGAAAACTAAAGATGTAGAACTTGACCGCAGAATGCCGCTGGCGATTTGACAACTATGAATGGTAAAACTTTATCATGATAAAATCTACCCTTCTTCTTTAGTTCTAGCCTCCTCCCAAACCAAAATCTTGGATACGCCACTGCTGGATAGCGTCGTTCCAGTCACAGGACAGGATGGCAATGAAAAATAACACGTAGGCAGAAGATTCTACACTATAAGTACCTACCTACGATAAAAACTGGCAAACGACTCGGAATAGACTTAATTTGAAGCCTTCGCACATCGAGATCACCATGGGGTATTAAAAAAACTTTTCCCCTTTTAATTAAACAGGTCAAACATTTCTGTATGGAAACCGCATCTTATGATTACATAACTTCAATATTTTATCGGAATTTAAGCAGCAGAATAACGCTGCTCAATGGCGACAATAGCCTTGAGAAAAACTTAACCAAAATAAATAAGTAAGACGGAAATAAAATACGTTGTTTATCTTTGGTGGAGATTTCCATTCAATATCCTTTATTCTCGATATGTACCTAAATCCTAACCATACATATATTTTTCCACGGGTTCAACGTAAAGTTTTTAATGTACAGTGGGCCACACAGAAAGCGTAGCCGTTCAATTTCCAGTTAATTCAACTAAAACAATTCCTTACCAGAAAAGTGGTACAGTGGAATACAGTTTGTCACCACCCCCTCTCCTACTATAAGTATATCTCCTCCGTACGTACGTAAGTATATATAACCTTACCACATATCACTAGGGGGAGGGAGGTGTTAAAAATTGTGATTGTGTAATGTGTTCACTCAACGACCCCTTGGGTTGTTGACTGCAGGGCCCTAGGGAATAACATGAGGCAATGAAATAAAGTTTCAGACTGGAATACTTACGAGCGTTGCAATAGCTCCACATGTTACTACGTTTTAGTTAAGTAAGTCGTAGCAGGTAACTTTATGTTCTTTGTGTTGGCGATGTTGAATTAAAGAAATAAACTTTATTCATTGAAAAATCTTTTGTGGAAAGCCGTGGAGGTTTACGTTTTATTACATACATCTTTTATTTTTATAAGAAGTTTATCAGTTTTCTTGCAGTTTCACGGAGCAGGCAGCGTGGGGTCTAAAAATCTGTACGTAATGTAAATTTGAGAACCCACAATATGAGATGGGCCCGGAACAGGTAGTGACCTTGTAGGTGCCAGAAGGACGCAGGAGTAGAGGGCGACCAAGAGGACTGTCCTACTGAACTTTGAAGTTCAAAATATCGATCGATGTACTGTATTCTTAAATTGTATGAAAACGATTTACGCGTACTAGAAAGTATGCTATAACGAATTACTCAATATCGTATGTGCGTGTTGTATGTTCCGACTAAGGGACTACAAACCTGAACTTCGGCAAACCGTACTAAGACGACATTTTATATCGACAATATGTAACTCTGATACGACTTAATTTCGACAATAGTTTAGTTCGAAATATCTCAAGTCCGGTATTAGGTACTGTAGAGCGACAAAGCGTTTCTTCGACATGATGATAGCGAGACGTCATCGACAGTTTCATGAGAGAATTGCAGTAGACTACAACGGACAGGGATCGGTGGAAAAAGAAAGGGGAGGCCTTTGCCCAGCAGTGGGACACAAACACAGGCTAATAATAAAAAAACCGGCCAAGTGCAAGTTAAAATCGTGTGGAGAGGATTCCGTACATTTGATTGAATTCTTATAGGTTTTCCTGTAATCTACAAGCAATGAAAACTATATATTTCGTTTTTTTTTTCAAAATTTTAGGCTCAGTTGTTTCGGATATCAGAGGGGAGGGGGGAATGGTCAATTTTCGTCTTCTTTCATGAATAAAATCAAAACTATTTATTTTATAATTATAACAAAAATATATTTGAGATCCTCATAACGAGCCCTTTCATTTGATATATGACACAGTAAGGTTCCGTTTTTTTCATTTTTTGTACGGAACCCTAAAAAAGATTACATTTAAGAATATCTAATCTCAGCAATATTCATTTAAGTACATAATCCGCAAGTCGCAACACGAAGACATAAGATTTTTTTCCCATTTTTTTTATTTATTATCGAATTCGTAATTAATTTTGCGCATAATTAGAATGAAATTTTACTCGAAACCCTTCCGCTACAATTGTATACAGTTTCATCATCATTACGCCGCATTCAGTAAGGTTTTATTCATGAAATAGCGACATAAAAAGACACTCTTTTGAAACTCTGATTACGTGCGTTGTTATTACATTTTCTTTTTGAAAATCAAGGGGTACACACACTATCACGTCTTAACCCGAATGGGGCAGACAGAGCATTTTGGGTTCTGCGGCTTTAAGCAGATACAGCCCAGGGCCCCAAGACTCAATTATGCCATTTTCAGCGTGGTGGTGGGTTTCAAGTGGAAAAAGGAATCAAAATAGTGATGGGTTGCTAGCCAGATCCGCCCATTCCCTCGATCGGCTCTTACGATCTACGTAGGGAGAGAAGCTATAGAATTAAAAGCTTTTTTATTCTATAAATAGTTCAGTATCATGGACTGAACTTGCTTCAAAAATTTCGCTGGTGATTAAAAAGCCACCCCTTATAAGGTCATACATTTCTATGGTATTTCTCATAAGGAATAATATTCTCTTAAAATTTTTACACGTCAAACGTGTCACTCATAATGTTATATTTATTTCACTCACACGGGCTTTATAAAGTTGGTGAAAAACTGATTTGGGAATAAATTAAATAAATTTAGCCACATGAGTAAGTAAATAAAAATTTTAAAGTCTCATTTAAAATGTCAAGGGCACTTTGAGTAAAGGACGCATAAAAAGCCCAATGTCTTTGCGGATGATAAAGAACAAAAATGTAAAATGTTCTAAATCCTCAAATCGTGCAATTAATCTTCATAAGTCCGTAAATATACCTTACTCGTAATCACAAAAAAAACCGACGACGTGAAAAAGAAATTCATTGTGCCTAGGTTAAACCTACTTTCAGGGGCTAACAAAATTTACGGGATTCAATCCATGATAAAAATATCTACTTTTCACCAATCAATGACACGTTTATTTTTTAATCCCAAACCCACAGCCCAAACCCTTACCCGTTGTTCACAACTAATTTTTAGGGGTACCGAAAGAGAAAATGGGACTCTATTACTGAGACTCCGCTGTCTGTCTGTCTGTATGTCCGTACGTAATAGCTAGCCACTTGAAAGTTTCATCGATTATTATGTATTACTTTGGCCGCTATATCAACAAATACTAAAAATAAGATAAAGTTGAAAATTAAAGGGTTCATCATACAAGAAACGTGATTTTTCAGCGTTTTAAAACATTTTACGGAGGTACGGAACCCTTCATGTACGAGTCCAAGTATTTAAAAGTACAAATTTGTAAATCAAAACCATCGTAATCAGAAAAATACTTTTCTATACAATCTTGACCGCAATTTAAGATAAGTGGTCTCAGAGTTGGTCTAATAAAGGTCCAAATTTATGAGTACCTCCGCTTCTTTTCACGATGATACTATTCTATAAATTTTGTTGCATTAGATTGAATTTTCTATGGGAAAGCTAGCATTATATTATTATATTAATTTTCTAAGAACTGCAGAGATAGAATAATTTGATGTTGTTTTAACTAGCATTATCAAAAAGCTTTTTGCACCACTCTTTGTTTTCTTTTAATTCAGTTTAGAACTTTAGGCGATTCATCCACTGGCAATGGCAACGCGCCGCGCCGCTGTGCGCGGAATCTGCCGCGTTTTTAGAGGGTGGGACTAGGCGTGTTTTCTATACAAACTGAGATACTTGCATACAATGTTAAAATCTGCCGCACCGCGCTCCTTTGAACCTTGATTTACAAAACAAAACACTTCACCTGCTCCGTAGCATGGCCCCGTAGATAAAGTTTGTATCGCGCGACGGACTAGTACCATCCCACTCGTTATTATTACGTTGAGCGAGATAGTGATAGATTAAAGCGCTAGATAAAGTGCTGGTATGGGGGCTGTTCTTTATGAGGTCATATCTGGTTCCGTTCGCTTTTTTCCGCGCCTAGGCTTTTCTTTTAAACGTGAAGGAGGCAGCGATTTTCTTCTGTGACTGTTTCGTGGACTGGAAAGTTGTTTTCATTCAAGTCAGCACAGCCTAGATCGTCGAGGCAGCGGAGTGAATGGTGTGCTGCAGGCCTCCAATAGTGAACTTGGAGATCTCAAGTACTCCTCTCTTGTTGATGCAACGGACGGACACTCCAATATCACGTGCTTTGCTGCCTTGCTGCTCTTTATGAGGTAATCTGTCTCAGTGGGCACTGCGCTCGTAATGTGCGTGTAGACAAACAAATGTGGCAGACATCACGTCGCTGAGGCACGTGGAATTCTGAGGTGGAATCTGACACGTTTAGTTTGCCGTTTGCTAAATTCACTTTGCTTTATCTTGTGCGGTGTGTTTTCTGGCGTAGAATAGGACCGCTCCACCGGCTCCGGCTCCGGCTTTGCTGTGGATGTCGTAACTGGCAAGGATGACAGAAATTGAAGTCGCTTTTTTTTGTTTAGTTATTTAACACAAGTTTATTTGCTAGACAAATTAAAAATACTCCCGACTTTTAAGCGTTCACTCCGTCTAAACCGTATTTCATCAAAACTAAGAACCATCTCGACAGAAAAGGCTTTCGATAAAAAAAACCGCATCGAAATTAGTCTATTTGTTTAGGTGCTACAAGTAGTTTAAGAAATTTAATTTATATGGGGGGGGGGGGATAGGGGGGGGATAGGGGGGGGGGGAATGACAGAAAATCATTAATTAATTTTTAAATTTATATTTATTTTGTTTTCGAGCAGCATCTAGCGACGAGCGAGCGACGGATGCTTTCAATTTTTAGAAAAACCGGAGTAATTATTGCTCTCCGGGAGGTCGGGAGGTTAACCATTACTACCGGAGTCTCCCAGGCAATCCGGAAGGGTTGGGAACCGTAGCTATAAGTACCTAGAACAGATGTCTAGTGTTTAATATCTACTACCTACAAAGAGCTCTAAGTTCCGCCAGCCTGCTGGGTATGAATAATTCAACATCCGCTGTGTTCTTACGTCCACGAGCCTATCTTGTATTAATATTGAAATTTATCGTTTTTGCTTATAAGTACCTACTTACATAATATGTTTTTTGCAGTGAAAACTTCTTTAGGCGCGTTGGGCATTTTTGAGATGGGAAAAAACCATTGAACTCGCGACCCTGTTACCGACACCACCTTGTTCAAGTTTTATTCTTCTGTCGGCACTCCAGGAGTGCCACTGTTTCTTTTTTACATATTATACTTGAACAAAGAACAGATCGCTAGCATTTAATACTATACCCAGAGTGAGTTCTGAATTCCGTCTGCCTAGGGGTATGAATAATTCAAGACCCGCTGTTTTCTTACGTCCGCGAGCCTACGTCTTGTTCTGATAAAAATATTGAAATCTAATGCTTTGGCTTACCCCCTTCAACGTTATTAGATATTTTGTTTTCGTAATCTAATAACTTCAATTGAAGTTCTAATCATATTCACTTTTTTCACACAGTTACCACTGGTATGACACTCCATTGATTCAGAGTAACATATATACGTACTACTACTACAAACGAAACAATTTATCTGTACACACGTCGATGTGTGAGTTTTATACTTAGGGTCGCACCGCAGAATTAATTTAATACTTACCTACTAACGAGTTCGACATATTTACGATTATATCTTTTCATACCGGAAGATTTGCGAACACTATGACGTAAAAAATATTGTGTTTTAATTAAATGTTACAGAAAAGTCGGAAACAGCTACATACTATCACTTCACAAATATTTTTCATTATGTCCATTGTCCATTTCACCATTAGTTCACTTTACTGATTATTATTGAATCATTTATAATGTACTCGTAACGCACTAAATTCACTATTGTAATATAGTAATTTGCATATTCGGCGCAAAACTATACGGTAATTATATGAATAAATTCAATAAAAATAAACAAAAGTTTATCACGCTTCCACGCACAGCATGTCAAGTTGTCATTGTCAACAATGGAATTTAGCACTATAACCCGCGGAAATCTAGTTGGCATCTGCGTGTATGTGATTACCTGTGAGCGAGGAGCCAATGTAACATTACCGGATTGATAATACCCCTCTCGCTCTTGTGTACCTCCCGCCAATGCGAGAGAGCGAGTAGGGTATATATATCAAGATGGTTGCTGGGTAATAACCTGAAATTATATTGTTGCTTTGCTTACCTGTTTTCATCATTTGGAAATGTATGAAAGATACGTTCTTTAGAATATTGGGTGGATAAACAATTATTATACGCGCACCTTCTCACCATGATGGTTACTATTGGTTGACAGTTCTCAAGACAACACACGTCGCGTATTGGTGCGGCTAGTAATTAAACCCTGGTTTGGAGCTGTCAAAGGCTCACAAAGTGCGGGGACGCAAATTTGCGGGAGACGCTGTGAGATTCCATTCTGTTTGACTCTTATGTATTCTGTGCAGTTACTAAAAGTCGATGTATTTTTTGTATGTTAGCGCGCCCGGTTACACCTTCAGCTGTGCAGTGTGCTTTTTTGCAACCAGGGTGCGATTTACCGCTTTGCTTCTCCAAATATAATATGCATGTCAATGGTCATCCAAGGATGCTGAAGATCATGCGAAATAAAAGATAAATAGCTTGATTGTCTTATTGCTATTACCGATCAATCACAATAACAGTAAATTATAATCAGGTGCATTTTTAACTTAAAGAATAGTGTCTCCAATCAAAGAATAGTATCTCCACTCAAAGAATAGTATCTCCACTCAAAGAATAGTATCTCCACACAAAGAATAGTATCTCCAGTCTAAGAATAGTATCTCCATTCTAAGAATAGTATCTCCACTCTAAGAATAGTATCTCCAGTCCTTCCATTATAGATTTCTATGGATTTACGTGAAGAAGGATTGGAATACGATTTACTAGGTAGACAAGTAGGGTTTCGAGATAGAAACTTTGTTAAACAAGCCAGCTGAGAGAACGGAATTCTCGTAGCCTACTTGGACAGTCTTGTGTTTGTATGTACTAATGTATCTACATAGAAAAAATTTAACTTCCCTATCTGCTAACTACTAGGTTAACTTTACTGGGAAGTAGGTAATTAAAATTGCTGTAGAACATAGGACTGATATACTTAAATAAAAGAACATCACAAAGTTGTATTACGTTAATGTGAACAAAGGAAGTACTAGTCAAGTAAGTGTCATCAGTTTAAATTCTTGAAGTTAGGTATTCCCCCGGTGTTGCCCGCGTAGGGGTTGCGTTTTGTTTTCTTTAGGTATTTCTGCGTTTTGTTGAAGTTATTTAACATTACGTTTTGTTTTCATTGTACGATTTAATGTTTGTACGAAGACAACTCGACCTTTGACTTCATAAATTTTTTAAGACAAAGAATTTTTTAAATGTAAGTTTAATGGGAAGACTTGGAGTAGTCCTATTCTACTCTGCCGGGAACCACACGGCAGTCGTAGAAGGCAACTTAGGAAACACAAGCTAAACAAAGCTTATAAACATCAATCCTCTGACCTCTCCAACGTGGAGAATGTAGGCCAAATCCTCTGACTACTCTAGCTAATATATGGCTCTGGTAGTACAGAAGGTCGTGCTCCTGCAGTGGAGACTAAAATGACCTGATGATGATGGTGATAAAGTTTAATGGGTGGGCGGAAGAAGGGCTGGGATGATGATGATGAACTTTAAAGGCCCATTAACACGGTGCAAGTTTCTTGCCTGTTGCATACAATTAAATTGAATCAATAGAAAACTTGCATGGTCTAAACAGAACGTCAGCCATACAAATAATTTATTGCTTTATTGAAGCAATAAATTGTATGCAACAGGCAAGAAACTTGCACTGTGTAAATGGGCCTTAATTGAGTGAAGGAGTTCCCGAAATATTGACGAGTTTACATTCGAAGCGAGCTATTGTTTGAGTTGCGGGTGGCTGATGATACTTCCGGGCCTTTGCAGCATCAGACTGCAGAGTCACGTGGTATCGACCACTGCGACACCACGTGGTGCGCGCGCACCGACCGCCGGGGAATGCCGCGGCTGCCTCTGCCGGCTCACAAAACAAAGATACAGATACACTATCACGTCTTTATCCCTAACGGGGCAGACAGAGCCTAGGGCGGCAAGGCCTAGGCCACTTTTAGCGTGATGGTGGGCATGAAGGTGGAAAATGGAAAATAAAATAATGCTGGGTTGCTAACCGCATCGCCTTTTGATATGATTCAGATTCGTGCCCATTCTGTGGACTGTATCGTTTGCGTAGCGGAGAGCGAAAAAATAGAGTGAGCCTTAGCGGAGTGGAGCGGGGCGGAGCGGATGCGTAAGGGGCGATTAGAAAAAGAAGATGTGAAGGATGAAATGAAAGGCCTGCTTACCTTTATTGTCCAAAGTCAGTCACAGGTCACAGCACAATCTTTATTGCAGCCGCACACACACTAGGCCTAAGAGTTGAGCGATGCGTAGCGTTGAGCGGAAAGTCAGACACACACTTTATTTTATTTACAGCAATATTATAATTTATTTGCGATGCGTAGTGTTGAGCGTTTTTTAGTAGAATGACATAGGTACACTGACTGATTTTCTTTTTCTTCATGTCAGCGAGCAGGCTTATAGATGAGATGATCATGAAAGAAGGATGTATTAAAAAGTAAGAAATTCACGATATGGCGCGAACAATCTGTGCGGGAAGAGAAGCAGCTGGTACATTCTAAGTTTTTTCTTTTCTCCCAGACCAGCATTGAAGGAATATAATAGTTCGATTCTCAGTAGACGCGACTTGTACCTTTGAGATTGTACTTTTTCAACTACCACTACTTGCTTCCTTTTTCTTCTTCTTCGTCTAAGCGCGTTTCCGGTTGCATCCTCAGCTGTGCTGCTTCAGAACCCGGGGTGCGCTTTCCCGCTTTTTCTTCTCTAAATATAACATGCATGTCAATGGTCACCAAAGGATGCCAAAGACCTTGCAAAATGGAGAAGAAATAGCCGGAACACTTTAAATGATTTGGCTATAGTTTTACAACCGGCCGCCGCCCGACGTTAACCCTCCTTGGTAATCAATTGTAGCTTTGTGCTTAGTTCTTTAGTCGCCTCTTACGACATCCACAGGAAGGGATGTAGTGGTCCTATTCTAACCCGGAACCACACGGTACCACTATTTGCTACCGGTGAAACAAAATATCGTGAAGAAGCTTGTACAACAGTTCACCAGTGTAACAAGTTTGTGTGCTAGGCAAATTTAACCCTTTCACCGCGAGACTTTATATCAGTTGTCGTGCTCCCAGCGCGAGGAATTGTGAATATCCATAGTTTTTGGGTCGGATAAATCCGACGCTCGCGAAATGGGCACGAAAATGTTTGTGAGTTAATCCGACGTTCGCGGTTAAAGGGTTAAAAAATACCTCCGTCTGTCAAGAACGCCATCTAGTGATAAGTAGCGGAACTACCGATACGACTTGATATCCGTGGCGCCATCTATTATTTGCTAGAGATGTATGTATAAATATAATATAAATGTATTATAGCTAGGTTTTTACATTTTGTATTTTGTGTTGCCGCAAAGTTCAAGTGCGGCGCAACTGTGACAATGTGATATGGGAGTGGAACGTAAATGCAACTACTGGGAGCACGCTTAACAGCTGGTTCAAATCGGAAAGTCAAATATATTTGACGGACAGAAAATTCAAAGCTTATGTAAAGAAAGTACTTTGTGTGAGGGCTTATTATAGGACCGATGAATATCGGCTTGCACCTCTTAAAGGTTTGTATACTTCGACATGTTATAATTTAGGTACATTGGTTCTGCGATCAGATTGCAGACATTCTGAAAAAGGGAGAGGTAAGAAGTACACGTAACCGAAGGGCATGTATGAAGAGGTTGATGAGTGTAGATGAAGCGAAAGAGGTCTGTCAAGATCGTAGCAAGTGGAGGTCCATAGTCTCTGCTTACTCCTGTGGGAAACAGGCGTGATAGTATGTATGCATGTATAATATGTACACACGATACTGAACTACTTTCCATAAAAAAAATTAACGAGTAACGATAAAAAAATTTCGCCTTCCCATACAGATTGGCGCTCAGGCCAACTGATATTGTATGGGAGGACGAAATTTTTTTATCTATTTTCAATACATTTTTTTATAGAAAGTAGTTCAGTATCATGGACTGAACTTGCTCCAAAAATTTGGCTGATGGATAAGAAGTCACCCTGTATATGGTGTAAGCGCCACGTTAGGCCACAGGGAAGCAGTTATGGGCGCCCACATCAGCTCTCGTTCGAGGCTTGATTCACAACCAACTTTCGATAATATCGGGATAAAATGAGGGTGAAGGTTGGACCTGCCGTTCGTTTCATTAGATTTATTCGGCAGGTCGTTAAGCTTCGCAAATGTAGGCAGAATGGAAACGTATTTTTACCCGACTGCAGCGAAGCAAAAACGAGGGTTATGAGTTTCGCCGTTATAATTGTATTTATGTTCATCTGTTCCCTTGTCATCATCATCATCCGAGCGTATTGCCGGTTGCGTCGTCAGGCTACGCTTCAGAGCCCAGGGTCCGCTACCTAACCTAGGTGATTCGACGAGGTTACTGGTTTTTACACAGAGCGACTGCCGTCTGACCTCCGCAACCCAAAGAGTAGACCAGAACCAATCCTGGGATAGGTACAAACGCTAGATGGCGTTCGGGACCAACGGCTTTACGTGCTTTACGAAGCACGGGATCATCTTTCTTTTCGGATAATCAGGAGATTCAAGCCTACAATATCCTAGCCAGACTGGAAACAACTTTTCACAAAGTGTGCTTCCCAGTGGGATTTGAACCTACGGCTTCCAGATCACAAGGCAGACGCCTTGACCACTGGACCATGGAGGCGGTCAATCATCTGTTCCCTTGTATCTTCTATGATATCCATGGTACCTTTACATATCATACGGTATCAAATGAAAGGACTTGATTAGTACATTCCAAATAGATACTCGTACATTATTAGCTGTTTTCCCTGCTGTGCTTGCAATAACTGGATAAACGTACTTTTCAGCAAGAATCTTCCCGTAGTGGGATTTTCGGAACTACATCTTGCCTGGCTAAATTTTCATTTTGCATTTATACTTACAAATTTGGTAGAATGTTGTAATCCTATGACCCAAACACATATGTGCAAAGTAAATAAATATTTTTTTTTAAATAAAGGTCATTTTCGGGACACAAATTAGGAAATTAAAAAAAAAAGTTTTGCAAACGTTACTGTGTCATATATCAAATGAAATATATTTTTGTTATTATTGTAAAATGAATAGTTTTGATTTTGTTCATGAAAGAAGTCGGAAATTGACCATTGACCCCCCCAGATCTGCGAAATTACAGAGCCTAAAATTTTGAAAAAAAATACGATATATATAGTTTTCGT
Source organism: Acrobasis repandana (assembly GCA_963576875.1). Lineage (NCBI taxonomy): Eukaryota > Metazoa > Arthropoda > Insecta > Lepidoptera > Pyralidae > Acrobasis > Acrobasis repandana. Next base: position 3,548,673 of record OY756223.1, on the reverse strand, counting down.
TGCTTGTAGATTACAGGAAAACCTATAAGAATTCAATCAATTGTACGGAAACCTCTCCACGCGAGTTTAACTAGCACTTGGCCGGTTTATTTCATAAGTACGAGTAGTTGCGGAGATGATTGAACAAGATCTTTGTAGATATTAGAAAAAAGGAATTTAGTTTAATTTAATTTTAATTTTCTTATGTCTACAAAGCTTTCTTGAAGAGGTAGCTAAATAATGGTTGTAGTGTACCTACCAATGAGAAGAAACGAACAAAGACTTGCTTTGGACACAGAAACGCCATCACGCCATAGAGCCATCCTTTGTCCGACCTTGCTTCCACTTCACAGCGATAAGACAGCGCACCACTTCTAGTTATGATGAAACTGAACATCTCTGAAGACAAACCGCGGAATCTTAGTTGACGTTTAATCTCTAAGTGTCTCTAAGTTTAAATAATGTAAATATATGTCCATTTTCGATTGAAACAAGCTCTTGAAGTGGTAGCTCTATCAAATCAAGAGTGACAAGCTCTACAGGTCCACTATAGAGGTTGTCACTCTTGATACTTTGGCAGACCAAGAGTTTAGACCAAAAATTCACAAGTGAACGAGAACCAAGATTCAATATCAACTAGACCCGACAAACATTGGCGATGAATTTGCTGTGGGTCGATAAAGATGCAAAAAATATATTTTAGTTCAAGAATAATTTTTGAAAAAATTGTAAAATCAAGCAAAATATGAAGGTGGAAAACGAGGTTTGCTTAAAAATCTTACACTTATTTCAAGTTTAATGACAAAATAATATAGTACCCGCAAGTCTTTGTGAAGCAATATTTAACAAAAAATATGATTTAAATAATAATTCACTTAAATGAATCCGTATAAGTAATATAATAATATAGATGAAATGAATCTGTACAACAATAAAATTGCTTTCAGGTACCCACTGTTGGGCATAAGCCTCTTTTTCTAAGCATTATCTTTCACGCTCATAAAGCTCCTCTACACAGATTTTTTGTTCATTGCTGCATTGGATGAAAAACTCTCAAAAGCTGAAGTTAAACAGCAATGTACAGTGAATTGGCGCATTGATGGCCCGATGGAGCAGTCATAAGAGGAAAAGTCGGTCCAAGCTCACCTAAACTAATCTCGAAATGAATGCGAAACTCACGCACGGCACGGCTTTATCGATAGCGCGCGTCTCCGGCGGCCGGCAACGGCATTCGGCCGCGGCCGGCTCCGCCGCCACTCGCCGGCCAGCCGCCGCATGGCCGAGCGCACCAAGCACCGCGTAGCCCCCGTGCCGGCGCCGACCAAAAAACAGTACGCGTACATCCCCTGCCCGCGGTCCGAAGAAGTCGGCACCGACTTCGCCTTACAAACCCTACGACCACCGGATACGCCGCAAAAATCACCACCCGGTGAGTTAACTAGTTCAACTTTGTGTCAAAAAACTTGTGTCTAATTCGGAGTATTACTACGGTAAGTTTAATTTTATTTATTTACAACAGCTGGAGAAGTGACGCGAATGTGTGCGGAACTATTTTTACTAGTTAAAATTCAAGTTTCATTGAGTGCAGCGGTTTCGCAACGAGATGCGTACGGCTGGATAAAATTAGTTCGACATGCACTTGGCAGAGTTACGATCTGTTTATCGCGTATTAACGGTTGTAAATAACGAATGATTTAGATTGATATGCTTGGAATGTGAGCAACCTGCCGGCACTTCGTTTGATCGCAAAATGATTAATTGGATTGACCTTGAGCTTGTCTTAGTCTTATTAGGGAAGAGTTGGCCGGTAGGTAGGTCAATAGCAGAAAATTAAATCCGTTTCTTTGTTAGATAAGTAAAAAAAGCGCTGGCGAGACGATCTCGACGCATTCCAAGAAGGATGGTCGAGACTTACACGGGAAAGAGACAAGTGGAAGATGGGAGAGACCTTTGCCCAACAATGGGACCAAAATAATTTAACAAAAAAAAGATAAAACACGCACAGAGGTTATCATCCCTCAAACTACTTTCTCTAAAAGGTTACCTCTAGAAGGTAGGTAGGATATTTTATTAAGTTATAGTTATTATAAACCATGATTTTTTACTAAAAATCCTATAGGACTACGCACACCAGACGCCAAAACATAATGAAAAATGTGATAGGTAAATAATTCTTAAAATAGATGAATGTAAACATCGCAAATGTATTCATAGAGTTGTGACTAAAAACCTACTCTTCAATTGGAGCCTGATTATGACGTCGGTTAAAAAAAATTATAAATAGGTAACAAGGTAATATAATTGAAATTGTCAATAAAATCCCAAGAGCATTACAATATTGTTTGAATCATTGAAACGGAATGTTTCATGTCTGCAAATTCTCAACGCGACTTGATCCAGTCACGCAAATATTCACGATATTTAAATTTTAAATATAAACAGGCTTATATCAAGGTATATACATTTGGCGCATTTAAAATAAGCTTTAGAAGTATTTTTCAGTTTATACTCATCACATATTTTTAATTTAAATATTATTCCAAGTATTGTTATGCTATCCTTCTTCTTTGTCCTTGCTCTTTCCCCATACACGGGTCGGTTTTTAGGGTTCCGTACACGAAGGGTGCAAACGGGACCCTATTACTGAGACTCCGCTGTCTGTACGTCTGTCCGTCTGTCACAGGGCTCTATCTCTTGAACCGTAATAGCTAGATACTTGAAATTTTTACCGATTGTGTATTACTGTGGCCGCTATAACAACAAATACTAAAAATAAGAAAAAGTTAAAAATTAAAGGGGTCGTCATACAAAAAAATGTGGATTTTCAGCGTTTTTAACTAGATCTTTATAATGCATTTACTAGATACTTGAAATTTTCACCGATTATGTATTACTATGACCACTATAACAACAAATACTAAAAATAAGAAAAAGTTAAAAATTAAAGGGGTCGTCATACAAGAAACGTGTTTCTTCAGCGTTTTAAAACATTGTAAGGTGGTACGGAACTCTTCATGTACGAGTCCGACTCGCACTTGCCCGTTTATTTTATTTTAATCATGTAGCGCCATCGTAACGCACCAACATTGTAATGCTATTGAAATCAATAATTAATAGAAAGCTTTCTTCTTTTATTGACTTTTAATTCATCTTATATGAATTAAGTTGAATACATAGTGGGTAGTAAGAAATGCGCATGGGTGCGTGAGAAATACATCTCATCACAATGAGGAAATTAATCAGACCAACTCTTCCAAGTCTTCCCGTTGATGTTTTAGAAGGCTACTTAGGAAGTACAAACTATATAAAGCTTATACTAGTGATTCTGTGGGAACAGTAGCACTTGCGAGATCTTATAACCATGCAATATTCAGTGAAATCCTTCCATATAACCATATATAACGCTATAGCAAACTTCCCCCTTTCCAAAAAATCCAAAAGGTGAAGGGTCCACTCAACTTTCCCCCTTTTGCACCCTATTAGCTCGAATCAGAAAATGCGATCGATTTAAATAAATCAAGTGCCAATTTTCGTCAAAAAAGGTTGAAAAATGCGACGTGTAGCCGAGAACCGAGAGAACAGACAGACGGACTAAGCATTTTTGGCCAAACTTGGAACTGAGACGCTTCGCACACACGTTAATAACATCAATGTGACCTCTCAGACCCGTCTGGCCACCGTGGAGAGTGTAGGCCAAATCCTCTGGCTGCTCTGGCTTAGTATGACTCTGGTAGTACAGAGAGGGTCGTGCTCGTGCAGCGGAGACTGTAAAAGCTTGATGATGATGACATTTTGTCGGGATAATTACAAGCCAAATTTTGTTTCAATCCGTTCAGCCGTGTTTGCGTGATTCAGCACAAATATCAAAATTCACAAACTTTAACGTTTATATTATTAGTAAGTAGGATATTGTGTCTAACGACGTGTGCCTAACGACTGTGTAGAGCAGGTTAGCTATTTAGCCTAGTTCCAACTTTAATACAACATTTACTGACGAACGATTTATTTCTAAAGCCCTTATACATTTTGTTATTCGGTTCAACTTCCATCCATTTCAACTTGTTTTGTGTTTATAAAAGTTATTGGCACCTTGACATGAAACTATTTATTCGAATGGATTGCTAGTTTACATATCAATATGCTTTTACGATTGACTGCTCGTTGATCGAAATTAAACAATATTTCTCACTTTTTAACTGATTGATTCGTTTTTATTTTGATTTCGTTTTTTTATAAAAATCTGGCTATAAGTTAAAAATATTGTTTAATTTCGATTATTCGATTATGTAATCGTAATAAAAAAACTAATCGATCAGTTAAAAAGTGAGAAATACCTACTGTTTAATTTCGATTAACGAGCAGTCATAACTATCTCCTCTATTGGTAATAGCTAGCTCTATCCATATAGGTATCTATAACTGAATTTCGTTCATGATACTGAACAACTTTCTTCAAGAAACATATTATATCGAAATATGAGAAATATTCTTTTGCTTTTCATACAAACTCCAATCGCGTGATCGTTCAATTTGTATGGGAGGCTAACAATTCACCCTCAAATAGTTTTAGTTTATTTTGTTACACGATATATATAAAGTGTAACAAAATATACTGGAACTATTTTAAGGGTGGATTCAGTCCATGATACTGAACAACTTTCCCCAAGGAACATATGTTGAAATATGAAAAATATTTTTTGGCTTTCCCTACAAACTCGGATCAGCTGATCGGTCAACTTGTATTGGAGGTCAAAAATTATTTTTCATATTTCGGTATATGTTCCTTGGGGAAAGTTGTTCAGTATCATGGACTAAATCCACCCTTAAAATAGTTTCAGTATATTTTGTTACACCCTGTATAGTAATATTTGAACCTTTTTTTATCAATACCCCGGATAGGTGTGTAATGATGTGTATCGTATCATGTTTCATGTCTTCCTCTGAACAGGAAGTGGACTTTTCGGTGACGTAGTTAAACATCAAATTAAATTGAAAAGGGTTCAGACAGACCAGCGACAGCGTGCCAGCGAAAGTTCGCAACCTTGGTCGGCGTCTGTCGCTGACTATCTCCGACTGTTGCTAACGGCACAGAATACATAAGAGTCAAACTAACGGTCGCGTACTGTCGCTGGCACAGTGTCGCTCTGTAACTCTTGGATGTAATGTAATGTAACTCAGTCAATGGACGGATCAGACCACTTTCTGTCATATCCAAGCTGGCCTACGTCATGTACCATAGAGGACCTTATTGAGGCTAACGACAGAGGGATCGCCGTGGCCACATACTGGTCAAGGATGATTTGAAATTGAAGCTACAGTGAAACTATTCGACTTGATAAGAAGAAGAACTCTAGGATTATAGCATCACAATTTCCGAAAATCTATAATATCAGGATCGGAGGTCTCGGCAACAGTATCATAAACTCTACATTTTATATACGGCCGTCAAATCCGTTTGAATTGAGGTTTATAAGAAAACCATTTTCTATAAAGTGGGGTTCAAACCGATCCGACAGTAAAAACACTGCTGTTACTATCTCGCCAGTTTAGAGCCCTCCCCCCTTCGGTGACTATCCGCAGTAAATGCCTAGACTTCCCTCACCCTTTATTTTTCAAGTAGTAATTCGTAAATATGGTTTTAAATATGTTTTTGCAAAGACAAAATTAAAAAGAAAAATATCGCTTGCCGAGTGACGTCAAGCTCTGGTTTACCCTTTAGGTTGTGGAAGTCATACGGCAGTCGCTCTGTGTAAAGAGTAACCTTGTCAAATCACCTAGGTTAGTTAGACCCCTGGCTCTGAAGCGTTACCGCTGAGGATGCAACCGGGAATATGCTCGGATGATGATATTTTACAGAGAAATGACTCTTACTTTGATGGCCCGTAGTTGGTTTGGTCCATTTAAAAATACCTACTCATATAAAATTACTAGGACTTCAGTGTCTATATGCAATGTGCATGAATGTGCTGTACATATGTGCAACGTGTGCGGAGTTTTGCAATCCAAGCAAAAAGTCTTCTTTATTTTTTATTTTTTTTTATTTTTAAATAATACTTGTTTCATCTTTATTACTGATAAATATAAATTCAATTCAATTCAATTCAATTCAATTCAATTCAATTCAATTCAAAATATCTTTATTATCATAGGATATTTATAATATCTCTTAATAATAGTCACTTTGTTTTGTTTTGCACAAATGTCGACGTCAAATCGTTACTTAAAGCTAAGTTTACGCCGCTTCCTAGGCGCAAGTGCAGAAGAAGCGGCAACAAACTGCACTGCACGTTTTCTCCAAAGACGTCAACTAACAAACTAAAAACTTAAAATTAGTTATATAGATGGACAGAGATTACATTGTTTATTATGTCATAATTAAATTGAATTATAAGAATTACGAAATTTAAAATAATGTCAATTTGTAAATTTAGTATGTACCAATGTACCTAAATTATGACATGTCTAAGTATACAAACCTTTAAGAGGGACCCGCGCCAAGCTCAAGCCAGACCTTTTTGTCTTTAAGATAGTCATCGGTCCTATAATAAGCCTTCTCAAATACATGTACAACACTAATAATAAATAATAACTAAACTAAAACTAAGTAACTAAAAAAAAAACTTAATACAACTTAAATACTAAAAATAAATTACTTATAAGTATAAACTATTATAAATAAAAAATATCCCGCAAATTCTGCCCTATTTATTTTTTATAAATACCTAGGTAAATAATTTTAAAAACCTTCCAATAATAGGAAAGACGCTTTAAATTGTTAAATAAAGTAGTGATATGGAAAGTTTGACACTCAAATAGCATATCCTTTGCGGAAAGTTTTAAAATTTATACTTATACACCGTAAACTGTGTTAGCATTGTTCTGCTTAAGTTTCAAGGCGTTTGACTTAATGTGCACTTAGCGTGGTTTATAGATATCATTAAGGTACTCATATACTCTTACAAAGACTACGCAACGTAACAAACTGAAGACCACTAGACAATAAGTCTTTTGTTGTATGAAGTAAAATATATATCGATGTTTAATAAATTTTAAAAGTATAAGTACTTTTTATGAATGATACAGTTTATAAATGGTAAAATTAATTTCAGAATCATAGAGAAAATTATTTTCTTAAGTGTTACCAAAAAAATAAACTTACCAAACGAAAATTAATTTAAAACATTAATTTATGTAAAAAAAAAAAAATTATCATCATAATTTGTGTGCTGCCATCTCTGTGAGCAGCCGGTACTAATAATATAATTTGTTACCAAATTTCTGCTATTAAAGTGCCTTTAAAATTTTGTATGGCGTTGGCATTCACTGCCGCGTGTAACAGCTAGTGGTATTATACACAAAATATACTGAAACTATTTTAAGGGTAAATTCATTCCATGATACTGAACAACTTTCCCCAAGGAACATATATCGAAATATGAATTTTATTTTTTTGCTTTCCATAGAAACTTGGATCAGCTGATCGGTCAACTTGTATGGGAGGCCAAAAATTATTCCGATATATGTTCCTTGGGGAAAGTTGTTCAGCATCATGGACTGAATTCACCCTTAAAATAGTTTTAGTATATTTATACGTTATATATATCAGTATAGTTAGACGTTATATGTGCAAGTTATTTATATGTACTATGAGTAGCTGCTAGGTAGCGCTGATGCCTCTAGCTAATTCCGACTCCCTCGGGAGCTATTACTTACTAGGTAACGAGGCCAACGTACCATGTAGCTAATTTATACCTTGTTTAGCTAGTACTTTCAACAGAAGTACCTAGGTACGTATTTTTAACAAAATGTCAAACCGACATAAGCTCAAACATCGGAACTAAAATACTCGTTAGTGTAGGTACCTAGGTACCTACTAGAATGAAGAAAAAAATCAATGGATTAGTTACGAATTATTTAGGCTGACCCCTCATTGGGCATTTGCAGGAGCTCCTTGATATGTGTCAGTCTTACGCTGCCTCACACGGCCTTGTTTACGAGTACAATGTAAAAAAATAGAGTTCATGGTTTTAAGGTCGGGTACCAAGTGTCCTGATACAGTGCCTCCAGTCTCATTAAATGGAGTTGAATTAAAGCGGGTATATAAATTTAAGTACCTAGGACACTGGGTAACAGACGACCTAAAAGACGATGTAGACATGGAGAGGGAACGCATAGCATTGTCAGTTAGGGCGAACATGCTGGCTCGAAGGTTTTCTCGATGTACAGATCCGGTTAAAATAACACTTTTTAAAGGATACTGCACATCTCTGTACTCGGGTGCCCTTTGGTTCAGGTATACTCAAAAAGCTTACAATGCTCTGCGAATCCAATACAATAATGCCTTCAGAATTCTGTTGCGACGGCCACCGTTTTGTAGTGCGTCAACTATGTTCACCGTCGTCCATACTAACGGGTTTGACGCGGTTTGGCGCAAGAAATCTGCAGCACTGCTGCGCACGGGGCGCTCCAGTCGCAACAGTATTCTGAGGGCGATAGCTGATCGATTTGACGGGCCACTTATAAGATAGCACATAGATCGAACCCGGTCGCTTTTAGCAATACAGTACTAACATGGTTTGTAAGGGTGCTGTTTATACACTTGCAAACCATGTTAAATGCTAGTTAAGATTGCTGTATATTTAGGTAGGTTTAATTACTAACATAGAATAAGTACCATTGTTACGAAAACCTGGGCCTATGTTGTCTTAAATAAATATTATTATTATTATGTCGGTACGCTTTTCAGCCACGGGTCCATGGGGACCCGGTCCTTTGAGGCGTTCATGGGGCCAAAGCCAACATGAAGAGGCCTTTTAGTACCTTTTTATCTAAATAGTGAGATGGCTGCATTTATGGAGGTCTATCCCTTAATATACCATTGATTGCACTAACGGACAGTCCACCATAGCTGCTGAACTATTGCCAGGGAGGGATTTACTTGGTTTGGGCTATGTGGATGGAATGTTAGTGGACCGGATAACTGGTTTATGGAGTGAGATATGGACATCTACCTAAAAATCTCTCTCTAAGATGGTGACTTGCTGCTCGTTGGCTACACTGCCTGTGGGCACCCTAACTAGCCACGAAGATGCGGCCAGGACGCAACACAATCTGAGCAGCTAAAGGTGTCGAGAGGTTCGGCTCCGTTTTATTATTGGGCGTTCTTCGAGCGTGTGGACAACGCGAACGCGCCGCGTTTGCGTTGCGACGTTTCGGAAAAGTCGCATTTTACCAGCGTGCGACGCGACGGACGTGTGTCCAGCGCGCATGGTACATTGTCGTCGCGGCGGCGGCGTCACGTCACGTCACGAGTCGAGAAACGTGAGAGAAAGAAAAGAGAATTTAGAAATTTAGATATAGGAGATCTCTCCTATATCTAAATTTCTAAATTCTCTTTTCTACATGACATAATAATAATAATATTTATTTAAGACAACATAGGCCCAGGTTTTCGTAACAATGGTACTTATTCTATGTTAGTAATTAAACCTACCTAAATATACAGCAATCTTAACTAGCATTTAACATGGTTTGCAAGTGTATAAACAGCACCCTTACAAACCATGTTAGTACTGTATTGCTAAAAGCGACCGGGTTCGATCTATGTGCTATCTAATAAGTGGCCTGTAAAATCGATCAGCTATCGCCCTCAGAATACTGTTGCGACTGGTGCGAACCGTGCCAGCACTGCTGCAGATTTCTTGCGCCAAACCGCGTCAAACTCGTTAGTATGGACGACGGTGAACATAGTTGACGCACTACAAAACGGTGGCCGTCGCAACAGATTTCTGAAGGCATTATTGTATTGGATTCGCAGAGCATTGTAAGCTGTGATGAGCAGAGATGTGCAGTATCCTTTAAAAAGTGTTATTTTAACCGAATCTGTACATCGAGAAAACCTTCGAGCCAGCCTGTTCGCCCTAACTGACAATGCTCTGCGTTCCCTCTCCATGTCTACATCGTCTTTTAGGTCGTCTGTTACCCAGTGTCCTAGGTACTTCAATTTATATACCCGCTTTAATTCAACTCCATTTAATGAGACTGGAGGCACTGTATCAGGACACTTGGTACCCGACCTAAAAACCATGAACTCTATTTTTTTACATTGTACTCGTAAACAAGGCCGTGTGAGGCAGCGTAAGACTGACACATATCAAGGAGCTCCTGCAAATGCCCAATGAGGGGTCAGCCTAAATAATTCGTAACTAATCCATTGAATTTTTTCTTCATTCTAGTAGGTACCTAGGTACCTACACTAACGAGTATTTTAGTTCCGATGTTTGAGCTTCCGTCGATTTGACATTTTGTTAAAAATACGTACCTAGGTACTTCTGTTGAAAGTACTAGCTAAAAAAGGTATAAATTTGCTATATGGTACGTTGGCCTCGTTACCTAGTAAGTAATAGCTCCCGAGGAAGTCGGAATTAGCTAGAGGCATCAGCGCTACCTAGCAGCTACTCATAGTACATATAAATAACTTGCACATATAACGTCTAACTATACTGATATATATAACGTATAAATATACTAAAACTATTTTAAGGGTGAATTCAGTCCATAATGCTGAACAACTTTCCCCAAGGAACATATATCGGAATAATTTTTGGCCTCCCATACAAGTTGACCGATCAGCTGATCCAAGTTTCTATGGAAAGCAAAAAAATAAAATTCATATTTCGATATATGTTCCTTGGGGAAAGTTGTTCAGTATCATGGAATGAATTTACCCTTAAAAAAGTTTCAGTATATTTTGTGTATAATACCACTAGCTGTTACACGCGGCAGTGAATGCCAACGCCATACAAAATTTTAAAGGCACGTAAATAGCAGAAATTTGGTAACAAATTATTGGTACCGGCTGCTCACAGAGATGGCAGCACACAAATTATGATCTGAGCAGCTTTCTACATTTGCTTTACCGGAAGTGTGTAAACATGATTCATAAAAATTAACAAATTTTTGTTAAATACAATACAATACAATACAAAAATCTTTATTGCACCAAATAAAAAATTACAAAGTTTACGGAACTTATAAATATATAAGGTACAAGAGGCGGCCTTATCGCCGAAGCAATCTCTTACAGGCAACCATAAAGAGAAGGAGTGCGAAGTATATGAGTAAGATAACATATATATATATATATATATATTCATAATTATATATATATAGCATAATAATAAATAATTTATTACATACATACAAATAAATAAATATTGCAATGATGTAAACAGATCTGTACATGATGATTTTAAGCAGGAAGATGGAAGAAATAGTAGGGGAAAGAGATGAGGAACTAAACAGAAGTAAAAAAGTGATTTTTAGTTAGGGTTTTAAAGTTATTCAAAGTTTTGGCGAATCGAATGGAAAGGGGTAGAGTGTTCCAGAGATGAATAGCATAGAATATTTGTAGAAATTGGTCGAGTGGACTGGAATATTGAGAAAAGTTTATCTGCACTGCGTAGAGGCCTTGAAGAGGTTCTAAAGAAAAAACGTTCCTTGAGGTACTCATTATATGTGGGACTAAAAAGGATGGATATAGGAGAGAAAGGATATGCCAATCACTACGTAAGCGGATAGGGAGCCACTTGAGTTGAATACGAAATTGCGAAATGTGGTCATATTTACGGAGTCCAAATATGAACCGTATACATAAATTCTGGAGGCGTTCAAGCTTGTCCAATTGCTCCCCGGTAATATCTAGGTAACAAGTGTCAGCATAGTCAAGGATAGGGAGCAATAAGGAGTGAGCAAGCGCACTCTTGGTATCTATTGGCAGAAATTTATTTAACTTTCTTAAGGAGCTTGCAGCTGCAAACATCTTCCTGCTGACTTCGGAAACCTATTTTATTTAAAATATGTTTTGTCCCTATCACTCTTTACAAAATTTGACATTGCATGAACAAGACAAAACATATTTTAACTAAAATAGGTTTAGCAAACGTTCATGTTTTTTTATTAATAAGGGGGGAAAAATACCCTATCACTCTTTACAAAATTTGACATTGCATGAACAAGACCAAACATATTTTAACTAAAATAGGTTTACCAAACGTTCATATTTTTTTATTAATAAGGGGGGAAAAATACCCTATCACTCTTTACAAAATTTGAAATTGCATGAACAAGACAAAACACATTTTAACTAAAATAGGTTTAGCAAACGTTCATATTTTTTTATTCATAAGGGGGGAAAAATACCCTATCACTCTTTACAAAATTTGACATTGCATGAACAAGACAAAACATATTTTAACTAAAATAGGTTTACCAAACGTTCATATTTTTTTATTAATAAGGGGGGAAAAATACCCTATCACTCTTTACAAAATTTGACACTGCATGAACAAGACAAAACATACTTTAACTAAAATAGGTTTAGCAAACGTTCCTATTTTTTTATTTATAAGGGGGGAAGACAGATTAAAATGAAAGCAAATAAAACCATCTAGACAGACAAAACTCATCGAAATCAGTCTATTTGTTTAATCTCAAACACACTAGTCAAATTGCTCTCCAAACTTACACAGCATCTTCTTCGTCTAAACGCGTTCCCGGTTGCATTCTCAGCCGTGCTGCTTCCCGGAGCCCGGGGTGCGTTTTCCTGCTTTTTCTTCTCCAAATATAACATGCATGTCAATGGTCACCCAAGGATGCCAAAGACCTTGCAAAATGGAGAACAGCATAAATGATTTGGCTATAGTTTTACGACCGGCCGCCTGCCTGACGTCAACCCTCCTTGGGAATGCAATTGTAGCACGAGATGTTTGAGCTTGATCCTTTAGTTGCCTCTTACGACATCCACAGGAAGAGATGGAGTGGTCCTATTCTAACCCCACGGGTAAACATACACGGCATATGCTATAGAATATCGACTCCATAATATCAAACTGAAACTCAACATCCCAGCAGAGAAGTTCTCAGCATAATCACTTAGCGGTAATGGCGTACACCCCTGCGATTAGCATTGATCACAAAGTGGCCCGGCTTCGTAACAAAGAGCGGCGAGATGTGTTGCCGGGTGGACAGTACAGTCGCATTGCGGATGAGAATGGACAATGATACGATATGTTGTGTGTTTAATGTTTTTTTTTTACTCGAGTTTGGTTAGCTAAAAAAAGGGTTATGATTTGAGCACGTATACGCTTGGATTTCCTTCCAAGAAGATAGACCGGATAATAAAGACATAAAAATGTATCTATACATAAAAATAAACATGAAGGGTTTACAAACCCGTTTCTTGTATGACGACCCCCTTTAATTTTTTACTTTATAGCGGCGACAGTAATAAATAATCGGTGAAAATTACAAGTGTCTAGCTATTACGGTTCAAGAGATGGGGCCCTGTGACAGACGGACGGACAGACGGACAGACAGCGGAGTCTCAGTAGTAAGGTCTCTTCTCCCGTTGGCATACTTTAGGTACGGAACCCTAAAAAGGATTTACCGGACACAAAGGTACAACCCATTACAACTCATAGGATTGTTCTTAATAAGAAAAAAAAACAATACATAGAAACCAGACGTGACTGAATACGCATAGTTTTAGGGTTATGCTAGTAAAAAAATCATTACAAATAAGTTTAGATTGAATCAAGTACCTACTTATAAATATTTAAAAAAATAACCTTGTAAAAAGACCTTGAAACTATTTTATACCTATACTGTATATATTTTAGATTATTATTTATATATATTTTTTGATGCAATAAAGTGTTATTTACTTACTTCTTCGTCTAAGCGCGTTCCTGGTTGCATCCTCAGCTCTCTCTGCTTCGGATCCCAGGGTGCGCTTTCCTGCTTTTTCTTCTTCAAATATAACATGCATGTCAATGGTCACCCAAGGATGCCAAAGACCTTGCAAAATGGAGAAGAAATAGCCGGAACAGTTTAAATGATTTGGCTATAGTTTTACGACCGGCCGCCTGCCTGACGTCAACTGTTACTTATTTACTTGTGGGACACTTTGTTTTAAGAAAGCTCTATGTTTAATTTTAATAGCTAGGCTGCACTGGTCAAACCTTCTATAAAAAAATATGTTAAATTGTATATATATTATAGCCAGTCGACTCGAAAGAAAAAGAAGCCTGCCTGCAAAAATAAGTACCTATACCTTAAATTTAACGTTTACTACCCACTCTTTCAGCGCTAATACTTTCACTGAGTACTTATAAATTATTATATTTCCAATAATGGCGCCATAGTTTCCATTACCGCAGCTAAATAGCCAAACGAATCGTTTAACGTCCTTTAAAAGTGCGCCTATTACGAGCAAGCTTGCGATATTTCATGACTATAACTGCTGCATTTGTCATAATTACTGCACCATTTTGTTGGTATCTTTCGATCAATTATTAATTTAAGAGTCACCCTATCCTTGACAGAATCAGACTTTCTCATACAAACGTTGTCTAAATTATTTTGAAACATGTTAGATTTCGGCAATATTATGTAATGTCAGAGAAATTGCATATATCTAGACATATATGTGGTTTTTACAGACCAAAATCCGTTTTATTTCCGGCAAAGTAGAATAGGACCACTCCAAGTCTTTCCGTGGATGTCGTAGAAGGCGACTTAGGAAACACAAGCTAAACAAAGCTTACAAACATCAATGAGAACCCAATCCAACCCTCTGGACAGCGTGGAGAGTGTAGGCCAAATCCTCTGTCTGCTCTGGCTAATATATGGCTCTGGCAGTACAGAGAGGGTGGTGTTTGTTTTGAAGTAAGTACATATATATTTTATTTATTAAAAAAATATTGTGCATATACACACAGCGATACACATAGTTTCAAACGCGATGGTACAAAAGAAGGACTTATCCCAGTATAGATCTATTCGAGCTATAATACATTAATAAATTTTTGAGCATAGAAGATACTTGGATCACAGAAATGTAGTCTTAAAAATGTCTCATCAAAAATACACAATTAATAAATGAAGCATCACAAAAACAAAAGATTATGTTATGGTAATGCTATATTTAATAAAGTCCTGTCAGATGTAATCTAATACTTCCTGCGATGAAATCAGGCAACCTTCATAAACAAACCCGTCATCATTATAAAAACATGTTAAACCTGGGATCACGCAGGATGCTCAAGGTCATAGGAGTGATATGGGTCCCGTGGGCTGGTCAATGGTGGAATGCTGAGTCATGGATTGATGGGATAAACGAACAAGAGTTGAGTTAATTACTTTTTAATATTCATTGGATGTACACGGATTTATGCAAAATTCTCTGCCATTTTGGCAGAAGAAAAAAGTTATAAAGATATTTCGTCATTATTATCAGGTCTTTTTTAGTACCCACCCACTGTAGGAGCACGACCCTCTCTGTACTACCAGAGCCATATATTAGCCACACGACCCTCTCTGTACTACATATTGCCAGCGCGGGCAGAGGATTTAGCCTACCACATGCAGCCTACACTCTCCACGCTGGCCAGACGGGTTGGAGATTCGAGGTCTCATTGATGTTTATAAGCTTTGTATTGCATGTGTTTTCTAAGTCGCCTTTTACGACATCCACAGGATAACGGGAAGACTTGGAGTGGACCTGTTCTACTCTGCGCGGGAACCACACGGCTATTTTTTAACGATTAGTTATTGGATAAAATATAACCTGTACGAGTTTGTACAGCGCCAAAGGTGGGCACAGATCTGTATATCCTAATGCGCTTAAGCTTAGTTAAGGCCGTACCTAAATTTTCCGGGGTCCAGAAGGCCGAGCCCCTCCCCCCAGTGACCCCCCCTCTCCCCAAGTAATCCTCACGAAGCCGCAGGCCAAGTGACGCGAGCCCGAAGGGCGAGCTGCGGAGCAAGGCTGAAGGCCAAGCCATCCAAACCAAGCTCTTCTTAGTTTTTAATTTTTGGAAATCCAAGATGGCCACCAAAAGTCTACGGCCTCCGATTTAGATGAAAATCGATATCTAGACGAATTTTGGGTTAAAAATTCAACTTTGACATTTTTAGGAATCCAAGATGGCGTCTGGATTTTAGTAAAAAGAACTTATTTCGTTTATAACGTCTCAGTGGGTGCTCATAAGTGTCTGAAATTTTGTATACTGGGGTAAAGCATCCCGGAGAACACGAAACTGAAATCAGATTTTGGATCCAAGATGGCCGCCCGTAAACATTTTTATTTTTTTCATACAGACTGCAGCACCTCACCAATCTCTCAACTGGACCTGGAATATAGTCCACTTCAACAGCTGCAAGAAAAACCGCGAGCTGCTTGCAGCTCGCGCTGCGCCTGAAATACTAGTTATAATATTTAACCTATAATGCCACTGATACACTGATTGACATAATTGTTTGCCCTGTTCCAGGGTGACAGGGGTATTGGTTGATATAACGTCATGTAGAGGGTGCTCCAGTGAGTACCAGAAAACTAACATTTTGAAGATCATTAGATCCTGATGTGGAAGGGGTACGGCCTGCAAAAACGGTTGGGGTTAGGGGCGTGATATTTTTTCTAAAATGTAGGAGGTTGTAACCAATTTCCGAGTGCGTACTTCTGAGTGTCCGTGTTTGTGAAAAGCGAGGCCGCAGGCCGATCTGCGTGGCGAGAGCGAAGCCCGAGCCCCTCTTGACCTCACTCCCCTAAAATCACCCTCCCACCCAGTGTCTAAGCGAAGCCTGAGGCCGAAGGCCAAAGGTTGAGCTCTTTCGCGAGACCGCAGGCCGATCTGCTACAACCAAGCGCTGAGCGTTTTTTCTTGAATTTTCCAAGATGGCCGCCAATAGTCAACTGCGTTCGATTTGACTGAAATTCAGTACGCAAGGGTTTTTTGTTGCTTGCATCCCGCGCAACGCCAGAAAAACTAGTTTTCATCATTTATATATAACTTGTATTATATATTTTGTATGTTGGACTTGTTTCTGACTGACAGGTGTTATGATTGATTGGTATGCCATAGTGTTCAGGGTGCTCCAGTGATTTCCAGAAAAAAATGAACCAGATGTGCAAGCGGTACGGTCTGCAAAAACGGTTAGGATAAGCAGTGTATTTTTTTTTTAATTTAGAGGGATAAGCAATTTGACTACTGTCAAGATTATTTCAAAAACCTGAACTCACGCAGTATCTAAGTAAAACCTTATTATAAGTTATTATTAGTATAAGTTATTTGAGCGCATATCTCGAAATGGTTTTGGTCTCAGTAAAGCCAAATATATTAGGTATTACAAATCATAGAAAATAGAAGAGGGAAAATTTTCGGCCATCTACCGACACGATGCGTTCTTCAAAACAATAATTGAAGAAAAGATAGAAGGTAGGAAAACCCAGACAAAGATTTTTTGATCAAATAAAAGAAAAATTGAATGTAAAATCTTTATTTTTTTCGAGGTTAAGAACTTAGCGGATGAAGCAAAGGCATAGAAAGCACTCCGCCGACAAGAGCCATATTATTTTTCTAACCGAATGGCTCCAAAGCCCGTGGGTAACATATTTTCGTTTGTGTCAACACAGGCCGCTAATTAAAACTCGTCGTCCGTGTGTTTTTATTGCTTTTTTTATGTTTCATGTATATACTGTGGCTGGACCTCTGCCATGAACAAGATTTTTTTGGGTCTTACTATCTGACTTCTTAATCAATCTTTGCTAAGAAACAAATCTAAAAACTACCTAATCAAAATCTGTAAATTCGTTTCGACTCATAGGTAGATACACACATCAAACTTATCATATACAGGGTGATTTTGAAGCTCGTAGCTATGCGACTTAATAACATCGGAGAGATCTGACAGCCATCAGGATCTCAACGAGTGACTACAAAACTCTACCGAATACAGTGATTGCCTCCGTCTACCTCCCGGGAGACGAGGGAACAGACATACCAACCCGAGAACTCATAGAACTGGCATCACTGATAGCCCTCTGTGCAGAGCTTGCATGGAGGCTGATGAAACTGCGAGACATCTCCTCATCGAGTGCGGTGGCGTCGCACACATAAGAAGAGGGTTCCTGGAACATCAAGGAACCGTGGAGGAAGCCGTGAGGGCGCCGGGGAGCGTTCTCGGATTCCTGCAGGAGCTGGGCTGGTTTGAAAACTGATAACGGCGCCGGCTCCACACGCAAAACGGGTTCAGCGCAATGGACCAAATTGCGGAAAAGAAGTCCTCGGGAGAAGTAGGAAGTAAGTAAGCTATGCGAAATGGAAAAGACATATTCTGTCATGTCATATATACGTATCTTGTTTCATAATAAAACCAAAGATATAGGCGGACAAATACATAGGTACCAAAAATATCCCATTTGAATATCACCACCCGCTACTGGGCTCGGGGAGGGCAACGGCTGCGCGTATAGTAAAGACAGAATGTAGGTTAGCCATTTTTTAGAAATTTGGAAGATTTCTTCTACAAAAATCAAGTCTTTATTACGGTTTTGTATTCTATTAATGATTCTGATAACTAGATTTCTATATAGCTAGACAGAGTGCAGAATTAACCTATTTATGGCTCTTTTTGTTAGCAAGTATTGTTACTCGTAAAAAAGAATTATGTGTAGATTTACCTTTAAAAATAAATATTCAGAATATTTTCTAAAAAAATATTTTGGGCTCGTCTCAAAAAATTTTGCCAAAAATATTTGCCTAAAATTCTAATTAAATAATTATAGTACAAAAGTTATAGGGATAATTTCAGAGAAGCCCTAACATAACTAAATAGAGATACCCTTACGTGCCGGTTCAGATTTGGGTTTCAGACGAATTACCGATGTAACAAATTTACATGACCTAAAAACAAAGGGGCTCAGGACGTGATGTCACTAGGTACTCTATATGTTCGAGTACTATGAGTATCTGCTGATTTGATATAAAGGTAAAACAATGCAAGTTATTTATTTATTATTTAGGTAAAAATAACATTATTAAACTAAATGTTACATACGGGTAACTCACGTGTAAAATCAGCCGACACCCGACAGTCGACAGCCGGTCGTCATCAGGGCGAATGTGACGCGCAACGCCGCACGACGCGCATTTGCATATAAGAATACCAAACTATACATCCGTACACACCAGTGCGCACGTCAATGTATGAGTTTCAGTGTTCAAAGGCTCAGACACGCAGAGATCGAGGGAGAGGTGCGGAGACGCTTGGGAGACGCCATATAGCGGGGTCCATTCTGTACGTCAATACTTATATTAATTCTGTGGTGTTGCAGTTTGTTGACATGTGCGCGAAGAATGATGGAAGAGAGTAGAACAGACATGGAGAAAGGAGGCCGAGGTGCATTACACACAATGTACTTGTTGATCTTTGATTGTTGATATTATTTTATAAGGCCACTTCTAATATTGTTATCGGTAACGGTAAATAATACAACAGTCATTGGTCATTACCTACCTACCTATCTATATTTTTTTAGCTTAGCCAAGCCGATTGTCACTGACGTGCAAGAGAAAATGTCTACAAAGTTTTTTTTATTTGTATTATATACGAGTATTGCACCTACAATTCAATGCACTTTGGGCCAATTTGACCTAGTCCACATAAAACAAAGCCTAGCTAGATCTAGATAGACTTGACGAGCGGCTATCCGAGCAGTTATGGCTGATTACACGACATATGATTGACATGATAGACATGTGGCCGAACCACAATATCTATATACGCCTATGAACAGATTACCGACAAACCTACCGGGTTTTAAGCTGCTATGCTTACTTTGGCGCCCAACGTGTAACTATATTTTTTTTCTATTTAGAGACAGCAGCGCTTAAAGGCTTGAATTTGGAAATGGAAACAACGCCTATGAGAGGCCCTTTGAAGAAGTTGATAGTATGTGTATATAGTATTTTGAAGTACATTTCGTATAAATAGTTTTACCTGAAACTTTGCATAACCAACTTAGAAAATGGGTTTAGTACGAAGATTTTTATTTTTTTTTGTTTATTAAGCAATGACCATTCCAAGTTTCAAACTAATATTTACAGAGAAAACAACAATGAAAATGTTCACAACATCGCCATATTCCTATTTACATTCAATTTAAAATTTTGCAAAGTTAAACATGGCCGAATCAAAACTTGACAACTCTAAACAAGTCGTTCAAAAATAACAACTGCGAATAAGGAATGCGGATAAATAAGTAAAGGTATTTCACTTATACATTACAGAAACTAGACTTAGGACTAGAACCCGGTCGATCCTGTGTCACCAGTTCAGGATCTGCTCAGCTCCGTATCTTATCCTCTGAAACGGGGACAATAACTTCTTGCCGGAACATATAACTTTAGACTAAATAGGGATAATCCCTCTTAAACCGAGACATCTAGCAACGCTTCTCGGTTATTCAATTAATAAAAAGTGATTTTGAAAAAGTCTCTACTTATTATTTGAGCAAATATCTTAAAAAATTAATCAAAAATAGACCGAATTGCAAAGTAAAAACCAGCCTGGTTGCGTTTGGAGCTGGGTATCCAAATGTATCGATTGGTATGTTTTATTCAGAAGCGCATCGCCCCGGATGCTCGCAGTGCCGCATTACGCCTAATTCCAAGGACCCGAATGCAAATAGGTAAATACAGAAACTATACAGACATATTTATATTTTTATACCAGTACGATGTGTAGACTCAAAGATGGCTGACCTCGAAGACACTCAGTCGGATTCGCCGGTCGGAGAGTTCAGCGCTGACTTATGGCTGGTTGAGCCAGTATGCTATTTTGTACGTAGTGGAGGCATATAATGTGACGAATTCCAGCGTTATATGACAAAACATAACTAGTTACTTTACACCTAAATTAGATAAGTACCTAGCTATTCAAAAGAAATAATTATAAAGTTAAATTTAAACTAATTTTAAAGATAGATATGATAGGGCTTCGCGCTTCACCATCATATACATACCTCCCTACTTATTTCTATAAGTATTTTAGTAATCATAAAAAAATACAATGGAGTTAGCGCTTCCCTGGTTTTAAAGTAGCATAGTTAAGAATGCAACAAATTGGAAGTAAATTACACAATCTTCCCAATATTCTTTATTTTCACCACAAATTAAATATGTACCCAGAAACTTTTTTTACCTACGAAAAATAAATTACTTTTAGTTTGTTTATAAAAAATTCTCCTAGCAAAATTATAATTTGAGTTTCCTTTACTACGTATATAATATTAGGTCCTTACATATGAAATTGCCGATTTTCAATACTGGCAACTTTAAAATCAAATATCTTGCGTTTCATTAGGAATTCCAAATTCAAATTTATTTTGTAATAAAGCCAGAAAAATATTGTTTTAAAATTCGTATTTCATTTGTTTTAACATCATTTGTTTGAGTTTCAACATTGCTATTACAACAACTATGGACAAATTGAAAACTCGCGGTATTTACGAATACGAGTTCCACCGTGGCACCAGTGCTGCAGAAACGACTCGAAGAATTAACGACGTGTATGGACCAGGCACCGTTAACGAACGAACGGTGCGTTTTTGGTTTCAACGTTTCCGTTCTGGAAATTTCGATTTACACAATGAGCCTCGTGGACGACCTGATACTCAAGTGAATAACGAAGAATTGAAGGCGATAGTGGAAGCGGATCCATCTCAAACCACTTCTGAATTAGCAGCAGCCTTCGGCGTAAGTGACAAAACGATACTTATCCACTTGCGCCAAATCGGAAAAATTAAAAAACTCGAAAAGTGGGTACCGCACGAATTGACTGAAGCAAACCAACAAAACCTTGCCCTAAGCGAAAACTGACCAAAAAGAAGATTCTGGTTAGTGTTTGGTGGACCAGTGCTGGTGTTATCCACTACAGCTTCTTGAGATCAGGCCAGACGATTACTGCAGACTTGTATTGCCAACAATTGCAAACAATGATGGAAAAGCTCGCCATTAAACAACCGAGACTGATGACTTGCTCTAGTCCACTGCTCCTTCAGGATAACGCTAGACCACACACTGCACATCAAACGATCGCCAAGTTAGAGGAGCTGCGACTGGAACCTCTGCGTCACCCACCATACTCTCCAGATCTTGCCCCAACCGATTACCACTTTTTTCAAAATTTGGATAACTTTTTACAAGGAAAAAATTTCAAATCTGATGAGGCAGTCAAAACCGCCTTCAAACAGTTCATAGACTCTCGCTCCCAGGATTTTTTTTCAAAGGTATCAATGATCTGCCTATAAAATGGCGGAAGTGTATCGATAACAACGGCGCATACTTCGATTGATTAAATAATAATTTCATTAAAAAAACTTGTTTCACTTTTTTGATACTGAACGGCAATTTCATATGTAAGGACCTAATATCACGTTGAGTATTTACTTACAAGAAATCCAACGAACTATTAAATTATTCATATAAATTAAGTACCTACCGAATATGATGACGTTCTAAAGTTGTAGCTTCTCGTGGGTAGATTCTAAATGAAACCTGTTGTTTAAAGAACTTTCTTTAAAAAATATACAATTTTTTCTATCAATGAGGACTGTATATTATATATGTACATTTCTATGTTAATTAGATTAGTTGTTGGTCTTCCAAATAAAATAAAATAAAATAAAAACTTTGTGCTCAAATTGAGGCCTTGGCAACCGGACCCTAGTGATCGGGCGCTCTTTTGTACGTACCACTAAACAGAACCCTGCCAGCCGGGCTCTTCAGTCCAACCCTGCCTGTAACTACCAAGCTAAACATTACAGCGAGTCAAACAGCATACATACATATTACGTTCGCCTAGTTTCCTGTCTTATATAATATAACCGCAAAACAGTGTGTCATGATGTCACACTTATTGTATACTTTATATTCACAAGTTCAAGGATACACGAGACTTCACATTGTTATTTCCCACCGGGGAAAGTATAAATAGTTACTAAAGGTTTTTTTACTATACAAATAAAATGGCTAGGTTTTTTAGCCCGCTACTTCTGTTGAAAAACCGTAAGTGGCATGAAATATATCGAGCTTTTCCGTGCTTCGTGTCATCATTAGGTCGCCGACGGTCGCTGATTGTCGCTGCCTGTCGCCGACAGTCGCCAATGGTCGCGAACTGTCGCTGGCACACTGTCGCTCGTCTGTGAGAGCCCTAGATGGCAGACGTCAAGTTATTTTTGTAGGCACCTTGACAAAAACAGCGCCCGATCCAATCTGAACGCATGCGATCACTGTAACCAATGGTCTCCGGAGGCAGAGAACGCGTGACCGCGGTGCGGTTGAAGAAGAATGGACGATTACTTGTATCGCAGAACGTATCGTCATTGATATTGCGTTGCGATCCGACCTAGCGACCCGTTCTCAAGATGCGTTCTAGAACGTATCGGTGGATCGTACCGGGCGCAGTGGGTAAAGGCCTTTACATCTACTCGTAGTTAATGAATGAATAGTTATGTAGTTTGCAAAACTACATATTTTCCACAATGGTAGCCACGTGCAACAGATCTTACATATAGCCACAGGCCGGAATCTCCTAAGGTACGCGCAATATGCGTCCCCGTTCCCCGCACCCGCACCTCTCCCCCGTTTTCGCCTCGATGACTCACGTTGGCCGTCAAGAACCGGGGGAGAGGTGCGGGTGCGGAGAACGGGGACGCATATTGCGCGTTTCTTAGGAAATTCCGTTCTGTTTACTCTTACCGTCTTCTGTGATATAGCATACATAGCGCGACGAAACGATAGCTGATGGGAAAAAGGTTCTCTATTGGCGACCTGGCAAGCAAAGTGTAGGACACCCACCCACCAAGAATACTTTCCTTGAATAAAGCTACGAGGTTCAATTTATATAAGCACACAGAATAATTCGGCCGACGAGTGTCGGCAAGGGCTTAACGATGCCAAAGCTAACTCGAGCGAGACTGTGACACTTCAACTTATTGCTATTTTAAGAGCCTGTACTACCCTAAAGTTCTTAGAGCGATCTTAAATATTATCAATATTAAAGAAATACTCATTTTGAAATAAAAACACAGCAAAGTTCAAGACTAACTCTATACATAATATGTTTCGAAAACACGATCGATAAAAAAAATGTGAAGTTGTCTCTAAATCACCTCAGCATTATACTAAATCCAACTAGTAATATATATATAAGCCAATTACTAAAACGGCAAGTATTAAAGAAATACAATAAATTACTCCTTGTAACTTTGGATTATAGTTGTATTAAACATATGGCAGAGATCATAAATGTCTTATTTTTAAATAACTCTTAAATATTCTTTGTAAAACGAAAAAAACCTCAAAACCAAAACCAGCCTCATTGACCTACCGTGAACTTGTCACCCCGTATGGTCTCGCTGTCTCGCTTTGGCTAGAGTAAATTTGTGTGCCTGGAAGCGGGAGCAAAACTTAGATTATCCACATCAGGCCCAGCCTTAAGGTTTTCTTCTCGGCAGATGTTTTAATCTCTTACGGGGTAGACAAAGCTTAGGGCCATAAAACGTCGGTTAAATTAAGCCTAATAGAGGTGTAAATTTTAAGAGTAGGGTGCCTCTCGTTGTGAGTCTTACTGCTAATTACTATGACAAACCCGTAAAAAAATAAAGACGATTTCATATATATATACCTCTATATATTAATATAAGTATTTACTTATACAACGGAACTCGCAGCGTCCCCCGCAATATGGCGTCTCCGCAACTCTCCCCCGTTCTCGGCGGCGTTTGATGGCTTTGAACACTGAAACTCACTTTTGACGTGCGCACACGGGTGTGCACGGATGTATAGTTTCGTTTGTAGTATCATAGGCATAAATGTTACTCCGCTTCCAATATCATGGTAGAACATAAATATCTACTGCAATATATGTCATGCCTTTACATCCATATTGAACACGGCCACCTGTGGTCTCACTCAATAGCCGTTTGGGGACAATTCCGCTGTATCAGCGGCGATATACTATGTCTGCAGGTACATAGGTGATACATGATACATAGGTGGTACCCGTGGCACCTATCTAAATAAAGCTTTCATTATATCATTATCAGTGATACCTACCTAGTTTTTAACCGACTTCAAAAAAGGAGGAGGTTATCAATTCGACTGTATGTTTTTTTTTATGTATGTTTATTACGCGATATCTTCGCCAATTGTAAACCGATTTTGATGATTATTTTTTTATTTGAAAGCCTTTACTACCAAGTTGGTCCCATTTTAATTTGGTGAAGATATGATGAAGAACTTGGAGATATGGAAGAAACTCCTAAAAAAAATTGAAGTCGGTTGTTTTTTTTGTTAAAAATTTAATTATTATAATAGTAATTGACCGAACGAGCGAAGCGTCTCAGTTTCGAGATTGGCCAAAAAATATTTTTGTCCGTCTGTCTGTTCTCGCCCACAAATAAAGGGGGCGAGTTTGCTGTAGTGTAGCGTTATTTATCGATGACGACGAATTTGAGAAACAAACTAAGGACTTCAGTCTTTACAATATGTTGTAAAAAAAAATTGGTTGTCTGTAAAGTCGGTTTACGGACGGTACATTCTCTCTCTCGTTCGTGCCGCGCTCTTGCGGAACGCGACAATGAGCGTAACGAGACAATGACGTCATCTTTTTCGTGCATGCAGCCCGTAGTATCGAGTTATTAGACGTTGTCACGTCAAAAATCCAAACGGGGAGGGTAGATAACAGGGGGAAGTTTGCTGTAGCGTTATACAGGCTGACTTTTTAAACACCAGCCAAATTTTTGGAGCAAGTTCAGTTCATGATACTGAACTATTTCTATAAAAAAAAGTTATTAAAAATCGACAAAAAAATTTCGTCCTTCCATACAAAATCCGTTTGGCTGAGCGGTGATATGTATGGGAGGACGAACATTTTTATCGATTTAAGTCTGTATATGGACGAATTTCAATTTTTGATATTTTTTCCGGACCTTTTATACCTACCTATATCAATCAGACTACGCAGTCCTCTTCGCTTTCACAAGACAAACCTGTAGACATCAAATTCGACCTCCTAGGGCCAAGTAACTTATAGGTACGAATCTATTTTGCTTTAAAGCCTACATAAGCCTACGTAAGCCATAGGAAAATTCAAGCACTTGAAATTCGATGTAAAATTGTACTTTCTTCATTAAGTATAACCATTCAATATTAAGTAAGTAGGTATCTATATCTAATGTCCAAAAATATTTTGTCCAAAAAGTGTAGTAGGTAGTATATTTGAAAGGGTAAAAACAACTCGGCTAACCCAATATTCGGCAAAAATATCGGCATACAGCAAAACGGTAAAATAGCCACGCTGTGACATCGACGGGGAATAGTGGACCTAGATTGCCTGGGTGAGAATGCCTGACTCGAAAATATTTGTTGTCCGACACTAAAAGCCTGAGTTTGTGTTGTGACAGCATTTTCTGCAGCTCTCGAAAATCTAAAAATTCACCTGTTTTGCCTGTGGTCCGTGTTTTTGTTTCTTCGTCTACCTAAAAATCCCAATGTTGTTGATTAGATTTTCAAAATAGTTTGGAAAATCCAAAAGTGCACGCCTCATAACCTCATTTTTCACAATTAAATTGATTTTGATTGTTTTATTGCTAACTTAAAACGAAGAAAAGTATGTGTCGGCTTTAACGCACGACTAGAGATTATTTTTAACTTTTATTTTTAACTTCCCGCTGAGAAAATTGAAAATTTTCAAAATTCGGGACGTTATTAGTTTCACCCCGTTTTTGAAAAGTCGAGTTTTCATCAGATCTCGACGTTTAAGGGTCGGCACCATGTAAACTGGGTTTGCGCGGGCAACAAGTTTGTACAGAAAGCGTTTGATTTAAGTCAAATAATGTATACACATAGATAGAGGAAGAGTTGGGATAGTAGACGAAAAAAAGGATTTTTTAAAATATTTTGTAGTTTTCCTAAAAACAAGCATTGAATTTACACAAAAACATGCAAAACGCACTTTGCGCGGGCAATAGTTATGGCTTAAGTAGAAAAGACCACTAAGAAAATTATATACCTAGTTATAGGTGAATAGACTAGCCAGTAGACGAAAACCGTATTTTTTTAATTTTCATTCAGAAAAAGTAAGATAATTGTAAAGAAACCTAAAAGAAATATTTTAGAAAATCTTGCTACAAACTGGCTTGTTTTTCTGCGTAAAGAAATATTCTAGCAAGGGATTGCATATATTTTATAAAAATAAAGGCTATTTTGAAACATTATTCTTAATTTTTGCTTACAATGCAATCACGCAATAATAAAAAAAATAATTTTAAAAATTGGATGTTTTGCAACGTTTTTGACAGAATTCTCTGAAATGGCGGCCATGATTCTTCCATACAAATTCAGTTGCCCGCCGGGCGTTCAGGAAGGAGGCCGTGTCGAATTTTTCAAAAAAATCCATTTTCGAATTACGTAAAATTGCATTACAGTCTAAAATATTTCAATAAAAAACTATGTACAAACTGCCAAATTATGTCATACTTTTGCTACACTATGGTACAGTTTTGACATTTTGTTGACATTCAAGCAAAGATGTAATGCTATCGCAGATACGGCATCGCACATTTTTTTTTTATTTTATTGAAAATTAAGTCAATGAAAAAAAATATTTGATTTGATTTATTACCTATATTTTTTAATTGGCGATTAGGGTGAAAATCCGATTGGAACTTTCTCGGGTCGCGGAATCATATTAACTGTTTTTGTAATAAAAGGTGCTGTTTAATTAGGGTTTTACAATTATTTTAAGGGGTGATTCAGTCTGAAATTTTGAACAACTTTTCCCCATGAATGTATATCAAAATACGAATTGACATTATGCGTAATATATCGAACCACAGGCTATACTAGATCTATACTTGGCTAGGCAGGCAGGCTATAGTAGGCTATTTATCTATACTAATATTATAAAGAGGAAACATTTGGTTGTTTGTTTGTTTGCATTACATGGCTCCGAAACTACTGGACCGATTTAAAAAAAACTTTCACCGTTGGAAAGGTACACTATCCCCGAGTGACATAGGCTTTGTGTGTACCAAGGGCGAAGCCGGGGTGGACTGCTACGAGTAGTATAGTATAATGATATTAAAATAACAGTCAAAAAACAAAAAAAAATCTGCATTTTCATACAAAAGTGTGCAGCCGCCCGGAAAATTTGTATAGGAACTGATTTTTTTGGTGTTTTTACTGTTTTTAGGGTTTCGCTTGTCTGTCTGTCCGTAAGTCACAGCCAATTTGCTACGAAGCTATTAGAATGATTAAGTTGAGATTTAGTACCTACACTTTTGTAACTTAGTGACCCAAAGATAGAGGTATAACGTAAATAAATTAAATTTAAAAAAGGGGGTCACTTATGGTGGGTAAATTAGACATTAAAAAAATTTTTTGATAACAAAATCGTGTGACATATCAAATGAAAGAACTTTTTATGACAATTTTAAATATATAAATATTTTATTATTTTTTAGATCGGTATTTTTAAGTAAATTTAAGAAAATGGGCGAAAATTGACCCCCCTACTAAACTACTGGACAGATTCAGTTGAAATGTGGTGCACATAATGTAAATTTGTGACCCAAAGACGGAAGTAAAATGTAGGTAAATGAATAAATTAAAAAAAACTTGGGGCCACTTATGGGCTTATTATTATTATTAATTATTAAACCTTCTTTTAAGAATTCCTGCTCACTCCACCGACTTTTACTCGCGGTCTTTGTCTGTTCGAGCCGTACGTCTATGGAACTCACTACCACTTACTATCCGACGCGCCCAAATGCTAGCCAGCTTTAAATCCCAAGTAAAATCGCATTTTCTATCCTTATGAAAAGTAATTTCCTTCCCTTGTTTCCACTTAGTTTCTTCATTTTGTCCTGTTATGTTTTCTTTGTGTAAGTTGTATGTATCATCATCATCAACAGGTCTTTTTTAGTCTCCACTGCAGGAGCTCGACCCTCTCTATACTACCAGAGCCATTTATCCAAGTCTTCCCGTGAATGTCGTAGAAGGCGACTTAGAAAACTCGAGCTAAACAAAGCCTATAAACACCAGTGAGACCTCTCCAACCCGTCTGGCCAGCGTGGAGAGTGCAGGCCAAATCCTCTGACTGCTCTGGCTAATAAATGGCTCTGGTAGTTGTATGTATGTATTTAAGTATTAGGTGTATGTATGTTTATTATAATTATTGTATATAAGTATGTTTATTATATTGACCACCCCGCACTACCTAATTTCCCATATTTTTTTCTATATAAACGAGGTTGCCTGGAAGAAATTGCTTAGCGATAAGGCCGCCTTTTGCGCATTTCCTAATTTTTAAGATAATTATGTTCTGTTTTTTACTTTTGTGCAATAAAGGGTATTGTATTGTATTGTATGGGAGATAAATGAGACATTAAAAAAAGGGTTTCGTGAACTATATCGCGTAAAATATCAAATGAAAGAGCATTTTATGATAATATTAAATATATTTCTATATTTTTAAGGTGGTTTTTTTAAAGTTATTTTTAAAAATAAATAATAAAAATATCCTTATCTCCGAAACCACTGAACCCAAACTTTTGAAAAAGATACAGTTAATAGTTCTTTATCTTAAAGCAAGGAGGCTAATTATTGCTTCATTAATCAACCAATTTTTTGCCGTTTTCAGGAAAAGATTTATTTTTAGTGCTCTTTGTTGATTCGTTAAAAATATTTTACAAAATCAAACAGTCAAGTCATTGATTGAGGACATACAGCTGCTAAGCCAAAACGTTGATCTGTTCAACGTGCAATCCTTTTTTACTCTCCGAACTTACATAATAAGGTGAATAGAAGTGAAAGGTGTTACGATTGCAGATGGTCGCTAAACGTATTGTTTCACAAAGAAAATTCAAATGTGTATATTTTCTGTCAGTGGAACACAAAACGTGTAGTTTTCCAAGTCACCGCTCGCGTAAAATACTATTTGATTATATTTTTGAGAACGTCCTGTCAGCGATAAGTAATATTGATTTACGCAGAAATATCATAAATTTGTCTATGGTTCCCTAAAATTTCAACTTAACCAAAATAAACCGGCCACGTGCCGTGACGGGCCACGTGCAGTGTAGGGTTTCGTAGTCAGTACCTACTTGTTTTATGTAACTAACAACTGCCTAACTTTAGGTCTGAATTCAATCCATGATACTGAACAACTTTCACCAAGGAACAAACAAAATACAAAAAATATTTTTGATCTCTTACACACAAGATTTGGCAAAATGTAATATTTATGTAATATATGTATGGAATATGTAAGGACAAATCACACTAATTAAGCTAGCCCCAAAGTAAATTTTAAACTTGTATTATGGGATACTAACTCAATGATCCTATATTTTATGATAAATACATACATAGATAAACACCCAAGACCTGGCTGGGAATCGAACACAGAACCTCCGAGTGACGGACTAGCGTGTTAAGGAATCGCCACGGAGGTCGACTAATAAATTGAAAAAGTAATAAATATTACGCAAGATTCGAATAACTATAACTTGGATTTTTTAGAAAGTGCTATATGAATTTCACATATATTTAAACTCGCTTTTTAAATAAACGTCTTGCATTCACGCACACAACTGTATTTTCGAATTTACTTTTTCTACTGATAGCCTGTCTACTAAAGTGTTAAGTACATTATAATGACGTCTGCCAAGGCCTTAATTCAGAAATAATAATTCAAACAAAATAATTCTTTGATTTGATTGATTTGAAAATTTTAATAAGTATCGCGGACTGGAAGTCTTGACGAAAAGAAAAAAGTAAGCTGTATACTAATTCTACGTTACAATTTATGATTACCTACATCTATTGTCCCGTTTACACATTATTAACTCTATACAATTTCATCTTGACATTTTTATTCCCCTAGCGGGAAAATTTTGCATATTTCAGAGCCAAATCTGACCACGTGGCTTTACGCATACGGTCCTTAAAGGTCTCAGGAATCTTCCCTGACCACTCACGAGCAAAGTGTCATGCACCCTATCCGTATGTGTGTGTGGGTGTGTATGTGACCCGCTTATAACTCTTGAACAACTAAACCGATCGGAACCAAACAAGTAGTTTTCCAAAGAGTTCTATACAACTCAGATTTCCTGTGAATTTAAACCGATTCGGACTGGTAGATTTTGAGAAATCTCAAAAAAACTAAGCAAAAACAAGAAAAAGACACAAGACTACGTCTCGAATGTCAAGAAAACTGTTACCACTGATTGTTCTTTTCATTCTCAATTAGTTAATGCAAATTAAATAAAATATTAACTAACTTATCGCTTCTTTTACATTTATTCGTCTTTCATATATATATGTTTTTTAATTAATGGCTTGACGCTACTGCGTATTTAGCCAGGAACAAGTTAATAAAACGTGGGAAATTCTTTTTTCCTAACAAGTTACAATCAAAGGTTGGTGTAGGCCTTTGATTGCTTTCAGGGAGCTTCTGGTGACAAATCTATACGAGTCCACTGGTTTTCATAGCCGACTGAGTGGCGGACGACGCCCGAAGACGCCCACACAGTCCGCGAAACAAATATCACTACAGCCGTACTATGACTGTCCACTTTAACTATTTCACATATTATTCATGAGCATGAGCATTTATAACACCAAACAACACCAATTTCATATTATAAAGACCACTAAAATCAATTTGCAAAATAATTTTGACCCCTTGACTTCCCGCCAAAACCCAGTGACTCGTCTTTCATATTTAATAAAACAAACAAAATCACAACATTCTTTATTCAAATTTCTTTTTACTTCTTTTCTTACTTGCCAGTTACACATTCGTACTCATCATACATAGGTATTAACTCTTTCAACAAACCTCACATCCAAAATTATTTTTAATATGTCACCTGTATTTTTATAATAATATTTACGATTAAACTACATTGAATTAGACCGTGAATTTCGAAAGGACTTAGTTTTGAAGAATATACTGAAGCGTATAAAAAAAAAATGGACTTGACAAGTTAATTTTTCGGGAGTTATCGTGACCACGCCAGTTTCCATACATACCGACACACGGACGTCCACAAAATGATTTTATTAAACATTGTTTTTAATTATTTAAAATTCAAAATGTCTTTTAAAAATGTCATAAGTGTTGAAACTAGTGTTTTTCCTTGACATTTATGTGTAAATATTATTGTACAAGTGCGATAGAAAATAAATAGAGACACATTTAGTTAAAAAATCACTTGATTTTTGTAAGGCGAGAGTAGAACACTACCTCATGCGCTTCGCTTATGAGGCGTGCAATAAGAAAAGTTAAATATCTACCTGATTCTAATAGGGATGTGGACTGGGTACGAAAAATTTTAAGTATATTATTTAAATAAGTATATATTAGTCAATCAATCAATCAATCATTATTAAATAATGAAATAAGCAGGAATTGAACCCGCGACCTTAGTCTCAATACGACTATGCTCTTACCATCTGAGCCATCACGTGTTCAACTCCGCATGCCGAATTTCGCCACCATTTGATATTCCTACACGCACTAGGCTTGCGTCACCAACACTACTACCCACTATTACAAGTAAGGTATCCGATTTAACCTTTAATTTAATTTAATTTAATTTAATAGTGGATAGTAGTGTCGGTAGCGAAATTCGGCGTGCGGAGTTGAACACGTGATGGCTCAGATGGTAAGAGCATAGTCGTATTAAGATTAAGGTCGCGGGTTCAAGTCCTGCTAACGTGGTGTTTTTTCACCATTTCTTATTTCATTACTTAATTTGAGTACTTTAGTACTGCATCTTGAATGACTAAAAAACCCTATAAAAATATTGTATGGCTTTTCTAAATTTTTTTTTAGTCCAAATCCGTATTCTGTGCAGTTCTAGTTCCAGGCTAAAGGCATTGCATTGCTGGTCGTAGCCGTACATCGATAATTTTCTACGTGTTAAGCTATTCAGTTTAAAATTAATTCATTTAGTAAAAAAAAACTGAACGCCGAAGTTTCGGCCGTATCGTGCGAGATTAAATTTATAAAAGTTTCATGTTTCCACAGGAAAACCCGTTAATTTATTGCTCGCTTCCCGTTTGCAAATCCTCGGTTACACCTCACTGGTAATCTTAGTAGGTCTACGTAGGTACTTACTTCTTACAAGTGACCCAAATGGAAATCTTTGGCTTTTCTCTCATATTAGATGATAGAACATAAATAATTGTGATTGTGAATAGAATAAAATAAATCTGTGTAGGTATTATGGGCAAAAACAAAGTGAATTTTAACTACTTATTACGAGATTTTGTCTTTCTACATCCTTTATATATTTTGACTAGCTTTTGCCCGCGGCTTTGCTCGCGTCCTTTCTTAGTGGATGCCTACGTCATAACATCCACCAAATCCACCAAGCATGCCAAATTTCAGCCCGATCCGTCCAGTGGTTTGAGCTGTGCGTTGATAGATCACTATGTCAGTCAGTCAGTCAGTCACCTATGAGTTATATATATTTAGATAACACAGTCATAATATCGACTACGATAATTTAAAACCATTTCTTATGTAGCTTCTCAATTAATTAGCATAGCTATTCAGAAATGAGATGCAGCCAGCGTTCTTGGCATCAAGGCGCACGGGCATGATCTTTTAGATTTCTAAATCAATAACTAAGACTAGGTTTTATTTTAAGGTTTAGTTAGATTAATTTGTGTATGCAATTGTATTTTTTTTCTTAAGAAAAAACTGAAGTAAAAACTGAAAATTGAATCTATTTTACACCAAAAATTGTGAACACATAAATAATAAAATATAACTGTATGTATGTAATGAAATGAAGCTAAACCAGTTGGAATAAAGCGCAATCTTAGTTTCAGTACAAACAAACATACAAACGAAACTTAAGCACAGTGACACAAAATAAAAATTATGAGTGTCTAGAAGAGTAGCTCACTCATTTTTTTAAATTAAACAATTCTTGAAAATAAGACCAGATGTGATTTTGAAAAAAAATACAGGTACCTACTGAAATTTTACTCAAAGATAGAATTACTTCACAACAATTTAATTTACATTTAATGATTCACCTAAACGACTAAACAAAAATATTACAAACCAAATAAATAAATTACAAAATGAACATTACAACACTATGACCTCACAATTATGACAAACACTAAAATCGATAACCAAACCGGCAGAGTTACGACCTAGGGGCATCGCCTTTCTTTATCGCCGAGTCTTTATTATATATATATATATATATATATATATATATATATATATATATAATATATTTATACTATTATTTTTTTCTCCAACACAATCATATATCACCATAACAGCAGTAAATAGCAGCAGCAGGTAGTTGCATAGAAGATGCTGCAGCCTGTTCTCTGTTACCAATTCCTCTCTTAGCTCTTACGACTTATATGGGAGAGAAAAGAGGCAGCCTAGTGATAAATCCACTCTGATGTCACCACATGGCCTGACATAATCCATCAAAGTATATTCAACTAACAAGCATAATACCTACATACCAAAAACGTGTAATTGACATATGCGTTATAAATCGAACCATGTACTAGATCACTAAATAAATAAATGAAATGAAATAATGAAACTTTATTACAGTGAAAAAAATATCACCATTTCTACACAAAATGCCGAATTTTTTTACGAATTTTTTTATTGGTTTTTAAACTATCGCGCTTTGAACACATGATTTTTATATATAGCTGGACTTAGCACGAACTTTTGACTTACGTTTCGAATGAGGGTTTCATCATTTTTACTCATTTAAAAATGATAATTTTTGGAATGTAGATTTTTTTTTACTGTTATTTTAATATCATTATACTATAGTGATCTAGTATAGCCCGTGGTTCGATTTATTGCGCACACATCAATTACACGTTGTATAATAATCCTATTACGTCAATTCTGTAGTAACGTTATTTTTTAACAGTAATCTTGTCGACCGAGCGACTCGGAGGTTTTGAATTTGATATCTTGACACGTTTGCGACTCCAGCCTCAACTCCGGCCTCGAGGCTCAAACGCTTATTGCAGACAGATTTAGGGAAATAAGAATTTCCTCTGCTCGGTCTCATTGTTTTGTATTTAACTACCGACCTATATCGGTGTGAAAAGATGTTCTGTTTAGAAATAAGGAAGATGAAAGCTGCAGAAATAGGCCAGAGGCTTTTATACACAACGAATAAATAAAATTCTGTCTCTAGGCGCGGTTGAACAACAGCAGATTTAATCTCAATATTAAAATTAATATTCAGAGAGACCTACCTAGCTGTAAATATTAAAACTAGATAAAAACATAGATATATATATATATTCCAAGTTTCTGCTATTTACGAGCCCTCCAAAAGTTTGTATGGCGTTGGCACTTGGCACCCACTGCCCATGCGAAACCGGTGCGATAACAACACCTAGCTATATTGTAGTTTATAGGTATGTAGGTATATCATTTGTTAAAAGTATGTTTTTACTTTGGATAAATAGAGTATTAAATAAATAAATATATCGCCGGGAAAACACAGAAATGATTGATGGAGCAATAAAGGAAACAATACGAGCCATGTTTGGTCGAGAAATAGATCGCCATATATCGGCAGGCACGGAAAATAGACAAATAACTTTGTCGTATTTGAGTGGGTCACGGTCGCGAAAAAGGATAACAGTTACCTATCACTGCTATATGTAATAATAACTATTCACGAGATAGGCCGTCACAATCGTAAATTCGTAAATGTAGAGCGGTTGAGGCATCCGTAATTAAAGAAGTGATATTGGCCTGGCGACTCCTTAGTCGCCAGGCCAATAAGGCCAATAAGGCCACTGCCGGTCGTCTGTATGAGCCCTTGCTCATACAGACGACCGGCAGTGGCAGCCGACAGAAAGTCAACGGTTGCTGCTGAAAGGTGGTGACGGCTGCCGTTGTGGACTGCCACTGCTCACGACCCTGGCCGGCATCGGTCAGCGACCAGTGTCCCGAACTGCCGCGCGATGATCGCCGACTGTCGTTGACTGTCGCCGTCGGTTGTGAACGTTCACAAACTGTCGAGTGACGGTCGCCAACGATCGCCGACTGCCGTTGACTGTTGCCGTCGGTTGTTAACGTTCACAAACTGTCGCGCGACGGTCGCCAACGATCGCCAACTGCCGTTGACTGTCGCCGTCAGTTGTTAACGTTCACAAACTGTCGCGCGACGGTCACCAACGATCGCCGACTGCCGTTGACTGTCGCCGTCGTTTGTTAACGTTTACAAACTGTCGCGCGACGGTCGCCAACGATCGCCGACTGCCGTTGACTGTCGCAGTCGGTTGTTAACGTTCACAAACTGTTGCGCGACGGTCGCCAACGATCGCAGACTGCCGTTGACTGTCGCCGGCGGTCAATAACGTTCGCGAACTGTCGCGCGACGGTCGCGAACTGACGCTGGCACACTATCGCTCGTCTGTAAGAGCCTTTAAATCTTATTTAGTAGGATCGACTAATCGGTTTTTAATTGCCACTAAACCTCCTTCCCGCTGTTCGAAGTCAAACTGGTTAAGCTGGGAGAATAGGATCACTGTGAATGAATGCTAATCGTTTAGATTAATTTAATTTCCACTGACATTTGGTTTGGATTTCATTAGTAATTTAGCACTAGTTAATTAATACTTAGTTAGCTAATTTGGGTAAAGTTTAGTCCTTACTTAAATTACCTGTCTTCTTTTCATTAAATTTATCTTGAAAGTTACTCAAGGTGTGACATCGCTACACAAAGTAAGTGAACTGTCTTGGTAAATCAACTCTTCTTCGTCTTAGCGCATTACCGGTTGCATCCTCAGCTGTGCTGCTTCGGAGCCCGGGGTGCGCTTTCCCGCTTTTTCTTCTCCAAATATAATATGCATGTCAATAGTCACCCAAGGAGGCCAAAGACGTTGTAAAATGGAGAAGAAATAGCCGGAACACTTTCAATGATTTGGCTATAGTTTTACAACCGGCCGCCTGCCTGACGTTAACCCTCTTTGGGAATGTATTTGTGCGAAAAGTTTTACAACCGGCCGCCGCCCGACGTTAGGGCCTCCTTGGGAATGAAATTGTAGCACGAGATGTTTGTGATTAGTCCTTTAGTCGCCTCTTACGACATCCACAGGAAGAGATGGAGTGGTCCTATTCTAACCCGGAACTACACGGGTACCCGGAAATCTTGTTGTCCCGGATGTCTTGGTAAACCAACAACGTGTAATAAATCGAGCCAGGGGCTATACTAGATCACTATAGTATAATTTTATTAAAATAACAGTCATAAAACAAGAAAAAACTTCGACGTTGACCGGACCGCGGGCAGCTGCACACTTTTGTATGGAAATGCCGACATGGATATTACGCATAACTCAATAAAGTAGTATCCAAGGTATAAAATAAATTATTTTGTAACGATAAGAGAATAAAAAGTCACAAAATAATGTCACTATATCATTGACCTGTGTCATTGATTAATCATTGTCTAATCCGGAGGTTCAGGGTTCGATCCCCAGCCAGGGCAAATTGGAAAATGGCCTTTTTCAAATTGCCCTGGGTCTTGGGTGTTTATCTATATATGTATTTATCATAATCCCATAACACAAGTTTAAAACTTACTTTGGGGCTAGCGTGATTTGTCCCTATATATTTATTTATTTATTGACCGATTGTCAGAAAAACTGATATATAATAGAACGCTATGTAACGTGACTCCAAGAAAGTATGGCGTTACGATGCGGTATTTCATACAAAACCCATAGATAATGTTTGTTTTCACGTTCAGAAAAGTATCTGATTTGACTTGTCGGAAACTAGCGGATTTCTCGTTGTACCTATGTAATAAATATTTATTTACCTGTATAATATTAAAATATAAGATGTATTTGTAACTTAGTAAGTTTAACTGTTCATAAGTAGGTAAGTAAGTAAGTTATTGGAATAACTTTAATCGAAAAGTGCATTCTTTAAAACATTTCCTTGGCCTCATTATAATTTTGCATTAAGTAAGTCATGCTTTTAGCGAAGTGAAACCCGCTTGAAAATGACGCTGTCTGCATACAGACATCTTCTTTATTGTGTAGTCATGAAGAAAAAAGACAAAGCAAACGTAGCTCGTCCCGCTATCTTAAATTCGTATCTGGAGACTTCATTTTGCCTTTTTTAGGTGCTAGCAGTAAAAAGGCCAGAAAGGAATTATGCAAGATAATTTCGTCTCCTAACTAGATTTGCGTTTTCTCTAGAGATTAAAACATGGGATTCTCTAGGGCGTAAAAAGGTTCGTCCTGAGTCCAAGTTTTTTTAAGGAACCAGGTATCTCTAAGGCAGGTCTAATGAATTCGAATAAGTATTGTTTTTCATCATCATCATCAATTCAAAAAATATTTAAATAAACGGGCAAGTGCGAGTCGGACTCGTACATGAGCGGTTCCGTACCTCCGTACAATGTTTTAAAACGCTGAAGAAACACGTTTCTTGTATGACGACCCCCTTTAATTTTTAACGTTATCATATTTCTAGTACCTATTTTTTGTTATGATGGTCATAGTAATACATAATCAGTGAAAATTTTAAGTATCTGTTAATGCTATTATAAAGATCGAGTTAAAAACGCTGAAAAAAAAACACGTTTCTTGTATGACGACCCCCTTTAAGTTTTTTTAACATTATCTTATTTTTAGTATTTGTTGTTATAGTGGCCATAGTAATACATAGTCTGTGAAAAATTCAAGTATCTAGATAA
Organism: Acrobasis repandana; assembly: GCA_963576875.1. NCBI lineage: Eukaryota > Metazoa > Arthropoda > Insecta > Lepidoptera > Pyralidae > Acrobasis > Acrobasis repandana. The sequence continues at coordinate 3,510,048 of OY756223.1, read as the reverse complement.
TGCCATTATAAAGATTTAGTTAAAAACGCTGAAAAAACACGTTTTTTGTATGACATCCTATAATTTTTAACTTTTTATTTTTAGTATTTGTTGTTATTGCGACCACAGTAATACATAGTCGGTTAAAATTTCAAGTGTGTAGCTATTGCGGTTCAAGAGATAGAGCCCTGTGACAGACGGACAGACAGACAGACAGATGGACAGACAGCGGAGTCACAGTAATAGGGTCCCATTAGCACCCTTTAAACGGTACGGGTACGGAACCCTAAAAATGAAAGTATGGATTACGTCACATAGGAAGTCTTACGTATAGTTGAACACAAGTTTTTATTTTATGTGTTAAGTGTTTGTAACCCAAGAGAGCTGAACTGCTAAACATATTTCACTTCGGCGACCGAACTTGGTTGAAAAGTTGGATAACTTGCTTCGACAAAGTTTGGACCGTTTCGCGCCACACTTCGAAATAATGTTATTTATTCACGTTTTGTATTTGGCGCCCAACGAGTGACCAACTTTCGACAAGTCTATCTTCTCTGTCTGGAAGAAGGAAGGCCTAAAAATGTATTCATCATCATTAGGTCTTTTTTTGTCTCCACTGTAGGAGAACGTCCCTCTTTGTACTTCCAGAGGATTTGGCCTATACTCTCCACGCTAGTCAGGCGGGTTAGAGAGGTCTCATTGATGTTTATAAGCTTTGTTTAGCATTGTATTTCCCATTCACTTATATGATTTACACAAGTAGGTAAATCATATTAGTGAATGGGAAATACATGTCAAAGTCAAAGTTAAATATTTTTTATTCAATGTAGGATAAATATATCTCTTATTTATTGAAGGTCATCTTTTTTGATATTTTTTTTACTACAAAAGCTACAAACTACTAGCGTTTTGGCACTGGTATGACACTTCATAGATTCAGAGTAATATACATACCTACTACTTCTACAAATATATAATAGTTAGTTAGTACTCGTAATAGTAATACAATAGTTACAGAAAAGTCGGAAACAGCTATTAGATATTTATTATAGAGAAATCTATGAAATATACGTTCTTTGTTGTATTCGGTGGATAAACAATTATATATATGCGCATCTTCTCACCATGATGTTTACTATTGGTTGACAGTTCTCAAGACAAGATACGTCGTGAATTGCGTGCGGCTAGTAACTAAACCCCGGTTTAGAGCGTAATAAGGCGCACAAAGTGAGGGGGAAAGGTGCGGGGACGCCAATTTGCGGGAGACGTTGTGAGATTCTATTCTGTTTGTACTCTTATGTATTCTGTGGTTTCGGAACGACCACTGCTGGGAAGGTTCGCCGAAAGAAACCCCTTTCAGTAGATTTTCGTACCCAGCCTAAATCGCTTTATTGCATTACAGAATTACACGTATTCTTATAATATACATACTTACATTATATTTTACTTTATACATTTATGCTCTATAGTAATATAAACTAATATCCAATATTGTTATTAGACAAATTTACATGATAATAAGCTTTTTTTGGGTACTTTAGTGTGTAAAAATTATTATTCTTATTAGTTCGTCTTTAGATTATCCAAAAATAATGGACCTACCTACATATATTTTTCAGTTTAAGTATTATAGTTATTCATAAAGATTCGGAGCATCTAAGTTCCAGTGGGCTTGTGGTGTCACCACTATCCTACTTAGTATTATATTATTATTAATCATCATCATCCGAGCGTGTTCCCGGTTGCATCGTCAGCGGTTACGCTTCAGAGCCCGGGGTCCGCTACCTAACCTAGGCGATTTGACGAGGTTACTGGTTTTTTACACAGAGCGACTGCCGTCTGACCTCCGCGACCCAAAGGGGAGACCAGAACCAATCCTAGGATAGGTACAGACGCTAGATGGCGTTCGGGACCAACGGCTTTACGTGCCTTCCGAAGCATGGAATCATCTTTCTTTTCGGATAATCAGGTCATTTATTTCTGCAATATCCTAACCAGACTGGAAACAACTTTTCACAAAGTATGCTTCCCAGTGGGATTTGAACGCATGACCTCCGGATCACAAGGCAAACGCCTTGACCACTGGACCGCGGATGCAGTCAAATTATTTATATAATTATCTCATTATCTGTGCCGCTACCTAAGTAAAAATAGTGGAAGCCGTGGCGTCATGCGAAATTTAAATGCGCTGTATTTTCTTAGGAAAGAAAAATACGTGTACAATATTTTATAATAAAATATCTAATAGGCCAAAAATATTAGTTCAGCCATCATGCCTAATAATAAAATTAAGTCCAGCAAACGTGAAGAGAAGGACTCATTCATATATTTATACCTTACAAATACCTACGAGTACTCGTACAGCTACACACACTGGGCTTTTTCCGAAGCATTTCGTAAGCTTGTGTTGGCAACCCAACATATTTTTTTTTAAAAACAACTTTTCTTCTAAAATGTACATGCTTCTATTTTCTGCCTCTCAGGAAACTTCGTGTTTCTTCAGAACGGCTGCTTAAAACTGAAAGTTTATAGAGTTGTTATTATTCTTTATACTTACTTCTAATGTAATTTATTTTAAAAATTAGAGGAAAGTTGTTATTTCACAAGCACGGCAGATAATTTTCAGCGTAGATTGTAGTTGATTCGCACATGGTAAATTTTATAATAAATAGCTGTTTGAGCAGTGACGAAAGTGATAATTTCATCGCTAGTGAATATACTGACCCAGCTTCAGATAAAGAAATTTTCGGACTGAGTTGAGATTTGATAAAATATTAATTTTAGTTGCATACATACATAAGAATTTCCTCTTTATTGGAAGTCGGTGGAAGAAGTATTTTATTTTGTTTATATTTTTTTACTTTCTGCAGTTTATATTTTTATTACGTAAATTGAAAATGAGGAAATGTTATTATAAAAATGAAAATAGTTTTGCAGCTCTATATTGTTCACATGGAAATAAAAAACAAAACAACAATAAAGTACTTACTTAGTTCTTATTTCAAATGATTATTCACGATAAATCTAATAATTGATGGACATGGATAATAGATACTCGTTTATAATTGGAAATGCGATAATTGCCGAGGGATATTAATAAAATAGTCGCACTGGACCTAAAAATACGATAGAATTTACTTTCCATAATAACTAGCATCACGTAACTACGAGTACTTCGATATGATTCGAATCTATTTATTTATTTACCAATTTATGTACACGGACAATATATACAGAGAATACATAAACAAAAAGTTGTACAAAGGCACTACTTATCTCAAAAGAGATCTCTTCCATTTCTAATTTTTGAATCGAAAATTTCCTAACCTAATGAGGCGCGTTGGGCATTATTTTGAGATGGGAAAACACGTGTGGGGTCGGTTACACGGTGACAGCCGTCTAACAACCACCTTGTTCAAGTTTTCACTTCTGTCGGCCCGGAGTGCCACTGTTTTTTTTTCGTATTTAGATTTACATTATAAAGTTGTTTTAAAATAAGGGATTTTTAACACCATCACCCCTTATATTACTTAAAAAACACCTTGTATAACAGCTATACTATTCCCTAACCAAGTATCTAACCACTAAGACATTATTGTCAAAGCGGCAAAAAAATGCAATAGCTTGCATTTTTGCAAGCTATTGCATTAGCAAAATGTTGACGCAATCTTATAGAAAATACTTAGACACGTCCTGCTCAACGCGTAACCTTGCTGTTGCTGTGTGAGTAAGGAACTTTTGGTTTAACGAGTTTGTATATTTAATGCGAATGTTTGGAATAAGCCTTGTTCAGCAGGTACCTGGTACCGCAGTCTACCAATGGAAATCAATTAGAGCCACTGCCATAACATAAAGAATAACCGAATAAGGAATAATATAAAATGCTGTGTTATGGACTGTAAACATTATTTGATTTGTGACAGAGCCTTAGTGCTTTTTGATTTAGATTTAAGGGTAAGAATTTGGTCTTCTTCTTGCCCAGAGTGGACTGTATGTAATTAGTTATGTAGGTGATAGAGCCTGAAGATCTATTTTCCAACGAGGGAGGCAGCGATATAAAACCTGTAGTAGTGTATTTGCCAACGGATTTCTAAGTAAATTCAACGAAAATAAAATAAGCAACGTGATACGAAACTGATTCTCCCTGACTAACACTTTTTTTATTTGTACGCTACAAATGTAAAAAACGAGTGGTCTTATACCACTCGTTGCAAATCCTCCGCGTACTAGCAATAAAAAAATGCGTCTTTTTTGGAAACGGTCGCGCAAATCATTAGTTGTATGACTCCTGTCTGTGAAAATTAGTCTCCTGATCCAAATAAAAGGCAGGGGATAAACTTTCACACGTCTATTTCGTTAGCGATGTAAATGTCAAAGAGACACACATTGGCAATGTTGCCAATTAACACACATAAATAAAAACCTTAAATAATAACTGGATACAAGGTACATTAGCATACTTACATACGTGCAGTCTTCACATCGAGAAGATTTTGCACTTTCACATGTTATTGAATGCTCTATACATCTACTTGTTATTGTGTATTATCAGTTTTGTGAACCTAATAAAAAAAATAGTAACATTAAAGTATGAAGATTGAGTATTTTAGGAGATTTCAGAGAGATAAAGTACAAAAAGATGATTTATTCCTGGAAGAAATGCTGAATTTCATGAAATAGTTACGTACGAAAAGTCTTTATTTTATATTTATTGCCTCTATCAATCTTCCCCAACAGTAATAATTTTCCAGCTGTAATAAGGATTTTTTACTAGTAGTCTGGAATACGCCGCGAACTCAGACCTCGCGATTTTTTTTTTTTGCCGAACCAATTTTGATGCCCAACGAACTTGAAAATTCTATTGATATTTCCTACATGCCTACCAAATTTCATCAAAATCGGACCTTCGGTTCGGCAGTTATCGCGGAACAAACATACATACATACAAACAATGTGTTTTCTCCCCAACTTGAATTATAGCCCTCGCTCGGTCAATTATTTATTTTGACAGTTTCAATATTTTCAACAATTTCAAAAAAGTTTAATAGCCATATTTAGTTAAAATATATTTTTTTACTAGGAAATAAACCGTATTTTCCATTAGTGGTTCATGTTTATAGCTGTAAATCTTAGGGGCTTGGCGAAATAGGTAATAAACACCGCAGCGATGCATTTTCGCGTTCACATATTTTAAACCCGGGGACAGGCTGTTTAAGCCTTAGACCGGTTGTGCACCAATCCGAATCCGAACCATATTCAAATCAAATCCGAATCTGACTCGAATTGGCCTTCCTAGTGATTGTATGGACGCGTGTGCACTTAGTCGTAAACGGTTCAAATCCAATTCGTATTCAAACCAAGAATTCTCACTTCGGGTCGTTTTTATTTCGGATCAAAACCGACTCGAATTGGCCGCCGTAGAAATTGTACGTACGGCTGTGCACCCACTCGAATTCGATTCATATTCGAATTTCGGGTGAGGTACGGGGAGGGAAGCACACGTTGCACGCCCCGCCCACTGTCCCGTCTCGCCCGATAGTGTTGCGCGAAAATATAGAAATTAATGTATAATATCGACAGTGTTATTGATAATGTTTCTGCTATTGCTATAACAATCTTGTCTTCCCGTCCAATGCTTCTCTTCCCGTGCAGATCGTAAAAGCCGATTGAGGGAATGGGCGGGAATCTGAATCATATGAATAGGTGATGCGGTTAGCAACCCATCACTATTATGATTTCCCTTTTCCACCTTCATGCCCACCATTACGCTAAAAGTGGCCTGGGCTTTACCGCCCTTGGCTCTGTCTACCCCGTTAGGGATAAAGACGTGATAGTGTATCTGTGTACTATTGATAGTTTGATATTATAGATAATTAATGACCTTTAAATAAGGCAGTAGGTAATATTGGTTAGGGGGCGTCCATAAATTACGTGAGGTGTTTTTTTTTTTAATTTTCTGTCCCTCCCTCTCCCCCAGGTGAGATTTTATTCAAAATGTGGGTTTCTTACGTAAACGCGTTGGATTGTTATTGTAAAAAGAAAAAAAAAATGCTTCGTGCTTTTATTTACGACTAGTTAAGACTAGTAATCAATATTACTGAGAGTTTAATTATAAGTGTAATAAAAATTTAACAATAGACTGGCGGGCTACACTGTACCGTAAATTCAGATTAAATTGAGCTATTTGGTATAAAACAAATATGGTGGTTTGACCAGTCAGTAGATGTATAACGTCAAAGTATGAATGAAATTATTTTCTTTCGAACGAATTAGTGAATGATCTTAATCGTATTACGATTACGCTTAAGAATGTACAATCTGGATTAAATGGACCAAAATAGTTTTTTTTTTTTGTTTCAATCAGAAAAAAATTTACGTGATATTTGCCGAGACCCCCCCCCCTCTCCAACGTAAGAATAGATGAGATTTGACTCGACCCCCTCCCCCCTTAAACATCTCACGTAATTTATAGACGCCCCTTTACGAACACCGGATGTTGTCACTTGAGATGGGCATATACCCGGGTATGTAAACCCACGCTTGGATGTATATACCCGGGTATGTATACCCGATATGCACCAAATACCCGTACGAGTATCTACCCGTTTGGGGGGTAGATTGAAATATTTATTAATAAACGGGCAAGTGCGAGTCGGACTCGTACATGAAGGGTTCCGTACCACCGTACAATGTTTTAAAACGCTGAAGAAACACGTTTCTTGTATGACGACCCCCTTTAATTTTTAACTTTATTTTATTTTTAGTATTTGTTGTTATTGTGGTCATAGTAATACATAATTGGTGAAAATTTCAAGTATTTAGTTAATGCCATTATGAAGATCAAGTTAAAAATGCTGAAAAAAACACATTTCTTGTATGACGACCCCTTGAATTTTTAACTATTTTTTATTTTTAGTATTTGTTGTTATATCCGCCACAGTAATGCATAATCCATAAAAATTTCAAGTGTCTAGCTATTACGGTTCAAGAGATAGAGCCCTGTGACAGACGGACAGACAGACGGACAGACGGACAGACAGCGGTGTCACAGTAATAGGGTCCCGTTTGCACCCTTTGGGTACGGAACCCAAATAAATTAGTGCGAGTCCTCTAATTATCTGTAATTAATATATCTCAAATAGCCATAACTAAATTAGCCATATTAAATAGACAGATATAATCTCATTTGATGTCTATTTGCATATTTTAAAATATAACTAGGTTAAAAATATATTTGCCAGTAAAAAATGTAAACTTAGACATGTCAATTCGTATGTTCCCATACAACGGGTAGATTGGGGTAAATACCCGACATACTAATTTGTGGGAAATGTTATAAAAAGTTGATGGAGGATGGAAGAACTCGTCAATACAAATAACTTTTGTTCTGAGACCAACCCCGAAATCAAATGAAATGAAATGAAATGTAGTTTATTCTCTCTATGTTTTGCATGAGGGGTGTCCATATGTTGACATCGCGTTTGATGTCTGATTGCTTAGTTTAACATATAATTAGGTCTACAATTATTTTTCAATATTTTTAGCATAAAATGTAAACTGAGACGTGTCAATTCGTATGTTTCCATACAACGGTTGGGGTAAATAAATAATAAGTATAATAATAGTGCCAGCAACTGACGGCGGTTAAATGCAGGCAGGACACATAGTGAATGCGGCCTCTCTAATCAAAGTCTGGCGGTGCACTAACGAAATCGGTGGCCTCGAAATTCACGAATTCGATTCGGATTCGGCTGCAGTGCACAGACGCTACTCAAGAATTTTCCGTCCGAATTTTTCTCGTTTTGGATTTGATTTGAATATGGTTCGGATTCGGAGCAATGCACAAGCGTCCTTAGGGTCAGTTCACATCGAGACGCGAATCGACGCGACTTTTGAAAAAATATAGAATAAGTTCTATACTACACAAAAATATACTAATTTCAGCGCGCCGCATTGACCCAGGTTGCGCTGCGCTGCGAGGCGCATCGGCCTCTCACTGAAATTAGTATCTTTTTGTGTAGTCAATTTCTTTCTTTTGTGTAACAAATTCTATATTCTTAGGTTACGCAACCCCGGGCGCGGTCCATACTTGGATGGGTGACCACAAGTGGTACAGTTCAGAGGGCACGTAAAAGAGGGAGTTTAAAGGTGGCACCAATTGTAGAGAAGTTAAAAAGCCACCGTTTGACTTGGTACGGTCATATCAAGAGGCGGGATGCCGAACATCTGGCTAACAAAATGGTTAACTTGAAGGTGGATGGCCACAGAGATAGAGGACGACCTAGAAAGACGTGGGGGGGATGTGTTAAGCGGGACATGATGGACTGGGGGGTTAGTACAGATATAATAAATGATAGAAAACGATGAAGAGAGTTGACATTCAGAGCCAAACCCAAATAGGGAGAAGGCGAGGAAGATGATGATGATGATGAGTTGCAGAATTCCTGCTGCATTCGATTTCATACAAAAGTCTGGTTTCTGCACCAAGGCTACAGAAAATGAGTTGTTAATTCTATAGAACAAAAGTTCTGCAACTCATTTTCTGCAGCAATTATGCTTGTTATTTTAAGCAGATATTCTTAAAATTGAGGTTGATAAGTAGGATGAAAGATATCTCAGATGACCGACCTATATTAGCATAAGTTTCTCTGTTCACTAGGTACCTTTCATTTGTACCTATATTTTTTAGGTACAATAGAGATTTTTCACATTAAAAAGATGTTAAATTACAAGGAGAAGAGTTTTCAAACAACATAGCTTCCCTGGTTCAGCTCAACAGATGCAAAGAAAATTCAGGATTAGTGGCTAAATTGGAAGTCAGAAAAACTGGTACCTATATTTATCCAGTCATAGCCTAACTATAAGAAGAAACCCATTTCAGAATAAAGTTTTCTGGAATGCACAAACGAGCAATCCTGTATCCGGTACTTAATTTTAGATCGGACGTCTATAACCGGCATAAACTAACATCGTTACTACCGGACGGATATTGCTTCCTGCTTCCACCTTTATTGTACTAGTAATAGAGTTTATTATCGAACAACCTACAATCATCGGTTTTATCAGGAAAGGTGCAATAAAGGAGAATGGTGTAATTTAGCCGACCTGTTGCATAAACTGTTTATTTTGCGATTACCGCTCCAAGTGGTTGTAAAGCTAAGTTATTATGGGGCCGAATTGAAACATGGTCTAATCGTGTAATTCCTTACACGATTAGACCATGTTTCAATTTTATACCAGTAGCGTAACCACCACTACAGGTTAAAATTTTAAACTATGCTCAAAATAAGGATTTATGGGGAGGGAAATGTATGCCTTGTCTTTTAGATTATTTTTTCCTGGAAAATATTACCATGCTGGCCATGCTCGTCAAGCCGGTTTGCGAGCATAATGGAGATGTAATAGTTGCTCTTGCTATTGACGTTGACCCTCCTTCTTCAAGGCTTGGGACATTTAAATTGGTACACAATTACACATTTACCATGTGGTTCCCGGCAGAGTAGAATAGGTCTTAGTCTTCCCGAGGATGTCGTAGAAGGCGACTTATGAAATACAAGCTAAACAAAGCTTATAAACATCAATGAGACCTCTCCAACCAGTCTGGTGAAGAGTGTAGGCCAAATCCTAAAAAAATCAAAAAAAGACACTTGATAGCTTTTTATCACTTTATTTCCTTCAAACATTTGCGACAGCCGGTATCACATTTTCGTAAATGTAAATACCGTGCAAGAAAGTCTCGGCTTTGAGGCTCTCATCGTGCTCGTGTATCTGAGGGGGGGTGTTGGTCATCGGGGAGATGCCCAGCGCTGGGATGCCTTTTTCCCGGATGTAGCGACTATCAGTCCCACCCGGGAATGTGCGAGTCTTTATTGGCAGTTTCCTGAAAATAAGAAAGTAATGTAGTTACCATTTCATTGAATGTATTTTACTGACTTGTGTAGGCTTTAAAAAGATACGAGTATATAAACTCATATAATAACAATAATAAACCTGATTCTTCTTGCCAAAGAGCATTGATTTCAGATCGTAAAACTACAGCCAAATCTAGTGGTTCTGGATTTTCCTTCCCAACTTACTCGTGAAGAAGATAAAGCTGGAAAAGTTGATTCTGGACTCCGAAGCTGTACAGCTTAGGATACAATCGGGAACGCACTTAAATGAGAAAAGATTCTTTTGCTTCTTTTTCCAAAATCAAACTTGTAGACGGCTTCCGTCTTCTTCTTATTAAAGAACAGCTCTTGTCTGTAGAGCAACCAATCCCTACTGTCTCTCTTTCTCATTGGCTTTGGACATCTAAAGCCAACTCCTTTACATCTTTGTATATTGAAATATGGATTTGATCTTTCAGTTGCATTATAATATTGTCTCTCTTCCTTCCTTTTCTCCCTTCTATTTTCTCTAATATAACATTTAACTAGAGAAGATGGTTCAGTGTATGAATGAAGTGTTCCATGATTTTGTTTTAATAAATGAATATCGCCAAAACGAGAACAGTAATGGCGTCTAAAAAGTAGATGCCTCACACCCATCAGTTTAAATAACCAACCCTAGCATAAGAAAGGTTTAAGTAAAGCAAATCAGTAAGAGTACATCATAGAACCGTGAGGTTCCCGGTAGAGTAGAATAGGACCACTCCAAATCTTCCCGTGGATTACGTAGAAGGTGACTTAGGAAACACAAGCTTAACAAAGCATATAAACATCAGTGAGACCTCTCCAACCCGGCTGGCCAGCGTGGAGAGTGTAGGCCAAATTCTCTGGCTGCTTTGGCCAAGTATGGTTCTGCTCCTACAGTGGAGACTAAAAAATACCTGATCAGAAGAGTACATCACTAGTACTAGCAGGCCTGTGTCACTCCCCGTTTAGGTATCGAAAATGTACCTACATTATTACGATGCGCGCAGGCGGCACCTCCGGGTGGTAAATTCAGTTATACTTGTACGTTAGTATTTTATTTACTCTATGGTTATACGAATCGTTTGTCCAGCGTAATAAGAATGAAATTAGCTTGCAATGGATGTCTAAGTATCTATACGAAAAGGTGCTGAGTTCTGACGTGAGCTAAATTAAACCATATCGCTAGCCACATTGAGTAGATATTTCTTTGAATTTCTTTGCTGAGCGAAACTTCTGTACGTTAGTATTATTTATTCTCTGGTACTAGGTAAATCTTCAATCTTAGCTGGGTTCCTGGGTGAAGTAGTATCAGTCACATAAGGTTCTTTTTGCTCGAATGACGATTTAACTTACAGTTTGTCGAAAGCCCCTTTAAAAGCGAGCCAGTAGGGGTTGGAGTCATCAATCTTGGTGGGTGCCACGTAGGGGTCCTTTTGATCGAACTCGTACGTTAGATTGTCACCGGCCTCGCTACACCAGCGTTTTATCTGAAAAAGATACAGATACATTGTCACGTCTTTATCCATAACGGGATAGACGTGATAATGTAGGGCTGTAAGACCCAAAGGACACTTTCAGCGTGATGGTGGTCGTTTAATTGGAAAAACGGAATCAAAATAGTGGTGTTGCTAGCCGCATCGCCTATTGCCGATTAAAACTTGATCGGCTTTTACGATTTGCGCGGGAAGAGAAGCAGTTGGTCCATTCTAAGTTTTTTTTTATCTCCCAGACCAGCATGGAAGGATTATCTGAATTTAAAAAGACCGAATGTTATTGCCACAGGTAAATGCGGTCTACATCTTACAAACTTATTATATTATACAGGTATTTTTTTTAACATTTTGAAATTTTGGTATTATGGTTTATTTTAGTTAGTTTTCGTTTCTCTCTCCCTTCACTTCCTATGTCCCCTGTCGGGGCAAAGGGCAGACACAACACGTCGCCAATCCGATCTGTCTTGGTCATTTGTATGTAGTTTTAGTTAGTTGTTTTGAAAAAATAGCAGTAGAGAAAATATTGCAAACGAATGTAGAGTTAGGTTAGGTACTCACCATATCCTCAAAATCCTGATGGTTGACGGACGTAGCCAGCCTCAGGTCGAAGCTGACGGTCAGCTTCTCCGGAACCACGTTGTTTTGAATCCCTCCCTGCAAACCAGTGTTAGTTCAACTACATCATCATTATTTTAGTCAATATTTCCAATATTTTTTAATGTTTAATGTTTACGATATATCAGCACAATAGTGATCATATGTATACATTATAAAAATAAAATGTCAATACTATTACTGAAGGTCAATAGACTTTTTTGTACCTAACATACAAAAAGTGACAACAGTTTTCACCCCTTATTTTCGAAAATATTGTAGATATTATAAAAAACTATCCGTATGTTTTAAATTTTTTTTAAATATTTTTTTTCGCAAAAACGTACGGACCCAAATTGGCTAATTTGACTGAAGTTTAAGGGATATAAGACCAAAATGCTCTGTCTGCCTCATCAGGGATAAAGACGTGATAGTATGTATGTGTAATCGCCCTAAACATAGTTTTACGAAAAATTTTAATACGCCCGTCAGGGATCCAGGGCACGGACAAGTATGAAACAGCATTATATTTAAGTACTTAGCCTACTTAGTACTTACTACCTATATTAGCTATCTGTAATATGTACCTATATTAATACCTAGCAAAATACACAAGTAATAAAAAGTAGTAACAACAAAAACTTTATTTTTATAAAAGCGTGAATATAAAAAAATATATGACACATTTCGAAAGAGTTTTATTGGCGTCGTTCGTTACATATGTAAATCAGACACCAGACTGGAAATTGAAAAATAAAAAAAGAATGGAAAAAATCTTACATGCAGCATGGTGAGGTTGACAGTAGTGACGTCACCGATTGTGAGCTTGCTGTCTTCCTTTAGCTTTGTCTTCGACTCCTGGCGAAGGTCCATAAACTTGTCGATGATATACCGAATCTGACGGGAAAGTAGTTTTATAGTAAAAACATAAACAAAAAAATTAATAAAAAAGATAATTTATTGAAAAGAAAGTAGTACAAAATTAAAACAAGCAATACAAAAATATCAAATTTGTATAAAAAAATTAATCAAAAACAAAAATAGTTTGTCAGAAGTGGGATTCGAACCCACGCCCACAGAAGTGGACTGCGACCTGAACGCAGCGCCTTAGACCGCTCGGCCATCCTGACTTGAGTATTGTTGGCGAAATTACGTACTCGAATCCGTATGGTACGTATAGAATACAATAAAATATGCAGGTAGGTAGTTTATTTTTCACTATACAAAAACGTCCAAAAATAATGGAGCACAATTTTTACATAATATTTTAAGTACATACATAGCTTTATTATTATATTAACTATGATGTACGACCCAGCAAACGACAGATAAAAATAACTACTAACTTTGTGCTATGCTAACTGATAGAGCTATAGATAACTGCAAGAGATAAAACTGTTTATGTACGTCAAAAATAAAAACAACATCTGAAACGGGAATTTGAGATAAATCTAATACTGGGGTTATCTAGTAAACAATATTGTTACTTACTTCACAAAAAAAAGGATTTTTTTTAATTAAAAAAAACAATATTGTTTCTTTTTTATTTATTACCAATTAGATATTTTTAAAATTGGTCACACTTCTACTTCGGGCACCAGTCCTTCACAACGGTAGGTATTACAGGGAACTACCATCAATTTAGTTTATAGCGTTTAGTTACCATACCAATATGTATTGGTTTTCTGTACTTAAACCTTTGTAAAGGAAAAAAAAAATAGATATAGGTATTTAATTATGTTTCACTAAATTTTGGTAATAAAAATACCTATTTGATAGTTTAGAACCGAATAAATAGGTCAAACATTTTTATTCAATGTACCTAGGATAAATATATCACTTATTGGGTCATTGTTTTTAAATTATTTTTAGTGTAAAAGCTACAAACTACTAGCATTTCGGAACGACCACTGGGAAGATACGCCGAAAGAAACCCGGTTTAGTCACAGAATAAATAATACTAACGTACAGAAGTCTCACTCAGCAAAGAAATTCATAGAAATATCTACTCAATGTGGCTAGCGATATGGTTTAATTTAGCTCACGTCTGAACTCAGCACCATATTCGTATAGATACGTAGACATCCATTGCAAGCCAATTTGATTCTTATTACTCTGGACAAACGATTCGTATAACTGAATTTACCACCCGGAGGGGCCGCCTGCGCGCATAGTAATAATGTAGGTACACTTTCAATACCTAAACGGAGAGTGACACTGGCCTGATTTAGTATTCATTTCATTATTTTCATCTCTTTACAAAGGTTGACATTAACGTCTGAGATTAACGTTAACCTTGAATAATATCTAAGTCATAATTTCACTCGAAAGTGTACGCTGTTAGTAGATCTTATGGCAAACGATACGAGTATCTATATATCTCACTACACGTAACAGATAAAGACATAATTATAATGAATGTAGTAAGTATGTAGATTATAGGTGATTACCATCAGATAAGTAAGTTATAATTATGGTGGCCCAGAACGGGTGAGAGAAGCGTCGGGCGTCGGTTGACGACACGACAAAGTCACACACGGGTCGCACCTGGATGAGAGCAGCACAGGACCGAGATGGGTGGCGTCGACGAAGAGAGGCCTATTATGCTCAGCAGTGGGCCGAGAAAAGGCTGGGATGATATGATGATGATGACTAATTACTACTAGTAATGTAGGTATTTATTAGCCTTTTTATCGTTACTAACTAGGTACTTACTACTAGTGGTTCGGCGAGAATAGTTATAACCATGCATGCAATATGACCTGTACACTTTCCCTTTTCCCCTGGGTTATCAAAGCCATTTCAGTAAAATTTACGACCCCCTTTAATTTCTAACTTTTTTTAAAAGTATTTGTTGTTATAGCGGCCATAGTAATACATAAATTGTAAAATTATCAAGTATCTAGTTAATGCCATTAAAAAGATCTAGTAAAAAACGCTGAAAAAACACGTTTTTTGTATAGCGACCCCCTTTAATTTTTTAACTTTTTTTATTTTCAGTATTTTTTGTTATAGCGGCCACAGTTATACATAATCGGTGAAATTTTCAAGTGTTTAGCTATTACGGTTCATGAGATAGAGCCCTGTGACAGACGGACAGACAGATGGACAGACAGCGGAGTCTCAGTAATAGGGTCCCGTTTGCACCCTTCGGGTACGGAACCCTAAAAACGAACTTGTGCCATCTTTCGTCGAAATTGATTGTAAAATGCGAGAACAACAAACGCATTTTAAGCCAATCTTGATACTGAGATGCTTCGCTTTCTCTACTCACTCGGTCAATTAGACAGACAGTGACATTAGGCGGCAATTAATATGCGAATAGCTTTTAATTAAGGCCACTCAATAATTTAAGGAAACCTAAGTCCATCATGAACATAAACTGAAGTGATATTAAGGCACTCGGCGCCCTAGGGAGCGTGAACCTTATTAAATACGTTGTGAGTATAGAATATTTTGAATATGAAGTAGATCTTCAGTTTATGCAAATATAAAGTTGCCGTAAGAAGGTCGTAACTTGATTAAGAATATGAAAATATAGGAAAATAAAAAAAAAATTTAATGTGAAAACTAGCGGAGGAAAGAGAGACATGTAAAGCACTCCACCGACAAGAGCGCGGCTCTTAAATACAAAAAGAAGAAGAACGTGGCTAACACTAGTGTCAGATATTTCAAGCTGCTAAAGGCATCTGATATAGCTTGACGACAGCCGGGATCAACGGCTTAACGTGCCTTTCGAAGGATGGAGGAGCTCGAGAAAATTTTTTGCCACTTTAACTTGTGGCCGAAAACAACAAATACTAAAAATAAGATAAAGTAAAAAAAATACGGGGTTCAACATACAAGAAACTTTTTTTAGGGTTTTAAAACATTGTACGTAGGTACGGAACCCTTCAGTTCGAACCACACTTGACCGGTTTTTAAGTTACCAAAGTATTCATGTCCATGAAATAATATAAAGGTGTAACGATGCTGCATATTTCATTCATCCTGCATGTTATTATCCACCTCATTTCTCCATCATCTCATCCTTGAGTAGTCTGTGTCTCATCCTGTCCGGTTTTCGAAACCTTATTTCATTCCAAATTTCATTTCCAAATTCATAACATATTCATTTCTTCATTATATAACGGATACTTATTCCATCCTTCCTCATGATCACACAAACAGGGGAGCTTTTATCTAATTAATTATATAATATAAAAGTATTAATCTATACTAATATTATAAAGCGGAAGAGTTTGTTTGTTTGTTTGTTTGTTTGTTTGTTTGTTTGTTTGTTTGTTTGTTTGTTTGTTTGTTTGTTTGTTTGTTTGTTTGTTTGTTTGTTTGTTTGTTTGTTTGTTTGTTTGTTTGTTTGTTTGTTTGTTTGTTTGTTTGTTTGTTTGTTTGTTTGTTTGTTTGTTTGTTTGTTTGTTTGTTTGTTTGTTTGTTTGTTTGTTTGTTTGTTTGTTTGTTTGTTTGTTTGTTTGTTTGTTTGTTTGTTTGTTTGTTTGTTTGTTTGTTTGTTTGTTTGTTTGTTTGTTTGTTTGTTTGTTTGTTTGTTTGTTTGTTTGTTTGTTTGTTTGTTTGTTTGTTTGTTTGTTTGTTTGTTTGTTTAAACGCGCTAATCTCAGGAACTAATGGTCCGATTTGAAAAATTCTTTTTTTGTTGGGTAGTCCATTTATAGAGGAAGGCTTTAGGCTATATAATATTACGTTCCGACAACCACGCGAACGAAGTCGCGGGCACAGCTAGTATAAATTATAAAGTATGTATTAATATTTTATATAATTTTAGTTTGTTTAGTTTTAATATAGTTACTTGTTCGTTTTACGTTTAAATAAATAAAACTAAAATGAGAATTGACTTTTATGATAATTTATAACAATGCTGAAACCTACGAATAATAATCCCTAGAAGCGTAAACAATCCCGAAAAGTCATTCCACGCTATATGTACCGCGGCGGGCGGGGCTTTTAATATGAACCGCGTGGCGCGACAGTTCGCTGTGACACTTGAGTCATGCGGTTGCGTCGCAAAAAGTTTCCTTTGAGAATATTGCTGTGTTTTTGCGATAATTGATTCATTAAAAATGCCGTCATGTGCCGTGAAGTAGCGTAGAAGCCATAAAGACATGAAAAACACAGGACTCACATTTCATAAACATTTTAATAATCCATACTTGACATCTGTGGAAAGTGTTATGCAAAATGTATCTAAGTCACGCGTTGTACCTCAGCGCTCGTTGCGGTGACCGCCCCCCCCCCCCCCCCCCTGACGACGAAACGTGACCTCGTCGCGACCAATCGCATGCATATTTGTCTATTTGTGTGTGTTGAGTGTTTCGTTGTTATTACTGTTAGTTTGTTTGCGTAAATGGAATCAGAATCGAAGCGGTGAATGTAAGAGCCTTACATTTCTAGAGAATTTATCATTCGTAGGCTGTCACAGATCAGTTTCGTATCAAGTCTTTTGCTACTCCCTGAGTACATTTATTATAATCAAAGCATATTATATGTAGGGCTCACCTAACAAGCTAGGACAGGTGGGACTCTACAAAGGGCTATCTGAACTGTAAGAAAAGTATCGGATTCTTATCTGTATCTCTTTTCTTTGAATTTTGTGCCACTAAAATGTCGTCCAATTTGGATGTATTCATAGTCATAGTCATAAAGTGAAGCCCCGTCACAGAAGACAGTAAGTATTACATAGCCCCGTTTCAGCGGGAGATACATTTGCATTTTGTCTGTTATAATACTGGCAGGAGTGAGCATTCTTCTCAATGTTCCGCTCTGTTTAATATGAATGCTATTCGTACTAAGTTTTTTTTTCATATATTCATTCGTCAGTTGATTTTTCTCATAAATTTTAATTGCTTGGTGGAGGTTTCCCACCCTTGTCTGTCTATAAGAGAAAAGATGCATAGGTATATATTCTTTTATTTTAGCTATGTCAATAAATAAATGAAAAAAAAAAACAAATCATTTGGTACGCAAAAACTAAACTATATCTAAACTTAAAAATAATTAGAATTTATAAAAACCGGACAAGTGCGAGTTGCACTCGCATGAACAGGGTTCCTTACTTCAATTATCTAAGTTTCTTAATTTATTTTAAATTTAACTAATAAAGGTTCCATTTTTATCTTTTGAGGTACGGAACCCTAAAAATAGATTTAGTTTTAGTTTTCTATAATAAGCCGGGTTCAACTGGAACCCAGCAATGCGCTGGAATAGTGCCAATGCTATTTAGCGTCACTTAATTACTTGATAGAGTCGGTTCTAATGCTAAATAACACAAGCTTTTATCCTGATTATCCAGTGTCGATGCTTATGTCCACTGGAATCTCAAAGAGTTGGACTTATGTTAACGTACCTACATACATTTTTAAGTCATTTATATGCCATTAGTATGATCTTTATCAACATCTCCAGGTCTTTGTTTTAGTCTCCACTGCAGGAGCACGACCCTTTCTGTACTACCAGAGTTATTCTTAGAAAGAGTAGCCAGAGGATTTGGCCTACACTCTCTACGCTGGCCAGACGGGTTGGAGAAGTCTCATTGATTAAGCTTTGTTTTTTTGAGTCTTATTGAACTTTGAAACTTGGAGTCCTATTCTATTCTGTCAGGAACCACACGGCAATAGACCTAAGCATGATTCTTACCTTTTCCCCGTTATTATCTGGTAGCAAAAGCGACCCGTGTCCAGACTTCCCAGGGCATATGACCGTAATATCTGTTGAAGGATAAGTACACACTTAGGTAGGTAACTGTAGAAAACGAAGTTCAAAATGAAATTCTTAGAAACAAGTGAAGCCTTTTGATTTTATAAGTAGGTACTTCATACTTAAAACATTATCAGAAGGCATATCCACGTGTCATAGAAGTTAATAAGATGCACGTGTTTAACAAACACACTTGTAAAGTCGGTGTGGGGTAATAAGAAACATGGTATAATTAAAGAAGGTATTCCCGTGACAGCTGGTCATGTGATTAGCCCAAGAATACGTCATTAGTTGGGAGTGTTGCCAATGTGTGAATTACCCGAGCAAAGTGCATTTTTCAACTTAAGACTGCAGTCTTCGACCGTGGGATTTTTTTATTGAACACCCGAATTTATATTTTCTATCTACACATACGCATTGCGCTGTATTGTACATGCACTCTGGAGACGAATTCAGAAGCGCAGCGAGCGGTCTGCCTTATCAGCGTTTTCGTCCCCATATTTATTTGAGAATTTCGGAGAACTTTAAATTTTGCAAAGACAAATACCAAATAAAAACACAATCTTATTGCAAAAGACAAATTATTTTTATTCATTTATTGTACGTGTTTAAGCATAAATCAATCTTCATATATGTGTATTTTTTATTTTTTAACTCAGTCGTATGCACAAGAAATCCGACGACGTATTCGCTTATATTTTCTTCAAAGTTTAACCTTTTTAACTGAGTTTTTGAATGAATTTAAAAAAATAAATTACTTAAATAATTTTTATTCACTTTTTAGGATTTTCCTTTATCTTTATTTCTCTGTAATTTATACACAACTTCATGTTTTTAATTCCGTGTAAACAACAAAGACATGAACGTCGTCTTAGGTTATTTGGAATTAAACAAACTATTACAATGAAAATCAATAAATTGTTTCATTCAATTTTTTTAATACTTAAATAAACTTCAATTTAACATATCTTAACATATTGTTACTAAGATAGTTTGGCTCCAATCAGCTCCGAAAAAGCAGTCAAAATCACTAAAAATAAGGACTGGGCCCTTAACAAATTAATCATGAATTAATAATTTACAAAGTTATTAAAATTGAAACATATGAATCACAATGTTATATTTACGAGTATATTCGTTAACTAATTAAGAAAGTCCTTAAATTTACAGAAAATAACAATTAGTGGTAGGTAACACTGTTCGTGACATTCGTGACGTAGTCTTGGGCTATCGCGGAATACCTTGTTTAATTATACCATGATAGGAAATAAATACCGATAGTAGAAGCGAAATCAATAAAAAGTTCGTTACATCAACATCTACCATTGCTAATATTTCCATTTTTTTTCGTGATTGGCTCATTATAAAATGATACTTGAACGTTAAACGAAAATAATTTCGCCATTAGGCACGCGACGAATCAAAGTTATGAAAATATTAAATTGATTGTTAAACAAGTCAAGGAAGTATTCGAATCCAGAGCTTTGTAATTTATTTGCTACAATTTTGGTACTATTTTAAATTTCTCTTTCAGACCAGCAGGTCTGGGAGAAAAGAAAAAAATTTTCAATGTACCAGCTGCTTCTCTTCTCGCGCAGATCTTAGAAGCCTAGAAGAAAATTTTCAAATCATCATTACAGGCGATACGGCTAGCCATCTAATAAATTTTTATTCCTTTTTCCACCTTCTCGCGCATCATCACGCTAAAAGTGGTATTGGGTCTTGCGGCCCTGGGCCCTATCTGCTTAGAGACGCAAAATCGACAATGCTCTGTCTGCCCCATTAGGTAAACAGACGTAATAGTGTATGACATAGCGCCGTCAGTAGAGCGTAATTGTGCTTTTGAGCTTTTCGTGCAAACAGGAACGCTTGGTGTAACCAAGGCCCATGGATACAAAACTGGCTTTAATGGTAGAGCGTAACTGTGCTCATACTTACGCCAAATGCTCCTCTCGGCGTGGTAGACGTGGTAGTCCTCAGAAGCACTGGCGAGGCCTTCATCCAGAGCGAAGCCCACGTTCAATTTCTTGAAGTCTTCGGTTTTCACGAACTCGCCCATACCTTTCAGGCCGCCCACTTCCTCGTCTATGAAAAAAATATAACGAAATGGAATTATCCCAAAAGGCTAAAAAATTATGACATCCACGGGAAGACTTGGAGTGGTCCTATTCTACTCTTCCGGGAATTACACGGCTTGATCCCTATTTTTTGCACCGAAATTTGAAAAATAAAATTTGTAGCTTTTACTAAGCATTTATATAATTTTTATTTACCCATTTCAAAATTTATTGAATCAAAATAGTCGTCATTCAATAATTTATATAATCCGGAAACCTCTCCTGTAAACCGTTGTGAGGTTAAATGTCTTATTAAAGTAAATACAATAAAAAAGATATACAAAAACAATGCTGTTTATATTTTCAGTAACGTTGGTTTGTATTCAGGTTGGTTTAAAATTCCGGGAGCCTGTTAAATTGTTAAGCTGTGCAAGCTTTGCTACAGGTAAATTATTTTCTCACTTTTATACAAACATACAGAATAATCCTAATAATCTAATGCGATTATGTCTTTCAATCCATTTACCATTTTTATGTAATAATATAATTGCAATATGGCATACATAAATATCATCACGCCTGTTTCCCACAGGGTAAGGCACAAACTATGGACCTTCCCTTGCTACGATCCTGACAGTCCTCTCTTACTTCGCTTACACTCATCCCTCTCACTATGAGGCATTACACTAGACTAAGTATCAAAATAAGGCATCAAAATCAAAACTTTTTCAAACTGAAAAATATTTTTTGCGCTCTTATAAATAACCACATTCCCAAATAATTTTTATCACGTAATTTTGCAAAAATAACCTACTCGTATGTACCATTTATTGAATACTAACTGTTACTCGCGACATAGTCCGTGTAGCCAAAGCAGTGATATTTGCCAATCTCACAGGAACATCATATTTTTCCGAGATAAAATAATATTTTATATGTACATATATGATATTATTTTCCAGGTCCATCCATAGGCTATCGTAGCAAATTTAATTCCAATCCGTTCAGCAGTTACTTGTGATTGGAAACAAATATCCAAACTCTTAACGCCGTATTCATAAAAAAATGTACTTAAGAGTATTACGCTACGATTTAAGAAGCATTTATGTTGCTTCTGTTTTTCCTGTCAGTTACATAAAAATGTCTACACTCCTGAAATTGTTAGCATATTTACTACTTATATGTTTAATTTAGAAGGGCAGATTTTTTTATAAATATGTGGGAGGGACTCACACACGCATTTATTACTAGGATAATGCCATCCAATTTACCCGGCACAAACGAAAGATGAATAGTCCTCTTGAATCGTGAACCCTTAGCCTTCAGTTTCTTCAAGGCCTCAAGGTACATGATGCCCACAGACTTCATGTCCTGCACTCCTCGCCCGTAGATGACGCCATCCACCAGCCGCGCTTCGAACGGGGGGTACGTCCAGCTTTTCTATTGTAAATTGTAAAAAATTATCATTTTAAAGCTCAGGGCAAACACTTACATTATGCCACCTAGCCACCATGCTGTGCTCTTTAGAAGTATGCTGCGAAAGACCACAGTTAGACACGGTCGCACAGTCTGAAGCATATATTCAGAAACTTAACTTTTTTAAGTAATGATAACATGTCTCCATCATGCAACAATCATCAGAAAAGGGTTGCAAATTAGTCTTGACTTTATAGGTGGTGTGGTGAGCTTAATGATCTAATGGGTGGACGGTTGTGTGCATATTGCGAGTACCTATTAAAACTTTGTGTCAGGAAACTTGTGTCAGGTCCAAATGTCCATGCAAACTCCTTCCTGTACGGGAAGGAATTCGCAAGACTGTGGTCTGATTGTTAAATGCTTGTATAGAGAAAAAGCAAGTATACATTCAGTTAAGATATTGTCCCAATTCCTCTTGTAAAGTCTGTGATAAGATGGGATAGGATTTTTTATTCCAAGTTTAACCAAAACCTTAAATTTGTGACCCTAACTAATAGACGTCGGCGTCCTGGAAAACCTAGACGAGATGGTGTGATGATCTTGATGCCTAGTTACTCGAAGGACTGTCACACGAAAGCACATTATAGGGATAAATCGAGAACCAAGAGGAAGGAACGATGGGATCTAATCACAAAAAATAATAATTTTATGTAAGATTTAGTATCGATAAAACTGCCTTATTTACCTCAAAAACAGGCACGACATCCATGTGTGAGTTAAGCAGGATGCTCGGTAGACTCGGCTCAAGCCCCTCCCACGTCATCACCAGGATTGGTTTCTTGGCGACTGGTTCGAACACCTGAACCGGGAACCCCAGCTCTGCAGCTTGGCCGCGCAAGTAGGTAAGGCATTCATCTGCAAAATATAAATTAAGTGTACTGTGCTGCACTCTAAACGTTTATAACCTCGTTTTATCTTGAAAAATTAGACTTTTTTAGGCTACATAGGTGACCTAAATATATATAGAATGTAAATTAAATATATTGTATATAATTAAGTGATTGTAAAGTATATATATGGCCCTATGTATATGTCTAAATATAAACGATGTTCTTATCATTTCAAAAGCATTTATTCTTCCATTTTATATTTGAGCGTCAAAAAGTGACCCCCATATTCATTTAATAACGATACCTATGTTGGTGTATGGTTAACAGGTCCGTCGTCATCATCATCTCAGCCGCAGTAGTCCACGGCTGGAGACAGGCTTAAAACAGTATTTATTTACATTCCACACCACAACTGTCTGTAAAACGGACAACCAAACACATGAGTGATAAGTTTTCATGTCATTTTTAATTTTAGCTACCTCCTAAAGATATCCTATGATTTAAAATATAAACTCCGATATTTAGTTTATGAATTTCCGAATAGCTAATGCCAACTCGGTATTCGGCATTGGCTATTCATAAATTCAAAATAACAACAAAATAGAAAACGTAATAACTGTCCGAACAAAATCCTATACAATATAGTATCATTTTCTTTAGGTACGAATGTAAATTATTCTGATTTTCTCATTTTCTATTGGTACGAATGTAAATTATTCTAATTTTCTAGGTATTATGCTCTGAAATTAAATTCTCAATTTAATTTTGTAATTTGCGTTTTATTTATTTGCAATCATACGTAGAGACGATTCGACGAATTATTTAGTCTATGTTGTCTATTTATGTATTTTGTTCTTCAATCAAACTACGAACGGGAAT
The DNA here is from genome assembly GCA_963576875.1 of Acrobasis repandana. NCBI lineage: Eukaryota > Metazoa > Arthropoda > Insecta > Lepidoptera > Pyralidae > Acrobasis > Acrobasis repandana. The sequence goes on along the minus strand of OY756223.1, from coordinate 3,486,136 downwards.
ATTCCAAAAGTTGAGAGCATTAGTTTAGGTTTTTCGCTTGTTGGTACTTATCTTAAAAACTAGGCTTGGAGCATGTGATACAACTATTAGGGTAGGTATATTTTGTATGTTTAAAGAGGGAGAATAGGCCGGTAATATCTGGGTTCTGTAAAATGATCTTATCTTATAGTATATATTTCATATACTGCTAAGCAACAGGCAGTCCCTCTTATTTGATGCTGTGCTCGAATGTCAGTTCGTATATTATAAAAAAAGTTAAGTTAAGTTAATGAATAAGTTAAGTTACGAAATAAGTCGTTATCCTGTATTTCTTTTAGAATCTCTACCATGTTTTGCCAAGTTTCCAATATGCTGCAAAGTTTTCGAATTTCAATGGCTTCCGAGATTAATTTTGCTCAGGTCCTGTAAAAGGCGACTGCGGTAATGCGACGATTGCAAAAAGCGGGACGAAAGCTTTTTGTTTGACTTTAATAAATATAGTTGATAAATTAATTAGCGAATAGTCTGTGAAATTTCATTTACTTTAATTACGGGCTTTCCAAACTTTACCAGCTAAATGGAGAAAAAGTTAACAAAAGCGAGTGCCGACCGGCCGACAAAAATCGCTAAATAGGTCTTCATGAAAGTTGTTGACGTCAGATCATTTACTTACAACAAAGTTTAGTGCCGCTTTCTAACGCAAGTTCAGAAAAAGCGGCAACAAACTGCACTACAGCATTTTCTTCAAATATTTCAACTTACAATTAAACTGATATTAGATATGACTAAAAATACATTGATATATCATAATTATAAATTAAGATGTCATTAGTGAAATTGAAAATAATGTCAATTTGTTATACCACGTATGTACCCATTGTACCCAAATTATGAGTGTACAAAATTTTAAATGCAGTAGTGGTAATAAGCAATAAATAAGTAATGACTACATACCGTAATTAATATTGGGGTGCACGGAGCGAATCCGAAGGTAATTCCGCAGGTTGGTAACTGAAGGGTCTTTCTCGTAGTCGACCTTCGATGAAGCATCACCGCATCTAGTTGCTTGACAGAACATAATACCTAACCTATGTATCTATCCCAGCAACTGGACAATTATGTATAGAATTAAATTTAAGTAAACTTCTTAACGCTGTTAAAATAAATGCAAACTAACGCAGCAAAGAAGAATTTTAATCACACGTACATATGCGGTGACGAGTTTTACCAAATGCCTTGTCTGTGTGAAAAGTAGTATATTTAAAGGTGTCGGTAACCGCAAATTTCATGTCATAGACCACATTGATAGATACATGGTGATTTTGAACCTCGTATATTCAAGGAAAGTACTGTTAATGCGAAATAAAAAATACATATTCTATCATATGTATCTTGTTTCATAATGAAATCCTATGATATTAAAAAAATATCAAATCAGTTTAAAAACAATGAAAAATAAAAAAAAAACTTTTTAAATTTGCCGCGGTACCTATTCAATGGACAACTTTCGTTGGCCAGCCTTGTGAAAGAGGAAAGAAAGAGGAGCTGTGGCTTTTAAGAGAAGAAAGTAGAATAAAAGATAAGGAAAGCGGAAAGAGGAGATGGTTTGATACACGACGAAAGAAAGGAGGGTGATAAGACGATGTTGAAGTTATTTAATGATGTTAAGGTGACGAGGGTTCACAATTTGCAAAACTGTGCGTGTTTTTAAAAATTCACTGTTATAAAACTACTACAGTTTATTCCTCAAAAAATTTAAATAAAAATCTTAAGGATTTTCTACAGACACCCACCATAGCTAAAATACGATTGAGCATTTCTGGCTCGATAGAAAAAAATCACAAACATACCTCTAAATTTGCCTAAATTTGCCTTTATAATACGTATTACTATTTAATACAATCACCTTTTTATATGAAAATTATACAAAAAATGTATTATCTAAATATCTATCCGTTTTGGCGAGCACGGCTCCGGCCCTTCCTCCGCTCTCGACAAATATTTCACGGTGTTTTATTTATTATTTTTTTTGTATTATATTTAATATTATTTTTTTAGCCAAAACGGATAGTAATTTAGATAGTTCATTTTTTGGTATATATTTCACGTCGCCTTAAAAATGTTTTGAGTTGTTTTTGTTTTGTTTATGTAAGATGTAAGTTTGTGATAGTCTGAGGGACCAGACCATGTTTATTTGTTTATTACATTTTAATAACATTTTGTTACAGTACAGGTCAATATAAAAAAAAACTTTGACTTTAACAGGGCATATATGTAAAATTCAGTATAAACATAGTGTAAGTCATACAATTATTATAAGTCATAAAATTTGTCATTAATTTAAATTCATTTTGCAAAATTCGTCAAACGAGTATGGGGCTATTTCTATTAACCATATTTTAATTTTTTTTTTAAAGATTTTAATCTCCTGCGGCAACCGGCAACCGATTATACCTGTCGGACCCATAACTAGCGTTAATTTACCTGACTTTTCAAGTGTACACGGAATTCTAAGAGCAAGAAAGGATGTACCTTTTTGACGGGATTGATGCAAGTTTGACAGCGTTTCTAATTTTCTAATATGTATGTCACCGGAGGACACCGGACAGCCGAGTTGTAGGATGTGAGGTTTGTCAAAAGAGTTTGTACATTGTTAAAAATTATGTAATTTTACATGCAAAAAATTACATAAACCTGTAAAATTTCCAAAATATCTGAGAATTTTACGGATAATATGTAAAAATTACAAAAAATATGTAAATTTTCATATTTTTCCGTGAATTTCCCAGATTTTTCGGGAATTTTACAGGTTTATGTAAAATTACATATTTTTTTTCATGTAAAATTACATAATTTTTAACAGTGTAATGTAAGATGTGTAAGAAAATAAGTAATTTGATTGTAGAATATGGTTTTATTTTAGGAGAAAGGATGACTACGTTTTATAGAAGATTAATATTAATATATAAGAAGTACAGATCCTTTTGTGGTTTCGTTCAGCCCCAATCCCACACACATATGTTTACTCTTAAATATGAAATAAAAATCTATAAAATGATAAAAAGAAAAACCGAGAAAGTTCACGCAGATGTACCGCGATTGACCGTCTAATGACAGCATTTTATATTGAACATCTTTATTAACCCCCGACGGAAAAACAGGGGTTTTATAAGTTTGACGTGTATGTGTGGCTGTATATCCGCATTTTTCTCAAAGACTATTAGTACTAGATAGCTGTAATTTGGCATGAGTATGTATACAACGTGGAAGGAACATACCCGTAATAAATCGAACCACGGTCTAGACTAGATCATTATAGTATAATGAAATCAAAATAACAGCCAAAGAACAAAAAAAAATTTTGGCATTTCCATACAAAAGTGTGCGGCTGGCGGTGTGGATTTGTATGGGAATGTCGATTTTTTTTAATTTTTTTGACACTTATTTTAATTAAATTATACTTAAGTGATCTAGTATAGCCCGTGGTTAAATTTATTACGGGTATGTCCCTTCCACTTTGTATATCACGCTGATTGATAGTGGTAAAATAAAATCTAAAAAAAAAATGTTTAGCTACCATACATGTAAAGTAGGAATCGACTGACCTATGGTGTGGAGTCATTAAATACGTTTTTCAAAAATATATAAATAGTTTGTGAACACAATTTTTTGATTTAGGGATAGTTTGTGAAATATTTGGTTTTAAACGCAAATTTTTGTTAGAGTCAATTGTGGACACTTACTATCACGCTTTATAACTTTCATGTGCCTAATTTGATTGTAATACTGGGTGGCGCAAAAGTAAAGACCCTATTTGGTTCAGCTATAACATTTTTTCTAAATTAGAAAACTAGATTTAGGTTTTTTTAAATGTATATTTGTGCCATTAAATTTCGTACCATTAGGATTTAAAAATGATGTCTTTTAAATGGTGACCTCCAGAGTTGATACACATTTGAGCCCTATTTATGACATTTTGCATAACTTGCCGTAACACTTCCTGCGATATGTTCGTTATTTCTTGACGAATGTTTTCTTTTAGAGCTGCGAGAGTCTGTGGCTTGTTCACATACACCCGAGATTTCAAAAAACCCCAAAGAAAGAAGTCTGGACTGGTCAGATCGGGTGATCTTGCAGGCCAAGGCAAATCGCCAAAACGAGAGATAACTCGGCCTGGAAAAGCGTCCCTCACTAAGTCCATAGTGTTCCGCGCTGTGTGTGCCGTAGCGCCGTCTTGTTGAAACCAGATGTGCTCCAGCCCCAATTCGTCCAAACTGGGTATCAAAAACTCTCGTAACATGGTTCTGTAGCGTTCTCCAGTGACAGTTATCGCATTGCCTCCAGCGTCTTCGAAAAAATAGGGTCCGATCACTCTGTCAACACAGATGCCACACCATACAGTAACTTTTAGTGGGTGTAGAGGTGTTTCTTGAATAATGCGCGGATTATCAGTGCCCCAGAACCGAGTATTCTGCTTATTGACATGCCCTGAGAGATGGAAATGCGCTTCGTCACTCATAACCAATTTTGAAGGAAAATCATCCTCTTCAAGGTTGAGGTTTATGACGCGCTGGCAGTAATCTAGACGAGCTCGGTGGTCAGCAGGCAGCAGCTGATGAGTCATTTGAGTTTTATACGGGAACATCTTTAAGTCTTTCACCAAAATACGCTGCAGGGTCCGTCTGGAAATGCCCAATTGCGTGGCACGTCGCCTCGTTGATGTTTCTGGACACTCTTCCACATCTTCGCGCACAGCATCGATATTTTCAGCTGAACGGCCTGTTCTTGGTCTCCCAGACTTAGGTCTATCCAATGTTGAGCCAGTTGCTTCAAGGCGTGTGGCAAAGCGTCGAATTGTGCGACCAATCGGTGCCGGACGGTGGTGAAATCGTCGACGAAATTCACGTTGTGTTCTTATCACTGATGAATTATTCCGTAAGAACATTGACACAATTATTCCACGTTCTTGGGGAGTAAAACGGTCCATGTTTATTTTCAGTGTATTTTACATTTGTTCACTACACAATTTTCAACAACAGAATGACAGAAAATGTCATATAAAAAAAATAAAAGTATTTTCTTTAGTGCCAGTACTTTTGCGCCACCCAGTATAAGAGTATTTTTTATCATTGATCCAGTGGTCAAGGCGTCGTGGATTCAAATCCCACTGGGAAGCATACTTTTTGATAAGTTGTTTCCAGTCTGGTTAGGATATTGCAGGCTTGATTCACCTAATGATCCGAAAAGAAAGATGATTCAGTGCTTCGGAAGGCACGTAAAAACAAGTAACCTCGTCAAATCACCTAGGTTAGGTAGCGGACCCCGGGCTCTGAAGCGTTACTGCTAAGGATGCAACCGGGAATACGCTCGGATAATGATGATAAGAGTATTAAGTAATATCAAATTATTCGTGCACGTATTCTATTTACCTACTCGGAGTACCACGTCCTGTGGTTTCTGATAAATACGGATCGGCCTCACTGACCCGTTTTTATTTTTTGGGAAACAACCATTTTTAATACTAGCCGTAAAATTATATTAAAGTCAAGTTTCTTCTTTAATAAAAGTTTTATTATCTTAAAACCATTTAAGCTTTAAGTAAATGCTATAGGTAATAATATAAAATTGATATTAAACTTATTTCATTAGCACAGCTCAAATAAGGTCTATACATAATAATAATAGAATACTTTATAAAAAAACCGACTAAGTGCGTGTCGAGCCATGCACAGTGTAGGGTTCCGTAGCCAATACTTGTTACTACGTAACGTACATACGTACGTAACTAACAACTGTCTAATTTTCAGTTGAATTTGTATGAAATTTCCTTTACCAAATATATTTTATAAGTTGGTTTGTAAACCCTTCTTAGCTTTGACAGTTTTCCTTTTAACTTCGTTATACATATATACCACTGTCATGAATTTTTTACGAGTCCAGAGTGTGACACTTGACTCTAACAAAAAATTTAAACCAAATATTTCACAAACGGATCCTTAAATCGAAAAATGGTGTTTATAATATAAAATTGGTATTGTTTGGTGTGTAAATGCTCATGCTCATGAACAATATGTGAATTAGTTAAAGTGGACACTCATAGTACGGCTGTAGTGATATTTGTTTCGCGGACTGTGTGGGCGTCTTCGGGCGTTGTCCGCCACTCAATCGGCTATGAAAACCAGTGGACTCGTATAGATTTGTCAGAAGCTTTGATTGTAACTTGTTAGGAAAAAATTATTTCCCACGTTTTATTAACTTGTTCCTGGCTAAATACGCAGTAGCGTCAAGCCATTAATAAAAATTAAAATAAACTTTTTATGCGCCATACGGCCATTTTCAACTACCATCACTTGATTTCAGTGAAGGAAACATCTTGAGGAAACTAGCACACTAGTTCACTAGTGTGCAATAATTGCTATCGCTAGATGACAATCATTGAGCTACGTCAGATGCCTTTAGGCAGCTCGAAAAACCTGACACCAGTGTTAGTAATAACATCATCATCAACAGGTATTTTTTAGTCTCCACTGAAGGAGCACAATCTTCTGTACTATCAAAGCCATAGCAGAGCAGTCAGATGATTTGGTCTTTTTTAGTCTCCACTGAAGGAGAACGACCGTTTTGTTCCACCAGAGCCATATATAAATTATGTATGTTTTATACTTTTTTGTATATATAATTGTATATTAGCCAGAGCAGTCAGAGGAGTTGGCCTACACTCTCCAAGCTGGCCAGACGGGTTGGAGAGGTCACACTGATGTTTACGAGTATAAGCTTTGTTTAGCTTGCTCATAAGTCGCCTTCTACGACTATCCACGGGAAGACTTGAAGGAGTGGTCCTATTCTACTTTGCCGGGAACCACATAACATTAAAAAAAAATTAGAGACACAACTATTTTAGGAAAATTCGACCTAAAAGTAGGTTGCTTACTTATTTCCAGAAGTAATCAATTAAGATTTAATATAACCTCAGTAATTACAACTTAATTAAAGTTCCTAAGCGATCCGAATCCAAGCTGTCTCACTAATTATTCACTTAGTTGGCGCGCTGACGTAATCTTTAGTTACTTAGTAATTAAACAATACCTGGTAACTACTAAGAATTATTTAACAGACCGTTCGGTACAGATTTAACTCCTTTTCAGTTCGATTAACATGAATTGAAACTGTTTTGCTTACAGTAGTAATGGGTATTTATTACTACTATTAGTACAAAACTTAGAAACTTCCTCATTTTTTTCTTAGCAACTAAAATATAATTAATATTTTTGAAAGGGCCCTATTTGTCAGATTATCCGTAGTTTTCAAGATGCAACCTCTATATTTTAAATGCGTAAATCAGATGATAATGCAATATTATTATGACAAGAATCTGATATGATGATGGAGCTGGAAGGTGGCTATAGAAACCCTGTAATACTATAAAGCGACGGAACCCCATTGAGTTAGGCCTTACAAATCACAATAACAGCTTGTAACAAAAAAAACATAAATCTTATTTCTCAATTTGTATAATAATATGTATAAATTGATCTAATATGAAAAGCACAGCTTGGGATGTATATATATATATGAGTGTGAATTGTAGTTTATTCTTTGACCTTTTAACTTGCAATATTAACTGCTGTGTGAATGCGAATCGTTTTAAAAAGCCTACTGCAGCTGTACCTAAATACTCCATAACTGTACAAATTGTGTGAAAACTGCAACAGAGCTGCATTACGTGCCGCAGTGAAAATTTTATTTTCGCAATGCAATTTTTTTTAATGGCTTTTATAACACGCTAAAGTTATACCTAAGCTTTTTTATATATAAAAAACTAGAGTTATAAAATATAAACGATACATTTTGCACACATATGGCCCGGCCCGGCCCGTCAGCGGTCCGTGATGTGTGCAAAATTTCAAATTTATCTGACGTTTTTAAGTGGGTGAAAATCTATAAAATATATACGGACGATCAGACAGATTGAGCTAACCCCAAAGTAAGTTCGAGACTTGTGAAAGGATACCAACTTAACGATACAATATTTTATAATTATAACAAATTCCAAGACCCAGGTCAATCTGAAAAAGATCATTTTCCATCTTGACCTGACCGGGAATCAAACCCGGGACCGGGAAAATCGCATTCGAAGATTCCGTTACAAACATACAAGTGAAGCTAATAAAAAGCGTTTAAATGCCGACATTAATACTCGTACTAGGAAAGGCCCGGTAGTAACACCTGAAAAAATGATTTTGCTGCACTGCTAGCGCCTAGGCGACAAGACTCAGAATCGCGCTGAAACCGCTACGCTGACCATTATCACACGGCAAAATGTGCTCGTATCAGTTATGTGTCCTTCCGCTCAATTTACCCCGACTGCCGCGGTGCGGTTTTGATAACAGTTGACCTATATTAAAATTCCACCACCGCCTAGTATGACTCCATTTTTAGGGTCCTGTACCCACAGGGTGCAAACGGGACCCTATTACTGAGACTCCGCTGTCTGTCCGTCTGTCGCAGGGCTCTATCTCTTGATCCGTAATAGCTAGAGACTTGAAATTTTCACCGATTATTATGTATTACTGTGGCCGCTTAAACTTAAAACAGTTAAAAACTAAAGGGGGTCGTCATACAAAAAACGTGTTTTTTTAGAGTTTTTAACTTGAACTTTATAATGGCATTAACTAGATACTTGAAATTTTTACAGATTATGCATTACTATAGCCGCAATAACAACAAATACTAAAAATAAGATAAATTTAAAAATGAAAGGGGTCATCATACAAGAATCGTGTTTACCCTACGGAACCCTTCATGTACGAGTCCGACTCGCACTTGCCCGTTTATTATACTCCTATAAACTTAAAAAAAATTAAGGTTAAAAAACTGAAACCCGACTACGGCTAGCAAACTCAAAAGTAAAAAAACAAGTTTTATCTAGTGATTCATCTGTTGATGAAAAATTCCATAAGATAATTTAATAAGTAGTTGTGATAGAGCCACGCTACCGGCAAAACTCAGTTTTGCTAGTAGCATGAATGGGCCGGCTCGTCCCGGGAAGTACCACACTCTCACAGAAAATCGACGTCTGAGTAGTAGAACTTTTGAGTTGAAAAATGCGTGATAGACAAAAATTATACATGGCTACTCTTGTAGGTGTGATCAAATCAAAACCTCCTTCCTTTCTTTACAATAAATTAAAATAGAGGAATCCAAGAGGCATTGTAGACTGTGAACTTGAGAGCCTCCGCTTGAACTTGAGAGCCGGAGCCCCGTCTCCCCCCCCCTCCCCCTCTGGGGATGGCCCTGAAAGGCCGGTAACGCTCTTGTTACATCCCTGGTGTTGCAATTGTCCATGGGTAGCGGTGATCACTTACCATCAGGTGACCCGCTTGCTCGTTAGCCGTGCTATAACAACAAAAAAAATAGAACTGCTGTATTTCGTAGCAGCTTTAAGTATAATGCTACCAAAATTTGGAATAATATTCCACCTCCAATATGAAACCTTAAGGGTTAACTGGAGGGACGAAATCCCATACAAACGTACTTTCGTTTTAATTTCGAAACCATAAAACTCATCGTATTCAAATTTTTTACAAGCATTAAGATGATAAATATCTAGATCTGTAATTAGTTTTGGTTCGAAAATAATAAACAAAAAAAAAGTTATAGCAACTTAAAATTTGCCTTTTTTATCGACGAAATCGAGTAATATTTAGACGCCTATTACACTTATAATTATATTTTCGATCCTTATGGAAACTAATTATACGACTAGAGTGAAGACTCTAAATTCCAAATAATTTAGTTTTATTTGGGTATGTATCGTATTTATCGAAATAAACGAAAACTACGATTCATGGCCTATAACGGCCCGTTTCGCTGGCGTTCAGTGCACTCTCTTTGTCGTACGCGGGGTCACATGCGGGGGTCGGGACGGAGCTACATTTTTTAGCGCCCTTTCTCTTTCTCGACGAAATAGCAACACGACGAAGCGCGTCGGTAGGCAACTCGCTGTGGAGTTCGCCCGCGCCTCCAGTACCACCTTAAATCAACCTATTCATTTAAACGTACATATCGATAAAAATTTTTCGTTCTCCCATACGAAATCCGTTTGACTGAGCGCTGATTTGTATGGGAGGACGAAAAATTTTTATAAATTTTTCATAACGTTTTTTTATAGAAAGTTGTTTAGTATCGTGGACTGAACTTGCTCCAAAAATTTTGCAGGTGGAAAAAGTCAGCCTGTATAAAGAATACTTTATTCTAACGCAGCTTTGGTCACAAATATCTAACCCTAACATTGAATTTGACATTTGAATCGACGTTTGACGTTGTCAGACGTTTTTTCAAAATAAATTTCAGATTTATTTCAAGAAAATTAATAAAATAACTAAATTAACAGTAACCTACGTAATTAGTTTTCAGCTTTAAAATTTCAAAGAAAACAGACGTATTTTATAAAGAATCTACGTATTCCCAACTTACGTATTTATGATACTGATTCACAAATTCAGCCTAAAAATTTGAACAAGACGATTACAAGGCCCAGTTATCTTCAACAAGAGAACTTCCATAAAATCTAGCAAGCGTTACTCTCAGACTCTGACTTTCGCTTGCCACCACCAAAAAAGCACGACGCCACCAAGAACACAAGAGGCCTACACGGGCCTACATGACGTTAGGCCTGCAAACGTGGAGAGACCGTTGTGCAATTCTTTTTATTATGCTTAGTGTATAATTTTTTTTCTTATTTTTATGTCCCAGCCGGTTTTTGTTCGTTGCCAGCAATGTAACGATGGGAAGGTCTACAAAGGGCAAAGAGGACTAAATATCCATGTATCCCGCTGCCATAAGTCAAATTCACATACTTCTCATAGTCTATCACAACCACCTACATCTTCTAATCCAGTTAATCAACAACAAACTCCATCTTTGAATTCTTTGCCCTTTGAAGAACTTATCACCCACCTCCATAAAAACAGGCCAGTAGTTAAAAGAATCCCCAGGGGTGCTAGGGTAGCCTTAGCTAGGTCTCTATGCCTGACCTTACAAAAATGCTCATCAAACTCTCTCTCCGACTGGCAGAATTTATTTACTTTCAGCTATAGATATCTTCACGTCGAAAATTCAAAGAAATCTCTTACACAGTCCTAAAAAAAAAATGCTTCCATTCCTTCTAATATACCAATTTTTTCTTCCAGCCGTTTTCATTCTACTAATCATGACACTTTCAATTTGAAACGAACCGTCGAAAATAAGGTCATGGATGGAGACCTGAGAAATGCAGCGCGGATTTAATTCTCTGATGATACCCTGGCTCCTCCAACTAACGAGACTTTGGAGTGCTTACTTGAAAAGTATCCTTCACCAAACTTAGCCGCCTGTCCATCTTCATATATCTGGTCTAATCCACTCCTAATTGAAAATAAAGATACTCTCTCGGCCTTAATGTCATTTCCTAATGGCTCCTCCGGTGGCATCGACGGTCTCACTCCTCAACATCTTAAAGATTTGGTCAGTGTTTCCGCTGGTGACGCCGGAACCGAGCGAAATCACAAAATTTTGTAATCTATTACTTTCTTGAGTTTTTTTATTGCTAATCAATCGATAACTACAAACAGGCGATCAGCTGATTTTTGTAAATTTACCATAATATATTTCCTTGGAGAATGTAATCAATCAGTACATGTATTGGAACTTGCAGTGAAAATATAAGCACTAAATTAAAAACTGGTCAAGTGCGAGTTAAACTCGCGTGAAGAGGGTTCTGTACTTCTCATTGGTTTTCCTGTAATCTACAAGCAATGAACTATATTTTGTATTTTTTTCTAAATTTTAGGCTCAGTAGTTTCGGAGATCAGGGGGGGGAATGGTCATTTTTCGTCTTCTTTCATGAATAAAATCAAAACTACTTATTTCACAATAATAACAAAATTAAATTAAATATATTTGAGATCCTCATAATGAGCCCTTTCATTTGATATATGACACAGCAAGGTTTGCAAAACTTTTTTTTTTAATTTCCTAATTAGTCCCCCGAAAATAACCCTTATTTAAAAAAAAATATTTATTTACTTTGCACATCTGTGTTTTGTTTGGGTCATATGATTACACCATCCTACCAAATTTCACTTGATTTGGTCCAATAGATTCGGAGCAAATTGGCTGTGACAGACGGACGGACAGACAGACGCACGAGTGATCCTATAAGGGTTCCGTTTTTTTATTTTTTGTACGGTACCCTAAAAATATGTCACCTGTTTCAAACCAAAAGTTCGTATAAAGCACTTTGTTATTTATAGTTAAACATTTGCGACACCACAATGTTATTTTTGACGAATCAAAATAAAGCCTGGTTTACAACGTAAATTGTAACAGGTATTTTTGCGGATTTAACAAAATCGTTTCGCTGCCAAACATGTTGTTTTGTGACGTTCGTGACGCCGCAGACATCACGTAAATTGAATTGGTTTGTTTGATTTTATCGCAGTGTTTGGTAATTGATATTGATTTATTTTGACGCAATAATAAAAAGGTCACACTTGGAGTTATTAATAACAACGTTAAAATATTTTTATAACTTTATTTGCCAAACATGTGTTACAAGGTATTCACATTCCGTTTCGTCCAATCATGGTTACTATCACCGGTGTGCAAATTCAGTCAGAAAGGCTATCATCTATTAAAAAATAATATTTAGCCAGCCACTGCCTAGCCTCTCCTCATTTCCTCTACAATTTTCTATCCTTGGTCTTCACTTTCCACTCCTTATCAAATGCACGCAAATCGTCTGTCCATCTCGTCCTCGGTCTGCCTCTCTTTCTGTATCCATCTGTAGGAACCCAGTCTGTGGTAATATGGGCCCATCTTTCCGGATGCATACGGACAATGTGACCAGCCGAATGCCACTTCAACCTAGCTGCTTTCTTACCTACATCCGTAACTTTTGTCATGGAGCGCAGTGTGGTGTTTCTAACTTTACCAATCAATTTGACACCTAATATACTTCGTTCCATCACAGAATAAGAACCAGTACTCACGTACAGAAGTCTCACTCAGCAAAGAAATTCAAAGAAATATCTACTCAATGTGCTTAGCGATATGGTTTAATTTAGCTCACGTCAGAACTCACCACATTTTCTTTTAGATACCTAGACATCCATCGCAGGCCAATTTAATTCTTATTACTCTGGAGAAATGATTCGTATAACTGAATTTACCACTCCAAGGGGCCGCTGCGCGTATAGTAATAATGTAGATAGGTATATTTTTGATACCTAAACGGGAAGTGACACAGGCCAGGTTCCATGGCTCTTTGGAAAACCTTAATCTGGACCGTTGCTGTTTTGTGAGTGACCATTGCAAGTCTGTGCACCGTAGATTAGGACCATCTATCATAATACTATATAAAATATACTGAACGCATGAATCCAAAATTAAAATAACCAAGATCGAAACCCATAACAATGGGATAGATAGATAGACTCATTTATTTGCTGCTATAACATACGTACCAAAATGTACAAAAAAGAGTAAAAGTAAAAATACATACCTACCTGCACCAACCATGTTATTTTCCATTATGCTTAGTATATGTATCTTCGGGAAATTTTCCATATGGCTAGTAATAAACCGGCCAAGTGCGAGTTAAACTCGCGTGGAGAGGGTTCCGTACAATTGATTGCATTCCTATAGGTTTTCCTGTAATCTACAAGCAATGAACTATATGAATGAATTAATGAATTGTTTATTTTGCAAGTAACATGGCTAATTTTGTTAGTAATGCTTATAGACTATGGATTAGTAACATTTAGGTATCATATAAAAAAAACATTATAGTGGCCACTTCTGCACAACTCCCCCCGACGTGGCGCAGCAGTGGTTAACATACTGACAGTCCAGCCTACTTGCAATCATTTTCAGGATGCTGTGGTCGCTGGCCCGCACCCTGCGCACCAGGGACGCGCATCTTTTGCGCATTATAGTATAAAAGCACTGTGTTCGCGCCTCAGCGAACATCCCTGATGCACTACAGAAGCGAGGCTTATATTTCGTACTTTTTTCAAAATTTTAGGCTCAATAGTTTCGGAGGTCAGGGGAGGGGGGGGAGTGGTCAATTTTCGTCTTCTTTCATGAATAAAATCTAAACTATTCATTTTACAATAATAAAAAAATACATTTAGGATCCTCATAACAAGCCCTTTCATTTGATATAAGACACAGTAAGGTTTGCAAAACTTGTTTTTTTAATTTCTTAATTTGTCCCCCGAAAATGACTCTTATTTTAAAAAAATACTTATTTACTTTGCACATATGTGTTTGGGTCATAAGATTACAACATTCTACCAAATTTCACCTGATTCGGTGTAGTAGATAGGTTTCGGAGCAAATTGGCTGTGACAGGCGGACGGACAGACAGACACACGAGTGATCCTATAAGGGTTCCGTTTAATCATTTTTTTACGGAACCCTAAAAATGCACACAAAAACATTGTAAGATGAAATACCTATCCTAAAATAATTTAGTTTTTTAATCTATCATCGGCGATGACGCGACGTTTTGTAGAAACAGTTGAATTCGCATTGTTATGAAACATCTATAGCAATGAACATCTTAATTTCTTTTGAACAATTTCTGAGATCATTTGTATACTGTTTTCGAAATGTAATCGGCGACATATAATAATGTCAAATCATTTAGCTCAACACTGGCATCATGAGATATGATGTATGAGAACATGTGGCCACTTGGCAATTCCCCAAGTAGTAAGAATATAATCCGATTATTAGGACCACCTAATAACGCGAGTAAAAATGGCACTATAAATAGGTAAATATGTGATAATGACCAACATAGGTCAACACTTGTGTCAGTTTCAATTAAGCTTCCTAAAGCAATAAAACATACCATAGCGACATTAGCGACTGCTTAATGATATTAAATTATTAAATAGGTAATTAAGTGTTTCGGAAACGGTGTACGTTGTTTCTATATTTGATTGTAATTATTCTAAAAAAATACTTAGGAAACAAAAGCTAAACAAAGCTTATAAACATCAATGAGACCTCTCCAACCCGTCTGGCCAGCGTGGAGAGTGTAGGCCAAATCCTCTGGCTGCTCTGGTAGTACAGAGAGGGTCGTGCTCCTGCAGTGGAGACTAAAAAAGACCTGCTGATGGTGATGATGATTCTAAAAAAAAAAAATTTATTTACTTTTAATAAGTTGATCAATCCCTCCTAACCTCACATTAAAAACCATATAATCTCCTAATTTTTTTGCAATAGATCTTCTTCCGCCGAAACCTGTTGAAGGGTATAATCTTAGCTAGTCCCACACTAATGATACAAGACATCGTCATTCACAAAGCATTTAAAAACTCGTTATTCATTACAGTTGCAAGCTTCTTAAATAGCTATAGCTTATTATATAGCTCGAATGGGCGATTCCCCGGCCTCTCGTGACTAACATTTGGCACCAAAACAGGCACGCGATTTTGCATTACGGACAATTATACATAATTAAAAAAATAGTAATACTGTTTGCATAAGTACATAGTTTAAAAAATTATGTGTAAAATTGGTTAAGTAAAGTAAAAAAAATTAAGAACTACTTACTATTCATGATTTATTTTCCACTTATATAAAAGTGCACTTCAGCTTTGTAGAGGCCTACATTTTTAGATTTTTGCCCCACATCATGTTGGTAGAATTCCACCCGAGAAAAACGGACATTCGAAAAATGTAAACATCATCTTTTTTTGTAAAAGTAGTTTGTATATATGTAATAAATAAAACATAATAAAATTGAAAAGATAATAATGAATTAAAAAAATTAAATTTGTTTATTAGGTAACTATTTAAATTACAATGTTTTGTTGCTGGAACCTCCTTTTAAGGCCGTACCTAAATTTTACGGGGTCCAGTGCT
The DNA here is from genome assembly GCA_963576875.1 of Acrobasis repandana. Lineage (NCBI taxonomy): Eukaryota > Metazoa > Arthropoda > Insecta > Lepidoptera > Pyralidae > Acrobasis > Acrobasis repandana. Next base: position 3,470,239 of record OY756223.1, on the reverse strand, counting down.
GCCCCCATTTTAAATAAATCATTTCAAAGAAAACGGAAACATCATTTAAAATTTTGCTACTACCAAGTTCTAGATAACCCTTCAAAGTATTTTATGAACTACTGTTTACAGTTTATAATTAGAACGTTAAGCTTTACTACGCACATTTGCTAATAGTGGCCGTTTTTCGCAAATGTGCGTAGTAAAGCTTAACGTTCTCACTTTCAACTGTAAACAGTAGTTCATAAAATACTTTAAAGGGTTATCTAGGACTTGGTAGTTGCAAAATTTTAAATAATGTCTCCGTTTTCTTTGAAATGATTTATTTAAAATAGGGGCAGCACTGGACCCCGGAAAATTTAGGTACGGCCTTAAGCAAAAAATATGTTTTTCAGGAGATTTCGCTCTTTACTAGCACTTACGAAGATGACTTATAAATTATTTAAAATATGTAATATACTGCACCCTTAAATTTCATCAATTTTCTAAGTACTGCATCGAATATCTAACTAGCTGCGGAGAGAACCGAACAAGCAGCATCATATAGCAATGTAAATATGCCGCGGAAAAAATTACGACCAAAACTTTTCTGAAAATGTGTAGGTACATGATTTTCTTGATAACACACTCACGCCACCATGCGGTAGTTTTTGGAAACATTTTGATTATGAAAGCAATGGTTGTAGTTTTTCATTTCAGTTTATTATGGTTTAGTAGGTTTTGTGTAGATGGCGTAATGTGTACGGTTTTCAGGGTTTCAGCTGTTGGAACATTTTACTCAACTAAACTTCTCGTTAGATGGCGTTAGAAGTAATATATGTACAAAGACGACCGTTGAATGACTATAAAAATCGAGGAAAAGCCCTAAGGGGTTATTTTTAATTTATTTGTATGACACAACAACACTCAACGGACCAAAAATTGACACTAAAAGCTTGTACCATGAGTCTGATGGACACAGCACAGGACACCTACTTAGTATTTTGGAGAATTTAGAGGAAGTAAGTACTAATCATATTATTATACTCGTATCTATAAATAAATATTTTTCTAATCTCTGTTCAAGCTTTAAGGTATACCTAAGTACACCTTAGTTTTAAGCAATTAAGTAGTCATTAGTAGTTATCGACTTAAGCTGTATCTATTACAACTAAATTAAATTACCAAGAAGACGTGATCGAATTAAGTACCTGTACTGCTCATTCTGCGCTCATTTGAATATTTCAATCGAACAGAATTACGTTGAATATATTGCTCCTTGTATATAGCCCGAGATTATTGATATTTCTCCAATATTCCGATTCTACTCGTAATGCGAGGAACTTCGCAAATAAATTACTTTGATGTAGACTTGATACTTCGTGACTGAACCGCCTGATTTTTGTTTTGGATTGTAGTTATACCAACCATCGACGACACAAAGTTATATCAACGAAAAGTTAAACGCTCAGTACGACTGTGTTACACAGCGTAATAAAACAAGGAATGCGGTTTTAGAACTGTTATATTTCCTTTGTAATCAGTTGTCCCCGGTAGGAGTTGACGGCGATAGTCAGGTATGGCAGGCTATAAAAGCGCTGGCGAGATGATCTCGAAGCATTCCAAAAAGGATGGTCGAGACTTACACGGGAAAGAGACAAGTGGAAGATGGGAGTGACTTTGCCCAACAATGGGACCAAAACAGGTTAACAAAGAAATCTCATGTTGTCAAAACATAAATGACAAAAGCGCACCTACGGTATACCTAGGTTATATTGATCTAGAATCATTAATCGAGGAAAAAATTGAACAATATTATTATTCTCTTTCCTCTTACATTTTCATTGTATTAAAATAAGACTTTAGAATCCACCAAATAAGTAGAACTTGATTCTATTGCCTCAGGTAGCAACAGGGTCTTGTACTGTAGGTGTTAAGTGTAGGCACCCACTGCGGCTGTGTGACATAAAAACAAGAAATCTTAAAATGTCCCTTATGTTAAAAAGTAGCGCGTCTGCTCACCCCATAGCAGAATGTCTTGCGTAGTTGCGTGGTTTAATATATTCCCATCTTCTCGGCTTTGTGTGGAACCTACAGTCATTTATTAATTAAACATTTAAATTAAATTAAATCACTAGTTTGTCCAGCCTAAAAATGAACTTGCTCTGTCGCTCGTTCCCATTAGTCTTGTTATGTTAATTGAAAATGTTAGTTTCCGTGTTCTAGTTTTCGAAATAAGAGCTTATATCGTCTAATTATATATGTTATAGAGTATGAGTATGTATATATATATGAGTATGTTACTGAGCAGCTTCCCACGAGGAAAACAATACATGAAATTAAGAAAAAAGCTTTCTTCCATGCTGGGGTGAAAAGAAATAATGCAGCTGCCTCTCTTCCTGGACAAATCGTAAAAGCTGATTGAGGGAAAGGGTAAAAATGCGAGTCATGTTAATAAACGATGCGATAGCAACATGATTCACTATTTTGATTCCTTTTTTCACCTTCTCGCCCACAATCACGCTAAAAGTGGCCTTTTGGTTTTGCCATTGCGGCTCTAGGCTTTGTCGGCTCTAAGCTGACGACAAGATCTAAAATGCTCTGTCTACCCCATCAGGATAAAGACGTGTGTTGAAACACAAAATGAAGAAGAACACGAAACTCCTACAGTTAAAGTCTTCCATGCTCTACAAACTGATATGCTCATATCAGTGGCGTACAATGTAAGTTATTGGCTAACACATAAAACGAGCTTAAACTGAGTATTGCTTATGGCCACGAAACGCGCGGAGTGATTTCATGCACCGCTCACTTGTTCAAAATGTTTATTAATAAAAAAAGAAATAAATACAATTGAGGTTAAACAAACTAAACCTAAAAATAAAACCTAATCTAAATGGTTGATTTAGAAATCTAAAAGATTATGACTATGCGGCATAATATTGTATACGTATTTTTCCTTTTTTCTGATTAGCAAATAATTACAAAGATACAGTGCATTTAAATTCCGCATGACGTCACGATCAAGTACGATTTTCACTAAACGGTGACGTCATTATTTTTGGATAATCTTACTGAGGGACTGAATAAAATACAATTTTCCGGACCCATTTCACATTTCAGCTCGTCAGGCCAAAATGTCCTCTCGTGGCCACACAAGCAGGAAGACATCTCCGTAACAGATTTCAGCGTGTCTTCAACATAACGGTTCCCATATGAATCGCAGAGCAATAATGTCAGGCTACTTACTTGTGAAATCTGATCATTTTACTCAATGTAAATGGTGTTTACGATCAACCTTTGCAGCTGTTTAAAACGATGCTTCGCGGCATGGCGGTTTTATCTGGAAGAAACGCACGAGTTTAGATTTATGACGCGGCGCGATAGTTTTCGTAACGTCTCGTATTGAATTGAAATTGAATTGAAAGACATTTATTTGTTGCTATAACGCACATACTTACAAAAAACAGACAAACATAGTATACAGGTTGATTTTATAATTTTATATCCCCTAGCTAGTTATATTGAAATCTTGTAATCAGACCACGTAATAGAACACAAAACCGTAAGAAAAAGGACTTGCTTTTCGTAAATTCTATGTAAATTATTACACTGTTATTTAAAAGTCTGCCTAGAAATATAGACGATACAGCGTGAAATTGAGTAACGGTCCCACATATACCTACCTAAGTAATGTGTGCCACAGATCACCGCACCGCTAAAGATAGTATGTGTGGCTTGAGCTTTATTTTCGTGTAACAAAAAGTGGGTATTAACCCGAAACCAAATAACCCGAAATTAAATACCTACCGTGCCAAAATATATGGAGGTCCAAGTTTTTCTCGCGATTTCAGAGATGGTCCCATAGTAAAAGTTGTTCACATTGGTTAGTACGATACTTCCTTTCGGGTTAATACCTCCTTTTTGTTACACTAGTATTATAGTATCTGTGACGTTGTATTACAACTAGCAAAGTGTCGTCAGTTTGTAACTTTCATCGTACTCTAAATATAACTGGACAAATTTTGAATGAGTAAGAATTCTTGTCTGTTTATTTTAGTAAACATGATGTTGACCTTCCTTGACAATTATGTAACAAAGTTAACACAAAATACCATACCTAACTCTTTTGTCTTTACTTACTATAGTGTGCACGGTGTACCCCTACAACTTATAGTATAAAAATACTTTTTGCATTTTGCTACGTATCGTCAAAAGCTCTCGAAAAGGTGTAAATGTAAGGTCAACAGACACTTGAATAAGACACTCAGCCCTCTAAAAAATATATGAATATGTCTGACAAGTTAAGCTTAAACGCACTTTTATATGAAATACTTAGTAGATTTTCTTTAAGATACAATTCCCATAGGAAAAGTTCATCATATTGACGGGATGAATAGCCCTACATACAAATACTACATTATTTAGTATGTAGGTATTAGTATGTTTCTATCGACCGTTAATGACAGTTAACAAATTCCTTATTTAAAATAATAAAAATTTATATTTCTTTTACAATTTGGTACATGTATAAAAACTGGTGATTGTATCCTTCTGTTAATATAAATAGAATACACATGTATTAGAAGGGCACACTCTTTCATAGCCATAGTAGAACAGTACCTATTAATTCACTAAGTTCTTCTCTTATCACTCCAATATTATGTGCATTAAATGAATTGAAACACGACCAAAACTGTACCACCAGTCAACCAAAGCGTCATCAGATTTTCGTAGACAAAGTATAGTTAAACCCTGACCCGCTTGTTACGGTTATTATCAAGATCGAAATCATCGATAATACCAGTGACCAGTGTTGGGCGCGCGGCACGCTGACTCAGTCGGCAAAAAGACCGCGTCGCGAGTACAACGCGTCTCCAAGACACGCCGTTCTTTACGCAAATTTAAAAAACAATAATGAACACTGGCTGATTAGAAAAAACAATTTTGCCGGTGGACGCATTTGACGTTCCAAATTTGAATTCACGCGCGAAACGCATTCTGCGCGCTGTGTTTCAAAATGACATGACAATAAATAAATAATTTTAAGTGTTCAATGTGTATAGTAGTTATTTAAACAATAATTGAAGTAGTGCAGTTTGTATGTATATTGTATGTATAGATGTGTAAAGTGCTCAATTTGTTTATTAAAATAAGTTTGGTAAGAGTTAATAGTGCGAGGTGATAAGGTAAATAAACAGATATAATATAATAAGCAAATGCAGATAATATAAGAACATATTCATGCACTTGTAAATAAACTTACAAGTAATAAATACAAGTAAAATAAATTCGAGTTCTTCTGAGATACGATTATAAAACTCGTTCTTGTAAAATAAACAAGGTCTATAAAGATATTTCATCTCTTAGTAGGCAATACAACTTTAGTATCAGTCAACATAAAATTTTACGATGATCCCGTAACATCAAACTTTCAGCTAGTTCAGGATAAGTGTTAACTTTGCAAAAATGCCAGACGGCTACGCGTAGCGTAGCACTGTAGCTCGTAGACCTCGTAGGCGCTGCTTTTGTAGACCCTCTACGGCTGGGTAAGTTCTATGGTTCGATTATGTTGGTTTCTTATTTTCTTGAGTATTGATGATTTTAGAGTTAATTTTGGTTTTCACCAACCCTTTACTCGTATATTATTAATTTATTTAAGAAAAAGTTTATTGATCAATTGTAGTCATTAAGTCACAGCAATTACATAGTTTCAAACACAAAGGCACTCGTACAAAAGCAAGATTATTTATTTATTTTTAAATTTTATTGTTTAACAATGAAATTGTCTTACAATTGGCGGACTTAACGCTAAAAGCGTTCTCTCCCAGTCAACCATAGGGATAAACAGATAATTCGTTGGAAGATTAGTAGGAGGTGGACTTATCCCACAAGTATATTACGTATATCTATAGACTTATTAGAAGATAAAGATACAAAAACTTAATATATAAATATCTAAAACTTTTTCATTTTAAACAACTATTTTATTTTACACTTTACTACTTCACTGATTCGTGACATGTAAAACGTAAGTTATTTATTGTTACACAAATGTTTATTCATCCCTTCCCCTCTCGAACGGAACTTACACTTAGTAACAAAACACAATGCTTGTCAGCAGATACAACTGATATTAAGGGCAACCACTTCACACTTTGTTAGTGCAAAGTTCTTGTATACAAGTTCATAATTTTTTAAATTAAACATGATACCCTCTAAGCGCAATCACTATTTGATTATCCTTTTTCCATCTTTACACAATCTTGTACGAGTAACCTACTCTGATTGCCTCCGTGGTCCAGTGGTCAAGGCGTTTTCCTTATGATCCGGAGGTCGTGGGTTCAAATCTCACTAGGAAGAATACTTTGTGAAAAGTTATTTCCTATCTGGTTAGGATATTGCAGGCTTGAATCACCTGATTATCCGAAAATAAAAATGATTTCGTGCTTCCGAAGGCACGTATATGTAAAGACGATAAGTCCGCCTTTGTATCATTTTTGTTTTTTTTCTCTCTGTAAGTATTGTTGTATTTCCTTTCTTCATGGTGCAATAAAGAGTAATTGCATTGTATTGTAAAACTGTGGGTCCCGAACGCCATCGAGCATTTGTTTACCCTTTGGGTTGCGGAGGTCAGACGGCAGTCGCTCTGTGTAAAAACCAGTAACCTCGTCAAATCACCTAGGTAAGGTAGCGGAGGGCTTTACCGCTTAGGAAGCGTTACCACAATGATGATGAATGACTTTGGAGATATGGAATAAAATCCTCAAAGGGAATAAAGTCGGTTGTTATTTTGTTAAAAAAAATATATTAAAAGAGAAAATCACAATAGTCAGCCATGTGTAGATATTTGAGTCACGCTTCCCGTCGGTTTGGTCACGTGTGGGGTTTATTTCGGACTTAAGGATGTGCTAGAAGACTTAAACATGTGCTAGTTCTGGCGCTACACTTTGAAAAAGGGTAGCATCCACGGTCAAAAAGAAATTATTTTATAATGATACAAGAATAAAACGTCACAAAATAATGTCGCTTTTCATTGATCATATTCATTTTGAACGTGATTTTAGATTTATTAATGCCAAAAACTGATATTAAGAGCGCTATTTGACTCCAAGAAACTATAACGTCACGCAGCACCGTGCGTTTTTCATAGAAATCCCATAGAAAATATTTGTTTTGACGTTTAGGAAGAAGTATTTATTTTAACTTGTTGATAATTAGCGGATATGCAGGTACATAACACTCGATAAAAAGCTACATGTAAAGCACTCCACCGACAAGAGCCCAGCTCTTAAATATAAGAAAAAGAATAGCTACACAAGACTAAATACACGCGGTAACTATCGCCATTGAAACAAATAAAAAAGAGAATCTGTTGTATTTTTAGTAAACAGTTACGAGTGTTTTGGAATCTTGCGTCATCTGATCTATCACACACAGACTCACACTCAAATCGCAGCAGGGAGATACTTTTGATAACGGAAGTAGATGTAGCATCAAGTATTAAAATCTCGCTAAGTGCAAGTCTCGCATACAAAAAGTTATTTTTATACAACGTGTTAATGAAATAACGCAAAACCTCTCAGATGGTACCTCAGCCCATGAAACTGAACAACTTTTGTTCTACAACTTTTACGAAACCCAAAAAATAAATTTGAATTTTCATACAATCTGATCAGCTGATCGAGTCAATTTGTATTAAATTCGATTTTTTTTTTGGAATGTTGTTCAACAACAAACAAAAGTTGACAAAAGTGAACAAAAGTTGTTCAGTTTCATGTTTAGCAAGGTTGCAGGAAAACGCTGGATGCACGCCGCTTCCGATCAGTTGTTTTAGAAATCCTTGGAGGAGGTCTATGTCCAGCAATGGACTACCTGCAGCTGATATGATGATGATGAACCTTCCTTGTAATCGGACCTCTTCACATTTTTTTTATTATTCGTTGTTATAATTACAAAAAGAAACAATTATTTACCTATTACGGTTTAGGATATATAGTAAAAAACGTTTAGATAAACAAGTGCTTCTAATAACTGGCGCACTTGACTTTGCAGACAATTTTTGTTGGAGACTATTTTCTAACGTTGCAGAAATACCACTCGATTCGCTATTTTTACTCTTGCATTTTAAATCCGTGTAAAAATGTAGACTTTCTGAAGAAAGCATTAGTTTTTAGGGCCGGGCACTTTTTAGTTTTAAGCAGTCCCGGCAGAGTAGAATAGGACCACTCCAAGTCTTCCCGTAGAAGGCAACTTAGGAAACACAAGCTACACAAAGGATATAAACATTAATGAAACCTCTCCAACGTGAAGAATGTAGGCCAAATCCTCTGACTGCTCTGGTCAAGTGTGGCTTTGGTAGGTAGAACAGAGAGGGTTGTGCTCCTGCAGTGGAGAGTAGAAACACCTAATGATGATAATGACTTTTTAGTTTTAAATTTTTACATACTGCGACATCTTGAGAAAATTTTACCACATTGGGGATACTATACTCGTATAAAGTGACATTCGAACGATTAAAAGTTATACTATGGAGAGTTCCACGGTCCCCGGCCAATTTCTGTTTTAAACTATAAAATTGTCTCCAGTTGATTATACCTGTATTTTGTTGAGTTGGGATTAAATATACAGTTTTAATTCTCAGTGAAATAAACCGGCCAAGTGGTAGTTAAACTCGCGTGGAGAGGGTTCCGTACAGTTGATTGAATTCTTATAGGTTTTCCTGTAATCTACAAGCAATGAAGTATATCTTCTATTTTTTTCAAAATTTTAGGCTCAGTAGTTTCGGAGATCAGGTGGGGGGAATGGTCAATTTTCGTCTTCTTTCATGAATAAAATCAAAACTATTCATTTTACAAAAATAACAATAATATATTTGAGATCCTCATAACGAGCCCTTTCATTTGATATTTGACACAGTAAGGTTTTTAAAATCCTAATTTGTCCCCCGGAAATGACTCTTATAAAAAAATATATTTATTTAATTTGCACATATGTGTTTGGGTCATATGATGACAATATTCTACCAAATTTCACCTGATCTAATTACAATAAAACGGCCAAACTTTACGTCTAAAGTGTGTACGTACCCTAACAGTGTTTTCCGAATGTATTAGACATGTAATTTACTCAATGACGTAGTAGAAGCGGATATAGCATTGCGTAATCATTTATAAGGTCGTCGGACGTCGCGACGGGCTGTCTGCCTTCAACAGCTAATCATACGAGCGTGGCTCGTTGTTAGTGCTTTTGAAAGGTAAGCATCCCCGGGTTGGGCCGCACTTGGATAAAGTGACCTCAAGTAACACAAAATTTCTCGAGCTCCTCCGTGCTTCGGAAGGTACATTAAGCCGTTGGTCTCGGCTGTCATTGTAAGACAGTCAAACTATGTCAGATGCCTTTATGCAGCTTAAAAACCTGACACCAGTGTTGGTTACTTACACACACGTAAAACAAACAGGCTAATCATACACGTACTTTAAAGGATGTCAAGACAGTGCTCTAAAATAAATTGGAGCCACTGCTCGGTTTCGATTGAGATGAAATTTTGTCTACTAATGTAAATGAGATGACAATGCAATATAATTATAACTAATTTATAAATGACGACCTCTGTGGCCTAGTGGTCATCACGCCAGGCTGTCACGCCGGAGGGCCCGGTTTCGATCCCCAGTCAGGTCAAGATGGAAAATGATCTTTTTCAGATTGTCCTGGGTCTTGGATGTTTATCTATATATGTATTAGTTATAAAATATAGTATCGTTGAGTTAATATCCCATAACACAAGTCTCGAACTTACTTTGGGGCTAGCTCAATCTATGTAAGTAGTCCAAAAAAAAGAAGCTGATCTGCTGAGGGAGCCGAAAAACTTAACGCTAACGTTTCGTTTCGCGTTGCAACGATCGTGGTCTCAGCATAACAATACTGAATGACTGAAATAGATAAAGCTCGTACGTTTCGCAATCGGAGGCTCTATAGGCGATGAAATATCTAGTTTTTACTCGCTGACACTGAGGCCTTTCTTTTGGATCCATGCAATAAAGGGGGACCTGAGTTGTAGGTACTATTTGTAATGGACAAACAATGGAGTCGCGGTCGGAACGCTTCAATTTGTACGTCAACCAACATCGAATACAAATACAATATAGTGAAGAACGACGGGTTAAATAACGTTTAATCTTCGATCAACGTTACAACTAGATATCGGGTCAGCGCAAAAAATACAGCTCGCCAAATAGAGCGCGCGCCCGACGGTGAGACCTCTCCTCTCAAAGACAGACCAAAGAGCCAAACTATTTTCACACCGATCGTTAATCGACAGACTTGTCTATTTTTTGACTCAGCATTATAAAATGGTTCTATACATCGTGTTAATGAAAGAACGCAAAACCTCTCAGATGGTACCTCAGGCTGAGGTACCATCTGAGAGGTTTTGTATAGTGTTCGTGAAAAGTTAGCGTCCTCTGTCTTCAATCTACTACGATCACCAAACCTTATGATGCCCAGCGTGGTGATTACGGGCAAAACCTCCCTTCATTGGGAGAAGCCTTTGGTCCAGTAGTGGACTTATATAAGAAGAAAAAAAAAGTAAATAATTTTTCACACAAGCAATTTATTTGAAATTAAAAAAATTTCAGAAATCTGAAATTTCGTTTCAAAATAAAAGCTAGACTACGTTTGTATGGCAATGTTTAGGGCAGGGGTCACCAATTAGTTTCGCCCGGGGTCCGTTTAAAGAAATTGACCATCGCGGTCCGCACAACATTTTATATTCGATAATGAGAAAATTTACATTTTGACGTGACAACGTCTTAAATTAGGTTGCGGCTGGGAGTCACTTATGAAAAAGTGTAACGCTCGGTAACGTTACGATGAGTTACCGAACGAGAGAGAGGCCCGCCGAATGCCTTGCGTCTCTCTCCCACTCAACTATGATCGGTCTGCCGCGCGCGTTGTCACGTAAAATCTTCGCCCGTAAAACCGACTTTACAGGCAACCATTTTTTTATTGCGGACTATTTGTCGGAAGTTTGGAGGACAATTGGTGCAAGCTATTGGCATTAAATCTTGGAGATGTTCATCGGTAAGTCGAGATCGAAATTTATTCTTAATGAAGTTCATCGTCGAAAAAAAATGCAATTTGCTGTGTTCTCGCGGTCCGCACAAAATGGGTCGGCGGCAGTCCGGATGCAGACCGCGGTCCGCCATTTGGCAACCCCTGGTCTAGGGTAAGGGGACGCAGTGGGACATGCAAACAGGCAAAAATATTATTTATAAACCCTGAAGGTATGTGACAAAATTCGAAACTATTATAGTGTTTGTGTTTAATAATTTTAAATAATTTATATTTGATATTTTTCACATAATGTAAGAACTGTTTGACATGCGGATGCCTTGGTTAATACTTGTAACTGTAAATCTGTGTGTAATTCAATAAATGAATAAACAAGTGTGGATACGACATGTACCTAATTATAATTGGTCCCCCCTTTATATTAGAACTTTTTATGTTATAATATTATTATGCATAACAGTGGTTTACAGAAACGTCATTTCGTAGAAAATAGTTTGGCATCTACTCATTTATCATAGATTCAAAACCAATAATGTTAAAAACCAGAATAATCTTAGAGCATACATTTTATTTCCATAATAATCTACAAGTTGAATCATTATATCGCAGAAAGTTCGCAGTCAAAATCGTCTTTTGGTATTTAATTCATACGTATAGTGATTTCAATGCTGAATCTTTTCTAAGATAGAATTTTCTTCTGGCACAGATAATTGGTGGGATACAATTGTTTCGTAGCGGACATAACGACGATAATGCTATGATGATAATAAAAAAATATCATAGCATGAAAAGGCTGTCTACCTTGGGTGGTCGCAGTTCTAACATAACCTGACCTATATTTTTACCCTAACCGAGTAAACCCGGAATGCTATTTTTTACGTTGACCAACAATAGTATAGATTTTAACGATTAGGGTTTTCTTAGAAGGTCAAAAGAAATTATACCAAATAAAAGTAACACTAATTAAACATTATTCTAAAACAAATTATGCGAAACTTAATGTATTTAAAAGGTAATTGTACTAAATGAAATTCTGACATCTTCAAAGTATGCTATTTAACATTTGGACATATAAATATTCGGCCAAACAAAAATTATATCAAATATTTTTATGCCTTTGAAATGTTCTTTCAAATAAGATCCTGCCAAGTAGCTTATGCCAAATGAAATTCGGAGCATCGAGATTCTGCCTCATAGAACCCAATTATAATATGTAATAGTCATAAAAATAAACTTATTTTTCGAAATCGGTTTAAAATGTGCGATAACTAGACCTGTGACACTAACGTGAAGATAATTAGAACTAGTGTGATGCATTTCCGATAACTTCGTTTGCATAGTGGTAGAACTTGCCCGCATATGAAACGAGGCACGTGCTAGCTTGTGTGATTTTCACTCCACTACAAAAAAAAATAGTATATAGCAGAAACTCGTCTAGACAGTATTTTAATACATTTTATAATGGAATTAGTTTTCAAAGGTTCATAGAAGAAATCGAGTGAAAAATATACGTATGTTAGAAAATGTATATAAATGAAACAAAAAACAAGCATTACATTTTGCCTATCAAAAATTTTTATTTTCATTAAAAAACAATATATTTTTAGTTGACACGTTGAATTTGTACAGTCTTTACAAATTGTTAAAATTATTTCAATGTAAGGTTCAAATAATGTTTAATGATCATTCAATTCTTATGAAAAATCATTTGATATTTTCCAAAAGATAAAACAATTATAATTTATATTAAGACTTATTGTAACTTTTAATTGTTTTTCCATAAAAAAGTAACTTTAATAAATTTATCACAAAGATATTTGAAATAGAACTTTTGGGCTCTCGTTTGAAGAAAATTCAATAAATTTCATAAGAATTTATATTATATATACTTTTTCTTTATTATATACACTTTCTCTTTTGGAAAATATATATTTTATTTTTTTTCTTAAAGTTCGCAAATATAAACAAAGCTTCAAATACCAAACAAGAGACTTTAACTTATTCATTTTGTTTCGAGTTTGAACAAGCAAAGACGAAATAAACAAACAAACTCCAACGTGAGCGTGAGCTTTTGATAAGTTCCTTTCATTCTTCATTATAAAGTCCCAATGGATATTTGTATACATCACAAAACAGATTTACTTATAATAAGCCAGGCAAGTGCGATCCGGATTTCTATATGAAGGGTTCCGTGTACCTCCGTACAATGTTTTAAAACGCTGAAAAAAACGTTTCTTGTAAAAATAAATAAATAGATTAGGACAAATAACACTGATTTAGTTAGCCCCAAAGTAAGTTAAAACTTGTATTATGGGATACTAATTTAGCGATACAGTATTTGATAATAAATAGAGATATAGATAAACAGCCAAGACTCAGGACAATTTAAAAAAAGGCCATTTTCCAACTTGCCCTTGCTGGGGATCGAACCCAGAACCTCCGGATTGGCTCGGGCTCTGTCTGCCCCGTTAGGGATAGAGACGTGATATTGTATCTTTATTTCAATTTAGTCGAAAATATCTAATTTTCACCTGCGTCGCCGGGCGACTTAGTATATTCTGGGAATCCCTGATTTATGTGCAGAAGCAGCCAAGCGTTTATTTCTAGACGTACGTGGGAATATAAATTTGGGAACAATCGGTCAATGACGAGGTGGCCTTTACGATGTTATTCTCCAAGACCGTCGCGAGATGACGTGATCTCAAAATAGGGAGAAAATAAAGTTACAGAACGATCTTTTTTATGTTTAATAACATTTGTCTTTCATGCCACGTCGCATGACATTTAGTACTAAAGATAAGGCTACCGAGGATAATGACCCCCCTGGGCTGGGTATGATTACAATTTTTTTTTTTTGGACTAATCACACTGATTGAGGTAGCCCCAAAGTAAGTTTTTAAACTTGTGTTATGGGATACTAACTCAACGATACTATATTTTTTAATAAATACATACCTATATAGATAAACACCCCTTATATTATAATTATTATAAAAAATAAATTATATCTTCTTGTGACTTGATCTCGACTCTGTGACTAAATCTGGATCCGCCCTTGGTGCAATTAGTGATTCGAGCGGTTATCTCTACTTTACTCTCACGTATCTGACTTATCGATACTGCCCAAGATATCCGTAAGCCATGCCATACATATTAGACACTACGCCACACATGAAAGTTTCAGCCTATTCAAGACTACGTATTCACTTTAATGCAGGAGAAGGTGAAAGAAGAATCTTTTTTATATTATTTGAAATTGGTTAAAGATCAGTTATCATCAAACTTTGGTAAAGCGTTTATACTTCTGTGATTATTTTTAATCTACGAGTGATTCTGTATCTTTCGTTGAAAGATTTCCGATCAAGATTGGGTAACTACAGAATTAGCTAAAATAAGATTGCTTTCAAAGAGACGGAATTCGAGGAGACGTAAAATCTAACTAAAGTTAGTAAAGTAACGAAATTTTTTCTTTTTAACTGTTAATCATCAATATAAGATTCTTCTCGTACATCAGTATCAAAATCATTTAGTAAGTAGCTTTTTGTATTCGTCTGTCCTTTTTTCGCTAACCTAAAATAATTTTGTTGCGTTTTTAAGATTAAAGAGTTTTGAATAAGATAATGTTTGTGTTATAACAAAGAGTTTAAATGTTATTCATTGCCTCTAAATCGTTGGCAAAAAAGAGTACCATCTACGAGTTTATGATGACAAGTAAAACATATAGTACGCATATGAAATGAAAAAATATTTTTGGCCCATCAGATATATTATTAAAAATATTGTACACGTAATTTTTTTTCCGACTAAAAATATTGACGAAGACACAACGCAGTTAAATTTCGCGTTACGTCACTGTCCCAGACGATTTGTATCAGACGGTGACGTCACATTTCCCCACTCCGGATCTTCGATGCTCTGTATCTTTGTGAATTTTTACTAATTTAAACGAAAAATATGGGTCCATTATTTTTGGATAATGTACTGATGGACTAAAAATGAAAATAGAATAATACTTTTTTTACCTTGTCCACATTCCTATTATCTCGTTCCTTCTAAAGTCCAACAAAATGAGATAGACATATTCGAACAAGCCTGTACCCAGGTACCTTTATTTGATGCAGGTTCGTTTTAAGCCTCATTTAATGGCTTAATCTTCTTTTGCCTACTTCAACTTCAAGTAATGGAATCATATATAATCATTTGAAGTCTCCTTGTTCTTCTTGACAACATCCGTGGCGTAATGGTTAACATGCTAGACCACCACTCCGGAGGTTCTGGGTTCGATCCTCAGCCAGGGCAAGATGGAAAATGGTCTTGTGTGTTTATCTATATGTATTTATTTAATTATTGTTAAATATTGTATCGTTGAGTTAGTATCTCATAATACAAGTTTAAACTCACTTTGGGGCTAGCTCAAAATCAGTGTCTTGTCCTATTATATTTATTTACTAGCTGTGCCCGCGACTTCGTTCGCGTGGTTGTCGGAATGTTATATAGCCTAAAGCCTTCCTCTATAAATGGACTACCCAACAAAAAAAGAATTTTTCAAATCGGACCATTAGTTCCTGAGATTAGCGCGTTCAAACAAACAAACAAACAAACTCTTCCGCTTTATAATATTAGTATAGATTATTTATCTTCTCGTTCTCATGCACCAGGTTGTTCTGTTCTGGGTTGTCTGGGATTTTAGTTGGGCTAGATCGCTCCAACTCTTTTGGTGTTGGAGGCCAATGCCACAATGCCTTCTTAACGTATGTAGTTATTTGTCTTCTAAAAGGACATTAATCAAGTTACTTTTTACAAATCTATAATTCAACTAACTATATTGAATTATTTTTCGTGGCATTGACTTACTTATTCTATTTTCTATGAACGAATAGTGCAGTAGTTGAAAAGTAAATGGCAGTTGGGTCGTTAATCATGCATTATGAAACTATAAAATTAATGGCGCTAGGACCGCAAGGAAGAGAGCCATTAATATTAATTAACCACTAAAGTTATTATAGCATTTATCTAATAAATACCAAGGATATTACGCTCATTAAATATTACGACTGAAATTCGTATACTAAATAAACAGTAACTGAAATAGATTTGATAGTGTTTGTATGTTCTATTGTAGAGTTGATTATATTTGGGCACGTGGTCAACGGAGTACGGTAGTCTCTATTTGTATTAACTCTGGTCTAAAACTAAATTTGTTCACTGCTGTATGAAAAACAAAACAATATATGCTATGAATATACAGTAATGATATTTCACATCTTGGTAATTTATCATCACTACATTTCAAATAAAACCTTATAGCCCCTAGGGCAGAAAGGTTTATTTGAACTTTATTGTTCACATTTACAAATTTGAAAAGTAAATTAAAGTAAAAACATTTTCTAACAGTCAAACCTTTGGGTTGAAAAAAGGTTAAAAGGCTCTTCTTGAATAGCCACCACTAGAATACGCAGGTAACACTACCTACTTACTCTTACTACGAGGTAATATTAACTATGATCATTATATATTACACTTTTGTAGCTTGGTTAAAAAATTTGATTCTTAACAAAAGTTTTTTTGTAATGATTAGAAATCTATAGGTATGATATTCTAATCGTATGAATATACTACCAAGTTTTAAACTTTTACGAGTATTTTTTTGATATGATCTGGGCAGGTAAAAAAAATTCAATTGAATGACTTATATCATCGTAAGGAACAAGAATCCTCGAAGAATCCGAAAGAACACGCAACAATGCGGAGGGTGTAATGGAATTTTTACATTTAAAGGACCTTTTAAGGGGTGATACGAATTCCTAACTTTTCCCTAACCTTTCGATTGATACGAGTCGGAACGTAAATTGCACCTTCTTGTCCCCAAAATGTTACTGCCTTTTTTAGGAATCTGTACCCGAAGGGTGCCAACGGGACCATATCACTAAGACTCCGCTGTCTGTCTGTCTCTCCGTCTGTCACAGGGCTCTATCTCTCGAACCGTAATAGCTTCGATTATCTATTACTATGGCTGCTATAACAACAAATACTAAAAATAAGATAAAGATAAAATTAAAGGGGGTCGTCATACGAGAAAACTGTTTAAAAACATTGTACGGAACCCTTGATGTACGAGTCCGACTCGCACTTAATCGGTTTTTCTTATGTTTACCAGCTTATATCAATCCACTGATGGACTACACGTCTCACACGGGTTTACCCATAACCACCACGCCGATCAAACGGGTGGTGGTTATGGTGATCGCAGTAGATGGTATAAGGACATTGCGCACAGGACGCTGCTGCCCGTCTCTGTTACCTACATCTCCCTTAGTCGCCTCTTACGACACCCGAGGATGAGGAAAGGGGTGGTGACAAGTTGTATTATACTCTGTCGTCACCACCCAGCGTAATTTGTACGACTTAAACCATATGATATTTTGAAGAGTGCCACTGACTATTTCTTTGTTGCTGGTTATTTTAGTTTTGCCTGTGGAATATTTAATTTTAATATATTGTTTGGTTTACCGGAAGGAGAAATATTCTGGACTAATGCCAATTAAATGCGAACGAAAACAGCACATTTCTGTCTATAATTTTAAGTACTAGGTCGGGTCATTTATATTGTAAGTTCCCATTTATTTATGTACTAGCTTTTGCCCGCGGCTTCGCTCGCGTATCCCACGGAAAGATAATTTTTTTCCGGGATGAAAGGTACCCTATGTCCTTTTCAGTACTCCTAACTATGTGTATGCTAATTTTCAAGAAGATTGGTTCAGTAAATAAATCGTGAAGAGGTAACAAACTTACCAACAAATAAATATACAAACTCACTTCCGCATTTATAATATTAGTTAGGATTAGGATTCCTTCTTCCGTGGTGGTCTGGAAGATAAGAAAAAACTTAGAAGTACCAGCTGGTTCTCTTCCCGCGCAGATCGTAGAAGCCGATCAAGGGAATGGGCGAAATGTGAATCCTATAAATAGGCTATGTATGTACACGGAAAATACAAGAATACATTATTTAAAAGTTGTACTAAAGGCACTACTTATCTCAAAAAAGATCTCTTCCAGTAGGCCTGTGAGAGATGTTTATGTAAGAAAGGCATACAGGCTCAGTCATATATTAAAGGAAGAAAAAGACATTAAAAGAACATCAAACTACACATGTGACCTCTAAAATCTTTTCTCCAGTCTTCTTCATAGTTCTATGTAATAAGAGTTCTATATTTTGTCGTCAGCAATAATTCAGTAACCATCTAACAATGCTGTCCAGATATAAGTACGATATTTTATCCCTCAGTCTCAGCAGGAAGGTGGGGACAATACATAAATCTACACCTCGTAGTCTGGTAGGTAGGCAGACGTTTTATTACTACATATATTACTGATATTGTGTAAAAATTAGTCGTGTAGGTACACTTAATAGAACGCGATCTGCACTTGCACCTAGGGAGCGGCATAAACTTAGCTGTAAGTAACGATTTGACATCAGCATTTGTGCAAAACAAAACAAATTGACTATTTTTAAGAGATATTATAAATATCCTATGATAATAAAGATATTTTGAATTGAAATTTGAATTGAATTGAACAATATCTACTATTTATTCCAAAAAAATAATAATAAATAAAGTTGCTTATTATACTTGTTTTCAAAACCTTGAAATGAGTTTCTCGTATTTTGAACGCCCTGTTTTTACATACTATGTAACGTTTATATTTATTGAAGGAGAAAAAGTGAAAATTTGTCTGTTATAATTCTTTCCTCTTACATACTTACTTAGTTATTGAAAGTTTAACTACTCGGTATATAGACCATAAATAATGGCGCTCTGTAATAATAATTATTTCCTTTGCCACTTAGTTATTAATGGCGCTGTCTTTGACGATGTTATAAAGATTTATTTTTTGGTAGTGGCAAGGTCTGTAAGATTTTTGATACACGGTCAACATCGCACTTTTATAAGCCATCCCTACGTAACGATTATACCCATATCTTCAGATTATCATTTCTTCAGAAACATTTTTGTATTTTCCTGAATTTGCTGTTTTATGCAATGTAAATTGAATCTTTATTTACAAACGAATGTACCTATTGTAAATAGCACTTTTGCAAGTTATTGATCAGCATAGGCCTTTGGTTCAAGGCTCCGCCATTGATTGCGGTTGAAGTTGGTTGTCGCTAATTGTCATTCACTCCTGAGAGTCGACCGCGTCCCGCTAGACTAAGAGACTGGAACATAAAAGCGCTTCTCTATGTAGGACCGGTTTTGCATTGATTTACAATTAACATCATAATTAAGTAAATCTCTTTGATTAGACGGGGTAACTGAGTCTCATTTCAAGAGATATCTATCCATTTTGTGTTTAACAATATTTGTAATATCTTAATACCTAAACCGAAACCTAAGTTATATACCTCACTTTTTTTTTCTTCTTCCTTTAATTTACATAATTTGCACCTCCTATTAGTCGTCTTTTCTCGGCATCACAAGTGGGTTGACTGGTAGATAAAGCCTTTAAGTTATTACATTTGTAATAAAGTCAAATAAATAAATTAAAAAAAAATAGTGGCACAGAGTTGAGAGCTATGCTCTTGTCGATGTAGTATGAATTCTTTCTCATCTGCCAGCTGTTTTACTTCGCTGTACGACACGACATTCACCACCTTTATATGTTTCTTGACACTTAGACATGAGTAGGTACTTATATAAACTTTAATAAAAAAATATGTATTAATGGATTAAAAAAAAAATTAAATTTATTCAAGCTAAATTAAACAAATAAATTAATAAAACTGACCAAATAATTTATTTTCACAGATCATGTAATAATTTTTTGTCCAAGCTCTTATTTCGTTATCCCTCTTTAGTTCTCCTATCTAGGACTACTTTCCCATCGCGGTTAATTGTGATTTATGAGCCAGGGCCGGAATGAGTGCCAGCGATATGATGACATTTAGCGCGGAAAAGCATCTAAGGCCTTTCATCTTCATAAAATGAATTAATCGAGTGATTTTAAGCGAGAACAGACGAATGTTTGCTTTAAAGGAAACATTTTATTTTCGACTGCCTTACTAGTAGTATTAGGATTTAAGAAGTCAATTTGAAGGCCAAGTTTTATCCTATTATACATATATCATCTTTTGACGACCTCCGTGGTGTAGTATACGCCAGGTTTTGGGTTCAGTCCCCAGACAGGGCAAGTTGGAAAACGGCCTATTTTTCAAATGGTCCTAGGTCTCGGGTATTTATCTATATGTGTATTTATATAAAATATAGTTTCATTGAGTCAGTATTCCATAACACGAGTTTAAACTTACTTTAGCTAGCTCAATTAGTGTGATTTATTCATGTACCTATTATATTAAGTATAATTTAATTAAATAAAAAAAAAAAAAATTTAATTACATTTTGAGCTTTCGACACGAGTAGCAGAAGTATAATAATTTCCCAAAGCAAGTAATCGCTTCTATTACTTGTCATATTTACAACAATATTGTTATTCGGAAGCCAAAAACTATAGAACTGCAATCACTTTACCAACCTTAGTAGCTTTCTTGAACTTGCAAATGATAGCTTTGCTAACCTTGTTCATTCCCATATAACGTCATTCTAGAATCAGGTATTACTAAAAATAATTGAATTGACAAAAAAATATTGAATAAGTAATAATTCCAATATGCACATGTTCATGATAATTTCATTCATATCATCAATCCTTACAAATCCCAGTCGGGGAATGGGATCAATAAGAAGATTGTATGCTACGGCAAATCTGACTGTGAATTTGATGCGAATGAATGCCGTAAGAGGATTCCGCTAAAGAATTATTATATGACTGTTTCTACTTGGGCCTCGAAATTCCGTAGGTATATATTCACGTAATATCTTCTCTTTACCGTAACTAATTTTGTTTTAAATGAAAACGAAAATTTCTGTTGGTACTGGCTCCTAGGAATGAATTGAGAAATGTCTGTACTCGTATATTGATATATTTCTAAGTTCTTGCCTTAGTAACATCGTATGTATGGTGAGGTGAGACTCTTTTCTTTTTGCTTTACCACTGTCATCGCATCTTACCTAGATTAACTTGTTAGTTTAGTAGTAAGCCTGTTTGTCTAGATTGTTTCTGTAAAGAAATGGTTATTCTAAAACGATCTTGAGCCTGGCATTTTTCTGCGCTTCAATAAATATCATGAATTTTACTAAGCTGCTAAGTCAAACTGCCGTAAATAATACCCTTAAAGTGTTAACTGTAAGTAAGCCCATTGTATTGTCCTTTGTCCTTGTGGTTTGGTTTATCGCATATTAACTACCTGATATATAATTTTAATTCCGGCCATATCGAGAAACTAATGGGTAGGTAGTAATTTTAAAATCAAGTAAGCAATTTTGAACCATTTTTTTAATATTTTAAATAAATCAAAATTATAAAATGTTGATTGAGTTTCAATCAAAAACGATTTCTGAAAATTATTTTACGGTTGACTATTTTATTAAAAATTTCAACATTTTAAAAAATTCTTAAATACGATCGTATCGTAATGTTAAAAGATTCCATTAGTAACTTAACATTATGATAACAAACACTAAAAACAAATGATAATAGCCTAGATTACCATTCATTTATCGAAATGGTAAATGGTAAAATGTTAATGTGGTTATTGTGGTAAACACGCCGAAGGGCAGCGTCTCTTAAGCGTGCCTCATCAGTAGGAGAAAACACAGGGATTTACATGAGTAGCTTTTACGAATTCATTCCCAGGCATTAGGTTGGCGCTACTTTATGGTAAATATTATTGTTGGAAAGAAACTTATGACCATTGGGACTTTAAGCTGCATTTCAGTTGCAAAATAGAAAAATGTGGGTCTCTAAACTACTAAATGCAATAGGTATGCACTCTCGCCGCATCTTAAACAACACATTTACGACTCTTACAGGTCTTGTTTCATAAGCAAGCAAGTTTTAGTAGCTGACTACATTTACAGTTTCAAAGTTTCCTTAATGTTCCTAACCTTAAATTGGGTAGATGACTGGGTCAAAAATAAATTATTTGGTACTGTTAAGATAATAAAATAGTGTCACTTGTCATTGATCATATACATTTTCAACGTGATTTAATATTTTTAATGCAGAAAAACTGGTATTAAGACCGTTATTTGGCTCAAAATATCTATGACGTCACGGTTTTGTATTTTATACAAATTCCATAGAAAATATTTGTTTTGACATTTAGAAAAAAGTGTCTGATATGACTTTTTGTCATCTAGCGGATTGGCCTAGTCTTGTTCAACTTCAACGTTATTTGTGATTTTATTTTTTCAACATATACGTGCCTTATATATTAGGTCCTTACATATGAAATTGCCGATTTTCAATACTGGCAACTTTAAAATCAAATATCTTGCGTTTCATTAGGAATTCCAAATTTATTTCGAAATAAAGCCAGAAAAATATTGTTTTAAAATTCGTATTTCATTTGTTTTAACATCATTTGTTTGATTTTCAACATTGCTATAACAACAACTATGGACAAATTGAAAATTCGCGGTATTTACGAATACGAGTTCCACCGTGGCACCAGTGCTGCAGAAACGACTCGAAGAATTAACGACGTGTATGGACCAGGCACCGCTAACGAACGAACGGTGCGTTTTTGGTTTCAACGTTTCCGTTCTGGAAATTTCGATTTACACAATGAGCCTCGTGGACGACCTGATACTCAAGTGAATAACGAAGAATTGAAGGCGATAGTGGAAGCGGATCCATCTCAAACCACTTCTGAATTAGCAGCAGCCTTCGGCGTAAGTGACAAAACGATACTTATCCACTTGCGCCAAATTGGAAAAATTAAAAAACTCGAAAAGTGGGTACCGCACGAATTGACTCAAGCAAACCAACAAACACGCGTTGCTTGCTGCGTTTCTTTGCTTAATCGCCACAATAATGAGGGGATTTTGAACCGTATCGTGACTTGTGATGAGAAATGGATCCTGTACGACAATCGGAAACGATCATCACAATGGCTTGACCCTGGAGAACCGGCAAAACCTTGCCCTAAGCGAAAACTGACCAAAAAGAAGTTTCTGGTTAGTGTTTGGTGGACCAGTGCTGGTGTTATCCACTACAGCTTCTTGAGATCAGGCCAGACGATTACTGCAGACTTGTATTGCCAACAATTGCAAACAATGATGGAAAAGCTCGCCATTAAACAACTGAGACTGATGAATTGCTGTAGCCCACTGCACCTTCAGGATAACGCTAGATCACACACTGCACATCAAACGATCGCCAAGTTAGAGGAGCTGCGACTGGAACCTCTGCGTCACCCACCATACTCTCCAGATCTTCAACCCCAACCGATTACCACTTTTTTCAAAATTAGGACCTAATATAATATATAAATAAACAGATATAATAATCTAACCATTAAAAGATATTTATCATGGCCCAAGTAATAATCAAATAAAAAATCTTAATAATCAAATAAAGTTTCTAGTTACGCAATTAAAGAAAAAATAAAATCATTGAACATATTCACCAAAGTTCAAACGGAGGGTTAGTTTTAACTAAGACCGATATTTTCGACTAAATTACTTACATCAACACCATTATCAAGATGGCCGATAACGCGACAATGTTCGTCCTAAACGATTAAACTAAGGCCATAGTTCAAGAGTGATTGTACTATGACTATTATTTGTCGACCTTGTTGCGGCCCTGGACTATTGAATTATGCATTGAAGTTGAGTTTCCTACTGTTTTTATACATCATCGGTGTCGGAGCCTTTAGTGGTGTGATGTGATATACAGCAATTTTTACAAATCACCCATCATATGTAAATTTTCTTTTATGTTTTGATAAAATTAAAATTATAAACATTTATGGATTTTCAATTGGTTATTGGTCTTATTTGAAATATTTTAAAAAAATCATTTAAAAATAAATATGTAGTTAATTAGCCCACAACCTTTTTTCACAAGAGCGAATATTCCAAAAAAATATGAAAATATAACTTTCTTTACTTAATGATTTGTCCTACCAGGCTGTCTACATGTTGAGGTTCAAATGATAGGCTTTTGTATTTATAGAATCGTTACTTATATAGTTCGCTTTATGACTTGATTAGCACAAGCGCTCAGCTTCGGTACCACCAAAAAGAAAATGGCTGTCTTTTTAACATCAAAGGAGAAAAAAATATTATTAACTTTTTTTAATTCTTTTTCTTAATGCTGAAGCCTTTTATAATATTTTTTTCTCTGGCTCCGATGGTTCCGAGGCTCCAACATCGATAAATAGGACACAATTTATAGTATAATAGGGCTGCACAAATCAAATCTTTAAGGACCAAACCCCGCGCCCTAATTTGAAATAAATTATTTTGAAAGTAAACAAAGTATATAATAGAATTCTATTTATTTAGATAACTCATCAAACTGGACCGGGTTTGGACCTATGTTATGCAAGATTTTGATTTTATTTTAAAATTAGAAAGGAAACATGAGCATTACGACCCCAATGCTCATGTTTCCTTTCTAATTTTAAAATAAAATCAAAATAATAATTAAATTCAATTCAAAATATCTTTATTCGATATTTATAATATCTCTTAATAATAGTCACTTTGTTTTGCACAAATAATGACGTCAAATCAAAATGTAGTTATTATGGTATATTGGGATTTTAATGGTTTCTTTGTGCTTCTGGAATATTTATATTTATATATACGTATAACCAATCTACCTGTATCGAAATATGGTGATTGATTTTTAGTTAAGTACCTATGTAAAAATATTCTCATGTAAGTGGATTTATTGTAATCTTTTATGAGAATAAATTATTTAAACCTTAAACCTTTCTTTTGTTATAAATACTGCAGGTAAAGAGAAAGCATAGCAGTCGTATATATCAATAATACGTTCTCAGTTATTGTTCTGCAGTCTAACAATTGACAATGATGAAATAACTCACGGGAGAAAAATATTTCAAATAACTCTGTTCTTCTCGGAAAGAAAGGAGCTCCTTTTGACTTTTGAATTTCAAAGAATATGTCATTGTCAAATGTTCATTGATCTCGAAAAAAAAGCAACACTATCCGTTTGTCATTCTAACTTTATGTTATAGTAAAGATATATTTGCATAGGGACACCATAACTTCTTACTTATGAGCCAACGTCTGGCTCAAAGTTATTACACTTTCAGCGAGATTACTTAGGAAAGCCTATTTGGCTTAAGATCAAAGCAAGTCGAAAAAAAACACCTAACCAAGAAAATTCGCCCCTTATTTTACAGGTTCTTCTTTCATCGCTAGACTTCTCTATATTAGGTTGATTTACCGAATCTCTTTGAAGTTAGACGCTAATACAATTTTATATGTTGAAAGGAATTTAATATCTACAGCGACGAATATATTGATTCAGTTTTACATATTAAATTCTGTTACATTTTCATATGTTAAAAGGAATGTAATATAACTACGAAGATATTTATGAAGCTTTCAGATGTACATACAATATTTCTAATAAGTATTCATAAATATGATTTTATTAGATGCAATATTAGTTTAATGTCTAACATACTGATATAATAAGACTGTATTCTCAATTTAATGTGACAGTAATTGGGTGCCTTCTAAATATTCGCTCGTTACCTATGTTTGTGCTGAAGGAAATATTTGTTACATTCAACAACCTTCAACATTTAGAACCCCTGAAAATATGTACATATTTTATGACTTTGTTTCGAAAAAGCTTTTTAGGGTTCCTTAGCCAAATGGCAAACAACGGAACCTGGTCGATCTGTCAGTCCGTCCGTATGTCACAGCTAGTTTTGTTCCAAAACTATAAGAACTATACTGTTGAAACTTGATAAGTAGATGTATTCTGTGAACCGCATTAAGATTTTCACACAAAAATAAAAAAAAAAACAATAAATTTTGGGGGTTTCCCACACTTAGAACTGAAATTCAATTTTTTTTTTCATAAATCCAATACGTGTGGGGGTCTATGGATAGGTCTTCAAAGATGATATTGAGGTTTCTAATATATATTTTTTCTAAACTGAATAGTTTGTGCGAGAGACACTTCCAAAGAGGTAAAATGTATGTCCCCCCTGTAACTTCTAAAATAAGAGAATGATAAAACTAAAAAAAATATATGATGTACATTACCATGCAAACTTCCACCGAAAATTGGTTTAAACGAGATCTAGTGAGTAGTTTTTTTTAATACGTCATAAATCGTAAACCGCAATTTACCTATAGAACTTTTATATATGTTACTTGCTGCTACGGAACCCTTCATGGGTGAGTCCAACTTGCACTTGGCCGCTTTTTGCTCCAAAAGTACTAAGTACTTACAAGGTTTAACGTGTTATATAACATCAACATTTTTCTGGTCCTAAAGATGAAAATAAATATATTTACCAAAAATGTGTTACAAGGTTCCGTTTCCTCCAATCATGTTTACCAACACGGGCCACCACCGGTGTACAAATTTAGTCAGAAAGGCTATCATTTATCATAATACTATAAAAATATACCGTATCTACTACAGTTACTATAAGACAAAGTCATTTTACAACTTATCAGATAAAAAGTCCTTAAATTATTTGTCAAAAATACAAAAACAAAATTCTATATTGCCGCATTTCTGACTCTGATTTAGCAAATACCATCATAGTGGACTTGTAAAGAGAACGGAAGCGATATGCGTGTTATTTTGGCCATTCGGTGCCCTTGTGACCGTGACCTGGAGGTCAGCCTGCTGGGTAAACACCAGGTGAGCCTAATGAGGGCGCAGTCCCACAAATCCTGACCTTTCCGAGTATGATTGGCGGTAAGCATAGATATGGACTTAGTAATGAGTTGGCTGTTTGGACCGCATATGATTATATTAGTTGACCTGAATTTTTATAGTAACATTTCGTACGGTTATTTTGGGAATAAGAATATTGATACTAAAGTTATCATCGCCATCAAAAAATATTCTTGAAAGTACCTTATGGGACCAGAACTGCGTGGATATTTCATTCCCCCCGTAGCGTTCTATCAGAGTCTCGTGAGCATTTTGTAAACCAGATTTAAATTTCACAATTGCATGTGTGTATACAAAAACATGGAACAAAATAATATGAATATTTGGCTGACAAGAAGCTATGTTAGTGTGTTTCGGTGTTATTCAATAATAATGCTTGCATTATGTAAGTAATAAAAAAACCATAAAACTTAGTTCACGTACATACGTCGTTAGCCTATTTTATAATTATTTGACTCATAGTTTTTGGCATAGGTATCAAAGTTGTAAATAAAAATAATATTCCGGTCGTTTAAATCTTGTTGGTCATAATCATAACTTATAATATAAAGAACGCCATATAAACTTCTTTAACTACTTTCGTCTAACAAAGACCATTAAACATTTTCTCGCCTGAAATTGTAGGTTTGTAGGACCTACTCGCCCTTACAATTTGAATTTAAGAACTTTTTCGTAATTCACGCAGTAACAAATGATTGCGAAACTTTTCAATTTAATTAAACAACAATTTAAATGCTAAGTTATAGCTGTCAGTAAACAAATAGAAAATTTTAAATGTAAATGGAATCTTTTTCTGTACATTCAATTCGTCAAAATGTGAGCATAGTTTGCATCACAATAAGAAATATATTAAAAGAAATTGTGATAGACGTAAATCATTTTTTTGGCACTACGAAAAGGAATTTTCAGAATACTTAGGTACGCCACTTGTACGTTTATTTTATTGTGCAATAAAGATTAAATAAATAAATAAATACTTTCAATTCGCCTCTGTGCAATAAGTTCTGTTTTGCATACCTAATTAATCTATTTAAGTTATTGATTGTTGATCACTTGTGTGATTGTGTGCAATATAAAGTATGTTATAATAATAATAACGGCGTCGGGACGTGACGACCCCATCGCCCACTGGATTTCCAGTGCAGTCAGTCAACGCAGGGCAGCTTGTGGCGAGCTGATGGTGAGTGGCGACACCACGGACCCTACCTCCAGGGGGACCATACACACATGCGCTTACACACACGGATACACACAGTTACACACCCCCGCCTCTGTCTTGCCTTAACCGGCCGGCCAGAGTGGAGTCGCAAGAGCAGAACATAAGCTCCAGGGTGGAAGTGTATTGCACGTAATGGCGTAATAACGGGGAAACCCGCTCTCGGGGGTAAGCCCCGTGATGGTGAAACCGGAGCCGCACCTCTCGACACCCTCAGCTGTTCACATTGTGTTGCGCCCTGGCCGCATCTTCGTGGCTAGTTAGGGTGCCCACAGGCAATGTAGCCAACGAGCAGCAAGTCACCATCTACCAGGCTTAAATTGTTGTGAGAGATTTTTAGGTAGATGTCCGTATCTCACTCCATAACCCAGTTATCCGGTCCACTAACATCCCATCCACATAGTCCAAACCAAGTAAATCCCTCCCTGGCAATAGTTCAGCAGCTATGGTGGACTGTCCGTTAGTGCATCTCAATGGTATATTAAGGGATAGACCTCCATAGATGCAGCCATCTCACTTTTTAGATAAAAAGGTACTAAAAGGCCTCTTCAATGAAGAGGCCAACATGAAGAGTCTTCATGTTGGCTTTGGCCCCATGAACGCCTCAAAGGACCGGGTCCCCATGGACCCGTGGCTGAAAAGCGTACCGACATATTAATAATAATATTCATTTATTTCAGACCAAGTCCATATTATATTGTTAGTAGTACATATTGTTATATATTGTTAAAAAGTGATGGTGTTAGTGGTTTTCCATTTATTACTTTAATAATGTATAGACCTTACCTTATACACTGTTTTCTTTTGTTTGCAATTGAATGATAAATTAGGAATAGGCTAGGCCTAGAAAAAGCCATAAACCCCATATATTCGGAGAAAAATTGTCACACGTCCATAGATACAAAGTTCATGCGTTCGCGTGTGAGTAACACCTAAGATAAACCTAGGGCTACAGTATATCGATGCATTTTAACCGGCTTTCTAATGATGCTTGTCGTTAGTGCATGACCGTCATCCAGCTATATCTGAATAATGAATCAGGTTTATCGCTATGGCGATAAACCTTAATCCATGTCTCTTTATATTTTACCGAGTTGCGATGGACACTGAGGTACGTTGCCTCCGTTTTAGTTCTTCTTCTTCGTCTAAGCGCGTTCCCGGTTGCATCCTTAGCCTTGCTGCTTCGAAGCACGGGGTGCGCTTTCCCGTTTCTTCTCCAAATAAAATATGCATGTCAATGGTCACCCAAGGATGCCAAAGACCTTGCAAAATGGAGAAGAAATAGCCGGAACACTTTAAATGATTTGGCTATAGTTTTACAACCGGCCGCCTGCCTGACTTCAACCCTTTTTGGGAATGTATTTGTGCGAAATGATTTACAACCGGCCGCCGCCCGACGTCAACCCTCCTTGGGCACAAGATGCAATTGTAGCACAAGATGTTTGTGTTTAGTCCTTTAGTCGCCTCTTACGACATCCACAGGAAGAGATGGAGTGGTCCTGTTCTAACCCGGAACCACACGGGTGAGCCTCCGTTTAGTTATTTTGTACTTATAAACATAAAATCCTGGAGGTCTTTTCTTTACAAATATAACACTTTACAAGCGTCCCACCCATTCACAATATTCAAATATTGACAAAACGTCTAGAGGTTCTGCCGGCAGATATCCTCAAAAAGCTTTTAAACCTTCGTCGCTTCGGATGGAGCCGAGTCAAATCTTCGCTTTATATACATAAATTAATTAAAACAGCTTGTAATCTGGAAAGTATTTTCTCAAAAAATATTTTTCTTAATGTTTCACGTAGTTGGCAAACAGGTGATTAAAGGTTGACGGCAAAGTTTGTAGACCTCGACTTATTGCGGCAAAATCCTTTATAAAATTTTGTCTGTCGTCACCAAGCTCTCTTATAATATCCTCCTTATTTTAAACTAATGCCACGCCTACTTGCCGGGCTAGTATGGCTACGGCGACAATTTTTTTATTTTTTTTATTTATCGCATTTCGCGTAATTTACTTATTAAAAATTCATCATATCACAGAGATACCGTGGCCACTTTCCGGCTTCATATGTCCATTGTCATTGGTACCATAATATTGCAATGTCACCCAACTTACATAAGTATGTGAAGTTTTAACTCGATCGAATAATGGAAAGTGGGTCTAACGTTTGCAAGATTTGATTACAGACAGGTTTCTAACTAAATAAAAGCTTGTATAAAAAAAACGGTTTAGGATAAGATAAAAAAAAACATATCTAGTAATTAAAAAATAGACTTATACATTCGTGTGAATGCAATCTTTGGTATATATCGGTCTCGGTGTCTCAATTTCAGCCGTTACTTAGAGGACGTCGTGAAATATCAAAATTAAAACCTAATTTTCATCATCTACTCCAATACCGCAAGTATCGTTAGATACAAAATTAAGCACCCCTAAAGATACAAGTATTGTAAGACGAATCATTAATCGTAAAACATATCTTTCGAGTAATATTTAATAAAAGCAAGTGCTGAAAGTAATGAAAGTTTCAAACAAGCAATCAAAATTGCTCAACTACTAGAAGTCTATGATCGCACCAAATGATTTTAACTGCTATTTACGCGGCAGGTTATTAAAGTTATAATTAAGCTTTTGTTGCCGCTGATAGATAACAAACATTTTGATAACTTTTATGTATATATAGTAATTAGATTTTAGCAGTTTCATAGTTAGTTAAATACATTATCTAGACTAGTAACTGAATTAACGACCTCTGTGGTGTAGTGGTTAACACGCCAGTCCGCCACATCGGAGGTCTCGGGTTCGATCCCCGGTCAGGTCAAGATGGAAAATGATCTTTTTCAGATTGGCCTGGGTCTTGGATGTTTATCTATAATATGTACTTGTTATAAAATATAGTATCGTTGAGTAAGTATCCCATAACACAAGTCTCGAACTTACTTTGGGGCTAGCTCAATCAGTGTGATTTGTCCCTATATATTTATTTAAAATTATTTGAGAAGGGTTACTCTGGGAGAAAAGGTTTGAGGTTTTAGGTTTTATGTCTCGGTTTTGTATGTAAATTATATAGTATAATACCTAAACTTAAGCTGAACATACACCGTCCGGGTTTTCTCTAGGGTTGTTAGATCCGGTAGCCTGATCCGTCCATACGAATGCGTCAAATCGGACGTGTATTGAGTGAATCTGATCCGATAACCTGATCGGACTGGTCTGAACCAGAGGGTTAGTAGTTTAATTTCAATTTCAATTGAATTTTTGTTTTTAATGAACATGTTTTATATAGACAAAGTAAAGAGCAAGACGCATTTCAATGGGCCTGCCGTGTTTAATCAACGTCTACAATAGATTTAGTTTCCACATGCACTAGTTGTAGTTAAAATGATAAAATAATAAAAATATTTGTCTTGCATTTGATGGACCAAAGTTTTGGCCTATTACAGACGAGTGACAGCATTCTTGTGACACCCGTCGGCGACCTTCTTCTTCGTCTAAGCGCGTTGCCGGTTGCACTCTCAGCTGTGCTGCTTCGGAGCCCGGGGTGCGCTTTCCCGCTTTTTCTTCTCCAAATATAGCATGCATGGCAATGGTCACCCGAGGATGCCAAAGACCTTGCAAAATGGAGAAGAAATAGCCGGAACAGTTTAAATGATTTGGCTACAGTTTTACGAGCGGCCGCCTGCCTGACGTCAACCCTCTTTGGGTATGTATTTGTGCGAAAAGTTTTACAAGCGGCCGCCGCCCGACGTTAATCCTCCTTGGGAATGTAATTGTAGCACGAGCTGTTTGTGGTTAGTCCTATAGTCGCCTCTTACGACATCTACACGAAGAGATGGAGTGGTCCTATTCTAATCCGGAACCACACGGGTACAGAGGAGCGACAGCATTCCTGCGACACCCGTCGGCGACCGTAGCCGACAAATTCAATTCAAAATATCTTTATTATCATAAGATATTTATAATATCTCTTAATAATAGTCACTTTGTTTTGCTTTGCACAAATGTTGATGTCAAATCGTTACTTACAGCTATTCCAAACCTATACACTTTGACTGTTTAATAAATCCAAACGGTAAGTGCTTACGGACTTAAAAATAGATAAATCAAGAATTAGAATGCGGATTTGTAGTTTTTTCCACGATTCCAATTCGCTCGAGTTTAAAAATTACCCTTCAGGTTCGGATCAGAGTAAATCGTGCAACACTTTTCGGCAATATTTCCGTCTGACGAATTAAGCACTTGCGCTTTTAGCGCCTCCCAATCCGGCGCTGGCTGTCGTCCAACGTGGCTTGTCACCGGTAACGTACACTGGCTTTTTGCTTGTGAGGTTGGTGTGTATCAATTGGGGCCACTTACTTAGTTCCACTGAAGAGCCTCCGTCAGTCGAAAAGAAATAAGTAGTTTAGTAGTTTAGGGTTCCGTAGTAAACATGGAACCCTTACCTTATAGTCTCGCTATGTCTGTCTGTCCGCAGTTTTACTCAGATATTTTAGTACTAGAAAGCTGTAATTTGGCATGAGTATAGTCGTTAACATCTAGGGTAGCTCCTATGTATGTAAAGTTGGAATCAATTATTTTTTCTTGACTAACCATAGTGTTGGGTGTCGTTGAATAGGTCTTTCAAAATTATTTTGAGTTTGTGAACACCATTTTTAGATTAAAGGTTCCGTTTGTGAAATATAATATAATATTAGGTCCTTACATATGAAATTGCCGTTCAGTATCAAAAAAGTGAAACAAGTTTTTTTTAATGAAATTATTATTTAATCAATCGAAGTATGCGCCGTTGTTATCGATACACTTTCGCCATTTTATAGGCAGATCATTGATACCTTTGGAAAAAAAATCCTGGGAGCGAGAGTCTATGAACTGTTTGAAGGCGGTTTTGACTGCCTCATCAGATTTGAAATTTTTTCCTTGTAAAAAGTTATCCAAATATTGAAAAAAGTGGTAATCGGTTGGGGCAAGATCTGGAGAGTATGGTGGGTGACGCAGAGGTTCTAGTCGCAGCTCCTCTAACTTGGCGATCGTTTGATGTGCAGTGTGTGGTCTAGCGTTATCCTGAAGGAGCAGTGGGCTAGAGCAATTCATCAGTCTCGGTTGTTTAATGGCGAGCTTTTACATCATTGTTTGCAATTGTTGGCAATACAAGTCTGCAGTAATCGTCTGGCCTGATCTCAAGAAGCTGTAGTGGATAACACCAGCACTGGTCCACCCAACACTAACCAGAATCTTCTTTTTGGTCAGTTTTCGCTTAGGGCAAGGTTTTGCCGGTTCTCCAGGGTCAAGCCATTGTGATGATCGCTTCCGATTATCGTACAGGATTCATTTCTCATCACAAGTCACGATACGGTTCAAAATCCCCTCAGTATTGTGGCAATTAAGCAAAGAAACGCAGCAAGCAACGCGTGTTTGTTGGTTTGCTTCAGTCAATTCGTGCGGTACCCACTTTTCGAGTTTTTTAATTTTTCCGATTTGGCGCAAGTGGATAAGTATCGTTTTGTCACTTACGCCGAAGGCTGCTGCTAATTCAGAAATGGTTTGAGATGGATCCGCTTCCACTATCGCCTTCAATTCTTCGTTATTCACTTGCGTATCAGGTCGTCCACGAGGCTCATTGTGTAAATCG
The DNA here is from genome assembly GCA_963576875.1 of Acrobasis repandana. Taxonomy (NCBI): domain Eukaryota; kingdom Metazoa; phylum Arthropoda; class Insecta; order Lepidoptera; family Pyralidae; genus Acrobasis; species Acrobasis repandana. Next base: position 3,436,558 of record OY756223.1, on the reverse strand, counting down.
AAATTTCCAGAACGGAAACGTTGAAACCAAAAACGCACCGTTCGTTCGTTAGCGGTGCCTGGTCCATACACGTCGTTAATTCTTCGAGTCGTTTCTGCAGCACTGGTGCCACGGTGGAACTCGTATTCGTAAATACCGCGAATTTTCAATTTGTCCATAGTTGTTGTTATAGCAATGTTGAAACTCAACAAAACAAATGAAATACGAATTTTAAAACAATATTTTTCTGGCTTTATTTCGAAATAAATTTGAATTTGGAATTCCTAATGAAACGCAAGATATTTGATTTTAAAGTTGCCTGTATTGAAAATCGGCAATTTCATATGTAAGGACCTATTTGGTTTTAAAATTGCAAAAGTCAAGTGTCCCCCTCCTACAGCTAAACGGTTATATATGAATACGTGAAAAAATCCACGGCAGTAGTATATACAGGCTCACTTTTTATCCACCTGCTAAATTTTTGGAGCAAGTTCAGTCCATGATACTGAACTACTTTCTAGAAAAGAAGTTATTAAAAATCGATAAAAATTTTTCGTCCTCCGATACAAAATCCGTTTGGCTGAGCGCTGATTTATATATGGGAGGACGAATTTTTATTTTAGTTTCTCGCTAATTGTTTTTATAGAAAGAAGTTTAGTATCATGGACTGAACTTGCTCCAAAAATTTTGCAGGTGGATAAAAAGTCAGCCTGTATAACGAAATGAAAAAGAAAATTATCAGAGCTAAGTAGGGTTTATACCAACCAACTTAGATACCAACCTATTTAGATTAAATTAGGTACCTACTTCGGTCAGTCTTAATTATACCTATTAAGTATAAACCTCTATGCAGAATTGCAGAGATGAATACAACATTGCTCCTTATTATTATGCAATAATAATAATCTAAATCATATTACTACATTTAAAGAATAAACAGATTTGAAAAGTGCGACCGAGGGCACAGAATACATAAGAGTCAAACAGAATGGTCTCTCACAGCGTCTCCCGCAAATTGGCGTCCCCGCACCTCTCCCCCGCACTTTGTGAGCTTTGACAGCTCCAAACCAGGGTTTAATTACTAGCCGCACGCAATACGCGACGTGTGTTGTCTTGAGAACTGTCAACCAATAGTAACCATCATGGTGAGAAGGTGCGCGTATAATATTTGTTTATCCACCAAATACTCTAAAGAACGTATATTTCATACATTTCCAAATGATGAAAACAGGTAAGCAAAGCAACAATATAATTTCACGTTATTACCCAGCAATCATCTTGATTACCCTTCTCGCTCTCTCGCATTGGCGGGAGATACAAAAGAGCGAGACTGTTACATTACCGGATTGCTAATAATAATAATAATAATAATATCATTTATTTCGACCAACTTCGGATCATAATTACAATTAAATACACATTCTTAAATTATTAAATAAAATATAATAGTCAATTCAAATTAACTTGCAGCCAGTACATGAACCATCGCTGCATGGTTCATGTACTGACAGTCAAATCTGTCTGAAAATACCTTCAAGATGCCGCTAGGGCTGGCACGAACCCGGCGCACCAAGGATGTGCACCGTTTACGCATTATGTGTAAGTAATAAGCAATCCGGTAATGTTGTGACAATGGGTCTTGGATGTTTATCTATATATGTATATATATGTATATAGATAAACATCCCAGACCCAGGACAATTTTATCATAAAATATAGTATCGTTGAGTTAGTATTCCATAACACAAGTTTAAACTTTATTTGGGGCTAGCTTAATCAGTGTGATTTGCCCTTATATAATTATTTATTTATTCAAAGGTTTATTGAGAGATTAAACCCTCGGCACTGGTATGACTCTCCATTGATTCAGAGTAATAAAAATAATATGTCTATATATGTATATAGGTAAACATTCAAGACCCAGGACAATTTGATAAAGGTTATTTTCCAACTTGCCCTGGCTGGGGATCGAACCCAAAACATCCGGATTAGCGGTCTATCGTGTTAACCATTACGCCACGGAGGTCGTCAAGAATGTAAGAGTATTTGATTCAAATTAATATCTAACTAGCACCATGGACGAACAAAACAAGAGGGCTGACAGCCTCATACAAAAAAGCGTACCTACTCTGTTAGAAAGCCAAAATCCTGTATTATTTCTAGATGTCACTATAGGTACCATTTTGCCCGCTAGCCATACAAAGGATGCTGGGTACTTACACTGACGGTATCCAAGAAAAATCAGAGGTGGCGCTTGCTTGTTCGTATAAAATGAACGCTTATACCGCCATCTTTCTGGAATTAAGCGGCACTACTACGAAACTAACCTTTTTCCAACTAGTAGCTCCATCTAGCTACAAAATTTAAACTAAAAATCGAATTACGCTTCAAAGTATGAAAGTTGTCATTCCTCTTGTATTTGTTTGTCCACACTAGCACTGGCATTTCATATATACATTGTGCTACGAACGGCACACTAATATCTTAGTAATTACTGCTCATTAGTATTCTATTGTTCGATGTAAATGAGTGACAGATTTAGATCGCATGACAGCTCGTTAGCCACGGTTCATTAATTGGCGCCCAACGTGTCAGTCACTACAATGGACATAATTATATGGACGAAATAGCAGTGAATTCGATATTAGTTCGTTTTAATGGAAAAATCTCGTAAGATGGCAAATCTGGTAAATCCTAAAATGTGTCATAGTTTCACTAGATAAATGTAACTACGTTTTAGAAGACTGTTAAATAAGAAGCAGCCTGGAAGGCTATGGTGTTGGCATCTTAATAAACCTTTTCAACCGCATACTCTTCACCGGCAAAATCCCTGACTAATTGAGGCTGAGTACGGTTTCTCCAGTCTTTCAAGTAAAAAGATCGGTGCAAGAGTGTAGCAACCAGGCTCCGGCTGGAGAGTGCAGTCTCGGAGTGTCAGTATGGATTTCGCCCCAGCCTAGGCACTACGGACCCTATTTTTTCCCTAAGGGTCATCATGGAGAAATACAGAGCAAAGAATACGCCACACCATTTCCTGTTTCTATATGGCCTTTGACTGTATTCCCGAGAGATGATCTAGTGGGAACTGATGTCTAAAAGGATGCCAGAGATTGAAATACACACAAAATTTTAGCTTACCACAATACTTAAGTGAAAATGCAACCGAATCAGTTAAGCCGATTCTGAGATTAGCGTGCACAAACGCACAGACAAACCGACAAACAGAAAAACAATCTAAAAATTATTGTTTTGGATTCTATTGCGTTAATAAAAACCCCTGACAATATTTTTTCTCATATATTTTCCATGTACAGAAAGCGATCGGTTACGTTTTTATTATATGTATGTATATATTATATGTATATATTAATTTTCGCCTTAAATAGGTCGCGAGTTCAGTGAGAAATGTACTCGTATAAATTGGTAGAATGAAATAAGCCGCGGAAACTATAAGGGTTCTTTGCCTGGACTACGGAACCCAAAAAAGAACGTTTCTGCAAAACATTCGGCCTGTTAACGGCCCTTTTCTTAAATTCTAAACTGTTTGTTAATATCTGGCGCTATAATAGTATAAAAAAGATCGCAATATCCGAAGCGGAACATACAGTGGCAGTGAAAAACGCAATTTGGCCGCGTGCTACATATGTAGGTGATACGGTGAAACGAGTGTCATCAGATTATAACAGGCGTCAGTTCGAGAGCTTTTGGATGACATCCAAACAGACAAATACCTTGTTACGAGTGCTTATTAAATTGATTTATTGTTATGTACAGGGTCTAAAAAAATATACGGAAACTATTTGAAGGGTGAATTCAGTTCATGATACTGAACAACTTTCCCCAAGAACTCAACCATATAGAGGGTATTTAGCGACCCGACCTATTACGCCACAACTAGTTTGGAAATTTTAGTCAGGATGCCAGGCTCGAGCACCCAGACCTTACTAGGGACCTTACTACGAGTAAGAGGGAGGTGAAACAACTTCTTTTTATAATAAAATCCGATAGAAAATGATAATATTTTACATTCTTTTTTATGAGCAGTACGTGACGAGACCATGGCCGTAGTATCGTTGTTGGCGGCTGGTTATCGGTTTTCATGTTTGGTTATTTGATATTATCAAATGTAAAGTGTTTATTAATATACAAAGTAAATTATGTAAAAAAAAAATAATTTATATAAAATGCAAGTAATCATATTAGACGTTTGCTGTGTGGTTTCCGGCAGAGTAGAATAGGACCACTCCAAATCTTCCTGTGGATGTCGTAGAAGGCGACTTAGGAAACAATCTAAACAAAGGTTATAAACATCAATGAGACCTCTTCAATCCGTCTGGCAAGCGTGGAGAGTGTAGGCCAAATCCTCTGACTACTCTGGCCAAGTATGGCTCTGGTAGTACAGAGAGGGCTGTGCTCCTGCAGTGGGGACTACAAAAAAAAGACGACAATGAATTTGTTGATAATGTTAGATAATATAAGATTAATATAATAATGATAATATTAGATTAGTAAAGTTGAAAAAGTAATTTGTAGCTAAGCCTTGAATGCTGAGCATTACATGAATCATAATTTATTAAGGGCAGTTTACACTTATACTTGTCGTCACTTTCGAATCCCTTGTGACAACACAAAGAGCTGTAAAAATTACTTAGAATAAACATCGTCATTATACTTCACCTAGAAACTTAAACGCCCTTGATACTAAACTAGTCCATTCTGTCAAGTCCCATTTAAATAAACAGCTCCAATAGAAATGCTTTTATGAGGTTGAGACACGACTGCGACCAAATGTAAAGGGCTAGATGGCTCTTCATATGTCATTATAGTACTCCACCCCATTCAAATATTAGTAACAACTGTGTAGCTATAGTATTCATATGTATCTGCTGAAACAAAATAATATTAACAAAAAAAATTGCTGTACGCCTTAAAACCACATTATGTGGTGACTATGCACTTAGATGCGATGATTATTTTATTGTTGCTTTGTTAGGCCTTTATAAAGTAATAATTTTAAAAAAAAGTTTTTATATAAAACAATGAACTAAAAGTGTTTAAAGTGCTCTTCAAGACGAATCAATTGATCCAAAACTCGGTGAGGTTATGTTGTTATGTTACAAAGATGCCAAGGCTACCTTCCTATTTTTGTTTAAAATTAAATCACCTTAGGAGGGCGCCTGATGTCAATAATCGAATTTTGCTCCCGCTTCCACGCACACAAATTTACTCTAGCCGAAGCGAGACAACGAGCCATGCGGGGCGTCGGGAATCGCGGTGGGTCAATGAGGCTGGTTCTGGTTTTGAGTTTTTTTCGTTTTACAAATAATATTTAAGAGTTATTATAAAGTAAGACATATGATGACTGCCTTATGTTTAATACAATTACAATCCAAAGTTACAAGTGCTAATTTATTGTATTTCTTAAATACTTTCTGTTTTAGTATAATTCTGAGGTGATTTGGAGGCAACTTCGCAATGTTTTTCTATCGAGAAAATTTTAAGCAATCGTGTTTTCGGAACTTATTATGTTTAGAGTTAGTCCTGAACTTTGCTGTGTTTTTATTTCAAAGTGAGTATTTCGTTAATATTGATAATATTTAAGATCGCTCTAAGAACTTTAGGGTAGTACGGGCTCTTAAATAAGTTTATTTGTGTGTGTTTATAAAACTTGTTGTACAAAACGTATTCTTGCGTTATATTTCAGTAAGTTGACCTTTTTCTACTCAAAGATATAGTGAGCCAACATAATGTCCGCTAAAGTAGCAGGCTAAACCTACTTTTTGTTATGGAAATCAATCGTGGGCCAGCGCCCTTCGCAAATGACTCGCCACTTCCGCTGGGCGCCGTCACAGTTTCGAGCACTTATTCTAAAGGTGTGATCCCGAAAGTAGCAACAGTACAGACGACTGTAGATGAAAACAGGCGATGAATAATGCTTTAAAGGAAACTTGTTTCACTTTTCATTTTATTTATTTTATTTGTCCCGTTATTTTAGTATTATGGGGCATACATAGCCCAGGGCCATATGGTGTGAGTGCCGTGTGGCTTCCGGCTAAGTATAGGATCACTCCATCTCTTCCCGTGATATGTCGTAAGAGGCGACTAAAAGACTAAGAGCGGTTTCGCACTACGTCCGATCCGAATCCGAACCGAATCCGTGAGTAGTGCGAAACCGCTCTTTTGTGATGTATGAGAGCGGTTTCGCACTACTTCACGGATTCGATTCGGATCGGACGTAGTGCGAAACCTCTCTAAGTATGAACATCTCGTGCTATAATTGCATTCCCAAGGAGGGATGACTAAACTACTGCCAAATTGTTTAAATAGTTTCGGCTACTTCTTATCAGTTTCGCATAGTCTTCGGCATCTTTGGTTAATCATTGAGATGCATATATATTTGGAAAAAAAAGCTTGAAATCGCATCCTGGGCTCCGAAGCAGCACTGCTGAGGATACAACCAGGAGCTTGCTAAGATCAAGAATACAGCCCAGCCGGGGCAATATGATTCAAAGTCCACTTTTATCGTGGTAGTGGGCGTGTGTGCAGTAATAATAGTAACAAAAGCAGATATCTTTGTAGTAAGACTATTCTAGCTTACTTGCACTTCACCCCTAAATCGCTTGTCGTCAGTCTTCGTCGCTTCACTTCATATAATTTTGCCCATAATCTTGTAGCTGCGTTCGGAGTCGTACCTTAAAAAATTTCGGCGGTCGCTGCTCTGAATAACTCTGGCAGTGATTTAACGAATTTTACGCTACTGCCTGTCATTCTACTATTACAATGTTATCTTTCGAGTGTTTGAGTTTCTTAAAGGGACTATTGTGTAAGCGCCAACAACGGGAGCACGATTTTTTTACGGATCCGTACCCAAAGGGTGTGAACAGGACCCTATTACTGAAACTCCGCTGTCTATCCGTCTATTACAGGGCTCTATCTCTTGAACAGTAATAGATTGAAATTTTTACCGATTATGTATTATTGTGGCCGGTATAACATCAAATAAGATAAAGTTAAAAAAGGGTCGTCATACAAGAAACGTGTTTTTTTTTCAGCGTTTTTAACTCTATCTTTTTAATGGCACTAAGTAAATACTTTTAATTTTCACCGATCATGAACTATCTATGACAAAAAGTACTAAAAATAAAAAAAAAAGTTAAAAATTAAAGGGGGTCGTCGTAAAAAAACGGGGTTTTTCAGCGTTTTAAAACATTGTACGGAAGAACGGAACCCTTTATATACGAGTCCAACTGGCACTTGACCGGTTTTTCAACATTTCCGGTGTGTCATTTGTTTTATTTTGCGTGAATGTGTCAGCATTATACGTTAGAAATAATTTAGTGGTAATGTGACTTGTTAGTTGTTTGTAACTCTGTAATGGACAAGAAAGTAAGCCACACAAGTGAATATAATAGAGGAGGTTAATAATGAATTTCATGAAAAACAAAATGACTAATTTTGGTTCATAGTTTTTGGAAAATTTTTTTAGATACGTAGTTATCGGTTAATGGTAGAGAGGCCGAGATTGTGGAATCTGGAGCGTACTTCCGATCTCACGCAAGATCATCTCAGGCTCATTTGCATATCCGTATGCATGTGACGATGTTTGTTTTTCCTGTGTGTAGGTGGCCAACACTGCCATACAATGATGACAGCCGGGACCAACGGCTTAACGTGCCTTTCGAAGGGGAGCTCATCGATATTTTATGCCAGAAAGCGCTAGTAATGCATATTTCGGCCATGCCACTGATCATATCAATTTTTTAGGGGAAAATTATACGTTTGAGCCTTTGTAAAACATAAAAACTTTATGTTCTACCAGAATAACAACGCTGACATTTTTTTTATTAAATAAACCGGCCAAGTGCGAGTTAAACTCGCGTGGAGGATTCCCTGTAATCTACAAGCAATGAACTATATTTTGTATTTTTTTTTAAATTTTAGGCTCAGTAGTTTCGGAGATCAGGGGCAATGGTCAATTTTCGTCTTCCTTCATGAATAAAATCAAAACTATTCCTTTTATAATAATAACAAAAATATATTTGAGATCCTTATAACAAGCCCTTTCATTTGATATATGACACAGTAAGGTTTGCAATTTTTTTTTTTTAATTTCTTAATTTGTCTCCCGAAAATGATCCTTATTTTAATTATTTTATTATTTTTATTATTTACTTTGCACATATGTGTTTGGGTCATAGGATTACAACATTCTACCAAATTTCACCTGATTCAGTCCAGTAGATTCGGAGCAAATTGGCTGTGACAGACGGACGGACAGACAGACGCACGAGTGATCCTATAAGGGTTCCGTTTTTTAATTTTTTGTACGGAACCCTAAAAATGAAGAAAGAATTTTTAAAACCAATGAAGGTCATTGCTTAAAACGATAGAAATAATAAGTTAGATAAACTTCAACGATTAAAATGAATAAGTCGTAGCATTTCGTAGACATCGTAGCGGCCTCTTACATCCCCGTAGCTTGTCTACGCTCGTAGACTCTACGGCACTACGGCGTAGCAACAACTTAGTTCAGGGGTCACCAATTAGTTTTGCTCGGGGTCCGTTAAGAAATGAAATAACCATCGCGGTTCGCACAACATTTTATAGAAAAAAATATTTATTAAACATTTTTCTCATACACTTGTATGAGAAAAATGTCATGTTTGAGTAAAATTGATGCATATCGACATCAAATCTTAGAGATGTTTATCAGTAAGTCGAGGTCGAAATTTATTCTTAAAGAAGTTAGCACTTCGAAAAAGTGCAAGTTGCTGTGTTCTCGCGGTCCGCAGTGTCCGCACATAAATGGATCGGCGGTCCGCCATTTGGCGATCCCTGACTTAGTATGTTGTTCCAAGCAGTAGGAGCTAACAAAATTTTAGGCCGCTAATCTTATAACTCTTTCGTATAAAGGCGAATTAATTTTATTTAATTTATCTATTTATTTTTTTGCAAAAACATTTTCATAAAATTAAACAATGTTGCATTAACCAGGTTTGGGGTTTTCCGATCATCGGAGATCGTTATCGATCGCTTAAATATTTATTATCTATTGAAACAACAAGATTAAAAGACTTTCAGGTTACAATTAAATCATTTGAGCTTAAACATTGAAACTCATTTACCTGAGAAATCAGTCAAGTACAAAGTTTATTTTATTCTTATTTATAGGTGGACACATAATATTCACAATCACAGCAGTGAAAAGTGCAAAGGGCCCATAGCATGGGCTTGTGCACTTTCTATATTCTCTTGTAAAATTGCATATTGAATAGAAGCAACGGAAATATAAACAAAACACAGATTTTTGTTCAACAAATCTATATATAGTATATCATAGTATCTATATAACAATTTTTGACGAAAGCAGTCACTGATCGTCAAAGGCACCGCTCGTCTAGAGAGCTCTGTAAGCATATATCAAGTAGACGTCAGTCAGATATTCGTGGAACAGGCTTTAACTTAGTTTAAGAACTTTTAGGACGCTCAAATCGAATTATATTCGCCTGATCTAGTCAGTTATATTGGAGGAGAATCGTTATCAATTATAGTTTGAAGGAACCTACGCACAAGTTTTATTGGATCACTTATAGAAGGTGGTTATAACTTGATTATAGTAATTAGATTTCTGTGTGTAGGCGTGTCAGTTTTAACACTTCGCCTGCTGAAAAATGCACCGTGTGTGTTTTGCAAAGAATGAAAACACATACGGTGCGTTTTCAGCAGGCGAAGTGTGTCAATCTATTTCATTAACATCATATATGATCATATCTAATCTACAGGGTGACTTTTTAACCAGCAGCAAAATTTTTGGAGCAAGTTCAGTCCATGATATTAAACTACATTCCATTCTTCTTATCGAGTCGAAATGGTTACACTGTAGCTTCAATTTCAAATCACCTGTGACCAGTATGTGGCTACTGCGATCCCTCTGTCGTTCGCTTTATTAAGGTCCTCTATGGTACATGACGTAGGGCAGCTCGGACATGACAAATGGTGGTCCATCGACTGAATGGCACCGCAGTCGCAAAGGTTTTTATCAGGTTAACTACATTCCATAAAAACAGTTTACGAAAAACTTTTAAATAATGTCGCCTTCCCGTACTATTCAGCGCTCAGCCAAATGGATTTACGAGTACTAAGGAAGGACGAAATATTTTTTATCGATATTTAATAACTTACTCCAAAAATTTGCCTGGATGTTAAAAAAAACCCTGTATATCCGGAGGTTCTGGGTTCGATCCCCAGCCAGGGCCAAGTTGGAAAATGGCCTTTTTCAAACTGTCCTGAGTCTTGGGTGTTCATCTATTTATTACAAAATACAGTATCGTTGAGTTAGTATTACAACTTCCTTGGGGCTAATATAATTAGTGTGATTTGTCCTTATTTATTTATTTATATTATTAAAATGTATAAGACATTTTAATACTATAAATAAATTGAATAATTCTGAAATCCAAAATATTGTTAACCAAATAGCTGCTGTACATTCGGACTACGCGTATTCATTTGAAGCAGAGCCGAATTCCGCTGTAATTAATAGCCGACACGCATGCGAGGGCAGTATTAACATATCGCACTCCACTAAACGCGGCTCCGCCCTGAACCAGACCCACGTGTCAAGGTTTTTGTAGTTATTGGTGTTCCGCAATTAAAGTAGGAAAACCATTTGTTAGCGTGTTCCCAGCGTTGCATTCTTAGGGCTCAGATATACGAGCGAACGAATTGTCGCCGACCAGGGTCGCGGGCATACTGTCGCAAGTCTGTAAGAAGCCTTAGCTGTGCTGCTTTGGAGTCCGCAATGCGCTTTCCGGCTTTTTCTTCTCCAATGTATGCATGTCAATGGTTACCCAATGACGCCAAGAACCGAGTGACATGAAGAAAAAGCCTGAACTATTAAAACTAATTCAGGCGCCTTAAGTTTAGTTTTATAACCAGGTTATTACTCGATATCAGCCTTTATAAATTGTCTTCTTTCCGTGCACTATTATGAACGCTTTCAGACCATTTTGAGAATCGCGTGTTGCTCTGTACAAGTATATTCAGATACAGAAAGTATGGAACCCTCAGTGCACAAAAAATCTCGCCCATTTTGATTTCACGTTGTGATTACTTTCATCATTACTATAATATGTAAGTACAGGATATGATAGCGCGGACCATGTGCGTGACTGATAGAATTCCAGCGAGCAATTACTTACGGTAGTAATATTGTTGCTGTGAACAAAGAACATTATGTTGATTGTCGACTGATTTTTATTTACACAAAGAGGAGCTCGGTGCCCCGGTGGGAGTACGCACTGCTAGCGCTTTCTCAAGTCAAGCAACCCCGGACGTGGTCTGCACTTGGATACCCATGGCACACACTTATAAACTACAATGGCATAAAACTTTCTCGAGCTCTTACGTGCTTTGAAAAGCTTGTAACGCCGTTGGTCCCGGCTATCATTATACAGTCGTCAAGCTACATATGTCAGATGCCTTTTGACAGCTTCAAAAATCTCATCAAGATCTCCTGTTGGTAAGTGAATACCAGAAGGTTTACAACAGTAGTTGTTCCATGCTCGCGACATTAAGAAAATAGACGCACTGTAGCTGATTTTAAATGCGCCGAGCGCCACTCATTTTAGAAGTGGTGTCTACCTACATGCAGTATTATAGCTATCATATCAAATGTGAGGTTTGCCTTAATCCAGCTTGTTATATAGAAATAGGTAAATGGATTACTTACTTGATTATGACAACGATATCTCATCAAAAGTGAGTTATTTACTGATACTAATGATAACGTAGTAATCCCAAAGAGGGTTGACGTCAGGCAGGCGGCCGGGCGTAAAACTATAGCCAAATCGTTTAAACTGTTCCAGCTATTCTACACTTCGCAAGGTATTTGGCATGCGCCTATTCATATTGCAACGGTAGCATACCTCATTTATGCAATTAGTAGATGTAAATAAAGGTGAATATGGTTTGTCAATGAAAGTGCGCTGCCGACCGCTTTCATTTTCTTTATCAGTCGCTGTCAGTCTAATAAGCTAATAACAGACTGGTGTTCATCAGTGGGAAAAATAAAGAGACCAATAAGGAAAAAAAATATATACGTAAATGCAACACATGCTTAAGGGCACTTCATACAAGAGCAAGTTTATATAACTAAACAACATTATACTATATCAGTTTGGTACCTACTTACTTTCTGTTACGTTGCGATACTACTACGAATATGTAAGCTCAAGGTTATCAAATATATCCTCTCTGCGTCTGGAGCAGGTGATGTGACAATGACGATCAGTATTCACGATATCACACCTGTCGCTGGTATTCCGTACGAGTGTTGATTGATGGCTACTGTGAACGTTATCGCAATACAAGTATATAATCACGGTGAATTCGTATTCATTGTGATTTTATACTAATACTCGTTATCAGTAGTGGCTCAGTGAGCTGTACCTCGCGAGTAACAACCCCCCCGTTGAATTTAATCGGATAATAAAATTGTCCAGACTAAAAAGTTGCGTCTTAGGTAACAAAAAAGATTTATGACATTTAAAAAAAAAATGGCTGTAGGTAGTTATTGTTCGTAGAGGTAAAATTTTTTTTTTTTTTAATGTTTTCAACTTCCATAAATCCGCCATTTTGTTCATTCGCTTCGCTCACTTGGTTTAATCTTCATCTTAGCGCGTTCCCGGTTGCATCCTCAGCTGTGCTGCTTCGGAGCCAGGGCTGCGCTTTCCCGCTTTGTCTTCTCAAAATATAATATGCATGTCAATGGCCATGCGCTAAGGGCTATGCTTAGCAAGGCTATGTGCTACACAGAAATCCATAATAATTATAACTTTTCAAAACTAAAAACCGACTTTACTACCAGTGACAGTCACAGAAGCTAAATAAAAATGCAACAATTATATACTAAGACCACTCTTTTTCCAGTTATTTTGGTTTAAAAACCAAACTACTCAACCGATTTTGATAAAATTTCTATGGGACCACCAATTCAAACAAAAAAAGAATTTTCCAAATCAGTCCAGGCGTCTTCCAGTAATCGGGGAACATACATAAAAATAAATACATACCGACAAATTGAGAAACTCCTCCTTTTTAAATCGGTTAAACCAGTGAAGTACCTCCGTTCCTTGCGAATCGTTTCGTTTTTGTTTGTGTTAGGTAACTACATTTCATAATGCTTTCGCAAAAGTTGTTTTAGTTCAAATTTGCGTGCCTGAGAAAATATACCTTCTTAAATTAAAAAGGTTAGTAAGTTACTCTGTTATTATTCAACAATGTGTCACACTCGCATTTGTAACACGTTTGAATTCAATAAAGTTTTGTTTCTCTGCTCTTTTGAACAACTTCCATTAGTTTTGTGCAGTTGGTTCACAAAGGAAAGTTGGGCCGTCTCATTTAGCTATTGCCTAGCTTTGTATTTAATTAGTTAGATACTTAAATTAATAAATTTCCTAAATTGAATTCCTTTTTTATTTACAATTTGTTGAAAATAATATAAATGCAATTAAAAATTAAACTAAATCTACAGGAAAATTAATGCTTAACTTTGATTTATCGAATTTAGAAAGAGCCGATAAGACACAATGGTACTCATTGGGAAAAATGTTAGTTGCAATGAGTAACACTGGCACATCGGGAAGTGTTTCCCCTTGAGTAACAGTGGTACTAAAGATACTCGTAGTGTTACTAATCGGGAACAAACGAAAATTCTTGGTAACTTTTTACGATAAGCACTATACAACCTGGAAGGGACATACCCGTAATAAATCAAACCACGTCCTATACTATCAATATATTATATTGAAATTAAAATAACAGCCAAAGAACAAAAAAAAATTTCAGCATTTCCATACAAAAGTGTGCAGCCGCCCTGGCGATTTGTATGGGAATGTCGAATTTTTTTTTGTTTCTTGACTGTTATTTTAATTTCATTATAATATATTGATCTAGTATAGCCCGTGGTTTGATTTATTACGTATGTATGTCCCTTCCACGTTGTATATAATATGTAGAAGGACAATAAGTAAGCATCTACCTAAGAAAAATACTTTCTTTTCATCTCTCTTAAATTGTATATTAGTGTAATTTATTTAGATCCTGTAAATAAATGACACATTTACGAGTAAGTCAGATTCAATTGATTTTCTAAATTCGAAAGATCGAAGTTAAACATTAATTTCGTGTAAATTTCGTTTAATTTTCTATTGCATTTATGTTCCTGTTATTAAAATAGAAAAGAAATTCAATTTAGTAAATGTATTTGTCTATATAATATTTATTTAACACACACACATAAACAAACGAGAATTTTGACATGGAAATATGGGAATCTGTAGAAATGGGAATGTGAAGATATGATCAACGTCGCTGGAAACTATAAACTGGTCAAGCCTACTTACATTTCATCATCATTCTATGTATTTTATCTTTATTTACTGGATGTGAAAGCAAAAGCTGACAACATCAACCGCAAAGACGCCTCACTTCGTAATATTGTTTCTATAATTGAACAGGACATTACGTATGTTGTGTTCTGGCGTACTTCCAAATACTTTATTGATTACATTATGTAAGACATTGTCTGGACTAGGCAAGAACATCTGCCTTAGACTTCTCATCTGCGACGTGTTTGTTGTGTCCTCAAAAATACTCGTAAAATTATAACCAAAATACCTATACAATTATAAATATTATAACTTCTGGTATTATTGTGTGTTCGTTTGTTTGCTCTTTACATCAAAACTGGTCAAAGTGACTTGTTATATTATTTCTTTCGTCAATATTTAAGTAGCGTTAGAGTACTGCCTTTTTTGGGTTCCGCGCCTAAAGGGCCATGGTCGAACAACCACATCCATGATCACGACCACTCTATCAAAAGTGTACGACTAAGAAGAACCTAAAGGGTGCCAACTTTACTGAGACTTCGTTGTCCGTCGGTCCGTCCATCTGTCACAGGGCTCTATCTCTTAAACCGAAGTAGCTTTCAATAGCACATGAAATTTTTACCAATCGGTAAAAATTTCATAGCGGCCACAGTAATACATAATCATGTATTATTGTGGCCGCTATAACAACAAATACTAAAAATAAGATAAAGTTAAAAATTCAAGGAGGTCGTCATACAACAAACGTGTTTTTTTTTAGTGTTTTTAAACATTTTTTGGAGGTACCTTTCATGTACAAGTCTGACTCGCACTTGACCGGTTTTTTAGATTTGTAAAGAATATTTGATTTTTTACCGGAATATGAAAGCGTCAACAAAAACCTACTTATTGAGATTAATTGATCATATTGAGATTAATTGATAATAAAATGGTTATCTTATCATCATTCACTTCTACTGTTTGTCTGCACTGATCTTATACTCGTACAAGGGCAATAATGCCGATTGTGATATGTTGACATATAATATCTCACAAATACGCAAGACAAAAGACAAATTTGTATTAAATTTAAAAAAAAAAAAAATTGAATCTGAATCTAACTTCGTCGGGCAGTGTGATTACTCTTTCGCATCGAAATAGAAATGTAAAACGTTAATTTAACGACACTGCTCGTAAACTACGGCTATGTTTGTCGGAGGAGATTTGAGAGGACTGTCTTAACGAAACCATAAAATATGGACGACACTCTAGGTATGTCAGTAATGTATAGACAGATAACATCTCACAAGACAAAATACAACGTCTTGCAGCGTGTGAAGTACATTCGCGTCGGACGGAAAGTGTACAGTTTCACGACACTGCTCGTAAACTATGGCTTTGTTTGTCGAAAGAGAGTTATGAGGCTGTCTTAGCTAAACCATAAAATATGCTGGATAATTAATAGAAACGATATAAGTACTTAATAAAAACTGTGAACGAACCTGAAAGAAGTTTTGATTGGTTTTAGGAGATAACTTTTTAGTTGGAAAATGTCTGATTTTACAAATGTGCAGTTTATCACTGCGGGACACTAACTCTAAGAATCATGCAAATTCTATAGTGTCGAATTAGGTGCGCCATGACACCTGTATCATAGAATATGTAGAGTTTTTCTAGAGTAACTCCAGTGCAACGGAAGGCACCTCAGACTGTTGGTTTCATCATTAGACGGCAGTTGTCAAGCTATGTAAAATGCCTTTAGGCAGCTTGAAGAATCTGACACATTGACCACTTACACAAAATACAAACGAAGGAATGCAATCTTCTAATGTAGAAAAGTCATGATTTTTTTGCATTGAGGTATTCTAATTCACCCCACACCATGAACATTGTCTCTGCCTTTGAAGATCCCTAGTAACCTTCACCTTGACCTCGCCTGAACAACGTCGAGATAATTATGAAATAAATATCTAGATAAAATCAATAGTCAATGATGACAGAGTCAGAGAAGTATTATTCTAATTAGTCCATTAGTAAGATTATTATAGATATTATAGATTATCCAAAAATAATATACCCATATTTTTCAGTTTTTCAAAAAAGTAAAAATTAACAAAGATACGGAGTATCTAAGTTCCAGAGTGGGGGCTTGTGACGTCACCGATGTGTAAAAATCGTACGAAAGTGTGACGTCATGCGAAATTTAAATGCGCTGTATCTTCGTCATTTATTATTTCTCAGAGAAAAAAAAAAATAAATGTACAATATTTTTTAATAATCTAACCGATGGGCCAAAAAAAAATTTTCAGTCATCATGCCTATTTACACTGATAGAGCTAGCCCCAAACTAAGTTTAAACTTGTATTATGGGATACTAACTCAACGATACTATATTTTATAATAAAAACATATGTATATAGATAAACACCTAAAACTTAGGGCAACTATCACGTCTTTATCCCTAACGGGGTAGATAGAGTCTTGACTCTCGTCTCGACTCTTGAGTTGTAAGCCCCAAAGGTCAAGTTTAGTATGATGGTGAGCGTGAAGATTGACAAAAGGAACCAAAATAGTGATGGGTTGCTAGCTTGCCTATATTAACGTGATTCAGAATTAATTGAACATTTATTTACTTGCACCTAGACTAGCACGGAAGGTAAAATAATCATGACGAAGCTCCAAAACTCTGTCCAATATTCAAATTAGCCCCAAAAACAGTGAACAATGTCCCTGCCCCTTTGAAGATCCCTGGTACCATGCTCGTACCCTTCACCTCGACCTAATAACGCCGAGATAATTATCTCCGCCCTGCTTTATAAAATACAAAGTAAATATCTTAGGTAAAGCTAAAATATTTTCCCGTGGAGACTTGTGGAAATGTCAAAAACACACTTGGCAAAACCAGTTACAACAAACACAAAGAATATATACATACATACATACATACATACAGTCATACATACTATAATATCACGCCTGTTTCCCACAGGGGTAGGCAGAGTCTATGGACTTCCACTTGCTACGATCCAAACAGACCTCTTTCGCTTTTTCTACACTCATCAACCTCTTCATATATAAGTACTTGGCTACTTTGTGAAAGAATATATAAACAAAAACATATTAAATTTCTTAAAAACTAAAATAATGATAAAACACTACTCATTACACTACACTACCTTCAAATATTTATAAATAAAAAAAGCCGAGTAGTTCTTTACCTGCGGCAACGTGCCCAGAAGACTGTCAGCATTGCCTCGTTGTATGGCAATGCTTATTTTCTCATCTAGGCCAGCCCTCTGGTCACGGGAAACTTAAATTAGTTTTCTTGAGATAGCGTCGTATAATTTGTGGGCTGACGGCCCCCACGCTCCCATAGTTTCAACCCCAAACGGCTCAAATACGAGTACCTAGGCTGTTTCATAAGTACCCGTTTATGGAAAAAAAAACATTTTTTTTTGTATATATGCATTTATTTTTCTACGTAGTTACCTTTTAACTCTATACATTTGTTCCACCTATACTCAAGCTTCAATAAACCATCCAAAAAGTATGATTTTGGAAAGTCATTAAAATAGGCCTCTGTGGCGGCAATGACTTCGTCATTTGATCCAAATCGCTTGCCACCGAGCCATTTTTTTAGGTTGGGAAACAAAAAGAAATCGCATGGGGCCAAATCTGGAGAATACGGAGGGTAAGACAATAGTTCGTAGCGTAACTGTGCTAATTTAGCCGTCACAACTCTGGACGAATGAACCGGGGCGTTGTCGTGATGAAACAGTACTTTTTTCTTTTTTAAATGGGGTCGTTTGTCCTTCAACACGGCGTCAAATTCATCCAATAAATTGGCATAGTACTGCCCTGTTATTGTTTTTCCCTTTTCTAAATAGTCAATATGTATAATACCCTGCGAATCTCAAAAAACGGTCGCCATGACCTTTCCAGCCGATGGGACGGTTTTTGCTTTCTTTGGAGCAGGTTCACCCGGTAAAATCCACTGCTTCGACTGCTCTTTCATTTCTGGAGTGTAGTGGTGGACCCACGTTTCGTCCACGGTCACGAAACGACGCAGAAACTCCTTCGGGTTACGTTTGAACACGGCCAAACACTGCTCCGAAGTAGTCAGTCGGTTCCGTTTTTGCTCCTCCGTGAGTAAACGCGGCACCCACGATACTTTCTTCATACCCAATTTTTCTTCTAATATGTGTTGTACCCTCTCGATTGAAACATTTACAGCATCAACGATTTCTCGAAGTTTAATTCGGCGGTCGGCTAAAACGATATTTTCAATTTTCTTAACCATATCGTCTGTAGTCACCTCAACTGGCCGACCTGGGCGATCCTCATCAAAGACGGTTGTTCTCCCCCGCTTAAACTCGTTATACCAATATCTGACGGTTGTCATAGAAGGAGCAAATTCATGGTAAACCGCTTGCATTCTTACTTTTATTTCATCACATGTTTTTCCTTCCAAAAATAAGAATCTAATTACAGAACGATACTGTTCTTTCTCCATTTTAACAATTTTAAGTTCACGCCTTCACTGAATCGTTGTCAAATGAGAAAAAAACAAAAGAATGCCATTTTTTTTTTAAATTTTCCTGCCTCTGAAAAATGGCTTAAAAAGGTGGTATACTTATTTGCGGCCAGTGATATTAATATATTTAGAAAACGGGTACTTATCAAACAGCCCTCGTATGTATCGTAAATTCCGATACCTTCATATTTACGCAGTTTGAGATTTATTTACTAACCCCCATTTTAAATTGTTTATTGTTCTTCGCAAAAATAAAATTAAATATTCGAATCCGTCAATCAGTAAGTAATATATAATATCAGATTTCTTTTTTTTTTTAATTATGTAACTTTATACATATTTTAATCACGCCAGCCACACATATTTTCTGCTTGGTCTTATGGTTGACCGGTAGAGAATGCCATGGCATTAGGTCCACCACTTGTACAATAGTTTTGTGCAATAAAGTTTTTAAATAAATAAATAAGTGTTAATTTCTCCATAATATTTGATGGATATCGGCGATACGTCTAGAAACACCAATAAGTACTTACTGTGGTAACGATACTTTCGGAACACTTCAAACACATTTGCGGGATACGTGACTCGCATTATCATGCCCTGAAATTGAGTATATTTAGGGTTCCGTCTGTCACAGGGCTCTATCTCTTGAACCGTAATAGCTAGACACTTGAAATTTTCACCGATTATGTTTTACTTTGGCCACTATAACAACAAATAGTAAAAATAAAAAAAGTTAAAAATTAAAGGGGTTCGTCATACAAATAAATCCGGCCAAGTGCGAGTTAAACTCGCGTGGAGAGGGTTCCGTACAATTGATTGAATTCTTATAGGTTTTCCTGTAATCTACAAGCAATGAACTATATTTTGTATTTTTTTCAAAATGGGGGAATGGTCAATTTTCGTCTTCTTTCATGAATAAAATTAAAACTTTGTATTTTACAATTACAACAAAAATATATTTGAGATCCTCATAATGAGCCCTTTCATTTGATATATGACACAGTAAGGTTTGCAAAACTTTTTTTTCAATTTCCTAATTTGTCCCCCTTAAATGACACTTATTTAAAATTACTTTGCTCATATGTGTTTGGGTCATAGGATTACACCATCCTGCCAAATTTTACCTGATTCGGCCCAGTAGATTCGGAGCAAATTGGCTGTGACAGACGGACGGACAGACAGACGCACGAGTGATCTTATAAGGGTTCCGTTTTTTAATTTCTTGTACGGAACCCTAAAAACGAGTATTTTCAGCGTTTCTAACTAGATCTTTATAATGGCATTAACTAGATACTTACAATTTTCACCGATTATGTATTACTATGACCGCTATAACAACATACTTAAAATAAGATAAAGTTAAAAATTAAAGTGGGTGGTCATAAAATAAACGTGTTTCTTCAGCGTTTTAAAACATTGTACGGAGATACCGAACCCTTCATGTACGAGTCTAACTCGCACTTGCCCATTTACTTATTTATAAAGGGTGATGTTGAACCTCGTAGCTATAGGCATATAGAGAAAGTATATATAGAAAGAAGTTCAGTATCATGGACTGAACTTGCTCCAAAAATTTGGTTGGTGGTTAAAAAGTCAACCTGTATTCAAGGAAAGTAGGTACTCTTTAAGGGAAAAAAAATATATATATTCTGCCTTATGTACCTTGTTTTATAATTTATAATAAGAACCAAAGATATCAGCTGACAAATACATACCAAAAATCGCCCATTTTAATGTCACCGCTCGCTACCGGGCTTGTGGCGGGCGGTGGCCGGCGAGCGGGGAGGTCAGCGACCGCGCGTATAGTAAAGTTATTAAGTTTATTAGAAATTTGGGAAAAAACAAAATTGACAAAAAATAAGAGATTTTTTTTTAGTATATAGAAGTAGAGTTAAATCCGCTCCATACTGAGTTAATCTAGTGACTGGTGCCATACCTATATCATAATACAGGGTGACTTTTTAAACACCAGCCAAATTTTTGGAGCAAGTTCAGTCCATGATACTGAACTTTCTATTAAAAAGTTATTACAAATCGATAAAAATTTTTCGACCTTCCATACAAAATCCGTTTGGCTGAGCGCTGATTTGTATGGGAAGGCGAATTTTTATTTTAATTTTTTCGCTAATTGTTTTTATGGAAAGTATTTCAGTGTCATGGACTGAACTTGCTCCAAAAATTTGGCTGGTGGTTAAAAAGTCAGCCTGTATTTAACGTAGATAGATAGCATCTAAAACCACATTACTGCTTATCAGTAACGGCCAGACTCCAGAGGTACTAGAACTACAACCTAAGTAGCTTTTAAACTACGCACATTAGCAGGCTATCTGCACTGGTCATGCGGTTCAACCAAGACTAGATATATACTTAGTAATGCGGAACTAAACGCAGTAAATAATGCTATCAGGTATACTACTATACCTATTCTGTCTGCCTCCGTGGTTCAGTGGTCAAAGCATACTTTGTAAAAAGTTGTTTCCAGTCTGGTTAGGATATTGCAGGCTTGAATCACCTGATTATCTGAAAGTAAAGATGGTTCCGTGCATACTCTTACTGTCTTGTGTCGTGCTTCAGAAGGCACGTAAAGCTGTGGGTCCCGAACGCCATCTAGCGTTTGTTTAAACCAATCCTACCCTTTGGGTTGCGGAGGTCAGACGGCAGTCGCTCTGTGTAAAAACCAGTAACGTCGTCAAATCACCTAGGTTAGGTAGCGGACTCCTGGTTCTAAAGCGTTACAACTGAGGATGGATGCAACCGGGAATACGCACTGAGAGAGAGATATGATGTAATCTCTTTACTCACTCATGACGGGTCAGCGCAGACCAAGAGGCTCTTTGGCTGACACTCGAAAATAAACTTTAAGCTATTGGTATAAAGTGCAGAAATATTTGAACATGACAAAAAATGCTCGCGCGGCCTCGAGGCTACGCAAGCCTAGGCGCATGCACTTTATATAAATAGTTCTCTTAATAAAATCCTCTTTGCTGCGCTCCTCTTGGTCTGTGCTGACCTAAGTCACAGATTAATAAATAGTTACTACGTCTAAGGGTCAGTTCCCACCGAGACGCGACGCGACGTAGCGCGTACTTTGGAAGAAATATAGAACTTGTTTACTAGACAAAAATATACTAATTTCAGCAACAGCCTGCTATGCCGCGCTGCGCAGCGCTGCATAGCGCGGCGCAGCGGACTCTTACTCTTTTTGTCTAGTAAATAAGTTCTATATTTCTACAATATGCGCGCTACGTCGCGTCGCGTCGCGTCTCGGTGTGAACTGACCCTAAGTCTCCAGACCTGCGCGGCGCAAGGGTTGTGATAATAACAATTAACGCAGATGTTAATACACTAGCTGCTTATCAGTAGATAGCATTGGTGCTAGAACCTAAGCAGCCAGCTATGAAATTAGGCACATTAGCAGGCGGCTATCTGCACTGGCCACGCGCTTCAACCAAGACTAATGAACAAACTACACGCAGTAAGGCTTAAGGTGAATATTGGCCTTGAAGTGTGAAATAAATTGTTAACTCGTAAATATGGTGATAATTTCCATATTGCTCTTCGTCATAGTTCTTTAAATTACTTTATGAACTGCCGATGAAACTATTATTGGTGATCCGTTTAGCTTTAACCCTAGATAACTAAACTATTCTGGCAGTTACACAATAACTAAACATTCGTCTAGCGGACTACGCATTAAAAAATCTTATATTATCAACATAATTTAACGTGAGGAAGAAATTGTTACGTGATTCGTATAAAGTGCTCGTTGTGAATAGAGACAAGTCGAAATAATTTTATACTAATGATGACACATACCTTTTATACACATCTACATTATGGGTGCCACAAATTGCATTTTTACATCTAAGGCATCAACTTTTGGTCTTCCTTAGCAATTTCGACAGGCAAACGTATAATTTTTTTGAAATATTTCATACATAAGGAAATGGAGCAGATTATTCATATGATTTCACCAAGGATATCTCCTATCATGACCTTGATGTCACGTCTCAAAGTTACCGTCCGAACAAGTTGCCGCAACCAAGGCTCCATGAGGTTGTTCGTCAATTTCAAAACAAAATCTCGCCGTGTTTCTATTTTTTTATTATTTTTGATGTTATTCGCGTCGTATAACATAAGTAGGAATAATCTTGGTGCAGATGACCATTTATGATGAGCTTTACTGGATACAAATCGAAGAGTTGCTAAAGCACATGTTGGATGCTACCTGAAGTATGTAGTACGTTTCTTTCCATGTTTGACAATATAAAATCATCCGAATCAATAATTTGGGTTCTGTTGTATTTTACTTGGTACTAAAAAATCACCTTCAAAACCCAAAGATTGGCACGAGACATTAGTATCAATGCTGATATTGTATTGACTTTCAACCTTCCAATTATTTGTCATCACCACAGAAGTTAAATTATCTTGTTACTTTTATCAGAGTAATCAATCTTAATAAACGTGAATTTCTACTTTCAGCCTAGGACATGTTATATGTTTCCATTTATAAATCCATCAATAATATTAGGTGTATGAGAAAAAGTTGAAAACAATTAGTAGTATGAATGACATCTTACTATTAAACTCTAGTCATTAAAAAATAACCGTTTTTATGAAGTTCATATTATTTCCTAGTATGCTTATGTATATTATCTAATTATAATACAAACATTTATTAGATTTATTTATTTAAAAATACTAATATAAAATAAAATGCAATTTAGATACCTTTGAAAATCTGCACCTGTTATAACTAAATTTTCGTCATCTAGACGACGCGGTGGTTATAAATCACAAATAAAGACAATTGTTTGCGCAAACGCCGCATTTGTGTCACTTTTTACTCTAACTATGAAGGTATACAAAGGCGTGCAAGCAGGGGGTACGCGAAAGTTTGTGAACTAGACTTATGCAAGGGGTCGCGTAGTCTGCCAGACGAATGTTTAGTTATCTAGGGTTAAAACTTGCCGTGGCCACTTTTGGCGAAGACAAGTTTTAACGCTAGACGGACTATTGTAAATAGCCGTTGAAAGCAACGGTGGTTCATAATATAATTTAAAGGGCTATCTAGTGCATGACGAAGAGCAATATGGAAATTATCTCCATATTTACAAGTTAACAATTTATTTCAAATGAGGGCGCCACTTCAAGGCCATTTGCTTCTATATTCACCTTAACTGATGATTATATAACTCAAAGTACTAGGAAAACCATCTTATATTTGTAACAAAATATACTAAAACTTTACATGTTCCTTGTGGAAAGTTGTTCAGTATTATGGACTAAATTCACCCAAATAGTTACAGTATATTTTGTTAGATCCTGTATAAAGTACTTACTACAGGCTGACTTTATAAACACCAGGAATTTTTTGGTAGTAAGTTAAGTGTGTGATACTGATAATATATAAAAATAAATTTAAAGAAAACCAGATTCAGATTCTCGCCAAAATCCCAACTAATATTATAAATGTAAAAGTGAGTTTGTATATTTGTTTGTTTGGACAACTGCAACACCAGGGGTGTAAAAAGAGCGTTACCGGCCTTTCTGGGCCCTCCCCAGATTTGTTCTTGTATTTTAAACTTTTGGTCAATGCATTCATATGAAAAGTTTTAGAACAACCCTCTTTGGAAATGAAGTTGTAGCACGAGATGTTTGTACTTTAGTCGGCTCTTACGACATCTTAGGCAGAAATAAATAAATAAATCATAAATATATACGGACAAATCATACAGAAGTGATATTTTGTATGCTGGAAACTACACGGCGCTGGCATGTAACGCCACAAAAGTAACTGACTTTTTGTTTAAATTCAATTCACTCCAACTAAAAAATATTCCACCAGGTTTTATAGATCATTAAATAACTCAGAAACTTATTAGGCGGTAAAAACTAAATCTAGATTAAAAGTGCGTGTTGGATACGCGTATCGAAAAAAGGTCAGCCTTTGACCTTAGCCTTAAAACATAACACTTACTTTTTCTAGCGGTCTAATTACTTTCAGTAAGTGTCTTGAGATATGTATATTACTATTTTTACGACTGGCTGGCGGTCGTAGACTTTTTATGGCGCTATATCGCGATCTCAATAGTAAAATTTACAGCCGAAGAAAGTAAGGTTTTACTTTCTTTAGGATATAAAAAACTAGCCTTACTATTCAACGAACATTAAAGTACCTAGTTCGGCGGTCCCAAATCAAAACACAGTAAGGGACACTTTTTCAAAATCTAGATTTTTACATTATGCATTTAACACAGTAAGTACCCACAATATGCACTGAACTGACCCTTTTTTCACCAAACCTTAATTTTAAACTTATACTTACAAAAAAGTAAAAGAGTTTCATTAACTATCATATTACATCCTATTATATTATCTTTACTTGGATATAGTTATAAGTAATTTATACTTTCTCCACAACTCTTTAATAAGCAAAACATACTTCTATAAGATGGTGAATTTTTATATTAATGTAGAGCGTTGGTATTTTGATGCTTTATCGTATTGTAGTCATTAACTCTTCGTACATGTATACCTAGGCTTGCTTTTGCAGTTTTAATAAGTCTGACTCCCAATGCATGATAAAGTAAGGCCAATAATTTACCCCATTCGGCGATCACAGACTCAAATTAAGTCATCCAACAGATGTATACACGTCATAAAGAAGTTACACAGACGAGTTAACGCAGTCCACGACGCAATAAAAATAAATACGGCCATAATCTTTATTCGCCGACACTGCTATAAAAGTTGCCACGGCCCAGCAACTTTGTGAAACAATAGTCAAGTATTGGCATTTTCGTGTTTACAAAATGGTTTTGGCCAATTACTCTAAAACCACGGACTTACACTTCGACGGACATTTACAGGAAGTTATGTACGGGGCTCCGGCTCTCTCACTAACCGAACGAAGCATAGAAGCGGTGAAGCTACTACTCAGACGTCGATTTTCTGTGACAGTTTTTACAAAGGTACTTAACCTGCCACTTGGTCGACCTCAGAGCTAATTGCTCCTCATGTGGGAAGTGCAATAAATATAAATGGTCTTAAGAAAGGGCAGAAAAACTAAAAAGTTTTTAGTTAAAAATAGATAAATTAAAGTTCAAGTCTGAAATATAAAGCACATAGAAATCGATAAAACTGTGCTGAATATTTCATTACTAAGAATCGTACAGTCAACAAGTGATTTTGGCCTAGTTGTATGCATAATATGAATTCTCAGAAATTGTCACTTTATTGCTTAAAACCCGACCAATTTCCCTACAGTTTAATTAAATAGTGAAACATGAAACTATATCTAAGTCTATAGGTACCTTTCTTTCACATAATTCAGTGAATGATTTCAGATGTGTTGACAGGCTTGATCACTGTCATATCTTTGGTAGTCACACAGAGTAATAATATACTCGTAGTAACATTATAGTCGGTAAGTTCCTTTTAGGGTTTCGTACCCAAAGGGTGCCAATTTAACAGGACCATTACTGAGACTCCGCTGTCTGTCCGTATGTCCGTCTGTCACAGGGCTCTATCTCTTGAACCATAATAGCTGGATAAATAAGTGTTTAGTGTCTACTGTCTACTAGACTGGTTCCTATAAAAACTATCGTTTTAGCTTCATAAGGCGTTGACTTATAGCTAGAGAAAAACCATACTGTTAAAAAACATATTTTGTAAAATTAATTTTTATATTCTAATGTATATACTTAAGTAAAGCAGGTAACATCCACCTATTCCTGGTAAACATGGATTTTAAAAAAGAAAAGCTGCGTGACCTATTTGAAGTTTTATACTTCTTTAGTTTTGACTTTCCAGGTTTCTTCCCAAATTGTCTTTCAGCAAGACATATTTCCTTGTCACAAAACGAAGACCTTCCGAGTCTCTTTCCAAGTTTTCTTTCAACATACTCCTGGTAGTGACAACAACTGGATGGTTCTTCGTATCCATAGGAAGTCTCTATTGATGCTTGAGCCTGCGGATCCGGTTCTGTTTTCTTCCATTGATATTCAAAGTTGAATATGTCTTTTCCGTTGAAAGGACTTGTGTATGATAGATAAAGATGTCTACAGTTGTTTATTTCAAAGATAAGAAATAACATCACACCTGTAAAAATATATATTAAATAAGATTTTCGAAAAAAAAACATTTTTAGGGTTCCGTAAAAAAAATGAAAAAACGGAACCTTATAGGATCACTCGTGCGTCCGTCCGTCTGTCACAGCCAATTTTCTCCGAATCTACTGGAACGAATCAGGTGTTTGGTAAAAAAAAAGTTTTGCAAAACTTACTATGTTATATATACCTAATTATACGGAACCCTCTCTACGTGAGTTAAACTCGCACTTGGCCGGTTTATTTCGTACAAGCTGTTATTGTGAGTTACTTACTCATCAAGACAAATGAAATACCCAAACTTGATAGGGTTGCGTCGTTTTATTACAGGGTTCCTTTAGCCTATTTACCTTCCGGCTTCGTCATCGAATCCGCTTGTTATAAAAATATTGCATTGTTATCTGATTTACATTAGCATACAAAATTTAATCCCAATCGGAAATCGGGAAGTTCAAATTTAACTTGTAGGTAAGATTTGACCCAAAAAAAAAACAAATAAACTACAATAAACAGTGAAAGCATGGGGCAATCTAAATAAAAGCATGTAAAAACGAGCAACTTTTTTCCTGTGTCAACCAAACCCTCGATAAACAAGTTGATTGTCAATCTAGTGCGCAATAGGATATTACACCCTACACCCTATTTCAAAAAGTATTTTAAATAAATTCTAATGTAATAACGAGCCATCAAAAAATGTATATATATTTATGTGAAACCGAATAGTGCATTGAAACTATTCATACTTTTTATTTATTATTTTAAAATTTCGCGCGGAAACGTTAGCTGGCATAACCTTTTTGTTGCAAGTTCAGTCCATGATATTGAACTACTTTCCATAAAAACCATTATAGATAAACGAAAAAAAAATTCGTCTTACCATACAAAATCCATTTGGCTGAGTGCTGATATGTATGGGAAGCCGAAATTTTTCGTTTTTCCATATTGGTTTTTATGGAAAATAGATCAGTGTCATGGACTGAACTTGCACCAAAAAGGTTATGTGTTAGTACAGAGGAAAGATGCGATACCTGTGCCACCTCACGTAGTGCGCGCGCGGTGGCACAGGTAAGTATCTAATCTTTCCTCTGTACCAGTAACCCTTAAATTAAAATTATGTAAGTTGAAACTATAATCAACCAGTAAGTAGATGAAACATTACTAAAGCTAAAAAAATTCATTTCAAATTGTGTAGTCTTACTAAAATGTATTAGGTAACTACGAACTGGATATAAACTATGTCTGCGATATATCTATACTTCTATACTAATATTATAAAGAGGAAAGATTTGTACCTATTTTTGTATGTTTGTATGTTTGTAATGAATAGGCTCAAAAAGTACTGGGCCGATTTAAAAAATTCTTTCACCGTTGGAAAGCTACACTATTCCCGAGTGACATAGGCTATGTGTGTACCATGGGCGAAGCCGGGGTGGACTGCTAGTGAATTATAATCTGACTTATGTGTGCATTTTGACTTACTTACCTCTCCGCAACATACTGAGTTCTGACTAATTCGAACACACTGAATTGATTAACACTTTCACAGTTTGATAACACCTAACCAGCATAAAATCGAACATAATTGAATAAAGTAGGTAATGTTAATCAGTGTTCAATTATACGATTTAATTGAACATAACTACACTGGTCTCTAGTGTGAAAAAATAATTAACCCTAAAATTGTGTAATATTCAAATATCAACAATAATATCAATGTTAAGTTACTTAACTTCGTTATTGTTGAATCTTTATTGTACATAAACATATGCCTACAATCATCGGAACATTGAAAAACCATATGTGTATGTATGCATACAAAGGCAGAATTTGTCGGTGAAGGAAAAGTGCACTCAGGACAGCTGAAATGCTAAGGGTCTTCAAGTTCAAAGTCAGCTTCTGTTGTAGACTGGCAAACATGACACTTACCATTAACCGCTGTAATCAATCATTAAAGTTCAAGTCTCTGAAGTACCTCAAGATAAAAAGTTCCTTCAAAACTTGTTTACTCACATACTCGCATTTCTCTCTCCACACACACACTGCAAACATTTAAAATTATATAGTCGTTTATTACCAAATCACCTCGCGTCTGTCTGACTATTACCATATTTTCAGTCATAGAATCAAACTGAACTAAACAAAGTGAAACAGCAATAAAAACAATCCTAACCAAAGACTGCTGCCAGACAAGGACGAAAGATATCTGAATATAGCTGGGCTTAATTTCTTGGCCGGCTACAGCTAATTACCGTGTTAGACACAACATTAGAACAGTGCCAACGTATAGTGATTTTTGAAGTGCGAGTGAGACACGAGGTGGCAAGCTTCCAAGATGAATTTGATGTTTCGGAAGAACTTCAGCGGGGAGAAGACTATGGGCTCGAGTGGGGGAGGGGGGAAAGCGCGGGGGGCGCTTGGCGCAGGAAGAAATGCCAAGCGGCGCGACCGTGAGCGGTATTCCTTCATGGAGGAAAACCATTATACCACCAAAACGCTGAAGACCCACCTGTTCCTATCCGCGGCTCCGCGGAGCAGCGCCCAGTACAACGACGGATCAGGTAACAGTGATTTTAGTGAGTTGGACAAATCGTACTAAAAGTTAGAGAGTGGGAAAAGCGCGCGTAAACTACAAATACGCATTGTTTATAAGTTCCTACACCTGTAATTTTTATGACTATGTAAACATACTGAAAACAAACGTTGGCTTAGACTTTAATACCGAACACATGTTTTGTTAAAACCAGTGTCCTCATTAGTTTAGTCACTAATAGACGGCAGACGGAAAACACGTAAAATTTTCTAAAAATACCGCGTGACGGACAAGTTTATGCGTCGAGGAATTTGATTGGACACGCATTGACCAGGTAAATGCATGGTAGATAAAATAGAGTTATTTTAGGGTAATTTTATTTCCATGTGCATATGTTTTCACAAAAAAGTCAGTATATGTTAATGATAACATTGCCCAAGAAAGATGATTAAATACGAAAAAATCCAAAGCTAGATTTCATCAGCCGGTACATACGAGTTTGTATGTAACGTTTTTTTTTTTTTTTCGATATTCGAGTATATATCAGTAAATTGGCTTGAACTTGTCAAAATTTGCACACTGGAAGTCTTTCTGTATAATAAATATTTTTTTACTATCGTGTAAGATAGACTTGTGCACGCCGGTTCATAATTTTGGCTCTACTCGCCCATCTATTTCTGTGTTACTGATAATTGCAACGCACACGACACTTGTTAATTCTATCGCTGTGCACTACCCGATTTTCCAACTTTGATTCGACAAAGTTTTTTTTTTACTGTAAAATTATAAATACAACAGATCCATAACATACCACTTGGATAGAATCTAAGTTTGTGATCCAAAGCGAACACACAACGTAACCACGGCACAAATGTCTTACTTATCATTTCACGACCCCAGTGAAATTTTTCAGTTGTAATCATAGTTACAAAACAATACAAAAAAATACAGATCCAATGAAGAAATAGAAGTAATTGAAACCGAATTACAATTCCCCGAAAACGTCATCAAACATGCAAATAATATTTCTCTCTCTGTTTCCAGAAAGATGCGGTCCAGTGATCGGCGGTGGCACGGGAACGGACCCCGAGCCTCCCCAGCCTTTGGTCACACGGGAGCCGTCCGTCTCCCTGATGAGATGGGACCGGCCCTCTGCGACCACTACTGGTCAGGAGCGGCGAAGAACGGAGCCGGTGTCACTTGCAACGCTGGAAAGAGACTGCTTCGTCATCCCCGCACACGCCCTTGAACGGTTCCTGCCGGAGGGAGTTCCGGTATGTTTACAATCATCATCATTTCAGCCGCATAAGGTCCACTGCTGGACATAGGCCTCTCCCAAGGATTTCCAAAATGACCGATCTAGAGCGGCCTGCGTCCAGCGCTTTCCAGCGACCTTAGTCAGATCGTCTGACCACCTTGTGGGTGGGTGTCCAACGCTTCGCTTGCCAGTACGTGGTCGCCATTCGAGAACCTTTCTGCCCCATCGGCCATCGGTTCGTCGCGCTATGTGTCCCGCCCACTGCCACTTCAACGAGCTAATCCGTTGGGCTATATCAGTGGCTTTTGTTCTCCTACGAATTTCCTCATTTCTGATTCGATCACGTAGAGAAACACCGAGCATAGCCCTCTCCATAGCGCGTTGAGCGACCTTGAGCCTTCTTATGAGACCCATAGTAAGGGACCACGTTTCAGAGCCGTAAGTCATCACTGGTAACACACATTGATTATACACTTTAGTCTTGAGGCACTGAGGTATTTTGGACGAGAAGACGCTGCGTAGCTTCCCGAACGCTGCCCAACCGAGTCGGATTCGTCGAAAGACCTCTTCCTCGAAGCTGGAACTTCCTGCCTGGATCAATTGACCCAGGCCCATGTTTACAATACTTACCTATTATTCCAGCATCTAGTCCTGTTGAGGTCTCGGTCTTTCTTGTGAGACGGGACCGGCGTTTCTTGTCCACATGGCAAAGTTACCCTTTCTGCTAATGTCTCTAATGTCATGTAAAACATCACTGCTGTTTTCATGAATAAGACGACACATCCTTTCCTCTGGATGACGGTATGGATAATCTAAATAAACTTAGGTACCCTTCTCTACCTCTCTCTCGAGCGTTCTGTAATAATTCGTAGCGTTCCTTGTTATCTAGAGTTTATGATTTTAAAATTACTGAGCTGTATTTACAATTGCATCTGTAACAAGTTCAATGCTTTCTCATTGTATTGCTCACGTGCTATCGACTCAAACGATGTTCTTTTTTTACAGCTTCCAGTACCACCTCCAACTCCCGAGAAGGGAGCAACAACGAAGACTGCCCACAACAACTCCCTGAGCATCCTCGAAGTCGCCGACCCCAAGCTCTGCATCCTCGCCCACCTCATGAGCCCTTTAGAGCCCATAGAACCAATACTAGAATCGCCACTCGCCAAACCCCTAATCAAACAGAAACTGGCAGCCGGAGAATTGCTGAACGATGTCGCGCAAGCAAATACGGCAGTGGGAGGGATGTTACTCGCAAACATGGAGAAGAACGCAGAATTTCCATTCATATCGTACTATGTGATAAATACAACGCAATCGGATCCTTTACTTTTCTACAACAACATGAGAAGTGCTTCCCTGAGCAAGTTCGACCCGAAGATGATGCGGTACTCGGCTGCGCATACGCTGGACCTTTATAGCGAGGTGGCTATGATCTGCCGGCCGCCGTTTAACGACTTGGCGGGCGGGCCGAAGAAGTCGCACACGCCTACTACGGGTTTCATTATTAGTGTTTATAAGGTGAGTAATTTTTCTTCTACATCTTGCACGGTCTTTGGCGTGCTTGGATAACCAATTGAATTGCATATTAATATAATGTTTGTAGAAAAAGAAAAACCGAAAAGCGAGCCGCGGTCTCCAAAAATAAGCACAATTCGTATAGGAACTGCTGTCAAAAACCAAATTTACCCAAAACAAAAATATTAGATAGGCCAGATAACGAAAAAAAAATTGTTTTGTAATGTAACATATTGCTTCATGATCATGACATGAGTGCCTAGGAAATATCAGACATTTTTAAAAAAACTTACCCCCCGCAAGGTAGATGGAGCGGAAAATTACGCAGGGTACTTCATCTCCGCGCCACTGCTTTTTCAATGGCATGTAAACGCCAGCCAAGGCAAAATAAAATTAAAGTGAAGGACATTTTTCTTATAAGGCGGTGATCCCACTAAGTACCAGTACAGTGGGTAAGCTACCGATACTAGCGTTTTGCAACGACCTCGCTAATTCCCAACAAGGTTCTGCTCTGGGGACAAATGTAAAAAATGTACAGACTGACGTATTTCTAGTAGGTACACTCTAATAAACGATAAAGTTTAGATGTTTGTTACTCAATCACGCTTGAATATTTACAATTTATTATTATCTATCTGAATTAACAAATAGGACGTACTCTTTTCATCCCGCAAAAATGTGAAGTTTCCAAGAGATTGTCAAATAGCTACAGTAAATAAGTCAGCTGAATCCATGAGCAGGCAAGGCGGTGGGTGACAGCTAATAGGCTATATTTTAACCCCCGACATACTAATTAATGGTCAGAAACTCGATCTGGTTGAAAGTACTACCTTTTTAGGAATCACAATTGATTCGAAACTTCAATGGGGCGCTCATATAACTAAACTTTCTAATAGGCTTAACTCTGCGGCTTACGCTTTTAGGAGAATAAGACAATTGACAGATGTAGCAACTGCTAGACAAGTGTACTTTAGTTACTTTCACAGTCTAATGTCTTACGGGATACTTCTATGGGGAAGTGCAGCCGACATTCAGACTATTTTTCTTTTACAAAAAAGAGCAATTCGTGCTATTTACGGTTTAGGATCGAGAGACTCACTGAGGGAATTATTCAAGGAAATAGGTATACTTACTTTTGCATCACAATTCATATTTGAAAATATAATGTATGTAAGAAAAAATATTTCCATGTTCAATAAAGTACCTAAGTGATTTTACAGATAGAAATTTACGTAATAAGAATGACTTAGTTAGCCCGTATTACAGGCTGAATACAGTCAGTAGGTCTTTTATGGGGAAGTGTATACTTTTTTATAATAAATTGTCAAAATCGGTCCTTGATATGCCAGACAGAAAATTCAAAGCTTATGTAAAGAAAGTACTTTGTGAGAAGGCTTATTATAGGACCGATGACTATCTTAAAGACAAAAAGGTCTGGCTTGAGCTTGGCGCGGGTCCCTCTTAAAGGTTTGTATACTTAGACATGTCATAATTTAGGTACATTGGTACATACTAAATTTACAAATTGACATTATTTTAAATTTCGTAATTCTTATAATTCAATTTAATTATGACATAATAAACAATGTAATCTCTGTCCATCTATATAACTAATTTTAAGTTTGTAGTTTGTTAGTTGACGTCTTTGGAGAAAACGTGCAGTGCAGTTTGTTGCCGCTTCTTCTGCACTTGCGCCTAGGAAGCGGCGTAAACTTAGCTTTAAGTAACGATTTGACGTCAACATTTGTGCAAAACAAAACAAAGTGACTATTATTAAGAGATATTATAAATATCCTATGATAATAAAGATATTTTGAATTGAATTGAATTGACAAAAAAGAAGGGTGTTATAAGTTTAACGCTAATGTCTGTCGGTTTGTCTGTCTTTCTGTGGCATCGTAGCGCTCGAACGGATGGACCTATTTTGACGCGGTTTTTTTTAAACTTTAAAGCAAGTTGCCTTGCGGTGGTTCTTAGCTATGTTTGATAAAAATAGTTTCAGCTGTTTAAAAGTTATTGGGGGTTAACGATTGAAAGTCAGGGCTTTCTCTAGCAAATAATATTAGGTCCTTACATATGAAATTGCCGATTTTCAATACTGGCAAATTTAAAATCAAATATCTTGCGTTTCATTAGGAATTCCAAACTCAAATTTATTTCGAAATAAAGCCAGAAAAATATTGTTTTAAAATTCGTATTTCATTTGTTTTAACATAATTTTTTTGGTTTCAACGTTTCCGTTCTGGAAATTTCGATTTACACAATGAGCCTCGTGGACGACCTGATACTCAAGTAAATAACGAAGAATTGAAGGCGATAGTGGAAGCGGATCCATCTCAAACCACTTCTGAATTAGCAGCAGCCTTCGGCGTAAGTGACAAAACGATACTTATCCACTTGCGCCAAATTGGAAAAATTAAAAAACTCGAAAAGTGGGTACCGCACGAATTGACTCAAGCAAACCAACAAACACGCGTTGCTTGCTGCGTTTCTTTGCTTAATCGCCACAATAATGAGGGGATTTTGAACCGTATCGTGACTTGTGATGAGAAATGGATCCTGTACGACAATCGGAAGCGATCATCACTATGGCTTGACCCTGGAGAACCGGCAAAACCTTGCCCTAAGCGAAAACTGACCAAAAAGAAGATTCTGGTTAGTGTTTGGTGGACCAGTGCTGGTGTTATCCACTACAGCTTCTTGAGATCAGGCCAGACGATTACTGCAGACTTGTATTGCCAACAATTGCAAACAATGATGGAAAAGCTCGCCATTAAACAACCGAGACTGATGAATTGCTCTAGCCCACTGCTCCTTCAGGATAACGCTAGACCACACACTGCACATCAAACGATCGCCAAGTTAGAGGAGCTGCGACTGGAACCTCTGCGTCACCCACCATACTCTCCAGATCTTGCCCCAACCGATTACCACTTTTTTCAAAATTTGGATAACTTTTTACAAGGAAAAAATTTCAAATCTGATGAGGCAGTCAAAACCGCCTTCAAACAGTTCATAGACTCTCGCTCCCAGGATTTTTTTTCCAAAGGTATCAATCTGCCTATAAAATGGCGGAAGTGTATCGATAACAACGGCGCATACTTCGATTGATTAAATAATAATTTCATTAAAAAAAACTTGTTTCACTTTTTTTATACTGAACGGCAATTTCATATGTAAGGACCTAATAGATAGCGCTGTGGATATCATATAAAACAAGATGGCGTTCGTGACAGCCGGGGGCTTTTTAATTTGCCTAGCAAATAAACTTGTAAGTAAGGAGATCTCAGGAATAATCCATGACGTGACCAGACCAAACCTAGATTCTTTCTCTCTTTTCTCGATCAATTCTCTTGCATTCATTTCAGTGCTTGAACTCTGCCAAAACAGGTATTAGTCATTAACTAACGCTGTATTCATAAAAAAACCGTATCTAC
Organism: Acrobasis repandana; assembly: GCA_963576875.1. Taxonomy (NCBI): domain Eukaryota; kingdom Metazoa; phylum Arthropoda; class Insecta; order Lepidoptera; family Pyralidae; genus Acrobasis; species Acrobasis repandana. Next base: position 3,400,816 of record OY756223.1, on the reverse strand, counting down.
TTCTTAAATCAGTTATATACCTAGTAACACTATTGATTTAAGGACTGTGTTTTTTCCGTCAATTCAATATAATCTGCACTCCTTAAATTCGCAGCTTTCTCACTACCTATGTAATTGACATATGCGTAATAAATTGCGTATTTTGTAATTGAGTACCTTAAATTATATATATTGTGTGTTACAGAAAACAAATAAATCATTTATCTATCTATCTATAAATCGAACCACGGGAAAGATCTAGATCATTATATTTAGTATACCTAATGATATTAAATAGGAATCAAAAAATTAAATCGACAATCCCTAACAAATTGCCCGGTGTGGCTGCACACTTTTGTATGGAAATACCGATTTTTTATGATTTTTACTGTTATTTTAATTTCATTACACTATAGTGATCTAGCATAGCCCGTGGTTCGATTTATTACGCATACTTATATCAATTACACATTGTACGACAGATTTAGTAGGGCATGTTTTTTATGAATATGTAGCTAAGTATTTATTCTAAAGCTGCAACTGCTCCTGTTCCAGGTATTTGAAGGTGACGACGGAGAACGGTTCGAACGGAACTGGCTGTACTGGACCGGAGCGAGAATGCTGTACCGCCACCTACCGCACTCCGTGGGCATGCGGAAGATCGCGCTGCACAAGTCCGTCGCGCAGCACGGCGACAAGATGTACCTGCTGGTGTGCGAGTGCGCCAACTTGTTGGACAACTTGTCCGGCGCCGCGATGCTCGTCACCGCGCTCCGAGCACGCTTATGCGGCTACACCGGCCTTTACAGGCCCATACAGACTTTCTAGTAGAACGCTGGCCACAAAGGCCACGGTTGTGTTGTTCTATAGGACATCTGTTTGATCTCGTGTCGCGCTAATCTTCCAGTGAAGAAATATTTTGTGAGACAAGTTCATAGTTAGTAATATGATCGATGGTAATATTAATTAGGGAACGGTAAGATCAAGATGTCTGAAATTGGTCATTGGACAGCACGTTGTGAACAAAACGGACCAAAGTATTATTAAGGACAGTATGATTGTACAATGCGTGTAGACAAGACGTGTTCTATTCCTACGGAAATTAGGATAAGAGATTTGAAGTTATATTTTCATCAGTTTTACTCACTAGAACGCTTTTGCCCAAAATCTTTTTCATATCTAACTAGATGTTATGTACGAGATGGTCTCATAGGTCAAAGACTTTCAATCAGAACCATATTCAGCCAATTCAGCATTTTTGATCTAAAAGACGTAGGGTGCAACTTGCAAGTCGCTTGCGATCGGTCATTTGGTCAATTTTGATAGCTCGTTCGTGTAAAAATGTGAAATTAAAACCGTCGTTCAAAACTTTGGCTGGATGTCTTAAATTCTCGATCATCGAGAATAAATTATATTTCACACACGATAAACAAATGCCTATGAAATCTTCGTAACGGTAGCAAAACGGCCAAGCATCATGTTTTGAATAAAATGTAGTATGTGAAGTTAGGCTTGGTAAAGTAAGGGCGCATAAATCAAGAATCTTGGCTCTACATGAGATCTGACCACTTTTGCAAGATCTGGATAACTGTAAAATCATTATCTCCCTGTAAAATTATTCAGTCTTGGACTTAAATTCTTCAATCAAAGATTATTAAAAAAATATGTAAGTACCTAAAATGCAACTTTTTTCAGTTCAAATCATGATGTCACTGCCATTGTGAAAAATGTAAGAGTGAAAGGAAAGAACAATTTAAAAAGGCTTTTAATCAGCAGTGCCCCATATTCTGTCAGATTTTCTTTAACAGACCTATTATTTCATGTCTTCCAAAAGAGATATTAGTACAAAAACATTTAGAATTATTATTTTAATATCTACTATTTACCTAAGTTGCACATTTTTGTCTCGTCACGTATTAACTGTAGTTCCATACATATCTTCTTATACATATCATTATGTACTTACTAACATCATACTAGTTCTGTTTCAATGTTTAACAAAATAAAATATATCGAAGAAATTGAAGAATCTATCCAAAAATTTTTAAAACTGTTTACGTAGATATACTTATATTGTTAAGTGCGCGTGTACTGAATACCGAACTATAGTCGGTACGCACGCACTTAACAATGGGGCATTGAAATTGTTGTGAATTAAGTTGGTTAAATGTGTTTAGCTTTATGCGTGTGTATACTTATTGCCATTTGCGGGTCAATAGAGAACACAAACAAATGTTGTGTAAGCAAATGTGCAAGCATATTGTATGTCAAATATAAATAATATAAGTATATAAATAAATTAAGAAAGAAAAACAGCCAACAGGTGAAATTACGACGTAGAATTTAGTCGCTGTCCGCTTTTGACTCGCAAAATGGTATTTTTTTATAATGTTTCTTTATAGTAGTTATTTATGGAAACGACCAAGCCATTGCCTACAAAACATTGTGATTGAAAATTACGCACATGCGTTATTAAATATATGTATATGCTTCTAATAGAAATATATAAGTAATTTATGTTTGAATACATTGTGAAATATTAGTCAATAGAAGTGCCATAAAAATGATAAATATTCGATTATATTATATAGATACGTCTTTGCGTATTTTGTCTAATTGCAATTAAAGTATAATATGACACAATTTAATTAATATTATTTTTATCGAATTCCTAAGCAATGAAATAAAATTTTAGAAAATTTTAATGTTAAAGCACCTTAATTGATGAGTAATCATTTTGTATTGTTTGTATACCGCTTACATTTTGTCGGCCAAATTACTTTGATAGCGTCTGAGAAATACATATACGTACGATCACGTCTTTATCCCTATTGGGGCAGACAGCACATTTTGAGTAGTAGTAATGTGGCGTCCCGGAAACTTTTGAATTATTCCCGTAAGCATTCCTGTCAATACTCATAAAAATGGAAATTTAAGGGAATATTTACGGAAATATTGGGAATATTCCCGTAAATTTACTATGGGAAAATTCCTGTAAATTTAGAAATTTTCCAGCGGCTCATTACAAATTTTTAGTATTGCGGCTCTAAGCAGACAGAGCCCAAGGCCGTAAGACCCAAAGGCCTCTTTTAGCGTGATTTAGGCGAGAAGGTGGAATAGGGAATCAACATATTTATGGATTACTGTTATTATATATATGTAAAGATATATATATATTGCTATCCACATAGCCTATTGATATGATTCGCATTGTCGCCCATTCCCTCGATCTGCGCGAGAAGAAAAGCAGCTGGTACATTTTTTTTCTATACTACCAGACCAGCATGGAAGAGAGGAATAGATGATAATGAAAACCACTTAACGTGGTTCCGATTGATCTAAACAAAGATAAAATATAGGTACCTATTAAATAAACCTACCAACAAATATTTGTCCGTACTAGGAATCAAACTCGGGCTGTTGATGTCACCCACCATCAATATCGCGCAACTTCCTCATTATTCTCCAGGTTCGGTAAGTCAGAAAGTGGCACTTCATTTATATTTTTTTTAAACTATACCAATTACGAGCGGAGAAAATTTTGGAATTCGATTTAAGGCGAAGATATAGGCAAATGGCCTTGAAGTGTGAAATAAATTGTTAACTCGTAAATATGGTGATAATTTTCATATTTCTATCTATATATGGCTATCTAGTGCATGACGAAGAGTAATATGGAAATTATCTCCATATTTACGAGTTAACAATTTATTTCAAATGAGGGCGCCACTTCAAGGTCATTTGCCTATATCTTCACCTTAATGATAATTGTGCAACAAACGCAAATCTGCAATCGAATTCTAATCCATACTGCTCGGTTTGTTTTTTATAGATAATCCTTATTTCTATCAATAGAAAGTACATAATTTAAATTTTAAGAAATTTGCCACGTTGGCAATGTTAATCTTTAGGACCAGTTGAAGGCCATCTCTATGACTTCAGTCAATTTCGGGCGCCAGTGTCATGGCAATTTTTTAACTTGCCCTGGCTGAAATCGCTATTTTCTCCGCTACCTCCTTCACCTATGTACTACTATAGTACCAGGATATTATTTTGCAGTGGTGCTAACTGTAGTCAATTTGTAAGTAGCAATAAAGAAGGCTTGCAGATATATAGGATGTTGAATCACCGTTGCTTTAGTTTTAAGTAGTATTTTAAATGTTAAAATAGATTAATAGGTTTTCCTTAAAATTGACAACTTTAATCATCAAATTAAAAAGTATTATCATTGTTCTTGAATTTTTTTGTCTTTTGTAAAAGTTCTAGTTTAGCGGGTTTTCTGCGTGCATTTTATCCTACACAATTAAAAATACACCTAAAGACCGAGATCATTGTGCCACAATGGTTCCACCGTATTTTAGCATTAAGCTCGGAACAATATCTAAATTGAATTTTTTTTTTGGCACAAGTTGCCTTTGAACCCATATGGCTACTATCTTTGTACGTACCTACCTATGTACATGAATCAAGATAAAAACGCGTAAAAAGAGTTTGTGGTTTGTGTTCGACGAAACATACATAGCAGTTTCGACTTAAGAACTCTTAGATGGATGACGCATTGTTCGCTTGGACTGTTTGGAATTCATTGTGAATTTAAGAATGAAATAATGCATAATAAATAAGGATGACGGTAAATAAGTAACAGTTGCTATGGCGAACGAAGTCAGTCACTTTGAAAATTGAAAGTACGAGCGAGGTGCTGTGTCGAGCGGGATGGACATAAAGTACGAAGTAACTTACTTATATAACGCCCATCACAAAAGCGGGTTATCACAAACATGAATTTGGGATTAAGACAAAATATAGCCTTATTTTAAGTAAACTCAAACGTACGGCTTTTCCATACAAAAATTCCGCCCTCCACTTTTCAAGAATAGGGCTCCTATAGGTAATTTTTTTAATTCGATCGAAACATATTGGAGATAACACTTTGAACAAGGTATGTCAAACAACTGTTACTTTTTACAAAACACATTAAAATTGTAACTTCTACGTAATTTTATTGCTTGGCTTGAAAAGCTAGTTTGCAATACGAACAAGCTCTTAAGATTATATAGAAAACCTAATTGAATTTCAATTATTTTTATAATAAAATTGAAATGAATTACGTTGTTTTTTTTTTTGCCTCCCCCACCGCATGAATCAGACTATGTCCTGATGTGACTTAAAACAGAATACATTTTATCTCAGGAGTCTGTTCTGTTATGAATTGTTATTTGTAAGACACCCAGGAGGTCAGACGACCTTAGCATGATTTTAGGTAAACACTAGAAGTAGGTAGGTTCTAATTGGTCATGGGCAGTGTTGCGCCTTCCCTGGATATTTACGGAAATATTGGGAATATTATCGTAAACTTACAATGGGAAAATTTCCATAAATTTCGAATATTCCCAGCGGCAAATCACCAGTCATGGGACTTTGAGTTCTTGGCAAGATTGAGATACCTATAGATGTTGATTTTAAGTCCGAAAAAAATGGTAGAATCAGTGATTTGTATAAAACAATTAACTTTATTAAACATAACCTTGTTAAAACATGTCATAATTAATTAAACCTAAACTAATACTCTAACCAAATCACAGGGCTTACTTCAGTATCCGCGATGTCCTCGGAATCTCCTTCTATTATCGAGCTGAAAAATGTAATACATAAAATTAAATTAATTGTCTACCTAGAGAAAAAATGTGTCACAGTTGGATGGTATAAACCATTCACTAAACCTCTAGTTGCTTGGCATTACAGCTCGGTTTTGTTAAACAGCTGAATATATTTCAGTTGGATTGTCAATGTGTCACATATCAAACTTTATGACAGGGCAATTCATTGTTTTTTTTTACCACGCGTGGCAATAAAATAGAACCTCAATTCAGCTTCTTACTACGCAATCTAGACTCCAACATCATAGAACACCAAAAGGAATGATACAAAGTTCGATGCAAGTGGATACAGAAAAGTTTGTTAACTCAACATAATCTCAATGGCGTAGCGGTTTCTCACGGCTTTCATTTGATTCACGTTAATTCTCCATCTTGCTTGACGGGCTTCGAAATAACTATATGTGAACCAAGCTGAAGATCTGCTTTATTCTTAACCATTTGCAGTCCAAAATCATAAACCATGTCTCCAATATCTCTCGATGAAAACAGCTTATTCTCGGAACGCTGTGAAGAATTCCGAACTAAATCTACACTGTTACGTCTTGCGCCGCAGCATTGATGAATACAAATCATTCATACCATTCTGCGTATGAGGGTTCAGTTATTTAACGCTGTTTTATGAAACCGAGCTGTAATGCCAAACAGCTAGAGGTTTAATAAATCAGCGGATTATACCATTCAACTGCGACATATGTATATAGTACCATGTGGGTTTTTACCTAGAATAGGACTGTTCCATATTTCAATGTGGATATGTCTAAAGAACTCTAACCCAAAAATCTTGTGCACAAATGAGTCAGTAGTAAAACTTATCGCATCACTTTTCCACTTGTTCATGGAGAAGAAAACACCAGAAAACAGACTCCGGGCTCCGAAGCAAAACTTCGTATACTAATGTGTGTGATTTACAATAAATAATGTAAGTATAGTTTCCTATTCTGTCCACAATGTCTACAAGTTTAGATTAGGGTATGAAAAATCTTAGCATAATCGACATACAAGTTAATAACCTTTTTTGTTTGCTTACCAATGAGCGTTTACATTCAAAGAATATTTTCCGAAGTTGCAAGCACTCGTCGGGTACTATTCCACCTCGAAGACATTCTCTAGGAGTCTTTTTATCCTGATAAAAAAATAAATTGTATTTGATATTTACACCTACATTGATGTCCATTATTTTAGGTTATTGTATACCGTAACATCGGGGTACTTTAGCCCAACTTTGGCCCAGAACGGAAAAAAGATTAAACTTCCTGCCACGCCGCAGATCAGGAGCTATCTATGTAGTTCGCGCTACTTATCAATAGATGTGGTATGGGGCTGATTGGTCAATCCACAATTTCGGCGACCATTTGCGTCTAGTAAACTGCGCAAATTTATAATGTGCAATTTTTTTATGAAACAAATAAAGCAGGTAAGTTAAAATGTTTGATTGTTAGCAATCGTAACAGATATGTATCTGGGATCCTAATGTGATATAAATTAAAGAGTTTAAAACATTTTTGTGAGAAGTATATGATAAGTAAAATCACAGTATTCTTTGGCTATCGTTTTCGGGTATCTTTGACCCATGGGCCAAAGTAACCCAACGATATTTTATTCTGATTCTAAATTCTTTTTATCAGCTAACTATACTTTTTTTTATCTTTTACATGTGCCAAGATGCCTAAAATTTATAAAAGGAAACTAGGAAGTCGTTGTTACATTGATAACACAAACAAACAGTTACAGCAATGTCTAACTGATGTCAGGTTTAAGACGTTGACTCAACGGGAAGCTTCGATTAAATATAATATTTCTCGCAGCACTATAAAAATAAACTAAAGAATAAACACTGCAACAAACCTTTGTTGAAAAGAAACAACATTTTGTTGCCTATACTACAGCATCATCCGAATATGGGTTTCCAGTAACGAAAATCGACCTCAAAATTATAACAAAAAAATACTTATCCTATGTGGTAGGCAAATCAAGCAGTTTTAAAATAATGTACCTGGAACTGAATGGGTCAGAGGATTTCTTAATAGAAATAAAACACTTTCTAGACAATTAGCAAATAATATAAAAAAAATCCCGATCTGCAATATCAGAACAAAATCTTAAAGACTTCATTGAAAATTTGTGAAACAAGGCATATTTACTGTTCCTAAAATTGATAATGTTTATTTAAGTCCTTGTTGGATTATCTAATAGGTACGCATAGGTCTGATATCTTACCTAATGATTTCCAATTTTGATTACTACATTAGTTCAAGTTGACTGTTACTAACTGTTAACCTAGTAAAATATTTTGATAGATAACCTATTTTTTATGTTAAATATAGTTCCACATATAAACTACTTCTAATGATTATAATGGATAAGTTAAGGTTTTGCTGTTTATTTTAGCAAAGTTTAATAAAAACAAAGCTATGTTTGCTAGATTTATTACTTTTTGTTTATTTTTAAAGTTTTTTAAGTGCAAAAAAAATCAATCTAGATATTATGTCTTTCTTTGACATGTGTAATTCTAAACAGGTTTCTTTGTTCTTTCGTTGCAAATCGTTACGTTTTACTAAATGAAAAATCCAGGGCTAAAGAAATGCGCTTCAAAGTGCAAGTTTTGCCCAAACTTTGCGAAAATAAAAAAAATGCTTTAGGGGTTATTTTAATAAGTTTTATGTCTGTGCATGAATTGATTATATTCACAACTAAACACTTATGCCGATAAAAGAGTCTTAATACCATTTAAATGAAAGTACTCAAACGAGAAGTAAAAATATTATGATTTTGAGCCAAGTACCCTGATGTTACGGTATCTATATTTCCTGTTTCAATATATTTTTTGAAACACAGGACAATACCACTAGACAAAAATTCATTGGGTATCTGGTACCAATAATTACAGCAGAATATTTTAAAATATCAAGTCAAAAATATATAAGAAGTTGGAAGTAAACAAACCTTTTTACAGCAGTCACTGCTGAGTAAACACATCTTAAGGTCTGCTCGAATGCTAGCACACGGCGACGTATCTTGAAGACCAACTTCGTCGGGGCCAAAAGTAACCATTTTTATGAATTAATTATCACTTTTCTGATAGTAAAATAAAATCTCAAGATCTTTTAGCCAAAAAATTATACACCGAAATGTCCAGTCCAATCCAAACAGCACAGCTGACACTGATAAGTTGACAACATGACAGATACATTCCTTTCGATGCAAAATGGTCTAAGTACCTTTCATGACATGAGTTAAAAATCGAAGAGTTGAAAACAGTTACAACATCGATCAAATATTACAGTAATATTTGATCGATGGTTACAAACACAATAATTTATTTTATTGGACTCTATGTACATGAATGTAAAATTGATATAAAAGAAGTATAAAAGAAGGACGACGAAATGGTCATTATAACCAAAAGTTTCTAACACATTAAAGTCTGCGTAAAACGTATTATAAATTTTCTGTGACAGTGACAGTTTTAACACAAATCAAAAAACAGCTGGTTTGGCCGTAGTTCAAGAGTTCAATAAGATTTTCTCATCTGAAATGGTCAGTATTCGTTAAATACAAGATGAGGAAACTGCTGCCGGTATTCTGCAGGAAACTGTCTCACGTTTGCAGTTTAAAGCCATATAAGGAGACAAAATGGCTGATGCCAAACGGTAACCCAACTGGTATTTATATTTACAACTGTGTTGCCGATCAGCGAGTGCCGGTGATCCTGAGCGACCCCCACGTCGCGACGTGGTACTCTTGCGGCCCTACAGTGTACGATAGCGCGCATATAGGCCATGCAAGCTGCTATGTCAAGCTGGACATTGTTCAAAGAATCCTCAAGTCTTTCTTCAACATAAAGCTCGTCACGGCTATGGGAGTCACTGACATTGACGATAAAATTATAAAGAAAGGCAATGAAACTAATACAGACTTCAGAGTGGTAGCAAAACAATATGAACACGAATTCTGGTCAGATATGAATAGCCTTAATGTGGAAAAGCCTATGATCATCACTAGGGTATCAGAACACATCAGCTGCATTGAGCATTTCGTACAGAAAATAATCGAATCTGACATGGCTTATGTTGCGGGGGATGGCTCTGTGTATTTTGACACAAGTAAGTTTCCTTCATATGGAAAGTTACAGAAAATGCAAGATTCTGGTGAGCTAACCAGCCCTGATAAAAGAAACAAAATGGATTTTGCTTTATGGAAAGGGCAGAAACCAGGTGACCCCAGTTGGGATGTCTCTTGGGGTAAAGGAAGACCTGGGTGGCATATAGAATGCTCTGCCATGGTCAGCAAGGTATTTGGCTGTCAACTGGATTTTCACGCCGGTGGCATTGATCTACAGTTCCCTCATCACGAGAATGAAGAAGCTCAATCCTGTGCCTTCCACAACACAAGACAGTGGGCCAATTTTTGGATACATGTTGGCCACTTACATGTCTCAGGAGATGTTAAAATGTCTAAATCTCTTAAAAATACTATATCTATCCCAGATTTACTAAATTCCTACAGTTCTGATACTTTCAGAATGGCTTGCCTTATGTCGAATTACAGATATCCCATTGAATACAATGATCAAGTCATGAAGACCGCAGAAGATGTCCTAAATAAGTTCAAGTTCTTTTTGAAAGATGCTGAAGTGTACGTAAACAGCACTGCATTTGAAAGTGGTGACTACAAATATAGATTACTCAAAGATCTGCAGAAAGTAGAAGAAAATAATCAAGAGGCTCTCAAAGCAGATTTTGACACTGCCACTTGTATTAGTAACCTTCAAAATTTGATTCAGAATACAAATAAAATTATGAAGATGGATACAAATGGATACTATCCAGTTCCAGTGTTACTGATAGCGGATTATATTGCTAATGTTCTTGTAAAGTTTGGTTTGACATTGAAGCAATCAGCACAAAAAAGCATATCAAATTCATTAATCGATACATTGGTTGAATTCCGCCAAACAGTGCGGCAGAATGCCTTAAGTAGGAAAGACAAGGAGTTATTGAGTGCATGTGACGTGGTGAGAGACAAAATGAAGTCAAATAAAGTTCAAATCAATGATAGCAATAAAGGCCCATCATGGGTTTTCATTAAGTGAAGCAATGTATGACATTATTGTATAGTTTTTTGTTTATGATTGTATATTTTTATTTATGTATGAGGTAAATACATAAGCAAACAATTTACAATTGTATTTTTTCATGTTATCTTTATTGCATGATTAGATTAGAGAAATCTCTAGCTAGTGAGATTCAACAATATTAGGTTTTATTGTTATACTGATACTCAGCTGGCCATTGGTGGACACTATCGAAATGATTTGCTATAAATTATTCTGTAGGTAAGTAGGTATGACTTTATCATGCATGAATCAAAATCCATTGAGTAGATTCATAAATCTGTTGAGGACGAAGGATCCTGGGTCAATTACCTATACCTGCCTTATTCATATAAAGTGCGTAATCTACCCATTACCATTACCCACCCATTAGTGCAGACTTAACGAATTTTATTGCAACGTCAGCGCTCCTAAAATATTTTTTTTTTTTTTTATCTATTTTTTTTTCCGAGGCTTCAGTTCACTTGGTGTGACTATGCCAGCCTCATGGGGGATTCGATTAGATAATTTCTAGTTTCTATGCAACATCCTAAAATTTGTAGCATTAAACTTTCTGCAGTTTTTAGGGTTCCGTACCCGAAGGGTGCAAACGGGACCCTATTACTGAGACTCCGCTGTCTGTCCGTCTGTCTGTCTGTCCGTCTGTCACAGGGCTCTATCTCTTGAACCGTAATAGCTACACTTGAAATTTTCACCGATTATGTATTACTGTGGCGGATATAACAAATACTAAAAATAAAAAATTGTTAAAAATTAAAGGGGGTCGTCATACAAGAAACGTGTTTTTTTCAGCGTTTTTAACTTGATCTTCATAATGGCATTAACTAGATACTTGAAATTTTCACTAATTATGTATTACTACGAGGGCTGTTTGATAAGTACCCGTTTATGGAAAAAAAAACATTTTTTTTGTATATATGCATTTATTTTTCTACATAGTCACCTTTTAACTCTATACATTAGTTCCACCTATACTCAAGCTTCAATAACCCATCCAAAAAGTATGATTTTGGAAAGTCATTAAAATAGGCCTCTGTGGCGGCAATGACTTCGTCATTTGATCGTGTATGGTAGTGGACCCACGTTTCGTGCACGGTCACGAAACGACGCAGAAACTCCTTCGGATTACGTTTGAACACGGCCAAACACTGCTCCGAAGTAGTCAGTCGGTTCCGTTTTTGCTCCTCCGTGAGTAAACGCGGCACCCACGATACTTTCTTCATACCCAATTTTTCTTCTAATATGTGTTGTACCCTCTCGATTGAAACATTTACAGCATCAACGATTTCTCGAAGTTTAATTCGGCGGTCGGCTAAAACGATATTTTCAATTTTCTTAACCATATCGTCTGTAGTCACCTCAACTGGCCGGCCTGGGCGATCCTCATCAAAGACGGTTGTTCTCCCCCGCTTAAACTCGTTATACCAATATCTAACGGTTGTCATAGAAGGAGCACATTCATGGTAAACCGCTTGCATTCTTACTTTTATTTCATCACGTGTTTTTCCTTCCAAAAATAAGAATCTAATTACAGACCGATAGGTACTGTTCTTTCTCCATTTTAACAATTTTAAGTTCACGCCTTCACTGAATCGTTGTCAAATGAGAAAAAAAAACAAAAGAATGCCATTTTTTTTTTACTTTCCCGCCTCTGAAAAATGGCTTAAAAAGGTGGTATACTTATTTGCGGCCAGTGATATTAATATATTTAGAAAACGGGTACTTATCAAACAGCCCTCGTATGACCACAATAACAACAAATACTAAAAATAAAGGTAAGGTCGCTGGAAAGCGCTAGACGCAGGCCGCTCTAGATCGGTCATTTTGGAAATACCTGGGAGAGGCCTATGTCCAGCAGTGGACGTCATGCGGCTGAAATGATGAATGATGATGACTAAAAATAAAATAAAGTTAAAAATTAAAGGGGGTCGTCATACAAGAAACATGTTTCTTCAGCGTTTTAAAATATTGTACGGTGGTACAGACCCTTCATGTACGAGTCCTACTCGCACTTGCCCGTTTATTTTTATGAATGCGGCGATAGGAGGACTTCTAATCTTGCTTCAACAATAAGTTTTAAAGACCATTTCTCTTCATTTGCAAATCAAAAATATAAATCGCGACAGATAAGGTATTCCAATAAAAATTATGTACATGGCAAGTAAATGATATAATTGTTCAAGTTTCATAGTAAAAATTTAATATACAGGCACATAATACAACTCTTTTTACCTACATAATTGTGTTCAACAACATTGGATATATTGACTTTGCTTACAGGAAAGGGCTAGTTGGAACAAAACGATGGCTTATTTTAGTTAACGTCAGTCTTACAATTTCACATTCAATGCTATTCGTAACAAAATGAGCTTCTTTGTTCGAATTCTTAAAATAAGGAGCGCGATTCCTAAACAACTTTTAAGTACAACATAAATAATGATTCAATTGTCTCACTCAAAGTGTTCACAAAACAAATGGCGAATAGAGGAACTTTACAACCAATCAAATACACAAACACTGTTTTAACTTTCACAATTCAAATTCGCCATGTACCTGGAATGTTTTAAAGGGTTTTCCACGACTAGACCCTTCAACACTTCAGCAAGACATCAGTAATTTTGTGCGCGAGGGACTTTCACTTAAAAAAACACGTTAACTTAGTTTAGGCAGGGGATGGGACTGTTTTTGTCTTGAATTATGTTTTCTGCTCTGTAGACTTTCCACGCGACGAGGTAGTCACGCATCATCTTGAACAATGTGTAGTAATTTATGAACAGGAGTATTATTATAGAGAGGAAGTTGTGCCACGGCAAGTTGCTGAAGAGCATGCACAGCTGTAGCACTATGAGTGACAGCTGTATGCACAGCAGCATGCACAGCAACACCGATGGGTTGATAAACACCAACTGGAAAAGATACATACAAATATCACTAACACGTCGCCTGCTGAAAAATGCACCGTATGTTTTGCGAAAATGAAAACACATACGGTGCGTTTTCAGCAGGCGAAGACCTTCTTTTTATGTTATAGGACGGCACACGAACTTACTTTGGTGCTAGCTCAATAGGTGTGATTTGTCCTTATAAAAAAAATAAAAAAAAATATAAATGTATTTATTTACTTTATTTATAACAGCTGGGCCTAGACCCAAACTGGTGAACTATAATACTATGGAGTCGCAAAACGTAGTGTCAACTATTGGTCATCGTCATACAGCAGCCACTGATTGGCCCAGCCAAAATTGAAAACAATCTAGAACGGCTATGAGTAATTATCTCAAAAAAAAAATGAAAATTAATCTTAATGGTATAATGCATAAAGTTTATTGTTTTATAATGCTTATGTTGAAATATCTATAGTTCCCGTAAAATTTGTAGGCGTCCCACAAATTTTAGGAAGGCCTAAAGAGAGGCCTTGGTACAGGTAAAAATAGATTAGTTTGTAAGACTACCCATTACGTCCAGTGTTACTCAACCTGCGAAAGCGCTAGTAATGCGTACTCACACCGACCTTCACAAGCTCCTTAAGTAAAAGGGCTCATTGGCTCATATTATCAGTCCCGTCCCCCCCCCCCCCCTCCCCCTCGAATTGATTAGACCGTGATCCACACCTATAGCTTGTCAAAAACATTATCAGAGCAGGACCAGATGGTCTGGCGAAGTTAATAAATACAACAGCGAATTTTGAACAAAAGCTGTATACAGACTTGAATGGAGAAGAGTAAAGAGGCCCAATATTGGGAAAATAATGGCTCGTTAATAATATTACTACCCATAATAACCCATTTTCCAGCCCAGTAGCATTTCATCCCAATAATCCCAATGTAAAAGTAAGGCAGAGAACCGAGAAGTTTGGCGCATACTCCACCGACAAGAGCCACTAAGCTCTTAAATAAGAAGAAGAAGAATCCCAATGTAGTTTTTTCCATTATTCCTCAATAGTCCTGCACCTACTGGGAAGTGGGAATTGTCAGTGAGAACATTGTCATAGTGTCCTTACTGTCATGCCCTGGTTGGTGCTCCATTACAAACTATAGCAAATCTCTCACAAAGCCTCTACATATTGGACCTGTGTCCCCATGCAAGCCTCAAAGGTCCGGGATACGTCCCGTAAAGGATAAACCGTGAGAGCACTTAATAATAATACCGCGGGCAGTTTGGGCCTTGCCCCGTTGCCAGCGGGCAAATAGGTTTGGGTTTTTATAATATGTCTGTATTTTGTAGTATGTTTTATATTTTAATTATTTATTGATATATACAGGTTGATTCTGCAACTCTTAGCCATTATTTTAAAACTAAGAAAACTTATATTTGGTAAAAAATAAATTCTTCCAAATTTCTCATTTTCGCGCAGCCGTAGCACTCCCCGGTCACCGGCCATCGACCGCCAGTCGCCCGGTAGCGAGAGGTGACATTCAAATGAAAGATTTTTGGTATGCATTTGTCGGCTGATATCTTTGGTTTTTATTATGAAAAAAGATACATATGACACAACATGTATTTTTTATTTCGGTTAAAAAAAAGATTTCCTTGAATATAAGTATGATGTACTCAAATTAAATAATGAAATAAGAAACGGTGAAAAAATACCACGTGAGCAGAACTTGAACCCGCAACCTTAGTCTCAATACGACTATGCTCTTACCATATGAGCCATCATGTGTTCAACTCCGCACGCCGAATTTTCAATGTGACGTGGTACCACGTGGTGGACTAGGTGACGCAAGCCTAGTGCGTGGAGGAATATATATCAAATGGTGGCGAAATTTGGCGTGCGGAGTTGAACACGTGATGGCTCAGATGGTAAGAGCATAGTCGTTTTGAGACTAAGGTCGCGGGTTCAAGTCCTGCTCACGTGGTATTTTTTCACTATTACTAATTTCATTATTTAATTTGAGTAAATTAAGTACTGCATCTTGAATGCCTAAAAACCCTATAAAAATATATGTATGATGTACTTATAGCTACGAGGTTCAAAGTCACCCTGCAAATAGCTTAGCCTAATAGTAATAATAGCCTAAAGTCTGATTTTTTATTCCGTAGTATTCTGACATTTCAAAAGTGTTGCAACTAAAAAAACTCTCTAGCTAAAAAGGGAACCCATTTAAAGGCAATAAAAAATTAAATTCGGGATAAATTTACCTTGAAAAAGATAAATTTTAAACTTTCTGGTATATTTAAAATGTATTGACATTTTTTAATACTGAATTATCAAAGTTATAATTTTAAGTTAGCAGGTTATTTTTCTTTAGCCTTTCTTTCTTTTCTTTTTCTTATATCACTCCCTACTAATTCATGTATAATAAACCTTTTCAAAGCATTTGAAAAAAAATTTTTTCGTAAAAAAATTAACTATCTACTAATTTAAATAAAACTAAATTCGTATTTTTTTTATTGGCTGCGGTAGCAAGCTAGTAGAATTTATTTAAAATCTAATATTAAATAAATATAGTCGTAATGAAAAGGGACGTAAATATCGCTCGCCGTAAATCTCCTTTTGATTTGGAGCGTGCGAAATGGTTACATTCACTAACAAATAAAATGAACAGACTTCGATGTTCAGACTTTTATTGAAAACTGGAATTTAATAAAAATATGTGCCCGGCGAAAAAGGTTTGTAATCTCTGACATGTCAAAATTTTCAGCTGTCAAAATTCTACGGAATAAAAAATCAGACCTTAGTGCGGTATCGCACTACTTTCACGGATTCGGATCGGGTTCGGATCGGACATAGTGCGAAACCGCTCTAAGGCTTGAAACTGCAATAAGCGGAGACCCGCGACGGGTTTAGCCCGTTTTTGTCGCAAACTCTATATACGATACGTGCGAAAGAGACACGTGACTCGCGACTGTTTCAGCTTCTTCTTCTTATCGAGTCGAAATGGTTACACTGTAGCTTCAATTTCAAATCACCTGTGACCAGTATGTGGCCACGGCGATCCCTCTGTTTCAGCTATCTCTATCGCACGTAGAGTTAGTGACAGAGACGGACTGAACCCGGGCGTCCGCTTGACGTAGTTTCAAGCCAATAGATACCCACCAAAAATAAAGTGTATAAGGCACTCACATGAAACCTAGAATGCTCTGCGCTGACGGGGTCTGCGGCGACGGCGGGCGCGGCGGCCGTGAACGTGGCGCCCGCCGCGCGCGCGCGCGCCCCGCCCGCCCACAGCCGCGCGCCGCACCACGCCGGGGGCGGCGCGTCCGACTCTGACACAAACACCTTCAGTTACAACACAACACAGCCATGTGGTGTGCAGCAAAGTAGAATAGGACCACTCGAAGTCTTCCCGTGGATGTCGTAGAAGGCGACTAACGGTTGGGACATCTGTCAGCACGGAAAAGCACTTTCTTATGCTGCGATCCTGTTCTGTCGGGGAGCGGAAGAGAGTGACGGAACGCTTCAGCACCGGCCATACTGAAGCGTTCCGTCGCTCTCTCACTCTCTCGCTCTAGCAAATGACGCTTCTGAGCGACAGAAAAGGATAGCAGATGTGTCCCAACCCTAAGTGCGCGTCCATGGTTGTTTTTGCGGCGGCCCGCCTGGCACGACGCGCCGCGTGTCTATGGACGCGGTCTAAGGAAACAAGCTAAACAACGCTTATAAACATCAATGAGACCTCTCCAACCCGTCTGGCCAGCGTGGGGAGTGTAGGCCAAATCCTCTGACTGCACTGGCCAAGTATGGCTCTGGTAGTGCAGAGGGTCGCGTGCCCCTACAGTGGAGACTAAAAAAAAGACCTGATAAAAAGACCCTGTGGTTCCGGGTTAGAATAGGACCATTCCATCTCTTCCTGTAGATGTCGTAAGAGGCGACTAGAGGACTAAGCACAAACATCTCGTGCTACAAATACATTCCCAAATAGGGTTGACGTCAGGCAGACGGCCAGTCGTAAAACTAAAGCCAAATCGTTTGAACTGTTCCGGCTATTTCTTCTCCACTTCGCAAGGTCATTGGCATCCTTGGGTGACCATTGACATGCATGTTATATTTGGAGAAGAAAAAGCGGGAAAGCGCACCCCGGACTCCGAAGCCACATAGCTGAGGATGCAACCGAGATCGCGCAGTTTTTTTTTATCTATTTTTTTCGAGGCTTCAGTGCACTTGGTGTGACTATGCCAGCCTCATGGGGGATTTCGATTAGATTATTCTAGTTTCTGCGCAACATCACAGCTCTTATGAAAAAGTATATGGCTTTTGCCATATGTGATAGTGGGTTGCTTAACATAATGCTAAGCTCACCGTTGCACATCGATGCTCATCGTCGCGCAATGATGAAGAAGAAGAATAGAGATAAAATAAAACATAGTCACCTATAGAAGTAGAGTCGAGCCGCCACCGGCCCAGGTGCAGCGCGGCGCGGTGCGGCGTGTCGCACGTCGCGGCCGACAGCAGCTGGCTGGCGTAGCGCGCGAACAGCCCGCCCCACACGAACACCGTCTGCTGGGACGACGCGTACACGTCGTAGTACAGGTACGACTGCCAACGACAACATACAAACATCATCATCATCCGAGCGTAATCCCAGTTGCATCCTCAGCTTCCGAGCCCAGGCACAGGTACAAAACTTTATAGAAGCGGAGTAAAATTATTGCCTACACTACTACTAAGCGAAACTATACATACGTGCACACGTCATGCGTGTGTGTTCGCCCGCTCTCAACGAGAACGGGGGAGAGTGCGGGAACGAGGAACGGGGACGCATATTGCAAGAGACCTTAGGAGATTCCGTTCAGTATGAAATACTCTTATTAATTTCTGTGGCCCGGGGTCCGCTACCTAACCTAAGTGATTTGACAAGGTTACTGGTTTTTACACAGCGGGTGCCGTCTCACCAAAGGGTAGAGACCAGAACCAATCCTGGGATAGGTTTAAACGAACGCGTAAATGACGTTATTTTAATT
This sequence comes from Acrobasis repandana, assembly GCA_963576875.1. NCBI lineage: Eukaryota > Metazoa > Arthropoda > Insecta > Lepidoptera > Pyralidae > Acrobasis > Acrobasis repandana. The sequence continues at coordinate 3,382,162 of OY756223.1, read as the reverse complement.
TCATTATATAAATAAATAAATAAATATAAATATATAAGGACAAATATTATAGGTACTATAATGATCTAGTATAGACCGTAGTTCGATTTATTACGGGTACCCTTCCGCGTTGTATATATTTATCATAAAATATCGTTGAGTTAGTATCCCATAACACAAGTTTAAAACTTACTTTGGGGCTAGCTCAATCTGTGTAATTTGTCCTTATCTAACATTTAGAAGAGGATGCTGTAGCCTTATCTCTATAACCTATTGTGAATCTGAGTTGCTATCGAACTGTTTATATTTCATGTGGTATCTTAAACTCACCTGAGCAAAACAGCATGGTATGAAACTGGAGTAGTATGCCCCTACTACAGAGTTGAAGAGAATCTTCTTGACCCTTAAATTGAAGTCCTGCCTTAAAACCTCGACCTCCGCTCTAACTTGGTGCGGGTCGTGGCTGCAGCAGTGCAGTGGGGGAGACTCCGAGTTGTTCAGCTCTAGGAACGGGCCCAATTGGAAGCCGAACAACAGGAAGTAGATAATAACTCTGAAATGGGAATTTGATTGTGTTATCTTTGACCTTACAAGCGATGCCATAGTAATGGAATAATGGTTTCACACCGAATGAAATGTATGAGATTTTAGTCCGAAAAATTCTAGGTCATTTTATGTTTAATTTATAAGTAATAAATAACGTTTTAAAAAAAATCATTTTTTGTACAACCTTTTATTATAAGACCAAAGGTCTTGTGAACACAAAACATATAAGCCCAAACTCAACGGGGTTGCGTCGTTTTATTTCAGAGTTTCTATGGCCACCTTCCAGCTCCATCATCAGATCAGCTCCAAGTCATCATAATATTGCATTGTCACGCGCAAAAGTTCAGCCTAATCAGTTGAAGATATCTGCTCCAAAATTGAGATTACATACATACTCGTACATTGTAAGTTGAATAAAAGCTTGTAAAAATAAATTAATTGCTGTATAATGGCAGCAGTGTTGATATTTTTATTGAAATTCGAAAGTTTTTAAGTAATTTATTATTTGAATGGCGATCATGAGATGAGAAAACATCAAGAGCTGGCCCCTCGGGGTGGTAAATTCAGTTATACGAATCGTAAGTTCAGAGTAATAAGAATGAAATTGGCCTGCAATGGATGTCTAGGTATCTAAACGAAAAGGTGCTGAGTTCTGACGTGATTTAAATTAAACCATATCGCTAACTTCATTAAGTAGATATTTCTTTGAATTTCTTTGTTGAGTGAGACTTCTGTACGTGAGTATTAGTCTCTATTCCGTGGCTGTACTTACGGATAACACAGGAAGAATATTTTCAGTAGCGGGTACTTCAGCACCAAAAAATATGTACACCACGCCAGAGCTCCCAAAACCACGCCCAGGATGAACATCCTATAAAAGGGAAAACAAATACATAAAATGAAAAGTCGTTTATCCAAACACAGCAGGGAGAAACAGCTAATCCTAATCCTATCCTAACTTCCTAACTAATATTATAAATGCGAAAGTGAGTTTGTATATATATTTGTTTGTTTGTTTGTTACCTCTTCAAGCTTTATTCACTGAACCAATCTTATTGAAAATTCGCATGAACATAGTTAGGAGTACTAAGAAGGACAAAGGGTACCTTTCATCCCGGAATAAAATAATGTATCCATGGGATACGCAAGCGAAGCCGCGGGCAAAAGCTAGTAATGTATATTAATTTCATTTGATACCCTACACTGTATGAGTTATATTATTATGGACATTTTATAGACCTATAAAGGGCGCCATATTGAATTTAGTGTCACGTAATATATTCCACCTTTTGTAAGATTTAACTGGCCTAAGATGGAAATTGAGAATAAGAAATAGAGATAGGTTGTTAACCGCTATTTGCAAATTTAAGATTCCCAGTTAATGCCCACTCCATTGATCAAATTTTACGATTTGCTCGGGAGGAATGCAGCTGGTAAAATCTAAGTTTGTTTGCCTCTAGATTATCAACGGAACTATTTTTTTTAAACTGTTATTTAAATATTCGAGATTGTATTATGATCAGTTGGAAAACGTATTGAGCAGTTATTTAATTTAATGGCGGTTGATTAATTATAGCGACAGTAAAACATGAACAGTAATAAAAAATCAATTAGTTGGTTATTTTATCATATTACTAGTTCTATTCATTTTACTAGGTTAGGGAAAACCGCTCGTTCAATTTTTTTTACCGCCCATTTAATAATTTTCTTGCTCAATTATATTCACTGATCCAGTTTTTGTTTACTTTACTGCTTAGTTTTAACTGCTGAACTAGTTATTAAACATGCCATTTATAATTTTTAACTTACCAAATTAAACATGCCATCTATAATATTTAACTTACCAAAACTGCTATTTACAACTGCCTCTTTAAATCAGTGCCGATTATCAATATCAATTTTTTTAAAATGCTCAATCGCATTATTCTTCATGGTTAAACATACAAGCTGACTTTTTAATCATCTGCTAAATGTTTGGAGCAAGTTCAGTCCATGATATTGAACTACTTTCTATAAAAAAGTTATTAAAAATCGATAAAAATTTTTCGTCTTCCCATACAGAATCCGTTTGGCTGAGCGCTGATTTGTACCAGAGGACAATTTTTTTTTAACAATTTTTAATAATTTTATTTACAGAAAGTTGTTCAGTATAATGGACTGAATTTGCTCCGAAAATTTAGCAGGTGGATAAAAAGTCAGCCTGTATAATATATGGGATTTGATATACCTGGCCGCTATAGTAGCATGTGGCATGAGCTTTGGTGCGAGGAAGGACCTCAATACTGCCAGTGCCACATTCAGGAGAAGTCTTCTGCAGATCAATGTCACGATAAACGCCACTAAGTGGGGGTCTATCAGGTAAAAGTTCTGAAATTAATGTACATTGTACAATAATGAACATTGACTTATTTTGTGGCTAACAAATTAAAATTTTAGTTCTCAAACTTATACCAGCTTGAAAAGTGTAACCTTAAAAAAATTCAGCAATATCTTGCTTGGAACATCCCTGAATAAAGAAAAAGAATTTCTCTATTCTGTATACAGGGTCTATCAAAATATACTGAAACTATTTTGGCCTGCCATACAAGTTGACCGATCAACTGGGGATATATATTTCCTGGGGAAAGTTGTCCACTATAACTGACTGAATTCACTCTTAAAATAGTTTTAATATATTTTGTAAGACGTAATACATTTTTTTTTAATGTAGAGGAAATTATTTAATGTTTCTTAATGGGTGCAATAAAGATTTTTGTATTGTATTGTATTATGAAGCTCTGTGGTGACAGCAGAGTCGAATACAATTTGTCACCATTCCTTTCCTGTCCCACGGGTGTCGTAAAAGGCGACTAAGGGAGTTATAGTATAGGTAACAGGGTATGGGCCGCAGCATCCTCTGCACTTTATACCGCGATATCTACTGCGATCACCTGCATCCGCCCAGCGTGGTGATTACGGGCAAACCCTCCCTATATTGGGAGAGACCTTTAGTCTAGCAGTGGACTGATATAAGCTGATAAAGAAGAGGAAATCAATTACCTTTCCTCTGTGAAATACGTTTTTTATAAATATGATTGAAAGTTATAAATAGCTGAATACTAATATACTCGTATTTATCCTTATTTATCTATCTATCTATCTATATTTAAGACCTATGCTCTTGTCGGTGGAGTATGAATTCTCTTCCATTTGCCTCTCTCATCTGCCAGTTGTTTTACTTCACTGTACGACACAACGTTCACCTCTTCCTTTATCTGTTTCATGTAGCTATGCCTCGGTCTTCCTGGTCCTCTTTTCCCTTCTATCTTTCCTTATATGATGGTCTTTATGAAGTCGTCATGTCGTAGCAGATGACCCAACATATTTCCTCGTCTATTCTCTATTATATCCAGAATGCACCTTTTATCTCCTACTCTTTTCAGAACCTTCATTTGTAATTTTTTCAACCTAGCTTATCCGTTTCATCCTATGCTAGCACCACATTTCAAATGCTTTTATTTGTTTCTTTTCTTTTTGAATCAAAGTCTATGCCACACAATAGTCCATATATATATTTTTAGGAGCCGTTTTCGTGACGATTTTGATATCTTTGCTGTTAGAAGTGTTTATATGTAAATGTAATTTTAGTGCTATTTATATGTTTCCTTATTTAACACTACATAACTTATTGCATTACTAGTTACGCAACAAACGCCTGTTGTACTTTAAACATGTATATGTGTGTACAATAAAGTATAAATAAATAAACAGGTAATTTTTTTTGACATATCACACAGATTGAACAAGCCCCAAAGTTAAGGTTTTTTTTTAAACATGTGTTGGGATACTAATACTAATCATGTTATAGGATACTAACTCAACAATACTATATATTATGATAAATACATATTATAGATAAACACCCAGGACCCAGGGCAATTTGGAAAAGGACTTTTCCACTTGCCCTGGCTGGGGAAGGAAATCATAAAAAAGCAGTTTTACTAAAAATTTACACTATCCCAGACACATTATTAAAATTTATTTTATTGTTTTAACATCAGAACCAATATTTTCTATGGGATTTGTATAAAATACCAAACCGTGACGTCATGATTTCTTGAAGTCAAAAAGCATTTTTATATCAGTTTTTTTTTTTCTTAATTCTTAAATTACATTCAAAATGGATATAATCAATGAAAAGTGACATTATTTTATGGCATTTTATTCTCCTAACAGTGCTAAATAATTTAATTTTGACCCAGGATTCTACCCTATCATTTATTTATTTATTGTAAAAACTAAATACAACGGTTTGTATGAAGTATGAAGTAACTAATTCATCAGGAGCTCAAGACCTTAAATAAATTGACGAATAACGCAAGAAAGTGTACTAAATCCTTATCCCTTGATCATACCAATCCTTATACCATATCATAAATGATCATACATGTTTTAACACCTCCCATGTTAAGGTGAAGATATAGGCAAATGTCCTTGAAGTGTGAAATAAATTGTTAACTCGTAAATATGGTGATAATTTCCATATTGCTCTTCGTCATGCACTAGATAGTCCATTATATTATTTTATGAACTGCCGTTGAAACTATTGTTGGTGATCCGTCTAGCTTCAAAACTTGCCATGTACACTTTTGGCGGAGGCAAGTTTTAAAGCTAGACTGACTAATGTAAATACTTTCAATGGTGGTTCATAAAATAATTTAAAGGGCTATCTAGTGCATGACGAAGAGCAATATGGAAATTATCTCCATATTTACGAGTTAACAATTTATTTCAAATGAGGGCGCCACTTCAAGGCCATTTGCCTATACCTTCACATTAAAAAATGTATGACCTCTTGAATAGGTGACAAATTGACAATAAAAGTAAATGAAAATTCTTACCATTGCCTGATTAGTATATGAATGTGGTAGCCACCAGGCAGTCCTGTAGAGATTCAGAAATTGTAATCCAGTAGCCACCAGAGTGAAGACAAATGTCATGGCTTCGAACAGCAGTGTCCCATCTTGTGGGATATAGGGGAACGGGATATGTTTCGGGGGCATAGGTCCGTCCGACAACTTGACGTCATTTGTGCTTACAGGAGAAGATCCTGGTACAAGTCGTGACCGAATTACGCGTTTGCTTGTGCCATTCAATTCCTCTTCTGATACTGGGAATGATGCCTGGAATAAAATGTTCAGTTAAACAATGTCTTCGTAAGTTAAGTGCTCAATGGCCCAGCTGGAATATACAGAACTAGCGCTGCTGCGAGTCAAGCGACACCAGGTGTGATCCGCACTTTCATGGGTGGCTATGTGGCATAAAAATTTTACAAACTTCCTTGGAAGTCATGTTATGCTATTGATCCCAGGTGTCATCAGTGTATGCCAGTCGTCAAGCTATGCAGCCTTAAGGCAGCTCGAAAAATCTGACACCAGTGTTGGCCACTTACACACTAAAGAAGTTAAGCTGTTGCTCTAAACACTAAGTTCCTGTTGTAAAAATAAGGATAGTTATATAAAGATAAGCTTCAAATAACCAAGTGATAAATAAATAACATACCTTTTTGGTCAACCCAGCTTTCTTAGAGCCCGGCGCCACCATTTTCGTGGCAAGGGGCGGTAGAGTCCGCTTCTGGAGAGGGTCTTTGATGATCTTTCGCCGTCTGGACACGGCGGTCGAGGAACTACCACTCACTTGCGAATTTGCCCAACGCCTAGCCAGAAGTATGGTCAAACAGCCAACGACGGCCGGCAAGAAGAATACGACAAAAGGTCCACTTTCATTTTCCGTACAACTCATCACTTACATGTTAAAATGTTTAAAGAATGCTACAATATTGTTATTGCTGCAATTTTAGCAGATTGCTGAAAGAAAATACCACACGCAGAGCCACAGCGATCCATCGACCATTCAATTGTCAATGTCAATGTCAAGTCAATGTCAAAATATACAAAAGCTTTTTTATAAAAATGCCTGGCTTCAAGGATTTTAAGTTAAGTACTTACTATTTCTTGGCCGCATAGCTTGTATCACTTGTATACTATCTATAATATTCATTTTTAAAAAACCAAAAATGATGTCAAAGTCACTATGACATTAATGAAATAAACAAATATCGTACCTATCGATCTTGCTTGTGCCCGGCTTCCAAGAATAAAATTAATGAAAGAAAACAATGTGAAATAAATATCAGAACATCTAAAACCTAATTGAACATATTAAATAAAAATGTCTTTTACTGTGTTGTGCTCTTTTGCCTTAGCTTTTTACGTCGTTATTTGGTTTTTTGACTCGTTTTTCAAGGTGCATAGAAGTAAACTATTTTATAAAATAATTTCTCAACGATTTCAGTGATTTCATCATATTAATGTCGATTTGTTATTCTTTCAGAGCTGCATGCATTACCCGTACTATGCATTCTTGGAAGGAACTGGATTAAAAGTTGGAATACTGAATTTTTCATGGACCACTACAGCTTTCAATCGTTTTATATATAGGTGGAGTAAAAACCTATCTCGAATTCTAAAGAAGTGGTTTACCTGTGGGTACTTGTTTACCGTGTGGATTTTTCTTCCATTCGCTCTTTGGACATTGTTATCATTTATATTCGAGCATTTTTATGAAACTATTCAGTTGAGTAATGTCCCTGAAGTAAAAGCTATTCTGCCTGGTGTGAACATACCGACTTCGGATTTCTGGGTTTATTTCCTGGCTATTGGACTAAGCAGTATATTCCATGAGCTGGGACATGCAATGGCAGCAGCTCAAGAGGATGTTCAGTTAATTGCAGTTGGAGTGTATGTGTTTACTATTATACCTGTAGCTTTTGTGCAACTCAATACTGAGCATTTGAACAACCTACAAGTCACTAAGAGACTGAGGATATACTGTGCTGGAGTATGGCATAATGTTGTCATAGCGTTTTTAGCTTTATTGCTATTTTTCTCAGCACCAATATTATTCAGCATCGCTTACGAAAGTGAAGTGGGAGTAAGGGTCACAGGCTTTACAGATGATTCTCCATTGAAAGATGTCAGAGGACTAGACAAAGATGATGTCATTACATCAGTGAACAGCTGTGAGGTGAAGTGTTCCAGTGACTGGACGTACTGCTTACATATGGCACATGAACGATTTGGGATATGCACCAGTGCAGAATTCATAGCTCAGAATGATGAGATAATGATGGAGACAGTCAAGGAGAATGATGTAGTGGAATGTTGCAGAAAAGATGACTTGTACAGCTTTTGTTTTGAATACATGGAGCCTAAAGTGGGGGGAGATTCAGTGTTGCCAGGGCAATTCTCCTGCCTGAAGCCCAGGGACATGATTAAGAAGAAATTCAGTAAATGTACTGACGCAGGAGGCTACTCGTGTCCTAGAGGCACTCACTGTTTGAAACCTTCCATGAATAACCACACCTACTTATTGATCATTGAACGGAAACAGAATAACGCTGTGCTTTATTTAGGGTTGCCGTATGATTTGTACAAAACAGTATTCATAGACCAATATTTTCCAAGAATATCAATCTTTTCATTGTTTTCACCAACACAGTTTGAGAAACTGTTGAGGTATATTTTCATTTTCTCAATGGGGATAGGGTTTTTAAATATTCTTCCCTGTTATGGGACTGATGGCCATCACATTGCTAGAAATTTAATTCAAATATTAGCTAAGTTTTTAAATAGGAATGGGGATTTTGTTACTTTTTTTACTGTCTTTACAGTGGTGGTAGGAACGGGAGTTACAGGGCCTGTGTTAATATATTTGTTTTATAAATCAATTTACGAGAATTGAATGATATTAGCCAGGTAAAACTGGTTAACCCTTTATCCGTGAATGTCGGATTAATCCGACAAACATTTTCGTGCCCATTTCGCAAGCGTCGTATATATCTGACCAAAAACTATGGATATTTACTATTTCTCAAGCTAGAAGCATGACAACTGATCAGTCTTGCAGTGAAAGGGTTAAAGATAAACTTATGGGAGCCTAACATTGTAAATTGTAACAAAAAGTCTGATATCCACCTATGTAAGAAAACATAAGTGTGATAGACTACGGGCATTCTGGTTACTATTTTACTCATTTGTATACTTATATAAGCGCTCACACAGTATTGGAAGTATACTAGTATCTTTCTTCTAAAATGTTGTTGACATTGGAATATTAGGGTATGGGCCTTTCTGTTCTCATGCATGGTTATGCCCAGTGCCCACTATTGGGTTGATTATAGTAGTTATATAGGAAGATACTGAATGTAACTTTGTACACACAACCTGTCAACAATAGGTACTTATTATAGATAGGAAAAACAGTGATTGCTTTGTAAAATAAAATAATACATATATAAACAATAAAAAAACTTTTAATATCTCACCCTATTTACCTTATTATTTACTAATAATAATTATATTCTTCACATTTTGTACTTGGAGACCTATTTTTTAAACAAAATACATGTCATTTCTAAGTCACTTCTCATGAAATACCATTGCTCCATATCTTGTTCCGCAGAAAAAAAAATTACATTAATTGCAGTTATTTTTATCATCAATAAAAAAGTAGCTTCAAACGGAACGGACTTACCATTACAAACAAGATGAAGGTTTCTTTGAAATGATTAATTAGCATTAGCAAATGGTCAAAATGATTAATTGTTTGCCTTATAGGTCTCCTGTATTGACTTCATTCCTGATTAATATGAATTTCTATAGCTAGATGTTGATAAACATTTGGCAGAGAATTAACTACTCAAAGGCTGGTGAACCTAACCATGTTTGTGGTTGACTATTGGTAAACCTGTCTGATAATAGCTTTACGAAATTCTTACGAATTCATTAAATTGTTTAAAATAAAATTGTGTGGCACTGATACAATACTTCTAATATTTCCTATCTACAATTTAAATCAATACTGTCAGCTTTTACTCAATGCAAGTGAACTCTGTAAATCCTTTAAAGATTTTTTTCCATGATAGAGCATTGCCTTGATTGTTGTCTCATCCTGGTGGTGCATGTTGTTCCTAAAGTCAGTCCTCGCCCATTCCTTGAGTTCTTTTCGTGTTATATCGTCTTGCACTAGCCGCAGTGTGCGAAAGATATCACGATATAGTTTCAGTACTTCTTGGCGTAACATGAACTGAAATTAAGGAAAATCAGGTGAGATTTGTTACTTTTGCAAGAGTTCAAGGTTTTTTCTTGTGCTATTAGTTTATTCTGGCTGAAATAAATACGTATGAAGAAGTAAAAATCATTAAATTACCCGTTTTAGACTAAGAGTTGCCTTCGGGAGTTTCGACATTTTGACAGCAATAACAAGAATACTATTAAGACTACACAAAAATTGCTATTTTCATTATTAATTAAATTTGTTCATGATGTTACAATTTTATCAAAATGAAAACAATCGCATAAATATTGTAGGATAATGAAACAGCTGTTTAGTTTAAGACATTGACATGTGTCACACACATTTCATTGACATTTGGCACAGCACAGCCAAATCAGTTCTTTTTTTTATTAAATAATTTTACGGCTCTGGATACAAGTCCTTTAGAGCCTATCTTTAATTTTGTTCTTTATTCCTAATCCTAACCTAACCCTATCAAGACAATCAAAGGGTGGTGTAGGCCTTTGACTGCTGCAAGGGAGCTTCTGGCGACAAATCTATACGAGTGCACTGGTTTACATAGACGATTGAGTGGCGGACGACGCCCGAAGACGGGCCCCACACAGTCCGCAAAATAAATATCACTACAGCCGTACTATGACGGTCCACTTTAACTATTTCACACATTGTTCATGTCATAAGCATTTATAACACCAAACAACACCAATTTCATATTATAAAGCCTAATAAAATCCATACAACACCATAAAATCCATACACCAAATCCAACACCATAATTCCTCACCAACTAATTCCCAACACTGGCGGTGAGCACACGGCCCGAAATGTCGCCTACTATGGTCTGTGATCGTAAGAATATACTGTAGTTATGTATTAGCAATTGGCTTTTGACGTTTCACTACCCCTCCCACCCCTTTCCGCCTCACGGTTTTCGCCTGTGACCTCCATAATTATATACAAGTACACGTACTTGTATATAGGAGGTCAGTGGTTTTCGCCGAATTTCGCCCATCCTCCATCTTGTTTGTTTAATCTGTTTTTAAATTAATCTCTTACTTAGCTCTCATCTAAAGTTCGTGTGTACTCTGGTGCCTCTGGTGGTATATCTTGGTGCCATGTGATCCTTTGTGGGAGTAAAAGGAAACACTATCTTCATTGATTTCCATTCAATATAGAACTGCGCTGCGAAATAAGTGGATAGATGCAATTAATTGGTTTTAGTAGCGCAAGTTGAGTTGCTAGTCTCGTCAGACATAAGAAACACTCTTTTGACTTCGAAAAAGATTCAGTACAGTACTTTACAGAACTCATATGAGGAAGGAAGGTATGTAAAATAATATTACTCTCTCATCTCAGCGTATTCCCAGTTGCATCCTCAGCTGTAATGCTGTGAAGCCCGGGGTCCGCTTTCCGGCTTTTCGCACGGTCTTGAGCATCCATCCATCCATCCATTCAGTAAAATAATATTACTCTGTTCATACAATGATAACGCAAAACTATTAATTTGTCAATTTAGTGCGATAAATAAGTTTGCATGTTCAAATGATAAGTAATACCTACTTATATTTTTATATCCCTTGGATTCACGCTAACGGGTGTTTTAACCCTGGACCTTTTGAAGTCTCCCTTTGGAAAGGTTGATGTTTATTATTATTCTTTTTCAGAAAAAAAAACACCTTTGATCATACTTCACGTAAAAGGCACTGGGATCACAAATCATTAAAAGCCCCCAAAATTGCAGAAGTTAAATTGTTTCACCGGAGCTCTATGTGTTATTAGGTAATCATTTTTATTTCTGTTTGTATTTATTCATGTCTCGAATTGAGGCGCTTGCTCGCTTAGAAGAGGCTTTTGTGTCACAGAAAGACACGCTGACAATCAACAACTAAACTTATGTAGCCCTGTATAAATGTCAATGAAACTCAAATGTTGATATTGTTGGCATATAAAAATTAAATAAATTAACTTGAAGGCATCCCTTGGAAGCAAGCAATAATTTTGGAAATATAGTCTATGTGTTTTTATATATTTATTTAATTTATTGTACTTAATCTACAAGATTTATGCATAATAGGTATAATCTTAGCGCTAAGTGCTGTCTACTGTTGTACTGTATTTTTTGGCATTTGTTTAATAAGTACTCTGTTAAATTGTACAAAAAATGTTAGTACCTACCTATTTTATGCATGCTGGAAACAGCTAAGTGTACGATCTGATTTAATGTAGGTATTCCATCTATTGTACGACACTTATGCAAAATAAATTTCATTTCTACCAGAAAATACCTTTGGGATTTTTATGAGAAGGCAATAAATAGATGGTGAAAGTATTCCATGTGTTCAATCAGCACATTATCTGTCTTATGGATTGTACCTATACTAAAAAATTCATTAGCAGTGGAATTCATGTAGCTGATACGATGATGATAATAAAAAGAATAATTGTGATTTAGCTACTGTAAATATGAGAAAACACTAGTTACTTAACTTGTTGTCAAAATTTAACATTGAAATATATTTATCTCTTATTTGTATTATTAATTTTCTTTTCAGATATAACGAATGCTAATGCTGCATCTACGTCCCACTTCTCGTTCGACACAGTTGGAATTTGTGGAAATAGCCTCAGGTACATATTTTCAATTGTGCTATTTATTTATTGATTCTATCTTTTCTGTGTATGTTCATATTTTTTACATATACTAACTATAAATTATCTGTTGTAGAATAAAAAAAAAAAATTAGTTAAAAACTGTCATCCTCAGGTCTTTTTTAGTCTCCACTGCAGGAGCACGACCCTCTCTGTACTACCAGAGCCATACTTAGCCAGAGTAGCCAGAGGATTTGGCCTACACCACTTCCAGATATAACAAATGCTGCGTTTATGACCACTTCAATTGTGTAACTAGATATTGTTCAGAAGTTTTATGAGTTATTTGTTTTGTTTCAGGTGTGTCTTCAGTGAGACCGAACCGCGCGGACTGTACCTGTTCTATCACAAAACAAGACCTTACGACCTTACCTTCGCCTACTTCTTTTCTTACCTAGAACATTCTGTTGGTTGGTGCTCATCTACCGCGAAGAATAATGACGTGTAGTGATTAATGTACATAATAAAAACAATGGTGTTTGCATTCCTTAAGAATCTCTTTGACCCGTATGTTGTATATGTAATAAATGAACTAAACTTATTTGTTTATTCTTTCATACATTTCAGTAAAATAAGGAGCCTATTTTAGAAATTATAATTATAAATATCAATAAAGGAAGCTGCACAGTGCCCACCAGCACGCTATTTAGGGCACCCTCCCCCACCCACTTTTTTTTTGCTAAAAGGCTGATTAGTATAACGATTTCTTTGCCGAAATTTTCTTTAATTAAAAATTCTAGTTTAAAAAGTTGAATTGTCAAAAGGGAATTTCTGAGATCAGTCACTGGATTGGTTGTAATACAAGCTACGAGAACGAATCAGCGCCGAGAACGCTACGATACAAAAAGCCAGTACACGTCCGTCTGATCCTTGATCCCTATATAGTTTGTGGGTGAGCACGCACAGTCGACGGGTATCACGAAGACAATTCATCGGGGAGTCTCACTCACATTATAACGCACAGAGTACTTTTGTATATACTGATCAAACGCCACCCGCTGCCTGCCTGCTGAAGTGGCAGCTGACTGAACCACGCCACGCCACGTCCCGTCCGCGTCTGTTTGTGTAGTTATAGAGTATGTACTCGTAAAGTACAGTATAGCGATTTTAAAGCCGTTTTAAGTATTTAGATATATAGGTAGTAACAATATTTTGAAAATGCTTGGGAGAGGCCTATGTCCAGCTGTAGACGCTATGTGGCATGTAGCTGAAACCATGATGATGATGAATTCCGAATAAAACGCACTTTTATTAGGTACAGGATCTAACAAAATATACTTAATACTCAAACCATTTAAACTTTAAAGGGTGAAGCCAGTCCATGATTTTCCGCCTCCCGCCCTCCCCTTCTCCCCCAAAAAAAAATTATATAAGGATGCGAATTTCAAATGCAATGCAACTCCCAATGTTCCTTGGAGAAAGTTGAACAACTTTACTTATTTTTTTTTCATTTACCAATAAATGTGCCCCCACCATCTCCAGCTTCTGACTGAGCTTTTGAAGTCCACAATCAAGGTTTGATAGATAGATAGATAAATCATTTTATTGGTACACAAAAAGACACATACGATACACATGAATTACATAAAGAAAAGAAATACAATAACAATATGAAAAAAAAAATTGCATCAGAAATATAAAAAACAAAATAAATAAAAATGCAAGTTAATGCGTGTGTGCCGCAGCGATACCAAAAGGTTGTGTTGTGGCTCAGCAAAACGTTTGCTCGCAGAGCAAACTGCTGATTATCAGCCACCACCTTGAGATTCGCAGGGACGCGTGCAACAATACCATCGGTGTCTTGTAATGTAATGGGTGGTGATTGCGATAATGGGATGATACCCAAATTGATAAATTTGTATTGAGTATAATATATTGTATTAGAAAGTAAACACAAAATCAAAAACAATAGAAGAATAACAGAAACGTTGACGCAGTAATATCTCAAAACTTTGTTGCATTAATAAAATGAATTGATTGAAATTCTAAATACTTGACTATCAGAAAATTTGCCAGAGCGCCTGTATGTTTACATTACAGGTGACCTTTTGACCACCAGCCAAATTTTTGGAGCCAGTGCAGTCCATGATACTGAAATACTTTCCGTAAAAATTATTTGTGAAATAAGAAAAAAAGTTTTCGTCGCCAATAGAAAATCCGCTCGGCTGGAACAAATTTGGAAGAGCGAAATTGTTTTTTCTCCTAGGTTTGTCATTAGTTCTTTTTACGAAAAGTAGTTCAGTATCATGAACTGAACAGTTTGGCTAGTGATTAAAAAGTCACCATGTGTATGCTAGGTGTGACGAGGATGGACAGGATTAGAAACATACTTTTCGCTCGACTGGTATAGGCGATGTGGGAGGCAAAGCTGCCAAGCTAAAATGTAGCTGACGTAACTGCCCAGTACGGGCACGTCTGCCATATGCACAGAGAACGTAGGCGTATGCGGCCACTAAGTGGCATCCAGGTGGTCGCGAAAGTTCCCCCTTCCCTGCCCCCTATTTCTCCCCCATTCAAAAATTGCGATCGAATCGAAAATGCGAATTGAGATAAGTACTTAGTCTAAATTTTTTTAGGCAAATTCGTCTTACTACTCTATCGAGGATCTACTCTCAAGTAGGCCCCCAGATGCCAGATAAATACATCAGTACACATATTTAAATTCACCTACTTATTTCATTTAACGACTAATTTCATTTTATTTCATTTAGACTTCCTCCGTGATCCAGTGGTCAAGGCGTTTGCCTTGTGATCCGGAGGTTGTGGGTTCAAATCCCACTGGGAAGCATACTTTGGGAAAAGTTGTTTCCAGTCTGATTAGGATATTGCAGGCTTGAGTCATCTGATTATCCGAAGAGTAAGATGATTCCGTGTTTCAGAAGGCACGTAAAGCTGTTGGTCCCGAACGCCATCAAGCGTTTGTTCTATTCCTAGGATTGGTTCTGGTCTACCCTTTGTGTTGTGGAGGTCATACGGCAGTCGCTCTCTGTAAAAACCAGTAACCTCTTCAAATCACCTAGGTAAGGTAG
The DNA here is from genome assembly GCA_963576875.1 of Acrobasis repandana. Lineage (NCBI taxonomy): Eukaryota > Metazoa > Arthropoda > Insecta > Lepidoptera > Pyralidae > Acrobasis > Acrobasis repandana. The sequence goes on along the minus strand of OY756223.1, from coordinate 3,366,842 downwards.
CGGACCCCGGGCTCTGAAGCATAAGCTGATGATGCAACCGGGAAAATATGCTTGGATGATGATGACTTCTTTCATTTAACGTTAAGGTCATACTACTTGAATTTTCCGGGGTCCAGTGCGAGATATCATTTAAAATGTTGTCTCTACCAAGCCCTAGGATAACCCTTCAAACTATTTTATGAACTATTGTTTACAGTTTTTAAAGTGAGAGAGAACGTGAAGCTTTTCTTCGCACATTTGCCAAAAGTGGCCATTTTTCGCAAATGTGCAAAGAAAAGCTTCACGTTCTCTCTTTAGGGCCGTACCTGAATTTTCCGGGGTCCAGTGCTGCCCCCATTTAAAATAAATCATTTCAAAGAAAACGGAGACATCATTTAAAATTTTGCAACTACCAAGTCCTAGATAACCCTTCAAAGTATTCTATGAACTACTGTTTACAATTTAAAGTGAGAACGTTAAGCTTTACTACGCACAATTACGAAAAACGGCCACTTTTGGCTAATGTGCGTAGTAAAGCTTAACGTTCTCATTATATACTGTAAACAGTAGTTCATAAAATACTTTGAAAGGTTATCTAGGATTTGATAGTAGCAAAATTTTAAATAATGTTTCCGTTTTCTTTGAAATGATTTATTTTAAATGGGGGCAGCACTGGACCCCGGAAAATTCAGGTACGGCCTTAAAACTGTAAACTAGGCCTATCTAGGGCTTGGTAGAGACAAAATTTAAAATGATATCTCCGGTTCCTTTCAAATAATTTATTTTGAAGTAGGGGCAGCACTGGTGCCCGGAAAATTCAAGTATGGCCTGGATATAGGTTCTAACTACGAGGAGAATAAGGTAACAACAGTCCAAAAAATTATATATATTCATAGATATCGCTAAGCAACAACGCAACGGAAAGTGCATCTCAAAGTTGGAAAATTCGACGAAAGCTCGGCCCGCCCAAGTACAAAGCTTAGGCCCCGCCCAAGTGAGCGCGGGAAAAAGCTTTTCCTCGGCGGATGTGACGGCGAATGGCGGAGGGCCGGCCAATGGCTGCCGGCAGTCGCGCGGCGAATACGACGCGCGTTGCACGTGTCATTGGAGCGGAAAATCGCGCGTCAAAAAATGTTTACGCGCAAACTTTCTTTCATCTTCATAAAATAATCAAAAAGACTCTTTAACATTTTTGGACGTGATAATTTAAGTTTGATAGCAGTGAATTTATGGCCTTTGTGAATTAAAACATTAAATAATGGACTCCAATACCCCAACAAGCTCATCTTCGCCACCGCGACCCGTGAAAAAGGAGAATGAAGAAGAAATCAAGGTAAGCTAATTTGAGATATTTCCCTGACATTGACGTGAATTTCCGTTGGAAAAGCATCATCGTGTTACCGCTTCGTGTTATTGGCAGCCGGCCTGTTTCATCTTGTCTCGTAACTCGAGATCTCGGAGTCGTATTTTTAAATTCGATATTTTGTCGGTGGGCCCGCGAGGGGGCCTCCACAAAGCGCGGGGTTACGAGTTCCACCGAATAAATTACTCCGTATACGGTTACAATATTAATTACATTTCGCGATATACAATAAAACGCGTGTAATATCACGTTTTCGAGGTCTTTTCCAGCCATTAAAGAGTGTAACACGATACCTGAAGCGCGCTCGGATCGCTGTAACCGGACTCGTTGGATGTTTTGATAATAGATATAGGCGGGCCGTAGTGTGCGAGCGTGCCCACCATACTAGCAGCCTGTATGTGTGCGTGAGGGTAATTTTAGACGTTCCTTTGCTCTAAACGTAACTCGAGATCATCCCAGGCCGCAAGCCGACGGTTCAATTTATTGTTTTCATCTGATTATTATCTTTGGACGGATGGTGAAGTGGCGAAACCGCGAAATCAAGGATTTTTCGCTCGTCGCCTCCGCGGAGTCGCGCTTTTATTTTGGCGCCACGCAAATAGTTTGACATGTCAATAACCTCATCGGTGTCCACGCAGCGTGACGTCACGGGACACCCGCGACGTTGTCCGTGAAGGTTTTAGGTCGATCTAATTTATAGGATTGCCATCGAGCGCGGCCTAGATAGCTAGCCGTTGTAATGGGTTTTATTTTCGTGAATTTCAGACAATTTAAAATAGACAGCGCATTTTATGAGAGGGTGTAGGTTTTCAGTCAACGGTTTCTAGAATGAGATAAAAGCACTAATTGTACCTAAGTATATGTAAATTCTGTTAACAAGTACAATTTGTATGGAGGACACTTGGGCCCTGTTACACGTAACCTGTGGGTCTGCACCCCAAGGTTCTACTTACACGGTAAAATACCCCACAGATTTAGAACAACTTACAAAAATCACCATCGTCATCTTGACACCGACATGGATTAATTAGGACACACATAAGCGGAATTCACTACCTTTAACATTTGTGCTTGTCAAGTAGGTACTACGAGTACGAGTACAAGTTAGCTCTACTGCTCTAACCATTGATGAATGCGATCCCGTATTGCCCTTTGGCTCTATGCACCAGTAGTTCTGGTACGAATTTTCGTTCCACAAATCACTACATAGTATAAAACAAAGTCGCTTCCCACTGTCTGTCCCTATGTATGCTTAGATCTTTTAAACTACGCAACGGATTTTGATGCGGTTTTTTTTAATAGATAAAGTGATTCATGAGAAAGGTTTATATGTATAATACATACTCGTGCGAAGCCGGGGCGGGCCGCTAGTTAGATATAAAATGAATATGCACCTTGAATGTAGGCCCTCAATTTGTATCCCAAAAGTTTTCTAGTAGTTAGTAAGTGTTAAAAAATTAATTAGAGTACCTCGTCCTGTAACATAATACTTAATTAATTTTTTTTAGAAGTTTTCATTTTTAGGGTTCTGTAGTCCACAAGGAACCCTTATAGTTTTGTCATGTCCGTCCGTCCGTCTATTCGTCCGGGCTCGTACTCCGCCGCTACTGCACTGATTGTCCCGAAAATTGGTGGAGAGATAGATATTGAAGTTCCAAAAGTTGGTTTTTAAAATTATGAAAAAATGTTAAAAATGTTCAGCCCCCCCCCCCCCCCCTCCCATACAACGAAAAGTGAATTTAAAAAATTAAATTGGACTAACCCCAACGTGTGGGGTATCGTTGAAAAGGTCTTTTAAAATGCAACCAAAACTGCTTTGAAACTATGTAGATCAAACCCCCCAGTCTTAAGATAATCTAATACAAAGTTAAAATTTGAGGTGTCCCCCCACCGCAACTTTTGAAATATTACTAAAATAATTGTGAAAAAAATGTGGTATATCCCTCAAATTATGTACTTTCAATTAAAACGGTCTCGGTATCATAGATAGTTATTTTTAATACGTCTTAAATCGTAAAATGTTACTTACTGCTACGGAACCCTTCATGGGCGAGTCCGACTTGGCGACGGCTCCGACGCACTTGGCCGGTGATTTTTTAGAAGTTTCTTCCATATCTCCAGTTATTTATCATGTTTTCACTAAATTAATATGGGACCAATATGGTAGACAAGATTTCCAAATAAAAAAATCGGTTCTCAATTAGCGAGGATATCGCGTAACATCCATACAAAAAATAAATTAGAAAAAAACATAAAGGCCAAATTGTTTACCTTTTTTGAAGTCGCTTAAAATTTCTCGGTGGCGACATCATTTTAGATCCACTAAGTGTTGGATCTATAGTGTAAGTGATGAATGAGGGATGATGACTGGATCAGAAAAGTATTATTCTAATTAGTCCGTTAGTTAGATTATCCAAAAATAATGTACCCATATTTTTCAGTTTATCAAAAAAGTAAAAATTCATAAAGATACAGAGTATCAAAGTTCCAGAGTGGGGGTTTGTGACGTCACCGATGTGTAAAAATCGTACGAAAGCGTGACGTCATACGAAATTTAAATGCGCTGTATCTTCGTTATTTATTGCTTCTGAGATAATAGAAAAAATACGTGTACAATATTTTTTAATAATCTAACCGATGGGCCAGAAATATTTTTTAAGTCATCATGCGTACAAGTAAGTTCTCTCCAATTCTCTCTAAGTAGGTATCGACTATTCGTATACACGCTTCCAACAGTTTCTCCGTAAATAGCATTCACAAGTTACCTATAAAAAGACTTAGAAGAAATACTTGCCGCCCGGAACCTCGTGGAAATCGTGCAGCTTTCAAATTGAAACATTCTACTTCTTGATGCTGAAGCATGTCATGGTGTCGAATAAGAGTTTAGACTGATGATGGACAGTAAGCCAGCGATAGCTTGCGACCCTGGCTGGTCTCCACGATCTAATGTGACGTCACACGTTACGCATCCATCACTGATAAGCTTCGAATGCGCTAGATAAAAGTCCTTGATAGATAAGGAAATGTAATTATTATTTTAATTAAATATTCTATTGTGTTTTTCAAGATAATCTAAATGTCACTGACGTGTCACTGAAACTCTGTTAATCCATAATTAAGACAGTTAATCTTCAAACCTAAACCTAACGGAGTTCATTGTATGTATATCCCCTTTGCGCTAGGTACATTAAATGGTAACCCTGCCAGGATTGCGATTTTTGAAATCAGGAGTCACACAAGTTCACACAACGAATGATTTGCGCAAGTGTTTCCAAAACGGGCGCATTTTTGCATTGAACGTGAGAAGGTTTCGCACGCACGAGTGGTCTTGACCACTCGTAATTTCGATTTTTTTTAGCGTACAAATGAAAATTATTTATCGTACAGGCTTTTATTGTGATGGCAAATTTAATAAGCCCAAACTTGATGGGATTGCGTCATTTATACAGGATTCTTATAGCCACCTTCCGGCTCCATCATCAGATTAGCTTCTTGTCATAACAATATTGCTTTTTCATCTGATTTACATTAGCATAAACGCAAAAACTTGCAAGATTTGACCCATAAAACAACAAACAGGGCAACCTATATAAAAGCTTGTAATAAAAATCGACACCCACATATCCCGGTAAGATGAACTCATGAGGATGCACTTTGCTTTTCAAAGTACCTACAATACCCGGCACATAAGTTGAACCAAAATGGCGGTCACTGCGCACACTTTTTCCTCTAATTATACCTGCGCAGAGCCGCCATTTTGGGTCAACTTATGTGCCAGGTTTTGTACCTATAGTAAGGGGCCGTTCAAGTATTACATAAGCAACAAAAGGGGGTGGTTGGGGACTTGGGGAATCTTTGTTTTGCTTGTTCTTGATGACATTGGACGCTGGGGTCTAGATTTCTATTACGTCAGCAATCCTCTTTAGTCTCTTTTTACATTTTTTGGAGCTGAGTAGAATAGGACCACACAACAATGAGACCGATGAGTGAGGGGTAGACCAAATCCTCTGACTGCACTGGCTAATATATGGCTCTGGATCATGCTCCTGCAGTGGAGACTAAAAAAGACCTGATCATGATGATGATGACTGTAAAATAATACAATGTACTAACAATAAATATACTTACTTGCTCATGAAAAGAATAAAAAAACTTAGCAGAAATTGTAAAAGATATATCAATGCTTACGTAAGTATAGAAGGGATTCTTCGACGATACATTAGAGATTTGCTTACATTGCTGCAAAGAGAAGCGGGGGAGTTGAAAATGGCTAAAATTTTGCTTACGTAATATTGGATCGGTCCCTAACTTTCAAAGCTAATCAGTCACAATCAAAATCATAAACTAAAGCAGGTAATGAAAACCAACCAGCACGACTCGAACCCAATACCTTTCTGAACTGAGTAAGTGGAGTGAACTAAGTAACATTACCCGCCATTGTTTGCTGTTACTGGATACTGCCATGCTAAATGTTATGCCGCCACCGCCACCGCCGGCAGTTTACAACACACATTAATACCGATCACGTCTTTATCTCTAATGGGGCAGACAGAGCATTTTGGGTTTTGCGGCTCTAAGCCGACTCTAAGCAGACAGAAGAATAGCCGTGTGGTTCCCGGCAGAGTAGAATATGACCATTCCAAGTCGGCAAGTGTCGTGTCGAATATATGACATTATTTTTTTTAATACGTCAGATGGTCCGGGCTAAAGAAATGGCGGAGTAAGAATGACTATGGGTTTAAAATTAGGATTTAAAATATTTTTATTTTTTGTAATTAATTGACTGCATAGAAAAATCTGATATTTTTTATGGTAACGAGGAATGTTATTCCTAACCACAGAAAATTATTCAAGCGTTTACAAAATTATCATCCCTTCCCTGTTGACGGACTATACATCATCGTGTTAATTTAAGAACGCAAAACCTCTCAGATGGTACCTCAGCCCATGTAACTGAACCACTTTTGTTCAACTACTTTCACGAAATCAAAAAAACATCGGATTTTCATACAAATTAACTCGATCAGCTGATCAGTTTGTATGAAAATTCAAATTATTATTTTTAGTTTCGTGAAAGTTGTAGAACAAAAGTTGTTCAGTTACATGGGCTGAGGTACCATCTGAGAGGTTTTGCGTATGTATAAAACATCTTTTTTATACCCAGACCACATCCCTATTAGTGATATTTGCCAAGTTTATTTTCAGTTTAGAAATTGCGAAGGGGTCATGTAAAATTATAATTCCACGAGGTATCGTGATTCAACAAGCGTGTCTGTTTCTTCAGGCATCTAACCCTTTTCGATCTAAATGCAAATGACCATATCAAAATGCATTTGATGCATGTCATGCAATAGGCAGTTGGGGAAATTGACGATGTACCTAGTTGGTTTACCTAAATTGATGATATTAACACGCGAGGTAAAGAATTTTCAATTTAATTTGAAAGATTTTTGAACGTCACCGCTTTTTAGCTATTTAGATGGGGTCTGGAATCCTGGATGTGAAGTCATGACATTGTTGTGTACCTATTTGTGTCAGATTTGACCTTTTTTAGCTAGAGCTACGAGTAAGTACCTACATCACGCTTTCAGGTACATTTATTCACACATTGTTATGAAATATGGATTACCTGCAAACAAGTTTTGTACGGAAACTACTACTACGTATAGTTCAGTTTTTTAGTACCCTATATGTAGGATTGAATATTTTTGAACGAAGATGAAGGATGAAAGTATGATGAATGATTATTGAATGGAAATGTGCAAACCTACGTGTTGTAGGGACGCGTGTGCGTTGTACTATTGCAATCAGTACGTTTTATTTTTAACTGACTTCAAAAAAGGAGGAGGTTGTCAATTCGACTGTATGTTTTTTTATGTATGTTTGTTACGCGGTATCTTCGCCAATTGTGAACCGATTTTGATAATTCTTTTTTTATTTGAAAGCCTTTACTACCAAGTTAGTCCCATTTTAATTTGGTGAAGATATGATAAAGAACTTTGGAGATATGGAAGAAACTCCAAAAAAAAAATTAAAGTCGGTTGTTTTTTTTGTTAAAAATTTAATTATTCTTCTACAAAAAAACGGTCACCGATTATGTAGATAAATGTTCGGGGGAAAAGACTATTTGTTGTTCGACAACGACAAATACTGTCGAACTAACAACTTTTAATATTTTTCATAAAAGCTCGCCGGAGAGCTACGTTACGATCCGTTGCAACTTGTGGTTGCAACTTTGTAAGTCGACATAATGACCCAGATCGCTTTTCCGCAAGCTATTACTCGTGCTATTACGACATCAGTCGTATTGTGCGGACAGTGCAAGACAAAACGCAACGACTGTTTTATTAGGCCAAGGTCATTCAACTCGTAATACCTTGTGATAGAGATCAAAGTCGAGTGGCGACAGTTCTCGGAATTAAGGGTTAATCCAACGATAATAAAGTGCAGGAGCCAAGAACTTGGCCGTGCTCTTTAAAGTTATGTAAATGTTTATGATTAGTTTAGAATTGACCTTATAAATCATATACTTTTTGGTGACTTTTAATTTAAGTTTTCATCTCCTTAGCTCGTAATATCTCGTATCCCGGTTTCACAAATCTTGGGATAAATAAACATAAACATCCTTAAATTCTTGCTATATTGGCCTGTCTGTAAAAGTAAAATAAAATAGCCATTAATTCTTCTAGGTACCATTTACATAACATTATAATTAAATTCTCGTTGTCAATTTTTTTTTTATTTTTTATAATAGGTTACCTACCTATTATGAAAAAAAAAATTAATTTATACATAAAATATATTATTACATTAGTACCTACCTAATTGACCGAACGAACGAAGCGTCTCTGTTTCGAGATTGGCCAAAAATGCTTTTATGGGTTCCGTAGCCAAATGGCAAAAAACGAAACCCTTATGGATTCGTCATGTCTGTTTGTGTGTCTGTCCGTCCGTATGTCACAGCCACTTTTTTCCGAATCTATAGGAACTAAACTGTTGAAACTTGGTAAGTAGATGTATTCTGTCAACCGCATTAAGATTTTCACACAAAAATAGAAAAAAAAAACAATAAGTTTTGGAGGTTCCCCACACTAAGAACTGAAACATATTTTTTTTTTTTACATCAAACCCATACATAATGTGGTATTTATGGATAGGTCTTCAAAAATGATATTGAGGTTTCTGATATCATTTTTTTCTAAACTGAATAGCTTGCAAACCGCAATTTACCTTCAGAACTTTTATATTATGTTACTTGCTGCTACGGAACCTTCATAGGCGAGTCCGACTCGCACTTGGCCGCTTTTTTTGTTTGTCTGTACCTCGATTACAAGTCGCATTTTTCTAACAATTTTGATGAAAATTGGCACACAAGTTCCTTGATTTATTAGATTTTTTAGTCGGTCCCGATTTTTGATTGGGGGGAAAAATAGGGAGTAAAAGGGGGAAGATTTCACTGAAATGTCTTTGCTAAGCCAGGGGAAAGTGTCGGTTATTGCATGGTTATAAGAGCTCACGAGGTCTACTGTTCTCACAGTACTCACAACCACTAGTTATTAAAATTGTCAAATTGAAATAATCTGTTCTCGTTTGGGCCCTCTTTGTTGCAGTGTCATGTCGCAAAATGTGTACAGCGGCTTAAAATAATTTAAACAAGCATAGCACTATAATTGTTAATAACATTTTATAAAAACATATTTTACGATTAAAAAACTACAAAAACCTTAAGTTTTCTGTACTTAGGTTTTTTATAATTTCCCTATCATATGGGAAATTATATCATCCATTTTTTATACCGCAATACTTACTGAACGAACGAGGTGTCATTAATCTTTCCATGCCTATGAAACTTAGAACATAGCAGAATTTTGATAAACAAATTCAATAAAACGCCATCTAGTCAACAAGTTCCGACCTAACTCTTAATGCGTGTTATAGAATAGGAATATCAAATGGTGGAGAAATTCGACATGCGAGGCTAATCACTTAAAAGATCAGTTGTTTAGAACGTGGTCGTATTTGAACCGAGATCGCGAGTTCAAGTCCAAGTTCTTTTATTCCTTTGGTGTTGCGAAACCTTGCTACCAGATGGCGCCACTGGTTTGAACTTATGTTAAAGCTGCAGTTTCATATACAATATGCCTAATATTCTTTCATAACTTACAGAAATAAAAAAAACTTTTAATTATATGTATACACATTACGTCCGTAATCCGTATATAAAATATTACTAAACGCACTGTAAAATATAGGTACTTATGCGATCATGAATTTTAAAAATATTCCAATAGCGTTTCATTATTAATTTCAATTTCAATTTAGTAACTTTTACCCTAATTATAAAAATGATATTTAACGTGTAATATGTTTCAACATTTGAATATTTATTTTCTACTAGGTACGTATGTATTTGCGTGGTAGTTTTTGGGTTGCGGCGCGGGAAACAAAGTGAGTGTTCAAATTCAGGCTTCCACCGTAGATTTGATCACCGTTGCCGATCTTTACGAATCACTCCGTAAGTTTTTTGTAGCTGAACGAGAGTATTTTAAGTATTTCGAAAAAAAGCGATGGAATTAAGCGTATCGAAGCAATATACAAGATAGATTGAAAAAAGACAACCGACAAGAAAAAAAAGATTTGATGAAACATCTGAAGAAGTTATTACAATGACTGCAAGTGAAACTTTCAGGGTTAACACGTTTCTCGTCCTCATAGATAGACTCGTATCCGAGTTAGAGAAACGGCAAAAGGCCTTCCACGAATTTAACGAGAAGTTTTCATTTCTAACCAAAATGAGTGAGTTGTTACCATCGACCCTGACGGAAAAAAAATATCCTAAGGATTTAGAAACTGATTTAGTTCAGGAATGCGTACAGTTTCAATGCCACCTTTCTTCTCAAAGAATTTTGATAAAACCAGATTCTGAATCATTAAGAAGTCTATCTTTGTTCCTGAGAAAACAGAATTTGGAGCACATTTATCCAAACTTGGATATAGCACTTCGCATGGCTCTATGTACACCAGTGACAAATTGTTCAGGTGAGAGAAGCTTTTCTTGCTTGAAACGGGTAAAAAACTATCTACGATCTACTTTAAGTCAAGAAAAGCTTAACGCTTTATCTCTTTTGTGCATAGAGTCAGAACTAATGAACAAGATTTCATACGACGATATAATTAATGATTTTGCGAATTTAAAATCTCGCAAAAAGATAATGTAAAACTTATTTGATCTCATTGTCACCATTAACCGGATTGTTAACATGTTATTTAATAAAAATTGTTCGTATTGTTTTTAAACTGTAAGTGCAATAAAAAATATTTAACAAAAACAACGTTTACCGACTACACATTATTTTGTGTAAGCTGTGTTCATATGGTGTAGGTATTTTTAAGGCATGCCTTTCCCCACCTTATGATTAGTACATGCTGCTGTTTTTAGGTCAACAGTATACTCGTCACCACATAGTGGGTTGCAAAAATAATCTAGTAACTGACAGAACTATCACCTAGTTCACAATCATACTAATAACGGGAAAAAGCCGATGTAATGAGGACAATAGAACACAAATCATAAAGTTACAATTTCAGAATAAATGTAATTAATATGATTGTGAACTAAACTTACGTATTGAATTTCAAAGGTCAGTAGGGGCGGCAAAAATTGAATAGCCTACTAGCGGCAAATTTGTAAATCCGCCACTGAATATGAATCATTCATGTTCGTTCGTTTAATTTGTCAATTGCGTTTTGATTCACTGTCTGTCACCAAACCTTTTGACAGCAAATCACTTTAAATAAATGCATGATGCAAGATATGAAGTTGTTGATTTGTTTTTATTATATTTTTATGAGATTTTATACACATACACTTTTATTTCTTTAATTATCGTATTGTAAAAAAATATATTTCAGAGAACAACTGTAGTGAAGAAAACGCTCTGTCAAAGATGCATTACCCATCGTGTTGCCATTGTTGCCAGATAGCGTCACTGCTATTTCCCAATGTAGAAAAAGTAAAATACTTTTTTATATAGTGTACAAACGTCCATAAAATATAAAAAAAAATCTTTTTGTAATCTAAGGATTTTTTCCTAAAAAATGACGTAAAAATACTTCCTGCGACACGTAGTGCAACAATGAGGGCCCAAAATGTATGAAGCGATCTAACACATATTTATGCAGTAAAACGTTAGATTCATAATTATGTGTAGTTATGCAAGCATGTAAATATTAATATTTTTTATATTAAGGCCGCACCTGAATTTTCCGGGGTCCAGTGCTGCCCCCATTTAAAATAAATCATTTCAATAAAAACGGAGACATCAATTAAAATTTTCTTTCTATTAAGCCTATAAACTATAACCCTTCAAACTATTTAATAAACTACTGTTTACAGTTTAAAGTGAGAACGTTAAGCTCTACTACGCTCATTTGCCAAAAGTGGCCGTTTTTCGCAAATGTGCGTAGTGAAGCTTAACGTTCGCTTATCTTAAAGGTAAGAGCCTAAAAGAAGAAAGCAATCATCCTAACGTCCTTGAACACAACACAATGCAGTATTGACATAATGCATGGAGGTACCTATACCTAGTTACCTGAGGTACCTAGGTATCGCCTACCAACCTTTGTCATACGTTTGTACCCAAATACGTACAACGATGACAGCCGGAACAAATAGCTTAACGTGCCTTCCGAAGGAGCTCAAGAAATTATGCTACTTGTCACCCACCTAAGTGCGGACCACGCCTGGTGTTGCTTAACTTGCCAAAACGTAGCAATGCGTACTCCTCCACCGAGCGGTGGCCTGTCACGAACGAGACAATATAATAATTACAACAATATAAGGTAACATGAACAAACATGGAAAGTCAACACGAGTGTGATGGGAGACACTCGATAGCCAGTTGTAACCGACACCGCGATGCGATGCTCTGCATTGTACATCTTTCAGCAAAGATTAAGGATACGTGCAGAAGGAAACTTTATAATTGATTGTAGGTAATGTAATTTTCAATTTAAGGTGAATATATAAGCAAATGGCCTTGAAGTGTGAAATAAATTGTCAACTCGTAAATATGGTGATATATATAGGTAAGGAAGCCGGTTAGCGACCAGTTAGCTAAGTTACTCATTTCAGGTGAGTAAAAGAAAATGTTACCAACACGCGACATTTATTATGTTAGTGTTAATTAGTCCCAAGTATAGTCTAGTTTAGATATAAAACATAATACACAATACTTGTACCTATTAAATATTATAAAAAGCTGAAAAAGTGAAAAAATAGCCATTTCGCTGGTTAGCGATCACTTTTTTCAGTTTACGACCACCGGTAAGCTGGTGTGCGACCACTATTTTAATATTTAAAATATACCAATAAAACATTTATAACTGATTCAAAATATATGTTTTATTTTGCCTTTAAATAAAGAATATTTTTTACATACCTAGTTTATGTTAAAAAAATACTGTTTATTTTTTATAAATTTTTAACAGGTACAGGTATCTAAAATTACACGTGGTCGCATACCCAATAACTTAAATACTTATTTCGGTTTGCGGGAGTTGTTTCTCATACTAAATTACGGTGGCCGTAAACCAACGTCTTTATTTCAATTGTGTTGGTTAACGGCCGCCTATTTAGCGTCACTGTTTGTAGGTAAATTAAACAAAGTTCCTTTAAAACTGGTGGTCGCTTACTAAAGAATTGCATCTTTACACTTTATAAATGCCACACCCTAAATTGTTACAGTCCTATATGAACTATTAGGATCAGAATCAGCAAAACCAAATAATGCCTTATTCGTCGGATTGCGACCATGTGGCCGCAATCCAACATTTTTGCAAATATGCACTTCGGTTTTCCGACCACTGGATTTTATTTTAAAATAAAGTATAAAAATAGCAAAATACTACTAAATTAATATGAAAACTTAACGATTGTACTAAATAAAATCTTACTTGTGTATACAACATGAAATAACTAATGAATTTTACCATTAAGCGCCGAGCGTCGTGCTATTTTTTTTTAACTTACTACTCAAAAACACACCGCTGAATCATCACGCGAACTGAGTAATTTTTCTTTGGTTCTAGGGTAAACCATTTGTTTCAAAGTGTGTTAATTCATATTAAATAATCATTTGAGAAACACGTAAGATTTATTTTTTATTTGTGTTATCTCTAGAAATAGTATTATCTTGATTTTAAGACACTAAGTCCGTCAAGTGGTCGCCAACCGACGGATGGTCGCTAACCGGCTAAGCGACCCTATAATTCTAGCTAGCTAGCTCTAGCTAGTCTAGCTTTAAAACTTGCCTCCGCCAAAAGAGGCCACGGCAAGTTTTAAAGCTATACGGATCACCAATAATAGTTTCAACGGCAGTTCATAAAATAATTTAAAAGGATATCTAGGGCATGACGAAGAGCAATATGGAAATTATCACCATATTTACAAGTTAACAATTTATTTCACACTTCAAGGCCATTTGCTTACGAGTATATACTCACCATAAGGCCGGGCCTGATGTGGATAATCTAAGATTTGCTCCCGCTTCCACGCACACAAAACTCTAGCTGAAGCGAGACAGCGAGACCTTGCGGGGTGAAAAGATCATAGTAGGTCAATGAGGCTGGTTTTGGTTTTGATGGTTTTTTTCGTTTTACAAAGAATATTTAAGAGTTATTTAAAAAGTAAGACATCTTATAACTACCTTATGTTTAATACAATTATAATCCAAAGTGACAAGGGCAAATTTATTGTATTTCTTGAATATTTTCCGTTTTAGTATAAGTCTGAGGTGATTTAGAGGCAACTTCACAATTTTTTCTATAGAGAAAATTTCAAGCAATCGTGTTTTCGAAACATATTATGTATAGAGTTAGTCCTGAACTTTGCTGTGTTTTTATTTCAAAGTAAGTATTTCGTTAATATTGATATTATTTAAGATAGCTCTAAGAACTTTAGGGTAGTACGGGCTCTTAAAACGACTGAGAGCAGTTTTCAAATGTGCATGCTGCGTTCGCTCCAAGTAGATTGGCAACTTATATGCTTTGATTATATGCTATAATTTGTATATGTATTAATTTGTGTGTTGTTTGGCCAGTTAGCGAACCAAATAAAAAAAAAAGGTTTGCTGGGTAAAGGCTATTTCCTTCCAGGTCAATCATCCGTCTTCCATGCTAGTCTGGAAGAGGACAAACCTTGTACCAGCTGCTTCTATTACTGCGCAGTAAAAGCCGATCGAAGAATTGGGCGATAATGCGACTCATATAGATAGGCAATGCGGCTAGCAAGCCATAACTACTTTGATTCCTTTTTCACCTTCTCGACCACCTTCACGCTAAAAGTGGCGTTTGGGTCTTGCGACCCTGGTCTCTGTCTAGTTACAGCTGCAAGCCTAAAAATGCTCTGTCTTTTCCATAGGGATAAAGACGTGATAGTGTACATGTCAGTGATGAATTCATCTGAATTTTACTTACAAAGCCGCGTGGTTCCCGACGAAGTAGAATAGGACTACTCTAAGTCTTCTCGTGGATGTCGTAGAAGGCGACTTAGGAAATACAAGCTAAATAAAAGCTTATAAACATCAATGAGACCTCTCCAACCCGTCTGGCCAGTGTGGAGACTGTAAGCCAAATCCTCTGTCTGCTCTGGCTAATATATTGCTCTGGTAGTACAGAGGGTCGTGCTCCTGCAGTAGAGACTAAATAAGACTGACGATGATTACTTACAAAGGACTGAGGTAAAATCTTTTAAATCACTGTACCTATGTAGGGTACAGAATATACTCGTAATGTGTTTCAAAGTGCCCACTTGTACAAATTCGAATTTTAACGCTTCATGAATATGTAATAGTCTCAATGAGTGCGCATTTTGGCAGCCCTCCTGACTGGTTCTTTATCTTCGTCTTAGTTTAATTTAGTGCTTGATGATGTTCATGAAACTAAATTAGACTTGTTTTTAAGGTCTTTTGTTGAAGGTGAATTCAGCTATAGTAAACAAATATCAAAATAGATAATATTACAACATTGTTTTGTTTATTTATTAAAATTACACACAGATTACTTATACAACGTGTTAATGAACTAACGTAAAACCTCTCAGATGGTACCTCAGCCCATGAAACTGAACAACTTTTATTCTGCAACATTCCCAAAATGCCAAAAATAAGTTTTTTTTTTTTTTGGGTTTCGTGAAAGTTGTGCAGAATAATGTGACTATTATTAAAAATCATGACATAAATATTTAGCAAAGCAGCCGCATTTTAATTAGCAACATTGCTATGAAAGTTATGCGGGCTTACAAAATCTATACAAATATATTTTATAAAAAACAGTGGCACTCCGGAAGTGCCGACAGAAGTAAAAAAAAAATTGGTTGCCTGTAAAGTCGGTATACGGGCGAAAGTTTTACGTGACAACGACTTCACTCACACACTTCACTGACAAGACGTTGTCACGTCAAAACCCACATGGTACTATATACATATGTCGCAGTTGAATGGTATAATCCGCTGATTTATTAAACCTCTAGCTGTTTGGCATTACAGCTCGGTTTCATAAAACAGCGTTAAATAACTGAACCCTCATACGCAGAATGGTATGAGCTGAAAGACGTTGTCACGTCAAAAACTTAAACAAGGTAGTCTAGTGTCAGTAGCAGTGTAGCGAGCTCAATGTTTTTACCCATCTTAAAAAAATGCCCAACGCGCCTAAAGAAGTTTTTACTTAAAAAATATGAATCCCCAATAAAACTAAAGAATTAGGTTCTCGAAAAAACCCTTCTGCAACCACACATATTTTTATAATCTTTGACCGAGGGGGGTGAATAAACACCACCTTGCCGCCACGGGTGTTGTGCGTGAGAGTATCAAGTGTCACTATTTACTGCCCACCATCGTCTACCTTATTCGTACAACGTAGAGTTTAAATTCCTGTACCAAAGCTGATCAAAGTAACATAGAGATAAATCTAGCTCGGACATTTGAATACTAGCTTTGTTAGTTTATGGAGTACTAGCGGCCCGCCCCGGCTTTGCACGGGTATGTATTATACATATAAACCTTTCTTATGAATCACTTTATCTATTAAAAAAAACCGCATCAAAATCCGTTGCGTAGTTTTAAAGATCTAAGCATACATAGGGACAGACAGTGGGAAGCCACTTTGTTTTATACTATGTAGTGATTATGATGCAAATGTTTGGGAACCGCTTTTCATGTCAAGTTCATTAGTTTTGTCTGTCTAGTCCAGATACAATATCACTGGAACTTAAGAAACAGTGGATTTCAAAGGGTGAAGGCAGGTGCGCGATCTAATGAACTGATTGAAAAATTGACTAAAAAAAATTAGACGTATTTTAGGAGCGCAGATTTTTCTTTCATATTCATTATCATTTTTCAGCTCCATAACGTCTATTGCTAGACATAGGCCATTCCCAAGGATTTCCAAAATGACCGATCTAGAGCTAGTGTAGTTCGCTTGCCAATACGTGGTTGCCATTCGAGAACCTTTTGCCCCATCGGCCATCGGGTTGTCATGCTATGTGTCCCGCTCACTGCCACTTCAACGAGCTCATCCGCTGGGCTATGTCAGTGACTTTTAGGAATTTTCCCATTTCTGACGCACTTAATAAATCACACAGATGCATAGCCAGTGCCGCATGGCCACCACAGCTACAAATCAAGATAGACATGTATCTACATATAAGGCTGTACAGAAAAACCCTGAAAAAGCTGCTAGCTTCGTCCAGAAGCCTTCAAACGATCCAGTTTAATTAATGTTCGTGTCAACTACTCGTCATCCGACGCCGCGCCGGCGTGCGTCACTGCTGTTCGTTTAGCGAAACTAGACCTAGGCTGTCTGCAGTGGTTCAGTGCCGGTTTTAGCTCTACCAGCGCCCCGGGGCGAGATTTCCCCCCCCCCCCCTTCCCCCCAACTGCAATTCAGACTGACTTAGGCTTCAATCTTATAGGATTTTTTTCTGCCGACGGGGGGGGGGCTAAGGGGAGGGGTGCAAGTACGATATAGGATTCTTTAAATTTGTAAACGTTGTAAACGAATTGCATACAAATAAGAGTCTAGGAGTTGCCGCCATTAACCAGCCGCTATTTATATATTTATTATTACCTGTGACCCCCCCTTGCCCAAAAACGCCCCCTGTTGCTCTATTGTATCTGGCGCCCTGGGCGGTCGCCCAACCGCGCCCTACCCTAACGCCGCTACTGAGTGGTACTATGGCTGTAATTATGATTATATCTGCAATATTCTGTGCAGACAAATCCTGAAAAAGCTGCTAGTCGTCCAGCAGCCTGCAAACGATCTAGCATAATTAATGTTCGTCTCAAGTTGCTCGTCATCCGACGCCGGCGTGCGTCACCGCTGCTGTTTGTTTAGTGAAACAAGACCTGTCTGCAGTGGTACCATGGTTATCAATTGTGGTTCTACAGCTTTTTGAAATTATTATGGTTTTACTTGTAGAATGTTGGGTAACGAATAAACAACAACAAAATTACACACAACAGAAATGCGCATGCTACGCGCTGGTCAGCGGGTGTCACCTTACAGGACAAAATCCGTAACAAGTACGTAAGAGGGAGTTTTAAAGTTGCCCCTATATCAGAGAAACTTGTTGAAAACAGCCTCAGATGGTATGGACGAGTGCAGAGACGTCCAGAAAACTCTAAATTTACCAACGATGAAGCGGGGACTTGGAAGACCACCTTCAGCTGGATGATGACGGTCAAAAATGTCCTGAAACAAGCTCAGTTGGACGCTGCCACAGCTCAGGACCATGCAAAGGGGAGAAGAAAGACAAGGAAGGCCGATCCCAAGTAGATGGGAAAGGTCTAGAGAAAGTATAGTTTTATAAGTATAATATAAGATGGCGTAGTCTTTTGTATTTCATAGCTACATGTCACAGATAAAGGAAAAGGTGAACGTCGTGTCGTACAGCGAAGTAAAACAGCTGGCAGATGAGAGAGACAAATGAAAGAGAATTCATACTCCACCGACAAGAGCATAGCTCTTAAATATAGATAGATAAATTTCTACAGTACCAGTACGTCGTAGTCGAGCAAAAATTTTCAAATACAAAGATTTTTGCCTGAACTGCTCCTAAGATATCTTTTTTAGTATTCCAGTGTGCTTCCCCCGAGAGTATCTAATCTAGTTATTTTATTAATAAAATCTAAACCATTAATCAAAAAATATCTTAAATAGAAACCCCCTTATTTATGAAAAATACAAACGTTTGTTAAACCAAAATGTATTGTCCCTATCCCTTCAATATCTGACATTGCAATAACAAGATAAAACATATTTTAACATTTTTAACTAAAATAAGTAGTATTTTTTATGAATAAAGGGGAATGTTTTATTGATATAAACTTCAACTAACGAATAAATCCGTAAAAATAACAAATGTTTTGATAGCAAACGTCGCGGCTCGCGGCGTGGCTCCTATAACTGAAATCTGAGATCTCGCTTTTTGTACCAGTCGACGCGATCGTGCAAATGTGCGAGTAACTTCACAATTTTTTTATTCGTATATGTTAGTGGCCATCACTTAGGTAGTTGTCTCATATTTTTCAAATTGCGGAATAATATATATAAAATAAAATACAGTTACAAAGCCTTTCCGCAATATGAACAAGTTTATTTGCTAGGCAAATTAAAAATACCCCCGACTGTCAAGAACGCCATCTAGTGATGTGAACCAGAACTTTTTATACGACTTGATACGGACATCAAGTCGCGCTACATGCGCGCTACGGATAGCGCCATCTATATATTTGCTAGAGAAAGCCCTGATTTTCAATCGTTTATCTATACTAATATATACTAATATTATAAAGCGGAAGAGTTTGTTTGTTTAAACGCGCTAATCTCAGGAACTAATGGTCCGATTTGAAAATTATTTTTTCGTTGGGTAGTCCATTTATAGAGGAAGGCTTTAGGCTATATAACATTACGTTCCGACAACCACGCGAACGAAGTCGCGGGCACAGCTAGTCCTCAATAACTTTTAAACGGCTGGACCGAGTGTCATCAAACATAACTAGGAACCACCGCAAGGGACCTTGCTATCACGTAAAAAACGCCATGCGAAATCAGTCCATCCGTTCGAGCGCTACGATGCCACCGACAGACCGATATTAGCGTCAAACTTATAACACCCCTCATGAAAAACCTCTTTTTTTTACAAAAAAATAAGTTTTTTTCTCGGTTTTGTGTTCTATTCCAAGATTTCAATATAGCTAAAGAATGTAAAATCAACCTGTAGGTAGGTATGTGAGGGGTACATTTACTAACACACGAAATGTAATAGTAGCTATAGGTGTAAATGTACCCCTGACATATATTTGAGGGAGTGACCCAGCCCATCCACATCAACAACTTTTCATACGGGATCAATGCCGAATTTTTCAAAATAATTTTATCTCAAGTACATACAAATTTTCTCCGGTCAGCTGATTACGTTTGTATTAAAAAGGCATTTTTGTTAGAGTTCTAATTAAAATATGTAATGAAAAATTTCGCCACGAGTTATAAATAAATACTTTTAAACGAGTGAAAAATTTCTTACTCGTGGCAGTCGTGCGTGGCGAAATTTTTCATTAGCACATTTTTGATTTAGATATTGTTCCGAGCATTGAATACCTTTTGATTGTTAATACCTATACAGGGTGACTTTTTCAACACCAGCCAAATTTTTAGAGCAAGTTCAGTCCATGATATTGAACTACTTTCTATAAAAAACTTAGTAAAAATCGATAAAATTTTTTCGTCCTCCCATACAAAATCCGTTTGGCTGAGCGCTGATTTGTATGGGAAGGTGAATTTTTATTTTAGTTTTTCGTTAATTGTTTTTATGAAAAGTAGTTCTGTATCATGGACTGAACTTGCTCCATAAATTTGGCTGGTGGATAAAAAGTCAGCCTATACATCGTGTTAATGAAAGAACGCAAAATCTCTCAGATGGTATCTCACCCCAAGTAACTGAACAACTTTTGTTCAACAACTTTCACTGTTCAGTTACATGGGCTGAGGTACCATCTGAGAGGTTATGCGTTCTTTCATTACCACGATGTAGGTATACCTACCTGTATATCAAACAAGAATGTATCAAAAAAGAACTGGCACGCAGAAGTGCCGACAGAAGTGAAATGAAAACTTGAATAAGGTGGTGTCGGTTACGGTAACAGTTTCGCGAGTTCAGACGTTTTTCCCATTTAATGCCCAACGCGCTTAAAGAAGCTTTTTACTTAAAAAATACAGGAAAAATAAAAAAGGGGATTGCTTTAGCAAATTAAATTAAAATAAAGCAGAAGATAATATATTTCGTGTTAAAAACCACGAAGCGAGGCACACAGCGTATCAGTTTACACTAAAATTAACGACGGCGATACGGCGTCGGGTGTCGGCAACTTACAATAATTAAACCTCGATTGAAACCTTCGCCGATCTTCTCAAATTATACACTAATTAAAACCATTTTAATTAAACTAAAAAATCCGCGGGACGTGGCATTAAATTCGACGCTGGAACCGAATACGCAGACCGAACTGAGCTTCTGTTAGGGCCAGAGGCGTATTATTAACGCAAACTAGGCATGTGCCAGGGACGCGAGGTAACAAAGGGGCGGCGTACGGAATTTTTAAATGATAGCCCAGCTATGCCAGGGGTCGCCAAATGGCGGACCGCAGTCTGCATCCGGACCGCCGATCCATTTTGTGCGGACCGCGAGAACACAGAAACTTGCTTTTTTTCGATGATGAACTTCATTAAGAATCGATTTCGACTTACTGATGAACATCTCCAGGATCTAAAGTCAATGGTGCCAAACATCAGACAGATAGTCCGCAACAAAGAATGTCATTTTTCTCATTGACCCCTGCCTGAGCTATGCAATGAGATAAATAAAAACCTCTACAACACATGTAGTAACGCTAACTATAGATATAATTTTTTACTATTACCAGTACTACTTAGTAAAATTTTATAACATGGCTGCTAGAGGGGCGCCCATGAGGTGCTTGCCTAGGGCGCTCTTGACATTGAATCCGCCTCTGGCTGGGGCTTTGGGGGTATTGTTTACGCAGAATCTCTAACAATGTCGGCGATATAGATTATATTTCTGATTAATTTCATAATGAGTAAACAAACATACTCATAGTATTTATTCATGAAATCCTAAGCAAAATTGTTTTAACTAAAGAAAAGTAAAGTTTAGTACTAACATTAAGACTAAAAGGTCTAGTAAAAGGTATAGGCAAATGGCCTTGAAGTGTCGCCCTCATTTGAAATAAATTGTAAACTCGTAAATATGGAGATAATTTCCATATTGCTCTTCGTCATGCACTAGATGGCCCTTTAAATTATTTTATGAACCACCGTTGAAAGTATTTACATTAGTCCGTCTAGCTTTAAAACTTGCCTCCGCCAAAAGAGGCCACGACAAGTTTTAAAGCTAGACGGATCACCAATAATAGTTTCAACGGCAGTTCATAAAATAATTTAAAGGGCTATCTAGTGCATGACGAAGAGTAATATGGAAATTATCACCATATTTATGAGTTAACAATTTATTTCACACTTCAAGGCCTTTTGCCTATATCTACACCTTAAACAAGATTATAGTTTTAAACTGAGATGGGTTCACAGCTTGCAATAATGTGCGTTTTTTTGAAAAATCACTGTAATTAAACTAATACAGTTTATTCCTCAAAAAATTTACATAAGAATCTTAAGGATTTTCTACAGACACCCACAATATCCAAAATACGATTGAGCATTTTTGGCTCGATAGAAAAAAATCACAAACATACTTCTAAAATTTGCCTAAATTTACCTTTATATTTATATAATATGTCTTATATTACTATTTTATACAATCAGCTTTTTATATGAAATAGACCAAAAATGTATAATTTAAATTACTAGTTAATTTAGCTACACAAAAAATTATAAATATTATACACACGTTAAGTACGTTTAAATCACAGCGAAATATTGTCGAGCTCGGGTTCGGGCCTTTGTTCGCTCTCGACGAATATTTCACTGTTTTTTTGTTTTATATTTATAATTTTTTTATAGCTAAATTGAGTAGATATTTAGATTATACAGTTTTTGGTAAAAAGGTAGTTGTATAAAATAGTAATATGTCTTATAAAGGTATTACGAATACGTATTACCTTTATAAGACATATTACTATTTTATACAATTACTAAAAACAATTACAAAGACTGATGGGATCGGTAAAACAATGTAAAGAAGAATACTTCTTTGATGGGATGGTTTTACCGATCCCATTCTTTTCAACTTTATGATATAACCTGCCCAGATTCGGTAGCTATAGTCTCGTCCTCAAATAAGCCCGTGTCCCTTTGCACCAGTAGCCAGTGGCGTAGCTAGGGGTGGGGGGAGGGTGCAAGGGGGCAGACTGCCCCGGGTGTCACCTAATTGGGGGTGAGGTGATGCCCGAGTCTCCTACTTGCACATCACTGTGTATAAAATGTCGATGGTATAAAAATTATAATTACATTTTGTATAAGCAGGTACGAGTACTCCTGAATGTACCTATGTTCAGGTTGATAAGTAGATGCGAAGAATTTGAAAATGAAATTACCTAGGAGATAATAATATACTGTTATCTGCGGTGATGACGTCATAGGAGTCTCAAGAACGCGGCGCCTGTGAAACCTGCAGCCTGAGATCTCCCCAGAGCCCCCTAGCGTGACTTTCAGATAAGACGTGTTGATCCTACTTACCTGTGACGTAATTGCGTGTGCCTACGTAATAAATAATAGAGTTATTCCATATAATAGTTTTATTAGTGCATTAAACTGCTAACAATACAATATATACAATATAAATATTATTTAATAATAATATTTTATTATATATTATTATCTCCTAGATATGATGAAACGAGAAGATGAATGCAATATGCAGCAACGTGAAACAATGAATAATCACGTTACCGACTATATAAACACCTATCATGACATCATGAGTCAAACAAAGCTCAACTCACATGCCCTACGTCCAATAGAGCACTCGAATATTTTCCATTAAACAAAGCCTTTACAATATGTAACCGTACCCGGCGTATGACGTTTCTAGTCGATTCGGACAGGTCGCTTTTAGCCCGCTCTCGAGTTACGCTCTCTGGTTACCCGCCCGCCACCCGCCCCATACATTACGTATTGCTTTACAAAACTGTGGTTGTTATTAAAATGTTTGAATATCAGCTCGCGTTACAGAGATATCGAGGAGGCGAGGGGTACTGGAACTACTATTTAGTCGAATGAACGGTTACAATTAATAGTATAAATAAACAATAGAACAACAAGAGACAGGTTTCATACAATTTGTAAGGAATATAGAAAACTTGATTCAGATAACCTCTTCACTAAAAACCTCTTCTACCAAACTGTAGAAAGATCTTTCCGTTTCTTAGGATTTAATACCGCCCTTCGCCATACGTCCTTGTGACGTGTCGTATCGTAACCCTATACCTCCGAGGTCATCGGCGAGCATCAGATAAGTACTGTCTATGTAGAAACTGGACACCATCTGACAAGTGGCTGCCCGTGGCTGTTCATGACAACGTAATAAAATAAACCGGGCAAGTGCCAGTCGGACTCGTAGATGAAGGGTTCCGTACCTCCGTAAAACGCTGAAAATACACGTTTCTTGTATGACGACCCCCTTTAATTTTTAACTTTTATAGCGGCCATAGTAATACATAATCGTTGAAACTTTCCAGTGTCTAGCTATTACGGTTTAAGAGATAGAGCCCTGTGACAGATGGACAGACAGACGGACAGACAGCGGAGTCTCAGTAATAAGATCCCGTTTGCACCCTTTGGGTACGGAACCCTAAACAGGTAATCACACGTTTTGTAACAAACTAAAGAAACATCTTTCTGTATCCACGGCACGTTATGCCCATCACCATACATCCTTGTGATGTGTCATCAACTGTCAAATATCTGCCAAAGACAAAGGACGTATAAATTGTGCTCTCAGTGTTATTTAAACTACAAAAGTAAAATTAGTGATCTAATTAAAAATAGGACATACAAAACATAACCTCGAAACTCGCCGGCAAGGTACGATCACACTTTCACTCACTTTAATATTGCATTTCGGTGGGAAATTGGACACAAAACATTGAAGGGGGCTGTTAACCGAAATTTTTTGAATATTCTTCATTTGATTTTAAGAGATATTGACCAATTAGATTGTTTTTATTGGAGAAGACAATCACAATCGGACAATTAGTGCAGACAATAATATTTATTTTGACAATTACCATATGACATCAGTTGACATTGACATAATTTGATATCCATAGACAATAACGTTTACATGCAAATAATAAAGTAGGCAAGAGTAATCAAGATTATACTGCCTTATCAGAAATTGGAACATTAGTACAATATGAATAAATCTAAAGATACAAATACACAAACTGGACACAAAAAAAAATTGAAGTGTGCTAAATGTTTTACAAAGATAGAAAATAAACGGTATTTGGATTGTTCAATTTGCCAAAATATTTTACACGTAGATTGCACAAATGTTGCATTTGGGAGGTTTCGTATTATGACCATAGAAAATAAAAGAAACTGGAAATGCGCTGGATGTGTAAGTAAGGCAAAGCAAAGCAAACCTTCAAGTCCTGCAACTGCAACATTATCATCCACGCCCACAAATAAATCATCAGCAATGATGCATGAAAATGTTACTTTGCGGAACAATAAGTACACACCCAACTTGGAAACATCAAACTCTTTTGATTCGTTGTCTGATGAAACTGAAGAGCGGGGAGGACACACCCAAGATGTCTCCAATATATTAAACAGAAGCTGCCCAGATATACCAATTATGTACATGGATAAAATGGAAGAATTAGAGACAGAAAATAAATTATTAAAAGAAAAGTTATTAATAGCTGACAACGAAATAAGTAATATTCTTTCTGAAAATTCTTCATTGACAACTAAAATTAAAGATTATGATTTAAAATTAAAAAAGCTGACACATATTTGCACTAATTCTAGCAATAAAAAAAATAAGTCATTAATAAAAGAAAAAGGACAAATTTTGAATCAAACCATTTTAGACTTATCACAGGACATTTCACTTCAAATGCAACAGTCAAGGAAAACTACACCTATAGAAAATAAAGAGGAAGGCACTAGTCTAGAGTCGGAAAAATATAAACAGTTAACCTTACCTACGAAACCAAATATACATGACTCAAGAAGAAAAATACACATATTTGGTGGAAAAGAGATAAGAGGACTAGCCGAAAACGTGAAAAAAACAAGACTTGGAACATGGAATGATAAGTATGACGTCAGTGCTTTTATCAAACCCTATGCCACATCAGAACAAATCATTAGTAGTTGTTATGGTGCTCAATTGTCTAGTAATGATCTTATTGTATTATCTATAGGTACGCAGGATAAAAATCCTTATAAGATTATGTCACAAATATGTAACCTCTTAAATACTTTGAAAAATATTAAAATTATAGTATTAAGTGTACCATATAACAGTTATCTAAATGTTGACAAATTAAATTATGAATTAAATATGATAGTAAGTAGTTATCCTAATTGTAAATTCTTAAATATTGACAGTAAGTATATAATTAATGAACTGATTGAAAATGTATCTAGGAAATTGAATATTGAAATAGACTATACAGAATATGAAAATAAATATATAAAGAATGTATACAAGTTACATAAGGAAAATTGTTTGGCACAAAGTAGCAATTCTATGACAAAACATAACCTCAACTACAATAGAAAGATCACGGATTATTTTCCTATTAAAAAGAAATGTTTTCTTGACAGGCAAACTATTAAAAAAAGGACTATTTTGGATTACTTTTTGCCAGTTACGGATATGAACATGCCATTGGATGCAAAAGATAAAAGGAAAGATGTTGCGAATGGTGTACAGTTTTTTCGCGGAAAATAAATTAGTAGTGTTGCATCAAAATGTTGCGGGGATCCTGTCTAAACAAGATCTATTTACAGTCGCTCTAATGGAACTATCGGAAACCTATAAAGATATAGATTTAATCTGCCTCTCAGAAACTTTTATCTTAAATGGAAATGAATCAAACTTAAAAATTCCTGAGTTCTTTCTTGCAGATTCATTTTCTAGAAAGACTAAAAAACGTGGTGGCGTTTGTATATTATGTAGGGACAACATAGAGTATAAAAAGATAGATTATTTAAAAGATATATCTATTGAAAAGTATTTCGAATGTTGTGGTATAGAATTGACGGCACATGACTGTATACTCATTTGTCTGTATAGAATACCATTTAATAATAAAGATAAATTGACGGATCCTTATCTATTTTTGGATAGATTTGACAAATTACTATTTAAATTAAGGACAAAATACAAGAAAAAAATTATTATTACTGGCGATTTCAACATCGATACACTAAAAAATAATGATATTCGAGATGCTTTTTTAGCTTTGCTGCAAAACTATAACTACACTTCTCACATAACTGAACCAACAAGACAAAAAGCTTGCCTAGACCTAATTGTAAGTAATATTACTAATACAACTGCCCAAGTACATAAATTAGGCCTATCTGATCACGAAACGGCTCAAACCTTGGAATTCCCAATAAACAAAAAAGAAAATAAAATAAAATATTATTTTATATATAAACGAGATTTTAGTAAAGAAAACATTAGAAAATTCAATGAATGTCTTGCAAACCTATCATGGTCGGAAGTTTATGGTGAAACCGATGCAAACAAGGCATTCAACAATTTCTATGAGCTCATAATCCTATTCTACAACTTATGTTTTCCAACTAAGAGAATAAAAGTGAGTACTAATCAAAAAAGTAAAAAATGGGTGACAAAAGGCATTGGTAGGTCATGTAGGACTAAACGATCACTGAGATTTACGTATTATAAAAAAAAGGATATAAATAGTAAAATAAAATACAGAAATTATTCAGCGATTCTCAAAAGATGTATGAATTACTCACAAAAAATTAAAAATATGAAATATTTACATAATTCTACTAATATAAATAAAGCAGCCTGGAATCTAATAAAAAATAATAATGTCATTAAAAATAAATTTATAAATAAAATTGTACGACATGGTGAGGTAATTACTAATCCTACTGACTTAGCAAATGCTTTCAATGACTTTTTTACAGACATACAGACAAAAAATAATATTGCAGAGACCACCACGAATTTGTGCAAACCAGTAAATGAAACTTTATTCTTATTTCCCACGGACAGTGATGAAATCGGTAAAATAATAACAGGGCTCAATAATACAAATTCTGTAGGTAGTGATAATTTATCTACATACGTAATAAAGAAATCTAAACATATTTTGGCACCTGTGTTGAGTTTTCTTATAAATTTGTCTTTTGAACAAGGACAATTTCCAGAAAATCTGAAGAAAACTGTCATAAAACCACTTCCTAAAGATAATAATGCAAACTGTTTGGAAAATTATAGACCGATAGCTTTGGTGTCTATCATATCAAAAATTTTTGAAAAAGCTATGTATTTTAGGCTTATTACATTTATAACTAAGTACAATATATTAAACATAAATCAGAATGGATTTCAGAAAGGTAAATCAACTGTATTAGCCATGTTCAAATTGGTAAATGAGGTGCTAAGTCATGTAGACAATAGTACTGAAGTTATGGCGTTGTTTATTGATATGACAAAAGCTTTTAATTATGTTTTACATAAAATATTGCTTGCTAAATGTGATAGGTATGGAATTCGGGGGAAGGCTAATAGCTGGATTAAATCCTTCCTTGAAAATAGGAAGCAGCAAGTAGTAGTGACTAATCTGGATAAGAATCAAAATGAGACTTCATTTATGTCTGGTGAGAAATTAAATAATATTGGCGTGCCTCAAGGAAGTATACTAGGTCCTTTATTGTTTTTACTATACATTAATGATCTTCCAAAAGCTACTGAACACTTCTGCACGTTATTTGCCGACGATCTTTCTGTAGTGATACCTAATTTATCAAATTCAATTGACGCATATAATACGGACATAAATAAAACGTTAAATGACATAATAAATTGGCTTGACAAAAATAATTTACAAATAAACACTAAAAAGACCAAATACGTACAATTTCATAATCAAAGGAATAATAAAAATGCAGATTTAACAATAACACATAATGGACAGACTATTGATGAATGTAATGATGTACAATTTCTGGGAGTTACTTTGGACAAAAACTTAACATGGAAATCACATATCGATCAAGTATGTAGTAAATTAAATAAATTTTCTTTTGTTTTGTGGAGACTGGTCAATATAACAGAGCTTAAAACAGCCTTGTTGGCGTATCATGGGTACGTAGCGTCTGTATTACGATATGGAATTGTAGTATGGGGAAATTCGACAGAATTGGACAGAGCGTTTATGGCACAGAAAAACTGTGTAAGGTCTTTATGTAAGTTGCCTCAGAGAACTAGCTGTAGACCGCATTTCATAAAACTTAAATTGTTGACACTACCATCCATCTACATTTATGAAATGTGTCACTTTGTAAAGGTACACTCATATTTATTTCAAAGAAATTGTGAGGTAATTTCTAATTATCGTGGCAGATACCCCAACAGGCTTGTGTTATCTAATGTATCAACAGCTTTATGTGACCAAAATAGCTGTCGGATGGCTGTTCGTATCTACAACAGGCTGCCGGAAGATATCAAAGTATTGCCGTTGCCAGTCTTTAAGAACAGGCTGCGTAGTTTCCTGCTGGAGAAGGGTTTCTACTCGATACAGGAATATCTTTGGTCATAGAATTGTTACTTATAAAATACTTATTACTAATTAAATTTTTTAAACGTTAGTAATAACAAATTAGACCAAATACTAATATAATTATAGAATAGAAAGATATGATATATTATTATTATTATTATTATTATTAAAGGTACATATCGCAACCCGATACCTCAGTCATCGGGGAGCATCAGATACTTACTACTTATGTGGAAACTGGACACCATCTGAAAAGAAGCTGCCCGTGGCTGTTTGCGACATGTAATCATCATATCATATCAGCCACAGGAAGTCCACTGCTGGACATAGGCCTCCCCCAAGGATTTCCAAAACGACCGGTCGGAAGCGGCCTGCATCCAGCGTTTTCCTGCAACCTTGCTCAGGTCGTCTGACCACCTAGCAGGTGGGTGTCCTACGCTGCGCCTGCCGGTACGTGGTTGCCATTCGAGAACCTTTCTGCCCCATCGGCCCTCGGTTCCTCGCGCTATGTGCCCCGCCCACTGCCACTTCAATGAGCTAATCCGCTGGGCTATGTCTGTGACCTTAGTTCTTCTACGAATCTCCTCATTTCTGATTCGATCACGTAAAGAAACACCTAGCATAGCCCTCTCCATAGCCCGCTGAGCGACCTTGAGCCTTCTTATGAGACCCATAGTAAGGGACCACGTTTCAGAGCCATAAGTCACCACTGGTAACACACATTGATTAAGCACTTTCGTCTTGAGGTACTGGGGTATTTTGGACGAGAAGACACGGCGTAACTTCCCGAACGCTGCCCAGCCGAGTCGGATTCGTCGAAAGACCTCTTCCTCGAAGCTGGAACTTCCTGCCTGGATCAATTGACCCAGGTAGATATACTGGTCTACAACTTCGAGAGTGGAGCTCCCAACAGAAACAGGTAAAGGCGTTACGTGCATATTCGACATGACCTTCGTCTTGTCAATGTTCATTTTCAGGCCAACCTGTTGGGAAACTCGATTTAGGTCTTCAAGCATCGTACTTAAGTCCTCCATCGATTCTGCCATGACAACGATATCGTCGGCAAATCGAAGGTGAGTGATATACTCGCCATTGATGTTAATGCCCAGTCCTTTCTATTCTAGAAGCTTGAAGGCATCTTCCAGAGCAGCGGTGAACAGTTTTGGAGATATGACATCTCCCTGTCTCACGCCTCTTTGCAATGGAATAGCCTTCGTACTGAGCTCCTGTACTCGGACCGACATAGTGGCTTTGTTGTATAAACACTTCAACACCTCGATATACCGATAGTCAATACGGCACCGCTGGAGAGACTGAAGCACGGCCCATGTTTCGATCGAATCGAAGGCTTTCTCATAGTCCACGAACCCCAAGCATAACGGCTGGTTATACTCGACATGTAATAAAATAAGGTAATCCCACATCTTCCTAACAAACTGCCAAATTACTTTCCTGTTTCCAAGGGAATGGTAATCGCCATACGTCCTTGTGACATGTCATATCGCAACCCGATACCTCCGGCGAGCATCAGATACAACTCAGGTATGGTATGTGGTAACTGGACACCACTTAACAAGATGCTTCATAAGGCTGTTCATGGCAATGTAATAATACCCTCAGGTAATCTCACGTCCTCCTAACAAACTGTAAAAACATCTTTCTGTTTCCAAGGCAATGTCCATCGCCATACGTCCTTGTGACGTATCATATCGCAACCCGATACCTCAGAGTCATCGGGGAGCATCACATATTAGGTAGATATGTGGTAACTGGACACCATCCAACACCGTGATCTATCTACACCCTGCACCTGCCTTCGTTTGGTCACGACGAGCAGCTAAGCGTTAATCAATTAATATAACATCAGCATAATGTTTTATTTAAATTAACTTCACTGGTTTATTTCAATAGTATCGCTAGGTTAGTAGGTAGGTAGTACCTACGTAATGGAGTGTACTATGTTAGAGGCAAACCTTGAGTCAGATTTAACTAGCTGACGTGCTCAAAAATTTTAGAATTTTAGTGACAACATCAACGCCATGGCATTGATGTCATGTCTCTGGTGCTATGATAACAGTTACTATCAGGTGGGTATGGTGGACGGTTTCTAACACACCGAAACTGGGTAGATATGTCGCAGTTGGATGGTATAAACCGCTAATTCACTAAACCTCTAGGCGTTTGGCATTACAGCTCGGTTTTGTTAAACAGCTGGATTGTCAATGTGTCACGTTTAACAAACCAGCTAACCACGTTTAGACCGCAGAATAGGTTATTTGCGCATGTTATAAACAAACTTTATGACGGACGGGGCATTAAAATAAAACCTCAATTCAACTTCTTACTATGTAATCTAGTCTCCAACATCATATAATACCAATAAAGAATGATACAAACTTTACAAAGTTCGATGCAAGTGGATACAGAAAAGTTTGTTATCGTGACATAATCTCAATGGCGGCGTAGCGGTTTCTCTCGGCCTTCATTTGTTCACATAAATTCTCCATCTTGCCGGAAGGCTGGCGTCGAAATAACTATATGGGAACTAAGCTGAAGATCTGTTTTATTTTTCCTAACCATTTGCAGCCCAAAATCATAAACGATGTCTCCGATATCTCTCGATGAAAACAGCTTACTCTCGGAATGCTGTGAAGAATTCCGAACTAATTCTACAATCTTACGTCTTGCGCCGCGGCATTGGTGAATACCAAGGCTGTTTGATAAGTACCCGTTTATGGAAAAAAAAACATTTTTTTTGTATATATGCATTTATTTTTCTACGTAGTCACCTTTTAACTCTATACATTAGTTCCACCTATACTCAAGCTTCAATGAAACCATCCAAAAAGTATGATTTTGAAAAGTCATTAAAATAGGCCTCTGTGGCGGCAATGACTTCGTCATTTGATCCAAATCGCTTGCCACCGAGCCATTTTTTTAGGTTGGGAAACAAAAAGAAATCGCATGGGGCCAAATGTGGAAAATACGGGGGGTGAGACAATAGTTCGTAGCGTAACTGTGCTAATGTAGCCGTCACAACTCTGGACGAATGAGCCGGGGCGTTGTCGTGATGAAACAGTACTTTTTTTTTTAAATGGGGTCGTTTGTCCTTTAACACGGCGTCAAATTCATCCAATAAATTGGCATAGTACTGCCCTGTTATTGTTTTTCCCTTTTCTAAATAGTCAATATGCATAATACCCTGCGAATCCCAAAAAACGGTCGCCATGTCCTTTCCAGCCGATGGGACGGTTTTTGCTTTCATTGGAGCAGGTTCACCCGGTAAAATCCACTGCTTCGACTGCTCTTTCATTTCCGGGGTGTAGTGGTGGACCCACGTTTCGTCCACGGCCACGAAACGACGCAGAAACTCCTTCGGGTTACGTTTGAACACGGCCAAACACTGCTCCAAAGTAGTCAGTCGGTTCGTTTTTGCTCCTCCGTGAGTAAACGCGGCACCCACCTCGCCGATACTTTCTTCATACCCAATTTTTCTTCTAATATGTGTTGTACCCTCTCGATTGAAACATTTACAGCATCAACGATTTCTCGAAGTTTAATTCGGCGGTCAGCTAAAACGATATTTTCAATTTTCTTAACCATATCGTCTGTAGTCACCTCAACTGGCCGGCCTGGGCGATCCTCATCAAAGACGGTTGTTCTCCCCCGCTTAAACTTGTTATACCAATATCTGACGGTTGTCATAGAAGGAGCACATTCATGGTAAACCGTTTGCATTCTTACTTTTATTTCATCACATGTTTTTCCTTCCAAAAATAAGAATCTAATTACAGACCGATACTGTTCTTTCTCCATTTTAACAATTTTAAGTTCACGCCTTCACTGAATCGTTGTCAAATGAGAAAAAAAACAAAAGAATGCCATTTTTTTTTAATTTTCCCGCCTCTGAAAAATGGCTTAAAAAGGTGGTATACTTATTTGCGGCCAGTGATATTAATATATTTAGAAAACGGGTACTTATCAAACAGCCCTCGTACAAACCGTTTATGCCATTCTGCGTATGCGGTGTCAGTTATTTAACGCTGTTTTACGAAACCGAGCTGTAATGCCAAACAGCTAGAGGTTTAGTGAATTAGCGGATTATACCGTTCAACTGCGACAGATATGTATCTGTCGCAGTTGCATCATATGTAGCATATAAGATGACAATTATTGGTGCAGTATACATGTGTATACTGCACCAATAATTGTCATCTTATATGCTACATGTTATTTGTAACTCACACACAACACAGCAAGCTTATGCAGGATGACTTTAAAATGACTTTAAACACTAGCTAAATCTTTGGAGCAAGTTCAGTCCATGATTCTGACCTACCACTACTAGACATGCATAGTGCGTGGCCACCTTTGTGCATCTCTTTCTATCTTTGATTGTTGCATCCACCCATATTTTGCACACGCCACAGAACACACTATGGTTACTAACTTATAATAAGCTCAAATAAAACCCTAAATCACCTTTTAAATGATAAAATCCCTAAAATTAATAACTTTCTTCGATCGTTTTGTGGTGTGCTTGGCCCAGATTTTGACAGTAGGTCAGCTTATAGCAGCCACGCCGATCAAGACAAAAAAACATATCAGCGTTTCTTTCACACTCACGTTGCACTGTATTTGAACTATTTGACAGTCTCTTTCTAGCAATATCGTTGCAAGTCTAGTAGTAGTAGGTCTGTGGCTACATACATTCTGTAAAAAAATGTTACGAAATCAATAAAAAATCTGTTTGGCTGAGCAATTTGAATAGGAGGGTGATTTTTTTCTCATTTTCGTTATTTGTTCTTATGGAAAGTAGTTCAGTATCATGGACTGAACTTGTCTGTCTTGTTGTCTTGACTGAATTGTGATGCAAAAGTAATTATACATATTTCCTTGAATAATTCCCTCAGTGAGTCTCTCGATCCTAAACCGTAAATGGCACGAATTGCTCTTTTTTGTAAAAGAAAAATAGTCTGAATGTCGGCTGCACTCCCCCATAGAAGTATCCCGTAAGACATTAGACTGTGAAAGTAACTAAAGTACACTTGTCTAGCAGTTGCTACATCTGTCAATTGTCTTATTCTCCTAACAGCGTAAGTCTTCATCCATTTAAAAGCCCGTACTATCCTAAAGTTCTTAGAGCGATCTTAAATATCATTATTAACGAAATATTTACTTTGAAATAAAAACACAGGAAAGTCCAGGACTAACTCTATATATAAATGTTTCGAAAAAAACACGATTGCTTAAAATGTTCTCCATAGAAAAAAATTACGAAGTTGCCTCTAAATCACCTCAGAATTATACTAAAACGGAAAGTATTCGAGAAATTCAATAAATTAAACTTTGTAACTTTGGATTTTATTTGTATTAAACATAAGGCAGTCATAATATGTCTTATTTTTTAAATAACTCTTAAATATTTTTTGTAAAACGAAAAAAACCTCAAAACCAAAACCAGCCTCATTGACCTACCATGATCTTTTATCCCGCATGGTCTCGCTGTCTCGCTTCGGCTAGAGTAAATTTGTATGCATGGAAATGGGAGCAAAACTTAAACTATCCACATCAGGCACCCTCTTAAGGTGAATATAGAAGCCAAATGGCCTTGAAGTGTGAAATAAATTGTTAACTCGTAAATGTGGTGATAATTTCCATATTGCTCTTCGTCATGCACTAAATAGCCCTTTAAATTACTTTATGAATTGCCGTTGAAACTATTATTGGTAATGCGTCTAGCTTTAAAACTTGCCGTGGCCACTTTTGGCGGAGGCAAGTTTTAAAGCTAGTCGGACTAATGTAAATACTTTCAACAGTGGTTCATAAAATAATTTAAAGGGCTATCTAGTACGTGACGATTAGCAATATGGTAATTATCTCCATATTTACGAGTTACCATTTTATTTTAAAGAGGGCGCCACTTCAAGGCCATTTGCTTTTATATTTACCTTAATAACATTATTTCATTGCCAAAACTAGTCGCCGCGTCTCCCTGTCTGAGTAACCCGACACCGGAGGGCGCCACCCGAAACTGCGCGGCTCTACAATAATAATATTTGAAACGCGACACCGCTCCACCGTATTATTTTTATCTCGATCCTCGACCATTTGACCGGATTCCAAACCCAAAAAGTCCAGTTATGTGTAATTTGATCTGCAGCACTTTGAATGTGAACTCTGTATATTAAGATTTTCACACAAAAATTGAAAAAAAAAAACATTAAATTTTGGGGGTTCCCCATACTTAGAACTGAAACTCAAAAATTTTTTTTTCATCAAACCCATGCTTGTGGGGTCTCTATGAATAGGTCTTCAAAAATGATATTGAGGTTTCTAATATATATTTTTTCTAAACTGAATAGTTTGCGCGAGATTGAAAATTGGTTTGAACGAGATCTACGAGTAGTAAGTAGTTTTTTTAATACGTCATAAATCGTAAACCGCAATTTACCTTTAGAACTTTTATATTATGTTACTTGCTGCTACGGAACCCTTGATGGGCGAGTCCGACTTGTGTTTGGCCGCTTTTTTTTCAGACTAATGATAAAATCAATGACATTTAATTAAACAGTTAAAACCAGTGGTTGAATAGGTATATAAAAAGTAAATAACCTTTGTCGATTGGTAAAATTGGTTGCATTATAAATTGTAAGTAGACAGGTACTAGGGAGGTAAGGTACCTATTTGTATTTTTGAACGAGCGAGCGAAGCGAGAAAAGCTCTCCGATTCTAATTGAACAATCCGGCGTTTGTATGTATGAATGTTTGTTTGACGATAACTCTAGTAGTTTTGATCAGAGCTTTATGAAATACGGTAGGCGCGTGTAGCTATATGTAGCTAATAGAACTTTTAAGTTCGAACATGAGCCATATCGATAAAGGAGTTGCCGAGTTATGGGGTTCGCGAGTTCACAGTTCGGGGTGACTTACTAGTGATTACTAAAGTTGTAGGTAGGTACCTATAGTAATGCCTAAATCATCGTCTCCGAACCTACAGTCGATATAATGTAGATGACTGAGTCAAAAATAAATTATTAAATTAATGCATACGGGAATTAACGCGGAACGAACTTGACGTCAAGCTGGGACCACGTTCGGTGAAACCCGAGCGAACCGTCAGCAAAATAAATAAAAAAAGGTAAGTTTCGCGTTAATTCCCGTATGCATTAATTTAATAATAATGCAACGCGATAGTTTAAAAGCAAAAATAAATTATTTGGTATTGATAAGAGAATAAAACGTCAAAATAGTGTCACTTGTCATTGATCATATCTATTTTCAACATGATTTTAGATTTACTAATGCAGACTAACTGATATTAAGAGCTCTATTTGACTCGAAAAATCTATGACGGCTTTGTATTTAAAATTAAAAAATTCTAAAATTCAAAATATCTTTATTATCATAGGATATTTATAAAATCTCTTAATAATAGTCACTTTGTATTGTTTTGCACAAATGTTGACGTCAAATCGTTACTTACAGCTAAGTTTACGCCGCTTCCTAGGCGCAAGTGCAGAAGAAGCGGCAACAAACTGCACTGCACGTTTTCTCCAAAGACGTCAACTAACAAATTTAAAACTTAAAATTAGTTATATGGATGGACTGAGATTACATTGTTTGTTATGTCATAATTGAATTGAATTATGAAATTTAAAATAATGTCAATTTGTAAATTTAGTATGTACCAATGTACCTAAATTATGACATGTCTAAGTATACAAACCTTTAAGAAGGACACGCGCCAAGCTCAAGCCAGACCTTTTTGTCTTTAAGATAGTCATCGGTCCTATAATAAGCCTTCTCACAAAGTACTTTCTTTAAATAAGCTTTGAATTTTCTGTCTGGCATATCGTAGGTATTTTGCGTATTAGCACAGGCCGGAATCTCCTAAGGTACGCGCAGTATGCGTCCCCGTTCCCCGTCCCCGCACCTCTCCCCCGTTTTCGCGTTGATGACTCACGTTGGCCGTCAAGAACGGGCGTAGCGAACATATTGCGCGTACCTTAGGAGATTCCGTTCTGTTTACTCTTGTATTCTGTGGTATTAGCGCACAAGCAATATAAATACTTGTCATCATCATTATCAGGTTTTTTTAGTCTCCACTGCAGGAGCACGACCCTCTCTGTACTACCAGACCCAGACAATTATTTATATTTTTAATCATTTCTTAACTCAGCTGCCGATACGAAACTAATTGTAATTTATCCCATTTGGGCTTGGTCTCAACCTTATAAGTGTATTATTATACTCTTTGGTGTCAACTTGCTTGCTAGAATGCCATAAGTACTTAAATAAATAAAGCTCGTACATATCAAATGACGGCAAATAATTTGACGTAGCGGCGCGGTATGGCTGGTATGGCTAACACATCGATACCCGTGCGAAAATTCAAAAGGCAGAGAAAGTGTTGGGTTGGAATAAATTAAACAAAAGTTGAATTGACTTTCTTTTCATTTGGCACCATGGGAAAGCCGAAGTAAAATCATTAAACTTCAATAGCAGTAGTATAATATTGGGAAGTCTAAATCACTCCTGTTCTTCAGACTCACACTTCAATGTGTTCGTCTTCATCACATTCGTGACTTAGACTTCCCAATATCATACATTTAACCATTTCGATACAGTTGCTTGTTTCCACAGTTCGTATTTCAGTCTTACACTTCAGACAGGACAGGGCTTCTATATTTACATCCATTTGGGCTTCCAGTCGCATTTTATGTCGATGAGCATTTCTGGAAACGAATCTTCCACTTCAGTCAGGTCTACTTCTTTTCCATCTATTCGGGTAACTTCCAATCGAATTTTAGACCATAATGTAGTGTATTTTTGCGAAGGTATTAGAATAGCATCATATTGCTCATAATTTATAATTTTAACTATGTGAAGACCAAGTAGTTTCTCAGAAGTAATTATTATATCAACGTAGTCTCCAATATTCAAAGATGTGTCAACTGATCTGGTGATAATCATTTTCACATTGCGAATGCCACATATTTTTCTCTTATACATGATAACTATATCCACGTGATCTCCAATATTTAATGACATGTCAACTGTTTCGATGAACAGGTAAATATTTTGAAATAGCTTATACCCTGTTTACAGAACTACTTTACAATAACTGATCAAAATTGAAATTGAATCACTTACTTATATCATGTCACTCAGGTATAAGAGCTTCCAACATTAAGCATTCACAGAGTCAGTTCGTTTTAAATATATATATAAATCGTTGCTTTACAAATTAAAAACATTCAACCAAAAACAGCCTTAGCGGTTAAAAGGATGAAATTCGTTAAACAATCTCAAACTTTACAATTGAGTCGAATATGTCCAGATGAAAAAGTAGATGTTTTTCGACATTGTGACCTTCTACCTAATACTATTCGATGTATTATTTGCGGTCCCTCGAATTGTGGTAAAACTAATGTAGTCATAGGTCTTCTATTACATGAAAATGGTTTACGTTTCAAAAACGTTTATCTTTATTCAAAAACATTGTATCAACCAAAATATGTGTTTTTAGAAAATGTTCTTAATTTAGTGCCAGATGTAACGTTTGCAAAATATAAAGATAATGAACTTATTTTAAGTCCTCACGATGCAAAACCACACTCCATAATAATATTCGATGACGTCGCATGTGAAAACCAGTCCAATATGAGGGATTATTTCGCAATGGGTAGACATAAATTTATTGACTGTTTTTATTTGAATCAAACGTACAGCAAGATACCTAAACAGCTAGTAAGAGACAATGCAAATCTTTTAATATTATTCAAACAAGATGATGTGAACCTCCATCATGTTTATGATGAACACGTTAATACCGACATGTCGTGGTCAGAATTTCGAGAAATGTGTTCAAAAGTATGGAGCGAACCCTATAACTATTTGGTAATCAATAAAGATTGTTTAAAGAACAAAGGCTGTTACAGGAAGAATTTTGATACTTTTATTTTGTTTGACGAGGATAAAAATACGAGCATATAAGAAGATTTATTCGATATTCATCTTCAGTCAAACTATTACCGTATTAAGCAAATAACGTATATTCATCAAGTTTAATATGGAAAAAGAGTTAAAGACTCAGATAGTTAAAATAGCAAAATCTGTTAAAAAGAAAATCAAAGATATGAAAACTATGGAATCCTACAGTGAAAATGTTTTAAATACAGTTTTTAGACCTGTTACTGACCCAATTCATCAATTGATTACGGATCGAAGCAGTAAAATTAAATCAATAGAAGAAAAGGATGACCTCATAAAAAAATATTGTGCAAAAGAGCAAATTCAATCACCTAAATCGTATTTCAACAAAACTCTTAAGCACAATATTTCCCCACAAAATTATGCTGAAGATGATTCTGATGAAGATAATAGTTTAGAAAAATCAGGCGACTCTACTAATACGAATATTAATACCAGTGATTCATCGTTTAAAACTATTGAGTCAATACCTAGCCCTAGTCATAATACTTCGTCCTGGTCACTTTCCTCCGAAATATTTAATGATGTACCTTTTGGTGTTAGACAAGAACGAGGTAAATTAATGTTGGGTTCAGCACGTGTGCATATAAATGATCAAAATATTATATCTGTAGCTGGACATGATTATCAATTAACGTCAGGGTTGCAGGAGTTATTGTTAAAAAAAATACCTAATTTAGAACTGGTGACTGAAAATGATTGTCAAGAATATAAAACCATGTTAATAGCTACTAATGCTCACCGGCGAGACTTTGATCCTAGTAAACCAATTAAATCTAATAAAGGACGGAAGTATTTGAACATCATTAAACCACTTTTTAGACTGCGAAAGCCTTCGTCATCGTCTGTCAGTAATACTGATGATAATATAGCAGGAGAAGGTTTGATACTTAAAAAGAAATTTAAGAAAAATACTGATTACATTTACTGGGATGATCCTAACGAACTAGTAGAAAGGCTGAAATTATTAATTGCGTCTAAAGATGCAGGCAACACTGGTCTTGATAATGAAATAATTTCAATCATAGAAGAACTACGTGAAAATGGTAGTATAAATTAATAAGTGCATATCTTATTTACTTCATTAATTATTTCACTGCGGCTGACTTCAATCCAAAATGAATGTTGATAAATTCGGGCACCATGTTCATAAAAGACTACGTTTGACAGAAATACTACATTGTCCCAGTAATCACCTAGTTAGATCGGAAACCGGAGATTTTGATTTACAATCATCTCGATTGAAAGGAGTTCAAGAACCTGTTGCACATGATGATGCGGTGAACAAAAAATATGTTGATAAAAAGATCCTTGATGAAATAACCGCTCTTAGAAAGTTAATAAAAGATGATGTGATAAATAACCTTATTCAGTTCGAAAAAAAATTTTATACTAAAGACTACATCGATAAAATTACTAAACTACAAAATGGTAAAACAGCAAGTGGTAAATGAAATTCATAGATCAGCACGCAGAAATTTTGATCGTCGTAATGTGATCTTGAAAGGAATAGACGACTTATGGCAAGCGGACCTGATTGATATTCAATCATTAAAAAAGTACAATAATAGATACGGTTACATTTTAACTGTCATTGATGGTTTCTCAAAATATGCCTGGATGATTCCTTTGAAAACTAAATCAAAAAAGGAGGTGCTTAATGCATTTACTCAAATTATAAGGGAAAGTGGACGTTTCCCTAAAAACCTACAAACTGACAGAGGCACTGAGTTTTATAACGATGTATTTAATAGACAAATGCAGTTTATGAAGATTAACCACTATTCATCGTATTCAACAAAAAAAGCTTCAATTGTAGAAAGGTTAATCAAAACATTGAAGATTAAGTTATATAAATGTTTCAGTTATAATGGTAACTATAAATGGATAGGAAAAACTTTAAATGACGTTTTGTTTTCATATAACAATCAAAAACATAGCGTTACAAAGTTTAAACCAGTAGATGTAAATACAAAAAATGAAAACCTAGTAAAAGATAACATTAAGGAATTCCAAAGGAAACGGTGTAAATTTATCAAAAATAAATTTAAAATAGGTGACCACGTTAGAATAAGTAAATATAAGAGTAATTTTGCAAAAGGTTATACACCTAATTGGTCTACGGAAATTTTTACTATTAAAACGGTTAATAATACTAAACCTGTTACATATTTAATACAAGATCAACGAAAACAAAATATATTGGGTTCATTCTATCGAGAAGAGTTACAAAAAACTAAGTATCCGAATATATACTTAATTGAAAAAATTATAAGGAAAAAAGGCAATAAATTGTTTGTCAAATGGTTAGGACTTCCTGACGAAGAAAACAGTTGGGTAGATAGAAAGTCTATCGTATCATAGCACATATAAGTTCAAGCATCGTATATTTTGTTCATTATATTATAAGAAATGAATGGAGGTGGACTTGTTAATAATTTGATAAACAATACCCCGTTTGAGCTTCACTTGCCAGGTTACAACTATTGCGGACCAGGCACCAGGTTGCAAGAAAGGTTATTGAGAGGTGATAAAGGTGTCAACAAATTAGACGAAGCTTGTAAATACCACGATATTGCATACAACAACCCAAGTCTCTCCGTTCGTCATAAAGCAGATTTACAACTGATGAAAATGGCTAAGAAGCGATTGCATTCTAAAGACGCTGGCAAAGGAGAAAAGTTAGCATCTTGGATAGTTAACAAAGTTATGAAAGCAAAATTAAAAACAGGTGCCGGGATAAAACAATTTAAAACCATTGTATCAAAAATACGTTCACAAATAAAAAAACTGAAATCAAAGGATAATAAAACTGCTATTAAGTATGCTTATGAGGCAGCAAAAAAATTGTTTCCTAAGACATGCCACGTTCGTTTACCGAGAATAATACCAATTCCTAAAACAGGAGGGATTTTACCTTTGATACCAATTTTTGCGGGTTTATCGGCACTAGGCGCTTTAGCAGGAGGTGCTGCTGGTATAGCTAAAACTATAAATGATTGTAAAACTGCTCAACAGAATTTACATGAATCTGAACGTCATAACAAAGCTATGGAGGCTATTGCAATAGGAAAAGGATTTTATCTTAAACCATATAAAAAAGGAAGTGGGTTGTTTTTGAAATCTACAAAAAACTAATAAGCAGGCTACCCAAACGTGCTCTTACAAATATCGATATTATTAAATACACTAAAAATATTCCATATTTTCGAGGTGTATATATGAGGGATAGATTGCCACGTAAACCACAACCCATAGAGTGTGGTATATTAAACTTAGACAGTTATAAGAATAACGGAACACACTGGGTAGCCTTTGCTAAAATAAATAATTATTGTGAATATTTCGATAGTTTTGGTAACTTAAGACCGCCCAAAGAATTGGTAAAATATTTAAATGTTAGTGATATACATTATAATTATACTAGATTTCAAAACTTTGATACTGTAAATTGTGGTCATTTATGTATAAAATTTTTGCAAGACTTTTGGTGTAACAATATTATATAATAGTTATTACGTTTGAATAAAACATCATTCTAAAAATGTCTTTCACTCTGTCCATAACTGGAAACAGCTCACTACTAACATCGAACTATTCCCCTCCACTGGAACTTGATGGTCAATATGAGTGCTCTCTTTTACACTTCTCTGCATTTAATTCTATACCAAATATTACAAATAATAATAATAAATTTTATTATGGCGTTGACGAAGTTGTTGAAATTCCTGAGGGAGCATATGAACTCCTAGACATCTGTGAGTTCTTACAATCAAAAGTAAACAATTGTGTTTTAAAGTTATTGTGCAACAATAACACCTTGAGGCTTTCGATATTCTGCTCTAAAGAAATTCATTTTGAAAAACCAAATTCTATTGGACCTCTACTAGGATATGGAAAAACTTTCATGATGAGGGATAAATGGTACAAATCCCCACTACCAGTGAACATTCTTCCTACAACCGTGGTGCGGGTTGAATGTGATATTACCGGAGGTTCCTACATTAATGGAAAATCAAGTCATATAATTCACGAATTCGCATTGAATGTTCCTCCTGGCTACAGAATAATAGAAGTTCCAAAAAATACCATATATTTTCCGGTGAACAGAAGCACGGTGAATAGTATAAATATAAGAATATTGGACATAAAAAACAATTTAATAAATTTTCGCGGAGAGGAAGTACAATTGTACTTACATTTGAAGAAAATATGATTGACTACAATAAATACACAACTACATCTTTTCGAAAGATTAGTACTCATCAAGCAATCAAGAAGACCACACATACTCGTGGTAAAAAAAAGAAATTAACCTCTACTAATATACATTTTCTCAAATCGATCGGATTACTATAATGAGTATTTTAAATATAACTAACCCACCCGCTTATGATAACTCCATAGACGGTATAGAAATTCATTCTTACAAGCCCTATACCACTACTTTCAATATAAATGATGAAATTCGGATACCTATAAACCAACAAGATTTATATGTGCTTCCATGTTCAAGTACCTTGTATGTTGAAGCTGTGGTAAATGTTATCAATGTTGAGAAGAAAGAAACAGTTAAAACCGTACATTTTACCAACAACCCCCTTCTATTCCTTTTTCAAGATATAAGATATGAATTGAACGGTATTGAAATAGACAAAGTGAAGAATGCTGGTATAACTACTACTATGAAAGCACTGGTGTCTATGAACGCAGACGAGGCGAAGGTATCCAAAGTGTGGGGTTGGGATATACAAGGTACAAAAAATGAAATTGCAGGTCATTTTGCTGCGTCAATACCTCTCAGCAATATATTAGGTTTTGCAGAAGATTATAAAAAAATTATTGTCAATTGCAAACACGAACTTGTGTTGCTACGAAGTAATACTAACCTTAATGCTTTAAAGCTAAACACTGGCGAAAGAGTTGAAAGTATTGACATAAAAAAGATTGTATGGCGAGTTCCTCACGTTAAAGTATCAGATA
Organism: Acrobasis repandana; assembly: GCA_963576875.1. Classification (NCBI taxonomy): domain Eukaryota; kingdom Metazoa; phylum Arthropoda; class Insecta; order Lepidoptera; family Pyralidae; genus Acrobasis; species Acrobasis repandana. The sequence continues at coordinate 3,322,703 of OY756223.1, read as the reverse complement.
GAGAAAGAATTAATTTACTTAAAATACTTGAAAAAGATAGACCCATTCAATTAGTGTATAGAAACTGGGACCTTTATGAGTACCCTTTGTTACCAAAGACTACAAAACACACTTGGTCAATTAAAACTTCGTCACAAATTGAAAAACCGAGATATGTCATTTTAGGTTTACAAACAAACAGAAAGAACAACGTTATGAACGATATGTCTCAGTTCGATCACTGCAATGTTCGAGATGTTAAAGTTTTTTTAAACTCTACATATTACCCGTACGAAAGTTACAACACCAACTTTTCATATCATAACTATGCTTTAATATACGAGCAATATGTAAATTTTCAGCAGTCTTATTACAACCGCCCATGCAACGCATTGTTGACTGCACAAGAGTTTAAAAATTTTGCACCATTATTCGTGATAGACTGTTCTAGACAAAACGATAATATTAAATCAGGACCGGTGATCAACATTCGCCTCGAACTAGAGTGTGACAAAGTGATACCAGATCAGACATCAGCATATTGTCTAATTTTGAATGACTGCATAGTCGAATACAGACCTCTGAGTAACATTGTTCGTAAAATATCATGAACTCGATTATTTTCGTTGATGTGCAAGGATTTAAGGATCGCAGTAATAAATTTATAATCAAAGAGTTTGCATTATCTACTAAGGATTTCACTCAAGTTTTTCTAATTAAACCTCCATATGCATATACTACATTATCTCCGGAAGAAAAGAAGACTGTTCGATACCTCGAGCGACAGAGAGGAATCACTTGGAGTGAAGGTCACATTGACTATAGAGAATTTAAGAGAATTATTGTACCAATCATGCAAAATAAAATTATTATAATGAAAGGTCTTGAAAAACAGAAATGGATTAGAGAATTATGTGATGGAAGTAATTTGATTGACATAGAAAATCGAGGGAGTCCTACATTTTCGACCTTATATGAAAACTACTGTAAAAATGAATGTAGCTTTAATTGTTTAAGTCATAAGAACTTTTGTGCGCTAAAAAATGTTATTTGTATAAAGAAATGGTATTTAGACAATATTTCGTAGTGTAAATAAATATTATAAGATGGAAACAATATATTTTCTTTTATTTATTCATATCCTTGGTTAGTTTAAACCTATTATAGCATATTCGGTTATAAAAAAAAAAATAAAAAAAATCTTAGGTATTCTATTTATTATTTATCTCTTAAAAATAATTAACATACTTATAAGGTTTACTTACACGCTAAACAGAAAAAATATACAATCATTAAAAAATACACTTAAAAATTATCAGCACATAGTTTTTTCGATATTGTCCTAACAAGTGACTCCGTGAGGTCTAACACTTCATCACACTGATCTTGTACCACATACTGCGCGCTGACAACATCGTTGATACCCGAGCTTGACGCACTAGCTGGTTCACGAGCCAAGTCCACTATCTTTATTTGAATTAATTTTAACCCCTTTTGCTGCTTGCTGATGATGAAGGACTTCGACGAGAGTTTAGTCCTTTTTCTAGACACATCTTGCTTTCTCCTCTCTTGTCTTTCGCGCTCTTGTGCAAATAGCTCTATTTCTTGTGTTAAGTTTTCATAAGGATCTTGTGCGTACTGTGAAAACATAACATTTGTGTTGTCTTCCATTTTCTGCAACAAAGAAATAATTAAATTTAGTATAAATAGTTTATATCAATAATTAATAAATTGATTACAGTGTACATTTACAAAACTATATATACTCACTTGGTGATTATGAAGTAATTAGTGCAGCTAACTATTGTCCAGCTCCCAATATCGTTACTTGCGAAGTGATATTATTCGTGCTCAAATTAGGTGTTTAAATATTATTTTCAACACAGTCAGCAATTCATAGGTCTTTCAACCTAAAATTTGTCCGTACATGTTTTTAAGTTGACCTGAATTGAGCACGTTTGTACTTAGACTTTCCTTCACGTGTAACAACTTTTTAATTCTCCAAACTAAACAGATTTAATTTATTTAACTGTGTAAGTTTTTAGTTATCAAATTTATTTTTCTACCGACTATTATCTTATTATTACAGCACATAAGCAAATAAGTAAGGCTGCGTCGTCGCATGGCTTTACAATAAAAGCGTATAAATCATAAAGAATAGATGGTATTTTTAAGGACAGCTTCAATTTTCTTTTCGTCCTGAAAACGAATACTTAAGGCCGTACTTGAATTTTCCGGGTCCAGTGCTGCCCCCATTTTAAATAAATCATTTCAAAGAAAACGGAGACATCATTTAAAATTTTGCAACTACCAAGTCCTAGATAACCCTTCAAAGTATTTTATGAACTACTGTTTACAGTTTAAAGTGAGAACGTTAAGCTTTACTACGCACATTTGCGAAAAACGGCCACTTTTAGCAAATGTGCGTAGTAAAGCTTAACGTTCTCACTTTAAACTGTAAACAGTAGTTCATAAAATACTTTGAAGGGTTATCTAGGCCTTGGTAGTTGCAAAATTTTAAATGATGTCTCCGTTTTCTTTGAAATGATTTATTTAAAATGGAGGCAGCACTGGTCCCCGGAAAATTTAGGTACGGCCTTAAGCTATAACCTTAAAAATGCAAAAGAATAGTTTATGATTACTAAAAGTGTGTAGATAACAGGTAGATAATTATGTCCTAAATCCTATGTGAACTCAAATAAATAACATAAAAATGCAAAAATAGTAGTAGCTTTTTCTGTAAATTATGGTAAGGCCAATGTCTTACTATAAATTAATAAATATCTCGGCTGTTATCTAGATAAAAGTCGCCTAATAAAATTGGCATGTTGAATACAAACATGTTGGTCACTAACAAAAAAAGCTTAACATCAAAAACATAAAACATAAAAATAGCCTCTGTCATATGACTCGATCCAAAGTCCTATCATGCAATAAGTTATTTATTCTTTTGTATTAACTAGTCCACCACAAAATGTTATGAGAAGGCTGTGAATAAAGCAACTTCCTACTTATAATGAAAACATTAACTTGATCTCTCACACAAAGTAAATTCAGGTGACAGTTTCCGTCGATCGGTTATTATCAGATCAGCTCAGTGACCGGTTATCTCTGTCTCTTTTTTATCCTTGTTATTAAGCTGACATAGAAAAATGAGAACATTTTTCATATTAATCTGAGGCGTTAAAGATTACATTTCTATTAATGGAATATATGTTCTATTTAAATATGTGTGAGTGAATTGTGTGGCAGACGAGTGGAAGCGATTATAATCTTTAAGCTATAAATGGACTTTGCAACCGACTGTACCTCAATTTTTTACTTTTTCTTATTTTTAGTATTTTTTGTAATAACGGTTACAGTAATACAAAATCGGTGAAAATTCCAAGTATATAGTTAATGTCATGATAAAGTTTAAGTTTTAGTTAAGTTTAAGTTTACGATGAAAAAAAAAAAAACATGATTTTTGTATGACAGTACCTATCTTTTAATTTTAATATATATAAATAGTTAGAGTTACAGGTTTGGAGTCTTCAGACTCTTCTTCATCAGAGTCCATATCCGATGATTCTGATCTGAAAACGAGATAAGAAAAATTAGAGCTACGAATAATTTCTTATTTAAAGATAGTTCGTTAAGGATTAAATAAATAAATATATACGGACAAATGTCATAACATACATATATAATAACATATGTAGATAAACTCCTAAGAACTCAGTCAATCTAAAAAAGAACATATTCCATCCTAACCTAACCGGGGATCGAACCCAGGACTTCCGGTGTGACAGTCTAGCATGATGACTACTAAACCACAGACACCTCCAGAGGTCGTCAATTAGAGTGTAAGTAAGGTTAGGTCTGTGTGACTCTTCGTTTAGGTATAATATACCTACATCATTACTATGCGCACGGCGACCACTCCAAGTGGTAAATTTATTTATGCAAATCGTTTGTCTAGAGTAATAAGAATGAAATGGACTTGCAATGGTTTCTAGGTATCTAAACGAAAAGGTGCTGAGTTCTGACATAAGCTAAATTAAACTTTATTGCTAACCACAGTGAGAAGATATTTCTTTAAATTTCTTTGCTGAGTGAGACTTTTGTACGTGAGTACTTGTACTTTTTTTGTGGTATGGTTAGTTCAATTATAACATAAAAAATAGGTAACAATTTCGTATTATGAGAAAATAAATGCAGTAACTATTTACATTTATGTTAATACATACTTCTCTTCGTCTGACTCTTCAGAGTCCGATATCAGTATCGACTCCGGTTCCGATGATTTAGATCTGAAAACGAGATAAGAAAAATTTGAACTATGAATGATTTCTTTTATTTAAAGATAGTTCGTCAAGTTTTAATTAAATTTAAATAAATAAATATATACGGTTAACTGTCACAGATTGAGATATCCCCAAAGTAAGAGCGAGACTTGAGTTATGAGGTACTATGTCAATAATACTATGCATATTATTACATATCTAGATAAACTTTCAAGACCTCAGTCAATCCGAAAAGAAGATCATTATCCTTAAACCCTTCATCCGATCTTCATTCAAATTATAAGAAAATAATTAAAAAAAAGTTATATGAGCATGCAAATGTATTAATTAATATTTAAGCTGCAGTTGTCTGTTGAGAAATTCGGTCTCCAGCTTCAAGATATTTTCTCTGATCTTAAAAAATACATGGGACTTGCCTTGCAATGCATTCTTTAAAACGAAACATATATTTTTTAAATCGGTTTATATTTGACGGAGTTATGAGGTAACGATGGGGTAGACTAATCTAATTCGTTGACGTTGTCTTATTTATTCACAAAGTTTGAAGGTTAGAATTCACAAATCATCATACAAAATCACATTCAAACTTAGATTAGCTAAGAAAGAGGTACGTACCTTATTCCTAAAGGACCTATCTCTTCTCCCGTCTCTTCTCCCGTCTCAAAACCCACATTTCTTTTTTTTGTCATATAATTATAATTTGAATCATCACTTTCATAGCCCGACCTGTAATTAAACACACAAAAACTTCATTTTAAGAATAGTAGAAGCATTGTTTTATTCGACTGCCTTATGGCAGATGATCTGGTTAACGAAAAGAAAATTCATACTCATGAGTATGAATTTTCTTTTCGTATAAATAAATCCACTGTTACATTACTTCATAATTATTAAATAAATAAATATAGTAGGTATGGGCGTGTGATAAAGATAATACTTACATTTTTCAAGAAGATGGCAGAAGCACAAACAGGACAATGATTGTGGTGGTATGAGTATAACTATAACACCTTAGAAGTAGCCGGATAAAATATGTCGTGCTAGCAAATCATTACAATTTATTTAAATTGAATCTTAAGTCCATGCATTTCGGTTGATTACACCATAATTTACAAAAAGGTATAAAATATTCAAAGTTAGCAAAACCATATTACAACCATTTCCTGAAAGTTTAGTAGCAGTAGAATCATATGTCAAAGACTACCGTGTAATCGTTATTGCGGGAATGAAATTTCAAAGCTATCCGACAATTAACATGTATTCCGCAAACAAATATTATTAGGTATGTCATAAGTATATAATAAGAGCTCCTCTACACGATGTATATAAATTAGTATAGTTAAAAATAATCCTTGAGTTATTTGTTGGATTCGAAAGAGTTTTTTTTTTTTTTCTTGCTTGGTTTAACCTGAGTTATGTCTTAGTATAATGATTTTTTTGATGAACACACACGTAGCATGTACAATACCTACGTGATCCGATGTAACGTTTCATTATAAATACGGTATGCTTTGATACAAGCGCTTGTATCAAAAAAGGTTTGCGAACGGCTATGATGATTACGTACCTTATTACAGCAACCGTATGCTTGTTTGCTATTCATATGAATCCATTATAACGTGTGAATGGGCATTTAGCTTATACGTGACGTTGTTTGTTCGTTGATTCGCATCATGACGTGACTATGACGCGAATTCGCTCACATATACAATTTTATTTTATGCATTTGGTGCAAGGGAATACATGACTTATGTTTATTATGTTTCACAACAGATATCGAGTTTGCAATTGCGTTCATAAAGTAGTTTTTCTGCATCGCGATATTAAAGTTTTTGTGTTTCGTGAACATATATACAAAATTTTCGACGATAGTAAATGGGACTCTTAGTAACGATGCTTTGTATCTGTGGTGTTACGACACATTGGGGCACAGTTTACATTGCTGAGCGAACAGAGCGGGTGAATGTTGCTAACGGTTGGACCTGCCCCCAATCAGGACCTTCCATTGCGACCTCTTCCCTTCCCAAAATATGACTCGCCCTTTACCAACAAAACGGGAAGCGCGCTTAAGAGCCTCTCCTTCGAAACCGAAGTCCTATATTCAACCTCGAGGAGGGCTCGAAAAGCGCGCGCCCGTTTTGCTCTTTTAAAGCATTCACAGTTCGATTGTTTTTAATTTTTTTTTTGTTTCGTGTACTATTTTAAATAAAATAAATCATCGAAAATAACTATAATTCTAAAATCTTCTCGAGAATTATTTAGTGTTCGGTACATTATGTTACACAAGAATTGATTTATTCTGATTTATGAGCTAATCCGATCACAGTTTTCATCAGTTATTTTTAGGACTGATGGAAACAAGCAACTGTATCGAAATGGTTAAATGTATGATATTGGGAAGTCTAAGTCACGAATGTGATGAAGACGAACACATTGAAGTGTGAGTCTGAAGAACAGGAGTGATTTAGACTTCCCAATATTATACTACTACTAATAGCAAGTATCTTTATAGATATTTAATCAAATCCAAATCTTAGCCGTGATTCCCGGCAGAGTAGAATAAGACCACTCCAAGTCTTTGCGTGGATGTCGCAGAAGGTGACTTAGGAAACAAAAGCTAAACAAAGCTTATAAACATCAGTGAGACCTCTCCAACCCGTCTGGGCCAGCGTTGAGACTGGAGACTGTAGGCCAAATCCTCTGACTGCTCGGCTATTATATGGCTCTGGTAGTACAGAGAGGGTCGTGCTGCTGCAGTGGAGACTAAAAAAAGACCTGATGATTGTTATGTATGCGAGCAAGATGGCAATACCACAGAATAGAGACTAATACTCACGTACAGAAGTCTCACTCAACAAAGAAATTCAAAGAAATAACTTCTCAATGTGGTTAGCGATAAGGTTAGATTTATATTAGATCACGTCAGAACTCAGCATTAGGATGCTGAGTTCTGCGTGATCTAATATAAATCTAACCACTACTTTACTTACTACTTACTACGCACATTTGCCAAAAGTGGCCGTTTTTCGCAAATGTGCGTAGTAAAGCTTAACGTTCTCACTTTAAACTGTAAACAGTAGTTTATAAAATACTTTGAAGGGTTATCTAGGACTTGGTAGTAGCAAAATTTTAAATTATGTCTCCGTTTTCTTTGAAATGATTTAACTTAAATGGGGGCAGCACTGGACCCCGGAAAATTCAGGTACGGACTTAATCCACGTTTCCCAAACATTCGCCAGAAAATTCGTTTTATAACATGAAAATTTCTCAATCAACCGATTCCCACAAGTTACAAAGGAGAAAATAATCTGAGCGTTATGTTTCATCTCGGGTTTCCGTCAATCGATTATGTTTCACATGTTTCTCATTATAACGTCTGGTGCAAACAAAGCGGGTGTCAGCTTCCAGTGCATTACTACCGACTCCTGCTATCGGATCCCATCCCGCACCCACTTGCCTCTAGAACCTTCTCGCTGTCTGTAGAAAATACGCTAAAGGCTGCCTCATCGCTAAGCAATTTCTTTTAGGTTGCCTTGAAGAGATAGATGCTTAGCGATGGGGTAACAAAATTCACCAGCTAATTTTGGCAATTGGTCTGATGTTTGGACTCTTTAATATGGCTCCTCCATACGTTGGGCCATCATTGCTTAGATTTTTTGTCCATAGCTGTGTTGGATGGAAAACTCTTAAAAGCTTTTGTGAGTTAAGGCCATAACTAAATTTTCCGGGGTCCAGTGCTGCCCCCATTTAAAATAAATCATTTCAAAGAAAATGGAGACATTATTTAAAATTTTGCTACTATCAAATCCTAGATAACCCTTCAAAGTATTTTATGAACTACTGTTTACAGTTTATAATGAGAACGTTAAGCTTTACTACGCACATAAGCCAAAAGTGACCGTTTTTCGCAATTGTGCGTAGTAAAGCTTAACGTTCTCACTTTAAATTTTGAGAGGTGAGAAGAAACCTTTTTTTAAATTTAATTTAATCGGTTTTAGTGACTAGAATTGTTTGGCCAAATGTACCTCAGGATTACTGCATAGTATAGTTTAATACTCTAACCTTTAACAATTACGAGAATCGGCCTTACTTCATATTTTATTGGGTGTTTTGATGTCTTTATAACAAATGTAGACCAAGATTGTTAATTAATTCTTCGTGTTACATACTTACTATGGGCTACTTTGTCAGTCTCATTAGATTTTAGCAATGTAGTACCTATAGAAGAGTTTCTAAAATGCATTATAATTTGATGCGTTTCTTTACTAAACCAAACACTTTCACGATTTAAATGAGCTCGATGTATTTATTTGAAAGGCGAATGGGTGCGATCTAGAACCGACACCAAAAGACTGTTTTGGTCATGCGAGAACCCGCACTTTCGGCGAGACTGTTTTACTGGCAACACCGTAATCCGGCTCCTTTGAAAACCAACGCCGGTCGTGTATGCTTTTATAAAGGATTTTCGTGATGGAACGTCAGCCTCCGTGGAAAATGAACAGGAAAATGGAAATACAAAGCTCCTCATATTGCTGTAGACTACTGACGTAGGTACTAGTGAGCAACGTTATTTTACCTACTTATGGGAACATTTCATGAGTATTGACGTACTAACTTGATTATTGGGTGCGCACACTTCAGCTTGTTTTCTTCTTTTAGTGCCTTTCCATTACTGGATGTTGGCCATTAGCTTCCCAAACTCCTCTCTATCCATTGCCAAGCGGAACAATTTCAACTTCAGCTTGTAAGTACCTACTATTATTTATTCTGTCATCATCAACAGGTATTTATTAGTCTCCACTGCAGGAACACGACCCTCTTTGTTCTACCAGAGCAATACTAGGCTAGAGCAGTCATAGGATTTGGCCTACATGTCGGTTGTATAGTCGATGGCCTACAGTCTTAACACTGGCCAGACGGGTTGGAGAGGTCTCACTGATGTTTATAAGCTTTGTTTAGTTTATGTGTTCTGTGACTTCGCTCAAAAACCGGTATTGCTAATGGACATAGAGGCGCTAAGTTAAAGTTGGATTGAGTGGGTCACGTCTGCCGAATGCATCCAGATTGGTGGGCCACTTTGGTAACAAAGTGGATTCCTGAAGATGGCAAGTAATACAGGTAGGTAGGCCTAGAAAGTGATGGCATGACAACTTACAAGAGTTTAATGAGAAGATATGTTTGGAAGTGACACAGAATGACATTTTGGAGGAAGATTGCATTGCCCCCAATAAAAACACAAACCATTAACAATAATTAAACAAAAACAGAAACACATAAAAATACTAATTTTATTCTAGGATTCTATGTGCGTTGCAGCCATGCAGCAATTTAAAGGTAGTTTTATGTTTTTTACTTCTTGATCAACGTGAAAGAATTTACTAACTTAACATTCCAATTAATATTGTGGGACATGAGACGCCGCTGCTAATTGGTATCAGATGTCAGCATATTTGACGCAGCTCGGTATGGCGGTATGGCAAACAAATGCCCGATATCCGTGCGAATATAAAACGTTTGGCATATCTTGAAGGTAATTACAGAGTTCAACCACAGAATAGGATACTAGTACGCCGTAAGATTATTTTTTATAGAAGCGGTACTACTTCGATTTTTTTTTCGTGTACGTGGCCAGCACTCAGATTAACTAGGCAGAGTAGGCAACTGCCCCATATCGACTGGGGACCAAAAGCCCAGGCGAGGCCAGGTATTTTTTATGTGGAGTCATTTGTTACCCGATTCTTTCTTAGAGTGCGCCAATCCAGATTGTTGGCATCTCTAAGAAAGAATCACCCCCTCTCTGCTCAAATTGGCCCTGGAGGCCCCCAGCCATGCATTACCTAAGCCCCCGAGATAGTAAACCCGGCCCTGTTAAGGGGATACATTAATTTTTCGGGGTCCAGTTTGCTGCCCCCATTTAAAATAAATTATTTCAAAGGAAACAGAGATATCCTTTAAAATTTTGTCTTCATGAAGCCCTAGTCCTTCAAACTATTTTATGAACTACTGTTTAGAGTTTAAAGTAAGAAGCTTTTCTAAGCATTTTTGCCAAAAGTGGCCGTTTTCCGCAAAAATGCTAAGAAAACTTAACGTTCTCACTTTAAACTGTAAACAGTAGTTCATAAAATAGTTTAAAGGATTATCTAGGGCTTCACAAAGACAACATTTTAAATGCTATATCCGTTTCTTTTGAAATAATTTATTTCAAACGGGGCAGCACTGGACCCCGAAAAATTCATGTAAGTATGCCCTTAATAACACTGGTGTTTTTTCGGGTTAAAGAAGAATTAACATTATTACGCCTGGAATCAGCAAATTCTTTTTACCGTTTCAATTCGTCTCGAAATTGCAACCAGCATGTGGCATGGCTCCCCCCTGGCGTCTCCCAGTGAACTTGGCGGTGTCGGGTAACGTCTAAAAATACAGCGATTCATACGAGTTGCCATTTGCGGATCAAATTAACAATCCGCTAGTTTACAACAAGTCAAATCAGATACTTTTTGAAACGTTTTCTATGGGAATTGTATGAAATATCGGTCTGTGACGTCATAGTTTCTTGGATTAAAATTTTTCTGCAATAATCACGTTCAAAATGAATGTGAGCAACAAGTGACATTATTTTGTGACTTTTTAGGGTTCCGTACAAAAAATTAAAAAACGGAACCCTTATAGAATCACTCGTGCGTCTGTCTGTCCGTCCGTCTGTCACAGCCAATTTGCTCTGAATCTACTGGACCGAATCAAGTGAAATTTTGTAGAATGTTGTAATCCTATGACCCAAACACATATGTGCAAAGTAAATAAATATTTTTTTTAAATAAGGGTCTTTTTCGAATTAGGAAATTGAAAAAAAAAAATTTTGCAAACCTTACTGTGTCATAAATCAAATGAAAGGGTTCATTGTGAGGATCTCAAATGTATTTTAGTTATAATTGTAAAATAAATAGTTTTGATTTTATTCATGAAAGAAGACAAACATTGACCATTCCCCCACTGATCTCCGAAACTACTGAGCATAAAATTTTGAAAAAAATACGTTCATTGCTTGTAGATTACAGGAAAACCTATAAGAATTCAATCAATTGTACGGAACCCTCTCCACGCGAGTTTAAGTCGTACTTGGCAGGTTTTATTTTTATATTATCAGTACAAAATAATCTATTTTTAACCCAGTCCTCATCCCTATTACACTGTTAAAAATTATTTAATTTTACATGCAAAAAATTACATAAACCGTAAAATTCCCGAAAAATCTGGGAAATTTACGGAAAAATATGTATATTTGCATATTTTTTGTCATTTTTACATATATTTCCGTAAATTTCCCAGATTTTTTTGGGAATATTACAGATTTATGTAGTTTTTGTGCATGTAAAATAACATTATTTTTAACAGTGTAGAAATGTCCATCTAACGTGTTGTTTGTTTTTCGTGTGTGTAAGTAGCCAAGTATTACGTATTATTTGTTAATTATTTGTAAGCACTTAAGTATTATTTGTTTCTAATCTATCTTACCTCATTAGTAAATGAAATGAATCCCCAGCCAATGGACCATGTGCGCCCGTTTACATAATTTTTTCAAAGTTACGCCCGTTTACAAATTAATTCAGCGTGACACGTTCGACATTAATAGGTACAGAGTGACCACTGACAATGACAACGAATGTAATGGCCTCAAAATATAGATACGATTTCTAACAAGTTTATTTTCCAGACTAATTAATAACAAGTAGGTTCCTAATAAAAAACAGTGGCACTCCGGAAGTGCCGACAGTGTGAAAACTTGAACAATTACGTGAGGTGTCGGCTACGGTAACAGTGTCACGAATTCAATGTTTTTTTTTATCCCAAAAAATGCCCAACGCGCCAAAAGAAGATTTTACTTTAAAAAAAAAAAGCAAGCTTTTATCTATAACAATATATTATAAAAAAAAATTAACAGTCATCAACTACTAAATTCATGTCTCTACTACTCTACTCCATCGCCATCCTGGAGGAATTTAAAACTCGTTACTACTTTATTTACAGTTTGAAAATTTTCTAATTGTTTCTCCCATAGAAGACATTTTTATTTACCTGTGCCCAACGTACTAGACAGGTACATTTTCAAAACATTTTACTAAGTAGATGCTTATTATACCCTATTATTTTGTGCTATCTATTCAATACTCAAGCTCTCCAATCAACCCAAAGGTTTAACATTAAGAGAATGGTTTTATCATTTAGTTTGCCTATTGTACTTATTAAATTAAAGTGTAAATAAATAAATACACTGGAAAGCTACGTACTTATTTACCCTATAAGATCCCACAAGAAAGGTTAATTTCTAAAGAAAAGCTACAGCAATAAACAGTAGTTGCCCAGCAATGAGATATTATTGCGATCTTGTTTCATCTCTAAGAATAGTCTCACACTGCCACGCGCCCGCGGCTCTCGGTTCCCCAGTAATACGTAGACTTTAGCACTTGGTTAGACTTGCCACAACTAAATATGAGTATTTCATGAGAAAAGCAAAGCAGGTTACTGCAGCTTTTCTCATGAAATACTCATACCCTCTCTGTACTACCAGAACCATATATTAGCCAGAGCAGTCAGAGGATTATTTGTATTCACTCCTAACCTAAACCTTATTTTATTTTATTTATTTAATTTATTGCACTATAAAATTAATGTACAATACGTATAATCTTAACGCTAAGCATACACAGTCTCGTTCATTTTCTGCATAACAAGTAAGAGCTTACATAACTTTTTAACTAGCTACTCGTATACAAATAGATACTCTTCGCGACAAGATAGACGCTAGCTCTATCTTGTCTTTTCAGATTCATATTAGGTATTAATTTATTTTATTTTGTCATACAATTGTGAACTTAAATCTAATTAACAAAATGCACATGAGGCTCCGGTAGGGCTCTAAATTTACTTAATAAAAGGAAGAACAAGTTAAAACAAAGAACAAAAAAAACTGAAAAAATCTAAAAGGTACATTTTTTATTTATTTATTTTCCGTATCTTCAAGGCATTAATAAATAACTATTAGGTAACACTTTTTGTTCTGGAGTGAGATCAAGAACGCAGCGGTTGACAGATCGGATTGGCGACGTGTTGTGTCTGCCCTTTGCCCCGACATGCGACAGGGGGACATGGGAAGCGAAGAGATTAACATTTGTTATTAAATATTTTTGAATGTACTAAGAAACATGCTATCCTTTATAAATAGTCGTAATCTTTACTAAAGATTACGACTATTTATAAAGGATAGCAACAAAGATTCTTTAGCTAGCTTAGCGTTAAGCTTGTTGTAATCTTTCATACTTAAAAAATGTACACTAGCCAGTTTCAATATTTTTAGAAGTCTATGCTTAGAAATTAATTATTTTGAAACGCGCAACCGGTGCCTACAAATAGGTCTAGCTTTGAAACTCGATCGCGAGCTGCACCAGTATAAACGGCTACTCGAATTAAATGAATATTACCGTATTCAATACATACCGGGTGTATATGTATATACACGATTAGCACATAGGAAGGTACGTAAAGTGATTCAGTCTGTTAATCTAAACAACTTTTTTAAGGGACAGGACAGGACAGAGATGGGAATAGTTAATTTTTTTTCAAGCTTCCAGCATAGGTCTCATAAAAAAGTTGTTTATATCAACGGACAGAATCACCCCCGTCGGGGGCATTGGCACCCGGTATATAGAAGATTGCGTATTTATTTCTATACACATCCCAGAGGATTAGCTCATTGTAGTGGCGGTATACTGCGTACATAGAGCGATTAGCCTATGCGATGCAGCTGCTAAGGCAAACGAAAGGTTCTTGAATGTTGACGTAATTATATTATTTATCATATGATCTCACATCTCTTTTGACGGTAAAAACTTTGTTGGGAAACTGGCATTTACTCAAATGTAATATTTTTGCTGGCATTTGCTTAACTACAGCATTTTACAACTGTGTGTAGCTGTAGCAGGCATGTCCGCCGCTTAGGTCGCGGTGTTGGGTTTCGACGCTCCTAAATTTACCTTCGCTACTGCCATTAAAAGCATTCAATATATTGGGTATCACGATATCGAGCTAGGGTTACCAATACTATGACCCGAACGACATGGCTTTTGTAAAATATCAGATTTATTATAACCTTTTTCATCTTTGAGCAAATTTAACTTTTTTAGTTAGGCATTTACTGACATATTTACCGGTACCTACTGCCATTACAAGCATTCAATATGTGGTCACAATATTGAGCTAGGGTTACCAATTACCATTACCGAGCGACATGGCTTTTATGAAATATCACATTGATTATAACGTTTTTTTTTTATCACTGAGCCAACTTTACTTACGATTATTACAAGAAAAATGTCCAAGGTTTTTAAAAATATGTACGATTTCTGAATAAAGATGATGACTGGGTCAGAAAATTATTATTCTAATTAGTCCGTTAGTTAGATTATCCAAAAATAATGTACACATATTTTTCAGTTTTTCAAAAAAGTAAAAATTCACAGATACATATTTGAGTATCTAAGTTACAGAGTGGGGGCTTGTGACGTCACCGATGAGTAAAAATCGTACGAGAGCGTACGTCATGCGAAATTTAAATGCGCTGTATTTTCGTCATTTATTGTTTATCAAAGAAAAGAAAAAATATGTGTACAATATTTTTTAATAATCTAACGGATGGGCCAAAAATATTTTTCAGTCATCATGCCTATTGTGAGCCTACTACTGTTTGTACTTAATTATATTTTTCCCGTTACTGTTAAAAAGCATAACAAAGATATATGATATTATCGAAAACTTTTAAAGTGCACATTCAATACTACTTTCATTAAAAAGGAAGAACTTTTAATAAAATGTTTTGTTCATTTTAAAATCTTTTTATAAAATCTATACTAATATTATAAAGCGGAAGAGTTTGTTTGTTTGTTTGTTTGTTTGTTTGTTTAAACGCGCTAATCTCAGGAACGAATGGTCCGATTTGAAAAATTCTTTTTTTGTTGGGTAGTCCATTTATAGAGGAAGGCTTTAGGCTATATAACATTACGTTCCGACAACCACGCAAACGAAGTCGCGGGTACAGCTAGTTAAAAATATACGGGGTACTCACGTAGAATTTCAGCTATTGACGGACATGTTTTTACCTCATCCGGAAGTGTTACTCAAGGCGATTAATGTATGTGTATAGTGCGGGTTGGGATTGGGACCCGGACGGCTACCTGCGCACTTCTCGAGTCACATTCGCCCTGAGGAAGACCTCCGGGTGAGAAAAAGAGACTTCGGAAGGAAGACCTCCGATATTATTATACAAGACTAAAAATGTTTAGGTTAAACAAAATCACGAATATTCAAAAATTATGGTCACTAAAGTTTATAGCAAATGGCTTATGAATGATGGCATTCGGACAAAAATTTAAGAAAAGAAATGGAGTAAGTACCAGTACGAGTATACCATCCTACTTTTCATTTATTGTATCAAATACCTATACTATATTAAACAAATATAAAAAAAAAACTGAATTTGTTCATCTACTAAGAAAAGATTTTAATGCATTCATCCAAGTATCATTAACTTAATATGTAACAATTTTTATTAGGTATACTGTTTCTGATCTGAGAGCTACCTTTCAAGGAAGTATTTTTCTACTTTGTATAATAATTCTAATGAATAAAAGTTTTAAGCATAAAGGATATAGGTATAAAAACTAAACCCAACAACGCAAAAATTCATACTGAAAAGTACATTTATATATCCAGTTAATACAGGCATAGCTTAAAAAGTGCATTTTAAAAATGTATATATTTTTAAAATGCACTTTTTAAGCTCTTTCATTTGATACCTTATTTTATTTTTAGTTCATTACTTTTTGTCTCAGTTTATGGTCTATAGCCTATAGAGGGCGCCACAGTGGGTAAGCTGTGACGTCATATAGCCTATAACTAGAGGATAGTCAAGACGATTCCGATGATACCACATTTGTTAGGGTATCATGGATATCTTTAAAGATACGAGGGGACAGATGAACATACATATACGTACGTACGTATGTATGTTACATAGGTAAATAGCGGCGAAACGAAACACATAACTCTCATTTTAGCTCCGCCGTAGTGGGGTAAGAATGTATCGAGGTCGACCCGATTTACCCCACGTTATGTTAACACACAATACGTTTCAAATGATTCCAAACAAGCTCGGTGTCACCAGAAACCGGCGTCGAATGTGGGAAAAAATATTATAAGCCTTTATTATGTTGTTGAAACACTATACGGGTTACATTTTAAAGGCGGCCGTGTGTTGCTGTCGACTCTCAGTGCTTATGTAATATTACTTTATTGATTCTAGTGTTTATATCATTTATATATTATATCGTCGGAGAGTGGCATATAAGTAGCGACGCACTGGAGGGACAAAATATCCCAATCGACACAGAAAGAAGAAGTGTTTATATGAATATTAGTATTAAAGTATATATTAATTCCAAATTCCAGTTTTCCGGTTGTTCAGACCTACAGGTCACATTTCTCAATCGATTCTCGTGAAATGTTGTGAGCAGGTTCCATAATTAAGGCGAAGATATAGGCAAATGGCCTTGAAGTTTGAAATAAATTGTTAACTCGTAAATATGGTAATAATTTCCATATTGCTCTTCGTCATGCACTAGATAGCCCTTTAAATTATTTTATGAACTGCCGTTGAAACTATTATTGGTGATCCGTCTAGCTTTAAAACTTGCCGTGGCCATTTTTGGCGGAAGCAAGTTTTAAAGCTAGACGGACTAATGTAAATACTTTCAACGGTGGTTCATAAAATAATTTAAAGGGCTATCTAGTGCATGACGAAGAGCAATATGGAAATTAACTCCATATTTACGAGTTAATAATTTATTTCAAATGAGGGCGCCACTTCAAGGTCATTTGCCTATACCTCCACCTTAAGTAAAATTTTATCATTACAAGGCAGTTTTTCGAAATTTTTCTAAATGACTGTAATATGGGGGTTGAAAACGTAAAAAATATCATATTTTAGCCATTTCGAAAAATATTTAAAATGTTTTTTGTCAAGTCAACTTTTTCATTCGATAAACTTCCAGGCAGGGGTCAGTAGATATGTGGGGCTGTACAACGGACTCGCGGGGTCACTAGTCTACTAGTTTTATACTAGGTACCTACCTGGTGACCTCGACTTTGTTCGCATAATATTCAGCTTTGTTTTTTACATCCGATTTCAATGAAACAAGGCCTAAATGTTCTCCCATCTAAGATTAATCTATCGTTGTAAAGTGTACAACCAAGAATTTTTTTGAAAAGTGCATGTTTTACCAATGGTGGGTGACCCAGTAACGGAGAGAATATTATGGTTGTGGTAAATAACTAACAGGCCTACGCACATTGCCCTATGAATGACGTGCTTCCTTCTATAGTTCGTGTGAATCATTAGTGCAAAGACACAGCCTAAAAAGACAGTAAGAGTCAAATACGTTGAACTTAGTTTATTTCATATTTAAAAATATTTTTGAAAACACGGTTTTTTCTAAAACAATGAAGGGTGCTCCTCAAGACGAATCAATTGAGACCAAGATAGGTGGAGGTGCCATGGCCACCTTCCAGCTTCATCATAAGATAGGTCATTGGTATCATAATACTGCATATGTATGTGAAGTTTTAGCCAATTGAATAATGGGAAGGTGGGTCTAATTTATCTTGCTAGATTTGATTACGGACACACGGACAATGGGACAGGTGAAACTGAATAAAACTTGAGTAAAATATCTCATTTGGGGCATCTAAAAACAACTCTATTGTCGCGCGCGCCTAGGTAGAATTAGACGATCCAACTGCATTACCTACACTGTGGCAAGCGAAGCTGAGGCGGTACACTGCAAACATATCCAGTTACAGCGACTAGTGAAGCTTATAATTTACCTAATGCCTTGTAAAACGATCGCAACGCTAATGTACGCGGAAACAAATATGTAGCTAGATATGCGAATGCGACATCTAGTAATAGATTTTTCGGTACGTGCTGACTGCAGATTGACTTAAGAGTCCATACTACCCCCAAAGTTCTTAGAGCGATCTTCAGTACCTATTATTTATCAGTATAATAAAAATACTGCAAAGTTTAGGACTAAGTCTACACTACAACGTGTTAATGAACTAACGCAAAACCTCTCAGATGGTACCTCAGCCCATGAAACTGAACAACTTTTGTTCTACAACTTTCATTCCGAAAAAAAAATACTATACTATATAGTTCACATCCGTATTCATTAATTGCACTCATATCATACATGATGACTTGTAAGTCTAACTAATGTTATAAGTAGTACCAGCTTTTCTTTTTCTATAAAAAGTCTGCCTTAATTGCACGAAAAATATTATACCTACCTAGGTACTTATTAAATAATTCATAAAAGGAAGAATCTTTAACTCATACATGAATTTTTAGGAGTCTAGTGCTGCCCCCATGTAAAATAAATTATTCGAAAGGAAACGGGGATATCATTTAAAATTTTGTCTTTAGTAGGCCCTAGATAACTCTTCAAACTATTTTATGTTTTACCACTGTTTACAGTTAAAAGTGAGACCGTAAAGCTTTTCTTCGCAAAAAGCTTTTTAAATAAAAATTCATGTATCCCCTTAAATTAAAACCATACCACTTTTACAATACTTCGCATATTAATTATCGTGGAGTTTAAGTTACTAATAAATACGGGAAATGCACGTAAAATATTCCGTATTTCGGATGCATCATTTGCAAGGCCGATCGGGGAAAATCCCGTAATGGCGTCGGTTGCTATTACTGCCTCTTACACGGTATATCATATTTTCAGTGATAATTATAACGGAACACTATACTGGCAACACTGGCGTCAATTGAAACGCATCGGTAAATTGCTTTTTGCATGAGTAGACGAAATAGAGTAATGTTGATCAACTTTGATTCAGCTTAGGCTAGATAGGATGGTCTGACACTGACATACTGAAGTAAAATTACAATAGTATATAGGGTTCTGGACACCTTACCTTACCTTAAAATAATTGGTCAAGAGCGTGTCAGGCCAAGCTCAGAGTAGAGTTTTATACAATCCCACTGCGACATATAAGTAATATACGCCTAGTCGTCTAATAAGATATACTGAAACCATTTTAAGGGTAGATTCAGTCCATGATACTGAACAACTTTCCCCAAGGAACATATATCGAAATATGCTTTTTTTTCTTTCTTTCAATACAAATTCGGATCAGCCGATCGTTCAACTTGTATGGGAGTTAAAAAAATATTTTCATATTTGGATATATGTTCCTTGGGGAAAACTGTTCAGTATCATACACTGAATTCAACCTTTATATACAGTGTCTGGGTACAGTTGGGTAGCTGTAAACGCGCTAGTCCTATTTCTATTTCTAATCGATTCGTATCTCGACAAGTGTAAAATATTAAATACAAAAAGCGGCCAAGTGCGACTCGGACTCGCCCATGAAGGGTTCCGTAGCAGCAAGTAAAATAATATAGAAGTTCTAAAGGTAAATTGCGATTTACGATTTTTGACGTATTTAAAAATAACTGTCTATGATACCGAGACCGCTATAGTTTTAATTGAAAGTACATATTTTGAGGTATATGCCACATTTTTTTCAGAATTATTTTAGTAATATTTAAAAGGTGGGGGGATACCTAAAATTTTAACTTTGTATTAGATTATCTCAAGACTGGGGGGTTTGATCTACATAGTTTCAAAGCAGTTTTTGTTGCATTTTAAAAGACCTTTTCAACGATACCCCACACGTTGGGGTTAGTCCAATTAAATTTTTTAAATTCACTTTTCGTTGTATGTGAGGGGGGTGAAAAAAAATCATTTTTATCATCATTTTAAAAACCAACTATTGGAACTTTAATATCTATCTCCACCAATTTTTGTGACAATCAGTGCAGTAGCGGCGGAGTACGAGCCCGGACGGACAGACAGACGGACGGACGAACGGACGGACATGGCGAAACTATAAGGGTTCCTTGTGGACTACGGAACCCTAAAAAAGGCGTAAGGTCCAATATAAAAATTCAGAATGACGGACTGAACCACCCTTTAAATCTACCGATTTTTTACGCAACCTATGTTCTCTGAAACCATGTAGGTACACTGTACACATAGTACTGACGTGAGCACAGTAAAGACGGCTTCATTATATGAGTAACGCAATCTGTTTGACACACGAGCTAAATTTAATTAAACTGACAAGGATCTACGGTAACAGTCCTCCAAGATGACCAGCGTAATTGGGCTCGGATTACGGGAACCTTTGGATTATTTAAGATTTTATTTATTACTACAGCTTCTGTCGGACATTCCATCCGCTTTTAGTACGAAATATAATATAGGGACCTCGTAAATTAATCCAATCAAACGTTAGAAATGATCATGAGTGTTTGTATGAAAAAAGAAGTCCTTGGCACCATCATTTTTGAGCGAGCGAGCGAAGCATCTCAGTTTCGAGATTGGCTAAAAAAATGCTTTTGTCCGTCAGCTTGTCCGGTTGTGCGGTTGTCCGGTTTGTTCTCGCCTGCAGGTCGCATTTATCAACCTATTCTCGTGAAATTTTATAAGCAGGTATAATCTATATATAGATTGATATATATAAAAGCGAAAATCACTCACTCATCACGAAATCTCGAAAACTACTTAGCCAATGGAGATGAAATTTGGCAGAAAGGTAGATTGTGATATTTGTGACTAGGAGACGTCCGCTAAGAAATAATATTTGGAAATTCCATCCCTAAGGGGGTGGAATATGGGTTGGCAGTTTGTATGAAACTTCGTAATTTTTAAAGTGAGACACATGAAGTTTTTGAATTAGTGGTTAGTAAAAAATAATAACCCATTAATTGGATTTTAAAAAATTGCAACCCCAGTTTAAAAAAAAAACATTCTAAATTGTGTAGTTTACACGGGCGAAGCCGTGGGCAAAAGCTAGTAATTATATAGTTTTTTTTGTTTGTAGGCTTTTATCGAATTCTTTATTTTTGAATTCGTAGAGGTATGTAAAGAAATCGCTTCTTTGCCTAAAAGGCAGAATATCGTAACCCTCTGGACCCGTTGTATTCGCCACAACTATCTTCCTTCCCTTATCCCACTCTAAGTGGGGTCGGCTCGGCACAGCATGGTCGTTTCCATTTTGTTATTTCCTTTGACATTTCGACTGTTACATCTTTACAAGCCATATCATTGTTAACACATTCCATCCACCTTTTCTTTGGTCTCCCTCTATTTCTGTTCCCATTTGCTTCCACATTTAGTGTTTTCTTCACAACATTTTTTTCATCTCTCCTCATAACGTGACTTTTATTATTTAGACAAATACAGATTTCACTTTCATAAGTAGGTTAGCTCAAAATAGCAATAAAAATCTTACTATTAAAGTTCCATGATTCATTCGAAGTATGAATTAGACGTAATAAACAAAAAAAGTTAATGTTCTGCTCATTATTAGCTTGATTCATTACCAGGATGAATAAAAATAACTTGGACAGAAGTGGGATTGCCTGTTATATTTTACGAGCTCATTAGAGAAATGACGAATGTGAATATTTGGGTAAAGTCATAGGAATATACTCAATTGGAACAAATAAACAAGGGTTGGCAATTACTTCGCTCTACGAGTTAGCATAGCCATCCAATGTGGCAACGCTGCCAGCGTTTTGGGCACCCTACCGCAGGGCAATGACCTACACGAAATTTTTTATTTGTACATATATTTCATTTCTACAAAAAAAAATGTCGAACATTTTAAATGATCTCCGTTTCCTTTGAAATTATTTATTTCAAATAAGGGTAGCAATGTACCCCGGCAAGTTTATGTATTGTAAACAGCAGTCGTTCATAAAATAGTTTGAAGGGTTATCTAGGGCTTGGTAGAAACAAAATTTTAAATGATATCTCCGTTTCCTTTGAAATGATTTATTTTAAATGGGAACCCCGGAAAATTCATACGTGAAACTTTTCTTCTTACATATGCAAAAAACGACCACTTTTGGCAAATGTGCATGATTAGCATTTTCATCAATTTTCACCCGTTCCCTCGATCGGCTTTTTGAATCTGCGCGGGAAGAGAAGCAGCTGGTACATTCAAAATTTTTCTTCTTTTCCAGTCCAGCATGCAACGAAATAGTTGGGATGAAAATAATGGGAATGCGCGCTTCAAACGTAGGTCGGTAAGTACCTATATCTTTACGTGTTTGTGACGTCACTGGCAATTTTAAACGACACAGATATTTCGCGCGTTTCGTTTGCATCTTCTTTTATATAGGTACCTATCGCGCGAATTTATTAACGTAATCGCCGGCCATAAAACTCGCAGTAAGCAGGTCACTCCGCCTCAATTTATTTTGTATAATTCGCATTTATTTTTAAAAATCTCGTAAAAATAACGCGTATTCATGTCGTAGGGGTAAAAAAATGTAAACATAAAACGGTTGCGTGAGTGATATATTGTCGTGGAAACGTTATAATCTAAAAAGATTTGATTGATATTAGTCTATTCCTTGAATCAGAAAAAGAGTTCAAAAATTTTGTCGTGTTTTATTGGACATCAAAACAGTTATTTATGAAATATTTGATGTTTATATAATTATATTTGATATGTTGGTATACCTACCTGCAACTAGATAAGTAGGTATACAGGTGTACAATCGCGCCAAACTTCTAGTTCGCTCTGAAGTTGAGGCGATTCAGTGAATACAGATACCCATAAAAGATAGAATTTGCTTTATTTTTGTTTATTGTGTATATATGTCGCAGTTGGATGGTATAAACCGCTAATACACGAAACCTCTAGTTGTTTGGCATTACAGCTCGGTTTTGTTAAACAGCCGAATATCGTTCAGCTGGATTGTCTAAGATTGCGCAACGTGTTACGTTCATTGAAACCGCTAACCATGTTTCCAAACGGCTAGCGGTTTTGTGAAACAGTAGCGGTAATCCGCTGTTTGACGAAACCGTTAAACAATCCAACTGCGACACATGCATGATAAGATTTTTTTGACATCGAATTTCATTTTCCAGAAAACTATTCACGATTTTTATTGCTATAGGTTTGCCCTAACCTAGTAAAATGGATAGAACTTTTCTAGCACTCGCCGGCCGCTACCGCGGCACGCTCGCTTCGCTCGCTCGGCTCGGTGTGTTGGTCCCAGTTCTAACCTATCCTAAACTATAGGTTTGCCCTAACCTAGTAAAATAAATAGAAAATTCTAAATTGTATATAATTTCTTTAGATAGAATGTTCAACAACTTCTCTAGTCGCATGGATGAATACAAGTCGTTCATTCCATTCCGTGTATTAGGATTCGCTGTTTTACAAAACCGAGCTGTAATGCCAAAGGTAGAGGTTTAGTGAATTAGCGGATTATACCATTCAAGTGCGACATATATATCATATCTACATTCTTACAATCATTCAGAAAAAAATATTTTGTGGTAAATATTCTGTCCCTGTTTGTAACCTGAGTGAGGCAATTTCAGAGCGAACTAGAAGTTTGGCGCGACCTGTACAACCTAGCTGATGGTGTGGTTTAGTTACCGTAGCTTTTACTTCACTCAGGAAATCAGGCTCATTTATCAAAAAAAATCTCGCGCGATGTCGATGTTTAATTTTTATTCGTGACGTACAATTTAATTGAAGCAATAAATGATTTGTATGCATGGTTGACGATTTGTTTAGACCTTGCAATGCAAGTCATATATTGCTTTAATTAAGTTGTATGCAAGAGACAGAGAAACTTGCACTGTGTAAGGGTCTTTTTCAGTGCTCGAGGCAGAGAAACTTGCACTGTGTAAGGATCTTTTTCAGTGCTTGAGGCAAAGAAACTTGCACTGTGTAAGGGTCTTTTTCAGTGCTTGAGGCAGAGAAACTTGCACTGTGTAAGGGTCTTTTTCAGTGCTTAAGGCAGAGGAAACTTGTACTGTGTAAAGGTATTTTTTCAGTGTTTGATTCAAAGAAACTTGCACCGTGTAAGGGTCTTTTTTAGGGTTCCGTACCCAAAGGGTGCATAACAGGACCCTATTACTGAGACTCCGCTGTCTGTCCGTCTGTCCGTCTATTATAGAGCTCTATCTCTTGAACCGTAATAGCTAGACGTTTGAAATTTTCACCAATTATGTATTACTATGGCCGCTATAACAACAAATCCTGAAAATAAAAAAAGTTAAAAATTAAAGGGGGTCGTCATACAATAAACGTGTTTTTTCAGCGTTTTTAACTAGATCTTTATACTGGCATTAACTAAATACTTGAAATTTTCACAGATTATGTATTACTGTGGCCACTACAACAACAAATACTGAAAATAAAAAAGTTAAAAATTAAAGGGGGTCGTCATACAAAAAACGTGTTTTTTTAGCGTTTTAAAACATTGTACGGAGGTACGGAACTCTTCATGTACGAGTACGACTCGCACTTGCCCGTTTATTCAGTGTTTGATTCAGAGAAACTTGCACCGTGTAAGGGTCTTTATTCAGTGTTTGATTCAGAGAAACTTGCACCGTCGGGTCTTTTTTCACTGTTTGATTCAGAGAAACTTGCACCGTGTAAGGGTCTTTTTTCAGTGTTTGATTCAGAGAAACTTGCACCGTGTAAGGGTCTTTTTCAGTATTTGATTTAGAGAAACTTGCACCGTGTAAGGGTCCTTTTTCAGTGTTTGATTCAGGGAAACTTGCACTGTGTAAGGGTATTTTTCAATGCTGGAGACAGATAAACTTGCACTGTGTATGTGTCTTTTTTCAGTGTTTGAGGCAGAGAAACTTACATTGTGTTAAGGTCCGTTTTCAGTACTTGAGGCAGAGAAACTTGCACTGTGTAAGGGTCTTTTTTCAGTGTTTGAGGCAGAGAAACTTGCATTGTGTAAGGGACTTTTTTCAGTGTTTGAGGCAGAGAAAGTTGCACTGTGTAAGCGTCTTTTTTTTTCTTTTTTTTTTATTAGAAATTTGAGTGCGTTTGACCTCTATCTAGCCTGATGGGAAGCTAATATGAGGTCTAAGGTGTATCACGCAGACTCAAAAAATGCCTGTTCACTCTTGCCTTGAAAATCCCTAAATTATATGTATGGGGAAACATCGACGCAGGGAGGGAATTCCACACCTTAGCGGTTCGCACAATGAAGGAGGAGGCGAATCGAGAGGTACGATGAGGAGGAATATTGACCACAAATGGGTGGAATCCCTGTCCACGTCGTGTTTTCCGATGGTGGAATGGTGCAGGGGGAATTAAATTATGTAATTCCTGCGTACACTCCCCAAAGTGCAACCTGTAAAAGACACACAGACTTGCTACCAGTCGGCGATGTTCGAGGCTGTGGAGCCGTCCTGCCGTAAGCAACTCATCACCAACGAGTCTTCTGGCACGTCTGTCGATAGCTTCCAGGGCTTCGAGCTGATAGCGGGCAGATCCATCCCATAGGTGGGAGCAATACTCCATACATGAGCGGACTTGAGCTGTGTAAAGGCTCAACAGTTGGTCAGGGGTAAAATACCGTTGGACCTTGGAGAGGATGCCCAGTTTTTTAGAAGCCGTCTTAGCCCTGGACTCAATATAGCTACCGAAGTTAAGATTTGATGAGAGATCGATACCGAGAAGTTCGAGATGACGGGTGATAGGAACAGGTGATAGTCTTTTATCAGTGTTTGAGGCAGAGAAACTTGCACTGTGTAAGGGTCTTTTTTCAGTGTTTGATTCAGAGAAACTTGCACTGTGTAAGGGTATTTTTCAATGCTGGAGACGGATAAACTTGCACTGTGTATGTGTCTTTTTTCAGTGTTTGAGGCAGAGAAACTTACATTGTGTTAAGGTCCATTTTCAGTACTTGAGGCAGAGAAACTTGCACTGTGTAAGGGTCTTTTTCAGTGCTTGAGGCAGAGAAACTTGCACTGTGTAAGGGTCTTTTTCAGTGCTTGAGGCAGAGAAACTTGCACTGTGTAAGGGTCTTTTTTCAGTGTTTGATTCAGAGAAACTTGCACTGTGTAAGGGTCTTTTTCAGTGCTTGAGGCAGAGAAACTTGCACTGTGTAAGGGTCTTTTTTCAGTGTTTGATTCAGAGAAACTTGCACTGTGTAAGGGTATTTTTCAATGCTGGAGACGGATAAACTTGCACTGTGTATGTGTCTTTTTTCAGTGTTTGAGGCAGAGAAACTTGCATTGTGTAAGGGTCTTTTTCAGTGCTTGAGGCAGAGAAACTTGCACTGTGTAAGGGTCTTTTTCAGTGCTTGAGGCAGAGAAACTTGCATTGTGTAAGGGACTTTTTTCAGTGTTTGAGGCAGAGAAACTTGCACTGTGTAAGGGTCTTTTTCAGTACTTAAGGCAGAGAAACTAGCACTGTGTAAGGGTATTTTTCAGTGTTTGAGGCAGAGGAACTTACATTGTGTTAGGGTCTTTTTTAGTACTTGAGGCAGAGAAACTTGCACTGTGTAAGGGTCTTTTTTCAGTGTTTGAGGCAGAGAAACTTACATTATGTTAGGGTCTTTTTACAGTACTTGAGGCTGAGAAACTTGCACTGTGTAAGGGTCTTTTTTCAGTGTTTGAGGCAGAGAAACTTGCATTATGTTAGGGTTTTTTTCAGTACTTGAGGCTGAGAAACTTGCACTGTGTAAGGGTCTTTTTTCATTGTTTGATTCAGAGAAACTTGCACTGTATAAGGGTCTTTTTAGGGTTCCGTACCCGAAGGGTGCAAACGGGACCCTATTACTGGGATCCCGCTGTCTGTCCGTCTGTCTGTCTGTCCGTCAATCACAGGGCTCTATCTCTTGAACCGTAATAGCTACACACTTGAAATTTTCACCGAGTATGTATTACTGTGGCGGATATAACAACAAATACTGAAAATAAAAAATAGTTAAAAATTAAAGGGGTTGTCATACAAGAAACGTGTTTTTTTCAGCGTTTTTAACTTGATCTTCATAATGGCATTAACTAGATGCTTGAAATTTTCACCAATTATGTATTACTATGACCACAATAACAACAAATACTAAAAATAAAATAAAGTAAAAAATTAGAGGGGGTCATCATACAAAAAAAGTATTTTTAAGCGTTTTAAAACATTGTACGGAGACACTTCATGTACGAGTCCGACTCGCACTTGCCCGTTTATTATTTTAGTGCTTCAAACTAAAAAAATATCGAGTAATAGTATTCTCTGAAAACATCTAATATTTTTTTTTGTTTCCAGGAATTTGCCGAGACTGCTATGAATGAGTTGCTGGGCTGGTACGGGTACGAGCGGCTGGAACTGCGGCGCTGGGCAGCTTCCCGAGCCAGGGATGCATCTAGTCCGGAGCAGGCCAATGAGCAGAAGAATAAAGGTAAAAACTCTATCTTCTTCTTTACTTAGCGCGTTCTCAGTTACATATTTAACTATGGCTCTTCAAACCCCGCGTTATCATCATCCGAGGGTATTCCTGGTTGCATCATCAGTGGCAACACTTCAGAGCGACGAGGCTTACTGGCTTTTACACAGAGCGACTACCGTCTGACCTCCGCAACCCAAGGGTAGATCAGACCAATGCTAGGATAGGTTTAAATAGTTATACAACGTGGAAGGGACATACCCGTAATAAATCAAACCACGGACCACTAAAGTATAATGAAATTAAAATAACAGTCAAAAAACTAAAAAAAATTGACATTCCCATACAAATCGCCCGGGCGGCTGCACACTTTTGTATGGAAACGCCGAATTTTGTTTTTTCTTTTTTGGCTATTATTTTAATTTCATTATACTATAATGATCTAGTATGGACCCTGGCGATTTATTACGGGTATTTTCCTTCCACATTGTATATGGAAAGTGGGTAAGTACCTCCGGATCACACTTACTGAACGAAACGAAAATAATTTGAAGATCAAATGAACTTACAAAGTGAAGTTCGTAATTAGGTATGTATGTGACCAGCTTCATTCAAAGCGAATTATAAATTTATAAATGGTAATAGGATATTGTAACAAAATGGTTTGAAATTCTTCCATGCTGGTCTGAGAGAAAAGAAAGAACTTAGAATGTACTAGCTGCTTCTCTTCCCGCGCAGATTTTAAAAGCCGTTCGAGGGAATGGGCGAAAATATAAATCATGTTAATAGGCGATGCGGCTAGCAACCCATCACTATTTAGATTCCTTTTTCCACCATCACGCTAAAAGTTGCCTTTTGAATCTTGCGGCCCTAGGCTCTGTCTGCCCCATTAGGGGTAAAGACGTGATAGTATTTATGTATGGTTTGAAAGTCGTTGAATCAGAATCTGACCTGGAAATAATCACGTCGACTGCTGTAAAACACCGTATGTGTGTTCGTTTTCGTAAATCACACACGGGTACTTGCTTAGGTACTTATTAATGAAGTTTGTAATCGTATCATCTAATGGAAATGACTGTAAGTAGGTACTTCCAAGAAAGTCCCACCCTCCGTACATTGCAGCCGCTGTTCCCTGAATTGTTACATTACAAATTAACCCCAAGCTTTTGGCGGCAAATTACGATAGCTAATGCGTGGCGCCCTGCCCTTGGCCCACGGGCCCCACGGCACGGCACAGATCATATCGCGATATATTGGCCGTAATGAATTTATTCCTGGAATAGATTTGTAATAGGCATATTTTTAATAGGTTGTGGTAAAGTGACGTAGCTCGTGGGCACGGTAATTTTTGACATAAAAAATATCTTTAAAAAAATTAAAGCAATAGCACAGGCAATAGTCAAACCAAGTCTGTTCTTTGTCACATTATTTAGCGCGATTGCCCTGCAGATTTTCAGTGTTTGAAATGGATAAAGTTTACACAATGAAAACTTGTATTAATAAATAAATTATTTTCACTTCACAATTTGTACATAGGTGTAACCAACCACGGTGTAACAAAATTTCTTAATCTATGTTTTGACTCTTATGTATTCTGTGTCTATGTGAAAGCTGTGCGTTTGAATAATCTAAGATACTAACGCATAAATAAGTCACATCACATATTACGAGTAGGTACTCATGGAAAAATTGATAGATAACTATATCTATACAACGTGGAAAAGACCAGTCTTTTTGTCTTGCGTAATAATTGATAGCACATGCTATACTAGACCACTTTATTACCTAATAAAAAAGTAAAATTAGTAAAATTTATAAAACGTAATTCATCGCTTTTCATTATGGTCGAGCAGCTGAAATTTCAAAATAGATTTTCTCTAATTCAATGATTCTTTTCATTCCGTACCGTCATTAAATATTAGTACAAGTAATGTGCTTTCATTGATTACTCTTATGTCTTTTCTCGTTGCATAGGTAACAAAAATTTGCCATAGAGTAGAAAACAGGACCCCACCTTAGTATAAGATAAAATTACTGATTTGGAATGATACTCGAGACGTGAAATCTCTAACAACTTTCCTAGTCAAAACAAAACGAAAGGCACATTATTTACAAATGTGATACCACAAAGCCGGTTTACTATTCCTAATGAAGCTCGGCGAATTCGACACATTTATGTTTGTGTTGTGTTGTGTTCCTACGTACAAAATTTGTCCGTGTCTGGGTGTCTGTTGTATGTACCACAATTGAAAACGTAGAAGTTTGTGGTTAAAATGTGATGAGCAGGGATGTGTATAGAGGCGGCCTTAGCAAAATCTTTAAGGTGCTGCTGGATATCAAAATGGCGCCCTTAGTGGTTGAACATATAGACGTTTAGTTATACTCGTACTTATCTTTATTTCCTGCAATTACCTCTTGTACCTTATTTATTTATAAGTTCCGTAAACTTTGTAATTTTTAATGTTTCTTATTTGGTGCAATAAAGATTTTTGTATTGTATTGTATTGTACCTATGTTCAAATTCTTTTCTACTCTTTTCTAACTTTTCCAAGTCATAGTAAGTACGAGTATTTGTAAAAAAAGTTGTATTTATATTTGATGCAGTAAAGCAGTTTCATATTGACTTATCTTTACCTTATATGTAGAGCAAAGACCTTCCTTCCTCGATGGCGATCAAGGTTTTTAAAGCAATCTTTCTCAAAAACCTAAAAAAGAGTCAACTTCCCCTACCCTTCCTGACCTTTTTGGGTTTGCGGCGTTTACGTATAGAGTTTCTACACGTTTGGGAGAAATTGGAAAAAAAAATACCGTACAATTTTTAGGAACGCGAGCGGTGAGTTGGAAAACTACAAGTTTTGCGTTACGCTGACTCCCTCATTGAAAACTCGCACGTACCTAGTGCGACCGCGCCCTAGGGCCGCCACTGGACATGTAACTTCATCTTGTTACAGTCTAAACGTCTCCAAACGCACATGAGGTACTAGGTTTTACTTTATTTAATTCTTAATTGGATGCCGTACGCGTGGTAGCTGGCTTCTATTACATAGGCGTATTGTGTTTCTGAAATTACATCGTCTTTATGAGCGATGTCGAAGGCAGTTTATGGTTATGAGTTTTATTTATAAACGTGGGATTAAACTTATGATTTTTGATACTAGTTAATTTGAAATGGACTTCACTGTTTCACGCAAGAGACACCATTGTGCCTGAATTAAATTCTATTCACTTTTAAATAATTGTATTTAAATGTAAATGTATTTACAACTTATTAAACTTGGTCTAGTTTTTTTCTTCATATTGGTTATACTTATATATGTTTGATTGGTTATAGTTTTGACTGTTTGTAACTATGCTAACTTGAAAAAAGAATATTTATTCTAAAATAGAATCAACTACCTATTTGGTGGATGATTCATTTAACTACGCATTTACGCAGAAAAAAATATAAAACTCTTATCTAAAACAATGATCTAAAAAATTTAATTTTGGTTTAATTATATTTCGGTTTTTAGCTTTAGTTTATTTATGTACCTATTTTATTATCTTTAATTGTTTCTTATTCTTATCATATACTTTGTCACTCCCCGTTTAGGTATCGAAAATGTACCTACATTATTACTATGCGCGCAGGCGGTAAATTGATATAAAAATTACGGGTGGTAAATTCAGTTATACGAATCGTTTGTCCAGAGTATTAAGAATTAAATTGGCTTGCAATGGATGTCTAGGTATCTATACGAAAAGGTGCTGAGTTTTGACGTGAGCTAAATTAAACCATATCGCTAACCACATTGAGTAGATATTTCTTTGAATTTTTTTGCTGAGTGTGACGTCTGTACGTTAGTATTATTTATTCTGTGGTTATATTGTAATTTGTAATATCAAGCAGGTACATAACAATAAACGTCCTATTTGAAAAGGTATTTGTAAGGATCGAGAACGTTTAGAGGCATTCGAAATGTGGTGCTGCAGACGTATCATATGGAAGGTATAAGTTGGATAGAGAAAAAGACAAATGAAGAAGTACTTAATGTAGTTAATGAGAAAAGGAACTTATTGAAAACAATCGATATTAGAAGAGGAAAGATGTTTGGTCATCTTATACGCCACGATCAATTTATTAAAAACATAATAGAAGGAAAAATAGAAGCAAGAAGAGAAAAGGGAAAACTAAGAAGAGCATTTATAGATCAAGTGAAGGAGAAAGTTGACGCCGTGTCGTATAGGGAGGTCAAAAGAATGGCTCAAGAGAGGGAGACATGGAAACTACTCCACCGACAAGAACGTAGTTCTTAAATTATAGATAGATAGATTGCAAAGGTATATTTGATTAAAAAAAATATATTTTAATAAAAGTTTAAAGTGATCTTCAAGAGGAACAATTAAGAATGAGATGCCGTGTCCACCTTCCGGCTTCATTACGAGATCAGGTAATCCAATCACCCAAGTTTCAACTCGATCAAATAATGGCAAGTGGGTCTAATTTAGCTTGCAAGATTTGATTACGGACGGACAAAACGGGACAGGTGAAACTAAATAAAAGCTTGTAATAAATGGCTCTGTCCTGTAGTATTATTGTAACAAGTTTATTTGCTAGGCAAATAAAAAAAAAACCGACTGTCAAGAACGCCATCTAGTGATGAGTAGCGAAAGTACCGATACGACTTAATATCCGTAGCGCCATCTATTCTTTGCTAGAGAAAGCCCTGACTTTCAAGCGTTAACCCCAAATAACTTCGCCTTAAACGGCTGAACCGATTTTCATCAAACATAGCTTAGAAACACCTAATTATATTTTCCATCAGCGTTTTGATGGTTTAAATTCAAACTAGTAAGTACAAAGATATTAGAGGGTGCCTTTTTTGCTCTTTGCGTGCGTTCACCAGAAATTAAGATTTTTTGTACCTATAGGTACAACTAATAAGGCAATTAAGACAACAGTGAGATGTTGGTTAGCTATCTTTTATGACAACTAACTTTTCCTATCTAAAATCTCAAGTATCTACAGCTATCTCAAGTTACAATGTCCAATTAATTCGCAAATGATATCGGATGATTGAATGAAAAAAGGCAGTAACTGTACACGCTCTCATTACTGCAAGCGGTGGTCGATGATAGCTCGTTAGGATATGCTTATTAATTTCCGTTGTTCGATCAAACTACGCGGTAGCGATCCGGGAAAGATTGGAGACAGATCGGTTTTATTCAATAACCCGTTAGTACTCGTATTGAACCTCTTTTTTTTAGAAACTAAGCTAATGGAAACAGGCTTGATAATATCACGATACAGAGTTGGATTTAAAAATTTGCCTCCAGTACGGCCCAGACGAGTCCCGATTATTTATTTGGCGAGCTATTAAGTATCCCTTGATTATTTTTTAGGGAGCCAAGTATTCTGTTTGTCTCTACATCAAGCTTTGTTGGAAAAATTGCCACCCCCCTTGCCCTCCCCTGATCAACGGGCAAGCCGGGGCCCATGCCCCGGGCGGCTAGGTCAGATATTTTTTTTTATAAATAGTTCATAACCCTCCCCTGGATATGGGGCGGCAAAATTTTACCACATGGGGCGGCTGTGGTTAAAGACTCCTACAATGGGGCGGCGAAATATGATTCGCCTACAGGCGCCAAATGTAACCGAACCAAATTTTTTGGGATCGGTTAAAAATAACTTATTTTTTTAATTGTACTTTTTTATACTTAAGTATGTTTTTACTTTAATTTCAGACGAATGCTCCTGGTGTAACAAAAGCATTAACGGCGAGGGCGGAGCGCTTCAGCAGGCGGGTGCCACCTTCTGCTCGGAGCTGTGCTTCAGCCAGTCCCGACGAGCCAACTTCAAGAGGGCGAAGACCTGCGATTGGTGCCGCCATGTCAGGCACACCGTCGCTTATGTCGACTTTCAGGTGAGATTCTTGGTTCTAATTATCCCTTTGGCCACTCTAAAAGCTCACCGCCAATAACTTTCATGGGTACGTAGCTGCACCTTCGACATGTTTGCAACTTGGTAATATTGGTTAATATATAAATAAAACTCCAAGTCTTCCCGTGGATGTCGTAGAAGGCGACTTAGGAAACACAAGCTTAACACAGCTTATAAACATTAATGAGACCTTTCCAACCCGTCTGGCCAGCGTGGAGAGTGTAGACCAAGTTCTCTGACTGCTCTGGCTAATTTGTGCCTCTGGCAGTACATAGAGGGTCGTGCTTCTGCAGTGGAGACTAAAAAGGACCTGTTGATGATATTTAATAAATATATTCCAATCAAGCTCGCTCAATCTGTGTGATTTGTCCGTACAAATCACACAGATTGAGCTAGCCCCAAAGAATATTCGAGGCTGTTATGGGATACTAATCCAACGACACTATATTTTCTAACAAACACATAAATAGATAAACATCCAAGACCCAGGTCTGGAAAAGATAATTTTCCATCTTGACCTGCCGGGGGGATCGGAGCCGGGACCTCCGGTGTGTCAGCCTGGCATGATGACCACTAGGTCACAGAGGTCGTCAAAATTAGATGTAGCCACTCGCTACAATATAGATATGGGTCTTCAAGCGCCTGATGAGTATTACATAGCATTGTGTCGCACGAAACTCGTTTGATCCCTTATGTTCATGGTATATCTACTTTTCTAAGTATTTTTTTGTGATGGCCTACAATTAAGTAATTATGTAATTTAAGAATTTGTCTAGTTTTACGATAAAAAAATTCTACTTAGATTTTTAAAACCGAGATTATGGTTCGAGTTTAAACTGTGCAAAGATGAAAAATAAGGATTACAATGTAATTTTTTCAATAAATATAATAAACATGTGGGTATCTTGTTATCTTTTAGATTTTGTACCTTATATCAATCAGTATAATTTCCGAGCCAAGTAATGGGCAATAAGCATCTACAATCAATAGCCAACAAAATAAACCTTGGATGGAGCCTCATCTCAAGGTCTTAATCATCGTCAACGTAATTGTATTACGCAAAAATCAAACAAAACTACAATGTGTTTTCTCTCTTAATTTCAGGATGGTGCAACACAACTCCAGTTTTGCTCTGACAAATGCCTGAACCAATACAAGATGCATATATTTTGTCGAGAGACGCAGGCGCACCTTGATCTCAACCCCCATTTGGT
Organism: Acrobasis repandana; assembly: GCA_963576875.1. NCBI lineage: Eukaryota > Metazoa > Arthropoda > Insecta > Lepidoptera > Pyralidae > Acrobasis > Acrobasis repandana. The sequence continues at coordinate 3,287,960 of OY756223.1, read as the reverse complement.
GAGCGCATCCTCGTCGTCCAACCTCATCACACCAGAACTATGGCTTAAAAACTGCAAGAGTAGATCCGCATCACCCACATCAGAGAGGTCTGGTTCCCCAACCCCGGACACAACAAAGACTAATCAAGCAAATCCAGAAAAAACAGAAGAACATAAAACACCTAAGACCCCAAACCGTAAATCGCCACTACCACTCATAACTATAGCTCCAACAGCAAAGCTGATGAAGCCTAAAGGATCTTCAGAAGAAAGAACTCCGCCACAAAAGTTACCAGAATCTAAAAAAGACAATAGAGGTACAAAGATGAACTTGCGAAAACGGAGGACTTCGAAATGCTCGGCAACAGTTACATCGCAAACTGTTCGACGGCAGACATTGACTCCGAAAGCGCAAGATCTACGAATGTGCAGCCCTTCAGTAGATGGGTCATCTTCAGCATCTACCACAGGCCACAGTGCCATTCATTCACCGCCACATCCTGTTAACTCTCATCCGCCACCTCCATCCTTTCCTAACCCAATTTTTGGGATGGCACCGCCAGTTTTCATGGATACTGGTCCAGGGGTCACTAACGAACATAGGCACCCATTTTTTTCACCGAGACTGAACTTTATGCCACGACCAGGCTTGCAATTGCCCCATGAAAGGCCTCGACTTCCGCCACCACCTCCCAATTTCCCACAAGTTTTAGGCCAGGCACCTCCTGTTACAGTATTAGTCCCTTACCCTGTTATTCTACCAATTCCTCTCCCAATCCCAATTCCCATACCCATAACCTCGTTTATTCAAGCACATTGCGCAAATAAAATTAAAACGGAAATCAGAAGTGACGATAATGAGGCACCATTAGACTTTACCATGAATAGTGACAAAAACAAAGAGAATATTGAAAGTAATGAAAAGAACGTTCTCAACGGTGACAGTCATACTGAAACTTCTGAGGAAAGAACCCCTACTTGTGAAGAAAGTAAGGACTTAGATGACCGATTAGATACAGAAGAACGTACTGAAAGCGAGAATACTGAAGTAGGTAACCCTGAGCAGACACTACCAAAATTTAAGATTACAAGGCTAGGGAACAAAATGGCGAAAATAGTGACAAAACCCAGGGAGCCTACCGAGGCACCGCGACCTTTGCGGAAACGTCGGAGGCTGGTGGAAGTGGTCACAGAAGACGAAGCGCTCATTCCAAAAACGCGCAAAATAGTTCAAGTTTAAACTTACTTTCAATTACTTAACGCCATAATCTCAAATAATGTAGTCTTCATACATATCACAAAAATATGATAAATAATGATAATAAATAATCAACAGGTTCAATATCTTGTGAATTTGCTAGTCCTAGCTGTAAGATTTAATCTTTTTATCATTAATACAGGGCCACTGACATAAATAAATACACATACCTATATGTAATAAAATACTTTGGAAAAGATGTAAATATGTAAGTATGAGCGAAATTCTAAAACAGTTAGCGGCGCTGCCTAAATTTAGGAATGCATTGTAAATGTGATATTAGTAACTTATTATAACTTCTATTAAAAATATAAGTACGTGTAATAAAAATACCTACATAAACATTTTTTGTCTTTGCTTGCCATTTTCACCCTGTTAACACTCGCTGCATGTAGGAATGGCCTAATGGAAAGCAATTTCTCTAGCGAAATCCGGGTTTTCCACAGCTTTCCACTTTAGTGTCACAACTGAACCATTTTAAAAATAGATTGAAAGAAAAAAATTAGGATTTCAGTTTTCATGTTGCACTCATTAATACAACATGATATTACAGAATTTTAATGTCTTCAACATTGTGTAATAAGTTGAAGACATGACAAATTAAAAAAACCCCGACTGTCAAGAACGCCATCTAGTGATGAGTAACGGAACTACCGATACGACTTGATATCCGTAGCGCCATCTATTATTTGCCAGAGAAAACCCTGACTTTCAAGCGTTGATGAAAATCGGTTCAGCTGTATAAAAGTTATTGGGGGTTAACCCAATAACTTTTATACAGCTGAACCGATTTTCATCACCATAGAGCACAACACAAGAACCACCGCCAGGGAACTTGCTTTAACGTAAAAGAGACTGCATCGAAATCGGTCTATCCGTTCGAGCGCTACGATGCCACAGACAGACAGGCAGACGAACAGACTTTAGCGTCAAAACTTTGACGCTTTTTGTCGGGGTTAAAAACTGTAAATAATAAACACTATAATTAAAGAGTACGAGTATGTACCTATGTATTTTAAAATTAATAGCCCGATCTAGGTAACTAGAGCACCTACTTTTAATATTTTAACAGGTGTTCACCTGTTAAAACATAAATACAATGTAAGATGATTCACGCACGCAAGAAGGCTAAACAGAATTATTTACATACTTGTATATGAACCACATTTGTCTCTAGTTCTCTACAAGCTTATTTTTAAGTACAAATATTTTAAAGGCTGATTCACTCCATCATTTTAAACAAGTTTTCACAATAATAAACGAAAAAAATCACTTTCTATAGTAACTACCTAGATAGAGTAACTACTAGAGCACGTGACGACTTCGATTTGTATGGGAAGTGGACATTTGATGATGGAATGAATCTCCCTTTAAAATATGTGTACCTACTTAATTAATAATTAATTTTTTTAACAAAAATTAACAACCGACTTCAATTTTTTTAGGAGTTTCTTACATATCTCCAAAATTCTTCAGGTGAATAAATAAGTAAATGGCCTTGAAGTGTGAAATAAATTGTTAACTCGTAAATATGGTGATAATTTTCATATTGCTAATCGTCAGGCACTAGATAGCCCTATAAATTATTTTATGAATTGCAGTTGAAACTATTATTGGTGATCCGTCTAGCTTTAAAACTTGCCGTGGCCAGTTTTGGCGGAGGCAAGTTTTAAAGCTAGACGGACTAATGTAAATACTTTCAACGGTGGTTCATAAAATAATTGAGAGGGCTATCTAGTGCCTGACGATTAGCAATATGGAAATGATCTCCATATTTACGAGTTAACAATTTATTTAAAATGAGGGCGCCACTTCAAGGCCATTTGCTTGTATATTCACCTGTTCACAATTGGCGAAGATATCGCGTAACAAATATACATAAATAAACGGGCAAGTGCGAGTCGGACTCGCACATAAAGGGTTCCGTACCTCCGTACAATGTTTTAAAACGCTGAAGAATCTCGTTCCTTGTATGACGACCCCCTTTAATTTTTAACTTCATATCATTATTAGTATTTGTTGTTATGGTGGTCATAGTAATAGATAAATTGGTGAAAATTTCAAGTATCAAGTTAATGCCATTATAAAGATCGAGTTATAAACGCTGAAAACAACACGTTTCTTGTATGACGACCCCCTTAAATTTTTAACTTTATCTTATTTTTGGTATTTGTTGTTATAGCGGCCATAGTAATACATAATCTGTAAACAATTCAAGTATCTAGTTAATGCCATTATAAAGATCTAGTTAAAAACGCTAAAAAACACGTTTTTTGTATGACGATCCCCTTTAATTTTTAACTTGTTTTTATTTTCAGTATTTGTTATTATAGCGGCCATAGTAATACATAATCGGTGAAAATTTCAAGTATCTAGCTATTACGGTTCAAGAGATAGAGCCCTGTGACAGACGGACAGACGGACAGACAGCGGAGTCTCAGTAATAGGGTCCCGTTTGCACCCTTTGGGTACGGAACCCTAAAAAACATACAGTCGAATTGATAACCTCCTCCTTTTTTGAAGTCGGTTAAAATAAGCTTGTGCCTTGACTTATTTTCTTATGTCGCCTGGGTGGGGCAGAGAGCCGCTACAGTGCTACTCCATTTTGCTCTGTCTTGAGCAACGCGCTTCACTTCGGGCCAAGAGCCAAGACAGCCCGAGTGTCTTCATCTCCGCCGCCAGGTTTGCTTTGGTCGACCATTATTCCTCTTTCCTTGAGGGGTCCATTCCAATGCCTTTCTCGGAATGTGAGTAGGCCTCCTAAGCGTGTGGCCAATCCATGTCCATTTGAAAATAAGCTTGTAAGTCTATGTAAAACATAAGATACAAGTAAAGACTACAGTATGCTGCCTCATCTCTATCAACATGGGGCAGACAGAGTCAGTGAGTGATTGGCTATAGAGCATAGGTGGCATTTGCCAGCTATGCTCTATAGCAGACTGGAGCCCGAGTCTGCGAAGGCTTCTGCAGCAGGAGCCCTACAGCAACTGTACTTCTCATATCAAGTTGCATAAATATACTCGTATACGATGGTCGCTGAAATCACCACCGATCTTAAACAATAAGGGTCAACTCACACTGGCGCAGTGTCGAAGCGTTGCATGGCGTCATGTTTTTTTGTCTAAAGTATATTCATCTCCATTATCCCATTACTAAGGTACTTTGTGTTATGCAAATACGGAATCGTACGACGACGCGCGTCTACGTTTGGCTGGAATTGGTACCTACTAGATAGAGATGAATGTACTGAGGCAAACATGACGCGACGCTTCGACTCTGCGCCAGTGTAAGTTGACCCTACGGCTCAAACTATTTTAGAAACGCTTGATAATGATGATGGCGGCATCGCGGCTCAAGCAGTCGCGCTTAGTATGAACCTTTTAGCATCTATAAAATAATTATATTAACACTTTTCACTCAAAGAGCCCTGGCATCCGCGCCCTTTATGCCCAATCCTCCCGGATAGAGCTTAGGGTTGTAAGACACGCTATGTTTACGAAATGGAGTAAGCTATTGTGCACACAGGTGTAAATGGAAATAATAAGTTTATAAACTATCACCTCCTCAGTTTGCACCCACTCCCCTGATCTTCTTGTTCACGATCTGCGTGAGAGGCGAAACAGCTGGCACATCTTACATTTCACCTATTTATTTTATTTATTTATTTAATTTTATTACAAAAATGTAACAGTAAATGTAAAGTAACCTCTTCTCCCAAAACATCATGAGGAACAAGTACAGAGTGAATAAAAGTATAATTTTAAAGTTTCATATGCTTTAATGTCTTGACTCTTTGAAAAATATTACTAAAAACCATTCATGGAAAATATTCATTGCTATATTCAACAACATGTTAACTTACATCTAAGAGCTTGGCCACAACGTGGATATAGTATGCCTCTGGTTTTCCACATTTTGTACATTTCATGAGATCTAATTATTCCTTATTAAAAATGGCATTACATTCAATTAAATTACATTTTCAGATAATTACATAAAGCATCATTAAATGATTTATTTTAAAGTTCTAACATTTCAAGTAAAGGCAATACTGGCATGATTTCATTTCATTTCATTCTGTAGCTGTTTTTTAAATACATTTTTCTACATCTGTAACATAGTAGATCGTCAAAGACCTAGGTTCTAACAGCTATTGTTAACAGTTTAAATGCAGTTTAATTCTTGTTGTTATACAAGTCCCAGAGGGTAATAGCACCATCTAATCCCCCGGCTGCCATAAGGTTGGCATTCCATAGAGAGACCTTTTCAGAAGAATAAGCGATATCTTGCACAGCCTGTTTGTGTTCAGTCAGAACAACCAATGGTCTCAAAGAAAACCAAGAAAATATGCGGATATGTCCGTCCCACCCTCCCGAAGCAAACACCTTGCCATCAGACCGAGTCCTGACCCGGTTTATCCCTGGATTTTTAATGTTTACGTCCAACTTATGGGCCAGACTTAAGTCTCTCTTCCCTATACTAAAGATCTGCATTACGTCAGAGGCATTTCCGATCATTCCTCTCTGCTGCTCTAGGTGGTAGTCCACTGACATGGGACATTCTTTTGTTTGTAGCTTTCCAATACATTGACTAGTGTTGAGATCCCACAGCAGCAGCCATCCTGCTTCGTAGCCCACTAGGAGGCAAGGCCGATCATTCGGGAAATCAATGTACTTCAAGCACATTGGGTCTCCCAGCTTCGGTGAAGAGTTATTAGGTACTAGAGAACCTACGTTTTCTCCAGAGAAGTTGTAGATGTTTATTTTTGATTCTTTATCAGGTACATAGAGAGTTTCGAGTTTTGTGTTGGCTTCAAAACGGCAGAAACCCGGGTAATCAATGTCTATGACAGCGTCTTCCTTGTAGCCGCTGTTGGTCAGGTTGAAGACCTTGTACTTGCCGCCTTTCTCTTGCGTGATGAGGTGGGAATTGGTGTGGATGAGGTGTAGAATGGGAGCTTGACCAACTTGGATCTTTTGTTGCACACGGTTTGTCTGAAAACAATGAAATATTTTTTTTATCTATGTTTATTCTGAGGCTTCAGTTTACTTGTTGTGACTATGCCAGTCTCATGGGGGGCCTCTAACTTCTGTGCGACATTACAGATCTAAAAAAAAAGTAGATAGCTTTTGCCATATGTGTAACAGTGGGACAATTGTAGTAAAAACAGTAACAAAGACAAAAGGTTACTACTTGAGGGTAAATTCCAACAAGGAATATACCTATGTAACATAGATATTGTTTGATATCAAAAACCAACAAAACAAAGGAATCTAATCAGATTATTATTTACATCATAATTTACATCATAAAATCTACAAAAGCAGCTTAACAGAAAAACAGATAAATGGTACAATCCGGTCAAGTTAAGTCTGGTATGGATGACATCACATTAAATTTCAGCTCCTGTATGCAAAACGGATCAATATAAAATGTTCCTTTTAATAATAACTTTCATTGACATAAAATATGTATCTTAAATACTACCTATACTTCTACTACCTATAATGTATAAATTCCACTAAGTTGCAAACTTAGCTTGTCTGGGATAAAGGCATCAAATTGGTTTTCCGTTATTTAAATTTTCGTTTTTTGGGTCACTTAGTGAGGGTAGTAAACAAAGAAATCTCTGCGCACTAAGGAAGCCATTAGACGGGACATCTCATAAAAAATACTGCGCAGTATTGCTAGAAGGCTGATTATCCTTAGAATATGCGGTCATGGGTCTCACCTGAAGGTTGTATGCATAAACATAGCCGTTTTTTGAGCCGGCTAGTAACCTCTCCAGACCGCCGGGCAAAAAGCTAAATGCCAGCGAATAAACAGGATGATTGTCGACATTACGAATTGTATAAACTGGATCTGGAGGTAGCAGTGCCATCTTCGGTCAAGCTCGAACCAAAATATTTAGACGGAATTGGAAAATAAAATAATATTACAATTAATTAAGCCATCAGAAACTCAACCACAACTACGCACAACACAAAACTGACAGAAAAACAAGAAAGTTTCACTTTACATTTTTGAAGTTTTTACTATTGAAATATGGCAAAAAAATTAACTTACACAGCCAAATGTAAATTGTAAACGATTGAAATCGATTAGATAATCGATAAAGGTTTTAAATTATATACAAGGTGGAAGGGACATGTATACACATACCCCCGTAATAAATCGAATCATTGTCTATACTAGATAAGTAAAGTATAATGAAATTAAAATATTAGTCAAAAAACAAAAAAAAAAACGACATTTCCAAACATTTTCATTTTTCGGCTGTTATTTTAATTTCATATAATTATGTATACTATAATAATCTAGTAATGTATAGATAGACCGTAGTTTATAAATATAATCGCTCTTGTATTTGTTTACTTATAGACTGTTCACCGCTGTTATAACCATAATCCATAGGTTTTCCATTAAATCCAATAAGAATCCAACCCTGAGATCTCATTTCTGCCTTCTGGCAGTGGCGCACCCTTTCCATAACTTAACCCAGTAGTCTCCAGTACTATAAATGTTTGTTGTTTTCTTTAGTATTAGTTTAAGATTGAATTTTTAGCTGTTACTTTGATTTAGTTTTGATTATATTCGGTCATACTGGTCATGAAATGCAACTCATGCATGCATGTACCCTGCGGTTCTTGCCTGTTTCATAATAAAAACATTAACATAGGCATAATTTTAGTCTTGTATGAAGCCTTTAGGAGGTGTGTCCAGTCCACGTCGTCGGCGCAAACCGGATACGTGGACATGAGGCCAACGGGTTTCACTTCAAAAATCAATGCTTTATGTTTGTGTGTGGTTGATGCTGGTGCTGGGTGCTGAGTTGCTGAACTTGCTGACGATGACTTATCAGAATAAGCTGAACGGCGCCTACGTCTCCATATTGAAGAATTTACGATTAAATTAAAGAAAAGGCTGTTGACTGTGGTTGATTGTTCGGGTTTAGATAAGTTACGTACGAATCCCTAAATTCTACAGCCGTGCCGTGTCACCTGGCCGGACACACCCGCAAATTGCGGGTGTGTCTGGCCGGTTGCCACGGCACGGCTGTAGAATTTAGCGCAATCCGCAATGAAAACTCGCAAACATTTGCCGTTATTTGCCGTCTTATTATAAAAACAGTACTAACTTTGTTACTAGGTTTAAACCATTATCCGCCCAAATCAAGTTGACATTGACATGACAGAGGTGAGAAACTCGTAGTGTGATATGATATTACTAGAAGTCAATTTGATTTGCCGGGTAGGTAATGATTGAAACCTAGAAACAAAGTTAGTCCTGTTTTTATAAAAGAAGGTTGGTGATGGTGATTCAGGACAGGAATTTAGGATTTAGGCGAATCACCCACTGACTGCACTGGCAAGTGGCACCGCGCGCCGCTGTGATGCGCGGAATCTGCCGCATTTTTAGTGGTTTGGACTAGGCATGTTTTCTATACAATACAAACTGAGATACTTGCATGCATACAATGTTAAAATCACCCACCCCGCGCTCCGCGACGGTGCGCGGTGCAGTAGGATCACCGACTTACGTGGTCTCCAACCACTCTCCAACTCTCCGACGAAGTGTAAGTTTAGAATTTGTCAAAGCTTTAAGCCAGTTATCCTGTAATACTGTGCCCAGCAACAACGGAATGCTCCAAAAAAGTCTATCATGGACCGTGCATGGACCATGGATCCATGGACATCCAATCGACAATCGATTCATACAATTTAGTCTACTTAATCGATGCTAAAATTGTTGGATTTATATATTTATTTTTCTTGGAAATCATAAACAACAACGACAATACCTAACTTGTTTATGGTTGTTATGATAGCTGTCACTGTCGCAAGCGAGATGTCAACTGTCATAACATAATGTCATGTTCAGCACTTCAGCCAGTCTGGCTTGTCATGTCATGTCATTGCGTCAGTTTCTCGAGTGGCAGCAGTGTTATTCGGGTTTTATAGAATTTTGAATGAGATTTAATTGATTATATATAAAAATGGGTGCAATACGTGAATTAACAAACATAATTTAACCATCGAAGTCACAAATGGCTGTCGATTCGCTTATGAAATCGAGCAAGTACATCAAGTATACATCCTACAGGAAAATCTTGTATCATAGGTTTTTCGTTGGCCTATTATTGTTTATTGTGGTCTCTTTGCTGTTTACTGTGGTGTTTAATGTGTTCTCGGGTAGTTCGCCTCGGCCAGATTTTCATGTACCAGTGAATTTAGATGCTACAAGTGTTTCAGTGGTCAAGTTACAGAATGACGCCCGGGAGGCGTCTGCTCGAATTGCGAACTGCACGTATTGGGATTGTTTCGATGTGTATAGGTGTGGAAAAGGGGGACACGAAAAGATAACCATATATATTTACCCATTAAAAGAATATCAGACTGAAAATGGAGCTCTTCTCTCGCAGTTTTCGAGGGAGTTCTACATAATTTTAGATACAATCAGACATAGTAAATATTACACGTCCAACCCAGAGGAGGCGTGTTTGTTAGTCCCTAGTATAGACACACTAAATCAGCGTCGATTCTCAAGTAAACACATCTCTCAAGCTTTACAATCTCTTGAATAGTAAGTACCAAGTGTTTGTAATCAAAACAAGTAAAGCTTTTTGCAGCTTTATACTACGGAATACTGTATGATTTTCTCTTATTTGTTAACTTGTAAAATTTTATTGATACAATATTCATATTTTATTTCAACCTTATTAATATTAAATTTTTATGATAATGTTAAAGGTAAAGAACCCCATAAAACATTTCATCATAAAATAAGCCATATAAATCTCATGTCCAACTAATCTAATATTTAAATGAATACTTTTTCTATGTATTAAACTTCAAAAATTCTACACAGCTGGAACAATGGTGAAAATCACCTTATATTCAACATGCTGCCAGGCTCGCCGCCTAACTTCAATTTTGATCTCAATACTGGCAAAGCCATCATAGCAGGAGCCGGCTTCAACACGTGGTCCTTCAGATATGGATTTGATATCTCTGTTCCTGTATACAGTTCTACTGCTGAGAAAATAGACAGCTCACAACCAGATCAAAAAAACTTTCTAATCATCTCCACACAATTGAACATACCAAATCATTATTTAGAAGACTTGAAGAACATTGCATCTTCATCAAATGACTTACTATTACTTGATAAATGCAGTACAAGTTCAGAACGAACCGATCACAGTAAACGCTGTGAATACACAGGTGAAAGAACAGGGAGAATATTTAATTATCCTGACATATTGAAGGAAGGGATGTTCTGTTTAGTTGTACGTAGCGCAAGACTGACTCAAGCTATACTTATGGATATTATAGCTTCACAATGTATACCCATTATAGTTGCAGATTCCATAGTGATGCCGTTTAGTTCTCACATAGATTGGAATCGTATCGCATTGTTTGTACCTGAAGAAAATGTAAAGAATTTACTGAAGATTGTACATTCAGCCAGTAAAGAGAGACGTGGAGAGCTGTATTGGCAGTTGAGATGGGTGTACGAAAGATATTTCTCTAGTATAGAGAAAATTACGCTAACTACGTTAGAGATAATTAATGAAAAGGTGTTCCCGTTAGCAGCTAGAATGTACGAAGACTGGAATATGCCAGAGCATTTGGTAAGATACTTTTTTTTACATTGTTTTTTATTTGAACAGACACACATGGTATAATCACCCAACAGCGAACACACAATTATAATAATTTTAGTGCCTTCTATCAAACTTTTTAGTTTTTTTCTAACCATAAATATTGCTACCCTTGTCACTGTCTACCCCAAATGGGACAAAGATGTGATATTAATTATGTATGTATGTGTATATAAAATATAGTTACTTTGCATTTCAAAGTAGATCTGTTCCAAAGTTTGGAACAGATACCTATAAATTTATGTTTTTTTTTAGCCATTTAGGTTTCATAGTTGGGCAAAAGCCTCCCCTTTTTGTTTATTATTTATTAATTTATATGTAATTATATAAAAATATATAGCAATTGAATTGAATCAAGTATCACAAATATTCATCTGCAACATGCTTCGTCAAAACTCCATAGTAATAATAACATTTAAAGTTATATTTAAAAAAAAAAACAAAAAGAACTTCCAGGCCTATCCTATTTATTATTAAGATTGATGTAATAAAAAGTTTGTTCAGAAGGTTTTTCAAGTGCAGAACTTTGGTGCTATAAATGCAAATCTATCCAGTATGCTAAACTATTTGTTTAAAATATCTTATAGTCTTTACTTATGCATAATGTACAACACTTCGCCTGCTGAAAAATGCACCGTGTGTGTTTTTGCGAAAATGAAAACACATACGGTGCGTTTTTAGCAGGCGAAGCGTTAGTCTTCATAATATGTTAAATTCTGGACTAGAAAACTTGAGGCTTGATAATATTTTGATTTTATGTGACACATATTTACATATTACTTATTTATTGCTTGACATTATCTATTTTTAACACTTTTTCCAGTTTATATGTCACGAGTCACAACATATAAAATGATCATAGAAGATCGTGGCCAGATAATAGAGTTTATAATTTCATTAAATGGTTGTATTTCATGATATGGCTAGCTAAAACTGACCATAGTTATTGTTTACACATCAACATTTAATAATATGTCAATCAAAGTTTGGCCAAATCATTATTGTAGAGCTTCCATATGACATCAAAGGTTTAAGAAACATTCCAAATAAAGAAGGAACAATATATATTTCTCTTGTTTGAAGAATTTTAAGGGGATACCACTAAATAGCACTATTTGAGGTTGAAATTTACTTACTTGTGAAATACGTTTTGAACTCGGTTTTTTGTGTCTGAATTTCGCGAAATTCAAGTAGTTTTGTGTCGTGACGACATTTTAATCATCAATTGGCGCATTAATATTTTACATGGATTCACATGAATTTTACGATATGATCACTAATGTTTGGACATATCATGCAGTAGCCATGCGTTTAGCTTTCCGATTTTTATTGAGATTATAATGTGATATTGTGACCAGTTGGTATTTTCCATATCATTAAAAAAAACCATTTCATAAAACGGTCGGCCATATTATGAAATTACCAATTCTACGATCTGGCCACGACATTCGCATATAAATAAGTTCGATAATATAAAATACCAGCTTTTACCCGCGGCTTCGTTCGCGTACCTATGCCAAATCCTGCGGGAACAGTCACATTTTTCCGGGATGAAAGGTACACTATGTCTTTCTCAGGACTCCTAACTATGTGTATGCGAATTTCAAGAAGATTGGTTACAGTAGATAAAACGTGAAGAGCTAACAAACAAACAAACAAATATACTATCTCACTTTCGCATTTATAATATTAGTTGGGTATGCTCGATTCATAAAAATGTACCGCGCTCTTTTCGTTAACCGACCGGTTGTGCATTACCCGAGATACAGACAAACGTCTAGTTCGGGGATGGACTTCCGGACGGGGCATGGACTGGGCGCCTTTAGTACCTCTTGTAACCTCTTTAAAAATATGTAAGTGTTAGTTAGGTACCTACATTGCAACACTGTAATACTTTTTGTTGTTAAACGTTTTTGGCAAATAAAGAAAGATTGTTAAGTTAGGGATAGGATTAAATGGTTCTTTGATATTAAGATCTTTGTTTAAGTTTTATGGCACGTAGCAAAGTTACAACTTCAGTCTTTGTCCAGAACCTACCTAACATGCATATTTCATATTAAGGCGCAAGCCACATTAAATCTGGCGCAGGCATTGACATGTCGCCGTCGTCTTTCTAATTGTAGTCCATTAATATATCGAATAAAAAGGTCGTAATATGAGTGAAGATGAAGCGAAAGAGGTCTGTCAGGATCGTAGCAAGTGGAGGTCCATAGTCTCTGCCTACCCCTGTGGGAAACAGGCTTGATAGTATGTATGTATGTATGTTAAAAGAAATGAAATGAATTCAAAATTACACAACGAATTTTAGGGCATGGATGTCCGACGAATGTACGGCGCGCAATGTCGATCGTTGTCGATTGTTCAAATCGCGACATTATTTCCATTCGTTTTGTACGAAATTCGAATGGAATGAAAAGACGTACGTTTCCGGCTAATAAGTCTTAAAATAAACCGGGCAAGTGCGAGTCAGACTCGTACGCTAAGGGTTCCGTCCCTCTGTACAATGTTTTAAAATGCTAAAAAAAAACACGTTTCTTGTAGGTATGACGACTCTTAAAATTTTTAACTTTATCTTATTTTTAGTATTTGTTGTTATAGCGTTGTATGAAAACTAAAAGTGGTCATGATCAGCACATTGACAGTCTCACATCGTTCATCCCAATCGTTGCCATTACGTTACTAAAAAAGCTCTATTTCTAAACTTAAGTATTTATGAGCCAAACTGTATTATAACCTTAAATCTATGTCTGTGACCCTAACATAGGTCTAACAAAATATACTGAAACTAGAGGTAATTTAAGGGCAGATTAATATTAACTTACTTTAGCAAAACACGAAAAAACAAAAATTGCCTTCTATACAAAATTATCGAACAACCCGCACCTCATCCATCGCCAAATGTTAGACTACAGGGCCTTAATATAGTTTTTTTTTCACTAGTACGGCCCCGTAAATCCGCTGTTCCTGCCAGCCACCGCCCCGAAGGCACCAGGCTTCACCGCCGTCATACTGACGTACGACCGCGTCGACAGTCTGTTCACGCTCGTGAGGAAGCTAGTGCGCACTCCCAGCCTTGTCAAGATCCTCGTCGTGTGGAACAACCAGAAGAAGCCGCCGCCGCCTTGTGAGTTTAGGCGATTATCACACTGCAACGCATCACGCTGAATGTTGCGTTTTCTGGATGCATTTTCTGTGTGTTGGACTGTGCGTGTTTTCTATACAAACGGAGATTACAAGCAACGTTAGATAGAACACGCATTCACGCGCTACGCTGCGTAGTGCGGGGCAATGTGAGAATCGCCTTATATTTACTATCACGAGCAATTCTTGTATATTATCATCATCATCAGGTCTTTTATCTATTGATTTATTTAAACTTTATTGTATAAAAGACAATTTGTATAGCACAATAGGTGGACTTAATGCTAAAAGCATTATCTGACAGCTACCCCTTGGGTTGTTAGAAAACTTAAAGTGGGTCCAAAGTCTGTACTCCACTGCAGTAGCACGACCGTCTCTGTAGTAACAGAGCCATATATTAGCCAGAGCAGTCAGAGGATTTGGCCTACACTCTCCATGCTGGGTTGGGGAGTTCTCATTGCCGTTTGTAAGCTTTATTTAGCTTGTGTTTCCTCGCCTTCTACGACATCCACGGAAAGACTTGGAGTGGTCCTATTTTACTCTCTCGGGAACCACACGACTAAATTCTTAATCAATTCTCAACTCTTGTGTATATACATACGTTTACCTAATTAGGATCTCAAAAAGGGCTCTAACGATTTCGAAAGGTCGCATTTTCCAACCGATTTTGTCGAAAATTGGCACAACTTCAGACAGTGTTCACTTCAAACAGAAGTTGTTTGTTTTGGTGTCAAAACAAACAACTTCTGTGCGGACTTCATTCTATACAAAATGTTGCAAAAAAATCCAAAAGGGGGTAATGAAGACGAGATGTTTGCTGTAGGCTGCGTTATATATGGACGGATTTCACTAAAATGGCTTTACTAAGCCAGGGAAAAGGGGCAAGTGTCGGTTATTGCATGGTTATAGGAACTCGTGAGGTCTACTGTTCTCACAGAACCAGTAGTTATAAATGAATTGTGTGTAAATTTTCAAGTGTAATAAAATGAAAATTAAATTAGGAATGAAAAACGTGACTAGATTTTTTTTTGTGTGACTTTAAAAGGGTTGTATCTACACGAACAATCGGCATTGCATCAGGATACCATGTTTCCAAAGTAAGATAACTAACACAGTTTACAATTTAAAAATATAATTTTCGTGAGACGATGTTCGTGCCGGGCAGACAAGGGCAGATACCTACGTCTTACCTGCCACTTGTCATTTTGATTGCTTTTTCTTTTTTTCTTGGGAGGGTGACCGTTATCGTATTATTTGTCGACAATGATGTGCTTTTTACATAGTAAAAAAAATCTAGGTAAGGCTAATAAAAATCAAAGTTATTTCTATGGCAACTAGGAACTTTTGACCTGTACGTCGCGTCGTCAATCAAATCCTTCATTCCGCTGAAATGGGTTTCGTTCGGAGGCTATGCCCATTAGCTATTACGTTTAGTCTTTTATTTTATACGTATAATTACTTTGAGAGAACTCGCAGATATTCCACGAAAACTGATTAACCTCGATTCTCAAATGTTCATTCCAATTTAACTAACTTAAAGGAAAACTATTTAGCGAGCTTGTTTCACATAAGTTTACTGTAGTTACATATAATTTGTGAAACTTTATCACTACATTACACAGTACTAAAAATAAAATAAAAAAGGAGCTTCCCGTCATATGTAGGGACAGATGACGGGAAGCTGTTTTTTTTCTTTTGAATAAAAAAGATTGCTTTTTTACTTGCGCAAACGGATTTAAATTAAAAATTTGTGAAGAGAAATTTCGCCACGAGTGAGACTCGAACTCACGCCCCTAACATTTGTACTGTGAGTGTACTTCCTTCACTGACGGGACTTCGTATCACCCTGACCAATTTCATCTCATCACATACTCGTATTACTTACGCATTTAAAGCCTAGCATGCGTATTTCGCAACGGATAATGCGGTTTTCATCAATAGATAGCAATTCAATAGGAAGGTTTATATGTAAAATGCATGCCTACCCGTATGAAACCGAGCTGGGTGGACCGGTATTAATATAGTTACTTACTAGTGGATCTGTGAGAGCAGTTACGTAGTCCTCACGAGCTCTTATAACCATCCAACAGTTTCACCTTTTCCCTGGCTTAGCAAAGCCATTTCAGTGAAATCTGTTCATATATAACTCTACAGCAATCTTTACCCTTTTGAAAGAATTTTTTGCAACATCTTGTGTAGAGTGAGGTCCCTAGTGTGCCTCTCCTTCGTTGGAATCCATCAATAAATAACGGTACTGCAAAGTTACCCCCTCTACGGAAAAGTCGCGATCGACTCATTTAAACAAATTAAGGAACTTGAGTGCCAATTTTCGTCAAAACCTGATGAAAAATGCGACCTGTAGAGGCAATAAAAGATAGACGGACAAAACCATTTTTGGCCAATCTTAAAACTTAGACGCTTCGCTCGCTCGGTTAATTAATCGCGCCTAAACGCCTAAACGGATTGGAATCAAGAGGGCGCCTGATGTCAATCGTGTATTGTTTAATCTAAATTTTACTCCCGCTTCCACGCACACAAATTTACTCTATCCGAAGCGAGACAGCGAGCCATGCGGGGCGTCGGGAATCGCGGTGGGTCAATGAGGCTGGTTCTGGTTTTGAGGTTTTTTTCGTTTTACAAAGAATATTTAAGAGTTATTCAAAAAGTAATACATATGATGACTGCCTTATGTTTAATGCAATTATAATCCAGAGTTACAAGTGCTACATTATTGTATTTCTTGAATACTTTCTGTTTAGGTATAATTCTGAGGTGATTTGAAGGCAACTTCGCAATGTTTTTCTATCGAGAAAATTTTAAGCAATCGTGTTTTTGAAACTTATTATGTTTAGAGTTAGTCCTGAACTTTGCTGTGTTTTTATTTCAAAGTGAGTATTTCGTTAATATTGATAAATATTTAAGATCGCTCTAAGAACTTTAGGGTAGTATGGGCTCTTAAATTCGGAACATAGTAGCAGTATTAGTTATTACCTGGATTAACATACCTATATTAGTATAATACTTTTTATCCCGCTAAAATGTGAGGTTTCCGTGGGATTTTTAAATAACGAACTGTCAATGACATAGCAGCTAAAAGCGCCACTGGAACAGAATTAATTCAAAACCAATTCACTGTCATCATTTATAATGTATGAGCATACAGTGAGAACAAGAATGCCAACATTGCCAACTGTCCAAACATAGCAACCGAGTGGAGATGTTACAGTTTTGTTTAACCTATTTGGTTATTAAGCTGAGTGGAATGCATTTATGATCCTTACGACTTCGGGCAGATGCTCGCCCGCTTGAGACTACACTACATATGGTAGTTCGTTTATTGTCTTAGCTCAGTCGCAAACGACTTGTTACTTAGGTCGCGACTTCAATGGTTTCTTATCTCAAAAAATGCCCAACGCGCCTAAAGAAGTTTTCACTTCGAAAAGATAAAACTGATACATATATAGGTACCTAAATAAAGAATAAGAACAAGTCTTTGTTCGCTAGTTTCCAGCAAGTCTATTATTTTTTTCTTAAGGTGAAGATATAGGCAAATGGCCTTAAAGTGGCGCCCTCATTTGAAATAAATTGTTAACTCGTAAATATGGAGATAATTTCCATATTGCTCTTCGTCATGCACTAGATAGACCTTTAAATTATTTTATGAACCACCGTTGAAAGTATTTACATTAGTCCGTCTAGCTTTAAAACTTGCCTCCGCCAAAAGTGGCCACGGCAAATTTTAAAGCTAGACGGATTACCAATAATAGTTCAACGGCAGTTAATAAAATAATTTAAAGGGCTATCTAGTGCATGACGAAGAGCAATATGGAAATTATCACCATATTTACGAGTTAACAATTTATTTCACACTTCAAGGCCATTTGCCTTTATCTTCACCTTAACGTCTAAACAATCATTTTCTATCGGATTTGTATGAAATACCGGACTGTGGCGTCATAGTTTCTTGGAGTCAAATGGCGCTCTTAATATCAGTTTTTCTGCATTACTAAATCTAAAATCACGTTTAAAATGGATGTGATCAATGACAAGACACGTGAAATTATTTTGTGACTTTTTAATTTCTTGTTAGTACAAAATAATTTATTTTTAACCCAGTGCACAGCCCTATTTATGCAATTTTAGTACCCGATAGCTACAGCTATTCACGAGTTGATGCATAGACCCCGGGGGTATTAAACCTCGTTATAAAATGATTTTAAGAATGTAGAATGATAAGATGGGATATTAAGTATTTCATTCAGTGTTTACTAGCATTTTAACGTTTGTATTTTTACTTTTGTTTTCAAGAAATGAAAAAAGTTGCTACGATGCGATATAGTGTCTTGTGACCCTTGGCACGTTCGACCCCGTTAGGGACCGTTTACTCCATGATACTGACAATTTTTCCTAAGAAACATATATCGAAATATGAAAAATAAATTTTGACCTCGTACAAGTAGACCAATCAGCTGATCCGACTTTGTATGGAAAGCAAAAAAAATATTTCATACATACATATTTCGATATATTATGTTACTTGGGAAAAATTGTTCAGTATCATGGACTGAATTCACCCTTTAAATATTTTTAGTACGTGTTCCGGAATGAATATGAAAAAATACTATTAAAGGTACAAAATTAATTTATTGTTTTTCAAAATAATCTCCCTTGGCGTAAAACTTTTTCATTCGATGAAACCAGTTTTGAAAACTTTTGTGCCACTCCTCTGTGGTGACCTCTGAAACGTGTTTTTCATACTCCTCGACCGCCTCTTCTGGTGATGAAAATCGTTGACCGCGTAATTGGTTCTTAATTTTTGGGAACAGAAAAAAGTCACAAGGTGCCAGGTCGGGACTGTATGCAGGATGACTCATGAGTTCTACATTTTTCGCCTTCAAAAAGTCGTTTGTCTGTCTGGCCGTGTGAGAACTATTAAGCATTGTCGTGGTGCAGGATGATACGGCGTTTACGGTTATTTTTACGGAGTTCGTCAATAACTTCCGGCAAACAAATGGTCGTGTACCAGTCACTATTCACTGTACGACGATTCTCTAAAGCAACAGTAGCCACGTGTCCAGTTTTATTAAAAAAGGAGCAATCATCCGCTTAGATGCACTTTTCACGCGCGCCACTTTGGTTGGTTTCGGCTCATCTTGAAAGACCCATACGCTCGATTGCTGCTTTGTTTTGGGATCGTAGCAATAAATCCATGTTTCGTCACCTGTTACTATGTCCCACACCAAATTTGACGCACCTTCGTTGAATCTGGTAAGCATGGCACTGCACCAAGTGACGCGGTCCGTTTTTTGAGCCTCGGTCAAGTTGTGTGGGATCCACCGCGAGCACAGCTTTCTCACACCCAAATGTTTGTGTAGGATTAATTGTATTTGACTCATGCCTATTTCTAAGGATGCGCGAATTTCATGGTAGGTCACATGCCTGTCTGTTTCAATCATACGGCGCACAGCATTGATGTTTTTGTTGGTCACAGCGGTGGACGGCCGACCATCGCGAGATTCGTCACTGAGATTGATACGACCACGCTTGAATTCTGCAAACCAGCTATAAACAGTTGTCTTGCATGGTGCTTCATTGCCAAAAGCTGTTTCAAGCCGAGCGATGCTCTGTTGAGCTGTCAAATTACACTTAAAATCGTAGAAAATCATACCACGAAAATTTCCCGAGTTAAATCCATGTTGATGCAGACACACAATTTTTTAAATGGCGCCACAAGGTAAAAACAAAAGACAGTCAGATGAAACAAACTGCATTCTACAGCCAAAGAGTTCTATTTTCAAATGTTGCAATAAATTTTTAAATATTGTTTATGTAAGTGGCCAGTTCCGGAAACTTACAGTGCGCCCTATGTATATTTTGTTAGACGATATACACATAATATTAGGTATCTCAGTATTTATTTTAGTTGTATTAAAGCTAGATACGTAGTTATATACTTTTAATATATACATAATGAATTCATACCTATAAGTTTCATTATTTATAAGCATAACATAATAGAAAACATCCCTTTACTTTGCAGTGAGAGTTATTTATTGTACAATTAATATAAAAACTTTTTCTCCGACACTAATGGTACATTACAGCTGTTTATTATAAGCAAAATAACTCGAACAATTTGGTATCCATTAAACAGACTCACTCCATAGACATATGGTTTAAATAAATCAAATAATCGATAGCACGCAACCAACGAGAGCGAATACATTAATTGATAATACAATACCAACCTTATTATCATACTGTACGATCGGGTTTGCATTAACTGAATTTCAATTAAGGCGAATTAATAAGCCATACGATTTGCAATTAAAACATGATTAATATAGATAAGATTCCATCTACGTCATGTATATGAATATCTCACACGTAGGGTTCTGCATGATAAAGATCTATGCACATAATTCTGGTTTGAGTTACTTTCATTTATAGTCTTTAAGTACCTATTTACTTACTCGTAAATTTGAAGCGATGGTGGCTAAGAGACTTTTTGAAGTGAAAACTTCTTTAGCGGCGTTGTGCACTTTTTTGTAATGGGTAAAAAATGTTAAACACGCGTCAGGACACGTGTCCTGATCGAAAATTCGTAAGACGGATGACAGCCGGCGCGGCGTAGGAGAGGAAGTATTCTCCTCTCTTTCTACGGCGCGGCGAAAATGTATGCCTGCGCCTGCTGTTTCGTTTAGCTGAGAGATAAACTTTATAATGTAATATAAATTGTCATGTTTGTGTACGATAGCGCAATAAATAAATATTGTATTCTACCACATAAATGATAGTACTTTTATACTGATAATTAAAGCAATTCGTGCAAAATTACTCCCTAACCATTCCAAAATATCAAAAATGCACAATGTTAATATTCAAGTTTTCACTTCTGCCGGCACTCCCGGAGTGCAACCCGTCGTTTTTTTTTATTAGACTTGTTTGTTTCGGAGTAAAAATATACTCAACTATAGGATAAGCAGAAAAAAATATGCGGTGCAAAAAAGCAATACAATATACATTTTATATACTACAAAGATTTGGACATTGGTACCATAATATTGCATTGTCATTGTCACCCAACTTACATACGAGTAAGTATGTAAGTTTCAGCTCAATCGAATAATGGGTTGTATTGTGGATCTAATTTAGCTTGAAAAATTTGATTACGGACACACAGACAACGAAACAGGTGAAATTAAATAAAAGCTTGTAATTAAAAACCGGCCAAGTGCGTGTCGGACCACGCATAAAGTAGGGTTCCGTAGTCATTTTTGGTACTGCGCTGTTTTGCATTTCTTGCATTTTATAATTTCAAAAGTATTCATCACAGGATACCCGAAACAATTTTAAATAAGAGTTTCCGCGCCTGTTTCTTTACGTGAGTGATTTGAAGTTTATAGGTCCAAGACTTTAGAAATTACAGGGGGGGGGGGGGGGGGGGGGCACCGTGTAAATGACTTTGGCAAGCTATATCTCGCAAATGGTAAAGCTGATAAAAAAGTGTTGTATGAAAACCCTACCTTATTTTCATAGTCCTTTTCAACGATACCCCACACAAGGGGTGCACTCAAAAAAATAATTCACCCCCCCCCCCCTTTACATGTATGGGGAGCCCCCTTAAAAAGGGGTAATTTTAATTTTTTGTATTTTTAAAAATGAGATCTATATGTGAAGTATCCTCGAACCAAGTTACATGCAGTCAGTCAATCAATCAGTCTATAAACGTAGAAGATATTCTGCTGTGACAGACTAGGACGGACGGACGGACTGAACGATCTTATAAGGGTTCCTTGTCGGACTACGGAACCCTAAAAAACAACTCGTGTTTATCTGTCACTCTCTCTGGCTAACTACGAGTACTTCTAATCCACTGAATGTACACTTTTAAAATTGAAATGTTTCAAAAATGTAAAGATTTATTCGGAAGTCCAAAAATTTTCGTTAAAATATCTTAAGGATGTCACAAATGTCACAGTTTCACGGGTAACAGTGGATGGAAAAGGAAAGAAGCATTTATCCCTGTCATCCAGGAGGGATAGTCGTTTTATAAAAATACCTCTGAGACGAAGATCCCAAAAACAAATTGAGAAGGGGACCAAGTCCGGGTAAAAGACTTTAAAGCCGGATAAATTCGGACGGACGGTAACCCTAATCACGATGGAAAGCAGACATTCGCTAAAACTCGCAATTTTAACTTTGCGATCGAACGAAAATCAGCTTGGATTAAAAAAGATATAACTAAATACCGTTGCAAGTGAATAAAAAGTTCGAACCTATTTTTTATCCGCTACGTTCGAGTAGTACTGGCTGAAAAAACGTGATGTATGGTTATCAGTGTCACTTTCTTTTTCTTTTCGCAGCGTCCGAGTGGCCAGTTATAAACAAACCGCTGAAAGTGATCCGAACCAAAGAGAACAAGCTATCGAACAGATTTTTCCCGTACGACGAGATCGAAACGGAATGCCAACTGACCATTGACGACGATATCGTAATGCTGACGCCGGATGAGTTGGAGTTTGGGTAAGTAACCAATTTTATGATGCGA
The DNA here is from genome assembly GCA_963576875.1 of Acrobasis repandana. Lineage (NCBI taxonomy): Eukaryota > Metazoa > Arthropoda > Insecta > Lepidoptera > Pyralidae > Acrobasis > Acrobasis repandana. Next base: position 3,265,367 of record OY756223.1, on the reverse strand, counting down.
TGATATCATGCGACATAGAGATGTCATTGTGCCTAATTTGGTATTATCGTTTTACACAAGGGCTAGTGTATGCAGTGGACACTTCACTCAAATCACAAACTCAAATCTGTACTTAGTCGTTTTGAGCGTTGTTGTTCCTTAGGAAGTATAAATAAGTCTGAAAATGACAGGCACTCTTGTTTAGTCCTTTGTATTTGCAAATTGTACATTATATTCATGTTATAAGTAGTTTATTACGTAATATACGTCTGGCATGTCAAGGACCGATTCTGACAATTTATTATAAAAAAGTATACACTTCCCCATAAAAGACTTACTGACTGTATTCAGCCTGTAATACGGGCTAACTAAGTCATTCTTATTACGTAAATTTCTATCTGTAAAATTTCCAAACGGTTTTATATTTCAGAGCAGTTGTTATAACGAGTAGTACAAATTTTGCCCCAGCAGCGTTCATACGAGTATTGTTTGTTATAAAAAGACTAAAAGAAAAGTGAGTGTTTGTTTGGCCGTTTCACAGATGTCGTTCCATACATACGTAATTATCAAGTGTGGATAAAATTATGGTAGGTAAAGAAAAATGTTTGCTATTTCGTCATTCTTTTAGTTTCATCGATTCCCACCTCACGTTTAGTTTTATTTTTTTATCAAGTTAAATGTTTATTCAATCATCATCATCATCAGGTCTTTTTTAGTCTCCACTGTAGGAGCACGACCCTCTCTGTACTACCAGAGCCATATTTTAGCCAGAGCAGCCACAGTATTTGGTCTACACTCCATGCTGGCCAGACGGGTTGGAGAAAATCAAATCAAAATCAAACGATAATGTTAGATAAATGCTGTCGCCGGTACCATGCTGCCTGTGCTGGCCCACTACTTTATCGACTTATGGTTAAAGATTCTTTATTTTCTCAAAAAGCATACAATTTAATATTCACTTATAGAGAAATAACTTAAATATACATACTTATGTAACTAAATAAACGGGCAAGTGCGAGTCGGACTCGTACATGAAGGGTTCCGTACCACCGTACAATGTTTTAAAACGCTCATATCGTCAAAATCACGCTCAGTTTGTCATGCAAGAAACACGTTTCTTGCATAACGACCCCCTTTAATTTTTAACTTTATTTAATTTTTAGTATTTGTTGTTATTGTGGTCATAATAATACATAATTGGTGAAAATTTCAAGTATCTAGTTAATGCCATTATGAAGATCAAGTTAAAAACGCTGAAAAAAACACGTTTCTTGTATGACGACCCCCTTTAATTTTTAACTATTTTTTATTTTTAGTATTTTTTGTTATATCCGCCACAGTAATACATAATCGGTGAAAATTTCAAGTGTCTAGCTATTACTGTTCAAGAGATAGAGCGCTGTGACTGACGGAAATACAGACGGACAGACAGCGGAGTCTCAGTAATAGGGTCCCGTTTGCACCCTTCGGGAACGGAACCCTAAAAATGACGAAGGGTATGTTTCGCGTTAAATCCCGTATGCATTAATTTAGTAAGTAAACAACTGTTTATATTAAATAATAATGGTAAATGTGGTATATCCTTTAATATTGTCGGCTCTTAGACGCGCGCGCCCTCTCACTTCCGCCGCTCACAGCTTACTGAGCTGTTTACGACCGCACGTGCGCTAGAGATGACATAATGCTTCCTTCTCTTTCACTCACATACACTACAGTAAATACAAAAAAAAAGGTAATTGAGTCATAATAGCATAGATAGAGGGTAGTTACACCGAAATACCGCACGCAGCGTAGGAGTGTGCATGCGTAGCGTAGTAGTACCAGTACTAGTTCTTATTCTGTGGTAGTACTTCATTATCAAACATGCTTTAACATACATACATACATACATACTATCACGTCTGTTTCCCACAGGAGTAGACAGAGACTGGACCTCCACTTGCTACGATCCTACAGACCTCTTTCGCTTCATCTACACTCATCAACCTCTTCATACATGCCCTTCGGTTACGGGTACTTCTTACCTCTACCTTTTTCAGAACGTCTGCAATCTGATCGCAGAACGTTCGCCGAGGTCGACCCTGTCCCGCTCTTCCTTTCACACAAATGCCCAAACCATCTTAACATCCCTTGTTCTACTTTTGTCACTACGTCCTCTTTCACACACACCGATCCCTTATAACATCATTTCTTATTCGGTCTTTCAAGGTAACCCCACACCTACTCCTCAGCGCTCGCATTTCAACTGCATTTATTCTACTTTCATGCTTTCTTTGCCATACCCAACTCTCACTACCGTACATTAAAGTAGGTATTAGTAATCCTTTATGAATGGCAAGACGTGCCTTATCTGATACCTTCCTGCTGGTCATAAAGGAATGCAAAGCTCCATTCACTTGGTTACCCGCATTCACTCTTCTTTCCACATCACCCTCGTGCTTGCCATCTTTTGTAAACTTACATCCTAAATATCACAAACTCTTTCACTTGCTTCACTCTCACCCCATTTATTAAAATATTGCATTCTGTTGAACTATCATCCCATTCAAAAACCATAACTTTATTAACATGCTTTAAATATTATATAAATACTGGTGAACATCGGAATTACCACTCAAACAAGCGGGTGCAGTATGTAAATAAATACATAGGCTTAATTACTTTATTATACAACATTTGGTTTGTAAATTACGGGATTTTCTAAATGGCGTCGGGCACTTCCGGATTAAACCTGAATAAACCGCTTTGCGTTTAATATGATCCCTTCTCAACACGAGATTAGCGGATTACTTATATTTCTAGCTAGATATTAATGTTGTATTAACATAACACGCACTTAACGACCTTTTGCAAGGGCGGTGGCGCCCGCAAGTATTGGTTTTATTGAAAAGAAAGATAATAATTAAAAAAACTGATTTTATGAATGTTTACATAGCTATTTAATTATCTTATGAATTACTGCTTCTACGACTATCGTCTAGTATTGGTTTTTTAATTAAAAATATAATATACATTCCATTTTAAAGTTTAATCCCCTTCTAAACTACAGACAAATCTTTCTGCCAGTAAACTAGACTTTTTAACGAAACCCGACCGACGATTTAACGTCAACACTTGTTGTTTGTACAATCAATTTAAAAGTTACCTTTGAGTTATTATAAATATCCTACGATAGTAAAGATATATTTGAATTTCAATTGGATTTAAGTAATTTCATAAAATAATCTGAAAGTAGATTTAAAATGAAGGTGCTTCTGCTGGCAGAGTGAGGTCTTAAATGATCGTGGGTATTTTGGTTGATAACTAATTCTGTTGTTTGAAGTTTGTGAACAAAGGCTTTCCGGCTTAGACGTAGTTCAAATTATTGTCCATGAATTTGGAATGCTTAACTAATTATAATTCTTAGTGTTCTCTACACGAAGCATTTACTTTTAAAAATTTAATTCTACGTACGATTTTTTACCCGACTCCGGCGAAGTCAAAATGAGGGTTATGTGTTTCACCTATGTATGTGTCGTAGTTGGATGGTATAAACAGCTAATTCACGAAACCTCTAGTTTGGCATTACAGCTCGGTTTCGTTAAACAGCCGAATATCGATCAGCTGGATTGTCTAAGATTGCGCAACGTGTTACGTTCATTTAAATCGCTAACCCCGTTTCCAAACGGCTAGCGGTTTTGTGAAACAGTAGCGGTAATCCGCTGTTTGACGAAACCGTTAAACAATCCAACTGCGACACATGCATGATAGGGATTTAGTGTAGGGTTACCATAATGAAATCGAGTGATGATGAAAATGGGTGTCTATTAGAATATAGATTTTGTCGACATTGAATTTCATTTCCCAGACAACAATTCCAAAAATTTTTATTGCTATAGGTTTGCCCTAACCTAGTAAAATGGATAAAACTTTTCTAGCACTCGCCGGCCGCTGCCGCGGCACGCTCGCTTCGCTTGGGCGCCATTGCCACTTTGTAGGCATTCTACATTGTATATAATTTAGATAGAATTGTTCAACAACTTCTCTAGCCGCATGGATGAATACAAGTCGTTCATTCCATCCCGCGTATTAGGGTTCACTGTTTTACAAAACCGAGCTGTAATGCCAAACAGCTAGAGGTTTAGTGAATTAGCGGATTATACCATTCAACTGCGACATATGTTTGTTCATCTGTCCCTCGTATCTTCTATGATATCCATGATACGTTGACAAATGAGGTATTGTTGGAAGCGTATTGGCTATCCGCTGATTAAAGGCTATATGACGTCACAGTAAATTCAATATGGCGCCTTCTATAGGTCATCATCATCATCATCATCCGAGAGTATTCCCGGTTGCATCGTCAGCGGTTACGCTTTAGAGCCCGGGGTCCGCTACCTAACCTAGGTGATTCGACGGGGTTACTGGTTTTTACACAGAGCGACTGCCGTCTGACCTCCGCAACCCAAAGGGCAACGGCTTTACGTGCCTTCCGAAGCACGGAATCATCTTTCTTTTCGGATGATCAGGTGATTCAAGTTTGCAATATCCTAACCAGACTGGAAACAACTTTTCACAAAGTATGCTTCCCAGTGGGATTTGAACCCATGACCGGGTGACCATAACCCATCCGGATCACAAGGCAAACGCCTTGACCACTGGACCACAGAGGCAGTCACGGCAGTCACGGAGTCGCCTTCTATAGGTCATGTCAATGTTATACAACGTGTAACTAAAAGGGGGTATCAACGCGAAAGGGTGTTAACGTATTAACCAATGTGAACAACTTTTACTATTTGGACCCATCCCTAAAATCGCGAAAAAAATCTGCAGCTCCATACAAAATTTAATACCTACCGTGCCAAAATGTATGAAACTGCATATTTTTAGTAGTAGGGATTATAACCCCTTTTTGTTACACATTGTAGAATGTTATGTGTGTGATGTTATATAACTGCTGTGTGGATGCACCTTTAGTCTTACGAAATTGTATAAAATCGTCCGTCCGCTCGAGTCTGTCTGTACCCAACTGGTTCAGTTTCGCATAAACCCTGTCACGTACTCGTACGTTTACTTGTCAAATATTCCCCGTCTGTTTTCGGCTTCATATTTTAGGCAGACATATGAAACCAACTAGGTATATAGACTGTAAGAAAGCTTGAGCTGATCGAAACTGGTTGATAGAAAGACTGGCTACAGCTGTAGATACTTAACTTACCTACATCTAAATAAAAATATGTAATGAAAATTTTCTGCCTTAATTTCAAATTTCGTAGCACAATTGGATCGGAAGTGCATTCACAGTTCAGATGTGAGGAAGTTCGAATCCCACTCGTGACGAAATTTTTATTAAATATATTTAACTAGCTGTGCCCGCGACTTCGTTCGCGTGGTTGTCGGAACGTAATGTTATATAGCCTAAAGCCTTCCTTTTTTTAATTTTTCAAATCGGACCATTAGTTCATGAGATTAGCGCGTTTAAACAAACAATCAAACAAACAAACTCTTCCGCTTTATAACATTAAGGTGAAGGGGTAAGCAAATGACCTTGAAGTGTGAAATAAATTGTTAACTTGGTGATATATATATATACATATTTCCATATTGCTCTTCGTCATGCACTAGATAGCCCTTTAAATTATTTTATGAACCACCGTATAAAGTATTTACATTAGTCCGTCTAGCTTTAAAACTTGCCTCCGCCAAAAGTGGCCACGGCAAATTTTAAAGCTAGACGGATCACCAATAATAGTTTCAACGGCAGTTCATCCAATAACTTAAAAGGATATCTAGTGCATGACGAAGAGCAATATGAAAATTATCACCATATTTACGAGTTAACAATTTATTTCACACTTCAAGGCCATTTGCTTACCTCTTCACCTTAAGTATAGATTTAGATATTGTTATGGAAATTTTCCGTGAAACATAACCAATGGTATCTAAATGACCGGATACAAAGCCAAAATATTTATAATCCATCATTCAACCAAGATCAGTCTCCAATAATTGGAATCTACTGAACATTATGATCATAACATATAACCATAATTTAGTTATTGTTCTGATAATTGTAATTGTTCCATTTTCAATTTAGATAATGTCCCGTGTGGTATCCGGCTTCCGGCCTATAATAAGACCAATCTCAATCCTCCTGTGGATGTCGTTAGAGGCGACTAAAAGATCATGCATGAACATCCTGTGATTAGGCAACAACTTTTTAAACAAAAGGCAAGGTTCTCCTCAAAGTCAAATTTTTTTTATTCATTGTAGGATAAATATATTATTGGTCATTCATTCATTATTTTTAATTATTTTTAGTGCAAAAGCTACCGATACTAGCGTTTCGCAACGACCACTGCTGAGAAGAAACGCCGAAAGAAACTCATTTACACAGAATTGATCGCCTACGCGCCAGAAAGGCTTTGTCAGTTTACAAAGATATTATGCCTTATACAATGTTATCACAATATAACGTAACGCTGGCGAACGAGTGCCAAATCCAATTTACAGAAATAAGTAACACTGAGTAGTCCGAGCGGACCAGTCCCTACTGGCGGCACCCGTCACGAGTTGACGCGTGGATCAGCCATCGCTGAACTCAACCATCCGAGTTTTTGGCGGGAAGTCACGGGGTTCGGTTAGGGTTTTCTTTAAATAATTTTGCAAATTGATTTTAGTGGACTTTATAATATGAAATTGGTGTTGTTTGGTGTTATAAATGCTCATGCTCATGAACAATATGTGAAATAGTTAAAGTGGACAGTCATAGTACGGCTGTAGTGATATTTGTTTCGCGGACTGTGTGGGCGTGTTCGGGCGTCGTCCGCCACTCAGTCGGCTATGAAAACCAGTGGACTCGTATAGATTTGTCACCAGAAGCTCCCTGAAAGCAATCAAAGGCCTACACCAACCTTTGATTGTAACTTGTTAGGAAAAAAGAATTTCCCACGTTTTATTAACTTGTTCCTGGCTAAATACGCAGTAGCGTCAAGCCATTAATTAAAAAAAAAAAAAAAAAAGTCAACCATCCTTTTGTTCACTTCGCTCGGCCTTTGGCATTCTTGGGTGACCATTGGTATGCATAACATCTTATACAGCTACGGACGGATACGCATACCTATAAACGTCTTTTTCCCTTATAGATCAGAAATAGCCAAGGGCCGTAAGTAACCAAAGGAAGATCAAAAGATTTCATTTTTCAAGGAAAATGAAATATTTTTATTGAATCTATTGAAATGAAATAACGTTCTCTAGAAATGTCTATAGAACGATATAATCATAACAATATGTACAGTACGACTTATCTATCATTCATGACCTTTATCCCCGGCAAATGGCAGGAGTCCCTAGCGTTCTACTCGTAAAATGTGGTCATTACTATTGTGTATAAGGAATCTTTCCATGCCTTTGGTATAAGTAGAAATAGATAACACAAATTGTTTTTCATCTCATCTATTCGAAAAACGATGATTTTATCCCAAATATTTGGGGCTAAAGTCACTGGTAATTCTCTAGACACTGAAAAGTAAAAAGTAAATTCCCTAGGCGTTAAAACACAATTGAAAACCGAACACGAATGACAAAAATAATATTGGCAGTCAGCTAAAAAAAAGAAGAATTTAGTTTAAAAAATTATAAAATATAGGCAAGGGCGTCGTAATTTTTTAAAATTGGAATGCAACACGTTATACGTGGATGACTGTAGGTCAAAATGTTTTAGTTCTCTTGCTTCAAAATAATAATTTATTAAAAACCAATAAAAACGCGCAATTGTTGTCTTTGATTTAGATAGTAATTTTATTATGGAACTATTAGGTTATTTTTACAACTATTTTAAATGTGACTAATTTCTTGATGAGGCCGATAGTAAATAAATATGAAGTTTACGTATAATATACATATTTAAATATATAAAAAATTTACACACAAGGAAAAAGTAATGAAAAAACATGAAACGATTCTAATGACTGGAAAATGTTTATGATGTGGTGGTCCTAGAAAAATATTTTCATAGTACTTCTTCAGTGAAAACGCCACCAAATAAAGGTTAGTAACTGACTGTTAAACTCTGTTTAGGTATATGTAGGTATTCTACTTTCGTTATAGGTATATATTTGCTTTTTCTCATAGATGGAGATGAAAAGAAGAATGTGCTACACGGTGTACGGTAATAGTTTTATCTCGGGCGATATACTTGAATCCCTCGCTTTACTCAGGAATCCACCGTAGAATCCCTCGCTACGCTCGTGATTCTATTGTGGCATCCTTCGTTTCGCTCAGGATTCAAAGTAGCGCCCTCGCGTTAAAACTATTACCTTTACGCCTTGTAGCACAATGTACTATTTATGTACTGCTTTGACATCAAATTAAGTGTGGTACAAAAGGTGGAGAGAATAAGTGAATTTCAGTAACATAGCTAGATAGATTTCAAGTAAAAATAAGTAGATACAATCATCTTGAAATCGTTTCTATAAGTAAACGATTTAAAGGCGTTCGTGCAGAAGTAGCAGCAAAAATCTGCACTGCACGATTTTAAGGTTGTGTAAATCCAACGAGATCTATGTACTTACGTACTAGAGAAGACGCCACATACAACAGTAGTGTTCTATTCATCATAGGCTATCACTGTTCACCTCACATTAGTCACTCGCTAGCAATACGCGCATAATACACTCCACGATTCATTAAAGAAAACACTGTCAACTTAGTCAAAAATGCCTCGGTGTGAGTTGAGATACTGCACTAGTAATTCAAAGAATAAAGCAAAATATAAAGGAATAACTTTCCATCGGTAAGTAACTAGATTTCATTGATTGAAAATTAAATACGGACTGCCAAATTTCGGCTGCCATAATGTATGAAGTGAGTGAATGATCTGTCAACCGATTGAATAATTCGTCATAGACTAACAAAACAGAAGTGAAATGTAGACATCATAAATATGCCTACATTTCACTTTCTTCATGGATGCATCGAAAAACTATTTGTTTGCTACTCAGTTATTAATGTTTGTAAAACGTTTAAAAATGTTTATATTTATAATTTTTATCTACATATGCTATAAATGCTTTACAAAAGTTTCCTAAAATCCTATAAATCCTTTATAAAATTAAGTCACATCTCGTAACGTCTCACTAGAACCTCCGAGGGCTCAAAAGTTTTGTATGTGGGGGCTGTACCCCTACATTCTGTTACAAAAACCTACAAAACTTCTGAGCCCTTTGAGGTGCCCCGCGCAACTTGAAACTACTATCAGATTTTGGATCCAAGTAGCTGCTTACACATTTTTGATGTTTTATTATGTTTGTCCCTATAATTCTGTTTCCTCGTAACTACTACACGGCTAAATAGATTTTGATAAATTATATGTGGTTAGATTTATCTTAATCACTTGAGTGTCATAGCACAGAATAAATACCAGTAGTTGTCATAGGCTATATTAACATTTTTGGAAAGCATAATGGCGGATTTTTAGCGCCCAATTGCGCAGTATACGTGTATGATTATATAATACATTAAATACATAGATAGCTAACATAGAAAAAAAAACTAATAGGTATACAAGTACAAGAAATCACTTTCTTCTAGTGCAAAACATTATGTAAAGAATTTAAGTAAGAATAATAAAAGGTTACCAATGAAACATATATGTGCAGTTTAACTTTTACCTTTATAAATATGATAAGAAAAAAAAAACAAAGAAAAAACACATTAAGAATGCAGCCGCCTCCCCTTCCGTGAAGATCGTAAAAGCTAGTCGTGGGTCTACAATCTAAAAATCTATATAACCATACAACCATCCATACACCCATCCGTACATCCAGCCATACTTACCAACATTCGCGTTTGTTAAAATATATGTAGGATTTAATTTGAACCACGTACTCGTAGGTAGGTAAAAATATATTGACCTTTCTGTACTACTCTCGTGTTTAGTCTATGAGAATGAAGAATGAATGAATAATCGAATCTGGGACATGGCCGTGTAGGAAGACGCCGAGTCTATATATTCATGTCGATGTGTAAATCTAATAGATCCTCTACACGATGGGCCATCATTGCACAGATTTTTGGTCTATTGCTGCGTTGGATGGAAAACTCTCAAGTTTTTGTGAGTTAAACAGTGAATTGGCGCAATGTTGGCCCAACGTGTTGAGAAAACATAAATTTTAAAGCAACGACGCATAGTTCCAATATCCTAAAGGCAGCCAGATGGCTCGCAGTATTTGAGCTCCCGAAGTGTTGTTAAACCGCCGACATTAGATTGATACTATTTAAAAGGTCGTGTTACGATCACGGTTCGGTTGCAATTCAACTGAAAGAGCGCGTTTGCCCTGCTGTGCAACTCGCCACGGGGGGATGGAATTTCATGAGAGGGATGGAATTTGTGCATATCGTTTTTCACTTGTATGATACAAGACTCAAAAAACAAATGCAATCCGATTTCAATGATTTTATGTGCATTTGCCCAAGTTCTCGTCCACCGCTCGAAAAATTCACCGATTATCCGGCATCCAACTCATAAAGATCGATTACCGACCGGCCCGGTGAAATTTGTGACTAGTGTCTGTTTGTGATGAGGAACAAGGACTCACCAGCAGGGCATAAAAATTTTAATAAATAAACCGCGTACACACTATCAGGCAACCGCTGTTTTAATCAGCTGCCTCGCGACAATTTTTTTTTCACCCCCTCCCCTTCTATTTCCGCTCCAGGTCAAATTGGCTCAGTTCAAGTTGCACAGGGAGGTTTTATTTATTTATTTAACTTTATACACAATACAAGCGTAATGGTGGACTTAAAGCTTAACACGAAATAGAGGGGCCATTTTTCCATACAAACGTAGTCCCCTGTTTCCTCCCTGGATAAATAATGCCGGTAGAGTTAGATTTTTCTTCCTGAATATCTATAGCCACTATTAGCATGTCCCTATGTCTTCTTTTTTTTCATAAATTATTTATTAAAGGAGATATGAACGTTCAAAAACCTAAAAAAATAGCCAGATTTTCCGCTGTGTTCAAACATCCAGAAAACAAATTTGAGTAAATTATATAAAATAATTAAAACATAGGAACAACGATCAAGTCTTTATTAATTCGTTATGAAAAAAGTACTTATATTGGTTAAGTTTTGGAGAAGAAATCAAGGGACTACGAATCGTTGATTTTCTGTTCTTTTAATAGGTATTTTCAGTCCAAGCTGCACGTCTCTATCGCACTTGCTCAGTTGTAGTACAGGCACAGCGCGACAGCAATAGATTTAAAAAATACCTATTTTTCATTTCTCTAGCCCTTGAGGTTTCCTCTTAAGGCCTTATATACCAGTCAACTAACCAGGTTCCACAACACTTCGGGAGCTCAAATAGCGCGAGCCAACCGGCTACGCGGGTGCTTCTTGGATACGTAGTTAAAGTATCCAAGAAGCACCTGCGTATTTAACTATAAAGTTTATGTTAAATAGACCATAATATATTAGTAACGGATGGATAGTCAAGAATTTTCAAAGAAAAGTCAAAGATTTATAAGAAAAAAATAATTATGAGATGTACCCATGATTCTCTTCGTCTATTTAGTTAGATATCAGTCCATGTTCCACCCACGTCGCTTTGCAGAACTAGGGTTGCCAAATAGAAAGACTGAAATATCTGAAAAATATATAAAAAGTCGTTAAATTTTTCAAGTATTTAAAATCTAGTTTGTCGAGACATTGTATTTTAGCGGCAATCTGGACATCGAATGAAATGTTAGGACAATCACGATTAATTCCAAACATCTGGCAACCCTATCCCTACATGCAGAAACTAGTAATGCATTGCATTCTGTTTGTGTTTTTAAGGTGAAGGTATAGGCAAATGGCCTTGAAGTGGCGCCCTCATTTGAAATAAATTGTTAACTCGTAAATATGGAGATAATTTCCATATTGCTCTTCGTCATGCACTAGATAGCCCTTTAAATTATTTTATGAACCACCGTTGAAAGTATTTACATTAGTCCGTCTAGCTTTAAAACTTGCCTCCGCCAAAAGTGGCCACGACAAGTTTTAAAGCTAGAGGGATCACCAATAATAGTTTCAACGGCAGTTCATAAAATAATTTAAAGGACTATCTAGTGCATGACGAAGAGCAATATGGAAATTATCACCATATTTACGAGTTAACAATTTATTTCACACTTCAAGGCCATTTGCCTATATCTCCACCTTAATAAAATAAAATAAAAAATAAAGATGTGACCAATGATATCGGATGATTTATGTGTGTTTCGCACGCGATCTGTCCGTCTCAGCTTGTCACCTTTAAATGCCTATTATGCACAATTGATTCATTCTTTTTGTATAAATTACTTTGATTTACATTCGCAATGGATCAGATATTTTCCCAGTCTATCAAATGCAATGAAGGCTTAGTGTTGAAAAAGTTGTTGTTAATTTAAAAGTGATTCACGTTGCGAGTAAAATCACGCATGTTTATTTTTGATACCTGTTAGGTACGTTTTAGTTTAATTTACTTAAATTTAGGCTGGATTTTTTTGTTTGTTTTTGTTTTTCGTGTGTAAGTGGCCAAAACTATTTTGCATTACTAATCACGCGAAGGAACTTGAGATTTTTTATGCCACTTTCGGTCACCATCCATGTGTAGACCACGCCCGGTGTTTAACTTGTGAAAGTGCTACTAATGCGTAATCCGACCGGGACACGAGCATCTCAGATCTAGCTTTTCTATGACTGTCACTGATATTATAAATAAATAAATATATGGACGAATCCCACTGATTGAGCTAGCCCCAAAGTAAGTTTAAACTTATATTATGGGATAATAATTCAACGATACAATATTTAATAATAAATATGTATTTATAGATAAGACCCAGGACAGTTTGAAAAATACCATTTTCCATCTGTCCCTGACTGGGGATCGAACCCAGAACCTCCGGAGTGGCAGTGGCGGACTAGCATGTTAACCATGACGCCACAGAGGTCGTCATCTTTAAAGTCGGTCTTTTCTCTATTTAAGTCTGTTTTAGTTATTAAAAAACAACGAGATCTATTTACTTACGTACTAGAGAAGACGCCACATACCACAGTTGTGTTCTGTTCATCATATGCTATCACTGTTAACCTCACATTAGTCACTCGCTAGCAATATGCGCATAAAACACTCCACAATTCATAAAAGAAAACACTGTCAACTTAGTCAAAAATGCCTTGGTGTGTGTTGATATACTGCACTAGTAATTCAAAGAACAAAGCAAAATATGAAGGAATAACTTTCCATCGGTAAGTAACTAGATTTCATTGATTGAAATTAAATACGGATTGCAAAATTTCGGCTGCCATAATGAATGAAATGAGTGAATGATCTGTCAACCGATGGAACGATTCGTCATAGACTAACAAAACAGAAGTGAAATGTAGACATCATAAATATGCCTACATTTCACTTTCTTCATGGAAGCATCGAAAAACTATTTGTTTGCTACTTAGTTATTAATGTTTGTAAAACGTTTGAAAATGTTTAGGTTTTATAATTTTTATCTACATATGCTATAAATGCTTTACAAAAGTTTCCTAAAATCCTATAAATCTCTCACTAGGACCTCCGAGGGCTCAAAAATTTTGTATGTAGGGGTTGTATCTCTACAAATGCCCCGCGCAACTTGAAACTGCTATCAGATTTTGGATCCAAGATGGGCGCTTAGACATTTTTGATGTTTTATTATGTTTGTCCCTATAATTCTGTTTCCTCGTAACTACTACGCGGCTATATCGATTTTGATAAATCTAACTATAAGCCGATTACGAATCTTCATATATGTAATCTAAATAAACATTTATAACACACAATTAATTTAGGCCCAATACCTACGTATACTATGATTATATAATACATTAAATATAGAGATAGCTAACAAAGAAAAAAAAACAAAAAGGTATACAAGTACAAGAAATCACTTTTTTCTAGTGCAAATATTATGTAAAGAAATTAAGTGAGAATAATAAAAGGTTACCAAAGAAACAGATATGTGCAGTTTAACTTTTACCTTTATAAATATGATAGTCGTGAGTCTACAATCTAAAAATCTATACAACCATCCATACACCCATCCGTACATCCAGCCATACTTACCAACATACGCATTTATTAAAATATATGTAGGATTTAATTTGAACCACGTACTCGTAGGTATGAAAAATATATTGACCTTTCTGTACTACTCTCGTGTTTAGTCTATATTACCAAAAAGGACATGGCCGTCTTTGAAGACGCCGAGTCTATATATTCATGTCAATGTTAAAAAATAATATTTTTTAACTTTTCTTGATTTGGTTGTTCGTAACATAAAAAGTTTAACGTTTACGTGCAAGGAATTGCCGCAAAGAATGGCTTTTTATATCAAAATTACAATTTTACTGGAAACGATGCCGGGTGCCAACTTCTAGATATAAAAAAAGCTTTTGCCAGGCAATTTAGTACTAAAATTAAGTTTCACAAAGTGGAGTTTTTAACTGAACGAAGAAGTAATGGTAGCTCCTGACGGCATTAAAATATGAATGTCAAAGCCTTTCTACTTTAGCCTTATAATATTGTTTACATTAATGTCTAATAGTTTCATAATTCTCTATGTTGTATTTTAAGAATATTGTTTGAAACTATCGAAATATTATTTCAAAGACTCTTGAGAGAGACAAAATAGCTTTATAATTTAATTATTTTTAATGAATTTAAGAACATTGTAAGACAGTTATTTTCTGTATTCATTTATTTATGTATGCAATTACCTACATTTATGCAAATAAAGAATTATGATAATGATTATTATGATGATGATTATATAAAATATTTAGTTACGACTTACTTGTACTGGTGTAACGAAGCTGCATGACACGCTGCATGTTGCTATCCACCTCACTTGTACTGGTGTAACGAAGCTGCATGACACGCTGCATGTTGCTATCCACCTTACTTGTACTGGTGTAACGAAGCTGCATGACACGCTGCATGTTGCTATCCACCTTACTTGTACTGGTGTAACGAAGCTGCATGACACGCTGCATGTTGCTATCTGTCTTACTTGTACTGGTGTAACGAAGCTGCATGTTGCTATCCACCTTACTTGTACTGGTGTAACGAAGCTGCATGACACGCTGCATGTTGGTATCCACCTTACTTGTACTGGTGTAACGAAGCTGCATGACACGCTGCATGTTGCTATCCACCTTATTTCTTCATCGTCTCACCATATTCGCTATTTTGAAACGGAATTCCAAATTTATTTTTCTAATTTTTGACATACTCGTATTTCACAATTCATATCTTGACTCATTCCTATTCCATTCCTTCCCCAGGTTTAACCAGGAGAGCCACCGTCTCCATCCTCTAAATAAAAGTTAATTTTATACTTTGTATTTTTTATATGCAGTAATGTAAATATACAGTGTACTGAAATACTCGAGCCAGTGTCTCATAAGTGCTCTCGTTGCTCCCTGAGCATTCTACTACCTACCTACATATTTCGCTGGGATAGGTGGGACTCCACACTGAGCTATTGTATTAGCTATTGTTATTAGTCTTCCATGCTTGTCTAGGGTAAGACAAAACACAACTTGCAAAAAAAAAAAAAATTGACAATGCACTACGACTTCCAATAAAGTATTCTTGTAAGACTTTATAGTTAACACCAAATCGCACGAATTGAATGTTCGAAAATACAATACACTTAAATCAACGCAAAAAATTAGTTGACGCAAGAAATTTTTAAAGGCATTAAAAGCTTTTAGGGTACTATTTAGAACTCAGTGGCTAAATTTTTACAGGAAATATAAATTATTGTTGAATTTGTTGTAATATAAATTATTATTAATTATTGTGATTATGATTATTGATTAATTTAATTATTTTAATTTATATTTGACTGATATAGTGTACCTATGTCTATATCATTGTCACTGAATTAGTATAATTACAACGTAAACGTAGCATTTCTAAATGTACAAGTATTTTTATGACATGCAATCATTTCAACGTAGTTTATAGGCACCTGACATTGAATCGGCCTTTACCCGCCGATACAATCGGTCTATTTCGTGTTTATTTCAATAGTTTACTTTAGCTACAATCATTGTCATAATATTGTTAAAACAAACGTAACATAAATTTGTTATGAATCAATACATACTATAAAACAAAGTCGCCTCCCACCGTCTGTCCGTACATACAGACAGAGGGACTTTAGATCTTTAAAATTAAGCAACGGATGCGGTTTTCTTCAAAAAGGATGGTTTATACATCGTGTTAATTAAAGAACGCAAAACCTCTCAGATGGTACCTCAGCTCAGCCCATGTAAGTGAACAACTTTTGTTCAACAACTTTAACTAAACAAAAAAAAAAAAAATTTAATACCAACTGATCAGCTGATCGAATCAAGTTGTATGAAAATCCGAATATTTTTTTTGGATTTCGTTAAAGTTGTTGAACAAAAGTTGTTCACTTACATGGGCTGAGGTAAATCTGAGAGGTTTTGCGTTCTTTAATTAACACGATGTATAAACCTTATTTTTGAGGAATGATTTAAAAATCCCTTAAGAACAGTAAAACTTAAATTTTTGTTTGCAATTTCAAATTGCGTTTTAGCAGCTGATTCACGTCACACCAGGTTCGTGCTGGGAAGATCGCGTTCATCATGCGATACCTCCAACCGCTAGTTGAGGTGAAGTTATATGTCATTACTTGCTTCCATTTCATATTTCTTGAAAATACTCACTTGCACTAATGACGATTTGAAATGTGATTTCGAGATAAGGAGAGTGAAAAATATTTGCGATCCGTGTTTTCTACCGATGGAAAGAAAAATTATTTTTGCGTCTTCAAATAATTTATTCAATGTTACTTGGTTCAAAATTGGGTATTCGACTGTGTATTGATTGTTAACCGACTTCAAAAAAGGAGGAGGTTATCAACTGACAAATTTCAGTTTTCAATTTCACGTAAAATATTTTTTCAGATTTTTTTGCGTTATATTCTTAGAGGTACAAGTAAAAATATGAAAAGTACAAGGAAATCGGCATTTCATAGGTTACGCCTTTGCTTTAACATCTAAAATTAAAAAAAATATATACATATTATAGTAATACGTATTATACTCGTAAAGGCAAATTTATAGGTATGTTTGTGATTTTTTTCTATCGAGCCAAAAATGCTTAATCGTGTTTTGGCTATTGTGGGTGTCTGTAGAAAATCCTTAAGATTTTTATGTATTTTTTTTGAGGAATAAACTGTAGTAGTTTAATAACAGTGATTTTTCAAAAACACGCACAGTATTGCTAATTGTTAACCCACGTCGCCTTAACAACGGCAACAGGTAGAGTAGACGCTTGAAATATTCACAGAATATTTAGTTGTATATTCATTTACATTGAGTGCATTTACACCCCTCTTTTTCGTCGGGGGTTAAAAATGTCGACGAATATACATTGATTTATTCATCACCATAAGGTAACAGAAAACTTAACAGTGTCACGAGTTCAATGGTTTTAAGTTTTATCCCATCTGAAAAAAATGCCCAACGCGCCGCAAGTTTTTACTTTGAAAAAATAATAATAAATTTGTCTTTTTTTATCACTGACACATAACCCGTACCTACACACGACAGTAAATGCAACTCAATACTGACTCGCCTATTTTTTTAAACTTTTATGATAACTCTTAAACCGATTTACGCATGACGTAAACATTGCCCACTTCATCTGCCCTATAAAAACGTCGTTAACCTTTGTTTATAGTTTCGACGTGTGGCGTGAGTTCCCCGACCGGATCGTGGGGTTTCCGTCCAGGCTGCACGTGTGGGACAACGCGACCAATTCGTGGAGGTATCACAGCGAGTGGACCAACCAGATCTCCATGGTAAGTCTTTAAATTATTAGTTGGGGTATCAACGACCACAGGGAGTCTTCGAACTATCCGCTTAGTAATATAATAGCACACTTCACGTCATGTCTTCCTTTTTGTCTTTTACGCCAAGAATCTCTTTTCGGGTTGTCAATTTCTGGCCATTGCTTGTTTTTAAGGTATCTCGCTCAAGTACGAGAAGGCTCGAGGTCGCTTAGCGCTCTATGGAGAGGGTTATGCTCGATGTTTCCCTACGTGATCGAATCAGAAATGAGGAAATTCTTAGGAGAACAAAAGTTACTTTGGCAGCGGGCGGGACACATAGCGCGACGTACTGATTGCCGATGAGGCAAAAGGTTCTCGAATAGCGGCCACGTATTGGCAAGCGTAGGACACCCACCCATAAGGTGGTCAGGCAACCTGACTAAGGTCGCTAGAAAGCGCTGGGTGCAGGCCGCTGTAGATCGGTCATTTTGGAAATCTTTGGGGGGGCATCTTGCAGCAGTGGATGTTATGTGGCTGAAATGATGATGATGAATGTCTCGCAACCACCAGGTTATTTTATTTATTAAAACTTTATTAACCAACAAATAAATCCTACCAAAGGCAAACTAAATGCTAATAGCAAGTGAGTATGAGATCACTTGTCGGTTTTTCCAGCTAACTGAAAGCAAAATGGACCTGCTAATATTAAAGTGCTTAGAACAAGGTATCGGGTAACATCTCTCATCTAAGTTTACCGATCGCTAAACTAAGAAGTAACCGTAAAGTCTCAGATAAGTCCAAGTCACAACACAACTGTGAAGTTTGACAGATTTTGAGCAAAATTGACAACAGCCATAGATACAACGATCGTACACACGCGTCCGTGTGTTATGTGAGTGAAACGTAGGGCTATTGTAGATCGATTCATTTTACCCAACTGTCATTCAGTTTGTCATCATAGTTTAACAGTTGTCACCACTATGTCAGATTCGTAGCGACAAACCGTACTTCATGTCCATATTATACCGATTTCTGGGGGACACTCAAGAACGTCATCTCACGAGAGGGGGCGAGCTTCCGTTCTGTACGTTAGTACTTTATATTGATATAGTACTTTATATTATATTGATTCAGTTGATTCTGTGACGTAAGTTTCAGCTTATCGCGTCCAAACATTGTCAAAGCCTCGCTCAACAGTTGTCTAGTTTCCGCATTTGCCCCACTTATTGCTCGGTACAACCCTATCTGTCCCACTTAAGTTCGGACAGTCAGACGCGTGGACAGTTGATTGATCGGCAAATCAATCGTCCAGAAATAGCGCCTGTTTATGAAACCGCCTTGCATGTAAGGCCTTGAGTTTGATTGTTTAATAAAACTTTAACGTACTGGTGATTGGGACAAGTATATATCATACAGTTTTTACCCGACTGCTCCCGTAGGATTACGTTTTATATGTTTTTACTATTTTGGCACGCTTTGCAGCATAGAAGAATTTTACTCTATCTGCCTAACTAAAACTAAAACGGCTTGATCAATTTTAACTTGAATGTCACCCACAGTCAACGGTTCGATTTTAGAAAAAGTATTTAAAAAATCTTTATTTTGAATTTGAAGGAATTAATTGCGCCGCTGACATTTTCCTCAACCAAATATCCTTAGTTAGGGAATCGAGTTTTTTTTTAATATTTAATATTACCGAAATAGCCCTTATTTATCAAGTTGCCCGCACGTCGGCCTTGCTTTGATAGTTTCACGAGGCGCCGCCGGCGGTTGACTACTACTACTATAGTTGCTCGTGCACCAAAAGGCGACCACACAATGATGAGGTCTTAGTTAGTTACACCAGTTCAAACTTCGTTATCCAATAACGTAATCCGCGCCGCTGACACGTACTCGTACGTCGATATAATTAATGTGGTCTTCTTCTTCTTATTTAAGAGCTTAGTGGCTCTTGTCGGTGGAGTATGCGCCAAAATTCTCGGTTCTCTGCCTTACTTTTTAGTGCTTGATACGACATAACCCCTGCTATTTCTTTCAGTTGGTCTACATAGCTCTTTCTTGGTCGTCCTGGACCTCTTCTACCTTTTATCTTTCCTTCTAGTATGTTTTTAAATAAGGAGTCCAATCATTTTCCCTCTCCTATTTTCTATTTCGCCTATTAATGTGGTACAGGTCTAATATTGCTTAAACGCGGAAAGACAAGGTTAGGAATGAGTATATAAGAGGAAGTGTGAAAGTGGCACCTATAACAGAAAAATTAAGGAGTAGGTAGTAGGTAGGTAGGTAGAGTAGGAGGGTAGGTTGGTATGGACACGTTCAGAGAAGGGAGGAAAGCCATGTAAACAGACAGGTTCTGAAAATGCAAGTAAAGGGGCATCGAAACAGAGGAAGACCAAAGAAACGTTGGATGGAATATGTAAAGGAGGATATGGGTAGCAAGGGAGTGACGGACAAATTGACTGGAGATAGAGCAAAATGGAAGAAGCTGACATGCCGTGCCGACATGCTGTGTTGAGCCAAAAATGCTCAATCGTGTTTTGGCTATTGTGGGTGTGGGTGTCTTTTCTTTTTTGAGAAATAAACTATAGTGGTTTAATAACAGTGATTTTTTAAAAACACGCACAGTATTGCAAGTTGTGAACTCGCCTTAATTCTACTGCTAAAGTTCTTAATTCATACTTTATGAAGGTGTTAACGATTATTTAGTAATACGCCTTTAGTATGCAACTTTTAGGTTGCGTTTTCATCGATGAAAGTACGTGTTTAGGGCCTACAAGAGTTACAAAGATGTAATGTAATAGTATACCGTTAGACCAATATTTAAAGATAGTCACAATATAAAAAAACCGGCCAAGTGCGAGTTAAACTCGCATGGAGAGGGTTCCGTACAATTGATTGAATTCTCATAGGTTTTCCTGTAATCTACAAACAATGGACTATATTTTGTATTTTTTTTTTAAATTTTAGGCTCCGTAGTTTCGGAGATCAGGGGGGGGGGATAATAAATTTTCGTCTTTCATGAATAAAATAAAAACTATTCATTTTACAATAATAACAATATATTTGAGATCCTCATAACGAGCCCTTTAATTTGATATATGACACAGTAAGGTTTGCAAAATTGTTTTATTTATTTCCTAATTTGTCCCCCGAAAATGATTCTTATAATAAAAAAATATTTATTTACTTTGCACATATGTATTTGGGTCATAGTATTACAACATTCTACCAAATTTCACCTGATTCGGTCCAGTACATTCGGAGCAAATTGGCTATGACAGACGCACGAGTGATCCTATAAGGGTTCCGTTTTTTCATTTTTTGTAAGGAACCCTAAAAAAAGATAAGAAAGGTATTCGTCAGTGAAAAGTTAATGCTATTGGCGAAAGGTGACAAGTAAAAGATTAGCTTTTAGTTACACAAGTTTGAGCTTCATTATTCAATTACACAGTCCTCCGCGCCCCAGACATTTTCGCCGATATAATTCCTATAGTACAGGTCTATTATTGCTTAATACTACGGCCGAAGTTCGTTAGACATGCTTTATGAAGTTGCTAATGAGTCTTTAGAAGGTCTTTAGTTAAGCGTCTATTGTGCCGACTGCTCTTAAATTGCATTTTCTTTGGTGAAAAAGATTTATTTATAGACATAGTTGTATGTTGATAGGATTTCATTCTTAAGGCCGTACCTAAATTTTCCGGTGTCCAGTGCTGCCCCCATTTAAAATAAATCATTTCAAAGAAATCGGAGACAACATTTAAAATTTTGCTACTACCAAGTCCTAGATAACCCTTGAAAGTATTTTATGAACTACTATTTACAGTTTATAATGAGAACGTTAAGCTTTACTACGCACATTCGCCAAAAGTGGCCGTTTTTCGCAAATGTGCGTAGTAAAGCTTAACGTCCTCACTTTAAACTGTAAACATTAGTTCATAGAATACTTTGAAGGGTTATCTAGGACTTGATAGTAGCAAAATTTTAAATGATGTCTCCGTTTTCTTTAAAATGATTTATTTTAAATGGGGGCAGCATGTTTAGCGTCATGGTAGGTGGAAAATGGCATAAAATTATTCACTTTATCTAGTCAACAGAAAATTAAGCTGATGAAAATGAAACTAACGGGAGGCGACAGAGATGAGATACAAGAGATCTTATTTAAACAAGTTTGAAATTGGTTAGTCAATATCACGGGTCTCAGCGCTCCAGACACCTTCACCGAAATAATTAATGTGGTACAAGTTTCTAAAGGCTTAATTCTACTGATAAGCTCGTTTAGCTTGTTTTATGAAGTTGCTAATGAGCCATCTGCTCCATAAATGATAATTTACGTAGGTACCTACCCTTTTACGGTCTAAATAGGTGAAATTAGGCGTTTATGTTTTTAGTCGTAGACCAATCCATACAGAGAATTTGTCACAATAGCTGTCAATTGTAAAATTGGCGAGGAAACAAGACAACAATGAGCTTTGTATTCTTAGTTACACAAGTTATAAATTCCTTATTCAATAACACTGGTCCACGCACCTTGGACACGTTCGATGATATAATTAAGGGTTGTACCGTATTCTATTATTGCTTAATTCTATTTATGGTTTATGAAGTTCAATGAGTCTTTGATACCTAGATTATCTTTCATGAAGCTGACTGCCTTTGGGCATGTCTTACGCGGAAATCAAAACTGCAAACAATTTTGATTCAAAGATGGCCGCCCACACATTTTTTGACGTTTCCTTAACTGACTACAGTTTTTTACCCATTTTCTCAACTGGACTATTTATGGTTTTTGAAGTTGTCAATGAGTCTTTGATACCTAGATTATCTTTCATGAAGCTGACTGCCTTTGGGCATGTCTTAATATGTGAAAGTAGGTATTTATGGTTCGAAGAGACTAATCTGTAAAGAGAATTTGCCTCAGTAGGTATTTAATAAAGGCACTGATTTAAAGAGGCAGTTGTAAATAGCAGTTTTGGTAAGTTAAAAAGTATAAGTGGCATGTTTAATAACTAGTTCAGCAGTTAAAACTAAGCAGTAAACAAAAATGAGTTATAAAAAATAATGAACTGGATCAGTGAATATATAATTGAGCAGGAAAATAATTAAATGGGCGGTACAGAAAATTGATCGAGCGGTTCTATAGTTTTTCTCTAACCTAGTAAAATGGATAAAACCGACCTAGCAAAAGCAGCACGTTCTAAAACCGACCAACCGTGTGTTGGTCGCAGTTCTAACCTAACCTATAGGTTTTCCCTAAACTAGTAAAATGAATAGAACTAGTAATATGATAAAATAACCGACTAATTGATTTTTTATTACTGTTCCAGTTTTTACTGTCGCAATAATTAATCAACCGCCATTAAATTAAATAACTGCTCAATATGTTTTCCAACTGATCATAATAACATATCAAATATTTAAAAAAGTTAAAAAAATTAGTTCCCTTTAATAAAGTGCAAAGTACACTTAGTACAAGTAATTCGATAAATAGTTGGTAAAATTGTCGAAAAGCGACAAGTTGGAACTTCATTATCCAATAACACGGTTTCTCGCGCCACAGTCACGTTCGCCGATATAATTAATGTAGTACAGTTCTATTATTGCCTAATTCTACGGCTGAAGTTTGTTATGCATACTTGACGAAGTTGGTAATGATTCTCTTATATTAGGAAGACGGCTTTTTGGCCATTATTACAATAAAGCTACAGCATATTTATACTTACTACTTACTGAAGTCAACTTCAATGACTTTGGACAACATTCGAAATAAACCATAATTTGTTGTCAATTTGTCATCCTGTTAGATAAGGACGAATAGAAACATATTTCACTTAATTCTTATATTACTTTTACATGGTTTTTGCGAAACATATGAATAAAATAAAAATTAAAAAAAACTATTTTTTATCCGGCGTTTTCTCCGATGACGTCACACGAAAGTAAACTTGGTGTTTTGACGGACTTTCTGTAAGTATACAAGTATCTTTGGTGCGTATTATCTGACTTTCTGACATTATCTGACAAATAACGATTATTTTTGACAAAAAAAATCGTTTTTGGCGCAATTGTGGAAACTTAAACTTCAAAATTGATTTTTATCGATAAAATATTAATACCAAACTGAATGCGAATTAACATCCTGCAGTGGTGTTCCCGAACCGATACAACATTGAAACCTTCAAAAAACGAGTCTATAATTTCCTAAAAGGCCGGTAACGCTCTTGTTACACCCCTGGTGTTGCAGT
This sequence comes from Acrobasis repandana, assembly GCA_963576875.1. Lineage (NCBI taxonomy): Eukaryota > Metazoa > Arthropoda > Insecta > Lepidoptera > Pyralidae > Acrobasis > Acrobasis repandana. The sequence continues at coordinate 3,241,294 of OY756223.1, read as the reverse complement.
TGTTCATGGGCAGTGGTGATCACTTACCATCAGGTCACCGCTTGTTCGTTTGCCGCCCGATAACAAAAAAAATAACATATTGTGGTTCATGATCAGGTCTTTTTTAGTCTCCACTGCAGGAGCACGACCCTCTGTACTGCCAGAGCCATATATTAGCCAGAGCAGTCAGAGGATTTGGCCTACACTCTCCACGCTGGCCAGACGGGTTGGAGATTCGAGGTCTCATTGATGTTTATAAGCTTTGTTTAGCTTGTGTTTTCTAAGTCGCCTTTTATGACATCCACAGGAAGACTTGGAGTGGTCCTATTCTACTCACCCGGGAACCACACGGCTTTATGGTGATTATGTAATAAAAGATTTTTCAAAGTTATTCAAATACCGAATTCTAGATAAAATTCCTTCCGATGACGTGTTTATTTTAATGGCTCATTTCATAATGTCGTGTCATCGACGTGTACTAGAATTTTTATCTAGTTAGACTTTATCAGACAGGTCAACGAACTAGAAAATTGCTATCAAGAAATCTCTAGATTATCTGAATATGTACATAGTGTACAAGTATGTAACGAATATGTATGCTATGATAACAGCTTATTAAACATCAATATTTGATTACCAAGTCCGATATATTTTTGTTTCTCAAAAAGTTTATAGGTTTGTCTTGTTAATTGATAGGTATATAGCTTTAGCTGTAGGTACTTATATCGTTTACAGAATATTTCTTTTGTGTTACGTAAAATTATAAAATACATTCGATCACCTTTGTAGTAATAATTTTATGTTTTAATTATATTTAATTTCTTTAATATAATAATAATAAATTAATTACTAGGAGTTAAATCTATTATGCATAAGGCAGACCACAGTTTCCATAAATCGTTTGGTCTCCTCGTATGTTAGTTTTTGTTACTACTCACTTACAACCTTTTTGCAATTATAACTATTCAGAGCAAATATAAGCACTTTGCTGTTCATTTCTTTGTCAAGAAAAGGGCCAAGAAAACAGAAGATTTTATTTAAAACTCAGTGCTAGATGATGCAGTAGAATGGTTAATTATTCTGTTACTTCTAGTAAGAAGTTGCGGAAGGAAATGGGGTCTTGAATGCTGCTGCATTATTGTCGCAAGAAAAAAGAGCTGTCGTACCGTTAGTACCTCACAAAATTTGCAAAGGTCTGATGTAGGGTGTAAATAAATATATAAGGACAAATCACACAGATCAAGCTAGCCCCAAAGTTCGAGACTTATGTTATCTATCTACACTTCTACACTAATATTATAAAGAGGAAAGATTTGTACCTATTTTTGTATGTTTGTATGTTTGTAATGAATAGGCTCAAAAAGTACTGGGCCGATTTAAAAAATTCTTTCACCGTTGGAAAGCTACACTATTCCCGAGTGACATAGGCTATGTGTGTACCACGGGCGAAGCCGGGGTGGACTGCTAGTGGGATAATAACTTAATGATACTAGTAGTATAGAGGGTCGTGATCCTCCAATGGACACTAATTAAAAAAGATTGATGATGATTATTTATTTACTTATTTAATCAGGATTTCTGAATTTTTAATCTTCATTACGCAACGAGGAAAATAAAAAATACTCCATTTTATAATTACGTAGCCCGCAACGTGCAGCTGACTGTACATTCTTATGCCACTTTAAGTGCACGAGACGAAGGGTTGAGCTTTAACGAGCTGAAAGCTTAGCACGGACTCTTTATTTATATGATATATATTTATTAATAACATAGGCTAGTGATGCTAATGTACACAAAAAACCGTTTCATAATATTCGATGTCTTTAGACAGCTTTGAAAAATATAAAACCAAAGTTAGCTACAAATAGACAACGTTGTCATGGATTGGAGGACGAATGCATAATTTTAAATGTAATAATAATAAATCAATTTAAAGCTATACGTTTTTGTAATAATTGATAATGCATAACTATATTAGGTTTATCTGTGTTTATCCTAATTTATAATAAGTATGTTGTTATAAGTTCTAAGGCTAAACGAGCATTATTGTTTTAAATAAGTACTAATAAATTATACGAGTAAGCATACTTTGATATGTCCGAATAAAGAACTTCCACCCGCACCTTTTTGTTAATTTGTTGCAGTTTGCAGCGGAACTATTGTATTTTATATATGTATGTTGGTTATAATTTTACATAAAAATGCTGTTTTAATATTGGTGATCATTTACTACTTTTAGGTTAATATAGATTTATTTGGAATCAGTTTGCTTAAATAGGATAGCGAGATGTTAAAACATTGGTTATAATTTTACATTAAAATGCGGGTTCAATTTTGGTGATCATTTACTATTTTTGTCTGTTATATGTTACTATATCTGGTGGTAAGTTAAACATAAGCCACAACAACATAACATTTATATATGTATGTATGTAGACATATAAATAGTGTGTGTAGTTGTAGTTAATCAATACTCATCATTAAGCGCCTATCGCTAGTTAATTTATTTCTGTTATTCCTAAAGGCTGACTGGTAGAGAATGCATTTGAATCAAGTCTACCTTTTGTACCATTTGGTCAATAAAGATGTGGAACTGTAGAAAAAAAAATCGGAAAAGTCTGTGATATTCATAGATATTCCATTGGTAAAAATCCACACTACTTTCTCTCTTAACTCGACATAATAATAAAAAAAGAAATAGTGAATCACTAACGAACTCGAAAAAGCTCATCTGCAAATGTTGTTTCTCGCTAAAGTCCGCCTTCTGACGTGACCCCATTCTCTACAAAATATACTTTCCTTGTACTGAAGTAATTTTTCTTGTGTAACACGTTATGTCTCTGTAAGGCGGCTCACGGCTAGACGATCCTTCTTACTTAGCACGAAAAAGTGGGGGAATAATGCCGGGAAATAAATAATTAGTGGACAAATTGGAGTTGACAGCCAACGAATGTCTTTCTGTGGCGATTACTGTGTAAGAGCCGTGGGTAGGGCGATGCTATTAGCTGGTCTACGAGTAGGTGTGCCTTGTGGTTTCCGGACTAGATTAGGACCACTCACTTCCTGTGGATGTCATACAAGGCGACTAAGGCTTGTAACTACGTCAAGCGAACCCCCTCCCCCCCCGAAGGGTTCAGTCCGTCTCTGTCACAAACTACGGTGCGACCACAGAATAGGACACAAGTACTCCGTAGTGTGACAGAGACACGTGACCCGCGACGGTTTCAGCCACAGAACTGTATACAGGGTGACTTTTTAAACACCAGCCAAATTTTTGGAGCAAGTTCAGTCTATGATACTGAACTTCTTTCCATAAAAAAAAATATTAAAAATCGATAAAAAAAATTCGTCCTTCCATACAAAATACGTTTGGCTGAGCGCTGATTTGTATGGGAAGGCGAATTTTTATTTTAGTTTTTCGTTATTTTTTTTTATGGAAAGTAGTTCAGTATAATGGACTGGACTTGCTCCAAAAATTCGGCTGGTGATTAAAAAGTCAGCCTGTATAGTACTAGATAAAGAAAGTTATAAAAACCTGGCGTGCCCATGTTCATACAAATATTAAATCAGAAATTCACTTACGAACGGAAGGAAACTTTTTTATCACTTCCTCCAACGTTTTTCGACGAGTTTCTACGGCTCGAAACGGCAGATTTAGGTATTTTACATTAGAGAATAAATGTTCGATCAAATGAATTGACATTCACGGACTAAAAGTGACGATCCTGAATGAAGTCAATTTGACGTCAGATCGACACGCAAGTTCATACAGAGGCTGTGTCTTGATCCATGGTCTGTGGTTTCAGCTATCTCTATTGACAGTTCGTATAAGCCGATCGAGGGAATAAGTGAGAATGCAAATCATGTTGATAAGCGATGCGGCTAGCAATCTATCACTATTTTGATTCCTTTTCCACCATCACGCTAAAAGTCTTGCACCAAGACTAAGAGTAGACAGAGCCCAGTATCGCAAGACTTGCGGCACTGGGATGTCTCCGTCTAATTAGAGCTGCTAGACCCAAAATGCTCTGTCTGTCCCATTAAGGATAAAAACGTGATAGTGTATACATACAAAAATATAGTTTACAAATAACAATAAAAAAATTAAAAAAACACCAAAAAAATATTTCTATCATAGTTTTCCATCAGTCACCTTTCAAACAAGAAATATCAAACTCGATCGTAATCGGGTCATCCGTTTGGGAGTTATGATGCCAAAGATACACAGATAAATACGTTTAAATTGTAACATCCCTAATTTAGTTCAGGGATTAAAAAAGTACATTACAATTTAGCAATAAAAGTTACTTTGAAATGGCTTTTGTAAATTCATCCCCGTGAAATTAGTAACGAGATGAAAATTCCCGCGCAAATCATACAGTATGTAATTTATTATTTAATTTTCTTTGATGTTAGTTAGCTTTACAGAAGACTGATCTTTGTATCCCACGTTTATTTTATGTTTTAAATTATTTATTAACTCTATTACTGCACAGCTTCAGTCTTCCTACCACCTTTACGCAGATGATCTGCAAATATACACTCAAGCCAGCGTTGATTCTATTTCCACAGCCATCTGTAATACTAATAAAGACTTAGAACGTATCTCACTTTGGAGTAGAAATCATGGCTTGATTGTCAACCCTGCAAAAACTCAGTGTATCATTGTGGGTAGTTCGGGGTTACTAAATGGGATTGATTTTGGTCAGCTTCCGCCAGTACTATTTAACGGGACTGTTATTAATTTTAATGATTGTGTCAAAAATCTAGGTATACAACTGGATAAAAATCTCTCTTGGTCACCACAAGTTGCTGAAGTTAGTAGAAAGATCTTTGCCTCTTTTGCAGCACTGCGAAGACTTGGTAAGTTCCTTCCAATGGATACCAAAGTTACGCTCGCGCACACCCTACTTTTCCCTATCCTAGATTACGCTGATACTTGTTATCCCGGGCCTACTGAGGAGCAACTTGATAAGCCTTAGCGTCTCCAGAACATGTTTATTCGATACATATATGGCCTTCGTGAATATGACCATATTTCTCATTTTCGCAATGAACTCAAGTGGCTTCCGATCCGACGTCGCCGTGACTGGCATACCCTATCAATGTTATACACAACTCTTTTCAATCCTAACTCTCCTAACTATCTACGAGAATTATTTATTCTATTTAGTGAGTCTCATGGGCGTCCACTACGCAGCGCTGAAAACCTTCTTTTAAGAATTCCTGCTCACTCCACCGACTTTTACTCGCGGTCTTTGTCTGTTCGAGCCGTACGTCTATGGAACTCACTACGACTTACTATCCGACGCGCCCAAACGCTAGCCAGCTTTAAATCCCAAGTAAAATCGCATTTTCTATCCTTATGAAAGGTAATTTCCTTCCCTTGTTTCCACTTAGTTTCTTCATTTTGTCTTGTTATGTTTTCTTTGTGTAAGTTGTATGTATGTATTTAAGTATTAGATGTATGTATGTTAATTATAATTATTGTATATAAGTATGTTTATTATATTGACCACCCCGCACTACCTAATTTCCCATCATTTTTTTCTATATAAACGAGGTTGCCTGGAAGAAATTGCTTAGCGATAAGGCCGCCTTTTGCGCATTTCCTAATTTTTAAGATAATTATGTTCTGTTTTTAACTTTTGTGCAATAAAGGGTATTGTATTGTATTGTATTGTAGTTTTACCTGTCCCGTTGTCTGTGTCTGTAATAAAATCTTGCAAGCTAAATTAAACCCACTTCCCATTATTCGATTGAGAAGCGGATGGTGGCCAAGGCATCTCTGTGATAACTCAACATAAGCCCACCGAGTTTGGGCTCAATCAAAGAATAAGTACTAGGCTCAATTTATTCGTCTTGGGGAGCACTTTAAACTTTTTAGTTCATTGTTTTAGTTAAAAGCTTGTTTTTAAAAATGTTATTGAATTTAAATAATTACTTATTTCTTCAATTATTAATAAAAAGTAACATAATCAATGAATAGTGATATTTAATTTCACAGATAGTACACACTTCTTAATTTATTTTTGATCCAGGACACTAGGTACTTAAGAAGTGACTTATTATAATACATAATAGTAATCTGTGACAACACACAATTATGAAACATACGATAAAAATAAGTACAACTGTACTGTGACTATACAATGTAATTATTATAATTCCCCCCAATAAATTTCACCCACGTATTGTGTAATTTATGAGTCAGCAAAAATGTTTACAATTTAGTCGTCATACGTAAACGCAGCAGTTCCGTTTCCTCCACATTTGCATTCAGAAGGCGCGGGGCGCTGTGAAGATTGCCGCGGTCATCACGTGCCGGCTGTAAAACCACGCACACACCGTTGATCGTCCTGCAACAGAGAACTAGGTCTCTAGATACATCTATTTTTAACCCCCGAAAAGGGGTGTTATAAGTTTGACGTTTCTGTGTGCCTGTTTGCCCGGAGCACAGACAGTGTCTGTGCTTCGGGCAAATAGATAGACATCTGGTGCTCCTAAACGAATAGACCGATTTGACATTTTTATATGGTCTTTTATCGAAAGCTTTGTCTGTCGAGATAGTTCTTAACTATGTTTGATGAAAATCGGTTTAGCCGATCAAAAGTTATGGGGGGTGAACGCTTGCAAGTCGGGTTTTTTTTTTTAATTTGTCTGGCAAATAAACTTGTTAAATGACGACCTCCGTGGCGTAATAGTTTATACGCTAATCCGCCACCGCGGCGGTTCTGGGTTTGATCCCAAGCCAGAAAAATGGCCTTTTGAAATTGTTCTATATTTATTTATTTATTTAGGAATAACAAACAGTTACAAAATACAATTTAAATTATTATTATATTTAATTTATTTATATTGTAAATTAAAGTCAAAGAATTAAACGTTATAGTCCAAAGCGGGCCATTGAGTAAGCCATCATACTCCTACCGCCGCCGTGGCATGACACCGGCTACAGCAGCGTTAATCAAGCGCCATCATCTATCGCTATCTCGCTCTATGTTATAATAACGAGCGAGATGGCACTAGTCCTTCAAGCGATATAAACTTTATCTGGGTTTATCCACGGTGTCATGCTATCAGAAATGGGATGACGTCCTTGCAAAGTTTGCCATAGTTTCGGGAATCACGTCCTGGCTATAAAACCACGCGCCCACCATTATGTTGATCGTCCGTCACGCAGAAATATGTCTTCTGGATGTGGATTATCCCTCTCTTGAAGCATTTAATTAATCATGATGTAAGTCGTATGTTCGAGAATGTCATCCCACTTATGAAGTTTATCAGAAGTTGGGATGACGTCCTTGCATAGATTGCTGTGACTTCGGGCTAAGTCGCGGCCATAAAACCACTCACCTAACATTGAGTTGATCGTTCTGCATAGAGGGATCTGTGTCAAAGATGTACCTAGATTATCTCTCTTGAAATGTTTGAATTAACATGAAGTTCGTGGAACATTTGAAAAATTTATCCTACTTCTGTAGTTTATCAGAAGTGGGATTACATTCTTGCATAAGATATAAGTACGTAACTTTGACCATCACGTCCCGGCTGTAAAGCTATGCACCTACGATTTATTTAAACGTTCCTCACGTAGATCTATGTCGTATACTCGTAGATTTGAATTATCATTTCACTATATAAATATTTATTTATAATACATTAGGAAAAAACTTAGAATGTATTTATTTATTTAAACTTTATTGCACATCAAAAAAGTGTACAAATGGCGGACTTAACGCCTTATTGCGTTCTCTGCCAGTCAACCATTGGACCAAGTAGAGTAATAATTTGGTGGTGGTGCGACAGAGTGTCTATAAATACCTACAAGAATAAATCAAGAATATATAAAAGTATTAATTTTAAATAAATATATACCAATACAATAACTATAAATAAAATAAATATACGAAATATATAATTATGTAAATTTAATACATAAAGAACTAATTATATATGTATACGGATAAATAAAAACATATATGGATGACTACTAATTACTGCGCAGGGCGCCACGAGAAGAAGAGACTTCTTAGAGAAACCGTTCCATGTACCAGCAGATGTACCAGCTGCTCCGGCCACCTGCCTGACGTCAACCCTCTTTGGGAATGTATTTGTGCGAAAAGTTTTACAATCGGCCGCCGCCCGACGTTAACCCTCCTTGGGAATGCAATTTTAGCTCGAGATGTTTTTGCTTAGTCTTTTAGTCGCCTCCCGCCCCGCCACGCACCTAAAATTAAGTTAGTCAACTTGGACGTCTAGAAATAGTAGAACTAGGCTCTGTAAGCTGTAAACCTCGCGACTCACCCCCATCCGTTAAAGTTTATCGGATAAAAAAGTTGTTCAGACAAAAAAGTGGCCTTTAAATAAGAGTAAGAAAAAAGTTTTATGAAATATTTGAAAATTTTTCGAGTAGCTGAAATATGATTATTTTAAAGTTTTAAACCCCCATATCTCCGCCATTTTGAAAAATGACCAAAAACTGAATTGACAAAATAATTCTATATACCTAATTATCGAATCTGCTTATGAAGTTTCACGAGAATCGGTTGAGAATGCGACCAGACAAACTACGAGAGAGAGAACAAACCGACAAACTGACGGACAAAAGCATTTTTGGCCAACCTAGAAACTGAGACGCTTCGCTCGTTTCGCTACGCTCGCTCGGTTAACTATGTCGTATAGATGTAGTGTAGTGTGACGACACACGTTACGCATACGTCACTCATAAGCTACGTATGCGCTAGATAAAAGTAATAATAAAATAGATAAAGAATTGTAATTTATTATTCTAATTAAATATCCTATTGTGTTTTTCCAAGATAATCTAAGTGCCACTGACGTGTATACCTATTGTGAACCAGTATATAAACTGTGTAATCCATAATAAAGACAGTTCAGTACAGTTGATCTTCAGACCTAAACCTAACGGGTGTTTCATTATATACCTCCTTCGCGCTACATTAATGGCGACCCTGCCAGTGCCGTGCCTCGTCGGCACTGGAAACGAACTCCGCGTATAGAGTAAATCTTAAGTGATTAACCGCGTACTTCAGTGTCATCCAGAAGACATGAGTAGCGGCTCTTCAAAAGGTCCAGTCTTAAAAAGAAGATATCATCATCTAGAACAGCGCAAGAGCAAGTCAGGTGACAACATCTCAGTCAGTATTACATTAGTACAGTATTCAGTACAGTTGATCTTCAGACCTAAACCTAACGGGTGTTTTGTTATATACCTCCTTCGCGCTACATTACAGTAGATTATTCCTTTTTTGAACTATTTTGTTGGTAATCGAATCCCAACTATAAATGTCGAATGGACATCAGAAGCGTGGTCACATCTTTGCAATAAAGATTCGGACAGTGGCCATCACGTTCCGACTTGAAAGCCGGGGTTAGTCTACATTCTACTGGAAATACGAGTAGATGAGAGCTTTTATCTTTTAGAATATTTATATCTGGATTTTCGTGCATGAATAGAAGAGGTGATATCACAGCATAGAGCTGCGTTGGTTAACATCATTTTACTTTTTGGTGTTTATTTGTTTGTATGAAACACTTTAAATATAATATGCTTGACTGCCTCCGCGGTCCAGTGGTCAAGGCGGTCAGTGGTTTGCCTTGTGATTTTTTTGCCTGCCTTTTGAACCCATGACCTCCGGCATGGGTTCAAATCCCACTGGGAAGCATACTTTGTGAAAAGTTGTTTCCAGTCTGTTTAGGATATTGCAGGCTTGAATCACCTGATTATCCGAAAAGAAAGATGATTCCGTGCTTCGGAAGGCACGTAAAGCCGTTGGTCCCGATCGCCATCTAGCGTTTGTACCTATCCTAGTTGACACGTTTCCGATTGTATCTTTAGTTGCGCTGCTTGGGAGTCCAGGTTGTACTTTCCGTTTTTTTTCTTCTTCAAAAATGGTATGCATGTTAATGTTGTCAATATTCATTCACCTAAGGATGGCGTAGACCATGCGAAATAAAGAAAGAACAAAAAGCAATGATTTCAAATAAGGATGAGCCAATCGGAACATTTTGCATAAAATATCTTCATACCATTCAACGTCGCGCCCGGAGCGAACACAGCGCATGCGCTGTTAGTAGTGAAAAATATTTTTTGGCTTTCCATACATACTTGGATCAGCGGATCGGTCAATTTGTATGTGTAAATATTTCGATACATGTTTCTTAGGGAAAGTTGTTTAGTATATGGATTGAATTCACCCTTAAAATAGTTTCAGTACATTTTGTAAGACGTTATATAAAGCATTGTTACTTTATTATTTTTTCATATTAATTTACCATTGTATCATTTAATTTGAACTAAGCTAATTATTACGATTTTAAAAGAAAACTCAACTGTCGTTAACAAAAATTCAGAAACATTTAAGACGAAATAGAGGAGCCATTTTCCATACAAACGGAGTCCCCTGTTTCCTCCCTGTATAATGCCAGTAGTTATATTTTTTCCTGAATATCTATAGCCACTATTAGCATGTCCGTATGTATTCTTTTTTTTTTCAAAAATTTTTAATTAAAAGACATGAACGTTCAAAAACCTAAAAAATAGCCAGGTTTTCCGCTGTGTTCAAACATCCAGAAAACAAATTTGAGTAGATATATAAAAAAATTAAAACATAGGAACACCGATCAAGTCTTTGTTAATTCGTAACGAAAAAAGTACTTATATTGGTTAGGTTTTGGCGAAGAAATCAGGGGACTACGAATCGTTGATTTTCTGTTCTTTTAATAGGAATTTTCAGTTCAAGCAGTATGTCTCTATCGCACTTGCTCGGTTGTAGTTCAGGCACAGCGCGACGGCAATAGATTTTAAAAATACCTATTTTTCATTTCTCTAGCCCTAAAGGTTTCCTCTTAAGAAGTTTCCCACTACAATCTCTTGAAAATAATCTGAAAGACACTTTGAACGTATCTCTGGCGCGTTTCCACCAAATTCAATAACAAAGCGAAGTGAAATATCAACCAATACGGTCGCGACCTCACAATCCGATGTTTAGCCTAGAGGCCAAAAATTTGCTTGCCAGGCCAGGCTTGGGCTGACGCTCGTAAGCGCAGAGCTCCGGATACGCGTAAAAAGAAGAAAGCCTTTAACTTTGCGGCCAAGTCCTGCAAAAAAACGCTTAAAAAGGCTCGCTTCGACCACATAGGCAGAGTTGGTGCCAAACTTGCTTCGTACCCATCCGGTAGTAAAGCATTTTGGTCTCTGGCTAAGTGCGTTGAAGCTAACTTTTGCCGCTCCTCACTTCCTCCTTTGCAGAAACCTGACGGTACACTGGCACACACGGCTTTAGAAAAAGCTAATTTACTAGCTTCACTGTTTGCCGAAAACTCACGTCTAGATGCTAGCAATCAAACACCGCCCCAGTTACCTCCTTGTGGATGTAAAATGCCTGAAGTCCGCATTCATCAAAAGGAGGTTCTCAAGACTCTACGCAACTTAGATGTGAATAAGGCCAGTGGTCCCGACGGTATTCCTGCTATTGTCTTAAGGAATTGCGCACCCGAGTTGTCTCCTGTTCTGACGCGCCTGTTTCGTCTATCTCTTCGGTCCGGAATCGTCCCAAAAATGTGGAAGCTCGCCAATGTTCAACCCGTACCTAAGAAGGGTAGACGTGCCGACCCTTCAAACTATCGCCCAATTGCAATCACCTCCATTCTGTGTAAGGTAATGGAGCGTGTTATTAACAAGCGCTTACTTGCGTACCTTGAGGACAATGATCTCCTCAGTGACCGGCAATACGGATTTCGCCAGAACCGATCTACTGGGGATCTTCTTGTGTACGCTACACATCTTTGGGGTGAAGCCCTTGAAAAATACGGTGAGGCACTTGCTGTCTCACTTGACATTTCAAAGGCATTTGACAGGGTATGGCATGACGCTCTTATAGCGAAGCTTTCCGCTTACGGTATCCCTCCCACCCTTTGTGCTTGGATTTCCGATTTCCTGAGGGAACGGTTTATTCGAGTAACTCTTGACGGCTGCTCGTCTGACCTATTGGCAATTAATGCTGGAGTACCTCAGGGATCTGTTCTTTCCGCAACGCTATTTCTGCTTCACATTAACGATCTGCTAAAGCCCGGTATTTTTGGGTATGCAGACGATAGCACCGTTACGGAAAGATATTTTTCTAGTGCAAGGGCAAAAAAACCGGAAATAGGCGAACTAAGAGAGGCAATGGTGCTCCATACCAATCTTACTCTGCAAGCTGTCTCCGATTGGGGTGATGCCAACCTTGTGAGATTCAATGCCTCTAAGACACAGGCGTGTCTCTTCTCTGCTAAAAAGAGCCCTTTCAACTTGGCTCCCACTTTCCGGGGTGTGCCTGTTCCTATCACCCGTCATCTCGAACTTCTCGGTATCGATCTCTCATCAAATCTTAACTTCGGTAGCTATATTGAGTCCAGGGCTAAGACGGCTTCTAAAAAACTGGGCATCCTCTCCAAGGTCCAACGATATTTTACCCCTGACCAACTGTTGAGCCTTTACACAGCTCAAGTCCGCTCATGTATGGAGTATTGCTCCCACCTATGGGATGGATCTGCCCGCTATCAGCTCGAAGCCCTGGAAGCTATCGACAGACGTGCCAGAAGACTCGTTGGTGATGAGTTGCTTACGGCAGGACGGCTCCACAGCCTCGAACATCGCCGACTGGTAGCAAGTCTGTGTGTCTTCTACGGGTTGCACTTCGGGGAGTGTGCGCAGGAATTACATAATTTAATTCCCCCTGCACCATTCCACCATCGGACAACACGACGTGGACAGGGATTCCACCCATTTGTGGTCGATATTCCTCCTCATCGTACCTCTCGATTCGCCTCCTCCTTCATTGTGCGAACCGCTAAGGTGTGGAATTCCCTCCCTGCGTCGATGTTTCCCCATACATATAATTTAGGGATTTTCAAGGCAAGAGTGAACAGGCATTTTTTGAGTCTGCGTGATACACCTTAGACCTCATCTTAGCTTCCCATCAGGCTAGATAGAGATCAAACGCACTCAAATTTCTAATAAAAAAAAAAAAAAAAATTAAATATTTCGATATGTGTTCCTTGGAAAAAGTTGGTCAGTATCATGGACTGAATTCATCAATAAAATAGTTTCAGTTCATTTTGTTAGACCCGTATCTTCTTCGTCTAAGCGCGTTCCCGGTTGCATCCTCAGCTGTCCTGCTTTGGAGCTTATTTTTCTCCAAATATAAAATGCATGTCAATGGTCACCCAAGGTACCACAGACCTTGAAAACTGGAGAAGAAATAGCCGGAACAGTTTAAATGATTTGGATATGGTTTTACGACCGACCGCCTACCTGACGTCAACCCTCTTTGGGAATGTATTTGTGCGAAAAGTTCTACAATCGGCCGACGCCCGACGTTAACCCTCCTTGGGAATGCAATTGTAGCACGATGTTTGTGCTTAGTCCTTTAGTCGCCTCTTACGATATCCACAGGAAGAGATGGAGTGGTCCTATTTTAACCCGGAACCACACGAGTAAGTTTTTTAGACCTGTATACATAAAAATATATTGCGCATAAGGCATTGTCATTTTGTTACTTAAAATAGCATGCTCCTTCATTTAATAAAACATTTAAATTATTTCTTTCGTAAACCTGCCTGAATAAAACCTAAAATCTGTCTACGAATCGACAGCTCACCGAAACGAAAACAAAAAAATATATTTTTCTTAGCAAATGGATCGCATAAATTCTTCCAGAGAACAGAAAGCCACAAAAAGCCGAGTCACTTAAAAGCTTTCGTGGCGTAACGGCACCTGCGCGGTACGTGCGAATGTTACTATTCCGAGTTTCAGACTGTTTAACATACTTTATCTATTTTATCTTAACTCTATGGCGCTCCCTGTATCTCTTTTGTTTTTTTTATGCTACTCGTAGCTTTAGCCCGCGATATTGTCGTCGTAAATCTCCAGCGTTACTGAAGGAAAGCCTTCTTACTTACCTAGAAGGCATAATAGCTTGGCATAATCTGATATTTAAATAAGCAGCAAAAAAAAGTCAATGTCGCCATAATGATCTTCGTGCCCACAAAAGTTGTGCTGTACTTATATATGACTTAAGATATACTTGACAGAAAGAAATTACTGTCTTATTACGAAATGCTAAAAGCTAAACTTTAGGACTTCTTTACAAGTCGAAAATGGCTATTTAATTTTATATTATTTATATGCCCGCTTATATGCTTCATTGCCTGAGAATAAACATGCTTAGATGCAGATTTTTATGTACGGCCGGTTCTGTAATCATTAAATTCTTGTCGATCGTTACCAAATATAGGCAATGTATATGTGGTCAGCAACTGAAATACAGATCAGTGTACGGTTGGCTATTGAGTACTCGGTTTATATTATATATCGGTTGTCTAGAAGAAATCGCTTTTAGCGATAAGACCGCCCATTGTACATTTTAATGTATTTTTTTATTCTTATTGTATATTTTTTCTATTCTTGGTGTACAATAAAGTATTACTTACTTACTTACTTATCATGTAGCTATAACAAATTGATACTGATAGCTGACAAAATGGAATACTGGCAAGCGTCTACTTGATTTGGGTAGGTAATGGTTTAAACCTCTTATTTATTAAAGTCCGTACTTTTTAATAAAACATTAAAGTTTTAAGTCAGCGACACGATAAGAAGTATTTACGAATAAGCAGTACGTTAAAGTCACACAAAGTAATTGTGGCATAAAGTATTCTGTCTTCTGTTATAGTCAATATTTTCATTAATTATTTCATAGCATTGTCCTTTGTTAACAGAGAAAATGTGAATATGTAAAATTAAATTGAGCTGCACTAAACTTTAGCTGTAAGTAAATGATTCGACGTCAACGTCGCCAACGTCGTCAACATCATCATCTTCAGGTTTTTGACGTGACAACGTCTTAAATTAGGTTGCGGCTGGGAGTCACTTATGAAAAAGTGTAACGCTCGGTAACGTTACGATGAGTCACCGAACGTGAGAGAGGCCCGCCGAATGCCTTGCGTCTCTCTCCCACTCAACTATGATCGGTCTGCCGCCGTTGTCACGTAAAATCTTCGCCCGTAAAACCGACTTTACAGGCAACCATTTTTTTTTTTAGTCTCCACTGCAGGAGCACGACTCTCTGTACTACCACAGCCATATATTAGCTCTCTACGCTGGCCAGACGGGTTGGATAGGTCTCATAGATGCGTATAAGCTTTGTTTTGCTTGTATTTCTTAAGTCGCCTTCTACGACATCCACTGAAAGACTTGGGAGTGGTCCTATTCTGCTCTGCCGGGAACCACACGGCAACCACGTCGATGACGTCAAGAATTGTTATGAAATAGATAATAAAATTGACAGTTAAGTGTGGCTTCCGGCATAGAATAGGACCATGCACTCAACTTCTTCGTGTGGATGTCGTTAGGGGCGACTAAAGGAATAAGCACAAACATCTCGTGCCACAACTGCATTCCCAAGGAGGGTTAACGACTATAGCCAAATAATTTTAACTGTTTCGGCTATATCTTCTCCATTTCGCCAGCTATTTGGCATCCTTGGGTAGACAGTGGTCACCCAATGTCAATGTCAAATTTAGTTAATGGTGGTCATTGACATGTATATTATATTTGGAGAAGAAAAAGCGGGAAAGCGCACCCCGGGCTCCGAAGAAGCGTAGCTGAGGATGCAACCCGGAACAGGCTAAGATGAAGAAGTACAAGTTGTACTTGATCTCTCGTCGGACACATTTTTCACTACATCGTTCACTAGCCACCATCGCACGAGCTACTTAGTAGAAACTTCTCGCTATTGAATACCTCATAGCACCAATTAATGAACACGCCCCCTGAATCACAACACAACGCTGTAATTTACTGTCAATTAAACTGTGACAGACCTACAATCTTGCAGCAATTATGTTACAGTAGCCTCTATTACTATGCCCCACTTTTATATTGAAAGAACTGTTATTTGTATTTGGACTGAAATGCTCTATGGAAATGTTCATGAGTTCGAAGCAATAAGTTTGCGTAGTTATGTACTGAATGGAACGTTTGGCGATTTAAGGTTCAATTGAAGGCAAGCGTTCACGTGGTCGGACTCCAACGAGGTAGATCTCGTTAAGGTGAATATAGAAGCAAATGGCCTTGAAGTGTGAAATAAATCGTTAACTCGTAAATATGGTGATCATTTCCATATTGCTCTTCGTCATGCACTAGATAGGCCTTTAAATTATTTTATGAACTGCCGTTGAAACTATTATTGGTGATCCGTCTAGCTTTAAAACTTGCCGTGGCCACTTTTGGCGGAGGCAAGTTTTAAAGCTAGACGGACTAATGTAAATACTTTTAACGGTGGTTCATAAAATATTTTAAAGGGCTATCTAGTGCATGACGAAGAGCAATAGGGAAATTATCTCCATGTTTACGAGTTAACAATTTATTTCAAATGAGGGCGTCACCTTAAGGCCATTTGCATATATATTCACTTTAAAGCTGTAACAGTGCCCAGCAACGGAATGCTCCAAGAAAGCCGCAGACAGAGTTACGTGGAGATAAATAGTAAAAGAAACAGCCATGATGGACAAACAACCGAATCAATGATCACAACCACTGAAGTCAAGAGTGTACGAGAAGAAGAAGTACTAAATTCATGAAATTAAGCCGTATTGACATTGACTGTGAAGTCTGTGAACGTATAACGAATGGACGTATAGACGTTTAGGAAATGAGATCGCCAAGCGGAGCAAACATAGTTTGATGAATACTAAGTATATTTTTGTGCCGATTGACTTGGAGACTTTCGGGCCTTGGAGCCCCGATGCAAGGGGTCAACTTAAAGAGATCTTTTAAAGACTGATCCCCGCCGCTGGTGATAAGAGGGCTGGCTGCTTTTTGCATAGCGTCACAGAATACAGTAAGAGTAAACAGAACGGAATCTCCTAAGGTACGCGGACTATGCGTGCCCGTTCCCCGTCCCCGCACTTTCCTCCGGTTTTGCCTTGATGATGATGACACAAGTTGAAGAACCGGGGTGAGGTGCGGGTGCGGGGAACGGGGACGCATATTGCGCGTACCTTAGGAGATTCCGTTCTGTTTACTCTTACTGTATTCTGTGATAACGTATCAGCATGTAGCGATCAAACGATGAAATGCGGCCAGCTTTCTTGGTACCATGTCACATGGACACGATAGAGTAATTATATAGTATTTAAGTTTTCTTTATGTTTAAATATGTAAATTATTTTATTCTACCTTTTAAATAAAACTGGTTCCTATACATACATTAAGGTGAAGTTAGAAGCAAATAACCTTGAAGTGGCGCCCTCATTTAAAATAAATTGTTAACTCGTAAATGTGGCGAAACCATATTTCTCAATGTTAGGCACTAGATAGCCCTTTAAATAATTTTTCATCTCATCTATTCGAAAAACGATATTTGGGGCTGAAGTCACTGGTATGGGAGAACCAAATTTTGTTTTCGTTTTTCGATAATTGTTTTTATAGAAAATGGTTCAGTATCACGGACTGAACTTGCTCCAAAAACGTTGCTGGTTAATTAAAAATAACCCTGTATATACCGATATTATTCAATATACAATTAATTTTTATCTTGAAGATATATATATTTTTTTACATAAACAAACTACTAGCGTTTCGGAACGACACTGCTAATGTTTTTGTGTTCATCGGACCTACGCCCACGATCCAATCTTAGTTCTAAGTGTGGGCTGTGGATTATATTGCAATTTGACTCACTTACAGTAAGAACATTTCGTATAATGTGCCGCTATTCTCACATAAACAGTTTTGAGAAATTGAATTATCCTGAAGTCGTCTCACAAGCTCCTCCCCTATTCATCCCTTGTCGCATTAACAAAGATAAATGTGTGCGTTGATCTTATAGTGCGACTAGAAAATTGGCAATGGATTTGTCCTTGGAATATTAGAAGCGGCCTTAAGAGGAAACCTCAAGGGCTAGAGGAATGAAAAATAGGTATTTTGAAAATCCATTGCGGCATTATCCAGGGAGGAAACAGGGGACTACGTTTGTATAGAAAAATGGCCCCTCTGTTTCGTCTTAAAGCGTACCCAACTCGAATATGTCTCATCATCATCATCATCCTAGCGTATTTGACGAGACGCCATACTCGTATCTATAGGTATCTACATAGACCTAGATTTTTTTTACTGTGTAAAAAGACCACCATACTCGTATAGCTAAATGCGACAAAAAATACTATAACGGTCAAGAGCAAACGAGATAGCGATCAAAGTGACACCTTACCTTTATAATTTTATATCTATGGTAGCGTTGCCAGGTGTCCGGATAAAGCCGGACATAGTTAGGCTTTTTGATAGAGACGTGTCCGGCCAAAATAAACGGGGTCCGGCATAACAAATGCCGGACACCGTTTATTTTGGCCGGCTTTTTACATTTCGCAAACGCACCTTTCTTAATACTGAGAAGGAAAACTCTCAATAATGTAGGGTGTCCGGCTATTAGTTTGGCGACCTGGCAACCCTATCTATGGGTATCTACATCTACACAAAGCTCCTATAGTCCCGCCTATTATTATAATTATATCATTATTATTTTCAAATTCCAGGTGTTAACCGGCGCAGCGTTCCACCACAAAATCTGGTCGTGGTACTACACGTACAAGATGCCGGCCACCATCAGACGGTGGGTGGATGACAACTTCAACTGCGAAGACATTGCCATGAATTTTCTCGTCGCCAACGTTACGAGGAAACCGCCCATTAAGGTAAAACACTACTGAGGGCGTCCACTACGTTAAGGGGATACATGAAGTCCAGTGCTGCCTCCATTTGAAATAAACTATTTCAAAGGAAACGGAGATATCATTTAAAATTTTGTCTTTGTGAAGAAGATAACCCTTCAGGTTTACAGTTTAATGTGTGAACTTAATTCTAATTTTTGTCAAAAGTAGCCGTTTTCCTCAAAAATACTAATAAAAGCTTAATGTTCTCACTTCAAACTATGAGCAGTAGTTCGTAAAAAAGTTTTAAAGGGTTATCTAGGGCTTCACAAAGACAACATTTTAAATGATATCTTCGTTTCCTTTGAAATAATTTATTTCAAATGGGAGCAGCACTGGACTTCATGTATCCCCTTAAGCGGGCGCACGGGAGGTGTTCAGTATATCTGTTACAAACTCTACGTCGACAGAGACACGGTATCATGCGACGGATTCTGCTTTCTCTTTTGCACGTAGTTTGTGACAGAGATAGAGATACATTTCTACCAAATTCTCTTTTAAAAGGAAAGTTCACGCTCATCTTTTGAACTCCCTTCCTCCGTAAAGTCATCATCATTCAGTTCTCAAAATTGATTATATATGTAATTATTAATAATTAATATATTATTAATATATTAATTATTGACGACCTCCGTGGCGTAATGGTTAACACGCTAGACCGCTAATCCGGAGGTTCTGGGTTCGATCCCCAGCCAGGGCAAGTTGGAAAAAGGCCTTTTTCAAATTGTCCTGGGTCTTGGGTGTTATCTATATATGTATTTATCATAAAATATAGTATCGTTGGTTAGTGTCCCATAACAAAAGTTTAAAACTTACTTTGGGGCCAGCTTAATCAGTGTGATTTGTCCGTAAATATTTTTTTTATATTTTTTTATATGTAGGTATAATATAATGGTACGTATTGTATAAGTAGATATTTATTCTGATATATATTATATAGTATGTAGTAATGTAATGTTTTATGTATATGTTCTTAATATGTTATATGAAGTATTTATTAAATCGGTAGTCATAATTGATTAATTTTGCTTTTTGCGCCGAACAAATTACTTTTCTGTTTATCCTTATGGTTGACTGGGAGAAAATGCTCTTAGCATAAAGTCCGCCATTTGTTAAAAGTATGTTTTACTTTAGAACAATAAAGAGTAGTAAATAAATAAATAAAAAAAAGATAGAACGCATAGAAAATACCCGCTTAACGTAGAGTACGCCCTGACTAATTAGCTTAGAGACCCGTTTTAATTTTAAGTACCCACTTCGTATCGCTGCACCGTATCGCTCAGAGTAGACACCCAGGGATTTATATTCTGTGTAGAATCTCGATATTTGACAACTCCCAGGTTAAGGTTGGGGCGGTCAACTGGTTAATCTGATGTGTTTCCCAGATCGGCTATATTGACGCTGCAATCGGTAAAATTCTCCCCCATCATTTTCAAATTATGCAGAGCGAGCGACTTACTCGCGTCGACTACGTTCGGTTTCTTCACCAGCTTTAGCTTCTATTGTTGTTTGTAATCTATCAAAATTTTCATTAACAAATATCCAATAAATGTGATCGTTCGAAATGAAGCGGAGTTCTCCCATTTAAAAAAACTTACCTACGTAAAATGTCAACATAGTCGGTGTGAGGTTGCCGGAAGTCGTGGCGTGTCTAGTAGTTATATATAGTTAGTACTATCTTACGAAGGTATAAGAAGTTCATTTAAGAAGTCACTAATTAACATTTCAACAATTCCAGGTAACACCCCGCAAGAAATTCAAATGCCCCGAATGCACGAACACCGAAATGTTATCAGCCGACGAACGCCACATGTCACAACGATCGTCCTGCGTCGATCGCTTCGCCGACATCTACGGTCATATGGCGTTGAAGGCAGTAGAGTTTAGAGCAGACCCACTCCAGTATAAGGAAGCGAATTCAGGTGTCCCACACATGTATCCTGAAATAGGTGCGCTGTAAGGCCTTATAGGCTCATTTTGGGCCCCTTTAACTTGTATTTGTAGGTACAGAGCAAAGATTGATTGTTCTGCGTTGACCGCTTCGCTGATATCTACGGTCATATGGCGTTAAAAGCAGTAGAATTTAGAGCAGACCCACTGCAGTATAAGAAAGCGAATTCAGGTGTCCCACACAATGTATCCTGAGATAGGTGCGCTGTAAGTGTTTGTAGGCTCATTTTGGGCCCCTTTAGCTTGTGTTTGTAGGTACAGAGCAAATAACGATTGTTCTGTGTTGACCGCTTTGCTGATATCTACGCTACGGTCATATGGCGTTAAAAGCAGTAGAATTTAGAGCAGACCCACCGCAGTATAAGGAAGCGAATTCAGGTGTCCCACACATCAATGCTAAAATAGGTGCGCTGTAAGGCCTTATAGGCTCATTTTGGGCCCCTTAAGCTTGTGTTTGTAGGTACAGAGAAAAGAACGATTGTTCTACGTTGACCGCTTCGCTGATTACGCTATGGTCATATGGCGTTAAAAGCAGTAGAAATTAGAGCAGACCCACAGTCCCACACATGTATCCTGAGATAGTTGCGCTGTAATGCAATGTGGGCTCATTTCCGGTCCCTTTAGCTTTCTTATCTAGCCGACAACCGCATATTGAAAGCGGCCGAGTTTCAAACTAATTACTGCGGTATAAAGAAGCGAATTCAGGTGTCCCACACATGTATCCTGAGATAAGCCTGATAAGCTTATTTTGGTCCCTTTTAGCTTATTTTTGTAGGTACAGCAATAAATCATCGTCCAGCGTCGACCACTTTCTATATATTTATGGCCACAGCGTTGAAGGTCGAAAATCGATCTTGGAATACTGGCGCTGTAAAACCTGTAGACTCATTTCGGGCTCTTTTACCAACTTGATTCTAAGTGTTCACTCACATATCTCACCGTTTATATTTCGTCGACTGCTTCAGAGATCTCTATGTTCTAAAAAACGCTTAAAAGTGGGGACTTTTTAATTTGTCTTGCAAATAAACTTGATCAAGGTAGAAACACAGGCCTAATGTAAAGTGTTTAGATATGATGTTCCAAGAACAAATCGTGTGAAATAACAAATTTATTTCTTTAACACTTCGCCTGCTGGAAACGCACCGTTAGTGTTTTTATTTTCGCAAAACACACACGGTGCATTTTTCAGCAGGCGAAGTGTTAAAGACTTCCAATTGGGCGAAAGGAATTGAATATTTTTTATTACTTTAACGTATTTTAGAAATAATTAACGAAATCATTTGCAAAGTACAGTATTATACGCTATGTCTTGTTGACAAACGCTCAATCAATTTTATTTAACTTATAATTATAATTTAATAAAAATAAATTGCGTAAAATAACGCATTATATTGCAACGAATAATTTTTATAAACATTGCTGTAAATACTTTGAATAAGGCAAAAATAACATTTACATACAATTTTTATCGTCGCTTTTATAAGGACATTATTTTTGCATTTTATTCAGTGACAAGATAATGTATTGAAATTGTGAATTTGTAAAAATGAGCTAACGGGGCCCGAAACTTTAGGTTATAAGGATTGTAGGAGGTACGGACAATAACAATATGAATGAAGGCTGTAAGAGTAATATTTGGGATTTCGTCCCCAAGCAGGGTAAGTAGAGATAACTGCCATTCGTAATAATTTCCCATTGTATCCTCTATGTCAGGCGAACAAAAGAAAAATACACGCCTTTTAATGTATTTTTTTTATTCGTCAATTCGTACTGTGCCATGTGTTTTTGAAAATTTCCTTTGCTAGGCGCCAGATAGCGTGCCAACACCTGTGAACAAATACAAGAGAAATGACAACTTTCATAATTTGAAGCGTAATTCGATTTTTAGTTTAAATGTTGTTAAACTAAAAAGCTAGATGGAGCTACTAGTTCGAAAAAAGGTAGTTTCGTAATGGTGCCGCTTAACTTCGGAAAGATGGCGGTATAAGCGTTTATTTTCTACGAACAAGCGCCATCTCTGTGTCGAGTACCCAGCATATATTTTATGGCTAGCGGGTGAGATACTCGTAGTAGCGACATCTAGTAATAAAACAGGATTTGAGCTTTCTAGCAGAGTACTTTTTTGTATGGGTTTTTCAGTCCTCTTGTATTTGTTCGTGTTGTTCTTGTTTCGTTCGTTCTCGGGCCAAACGCGAGAGATAAAAAAAAGTTTTATGTGGGTCAACGACCTGTACTGACAAGCTGTCTGGCATCTAGTATACCTATCTTTAACTTTAACATCGCCATACTTTTCTGTGAAATGTTTTGAAAACATATTATTCCATGTATCTTTTCCTTTATTTTAAGATAATAATTTGTGTTGTGAGCTTATGAATGCCTTTGTATATTATTTTGATATTTTACAAAGTCAATTTTAGATATACGTGTTATTTTATTTTTAGTATTGTTTATATTTTGAACGAGCTTCTACTTTGACTAAGAACAAAACAATAATTTGATAATTTGTATTATCTTTGTCATATTTGTTATAAATTGGCTCGGTATTCACCAAAGTAAATGGTGTGTAGTTGAAAAATGTGATAGACTCCCTGGTCTTAAATTAATATCTATTTATAACAAAAATCATAATGATAGAATATTGACCTTAATTTCAATTTTGTCTTGTCAATGTAACGTACATCTTCAGCGTATCACCTAAGGCTCATATTTGAATGTATGTGAAAGATGATAAATACTTTCTAACGCTTTAGTGAATGCCGGTCCACATAGATCTTTGAGGCTTGAAACTTCGTCAAGCGGACGCCGCGACGGTTGCAGCTGTCTCTATTGCACGTACAGTTTGTGACAGAGACGGACTGAACCCGTACGGGGCGTCCGCTTGACGTAGTTTCAAGCGTATGACGCTGATAATACAATATTAATAATCTGTGAAATACTGTGAACTGAAGAATTCCCTTGAGCTTTTCATAAAATGTAATTGTCTTCAACTTCCAGCGATATAGAACTTGGCTTGAATTTAACATATCTTTCGGAACTTTCCCTTTATCTGATAAATGATTAGACCAAAATAAGTAGATGGTAATATTTTGAAAAGAGTTATATGTGAAGTTATAACTCCATAAAGGCATCTCATAAAAAAAACTTCAAAGTGTAGTATGCGTAACCGCCGAGGTAACAAAAATTATATGTGGATATTATTTAAAAAGTTATCGTATTTAATTTCCGCATATAACTGGTTTTCTGTCAAAATATATACTTGAAAGAAAATATATGGGTGTAGAAGTTTTCCATACTGAGAGGACAAAAATAATATAATATTTTCACTTTATTTTCTTTCAAGACCATATTTTGACTGTAAAAACCAGTTACATGCCTAAATATATGCAATTTCTTTAAAATTACAAAATTTTGCCGAAATCACAGAATACAGTAAGAGTAATTAGAAGGGAATCTCCTAAGGTACGCGCAATATGCGTCCCTGTTCCCCGCCCCCGCACCTCTCCCCCGGTTCTTGACAGCCAACGTGAGTCATCGAGGCGAAAACGGGGGAGAGGTGCGGGGACGGGGAACGGGGACGCATATTGCAAGTACCTTAGGAGATTCCGGCCTGTGCCGAAATCTGACATGTTGTTTTAAAATAAACGCTAGACTACGTTTGTATGGAAATATCTGATTGTCTATGGTAAGGGGACTCTGAAGTCTACTTATTTTGGTCCTAGTTTCTCTTGCCATGTGAAGTTCCGTAGTATAATTCTATACGACAATAAGTTTCTAGTTTAGATACCCCCTTAATTGTTTTCACGTCAATTCTTACTATAATGCGTGATTCTGGTTAATGTCGAAATGTATGTCGATTTATCAGAAAGTCAGGAGTGATATTTTTCATTGAGGGAGTCAGCAAAACACAAAACGTGTAGTTTTCCAACTCACCGCTCGCGTTCCGACGCATTGCATCGTATTTTTGAAACCGCCGTGTCAGCGATAAGTAATATTGTGTTACGCAGAAAATATCATAAATTTGTCAATGGTTTTCTGAATATTATTCAGAAATCATTGTGTAACAGAACGAATGGTCCACGAGAAACAACACGAAGGTTTCTTTGACATTTGTACGCAACAAATGTCAAAATTATGAGTGGAGAGCACTCGTGGAAATCCTTCACATACGATTCAAAAATGCGCCCGTTTGGAAACACTCGCGCAAATCATCCGTTGTGCGACTCCAGATTTCAAAAGTAGCACTTCTGATTATATACTTACTGCTTAATGGAATAATCAGTAGTCTTATCAAGGCATCAATAATTTAGACTGATTTTCGTATAGGTTCTTTTACTAAATTTATAAGAAATCAAAGACATCATTTCGACTAATAATCGGAATCACTATAATAAACATGAAGTACCTAATATATTAAATTGATGCCATCTGTCCTTAGGGTCGTAAAGAAATGATATTCTAAAAATTGATAGTAAAATCTAGATGTATAGTGAAATTTTAGTCCATCTCGACATATCGGTGCTTGTGTGAAGGATAAAATTATTCCTAATAATTTTAAATGTGTAGATATTATATATGTATATTAAATACGATGCACACGATCGATGTAGTGAGAAAATACATAGTTCATAGAAAGAATGTTTTTTCGCAAATGTATATTTTCTATATGTTATGAAATGGCGGTAGGAAGTGCGAAATCGGCAAAATTACTACATTATTTATACAGTCGCCATTTCATTATACAGGGTTACTTTTCAAACACCGGCAACGTTTTTAGAGCAAGTTCAGTCCCTGATACTGAACTACTTTCTATAAAAACAATTAGCGAAAATCGATAAAAAAAGTTCGTCCTCCCATACAAAATCCATTTGGTTGAGCGCCGATTTGTATGAGAACTCGAATTTTATTTTTCGTTTTTCGATAATTGGTTTTGGTGGAAAGTGTGGTGTTTTAGAAGTAACCCAATGTAGCATGCTTTATGATTTGTGAAGATATTATTTATATACAACATATAATTTTAAACAGAACCAACCAGTTGCACGGATATTTTTACTTTTATACCGATCCTCCATTTGAGCGCGCCACCATTTTGTTTTCATGCTGGCAACACCAAGTACACGAGATATGGGAACGCCATTTGATTTTTTTTTATAATTATTAGAGCATAATGAAATGTCTTTAATTTTATTTATTTGTTGTCGTTGATTATTCTTTGACATTTTATCGTCCGCTAGAAGAGATTATTTGTATTTATTATTGATTAAAAAAAAAGTTAAA
Source organism: Acrobasis repandana (assembly GCA_963576875.1). Classification (NCBI taxonomy): domain Eukaryota; kingdom Metazoa; phylum Arthropoda; class Insecta; order Lepidoptera; family Pyralidae; genus Acrobasis; species Acrobasis repandana. The sequence goes on along the minus strand of OY756223.1, from coordinate 3,215,314 downwards.
AATACCATAGCCAAAGACCTTTAGCACTAGTCTCGGAAGAGTATTTATGGTTTGCGTTTGTAGAAGTTTATTGGTTAGGGTTGTATGTATAGCAAGTACCAGTTAGCTTGTGAATAGCGTACATATTACCTGTCGATCGTCCGTTAGGGTGCCGCCCACGTCAGGCCACGTCAGACTTTTTGTAGGACCGATAGTCGGACCGAATTTTTTTATGGTAGGAATTTCTGACTTACTTTTTGTAGGAACGTGTGCGTTTCACTATAGCAATCAGTAGTGCAACGCACACGTTATCGGATGTGGGCAGGCAGCCGTCGTTGGTTTTGACGTGACGTGACTTAACGTGCACGCTAAGCGATACAATTACAAAATTTATTGAATATTAAAAATTGTTGGATAAAATCATGGATGAAAAGTAAATAAGGAGACAACCTTCATACTTTGAAGCGTTATTCGTTTAGTTTAAATGATGTAGCTAGATGGAGCTACTAGTTCGAAAGAAGGGAGTTTCGTAGTGGTGCCGCTTACTTTCGAAAAGATGGCGGTATAAGCGTTCATTTTCTACGAACAAACAAGCGCCACCTCTGATGTTTCGTGGATACCGTCAGCCTAAGTACCCAGCATCCTTTGTATGGCTAGCGGGTGAGATAGTAGCGACACCTAGAAATAATACAGGATTTTGGCTTTTTAACGTTTTGTTTGGGTTGTCAGTTTTCTTGTATTTTTTGTCCATGATAAAATTCATTGCGCGCTTGTCATTTGCTAATTGGTATTTGCTATAGGTCACACTGAGGGAGTTACCAGCGCTATATCAAATGGACAGACTGAGAACTTTCATTTATAGTAGGTAATCTAGGTACGTTGCTAGATGTTAGATATTTACGGATGACAAGTAGCCAGTAGAATTGAGTCGATTTTAGTCCATTATATATATCTGGGCCGTGTGTTTTATTTGATTTATGGTCACGCAATTGACTAAGAAATCCGCTGTAAATACTTATATGTAACTACATTGGGGTTACTTACAGCCATCTTTATGAATAATATTTAGTATGGGACCAATTCTGAAAAAGCGAAAAATCAACTGGTTAGTACAATATTAATTTGGACAGCTAAGTTATCCGGTGGGAGATTTCGCAAGTTAAGTTACACTGGTCAGGACTTGGATGGGTGACCAAGTGGCATAAAAATACTCGAGCTTCTCCGTGCTTCGGAAGGCACGTTAAACCGTTGGTCTATGATCATTGTATGGTAGTCGTCACAAGCTTTGTCAGCCTTTAAGAAGTTTGAAAAATCACTAGTTTTCTCTAAATATTATTTTTTTATGGAACAGCAGACTATGTTTCTCTGTACCAGAGTTGGTCCCATAGTAGTTCATATCGATGGACTGAAAGTGCCCTAGTAAATAGATAAAGAGATAAAAGTATTTAAACGAATAAATCCTTTGATTTTATTGTCATAAAAATTAATTCCACTGTACTCCATTGTAACCGTTGGATTTTTAGGATTATTTCTAGAGAACAGTGACATTTTATTGCATTTTTTATTTTCTTATGATTTTATAGTTATTTTTATACTCGTGCGATTAAAAATATTTTTGTTAATTGAAATTATTAATACGTATTCGTATGGCGAAAGACAGTACAAGAGGCTAAATTGTGTTGTCTCGCAGGTAATAAAGTACAGTCCTGTTTATTCTTTTTTATACTTATTTTATTATTATTTATTTGAGTAGTTTGAAGGACAAATAATTGTTAAAATATTAATGTATAATGCTTTATTTGTAGATAAATTAATATTTTAAATTTTTTGCGTATATAATTTCTTTTTATGTCTTTACCGCCTGTGAGACTGTTTTTTGGTTATATTGTATTAAACATGATATTACTAACAAACCATGAATTGATTTTTATAATAGCCACATTATCCCGTTCTATAGCGAATAAACCAAGATTATTAACACAAGTTTACTAAATACTTATTTTTTAAATATCATTTTTTAATAATTCTTTATATCTTTCTAGCCCAGATTTGTTATTTAGGATTAAACTATCGATTTATTTCATAGTATCAGAATCGAATTATCAATTTGTGCTTCGTCAAAATAAAATAGAAATCGCTTTACTTTAGGAACTTTTAGATTGTAAGTAATAATTTGAATAAGTGTACTTTAAAAAAATGGACTCATTGTTTAATTTATTTTTTAATGTAAATAATTTGAACTGTCTTTTACACTTATCAATGATATAAATCAACGATTCCCTTCTTTATTGAGCGTTAAAATTGTTTGAAGCATTGAATGTTAATGGATTTCGATTTCCTCTTTTTTATACCTGAATGACAAAACAGGCGATTAAAATCAAATTAAGATTTTTATCACGTAAACTTATATTTGAGATAGAATATGAAATACCAAGCGTCGGTTAGCAAGGCAATGTGTCATTGACCTATAGGTACTTATGATTGTCGTTTTTGCATCTAAAGTACCTATAAGACAAGCCACCCAAAATTTGACAGGCTGATCAAGCGGGTCTTGACGGAGTCATTTGCCTGATTAGTTAATCTTACTTACATTAATAATGGCTTCTTATTAATAAATATAACCAGTTTTTGGCGGGAAGTCAAGGGGTTCAGTTGGGGTTTTAATTTATTTATCAAATTGATGCTAGTGGACTTTATTAAGTGAAATTGGTGTAGTTTGGTGTTTTAAATGCTCATGCTAAAGAACAATATGTCAAATAGTTAAAGTGGACAGTCATCATCAGCTGTAGTGATGTTTGTTAAGCGGACTGCGGTGGTCTTTAGGCGCCGTCCGCCATTCAATCAGCTTTGAAAGCCAGTGATTATTATGGATTAAAAAAATCTTTTTGTTTTCGATTTCAAATGTTACTTTTTGATATGATTAATAAAAAAAATTAAGTCAAGGATCGAATTGTGTAAGTAGAAATAACATTTTGCTTGTGGCAAAGGCCAATAGTACTCACTGTTCGTTGATTAGCCAGGAACCAGTTAATAAAACGTGGGAAATTCTTTTTTCTTAACAAGTTACAATCAAAGGTTGGTATAGGCCTTTGATTGCTTCAAGGGAGCTTCTGGCGACAAATCTATATAAGTCCACTAGTTTTCATAGCCATTTGAGTGGCGGACGACGCCCGAAGACGCCCACACAGTCCGCGAAACAAATATCATTACAGCCTTACTATGACTGTCCACTTTAACTACTTATTTCACATATTGTTCATGACCATGAGCATTTATAACACCAAGCAACACCAATTTTATATTATAAAGTCCACTAAAATCAATTTGCAAAATAATTTAAAGAAAACCCCAACCGCACCCCTTGACTTCCCGCCAAAAACTCCCGCTTGGTTATTAACTCTTTATTTGTACATACGAAGTTTTATGTAACCAACAAATATTTTCATTTGAACAAATAAATCGTTTGATGTTAGTTGTATTTGTTCGTGACTGTACATTAGAATTTAGTATTTTATATTGAGAGAACACACCAGCTAAATGTGTTTGTTGATATTTATTTATGTAGATAGATGTTAGACGTAAGCGAGTACTTAATTTGTTGCAATTATGTACAGTGTGTAAATAGTACACTATTATACTGTGAATAAAAGAAGACATATCAATTTGTACATTTTGTTTTATTTTGTATTATAATGGAGCTAATACAAGAGGACGGACAACCCTACACGAAAAGCGTACTCTGCTACAAATCCAAAATCCTGTATAATTCCTAGGTGTCGCTACTATCTCGCTCGCCTGCTATCGAAGGATGCAGAGTACTTAGGCTGACGGTATCCACGAAACATCGGAGATAGCGTTTGTTTGTTCGTAGAAAATGAACGCTTATACCGCCATCTTTCCGAAATTTAGCGGCACCAATACGAAACTACTTTCTTTCGAACTAGTAGCTCCATCTAGCAACAACATTTAAACAAAAAATCGAATTACGCTACAAATTATGAAGGTTGTCGTCCATGGTATTATTAAACTTTTTCCTATACCAGAGTTTTACCTAATCAAAATGAAGCGAAGATGCTTTTTAGGGTTGGATCTCATCTATCAGCACGGACAGCACTCCTATGCTGCTATCCTTTTCTGTCGCTCTCTCTCGCTCTAGCAAATGACTGTTCTGAGCGACAGAAAAGGATAGCAGCATAGGAAAGTGCTATTCCGTGCTGATAGATAAGATCCAACCCTTAATGTATTTTGCCATGTTTATTGAAGGAATTGTTAAACTTGCTGTTAAATTTTGTACCACGTTTAAAATAGCTCTATATTATGCACTAGCTGTGCCCGCGACTTCGTTCGCGTGGTTGTCGGAATGTTATATAGCCTAAAGCCTTCCTCTATAAATGGACTACCCAACAAAAAAAGAATTTTTCAAATCGGACTATTAGTTCCTGAGATTAGCGCGTTTAAACAAACAAACAAACAAACTCTTCCGCTTTATAATATTAGTATAGATGATTCTACAGGGTAAATTGTAATCAAGTACAATATTTAAAAGTCCATCATTTTGAACAACTTTTCCCAATATATCACAGAATAAATACCAGTAGTACAGAAATCTCACTCCGCAAACGTTTTCAAAGAAATACGAGTATCTACTCACAGTGGTTAGCAATATGGTGTAATTTAGCTCGCGTCAAAACGCAGCACCTTTTTGTTTAGACACCTACAGAAATCCATTGCAAGCCAATTTTATCCTTATGACTCTGGACAAATGATTCATAATACACACAAAACCGACTAAAATAGACTCAGCGAGTGACGCGCTAGGGTTGACTACTACAAGAAGCTACTATCGCCATTTAGCGCACCGTATTATCGGTCTTCCATGCTGGTCTGGGAGACAAGAATAAAACTTGAATATAAATATAAATATGTAAGGACAAATCACACCGATTGAGCTAGCCCCAAAGTAAGTTTAAACTTGTGTTATGGGATACTAACTCAACGATACTATATTTTATAATAAATATATATACAGATAAACATCCAAGACCCAGGACAATTTGAAAAAGGCCATTTTCGAACTTGCCCTCGCTGGGGATCGAACCCAGAACCTCCAGATTGGCGGACTAGCGTGTTGACCATTACACCACGGAGGTCATAGCTGCTTCTCTCCCCGCGCAAATCGTAGAAGCCGATCGAAGGAATAGACGAAAATGCAAATCATGTTAATAGGCGATGCGGCTAGCAACTCATCACTATTTTGATTCCTTTTTCCACCTTCTCGCCCACCATCACGCTAAAAGTTGCCTTTGGGTATTGCGGCCCTGGGCTCTGATTGCTTAGAGCCGCAACACTTAAAATGCTCTGTCTGACCCATTAGGGATAAAGACGTGATAGTATGTATCATAGTTTGGTAGTAAACTATAATGAATGAAATATGTAACAATATAACATGAGCGAAATTAAAGACTTTGTTTTAGCTGGTTAGATACCAGCTAAAACAAAGTCTTTAAAGAAGATACCGAATTCTATAGGATGTACTTAGTAGGTACATACTATTTCTGTAACTTTCATAATTATGTTGCTAGCGAACAGAAAAGTTCCTAAGTAGGTGGGTTAGGTTACTTATAACAAAACAGATCGTCAATCTCAAACATTAGAAATTCGAAAGAATAATATGTATACTTATACCTACGTTCCTACTTATTTTCGTAACCTAAGAAGGTACCTAGGTCCTAGGTATTAAACCTACTTAGTGTACCTATCATGAATGACAACATAACAATAATAACTACTTGTTTTGAATAAAAGTGCTTTGTAAGGAGACTAGCGCCATCTGCGTGTGATCTCCACAAACACGGGCAAAATTATCGATTCATCGATTTCCCGTGCGGGGATTGTCTTTGCCCGACCAGAAAAATATTCATTGTCGTTTATGTCAAAGTCTCAACTTGTCATTCCAGTAAAAATAATGTACTTGCTTTTGTGAAGAAGAAATGTAACTGGGTGTGGCAGCCGCGTGTTTTAGAAATACTAAGTTTGTAATTTGATATATAAAATCGAAAGTTTCGTGAGAATTGTCGTTAATTGTGTTTGTGACCAATTCATTTGAACGGCGGGGCGCCGAACTTGTTTGTATTGCGTAAGGAACATTGATCTATATGACAATAGTGAACCGCGTGCCATGCGTCCTTATAAGATAGTGTAAGTGAACAATAGTGAATAATAAAGAAGAACAAGAAACTTATTGTGCGGTCTTGAATTGGTGTTATAAATCCTGCGTATTCATCTTGGGGCATGAGCTCATGTGGGGGTAATTAGGGACCCAATTCTTCTCACCTACCTTGGGTCTATGAAGAGACCTGAGGCCGTCGCCAGCCCTGAGGAGAACTAGGGGATCGACGCGAAGGCCAGGCGAGGCTGCCTGAGGACCGCGGGGAGGCGGTGAGTTTTATAATTAATGTAATTACTCTTAGTTAGAATTCAGTTAAACTCATAATTAAGTTAAGTTAGGTTAATAGGTCCCTGTACCTATGTATATGCAGTATATATATATACAGTATGTATATACAGTATGTATATACAGTATGTATATACAGTATGTATATACAGGGTGGTAGCAGACTGCGTAGGTTGTATGTGTGTTTGTTTGTTGTCGTTGAGATTGCCGGACTCGTACCAAGAGCGTAGTCACAAAATCTCTTGGTACCCAGAACGGAATCATAGCTACTCTGCGCCCAACATTTTTGGTAGCAGAGCGTAGTTAGTAACATTTTTGGTAGCAGAGCGTAGTTAGTAACACTACTTTAAAGTAGATCTTACCTTTCAGCGTCCTTAGGAAGTCTAAAAAAAGTTAAATTTGGATCGCAATCCTTGTTTAAACAGTTAAAAACTGCGCAGTATTTTTTATCCTTCTTTTTATGTTTTTCCATTTTTGAAACGGCCGGATCGGTGCAGTACCTAGGCGACGAACAAAGTTCGCGCGTGCGTCACTGCTCGCACGCGAGCCCCGACTGAATTAGCCACCCTAGAAGGCCGCCGCGCGTAGGTATATTTTTGATACCTACACGGGGAGTGACACAGGCCTGCTTATATCGATACTGGTATGTCCCTAATTTTTTTTTCCGTAAGTAGATAGGTACTCAAGTAGGTAAGTATGTCTTTAAGATACAAAATTTTGCGGAAAACATTCTCAGTGCGAGTTAGTTAGTATCTACACAGTCCAATAAAAATAAGTGCGCACAAGGGCCCGAATATCTTCCGTTTTCTGCACACGCCGCGCCGGCACGCGGTTACGTGAAACTTTTTAAGTCTTAAAAAAGAGCAAAGGAATCCTAATAACACGGCTGCACCGCGCTTAGCGTGCCGCCGATGGCGTAGGTACATGCTTTTTAACATACCTGAGGGGCAAATGGTTAAATTGGTCGGTTTTGTGACGATTTACGAGCCGGGAGCCGAAAGTTAGTCCACTGGTAAAGTGGTTATGTAAGCAAAGTAGGTAGGTACATACTACCGTCAAATATCAAATTAATATTCTTTTCTGTCTTATATACAGGATAGTGTAGAAAGAGTCTGTCTCGTCTGTCTTAACAACTTGCAAATTAAGTTGACAGTGACAAAAGACGGTGATTTCTTGGTCACCCACGGAATACAGAAACTTTGTTGAAAAATATTTTGTTGTTCTGTGCGGGTGACTAAACGCTGAGAACGCGTTGTAGTCGTTCTCTGTGTGATGACCACACTGCGTCGTGAGCGCTTTGATAAGGGCCACGACACGAATTTCGCGTCGTGGCCGTTATACCACAGAATACAGTAAGAGTAAACAGAACGGAATCTCCTAAGGTACACGCAATATGCGTCCACGTTCCCCGCACCCGCACCTCTCCCCCGGTTCTTGACGGCCAACGTGAGTCATCGAGGCGAAAACGGGGGAGAGGTGCGGGGACGGGGAACGGGGACGCATATTGCGCGTACCTTAGGAGATTCCGGCCTGTGGTTATACATTAGCCACAACGCGTTGTGGCTGAGCAATTTTGATCTTTGAGTTTAGGTATATTTAATTTAGGTAGGAAGTAGGTATAATTAATAAGGTTGGGAAGTTCGAGTTATATTTACATTTATAAGTAGTTATCGTAATTCATTTAGCAATTGATCATAGGACCTTTACGGACAATACCTATTATATATGTATTATATGTATTAGTTTATGTATTATAGGTATATGTAATATGTTTTAGATTAAAAGTGAACATTTAATTTCTATTGATCAACGCTTTGACTTCTGCCCATTATGCCTATTTTTTATTTCCATTCGCTGATACTTGGTTGACTGGAAGAGATCCCTTTATGGGATAAGTCCGCCATTGTACAATGATTTGGTCTCTTGTGGTTTATAAGTATGTTTGTAAAATATATATTTTTTTGTACAATAAAGATATTTACAACAACAACAACAACAACCTATATCAATTTATACAATTATTATTCAATAATGTTGCTATGTAGGTATGTATTTAGATACTTCCTTAATTTATTTCCATAGAATAATCAATTTGTTACGCCCTTTTCAGTATTTTTGGTGTTATTTATCTCTTGAATAGGTATGACGAATTTAATAAGTAGGTACCTTTAGGTATTTCGAAACCTCTTTATTCTGATTCCCTTTTTCCATCTTGACTTCTAGCATCACGCTAAACGTGGCCTTTGGATCTAACTTATGGCCCTGGGCTCTGTCTGTAGTAGTCAGGGATAAAGACGGGAAAATAGCGTAGGTACCTACCTAATTGTATTTTTGTGAGGTACTTATTTAATTGTTAACTTAAGGCCGTACCTGAATTTTCCGGGGTCCAGTGTCGCCCCCATTTAAAATAAATCATTTCAAAGAAAACGGAGACATTATTTAAAATTTTGCTACTACCAAGTCCTAGATAACCCTTCAAAGTATTTTATGAACTACTGTTTACAGTTTATAATGAGAACTTTAAGCTTTACTACGCACAGTACAAAAAGTGGCCGTTTTTCGCAAATGTGCGTAGTAAATCTGAACGTTCTCACTTTAAACTGTAATCAGTAGTTCATAAAATACTTTGAAGGGTTATCTAGGACTTGGTAGTAGCAAAATTTTAAATAATGTCTCCGTTTTCTTTAAAATGATTTATTTAAATGGGGGCAGCACTGGACCCCGGAAAATTCAGGTACAGCCTTAAACGTTGGATAATTACCTACTTGTATTCTATATGTTTTCTTCAAAGACAAATATCTACATATCTTTATTACAGTTATCAAATAAGATATGTAAATATACCTATTCCTTTAGTAAACAATTCTTTAACGTGTTCCTACTCATAAACAATACAGTATTCTTCACAGTCCCATTTATAAGAGTACAGCGCTAGACGCGCTAGTTACTCGTAAAATACGCCGTGCCCTGTACAATGTCAAATATTTTCCCTGCTCACTTGAAACCGAAACCAAAACAACAATAGCATAGTTCTTTAGTTTCCAAACGCACTATTAGCTGTGAAAGATGCAATCTCAAGGAACAAAGCGGGCGCGCGTCCATATATCGGGAGCGGTTACTTACGAGCGAGCAGTGCATTGTACAGAGATATATTTAAAGCGTGTTGGCGAATCCTGCTTTGTGGCCACCGTCCGACGCATTGTAAAGGCTAAGGTGTTACCGGCAAATATGTCGACAGTGCCGCGCCTAGAACTACCGCCGGCCCTGGGCGAGATTTTATTTGCAGCGTAAATAGGTGCACTGCTGGACTGAGTCCTCTCCCAATGAGTGCGTTATGGCCCCGCCAGTTCAGAGCCAAGAAAAGTGTGTGTTTTTAATAAACCACTGTAATTAAATTATTCCAGATTATTCCTCAAAAATTTTACACAAGAATCTTAAGGCTTTTCTACAGACACCCACAAGATCCATATCAATAATATTAATAGTTTTGGCTATTGTGGGTGTCTGTAGAAAATCCTTAAGATTTTTATGTAATTTTTTTGAGGAATAAACTGTAGTAGTTTAATAACAGTGATTTTTCAAGCACAGTATTGCAAATTGTGAACCCACCTCGCCTTAAAGGTCCGAAGTCACGAAGTCGCCTCTAACTATAGCTATAACCGTGGGAAAAAAGGGAGGGTGCAAATTTGTATTCTACTCTACTGTCACCACACGACTAATAAAAGTAAAACAATAAAGTAAATGCAAGAAAAAATACAAGTTAGTTATTTTAATTATGAGAATTATACTACACCTTAATAGATATGAATTTTAATATAATTGAATTAACTAGATAAAAATACAAAATATGAAAACTAATATAACGTATAACAAAATATACTGAAACTATTTTAAGGATGAATTCAGTCCATGATACTGAACAACTTTCCCCAAGGAACATATTTCGAAATATGAAAATTTTATTTTTTGTTTTTACGCTCACCTTGTATGGGAGGTCAAAAATTATTTTTCATATTTGGATATATGTTCCTGGGGGAAAGTTGTTCAGTATCACGGACTTTTTTCAGTATATTTTTTTTAGACGCTTTATATCTAAGCCCAATTAAGAAAGTAGGGTAATAAAAAATACAAAACGTAAAAACTAAATATAACCTTTTATCTAAATGGTTCGCGACGAAGGCTCCAAAATATAAGAGCTTTTGTTTATTGTAATCCTTTCCTATTTTTCCTTCTGGTTGCTAGATCGTAACCAAGTGCTTAGCGCCCCTTTGAGTTATACACCCCTGGGCACCACTAATCGCTCCTTACCATAGGTCACAGTATATCGAGCAAAACGAAACAGGAACAAGCCCCACGCAGATTTATTTCGCGCCACCGAAACAATTTTAATTAGGATGGCCGCCTTTTAATGAATAGAGACATAAACTGTGTACCGGGATTCCTCGGAATCCTGGGCCATTGGTGCGTTCTTCTATAATTGGCAACGAGATGACGATATCTGCGCAATGCCGAGCATGCGACTGTCTTGTTGGTGATGGCGGGAATTCTAAGGAACCCGAAGCAGGAGTCGTTAAAATATTTCAGCACTGAAATTAGTCAATTGTTAAAAAATCAACTCTGTACCTTACTTACGAGGTGTTACGAGTCTTACATCAACTGAGCCTGCTGACTTCCTCTGTTTTTCTGTTGCGGCTGTTGTTGTTGGTCATCAGCTTGCATAGATTCTTTTTTCACATATCACACAGATTGAAGCCGTGTGGTTCCCGGAATAGTAGAATAGGACCACTCCAAGTCTACCCGTGGATGTCGTAGAAGGCGACTTAGGAAACACAACCTAAAAAAATCTTATCAACATCAGTGAGACCTCTCCAACCCGTCTGGCCAGCGTGGAGAGTGTAGGCCAAATCCTCTGACTGCTCTGGTCATATATTAGGCTCAGGTAGTACAGAGAGGGTCGTGCTCCTGCAGTGGAGACTTAAAAAGACCTGATGATGATGACATTCTCTGGAGATAAATCATTTACAAATTTAATTTTTTATGATCAGTCTTCTGTGCGAGAAGAGAAGCAGCTGGTACATTTTTCTTTTCTCCCAGACCAGCATGGAAGAATTTCAAAGTCCAAAATAAATTAAACTTCGGGGTGCGTCAAATATTTTAGCACGTAAAAGCCTTATTTGGATAATAGTAGACCCTTGTTTAGTAGACAACACGAGTAGCCCGCAACTTCAGCCATAAATCCTCAGGTACAGCGCTACTTGGGCTTGAAGCTTAAGACATTTTTACACGTTGAAAAACATAGAGAAGAAACCTGCGTATTATAATATAATGTTACTAAAACTATTTTAAGGGTGAATTCAGTCCACGATACTGAACAACTTTTCCCAAGGAACATACTTATACCGAAATATGAAAAATATTTTTTTTGCTTTCAATACAAACTCGGTCCAGCTGATCGGTCAACTTGTATGGGACCAAAAAGTATTTTTCATATTTCGATATACATATACCTACTATTAAATTAATGCATACGGAAATTAAAGCCAAAAGTACCTTTTTTATTTATTTTGCTGACGTTTCGTTCGGGTTTCACCGAACGTGGTCCCAGCTTGACTGAAACAGCGATGACGCCTACGCATCCTCCTGCCCGGTGTGATTTCCCCGGGCAGGAGGAATTTAATAATAATGCAACAAACAATAGTTTAAAAGTATTTACATATACCTGCTCCTTGGGCAAAGTTGTTTAGTATCATGGACTGAATTCACCCTTAATATAGTCACAGTAAATTTTGTTAGACCCTAACTGACTAACAGCCCGCTCAGGCTTTGCACGGCTGTGTATTGTAGGTACATTTAAACCTTCCCGGATAAATGCTCTACATATTACTGAATACTGCATAGAAATCGGTCCGCGGACGTATTTTCGCAACCCGCTACTGATGGGCTCTACCATAGGCGCCAGTAGGCAATTGCCAGTAAGTAAATATTTAAGAAATAATGATTTTTTTCAAGTGGCGGTCGCTCACCTAAGTTGTTTCACTTCTTAAGAAACAAAAGCTTAACATTAATATGCACTATCGCATATAAAAATAATTTGAAAACAAAAGTACCTATCACGCCAATCAATGGAAGAGGTCATCGACACTGCGTCTATGGCTGGGCCGCCTACGGGGACCAAGTTCAATCTTATAATGGGACATTTGTGCAATTATAGGTATACCTAACTCGAAATTATGACGATATATTATGATGAAGATGTTTAATTATTATTGACCAGTCAATCCCATTTAGTGGTGGTGTCTGTCGACGGCAGCCGTCAACTCCTTGCCGGCTGCCGCCAACGCGTCGACAGGTAGTGACGGCTGCCGAAGACGAGTCAATTGAGTCCAAACTCGGTGGGGTTATGTTGTTCTATCGCAGAGATGCCATAGCTACCTTTCATCATGACATCAGGTCATTGTTACTATAATTGCTTGACACCCAACTTACATAAGTATGTGTAGTTTCAGGTCAATCAAATAATGGGAAGTGGGTCTAATTTAGCTTGCAAGATTCTAGACCGTTACTCCGAAAGCGGCAATAAATATACTATAGACTATATACACTATCACGTCTTTATCCCTAATTAGGCAGACAGAGCATTAAAAGCCACTTTTAGCAGTAAAAGAAATCAAAATAGTGATGGGTTGCTAGCCGCGCCGCCTTTTAACTAGTTTTAACACGATTCGTATTTTCCCCCATTCTCTTGATCTGCACGGGAAGAAAAGCACCTGGTACTTTTCTTTTCTCCACTAGCATGGAAGAATCTTGGAATTTAAAATATAGACAGACTTTTCCAAATATTTACTAACTGTCTTAGCAATAGCAACAAAAAGAGCAATATCCAATGCGAAAGTTAATTACCCGTGTGGTTAGAATAGGACCACTCCGTCTCTTCCTGTGGATGTCGTATGAGGCGACTAAAGGGTTAAGCACTAACATCTTGTGCTGCAACTGCATTCCCAAGGAGGGTTAACGTCGGGCGGCGGCCGGTTGTAAAACTTTTCGCACAAATACATTCCCAAGGAGGGTTAACGTCAGGCGGTGGCCGGTTGTAAAACTAAAGCCAAATCATTTAAAGTGTTCCGGCTATTTCTTTTCCATTTTGCAAGGTCTTTGGCATCCTTGGTAGACCATTGACATGCATATTATATTTGAAGAAGAAAAAGCGGGAAAGCGCACCCCTTGCGCTTATAGACGAAGAAGATCCAATGCAAAAATATCCGCATCTCGTGAGTGCTTTGGGCACCCTATCGCGTATTGAATGGCGTTGCGTCAGCACTGCCATCCCTGGAGGCTCCGCTTTTGGAGCGGTATGTCGCTGTCACCACACCACCGGTACTCACCACCACACTGTTTACCTTTGTTTTTATAACTTATACTATATTTGACGTCCTCTGTGGCCTAGTGGTCATCATGGCAGGCTGTCACACCGGAGGTCCCGGGTTCGATCCCCGGTCAGGTCAAGATGGAAAATGATCTTTTTCAAATTGGCCTGGGTCTTGGATGTTTATCTATATATGTATAGTATCGTTGAGTTAATATCCCATAACACAAGTTTCGAACTTACTATGGAGCTAGCTCAATCTATGTGATTTGATTATTATTAATGACACAGAAGACAGTAACAGAACAGAATCTCCTGAGGTCCCGCGTAATATGCGTCCCCGTTCCCCGTCCCCGTACCGCTCCCCCATTCTCGCCTTATTGCCTTGTCTCCGCCATGAAACGGGGAGAGGTGCAGGGACGGGGAACGGGAACGCATATTGCGCGTACCTTAGGAGATTCTGTTCTGTATACTCTTACTGTCTTCTGTGCTAATGGGGCAAGTCTTTATCTGGAATGGGGCAGATAAAGCATTTGTTACGGCTTTAGAGCCGATAGAGCCTAGTACCACAAGACCCAAAGGCCACTTTTAGCGTGATGGAAAAGGAATAAAATAAGTCATGGGTTGCAAGCTGCACCGTCTATTAAGGCCGTTACTGAATTTTACGGGGTCCATTGCTGCCCCCATTTAAAATAAATCATTTCAAAGAAAACGGAGACATCATTTAAAATTTTGCTAATGATGTGTCCGTTTTCTTTAAAATAATTTATTTTAAATGGACCCTGGAAAATTCAGGTATGGCCTTAATGATTCGCATTTGCGATGATGGGATTTATCAATCTGCGCGGGAAGAAAAGCAGCTGGTACATTCGAAGTTTTTTCTTTTCTCCCAGACCATCATGGGCCTTCCAATTTATTATAATTAGGTATATTTGACGCAATTGATTCATACTTTGACACATCAATCGCATGACAACTGAGTAACTCCAGGAAAACTTCATATTATGTAAGAACAGACGTCATATTTATCAAAAGGATAAAACATTAATTATATGAATTACCTGATTTGCTCAATCTTTTCAGGCTGCATGTTATATAAGTCATTTTTAATGAGGAAAGTCCTGGAATATGACGCAAACAGTAATCTAATTTGCTTTTCAGTAGTTAAAATTCACTAATGATAAGCATATATCGAGTTATAATTCTTGGACCTATGAATTGCTCTTTCCCTAACAAGTTTTTGTTAAGTAATACGATAAGATATTGGGTTTTTTTATTTATGTACATATTATGCTTAATTTGATAAGTCTTGCCTTTTGACGTGACAACGTCTTATAAATTGGTTAGCCGGGTGACACTTCAAGAAACTGCGTTACGCTCCGCTCACGTTATGCGCTCACAATGAGAGCGAGTGAGAGGGACGCGTGCCTCTCACTCGCTCTCATTGTGAGCGCATAACGTGAGCGGTCACGTCGTCGTTGTCACGTAAAACTTTCGCCCGTATACCGACTTTACAGGCAACCAATTTTTTTTTTCTTTCCAAGTTATTAATTAAGGCCGTACCTGAATTTTCCGGGGTCCAGTGCTGCCCCCATTTAAAATAAATCATTTCAATGAAAACGAAAACATCATTTAAAATTTTGCTCCTACCAAGTCCTAGATAACCCTTCAAACTATTTTGTGAACTACTGTTTACAGTTTATAATGAGAACATTATCCTTTACTACGCACATTTGGCAAAAGTGGCCGTTTTTCGCAAATGTGCGTAGTAAAGCTTAACGTTCTCACTTTAAACTGTAAACAGTAGTTCATAAAATAGTTTGAAGGGTTATCTAGGACTTGGTAGGAGCAAAATTTTAAATGATGTTTTCGTTTTCTTTGAAATGATTTATTTTAAATGGGGGCAGCACTGGAACCCGGAAAATTCAGGTACGGCCTTAATGATGAATTATATAAGTGCTATATCATGTGTGACGTAATCGGACACACCGAGAGTACTAAACTTTTATTTCTATAAAGAGATTCGATTCAGTCAATGGATTCAGTAGATAAAGCAAAAACCTATTAAACAAGAGAATTTTAACTTAGAATTTGGATCCTAGAATAATTTTAAGAATAAAATAAATAAATATATCAGGACAAATCACACTGATTAAGCTAGCCCCAAAATAAGTTTTAAACTTGTGTTATGGGATACTAACTTAACGACACTATATTTTTTAATAAATACGTGTATAGATAAACACCCAAGACCCAGGAAAATTTGAAAAAGGCCATTTTCCAACTTGCCTTGGCTGGGAATCGAACCCAGAACCTCCGGATTAGCGGTCTAGCGTGTTAACCATTACGCCACGGAGGTCGTCGAAACTAGTTCCTACGGGTAATCTATGCCGACTTTTCAACAAATGACAGCTGGTTACTTAATCATGGACTGGTTACTTAGTCCGCCTGTTGTACTTATTACATTTGTATATGTGTGCACAATAAAGTGTAATTAAATAAATCAATACAAATTAAGCTTCCTATAAAACCACTTAGCCAATGAAGATGAAATTTGGCAGGAAAGTAGATTGTGACTAGGAGACGTCCGCTAAGAAAGGATTTTTGGAAATTTCACCCCTAAGGGGGTGAAATAGGGGTTGGCAGTTTGTATAAATCTTCGTCATTTTTAAAACGACACGCATGATTTTTTTGAATTAGTGGTTAGTAAAAATAATAATCCATTAATTGGATTTTAATAAATTGCAACCCCAGTTTATTTGTGTATTCTACGCGGGCGAAGCCGCGGGTAAACGCTAGTTAACAATAAACACCATGAACTAAACCTAAAAATAAAATGTAACTTAAATTAATAATTTAAAGATCTGCCTGACCGTGCGCCAAGAACGCTGGATGGTCCTCTCTGATTAAGTAGCTACGAGAAGGCTTATTCTTTAAGGCCGTACTTGAATTTTCCGGGGTCCAGTGCTGCCCCCATTTAAAATAAATCATTTCAAAGAAAACGGAGACATAATTTAAAATTTTGCAACAACCAAGTCCTAGATAGCCCTTCAAAGTATTTTATGAACTACTGTTTACAGTTTATAATGAGAACGTTAAGCTTTACTACGCACATTTGCCAAAAGTGGCCGTTTTTCGCAAATGTGCATAAAATACTTTGAAGGGTTATCTAGGACTTGATAGTTGCAAAATTTTAAATGATGTCTCCGTTTTCTTTGAAATGATTTATTTTAATTGGGGGCAGCACTGGACCCCGGAAAATTTAGGTACGGCCTTAAGAAACAACATTGGCACCATTTTCTTTCATTATATTGACGTAAATTATATAGTTGAAGGAACTCTGACTAAGCTCTATAAAATACACTATAAATGGAAAAACGACGTAAAACGGTGTTTGTGGGTGTTAACTTCTGTTATTAAAAAGTCACTTTTAATGGAGATAGACTTCAAAGTTGTCTTCGTCACTCCTTTTCATCCTTGTCTTAGCGCGTTCCTGGTTGAATCCTTAGCTGTGTTGCTTCGGAGCCCGAGGTCCGCTCTCCGGCATTATTTCTGAATAGAGAAAAATCATTGTCTGGAGGAGGCCAACACCTTATATAGCGGTCGAAAAAGGCTGAAAAGAAGAAAGAAGAAGAAAAAGAAGAGAAAAATCGCTGGAATACAAAAAAATCCGGATTACAGTCAAACGATAGTTTTATGACCGGCCGGCCGTCTGCCTTTGCCATGACGTCAAGCAACATTACGAAATTAAATTTTGTGGGAGTTTTTTTATTGTATTTTACCATTGGGAATGTAATCAGTGTCATAGAATGGAAAAAACTAGTTGGACAAATTGGTGCACTTGCAAAAACTACGAGATGGTATATGGTAAGCGAGCGAGAGTTCAGCAGCGTATTAGCTGCATTTCCGATGCTGCTGATGCCGGTGATGATAGGCATCATGGACTGAGTTACAACCTGAGAGGTTTTGCGTGATTTCATTTACTCGTTGTATACAACGTGTAACGAAAAGGGGGTTTCCTGGGATGGTCCCGTAGTAAAAGTTGTTTACATGATTCTATTAGAACGTTTACTCCCCATCGGGTTGATACCCCCTTTTTCTTACACGTTGTACATTTATTTATATATTTATTTATTTATTATATCTCCATCGACACGACTGTAAATATACGCCGTTAAAATTGAACTAGCTGACACTCCGTAATCCGGTCTCCGTGACGGGAGCGGGCGTCAGTTTGACGTAGTTTTAAGTCTTACTATTAAAGGCATCAAAGTTTTATACAGAATTATCATTTACTAGTAGTTCGCCGCGCGATTATATTCGTAGTTCCCTATGTAACACATAGATGGCGCTATCCAAAGTTAGAACGCGCTATGGTTTTGTTTGCTACATAATCGCGGACATTTTTATTAATATTTCAAAAACTACTGTAGCGATTTTGATGCTCAACGAACTTGAAAATTCTATTGATATTACCTACATGCCTGCAAAATTTCATCAAAATCGCATCATCGGTTCGGCAGTTATCGCGGTACAAACATACATACATACATACATACAAACAATGTGTTATCGCCCCCAACTCGATTTAGAGATTAAATTTCAATTCAATTATTTATATAAAGTTATTTGATTTAATTATTTTATTGATTTACACAGAATTGCAATGCTCGGAATTATATCTAAATTAAAAATATTTGTTAAAAAAATTAGTAATGTAGTAATGATTACACATGCTTTAAACCCGTAAGTAATTTGAGATGCGGAAATTCGTTGGGGTGCTATGATGCGAAGTCACGGTAGCACAAATGGAAGTGCACTCACAGTACAGATGTGAGGGGCGTGAGTTCGAATCTCATTCATGGTTCAATTTTTTATCAAATATTTTTAATTTAGGCATCAATTTGCATATTAAAAATGTTACGTAAACAGCAGAGTTGAACGCTCTCAGACTGGGCTCCATAAAATCCCCTTTAAATGGAAAAGCAGCGTCGCCGGCGCATGTGGGCGCTAACTACCGGCGACGAAAACTCACAAATTTTCGCTAATAACGCCATCAAATAGACATAAAACGTGACTAATTTTTTATAAACTTGAATGGTGTAGATAGAGCAGAGATAGTGAGCAGTGGTTTGTTAAATATGTATACAGGGTGACTTTTTATCCATCGGCAAAATTTTTGGAGCAAGTTCAGCTATGATACTGAACTACTTTCTATTAAAAAAACGTTATTGATGATCGATAAAAATGTTCGTCCTCCCATACGTAATTCCGTTTGGCTTAGCGCTGATTTGTATGGGAGGGCGAAACATTTTAATGATTTTTAATAACTTTATTTATAGAAAGTAGTTCAGTATCATGGACTGAACTTGCTCCAAGAATTTTGCCGGTGGATAAAAAGTCACCCTGTATAAATAATAATAATAATACGAGCCATCATGTGTCCCACTGCTGGGCAAAGGCCTCCCTCCACTTCTTGCATTATCTCCGTCTATTCGCTATCAAATTAAACAAGTTTATCGCGCCATAAAATAAGTATGTAATAACGTCTAACAAACTATACTCAAACTATTTGAAGGGAATTCAGTCCATGATATTGAACAACTTTCCGACATATATCAAAATATGAAAAATATTTTTTTACTTTCCATAGAAACTGATTAGCTGATCGGTCAGTACGAGTAGTGAGGCGAAAAATTATTTTTCATATTATATGTTCCTTGGGAAAAGTTGTTCAGTATTATGGGCTGAAACCCCACTCACCCTTAAATTAGTTTTGTTATATTTTTTAGACCCTGTATAAAATGAGAAGTATTAGAAACATGTTTCTTTATCATATTAAAAGATACTAATTTAAAAGTTTCGTTCTGCTAAATATTGTATAATATTCAGAAATCAGAAATTTTCGTCCACTCCGTCTAGCATTTGTCAGTCGATGGCAATGACTATCTTCACCTCTCCCAGGGTTTTAGAAGACTGGTGTACACCAAGTATTTTTTATATCTAACCTGTACCATACCACCGCTGGTCAAACGTCATAAAATATCCCTATAAAAAAGTCAGGGCTCTGCATCGCACCGCATCGAAATTGGCCTATTCGTTTAGGAGCTACGATGCCAAGACAGACACACAAATACACAGACATGTCAAACTAATAACACTCCTCTTTTTCGTCAGGAATTGGAAAAGGTTTTCGAATCACAATTTCGATAAAGAAAAGACATCAACGAAAACGAGTGCATTTGCTACGAACGTGCTACGAGCCTACGAATTTTGGACTTTTTGCATTACAATATCTACACTACACTATCACGTCTTTATCCCTAACGGGGTAGACAGAGCCAAGGGCGGTAAAGCCCAGGCCACTTTTAGCGTAATGGTGGGCATGAAGGTGGAAAAGGGAAATCATAATAGTGATGGGTTGCTAACCGCATCGCCTATTCATATGATTCAGATTCTCGATCGGCTTTTACGATCTGCACGGGAAGAGAAGCAGCTGGTACATTCTATGTTTTTTCTTTTCTCCCAGACCAGCAAAGAAGAAAAGAAGAAAGAAATCACAATATCTATTTAATCTAAATTAAAATAGAAAGAAAGGCCTTAAAGTACTAATAATTAGATTATGTATGTACCCCCCCCCCCCCCCCCCCCGTGTGGTTCCGGAATAGGACTATATGCTACAGCTGAGGATGCAACCGGGAACGCGTTTAGATGAAGAAGAATTAGAATACGAGTATGTATGAGTAATTAGACTAAAAAAAATTATGATGATGACAAGAAACTGAATATTGTGAACTCATACATAATATTCGTCTTATGCTTAAATGGAGTATTATTAGATCGTGTCAAGCAGTTTAAATATCTGGGTCATGTGACGAAAGATGATCAGGATATACACAGGGAGCGCAGGGCACTGTCGATTCGTGGCAATATGTTGGCACATAGATTCATGATTTGTAATGCAGAAGTGACACGTAGGTACACTGTAAGGCATACTATGCTGCCAAAGTTTTTGTACCTAAGCGTTAGGGTCAGTGCCGGTTTTAGCTCTACCAGCGCCCCGGGCGAGATTTCTCCCCCCCCCCCCCCCGCACTGCAATTCAGACTCTGACTTAGGCTTCATTCTTATAGGATTTATTTCTGCCGACATAGGGGTGCAAGTACGATATACGATATAGGATATATATCGTACTTGCACCCCTCCTTCCTATATAAATATCAAATTTGCCGCCCCATTGTAAACGAAGGGAGGGGGGGGGGGGGTGCATACAAATAAGAGTCTAGGAGTTGCCGCCATAAACAGTGTCTTGCGGATGCAATATAATATCTTCAGGGTATTGTTTCGGCTCCCCCATTTCTGCACCGCCTCAGGCATGTTTCCGGATGCAGTAGTGGAAGACTTTTTAAGAGTTGGGACACATCTATAAGCACGGAATAGCACTTCCCTATGCTGCTTTCCTTTTCTGTCGCTCAGAAGCGTCATTTGCCAAAAGTAGCCGTTTTTCGCAAATGTTCGAATAAAAGCTTCACGTTCACACTTTAAAAACTGTAAACAGTGGTTCTGTAAATAGTTTAAAGGGTTATCTAGGGCTTACTTAAACAAAATTTTAAATGTTATCTCCGTTTTCTTTCAAATAATTTAATTCAAATTTATGATCCCCCTTAAATTATATTTCTTTAGACCATAACCTAGCCACGGCGATCGCCTTGTTATTTGCGTTATTCAAATCTGCCTTAATACAAGGGGTCGGTCGGGCAGTAGATCACAAAAGGTCCTTGGACTGAGTGATTCGATCCACAGTCACACACTGTTGTCAGATGGTTTTTAGTTGTCATGAAACTCTCCCTGATTTTTCTTTGCCTCATTTTATTTTTAACTCCAATACAATTATGAAAAGTAACTTATCCAGTGTATGTATATTTGCAATATTCTTTGCTGGGACAAAAAACATACACTATTATAGCACCAAGTTTACCAAGTGTAGTAAGTCCTTATAGCGAATTAACAAGTCCGTACTAACAGCGAGGAAATCAATTAAACTTTAATTAATTAGTATTTTCCTTTCTCATGTCTGACTTCGGCAGCCAGTGGGCGGCAGATTGCTCACAGGAATGCTACAAATCATGTTTAACATACAGGAAAATTACGACAGCCCATATCTCATGCACAATTCTACTCCAAGACTTTTCAAAGATATTTAACCGTACATTGTCATAGTTATATCTAGGTATATGCCTGCACATAGCTATGTACACATCCAAGAAGTGACGTGACAAAGTTTTTAATTATTAGACGTGAAAATCGCCAGGTGCGAGTAGGAGGGATTTCAGTGGCCCCCATTTGACCGTGGATTGCCATATTTGGTACGGCTCGATTCTAAATATGGCTCGGTTCGGCCCACCGCCCCGCCGCGCGCTCGCGCCGCTCCATTTCCTACTCTATTATTTCTATTTACGAAATAAACTCAAAATAAAAGCGCTATTTTAATACGGATTTCGGGCACTGAAATGTTCGCGGGTTCCCGGTTCACCACGCTTTTCCTACGGATGTGTCGGGTTACGTTGCGCCCGGTGTTTCCATCCCTTTCGCGATTCGTATTAGTTTTTCGCGTGCGAGCGAGACGGCTAGTGATCAAAGCGCGCGGGACGGAACTGCGCGAAGTCAGTCGCGGTCCGAGCGGCCGAGCCGTCAGTCCCGCCCTCGGTTCTTTCGCGTTTTCGGTCAGTCTCCGTTCGACGTTCGGACGGTGTGGTGTATAAGGCGCGTGCGCGCACCGGTTACTGTGGCGTACTGCGAGGTTATCATGGACGCGCCCGGCGGAGCGCGGGAGCCCCGCTTCGGGTCGCCGTACGGTATGGGAATGCCAGAGATGATGGATATGTACGGCGCTGGTCGCCCACCAAGTTCCCTCGGAGGAAGCCTAAGGCCTGGGATGCCGCCCTGCCCCATGCCCAGGGCTGGTGTGAAAAGACCCTCGGACCAGTGCTACGACGAGCGTCCTTCCCAGAGTGTCAATTTGGACCATTGTCCCATGCAAGATATAGCAGACGATGGCTATGGTTCCCTGCAGCCCAAGAAGTCACCCCCGTCCAATGGCAAAAAGACTAAGGGTCGTGTTAAGATCAAGATGGAGTACATAGACAACAAGCTCCGGCGATACACCACGTTTTCTAAGCGGAAGACAGGAATAATGAAGAAGGTGGGTGCGGAGACCGGTTTTGGCAATATTCCATATGGGCCGGGTCACTCGTGCTGACATTCCACGTGTGTGAAAGTGCATCGTCTCTAACCGGGAATTAGAAGCTGTGGGGAAAATATATGTGTTGCTTTTTATGAACTGTTGTATTTATTGTGAGTGATGCATAACTTTTGTACGGAGCGAGCCACTTCAAATTAAATTTTCAATTTTACACAAAGAAATGATTAATATGAAGAATAAAATTCATGAAATAAAATCTATTCTTCATCACAGAGCCAGGATAATATCTTATCAGTTGAAATTGTTTGATAAATCTTGTATCTTTATATTATTGAGATATCAATAGATATTGGACCAATTACATTTAAGTAATATTTCATGTTTCTGATTAAGTTATAAAAAAAAATTATTTTTCACAAGTGAGAACTACCATATATCTTACTAACTTGATAAATAAGAAAATAATATTGCAAGTACCTACATGATTGAACCTGGAAAATACATTGCACAAAGCTGTCAAAGTGGGTGTGTTCAAAGTGAGTTATGATTTAAAATTCACCAAAATAATTAGTCTGTATCATAAAACGAATGGTATAAATGCATTATGTGCTTCCAAAATAGCCAGTTTTCATGTAAATCTGGAAATATTTTAGCTTTCTTGGGGCGTAGAGGTTAGGTTTCGGAATGTCAATAAAACCTATGGAATATTGCCTGAAACTAGTCTAAATACGTATTTTATGCATGGATCTCAATAACTTCAAGATTAAAATGTAGAATTTAGTGCATTTAGTGTGTATTTTTCGTGTTTTTCTGAACATTTGTGACGAGAGTTTTGACAGTTGTCAGCTGATATCAGGTAAAATTCTTTGGAAATATTTTGATATCATTTCTTATTTGTGGTAATATATTTCTCGGCATAAATTTTGCGTTTGATGTGTTAGATTATAGGGTAAAACTTCATAGTATCATCATATTATATATTTTGTAAAACAATAACAATAAAATTGTCAGCCAGCTGTCATTTTTAGTTCATTATGAACTCGACAGATGGCGCTAGGGGTAGCATTTAGTGATGTGATACGCACTTAATTTGAATCGATATTTTGGTTTTACTTGTAAGAAATTGATCTTGTTAGAAAGAGAATTTAATGAATTATTTGGTTAATAAGTCTAGAAAAAAATGGGGGCGTATATGGCAGAACTGATAATTATCTTATTTCTATCTCCTTCAATAGAACTTAAGGCAAAGATATAGGCAAATGGCCTTGAAGTGTGAAATAAATTGTTAACTCGTAAATATGGCGATAATTTCCATATTTCTCTACGTCATGCACTAGATAGCCCTTTAAATTATTTTATAAACTGCCGTTAAAACTATTTTTGGTGATCCGTCTAGCTTTAAAACTTGCCGTGGCCACTTTTGGCGGAGGCAAGTTTTAAAGCTAGACGGACTAATGTAAATACTTTCAACGGTGGTTTATAAAATAATTTAAAGGGTTATCTAGTGCATGACGAAGAGCAATATGGAAATTATCTCCATATTTACGAGTTAACAATTTATTTCAAATGAGGGCGCCACTTCAAGGTCATTTGCCTATATCTTCGCCTTAAGTAGATATCTACCTATCAAGTTTAAATTAATAAAAGGTTTGTTTTCTTTCTAAAATACGCTAATGCTGCGTGTCTCCTAATTATTATAATCAATAATGTTTAATTTTTATTGATTTTTGGCAAGATTAAGAATAGGTACATAGGTATTTACATTTGACTACGAGTTAGCTATCTCAAAAAGGAGCCCGATGGCCCGGCGGGAGTGCGCATTTTTAGCGCACTTAGATTGAATGTTAAGGAACCTCGGACGTAGTCCGCATTTAGATTGGATTGGACCACAAGTAGAACGAAATGCTTCAAGCTCCTTTGTGCTTCGGAAGGCACGTTAAGTTCTTTGTCCCGGCTGTCATCTTTAGATAGAATTCGTCAAGCCAGTCAGATTACTTAAGGCAGCTTAAAAATCTGACTCCAGTGTTGGTCACTTACATGACATACGATCTTCGTGGCGTAATGGTTAACACGCTAGACCGCTAATTCGGAGGTTCTGGGTTCGATCCCCAGCCAGGGCAAGTTGGAAAATAACCTTTTTCAAATTGTCCTGGGTTTTGGGTGTTTATCTATATATGTATTTATCATAAAATATAGTATCGTTGAGTTAGTTATACCATAACACAAGTCTAAAACTTACTTTGGGGCTTGCTTAATTAGTGTGATTTGTCCCTATATATATTTATTTTATTTATATGAAACACAAACGAAGTGTCACTAGCCTTCTTACTTTATGTACTAAGTTGGTACCTAGGTACTTTTTTAGGTATCTAAACATAACTTATTATATCTAGGCATTTGTTTTGTTGTTCAAAACTCGGTACTCGGTAGATATTTTATTACTTACTTACTCTTATATCATATTTTCTAATTTATAAATTTCTTATTTAATATTTTCTACCTAAAAATGTGGTTCAAAGTATTAAGGGATTGCAATACCATAAACTAATAAATAAACTTATGTAACTAAGTGAGTTAAGAGTATTGAGAAACTTTTGTTGCCGTGGAATTTCCATTTTATTATAAAAAAATAAAGATGTTTATTTGCCTTGCCGTAAGGTCCCGTTTGGCTTGCTTGCGGCGTAGAATAGGACCACTACATCTCTTAACATCTCAAACATCTCGCGATATAATTGGATCCCCAAGTAAGGTTGACATCGGGCGGTGGCCGTTAGAGGGCTAAAGTCAGGCAGGCGGCCGGTCGTAAAACAAAAGCCAAATCGTTTAAACTGGTCCTGCTATTTCTGCTCCACTCCTAAGGGTCTTTGTCAGTCTTGGGTACCATTGACATGCATATTATACTTGGAGAAGAAAAAACGGCAAAGCGCACCCCGAGCTCCAAAGCAGCTAAACTGAGGATGTAACCGAGAACGCTCTAAGACGAAGAAAAGAGATGTTTAATATTTACAGAACGTTACTAAAATATCATCATCATCATCTTAATCACCTTATCCTACTTTACGTGGGGTCGGGACAGCATGTGAGTCTTTTCCATTTTCCTCTATCTTTTGTCAAGGCACTTGTTACATTATTTTTATCCATATCGTCCTTGCACCCCATCTATTGCTAAAATATAAAAAAAATAATTATTATATGTGCTGGTTGGTACGATACTATAAGGGGAACAATTTTATTTGTATAAGCTGTTAAATATAGGGTCCTTCGTACTAACATAACGGACTTGGATTTTCATGTGAATTTTTTTCGGTGAAAAATTGCTTTGCGAAACTAGCATTTCTTATCAATTATACCTACAATGTTTTAGAACGTATTCTTTTTCTTAAAAAAGCTCATAGGTATGTAAGTCGGTACCAATTTGTTAATTACGTGTCGGTTATGTGTTAGTCGTAACATTTGTGTCAGATTTTTCAAGGTACCCAAAGACGTTTAACATAGTTTAAAGAGTGCTATCAAGGTATCGGCATCAACTGGTACCACATGCTTTCCGACGCACAAGCTTCCTCGGTTTCTTGACTTCGCCAAACGCTAGTTAAAGGTTAATCAAAAATATCAAGAGTTCAGGCACGCCTCGTACTTTTACTACAGTTGCAGTAGAAAGTAAGTTCAATGTACGTATTGTAATATTGTTGAACTGGCATTGGTCTGACCCGAGATTCGAACTTAAATTTAATTGTAAGTAATTCATATAAAACCCTATCGTTGTTATTTTGAAATAAATAATATGTAACTGATGTGGATTGAAAAACTATATTTTGTTTCGTTGACTCCCGTATTTAATAAAAAGGCTCCCCAATCATTTTTTTTTCAAATTTTGAATTTGATTTTCTTATTGCGAAATCACAAAAATATACCATACTTTTGAACGGTCATATAATTTCAAGAAAGAGTATTTTTTTTACCGAGATTGCCTTAATCAGAAACGTGAAAATAATTTCGTGGGATAATGAGGAAGTTTAGATTTAAAAAACTTTGTTGCAACGTCCTAAATGATAAATTACAAAACATTTTAATAATGGGCTATCTGCTCCTTTTCACCGACTAAATTAAAAAAATATTGATGATAAAATAATAAACTACGCTGCGTAATAAATAACAAATACGTTGATTTTGTAAAGTTTGTTAAAGCTACGTTGAAGTTAAATTTTATTTCATTATTCCAATCTCATATGTACCATTCGATTCATTTAAAATATTAAATCGATTTAAGGCTTCTGACCAAGTTAGCGGTGGGTAGCATCACTAACCGTCCAGTGCTTGTCAATCTTGCGTGTTCCTGTCTGCGCATGGACTACGGACGTCCGTAAAACATCGCCATTAGCACAGACATGCGCTGCACAGGGCGCGCTTGCGCTACTGGGTATTATGTGTACCTTACCTTTCTTAGGTACCTTCGTTCAAAATTTTTTTTTTAACTTACACTATATGACTGGGCAAAGGTCTTACCATTGTATATAGAATGATTAGAATCATCACAAGGGTTAAAGAAAAATATATATAATATTTAAAACCCAATTGAAAATTAATTAAATTGTATATAATTTAATGAGTTCAACTAGAAAGAGCTATCAGACCCTCTAAATTGTGTTGGTCGCGGACGTATTTTTTTACGAAACAATAACTTTAAATATCTTATAAGCAGTCATAATAAGGCAGATGAACAAAACAAAGGGTTTTGTCTTCTAAATAAGTTCGTTAAAGATTTTTTATATACATAGGTAGACGACTGCGTTAAGTGATAATAACTATCTATTTATTATCGGTAAGTAGGTGTATTATACCTACCTACTTACTGATCAAAATAAAAAAAAAGAGCCACTTAACATTTTTCGCTCACCAAAGTAAGTGCCTACCTATCTTTCTAAGGATAGTTATAGAGTTAGTTTATTCCAAATAACTGACACAAGTTGTGGCTTTCTTTTTTACTAATTATATAGGAACTACTGGGAACAACATAGCTACGGCATTTAAAAATAACTTTAATCCTAAGTAATTGCTAACGTAACGACGTTTAGACGATAATGAGATTTGAAAATATAAAATAGGATAAAAAAAATAATAATAAATCATTTACATTAGAAATCGTCAATATATTAATTTATGAAAAGGAAAGAAGGCAACTATTATGCCAAAAACAACCAAGAACATGAGGTTCCGACTCATTAGGTAACACACGATCCGCATGCCCCGGTCCGGCCGTCTGTTCTAATGGCAATGTTTTGACGGACAGCGCGGGCACACGCATAGATTGACAATGTCCCGCAGGTAATGAAGCTACCCACGTTATTTTGTTCAGCGATATGGGAAGAAATCTTAAATTTTGTTGTATTGAAATCATTCTGAATTCTTGTAGATTCTATCGATCAGAATGAGTATCTAGATTATATATATTAGTCCTACCTAGATTAAGTAAACTACCTAGGTAGTGGGGTATTCACGACTCCTGCAGTATTCCTCAGCCCTATGGGATAGAGTACGTACGTGATTCCGTTTAATGATCCTAAAGCAAAGAAGATGTTGAACACCGACATAAATATGTTGATAAATCTAAGCACCTACAAAACTAGTTTTAAATGTGTAAAGATTTTATAAAACTATTTACAAAATAAACGCCGCTGTCTGCTTTTCGCTTATTTTTTTTATAAAAAAAAAACGACGGATTGCACTCCGGGAGTGCCGGCAGAAGTGAAAACTTGAATATTAACGTTGTGCATTTTTAATATTTTGGAATGGTTAGGGAATAATTTTGCACGAATTGCTTTAATTATCAGTATAAAAGTACTATCATTTATGTGGTAGAATACAATATTTATTTATTGCGCTATCGTACACAAACATGACAATTTGTATTACATTAAAAAGTTTATCTCTCAGCTAAACGAAACAGCAGGCGCAGGCATACATTTTCGCCGCGCCGTGGAAAGAAAGGGGGATACTTCCTCCTACACCGCGCCGGCTGTCTACTCTCCATCCGTCTTACGAATTTTCGATCAGGACACGTGTCCTGACGCGAGTTTAACATTTTTTACCCATTACAAAAAAAGTGCACAACGCCGCTAAAGAAGTTTTCATTTAAAAAAATTATATCTAACGCACTTAGGTCAATTACAAAACAAGATTTTACACGGCCAGAGCTTAATAAACTTTCCAAATAAAATGTTCTGCTAAAAAGTAAACGCATTCAAGTAGGTAGCAGGCTGTACGCGTCTGAGACTTAACCAGTCCCCATCATAAACACATAGATCACTGGCGAGAAATAAAAACAATCTCCGAACATCTAGCCAGCGCGAGGTTCTTGCTAATCGCTTTTATCTTGCGTTGCATCTGCGCAGGCGCACGCAAGCTTCGCTGTCGCGCAGCGGGTCTCAAAGTCGCCGATGTTGTTACTTGTTAGTCGAGCGTCCCTCGTTATGCTTTTTAATGCAACGGTATCTTCTTAATTAAATTGCAGCTCGACCTTTTATCTTAAATTAATCGATGATTGATTTGTTTCTTGTGACTGTTTGTTGGTTTACGTGGTCTAATTGGTTGATCTGTTTCGAATTGTTGACTAATAAGGTATAATTCTGTTGATAAATAAAAGTATAATTTACCAGCAGCTACTAGCAAAAAGTATAAAAGAGCTAAAATATTTAATCATCAAAATGACTGAATGATTAATTAACTTCTTTCATTTAAATTAGTTATACCTACTAAATTCCTTAATAGATTTCTAATTCCACAATGAACATTTTAAACACAGATCAAGTGTCAGCAATAAATTCCGACGAACTGGTATTTTGTCAAACCGTGCCCTAAGAATCGAAGACAAAGCAAACCGTCGATTTATCAAACTATAAAGCTATCGAGTCATCAAAACTCGGATTGGTCCGGTGAACCGATCACCCCGTCACAGCACTTTAATTACGACGCCCCAGGGGCCGGCGGCGCAACACGACCGCATTTGTTGTCCGACATTCGCCGAAGACGTCGTGCACAAGTCGCCGACAATGTTTGGGCCTTTGATCTACGATGGTTTGGATACAGAGACGTTCTAGGAAACCATTTCTGGAGTCTAGTTGACTTTATTAATTACTTCAGACGTATATTTAATGTTACTGTGTTAAAAAAAATCGATACGTAGTGTAGCTCTGTTAAAAGCATATGAATGAATGAAAATGAAAGCAGATGATAAAGCGTGATTTGATTTGTAATTGTGAAATATTTGGAATTCAATCAATTATTATCATCATCATTTCAGCCACAGGAAACTTTACTGCTGGACTGCCTCTCCCAAGACGCAGGCCGCTTCTAAACGGTCATTTTGGAAATACTTAGGGGACCCTAAGTATTACCAAAATGACCGTTTAGAAGCGACCTGCGTCTTGCCTGATATTAAAATCCTGTTAATTATAAAACATATCTCATGCATCCAACAAAATTCTTTAATACAAAACAAGCAAAATTTCTCCTACCGCTTCAGAAAATATAACAGCTATTGTTTGGCTCATTCCGCCAGTAAGAGAATAAATTATACAGTCCGATATAGGCGTTCCGATATAGTCCTTAAAGAGGACATTTTAATAAATTTAAAATAACGATTATCGTTGCCTGGCGGAGTCGTGATTTCGTTAGTTCGCGGTGCCGTCTAGGGCGGAATAAGTCGTCACGAACGATTACTAAATTAATTAGGACCTAGCTCGGATGTAGATTGCGGGCTAGATTATTTTCCCACACGACCCGACGTTAGATCTCGAGATTTGGCATTGTTAAATATGTGTAAGTGAAGAAGTCTTTGTACTCTGTGCAGCTTCACGTGGGCGGCATTCTTCACGATTGTCCGGGGTTGTTTGTTTAGAAATATCCATCTATATTTCAGAATAAATGACGTCCTGACTTTTATTTACATTTAAGTCTTATCGCTCATCATCTATGCCTGCCGCAGGAAGTTTACTGTTGTTTTTGTTGGTTGGTTAGCTTATCGTATAGTTTGGTATGTTTTTATATAATTTTGCAAAAAAAATATTATGACAAACCATGCTGATACGCTACTTTAGCGTATGCGTGTTAGTTAGTACAGATTACTCGTAGGTATGTAGTCAGTCTTTAAATTATTTTATTTTAGGTTTAATCTATATATCCGAAAACTTTGGCCAAACAAAACAAAAATAACGATTGCTCTCGTTACGGAGTACCTACTCTGAGATCTATATAATATACTAATATTTCTGTTCTGGTTCGCCTTCGGACTCAGTTGCCATGCATGGCTTGGATTTTGTTTTGTCATTAAAATTCGTGGTTCCGTATAGCTACATTTAACACTTCTGGGTTTAGAGGACCAGCATGTACTTTTCTAATAAAACTAGGATTTTTGAAATTTAATAATATGCTTCATCCAATTCATGGCATAATTTAGCGTTAGCGAGAGTAGTTCCGCTGAGATAATTGTCAACAGCGCAGTTTGTTCCGAAACGAAACAATTATGTGTTGCGCCTACACTAATTGCGCGGCCGCGGGCGCCGCTCGCGACCCATATCTCACGCTCTTGCCGTTTTGTAATGCTAATGCGGTACCTGCTCTTATACTTGTGTCTTTATAAAAAGAGAGCACACACATAATTTCAACGAAGATGAAGGGGACCGACGCCTGGGGATTAGGCGAAATTTACTCAGTTCCTATAACTCTCTTGCATAGCAAATTAAAATCATTCAATATTGTACTTAGGTTTTTTTGTCGTCATTGAAAATGTTAGTGCGGTGATTGTGTGGATTTTGTTGTTAGTCCGAATCATACATATATATTTGTTTGCGGTGTCTCGCCGCATTTTTCGCATATTTTTATCATATTTTATATATTATACACAGCAAGCAGCTTGGTAATCAACACATGTGATATCTATGTGGTTCTCACAAAAAATACTTTTATTTTCCTGCAATTAACAAAACCAACAATCCAAGAAGCCATTGAAATGACCATTTAAACCGACCCTAATTTATTAACTTAAAAATCTCATTACATTTATTGGTACCGATTTTTCTTGGTTCAAATGAATATATTTTGATGTGAAGTTCATATTACTTATCAATAAAAAGAAAAAATATAAAAAACGGAACGGAATCGAAAGTTCCAAATATGGTCCCCTAAGTACTAGGCGTACATACTTTGTAAGGAGTGAACTGGAATGGTTCCAAGCTCTGTGGGCCATCTTGTGGAGAAGTAAAGCATTACGCACTAGTTTAGCTACACAACAAACCCAAATCAGTAAAATGGGTGTGGCTTTAATTTGCTGCTTATTTCCTTTATAATTATTGTATGGTATATTATTTTATCTAACTGTTGTTGCAAATAATAATTTGTAACAATAGTTGGGTAAAATATTACAAAATATTATTTGCAACAATAGTTAGGTATAATTAATATAATAATGCAAAAATTAACGTTATTTTATTTGACATCAATATTATGCGGGAAAACCGAAAAACTTATATGGAAAACCTACATAAACAAGCAATTAAATGATATTGTTATTGCCATTGGGCCGGGTTTTATCAGCAGCGCCAATAACGGCGGGACCGCCTATGCGTTTATCCACGTCAGTTACCCGGAGTTCATAACTATGCGAGAGTTCGATAAATGTGGTCACTATACAAAGGTCTCTAATCTGCGTGTAGTTCCGTTGGAGCGCTGTGGAAAGTTCTGTGTGGCAGGAGGCACGGGAGGTCTGGACGAATTGGACGCGGGGAAGGGAATGTCTGGCGCGTTGGCCCGCCCCCAGTGACACCTAGTGTGAACGCCTCATTGTTATGTTCGCCTGGTACTCGGGTGCTCATTTGAGACCGTTTACCGGTTACCGAGTACTTTACCTTAGCCATACTTAATTAGCTACTTGACTATAATAATAATACTATTGACTTGAGAAATACAATAATTATAGTAGTACTAGTACTGTTTGAAAGGCATTAGTTATGTATGATTATGTTTAACCTACGTTTTTAAAAGCTATTTTTTTTTGTATTGAATATATAGCATAATTAAACATATTCTATAAGCAACTTTGAACAGTTTTATTGACATTTTAAACAAATAGCGCTGGCGATCCCATACAAGCTGCAGCGTCCTTTGATTAGTACAGGGGGACGTCAGTCTGTCGTTGTCGGAACTACTGCATCGGATTTATTGGTCGGACACCAGTTCGTTAGTTGCCGGGCTACATCAAAGGCTTTTCGAGACTCACGACCGACGTTCACGACGCAAGTTTTCGAGAAAACTGTGAGTTATGTGCACGAATATGATGTACAAGTCGTTAATGTGCCTCTTGTACTAAACACTGAGTGTGCGCTGCACGTGGCTTTATCGTCTAGCGAATTCAGAATTCAATTAAAATCCGCCTCGAGGTAAGGAAGTCGACCCAAGAAACCATTCCGCACAGCCACGTTTCAAAATTACTGTTCAATGAACATCATAAATTCTTATTACGATAACAATACTTATCGATTTTACGTCTGTATGTAAAAGAATTTCAATTTAAGAATATAGTTTTCAAATAAAAATATGTTTTTATTGCTTCATAAATTGTAATAATAGTAAAATAATTCCAGACGGCAATGACCCTATGTCGAATTAACCCTGTACACGTGGAATGAAATGGTCTTTAAAGGATGCGAAATATGCGCTTAACTTCGCAGTTTTCAATTAAAGGGGGAATTATTTAATTACTGCAGCCGGTCAGTGAAGAGAAACGTGTTATTAGGTTATTACTATTACATTACACTTAAAACAATAAAAATGTTTTTACTAGCTTCATTATTTCATTCATTGCATGGATTAAAAATAATCCTAATCCTAACTAATATTATAAATGCGAAAGTGAGTTTGTATATTTGTTTGTTTGTTTATTTGTTTGTTTACTTGTTACCTCTTCACGCTTTATCTACTGAACCAATCTTCTTGAAAATTCGCATACACATAGGAGTAATGAGAAGGACATAGGGTACCTTTCATCCCGGAAAAATGTAATATTCCCGTGGGATACGCGAGCGAAGCCGCGGGCAAAAGCTAGTTTTATATAATTAATTACTTAGTGATTATTTCTTTTTTAAATATTTGTCCGCGCGGGAAGTTTGGGAAGCGCTGGTAATATGTATAATGGACTATTTGTAATAGGTACGCACGCAATTGAGCACTTTACTTCATCATTCAAGTATTTAACTACCAAAAAAGATCAAATTATATAAAACTAGTGGCCCGCCCCGGCTTCGCACGGGTATGTATTATACATATAAACCTTTCTCATGAATCATTTATCTATTAAAAAAAAACCGCATCAAAATCCGTTGCGTAGTTTTAAAGATCTAAGCATACATAGGGACAGACAGTGGGAAGCGACTTTGTTTTATACTATGTAGTGATTGTTTATTTCCAAATTCTGTATTTTTCTATCTATGGTTAGGTACCAACCGCGGGCGTTAGTTTCTTCCTTTGATATTGACATATTAGTCTTTATGCAAATAATCGATGTATTTTTCTTGGTTACAATAAATGATTTAATGTTTCAATTAATAACGTATTATCATTATTTCCATCTAACACCGATTAGAGAAATAAATAAATAGATAGTAAGCGCAGCTGCGCTCAATATGGGGTAACACTTGTATGGTTATGCAGCTTCAAACCAAACAGCCAAAGAAACATTGTAGCATTATAAAAATCATCTCGACTCAGTCAGTCATCAAGTCTCCAATAAACTATGCGGACGACGCCGCAGGGCGGTATATTATTCTGCATATTAATTAAAACGAGTTTTTTTCTTCTTAGTTTAGTACTCATAAGTTAGTTGAATGTGGTTTTTATTCGACATTTAATATAAGTTCAGCCGACGCGACGTGAGTAGGTGGTTATTCCGTTCAATGTAGATACTTAGTAACAAGTTGTTACATTCAGATCAAACGATACTGAAAAGGACCCATACACGTATATTTACGTCTCAGCGATTTAGGGGTCATCTCAAATGTGACAGTATGACAGTATGTGTGCAAGGATCGAAAAAAAGCGCGATATAGTTAACGTCGTGTTAAAGTGTGAAACTAGTGAACATTTTGCGGGACACGCAACCTTACACAATATAAATAACAACTCTTTTACGTGTAACTATAGCCGAAAGTGTCCCACAAAGTGCATGTAAAAAATGTTCATGAACGCATTTAAACTCTTTTTAGGGTTCCGTACCCGAAGGGTGCAAACGGGACCCTATTACTGAAGTGTCCCACAAAGTGCATGTAAAAAATGTTCATGAACGCATTTAAACTCTTTTTAGGGTTCCGTACCCGAAGGGTGCAAACGGGACCCTATTACCACAGAATACATAAGAGTCAAACAGAATGGTATCTCACAGCGTCTCCCGCAAATTGGCGTCCCCGCACCTCTCCCGCACGCAATACGCCACGTGTGTTGCCTTGAGAACTGTCAACCAATAGTAACCATCATGGTGAGAAGGTGCGCGTATAATAATTGTTTATCCACCCAATACTCTAAAGAACGTATATTTCATACATTTCCAAATGATGAAAACAGGTAAGCAAAGCAACAATATAATTTCACGTTATTACCCAGCAACCATATTGATTATATACCCTTCTCGCTCTCTCGCATTGGCGGGAGATACACAAGAGCGAGATTGTAACATTACCGGATTGCTAATAAGCAATCCGGTAATGTTACATAGGCTCCTCGCTCACAGGTAATCACATACACGCAAATGCCAACTAGATTTCCGCGGGTTATAGTGCTAAATGCCATTGTTGACAATGACAACTTGACATGCTGAGTGTAAGCGTGATAAACATTTGTTTATTTTTATTGAATTTATTCATATAATTACCTTATAGTTTTGCGCCGAATATGCAAATTACTATATTACAATAGTGAATTAGTGAAATTAGTGCGTTACAATATAAATGACTCAATAATAATCAGTAAAGTGAACTAGGTATAGGTGAAATGGACAATGGACATAATGAAAAATATTTGTGAAGTGATATTACGTAGCTGTTTCCGACTTTTCTGTAACATTTAATACATATAAAACAGAATATTTTTTACGTCATAGTGTTCGCAAATCTTCCGGTATGGAAAAATATAATCGTAAATATGTCGAACTCGTTAGTAGGTAAGTATTAAAATAATTCTGCGGTGCAACCCTAAGTATAAAACTCACACATCGACGCGACGTATGTACAGATAAATTGTTTCGTTTGTAGTAGTAGTAGGTATATATGTTACTCTGAATCAATGGAGAGTCCTACCAGTGCTATTACTGAGACTCCGCTGTCTGTCCGTCTGTCACAGGGCTCTATCTCTTGAACCGTAATAGCTAGACACTTGAAATTTTCACCGATTATGTATAACTATGACCGCTATAACAACAAATAGTAAAAATAAGAAAAAGTAAAAAATTAAAGGGGGTCGTCATACAAGAAACGTGTTTCTTTAGCGTTTTAAAACATTGTACGGTGGTACGGAACCCTTCATGTACGAGTCCAACTCGCACTTGCCTGTTTATTTATATATGGACTAACAATATTACTTGGTTAAAACCATTATCCATCCTAAACAAGTTGACATCTAATAAAATAACACTATCTCATTCGTCAATATCTACTTGATTTGATCGGATAATGGTTTAAGGCCGTACCTGAATTTTCCGGGGTCCAGTGCTGCCCCCATTTAAAATAAATCATTTAAAAGAAAACGGAGACATTATTTAAAATTTTGCTACTACCAAAGTCTAGATAACTCTTTAAAGTATTTTATGAACTACTGTTTACAGTTTATAATAAGAACGTTAAGCTTTACTACGCACATTAGTCAAAAGTGGCCGTTTTTCGCAGTTCATAGAATACTTTGAAGGGTTATCTAGGACTTGGTAGTAGCAAAATTTTAAATAATGTCTCCGTTTTATTTCAAATGATTTATTTTAAATGGGGGCAGCACTGGACCCCGGAAAATTTAGGTACGGCCTTAAACCTAATTATTACTATACTATGTTAAACGTTGAAACGTGGACTATCTTTATTGAGTTATATAAGTTTTGTAATAAGACTGGAATTATTTCACGTTAAATCATATAAATAGGCGATGCGGTTAGCAACCCATTACTATTATGATTTACCTTTTCCATCTTCAAGCCCTCCATTACGCTAAAAGTGGCCTGGGCCTTACCGCCCTAGGCTTTATCTGCCCCATTAGGAATAAAGACGCGATAGTTTACTGTATAATGTAAAATGTTCTACAACTTTACTCTAACATTTTCTGTCATCGACAAAACATTGTAGATCGATACACATGTGGTCATTACAAGCCGTCAGGCGGGATCCACGTTACTCCCGTGGGATACACGGGAGCTGTACCGTGGATCCCGTACTATACAAACCGGACCCCTTCCACGCGACAGGTAACGGTCACATGTGCAAGTTAGAAGCTGTAGCGATATGCGGTGCTGTAGGTTCTGGTTTTTCCTGTGTGTAAGTGGCAAGTACTGGTGTCAGATATTTCAAACTGTTTAAAACATCTGACATAACTTGCTGACTGCTATACATGGTGATTTTTCATCGGTTTTGGAGCCAAAGGCCACTTCATAAGTATCGTTATTAAGACCCAATTAGCTAGTCAAAATAAAAATTCAGAAACGAAAAATGTTGACTAAAACTCGAGAGTAAAAACGTAAGATCAATTAGTAGCGTAACCAAGTTCGTCGTTTGCCGCGCGAGTAGCTACGTATTCGTATTTGAGTTCATCGGGGTCACGCGGTAGTTGTGATAAGACGGGCGTAACTACATAGTCTCGATCGAAAATCATTTTCGCAACTTTTTTATCTTATGTGTATTTATTTATTAATTTAATATTTATTGCACAATAATCTTACGATTATAATACAAAAGGTAAAACTTAATGCTAAGCATTGTCTACCAGTTCACCGTAGGGACGTAGTAGAAAGGTAGTAAATGGGGTGCAAGATTAAAACTTAAAGTAATGAAACATGAGTATTATATATACAAATAATAAAACATACATAATTCGTATAATTACATAAGATATATAGACTATACATATATTCAATTTATATATAAATTCCTAATTACATTACAACTACATTCTTAATTAATATGAACTTACATAAATATATAAGCATAAAATACATATACCTACTTAAATTATTGCAGCAAATCTTTTTCGCGATAGTGACGAATTACCAGCATTTTGAAGTGATCCCGCGTCTATGCTCTCATGATGTTATCGAGAAGGGCATTCCAAAAGTTGACAACAACACCATAGCTTTCCGACCAGTCTCTTATGCGGTCAAGATTAGAATGAATAAATGAAAAATGTCATAAGTACACAAAGTTGTATGGATAGAGGAATTTATTAATTAAACGACATTTTTTTTTCCAAAATGGAGGATGTCGAGAATTTTTTATGACACTTGGGACCGATCCGAGTGCGGACCACGCCCGAGTTACCTTAACTTGCAAAAGCGCTAGTAATGCGTTCTCCCACCCGCCAGGTTACCAACATCCTTTATTTTTAAGTTTGGTCACAGAATACATAAGAGTCAAACAGAATGGTATCTCACAGCGTCTCCCGCAAATTGGCGTCCCCGCACCTCTCCCCCGCACTTTGTGAGCTTTGACGGCTCCAAACCAGGGTTTAATTACTAGCCGCACGCAATACGCGACGTGTGTTGTCTTGAGAACTGTCAACCAATAGTAACCATCATGGTGAGAAGGTGCGCGTATAATAATTGTTTATCCACCCAATACTCTAAAGAACGTATATTTCATACATTTCCAAATGATGAAAACAGGTTGCTTACCTGTTTAGTTAGTTTTAGTTAAGCAACAATATAATTTCACGTTATTACCCAGCAACCATCTTGATATATATACCCTTCTCGCTCTCTCGCATTGGCGGGAGATATACAAGAGCGAGATTGTAACATTACCGGATTGCTAATAAGCAATCCGGTAATGTTACATATGACAATGACAACTTGACATGCTGTTTGTAAGCGTGATAAACATTTGTTTATTTTTATTGAATTTATTCATATAATTACCGTATAGTTTTGCGCCGAATATGCAAATTACTATATTACAATAGTGAATGAGTGAAATTAGTGCATTACATTATAAATGACTCAATAATAATCACTAAAGTGAACTATAGGTGAAATGGACAATGGACATAATGAAAAATATTTGTGAAGTGATATTACGTAGCTGTTTCCGACTTTTCTGTAACATTTAATGCATATAAAACAGAATATTTTTTACGTCATAGTGTTCGCAAATCTTCCGGTATGGAAAAATATAATCGTAAATATGTCGAACTCGTTAGTAGGTAGGTATTAAAATAATTCTGCGGTGCGACCCTAAGTATAAAACTCACACATCGACGTGTGTACAGATAAATTGTTTCGTTTGTAGTAGTAGTAGGTATATATGTTACGCTGAATTAATGGAGAGTCATACCAGTGGTTTGGTACCGAGAGGTCCATAGATCGAGTTGTTGTCTGCCCTCTTTAGAGACATGGATAAAGACCTACAATACCAAAGTTTCTACCATGACATATTTTATCCTACTTAAATGAGTAGTCTATTATATTTTCTAAACTCATCGATGGGTTCTGGACATAGTAAAATATATTTTCTCGTAAGAAGATACATGTTTTAATTAAATTTAATTTTATTGGTTCAAGTAGGTACTCTTGAAAATTTACAAACGATACATTTAAAAGGAAAACATAGTACAAGTTTCTTCCAGTAGACCCGCGAGAGGAAATGGGAAGAAATAGGTAATTGGCGTGTAGAATACAAAACCAACTAAATAAATGTGTAAGGTAAACAAAGGTTTGATATCGTAAATAATATTAGTAATCGCTAAACTAACTAAAGTGGAACAGGCGCACTGGCTTAATTATTATAATCAAGGGTTTTCTATTTTCCAGATCCTTATTGTGGCAATAACGTGATACATTAATTTTACTAATCTAATCTAAATATTTTGTGAATAAATCTCGCTCGGTGTCATCACATGGACCATACACCTAGTTTGTTTGTCAACGGGCGCTCATTGCAGGCGATAATGAGTGGATCCGGTGTTAGATGCAAGGCGATACGACATCGGAACGCAGGCATTGTGACGATAGCGTTAACGAAGTTTTTCAATGGTAACACCTCATTTTGCACACTTGATGAAGTAATAGATGACAGTATAATTACACTGCCATGTTGCATTAACATGAAGCACTTTTATAATAAACTTTAACTAAGCCGTAAAATATTAATTTTCAAATAATACTACTTATATGAATGGTTTTGATGTTCAATGCAAAGCGATACGACATCGGAACGCAGGCATTTCGGCGATAACGTTAACGAAGTTTTTAACAGGTAACACCTCATTGTGCACATATCGCATCAAGTGATAGATGACAGTAAGTTGCAGTACGATACTATGAAATGTTGCTTTATGATTTTTCATCGAGTGAAAGAGTGCAATATAGTTAACTAAGATAATAGTTAAATATTATACGGGTGTTTGCATAATATTTATACTTACGAGTTTTTTTTTTATCATGTGAAATGTTGAATATTAAGAAAACATTAAAAAGTTATGGGCGAGTAGTAATTTGGCTGGCGTCAAAATTAAAATTCCTTGAATTTCTAAGACAAGTATAGATATGGTAACATCCCTAGTCTGCATAAAAAAAAACGTATCGCGCTCAGTTTTGTTTTTCGATCATGGCTTCCATATTTAATTCTTTTTATAGTGGACCTATAACCCGATACATTGTACGGTAGTTGTTGCATTAGCCAGCACATTTAGGTTCTAAAAGCTATAACATATCATCAACGCGCCAGTGCCAATATGAACCCTTTTTTTCCTACCCTCATTAAGTGCTGTACGAAACGCGTCAAGGTGAAATATTAGCCAATTACGAGCTATCACGCGTTGGCTAATAAATTCAATAAAATTCCGTCTAACGACCAGCGCCATCTGCCCGCGGACCGAAATAGTTCCTAAGGTGTCCTGTCACATTAATTGACCGTTGCACTTGGCGGGTTTCAGGCCTGCTTTTTTTTCTAAACTGCATAATAGGCTGTTGGACAACTTTTAAAATAAACTATAACTGTTTTCGTATGGTTTTTGCTTATAAACTGTTGAAAGTACTAGGCGCATAAGAGTAAGCAAGCGACTAAGCGAAGTTTATAGAGATAGCTACCATCAAATGGGACAAAACAGTGATATGTGTTGTCTTCTGTAGTACAATTGTACATAAAAACTTTTTGTGCACAAGATAACTTTTATCAAGAAATGTAAGTAGTACTCGTAGGTAGCGTACAGGTAATTTACCTGTACGGATGTACATAATTTTTCGTTTTGAAAATTAAACTTACCTAATTAAAAAGAAAATTGTTTTTGTTTATTTACTCGTACGCCCATAAAATGTAAAAACGTATAATTAATACGTCAATAATTTAACCAACTAATTGCATTGAGCAAAATTCGTGTTCATTAACAGATGTCATCCGAAAAGGGCGAGCCATAAAATTGTAATTCAAATTAAAGCGATCGTTAAAGCGGGGAATTTGAAGAACTTTGTCTCCGGCAAGTTTGGTTTTAAGTATTTCCCGTATAATGCATGCAATTTCTCAAATTCGGAGGAGCCCGCCACGGTCATTACTCGCGGAGATGCTATCGCCCGTCGACGCGAAAAAAAATAACGCCAGACCCGCTACCATAGAGATCGGCGATATGTGTCGCTCTGTCAAAATTTCCAGCGCGACGAGCCAGCGGGGACCCATCCATTATGTATCGGCATCAGGGATTCCATACATAAAACATTAACGAGTAGGTTTTTATTTGATTGCGCTCTCAGAGAGCAACAATTGTTTTTTCCTGAAATCAATTAAAAAAACCGCCGCCAAATTCACAATTCGGTGGGAAAGCTGTTCAGTTCGGTGGTTTGCGTTGTTGTCATGCAATTGAACAATACCGACGGTTTTTGCGCCGAAATGCTCTCAAGGAATTCTTCTGAAAGCGCGCGCTCCTGATTTTTTGGTGTGAATAGCGTTAAACAGATGCGATCGTTAACAGTTGTTTTTGAAGAAGCGCCAGTGGCATCAAAGTGGGAGGACAAGAAATGTCTTTGGAGTGCCGTGATTGCCGTGAAGCGACAGGTGTGAAGAACACTCAGAAGGTGTTAGTCTTCACACTTTGACGACCTGTCAAAACACCATAGACAAAATCGTCAAATCGGATGTATGGAAGGCACCCATCCGTGTCAGTGCTGCGGTGGACGCCCACGCCCACGCGAGTGATCGCGGGGTACGCAGCGCCGTCACGTGCGCGCCCACGTGACGCCTACCAATACATAACATTGCGAAAAAAACTAAATCTCTTTACTCCCATTTCAACCTTGAGATTTAATGCCTTCGTTAAATTACCGCATGTGGGTTATATAGGCGCCTGTTATAAGTTTCTTTCAGAGTCTTTTGTTCATTGTATTCGGTGGCATTATAGGCAGCACGGAATTGTCTTTCGGAATTGAATCGCCCGATTAACCTGCGCCATCTAAAGTAATCTTAAAATTATTCGTTATCATTATCCACAAGATTCCATTAAGAGTATAATGAGTTTAGAGCACTTCAATAATGTCAGAACCCGTTGAAACAGCGTGGAGTTCAGACTGAGTTGCGCGGATAATCGCAATAACTCTTGTCTCGTGTTAGTCGTTAATTAAGCTATTTGTCAGGTGGTGGGACCATTTACATTTCTCCCGGAGTGCTAGGGACTCTCCGCAGGTCGGGAGTTCTGAAACGACGTATTATTATCCTTTTAGGGAGGGCGGCATCTCCACTCAGAGGCGGCTTTGGCTTCCACCGAACCTTTTATTGGGACCACCTGTGTTTGTTCGCTCGGACGTATGAATTGTCCCGTAAATAAGGTTAGCGGAATATTCTCCGTTCCGTCTTAATGCTATTTAGTAGCCGCGCCGTTAATTTGCATAGTACGGAGGCAGGAATTAGCATTAAACACAGCGACTGGTTGCCTCGTCGATCTACATTGATCACTGTGTATCAGTGGCGTCTGATATCATTTTTTTATGCATAGTAAATAGAATAGCTGGATTGGCTATCATGTTTTTCTAATAAGAACAGAAATAGTGATATATTTCTTCTTTTTCTGCTGTACCTTCATTACTTTCGTTAATAAAGTTCTTTTTGTCCTCATATAAATCGAATTGTGTTTGTTATTTCACAATCTCTGCCTTTCTTGCGCTTGCATTATAAATATTGTTATCCTGGTACCTAAGAGTATCAAAAATGTCTCTCATCTTTAACATATTGTCTTTTGACTTCAGTGTCAGTATTTTTAATTTAAAAAAAAAAGAGTCAGGTCATTTTGTATAAATAATTCGTATTCTAATCATCCATTTAGATCGAAACTTTAAATATGGTCAGATCAAAGTCGCAGGTAAACCTTATGAAAGATCTACCTTAATTCATATCGACGTCATGCGTTATGAAGAATAAAAGAACTGGAAAACTCTTATTCGTTATTATGTAGATGATCTGAATGGTATAAAAGCATCTCCCCGATAGAGAACAAGAACAGAACAATCAGATACTATACTACTATGTACAAGATGGACGTAACATCGATACGGTTGAAGTACATCATGTACGAAGGTATAAAAATGTCGACCGACAATTCATGGAACAGGTTCCCATCGCAGACTGACCATCAATACAGGTGAAATGTATTGACAACTGGTCTTCCTTGATTGGTATCGGCGTGATGGTATCGCCGCGGCGGCGCTTCAGTCGGCTCCTGTTACCCCCAGCCTCTTGCATTGTGAAGATTACAGATAAAGCTTGTTTATTTAGCGCTAAAATTTATTCAGCCATGAGAACCATTAACATGAGAATTATTAACAACCAGACAGGTTTACGTTCATAAGCTCGTAATAGCCAGTTTTTTCGCGTGCTTAAATAAATGGACATATTCAACTCGTTAATAAAGTGTGTATTAATTAAAGTCATTGTAATCATAATGTTGTTGATAAAGATAGAAGTCTTGCAATCATCGGTTGAAGCATTGACACCAATGCTCGCCTGGACATTGTCAATTTCTGATCATTAACTGATTTTATTATCAATCATATTGCCAACATGCTCTTGATAGTTGTTATGAATAAATTCATGTTCTGTCACCTGCGCAGCATATAAAGTAATCCAATCCTCCAATTAGAGCTTGTGGTCTATGGTCTATTTATGAATGAGCTGAAGCCAAGGTTGGATTGCAAAATTATAGTGGTGCAATCAATAATAGTATCAAGTATCAGGTAAGCAGGAAACAAGGATACTTATTGAAATTGTTAGCATGCGTCCACAGTGAGAGAGGTGAGGACTGCTGTTTATTTCACCCACGAGCTGATTTAGTATTTTGTAGTATTTTAGGTGTTTTAAACTATAGTTTTAATGTTTTTGTAGTTTCCATTGTCTGTTTTTGCAAATTCATGAATATGTAACAAATATTTGACTTGTAAGATACGTCAGTATTTAATATCGTGACATAAGGCCAGGCTGTTTAATAA
The DNA here is from genome assembly GCA_963576875.1 of Acrobasis repandana. Lineage (NCBI taxonomy): Eukaryota > Metazoa > Arthropoda > Insecta > Lepidoptera > Pyralidae > Acrobasis > Acrobasis repandana. The sequence continues at coordinate 3,170,624 of OY756223.1, read as the reverse complement.
CCAGCAATTTATTATATATTAAAGAATTCTTTAAATGGACTTTAACAAGAACTATCAAAATTATTTTTTAAATGAAACCCTCTTTGTACCTGTCAGTGCACATCTGGTGTTCTTCACATTTAAAAAGACCTCATTAGTGGGTGATCTGACATTAAATCTACAAAAGGCAGTAGTTGTGGCTTATTGATATTACACTTGTGTAATATCCTCTAGGCCCACTTTGTAGTCTCAGCCTAACAATAAATTAAACACGCGCCTAGCCATTCACAAGCGTATCGCTTGTTTATGAATGAACGGCCATAAACGTGTAATTATCGACGCCATTTGCTATTGACGGCAGCGCCATCTGGATTTGCATAAACTTAGGTTCCGTGGCTATGGCGCTATGCCTGGCAGGTAAACGAGATTTGATTATAATTTTATTTGGTATGCTTAACCAGGTTCTCTTTACCATAGCAGGTATATAAAATACCAAAATGCTCAACTTTACCCACCTACATACATGCCCATAATCATGCTTAAACGTTGGTCTAAGGCCCTAAGCTCTGTATATCCCGCATGGGATTAAGACGGGTTTGTGTATGTCAAAGTTTTTGGAGTTTCTCCATGATTCAGATAGCAAGTTAATACATGCAAGCTATATTAGCAAGTTATACATGAATTTTCCGGGGTCCAGTCTCAAAATAACCTATCCTACTTCTATTTCTTCTACTTCCAGGCCTAGACACTGTATATTGATTTCGAGCGGCGGCGACGTGTCCGTGATTACTGATTAATGTAACGTTTACAATAATTGCTGGTCCAGTCTAGCCCAGAGTAGTTGAGGCAGTCGGATTGACAGCTACGATCATTCACGCGGTTGGGAAGTGGCAGGTGCCGTTTAGTGTTAAGTTATTGTTACAACTGGGAGATTTACTAAGTGTGCCAAAACATATTCATTAATGAAACTAGTCAATCGACTGGACTGGATGATAACAGCTATTTCATGGGTGCGCTATCTCATCATCTCTATAGTTTTACTAACCTAAAGATACGAATTTGGCTGTTTACATCAAACCTTTGACCCCTCTCAGTCATTTCTGAAAGCTTTCGCATGGTAACAACCCCGGGCGTGGTCGCCAATTGCATTAATGGTACACAGTACACACACACACACACACATAACTAGCTTAGCTTTAAATATCTCAACTCCTTCATGCTTTAGAAGGTATGCTAAGCCATCAGTCCCGGCTATCATCATTAGATGGCCATACTCAAATTATATCACAGGCCTATAGGCAGCTTGAGAAATCTGATATAGTGTTGGCTATAATACACGAAAAGAATTACAGAACAGTCGGGGATCCAACTGGTCAACTATGGAACCACCACTTGCAAGTAATTATTGACCAACACTAATCGCCAACCTGACGCTGCGCCGAATCAATATACATTTCTGCCTAATGAACGCGACAGGCAACATTCACTTCGTCCTTGCCATGATTCAGTATCATTAGCACTACATGAGGCTAATAGGTGCGTAATTGTTAGAGATTTAGCCCTTCGGTGTTTGAACACACCTTTTGAAGTTACGCGATCGTTGTTCGTGATTAACATTTTTGTTAGGAGTACATGGCTAGTTCTAATGACAATAATTTCGTCCTTTCGGTAATACAGGCTGACTTTTTATCCACCAGCCAAATTTATGGAGCAAGTTCAGTCCATGATACAGAACTACTTTCCATAGAAACAACGAAAAACTAAAATAATAATTCACCTTCCCATACAACAGCGCTCAGCCGAATGGATTTTGTATGGGAGGACGAAAAAATTTTATCGATTTGAACTAACTTTTTATAGAAAGTAGTTCAATGTCATAGACTGAACTTGCTCCAACAATTTGGCTGGTGTTTAAAAAGTCACTCTGTATATGACTCATTAGTATTTCGTTGTACTGATATTGGTACTATTTGATTTGTAACCATTTTTTGGTTTCCGTACCCAAAGGGTGCAAACGGGACCCTATTACTGTGACTCCGCTGTCTGTCCGTCTGTCACAGGGCTCTATCTCTTGAACCGTAATAGCTAGACACTTGAATTTTTCACCGATTATGTATTACTGTGGCCGCTATAACAACAAATACTAAAAATAAAAAATAGTTAAAAATTAAAGGGGATCGTCATACAAGAAACGTGTTTTTTTCAGCGTTTTAAAACATTTTACGGTGGTACGGAAGCCTTCATGTACGAGTCCGACTCGCACTTGCCCGTTTATTGACTTCTTAATAATTACCGTCGATAACTTTGTCCATCTTACTAGTAGTGAGAATAATAATTTAACACATGTACATAATAATATCAGTACACATACATAATACACATATTAGCTAGCATTTTCGTTCCTAGTAATTGTATAAAATTCCTAAAATAAAACAAAACAATCGTTAAAGAACATTTAACTGTTTGCAAACTCAATTTTTGGCTTAATTGATTCCAAGGAGGAGAGAAGTATTTTCTAAGAAAGTTTGTTTTCGTTAGTCTTTTAAACAGAACGAAGTCGAAGTCAATGGAAGGCCCTCGAATTTTAATAACTCTTCAGACAAGTGTTTTCGTTCAATTTGAATTTAGCTTGTTCCATTTACATATCGTTCGGACGTCCTGCGAAGTTTATTGTATCATTGTTGTGTTTAAAAATATATTCTTCATATGCGGCGATCGTCAGCGCATTATTCGGTTGTATATCATCCCTCGAGTCATTTACATACGATACCGCTACGCAAGGAAACGATCCGACTGGTTCGGTTTCATTATCTTTTTTTCTGTAATCAAGTTTCGGCCGCGGCAACGGGCCCTCAAAACAAACAAGCCATGAGTTTCGCCATCCTCAAAATATCTGTCATCGAGGGCATATTTAAACTTTATAGCTCTCGCTCTTGGGAGATGACAAGTGGTAAATTTAACTTGGTAATTGTTTTTGTAGTTGTAATCATGATTAAGTGCGTGCTACCGATTGGGAAGCCGGCGATAATGAAGCATGTACAGTCCACAGCTTTCACTTTTCGATCATTACTGTTAAACATTCCGCTAGGGAGAATATCGACGTTTATCTCCCATTGTATTTCAGATTTAATTACGTTTCATTTCTACAACGTAATTTCATTATTTTCCAAGAGAACGCTTGGTAACGAGTTTGTCAGGATGAGTTAACCTCCTTGCGATGATGCGCGCTCTAAATTCATAAATCTTGTAAGGGTCAGTCAACCCGACGGCCTTAATGGGGGCATCCAACATCCTTGCCATAAAGGGTGTGCAGTGACGTAAAAACGTCGAGAGCTGGAAAACAAAGCCACGTGGCGTCGCACGCTTCGGTAGGCAAAAGACGAGCTCGGCCCGTTTAAACCTTTTACGACTAATCCAGTCGAGAGCAGCCACAAATATGGCAACCTGGCCTTTCATAACCTGTTTTTGGGGTTTCCTCAGACCCTGGCGTAAGACTTGCGTTTTTTTCATATGAAGCACGTGTTTCGTCGTAGATTCGTATCTCGTGATCGTAATTATTTGGGTTGTCCTTATTTGACGCTCTCCTATCACTTTCGTTATAATTTAGTGCTAAGTGCTGTGTGTGTATTAAAAGCATGTAGATAATATTTATATTTTTAAATACGGAGAATTGCAATTTGCAAGTACCGAATACTTGCAAATTGAGTTTACTTTGAATTCGTATAGCTTCAAGCTCAATTTGCACAAGCAAAAATTGAGGATGATTCGCTCAATTTCTGTCCGGTTCGGTGGCAGCTCGTCCGTATCTCAAATTAAATCTCTCAATAAAGCGCAATGAGCGTGAACATCACGCGGCCACGCGTAATTTTCTCATCAAACCGGAGATTCCTGAAAACTAATAAATGATAATGCTCCTGCTCGGCCTCCCAGCGGCGTCAGAGAGCCAACCTGTCCTATAAGCCAGCTGGGCGCGTAGCTTCATTAACATAGGAATTGCTACTGTCTAGCCATAGTACGATAATGGGTTAACACCTTGGGGCGCAGTGAAAGTGGTTTACACTAGACTATATTTAGGGAATCATAAAAGTGTATCACGATTTTGCTCTTTTTCTGAATCAGATTTCCTTCCAATATTTTCAATTTCAAAGGCATTTCAAATATCCGTATCATTAACATTATAATTTAGACTTACAATAACGTTGTCATCATTTGAAATCTATGTAAAATGCAAACTAAAATTTAATTTGAATGCAGCACTAAACTATAAATTCTCATTTTATATTCTAATCACGGGTGCCCATAATAATTACTTTAACAGTTTCTCGATTCTAATGTGTCACAGCTAAGTGTCTATAATAGTTTTAGTAGGTAACTTTACTACCTAGTCTTGAGCTATGTAAACAACAAAATGGCGGCGACTTAATTCTAGAATTAACATTTGATCTGCATTAATGTTTTCTGTTGCATCTGCCCTTAATGTTGCTTTACATTTAGTAAATTAGTCTGAGCATTATTTATAAATTACTTGTATGTTGACTAACATATGTATTTTGAAGACTGTATAAGTTCTTCGTGAATGTGTTATTATAATTTTTGTGGAAACATGTGAAATTGTGATCATATACTTGGAATTAATGTCCAAAGATTACAAACTTATTTGTTTATTATTTGCAGATTCACTGTTATCTGAAAATTGTCTTTGCTCGAACTGTTTCTGATTGTAGTAATCATCGGTTACCATCGTCTCTCTTGGTGTTTAATTATGAGCTTTTCATTTTTATCGGTTTTCATTGGGTTTGGATTCAGAAATAAGTGAGATGCAAATTATTGTCTCGTAGCTATAAAGTTGTTAACAAAATTGCCCAACGCCGCTTTGACGCTGGCGCTGGTGAAAACACGGCATTAACCAATAAAATTAAAATGTCATAAAACGATGATTGTGCACCAATATCGGCAAAAATCACTGGGTATTCGTAATATTATATTATTATTTGTCAGTTATTGCGAATTTTATGTGTTTTTCGGTAACGACTTCGCCGAAATGTACACTTAGTGTGACGGGCAGGTCTGGCACAGTTCAGTTAAACAAGACTGGCTTGCAATTAAGGACTGTTTACCGGCATTAATTTTTGGCAATAAAAGCGGGGCGCGCTCGCAATGTTCGGTACGTATGCGCGGATGCGTCGTGGGAAAAGCGGTTGCTTTGTGCCCCATTGAACTTGCAATTAGTAGTTTTTTTGGCGACGTCGCGCACTTGTCCACGTATGTCGCAGCGATGCCCAGAATATCTTTCATTAATTTGCGCTGCTATTATTTAATCTCGGCTTTATTATTTTTAATATCGCAGGGACAAAATTCGGATGGTGCGTTTTGTGTCGTCTTTTTTGCCGTTCATAAGTGGTCATTCACGTGCGAACGAGTTGACTGACATTTTTCATCGTCACCGTCAGCTGTCGCATCAAAACCAACGCTTTTTATTATTTTAAAATTAATTTCGTCACGCCTGCCTGGCCAAAGTTTTGTAATTGCTATACCTACTCTTTTTATTTTTTCCTTTTTCTTATTCTTACTCTTCTGTCAATTCATCATCATCATCATCATCATCATCAAGTCTTTTTAAGTCTCCACTGCAGGAGCACGACCCTCTGTGTACTCGTAGTACCAGAGCCAGAGCCAGAGCAGTCCAAGAATTTGGTCTACACTCTTCACGCTGGCCAGACGGGTTGGACAGGTCTCACTGATGTTTATAAGCTTTGTTTAGCTTGTGTTTCCTAAGTCGCCTTCTACGTCATCCACGGGAAGACTTGGAGTGATCCTATTCTACTCTGCCGAGAAGCACTCGGCTTCTGTAACTTACTTGAAACAAATGTATGGGATTAAAATTAGTGAGTTTAAATTATCGCTTATTACTTGATACGATTATCGGACATATGATAATTATGCTATCTAAGCATCAATGCAAATGTGTTAAGCGGACGTGTAAAATCGAAACACCTCAAAGAGACTTAAAAAAACCTGCAAGGAATCCTGTAACTACTTACAAGAACGAGCGTTTCTTATTGTATCATTAATCCAAGTATCGCATAAATTTTTAATGACGTCAATTTAAAGACGTGTATGACAGGCATCAATCTCGCCAATTCAAAATGTTGTGTGGTTTTTGTTTTTAATTAATGATTATTATTACCGTGTTCTTAATTAACTCCAGTTTTCATTACAAATTGTTGTTGTCATAATCGTCATTAATCGCCATGACTTGAAAGCCTTTTATGCATTATTTGCGGGACTGGGAAACGATGGTGACAGTATGTAGAGAAGAGACTCTTGTAAAGAGATGGGGGAATCTTTGCATATGAATGACATAACATCTTCTGATTAAATTAATAAGAGAAGCCTCAACTTGTGATCGAGTAATGGACAGCAAAGATTGACTTATAAATTGTTTATTGCATGTTAGTTTAAAACTTTTTCTGTTCTATTTTACTTTTCACATGACTCTTTTTATGTCTTGATGCCAACGTAACGTATATTTTTCGGATTAAGAATTTTCGCTGATCTTGCGAATTTGGATAAGGTTTTCAGTACTTTGATTAAAAAAATATTTATTAAGGTTTTAAATAACAATACAAAATTAGATAAATTAAAGGAAAACTATAAACTAAAATAATAACTACTTAATTATAAGTAAATTATTCTAAGCAAAACTAAAATCTAGAACTTGTACCTAAAAATAAAATGAAAACGTAAAAATAACGTCGTGCAGATCATTGCCCTGAGGTTGAGTGCCCAAAAGGCTGGCAGCATTGCCACGCTGGATGGCAAATTGAATAAGTTGTGTGGTATTTGAATAAGTGTATGGCATTTAAATAAATTAGAAATTTTAATTTTGTGCATTGAAATACACAGTAATTACGGTTATGAATGTGTAGAAAATGATGTAGTTCATACAAGACCTTTATAATCCCGCCTTATTCGTCTCATAACTCTATAGGTACCCATATTTAAAAAAAAATAAAAAAAATATTAATAAGTGGCGCCGTCTTTTTAGTTTTTGTTGTTAAAACGCGGTCTTTCCCAGCCAACTAGACGATAATCTTGTTTATAGTGCTATTAGCTATCGTGCCATCGGATTGGTATCTGATCCCGGCAAAAAGTGCCGTTTTCATCGCCCATCGCTTGTACCCCACCGCTTCGGAAATCACCGTAGGGACGCTACTCGCGACTTGTTCTTCTTCTTACCTTACAGCTTATTTTATTTATTTTTATTCTTATTTTTATACTAACATGCCCAATAGGTATAATCTTAACATTAAACGCTGTCTACCAGGAAATATCTTTGGGACGTTTATATGGCGATGAATGCCGCAAGCGTATACAAAAACTTGTTAACAAAGAAGAACCTAGAAAACTATAAACTAATATAATAATTAATTAATAGTAAATTATTATAAGTAAAACTAAAAACTAGAACTTATACTAGAACTTAATTATAAATAAAAATACTATGTAGGTACAACTTAAGTACCAAAAAAAAAACTTAAGTACAGATAAAAAACATCGTTTCAAATATTTTTTTTTACAAATAAAAAACTTTCTGTTAACGTTACAATTAAAAAAACTTTCTATTGTTTTAACTTTAACTTGTAATTATTTGGATTTCTTTGTCAGAACTTCGCCTCACTGTGATTATCAACAATTTCTTATAACTATTTCAAATAAGTGCCTGTGACATCTTCTGAAAATTTTCTCGAAAGTCTATCTTTTTTATTTTGATGTTTCATTTCCTCGGGAAAAGTTTGTTAAGTATATAATATGAATACACACAAAATATGGGCTCATAACATTTTCTTAAAATTTAAATTAAATTAATGAGGCTGATTTACGTGAACTGTTGTAGCTGTTCCGCTATAAACCAAAAATAAATAAAAACCAGCGAAAGTGATTTAACATTAATTTATCGGTTTACACTTAGCGCCGTAAAACACACATTAATATCGCTGCGTGCGAGCCATTATTCGATACTGTTAAATAACGTCCTGGAATATTTAAGTAGATATAATGTAATGAGAGTTTTTTCTTACGACGTGCCCAACTTTTCAATGGTTGTACTCGTTGATTTTGAAAGGGCAAACTCGTAGATTTTTAAATTAAATTAACAAATCTTGAAAAAATCAGTCAAGCGTAATTGAAATTCAGCAGTGTTCAAATTGGATTTGGAAGAATAGTGGAAATAAATAAAAAAATAATAATTATATAAATATATACGGACAAATCACACTGATTGAGCTAGCCCCAAAGTAAGTTTTAAACTTGTGTTATGGGATACTAACTCAACGATACTATATTTTATGATAAATACATATGTAGATAAACACCCAAGACCCAGGACCATTTAAAAAAGGCCATTTTTCAACTTGCCCTGGCTGGGGATCGAACCCAGAATCTCCGGATTAGCGGTCTAGCGTGTTAGCCATTACGCCACGGAGGTCGTCAATAAATCAAATAAATTAGTTGTTTTTTTTTTCTTTTTTAATACATCTATGTAAAAGGTAAATATTAATAAATAAATAAATATATAGGGCAAAATCCTACTGATTGAGCTAGTCCCAAAGTAAGTTTTAAACTTGTGTCATAGGATCCTAACTCGACGATACTATATTTTTATGATAAAAATATATAAATACAGATTAACACCCAAAACCGAGGACAATTTGAAAACGGCCATTTTCCAACTTACCCTGGGGATCGAACCCAGAACTTCCGGATTGGCGGACTAGCCTGTATACCATTACGCCACGGAGGTTGCCATATTGTCTTTATTGATTTTGATATTGATCAATAATCGATAATCATTTATTTGCCAAAATACAGTGTTACAAATTGTTGTCATCATAGTTTAGTACATGTATTAGTCTGAGAACAGACATGCAAATATTTTACAATCAAAAATATCTAGGTATTTATATTTACTTCATTAGATAAATTTAAATGTAGTTTACATTACATATAGTAATTGAATTTAATTTAATTTGTGATTAAACGAGATACTTCAATTTATTATATCCCATATCTCTGACTTCAATGTAATTGAAGTGGAACCAACCAGACTAATGTCATTTAATTATGCCAATGTCACTTTCAGCATTCCCGCTGCCAGTGGCGCCTTTTTTAATTTTTATAATACAGAAAAATGTAAGTAAGAATTGACAACAAATTCGGATCTGCATATTTTTCTTATCACGCTCGATGTGTCAAATATTTGGGCTTACTTGATTAACTTTAGTCATGTTTTCACCTGTACCGTGATACGTGACAAGTCGGTGCCACTAAAGTTTTAAGTTGATGATTAAGTTTGTAAAAGTGATTGTACGCTCACGCACCTACTTATTATTACGTTTAATTTTGACATGTACGGATTGGCTTTCGATTTTTTTTAATTTGTGTAAGTACAGTGGCTCTCGAAATATTGTTGCTTCGATAAAATACAAATAATCGAATTTCATTAGATCTGTTTTAAATCTAACGAAATTAGTACGTTTCTTTCACAATGGTTCGTTTAATAATGTAAGTCGACGTTCGAGACCGGAAAGAGATTTTGGATCGCATAGAGATGTGCGGAAAAGTCTGAATCTGTAGATCGCAAAATAGTAGTTTTTAGATAACCAAGATCTTCATTCATATCTTCGAGGTTTCACCTCGAGGTTATTCACCCTATTCCAGCCAACTTATAAGCCACAATAGTTTTGTTAACACAAAACCACGCGAAGGCGACCCAAAATCCTCCCGGCTCCAAATGTGGCGCAGCAAACATTCAACCATCGGAGGAACTACCACCTCCTTACCTCACCTTAAATCGCCTCCGAACAGAGAAAGGCCGATGCAGGCATAATTTGGCCTGATGGAGTTATATTGACCCAACTGCAACACAGTGTCAGTGTGGTCATAACGACCAGACTATGTCAAACCTCCGCTCCTGCCCATCGTGCCCCAACCAGCTGCACTAAACGTGACCTATGTGAGGCTACAGACAACGTTGTGAAAGTGGCAACCTTCTGGAGGGAAAAAATTTAATTACATTTTGAGCTTTCGACACGAGAAGAAGAAGAACCTCGAGGTTTAAGAAAAATACATATTACATACAGCAATATATAAAAATAAAACTATCATGAACTGAACATTTTGAAATTGCGTGCGTGTCCAATACATCTGTGTTTTTCAACCGCCATCTTATTTTCCTTAGAATCCAAAATCAAACTACCTTTTGGTACATTTCGAGTTTTGTCTTCTACCCCTTTCTTTATTGATTCTTCATTTTGACTAGAAGTCACTAGTTTTATTTCCCACTTTTGTTCTGTGATAGTTATAAGCTTCGCACGTAAATTTGGTAGCCAACTGTACCATAAGATTCGTGCCATTCAGGATCCCCAAAACGGGTTCTCGGTTTTGTTACACATATTTTTACAATCACTTTTGATTTGACTGATCTGGATCACATTATCCGGTGTTTTTTTCGCAATCCTCTTTACATAAAGAAATTAAAGGAGCCGATCCGTCAATGCGAACTAATATGAGTAATAAATGATACTACTCTAGGCGGATTATTACGCCACGGTACTCCTGCCTCTCAAAGGGATTATGGTGAAAGCCGCTCTAATTTTGATATTAACCTTCAACTAAAATAACTAGTGAATGTAGATATTGACACAATAAACGATTTCGTAAGATATTTTGAAAAATTATGCGGACTCGTAAATCTGGTTTGAAATTGCACAAAATGTGCACAGAATTTTGAATTTAAGCAATTAACATCCTAAAAACATAAAATTCGACCGAGAGTTGAATATAATATTGAGGATAAGACCGGTTACTAGACATTCTGACTTATGCTTGTCCTTCTTAAAGATAATGAATGAACATAATATTGTACTACAATTTCCTATTTTAGCTATTTCATATGTAGGTGTCACCTACATATGAAATAGCTAAAATAGGACAAAAACAGAACATCTTGTTTTACACCAACTACAAGGCGTTCGTTTTTTATTTATTTTTATTTTGGTAAACTAACAAGTTTCACCTCTCTAAATAGATATGTTTGTTTGTCTTTGCAGTTCTTAGCAGTTTTAGAGATTTCAGTTATAATTGGATTTAAGGTTATTCTAATAAATATTATCTCTTCTCATTGATCGGGAACTTTGCATACTTATCTTATGGATTTTTCTACCAATTCAATTATTATTCTTGATTTCTCACTTCTGATGTTGTAAATATAACACTTACCATTCACGGTCCTCAATATTTGTTTGTTCCCTCATTATTTAAAAGAAAAACGCAATGGTCAACTTTGTCGTGGCAGCCCTACCGCGGGTCAGGCGTGATGTCAAGTGGTCATCGCATTTGTCGTCATAATCGCCGGCTATTGGTTTATAACTTAAAGCAATCGCCTCTCCAGTACCAACGATTTCCCCAAGAATGAGTTAATCGGCGTTAACGTTATTATTGCTGATAGGTGTTACTGGTACTTAAAGTTAAGTACCAAAGTTATTATAAAACTTGTGTGAACAGTGCAAATAAAACAGCATAATGATCTTTACACTTCGGCACGCCTTTCACAGTTTTATTTATTAGATTTATAAATGAGCTGCTTATGCAGCTGATACGTCTATTTTACGCAGCGTTTATAGTTTGCAAAAGTGACTATCGTTAATAGAAAAAAATAACTACTTAAGGAATTATTTATAAGTTCATTTTTCTATTAAATACACTTTACTTTTCATTCTTTTTAAATGTGAAAGTATTGCAGTAATTACTGTACACGTCTGTCCCATTGTCAAATAAACGTCTATCAGTGCCAACGGATGGTAAATTAAAAAAATATATCTGTTAACTACCACTTTTTAGTGAAAAATTACTGTGCGCACAAATTCCTCACTGAAGCACGACATTCCAATCTATAATTAGAAATCATGACATAATTTACCCTTTATAGCTATTTTACAATAATTTGTAAGCAACATCTGTGTGCTGTGTAAAAAGCGGTAATTTTTATAAAGTCTTATAGTTCAGTAGCTTCGTATCTGCAGGGAGCTCATATATTAGTTTTAAACGGTCGAAGAGAGCAATTAGAGGGGATAATGAGGACTGGCATCCATTTATATCACATTTGCGCTTTGTACCGTAGTTATTACGAGCAAATTATATAAGCTATAATAACTAGCTCTGCTTTATGCAGATGATGCGTATCTTTATATTATACAATATTAATTATAATCAAATATAGACCAAATTATATGTTTACTAGCTCTTATTTAGCTCTCACTTGATCTAAATGATTTTCAATGTGCTGAATAATTTAATATTTATTTTTATAGTAATAAACACTAGACCATCGTTACCGCGGTAAAAATAAATAGCACGTTTAAAATTAGACGCGTTAAGATTATAGATTACGTGAACATATTAATATAATTATGTTACTTATTAAACAAGAATTAGTTTCATAAATTTTATAATATTTTTCCTATGATCTTTTTGAGACTTAAACATTTTTCATTAAATCAAAGATAATATAAATAATGACATTGATTAAATCTCTTAAGCCATTTCAATTAATTAAGAGTATTTGCTGTTTCTTTTTTAAGACACTGATTGAGAATTTCGATTATTTTTTTATTTGATCATTTCACCGTTCTTTGTCTACGAAGAAACGATTGGGCAATATTGCCTAATCGTTAATTTGACGGTATTAGTTAAAATTCTTTTCTTTATACCCACAAACGCCAAAGCTGCCGCCCGCGCACTTCCTTTGACCTCCCTTGAATGGGTCGACCTTTGAGATACTAATAATTCTTGTGGCAATGTTTGGTGATTTAAGCGTTCAACCAGCTTTAGTAGACAAAGGATTTAAACTCTAAATTATAACGTGCGAATTACCACTTCGCCTGCTGAAAAATGCACCGTGTGTGTTTTGCAAAAATGAAAACACATACGGTGCATTTTCAGCAAGCGAAGTGTTAATTTCATTAATTGGAATCTTCACTACGAAAAATTAGAGCCTAGGAAAGCCAACGGAATATTGAGTAAAACATTTCGGTACCTATGAATAGATTTGACTGGCAGTGATCTGCACCATAAACTTTTCTCTCAATTGATACCTATGTAAAATTTATTTGCAATACCTAATGAAAATATGTATACAACTGAAGTTTTGTGTGGTGGACATATTAAATTAAAGACTGCCTATAGGAAAAAAGTAACAAGGTGTGTGAAAAACTGGAATGTTTGACCACGATCCGTCCATCACCGAAACGAGGTGACGAATAATTATGATCGCAACTGATACGCGTTTTTTATTAAAAAAATGCCGATCGCATCAATATTTCGAGATCACTGAAATTTCACGTCGCTCCATTAATCAAGCAACAACAGAGCTCATTAAAGGTACATTTGTAATTGTCAATTTCGGCACTGTTTTTGACTGTCACAAGTTTAGTGCGGGCCGTGCCAATCTTGTTATTGATGTTTTAAGGCTTATTTTCGAATGACCCAGTTTGGGAGATAACTGTGTCACTGTCACAGATGCAAGTAGTACTAATTACAGCGTTATCATCAATCATTTGGGTGAATGGGAAAGGGTGGTGCGGGAACAAAGGGCCGTATGATTCATCGTCCTTTCGCAAACGAAATACATTCTTATTGATGAAGTCCTTAGAGTCTGCAACGTATTGTTTGGAAATCAATTAGGTTTCAGCACCTTGATTTACTTCTTTCTACTTTTTATTTTCATGTGTAAAACTTTGGTTATCTCAGTTGCTTTGGTAAATCAATTGCTTTCGTAATAAAACGGTAAAAGAACAACTTCGATGTTGCTTCAAAGGCGTTTGCGATCTTAACACTTGTATTGGAATATCGTGAGTTTATGTTTTTGAGATCTCTATCAAGAACATGCGTTTCTTTAGTCTTGACAATCGTTCCAAGCTGTATTGATTGAAAGCTTGCTGACCTGCGATCCCCGAACTCTACCACCTCTTCAAACACTTGAGTTCCTAGTAACCTTTGTACAATTGAAAAGAAAGAATATCGAAAACGTCCGGAAATTATGACGTAATTGGATTAGACTGCTCTGTATAAACTTTATTTACACTAAGAGTTACAAAACAAAGCACAAATTTATCATCACATACGATTTTTAAATTAGATAAATACTACAAAGTGCGATCGTAAACCACAAAATCGCCGCATTTCGTACGGTAGCGATCAAAGACGACAAACGACAACCTTAAATCACGGATATCTCAGTTCAAAATCGGATGACAATTGAATAGGCCGTACACACGAGAACGTTACCACGTAACTGATAAGTGGGCGAATTGTGTCGACCACAAACTGATTACGTAATGGAAAAGCAAATTTTACCCTAGCGGTGCAATCGAAGATAGTAGTGGCATCTAATGCCTACGCACTAAGGTTTACAATGTGGTTAACATCAATTTGAGTGATATGCAATCGCGGGCTACCGAAGTTTTGTCAATTGTGCGCGACAAATTGTTTAGTTGTCAACCTGTTGTTGTAGTCTTAATTCGAGAGCATTGGAGTCGAGATTGGTCTGGGTCGCCGGTAGCGCTGCCTGGTCGGTGGGTGGTGTAGGTGGTTGGGCGCCAGTGGGTGTGATAATTCGTCTCGCATACACAAAGAGTGCCGTGAGAGTGCGCTCCCGAAACGTGTGGTTTACTTATTAGTGGCGTGGGAGAGGTGAAAGGTCGAAGGGACTTTTAGGATACCCCAAAGTTTCACTTCGACTAGGGTTTGTTAATTTAATAGCCATTAGTACGTCGCCTACGTGGCGAAGACTCGGAATTGCAAATTGTGCTGTACGGCACACCCAGTCAGATGAGACTAGATAAACACGTGTGAAAGTGGGTGTTCTTGACTTTATGCAAATCGGAACAAATGGTCGGAAAACAATGTCCATTTCGTTAGAGATTATAGAAAAAATAAGGTTGATGTTTTATTGTGGGTTATAAATACTTAAAAAAATATACCTGATAATCATGATAGTGGCATTATGCCGTAGGAAGAATTAAAATCTAAGGCGCATTAAATATTTGTAATTTTAAAATGAATGAGACCCCGAGAACTTTTATCTCAAGTTCTTTCAGTTAATTATGCATGACATTAATTTATTTTTAAGATATAATGATCGGCCTTCCATACATCCTGTGATTTGTCAAATTAAATAAATTAAATATGTAGTGTGAGAAATGCATTAGTCGAAATTGGAAAATGATTGATACAAATCGACCTCTTATAACTATAGTTGTTTTTTTTTTACCTAGGTATAATTAATTCTCGCATATTAAATTTATCGAGGAGTATCGATATGCTTTCACATGTCCTGTTATTTGATTGCGTAAATCAAATGCTACTATATCATAATTTTAAGAAGCTATACACCATTCATATCAAAATGTTTAAGTAACTAAAAGCATCCGGTAGAATTTTGCAACGATTTTTTTTAATATCTTAATAAAAAAAAAGTGTCATCCACCCAGCCCAGACCAAACGACAAATTATTTTAAGATGAACTCCGAGTAAAATGCTAACAGTGACGTTTTCTTTTGCAGGCATACGAACTGTCGACACTGACGGGTACGCAAGTGATGCTACTAGTCGCCTCTGAGACTGGCCACGTTTACACGTTCGCGACGCGGAAACTGCAGCCGATGATCACATCAGACGCGGGCAAGAGGCTCATCCAGACGTGCCTCAACTCGCCCGACCCGCCCACCACCAGCGAGCAGCGGATGGCGGCCACCGGCTTTGAGGAAACCGAGCTGACTTATAACGTAGTTGACGAGGATATGAAGGTGAGGCAATTGGCGTACGGCCCCGCTCAGTATGGCCCCATAGAGCACCATCCAGGGCTGGCGCCGTCACCGCTGCAGCAGTACCACCAACACCCTCCTTGTCCGTCTCCCCTTCCGCTGGGCTCACTAGGACAGCCCTACCCCCACGCGCATCTCTCTCATCCACACATGGCGCACCACCCTCAACGGTAGTTTACGCGCGTTACACTCTAGAGTAAATCCCATTGGATATTTAATAGGAGATTTCGACTGGATTATCGAAATAGTCACGTTCTTAGGCTAGGTTTAGGAGTGCTCCTATAAATATTAGTTTATCAAAAAAACTAATATTTATAAGAGCAGAAGTTAAAATAAGAAAAGAATAATATACAAGCAATAAACTATTTTGTTAATATATTTGTAAATAAAACGAATAGCATAATTTTTGTATTTCACGTCGCGATTCGCGAGGACTTGAGCGATTTTATGTTCAGATATTTTTTTGTAATTTACTTTGGGAATCTTGAGATTTCTCTTTAGCATTTAAGGGTGCTGTCCATGACGTATCGTTTCTGACTGTCGGAGAAGTGGCCCAACAGTTTTCGTGAAATTAATTATGAGCTGTCAAAAATGTTCACTCCTTTATATAAGAATAACATAATAAATCGCGCACGTGTTACAAGTAAAAAGCTTAACGAATTCAATCACAAAGTGGTTGTTTACTCTCCAATATCAATATTTAAAATCGATTTAATTACGTTTTAATTAATCACTCGACGATAAATTCTATCAATGAAATTGATGATCGGCGTGGAGATGTCCAAATTGATTCGGTAGCGAAATAATCACATTTAAAATCGGTTTATAATTAACGCGAGCGACCGGTTTCCTACTTAGTTTACGATGGAAGTGGGAGCGTCTATTGATTCATTATGATCAATGAATCGGCCTTTCATTCGGCGCCTCTGTAAAAAGATCCTATACATACCAAACGAGGTGCTTAATAATATCGATTATCATCCAAATTGTAGGAAGTCGATCGTATTAACTCCGACATCTCTATAAGCAAGTGGCAGAATTTTTGTTAGTCAATCCGTTCTAAAAATAATTCCATCAATTTAACTGTCTATTTATGCATCGAAAAGAAAAACGAAGAATTTGAGGTAGCAGGTGTTGTATGATGTGATGTTGTTGAAGCGGTTTCCAATTACTAGGAGCGGGCGGCTCTGTCGCCGCGGGTCTAAGTCCTCGGCCTGATCCGGATTATCGAGAAACTTAATTGAAAATTACTTTCGGCGGTACCGACACCGATTATTATAAATTCTCCTGTCAAACTCGATGGCCGCGCGGTACTGGGAAAATCAATCGGTGTAACCCGGGAGCTTTCACGTCAGGCACTCATAAACACAAACACGGCGCGCTATGTAATTTACAGTATAAATTCAATCTCCAACACTATCTCTTCTAATTCAGTTGGTATCGTGCTTGCGCTAACAGTTAATCAATGAAACGTACAACCGAACTGAGCGCCAAATACGGCGCTGCCGACGCGTCGGCTCATTGAGCCGCTCAGATTCGATCCGATTCATCCATTAAACGCTGAACACACCTTGCGTCGCTAATCGGACACTATTTATTCATCGATTTGTACCCAGTAGCTGCTCCCGCTGCCGTCGCGTCGATTGCACCCGACGATTAATTCTCGTTCCTCATTTGCATATCGTTTTAATTTCGAACTCATCCGGCGCCCACTGCGCCTTCGCCCCCGACCTCGAATACCTCTTGTCAGTTCTGATATGTTGAAATCGATTGCATCGATTCTTTCGTTTCGCGCTCGTGTCGATAAAAATCTCTCCTCTTCTGGTGGGTCGTTCTCGCCTGTTCACGTTTGACGTACGGAAATAATACGTTCGTGCCGATATCGATCATTATTGTTCACGCACCATCGATAACTCGATCCGATTGAAATATTCTCGCGGTAATTACGATTCCGAGCGATAAGTGCGAGTCGCGATCGGTCGTAGATGCTTATCGGCTATGTTTTGTGTTCTATTCATTGTGCATCTCCTGGCGTCCATCGTCTACGATTACCGCGGTGCGCAGGTTTTATAAATTCTTTACAAAGGCGGTATATTTCGCTGTTTGACTAGGAATAGTTTCACCTGTCATCGCAGTGCAGTCGTTTACATAAATATAATTATTTACGTATTCTTGTCGAGTGTGTGTTGTTGTAGTCGCGCCTGTTCCGTGAATATAAACGGTATTAGCGCCGTTCGGCGGTGATGTTTGCCGTAACACTGCCTCGTAGGATGCAGATGCTCTTGTGCATGAATTAGCGGTATAAATGTGGAACTCGGTCAGTGCCCCCGCTCCGCCGGTATCCCTAATCGAGCATCCATGTTTCGTAACGTACCTCACAACTCTTGAGATTTCGCTTTCGGCGCACGCAAGTTTCTTCTGCAGATTCCGCGTCGGATTCTTGCGTTCTGTTTCTGAGCACGTCTGCTCGCTCTCTTGGGAATATCTGAGGGGCTTAAAAAAGAATGCTTGCCACTACGGGAGTTGTCGACACGAGTCGTAAATTCTTGATCTTTTTAGATGTGGCCAATCAAGCTGCGCCTTTCCAACGGTGACTCATTCGCCATCACGTATTCCGCTCGCATGGGACGCGTCTATTCTCAACGCCGCTCGTTAGTCTCGCACCTAGCTTTATTAACTTATCAATACTATTGTTTTGATAAACGCCCGAGACGCAATTTCTGTTGACTCATCGTATTGTGCCAGCTAATGTGCCCACATAATTGTCCGCCTGTAAGCCGATTGGTCGGCTTGTGCAAGCTAACAATAAAGCTAATTTGACTAATAGGTGCGTTGTAATCGTCACCGCGTGTGGTTTCGGGATTACAAGATTATCTAGTCGACTTTCTTTTACGTATCTATCAGGTTGCTAATGAACGTTGTTGTAAAGCCATTGTTCTACACGTTCGTATCTCTGTTTTGTAATGGCATTTGAATTGTATGGGTATTATTACTTGTATGTGTTTTCTTCGTATGTTTAGGTGTTTCTTGTTTCGTCCGTTGTTGTCCGGGTTGTGTTGTGTAAGATGCGTCGAATCATCGCCAAGCGTCGTCGTGGGTGCGATCATTAATTTATTATTCCACACGTGAACGCACCGCCGGTTCAATTTTTTCGCAAATTATTTAATGTTTGCGAAATTCACATTAAACGATCGACTCTCCCCTGTAATTAACATGGCACCGCCCGACCACCCGGGCGCGAGATCGATGGACCCACCGTTAGTCCAGCATAAGGGCAATATTCGCAAACCGCCTTTGCCGTGTCCCGGTCCGCTTACAAATGAAGAGATTCATCCGGGCCACTCTGTATTTGGAGAAATTTCCTCAAGAGCAATGACCGTTTTGGATTCGCGGCCGTCATTTAGGTAATGGATCAGTGTATTAATTGAGAACATGTAAGAACCAGCGCAGTCAATGCGGGTTGATGGATCATTGGAGAACAGCATTCAGTAAACCGATCTAATTTATGGAGTTCGTGAAAATCTGGCAAGTGCGTGGCCAGTGCCTGTATTATTTTAGGAGTTGCGTTGCACTTGGTGCACTATTACGGCAGACCTGCGCCGTTCTGTTGCATAATTCAGACACGAGCCCCGCCGTTTGCATTCCGATACTTGATATGTGCTTTCACATGTATTTATGGACAAGATTTTGTGTCTTCGTAATGTTTGCCGAATAAATAAATCGTGTTTAAGGCATAAATACAATGGGCGCGCGGCGGCTCCCCTCGTTATGTCGGCGACTGTAAAGTCCGAGTTAGCTTCTTGGGTTGTCGGCTTGTCAACGCTGAGATATTTCGCGGGCCGGCTTGATGCTCGCGTATTTTGTTGTTTAGGGGCTTCGTTACACCCGCGGTTTATGTCGCCGCTTACAAATTGGCGGACGCAGGGAGCGCCGCGTAGCAACTCGTCCAAGAGTTATGAGAGCTTGCTTACATTGTTTATAGTTCGATGAGTGCTGACACACTAGCGTAGATCTCTTCGTTTCCAATATTGACTGTCTTCTGTCGACTGTACCCATAATTACCCCAAGAATAGTCCTTTGTTGCACCTGCACGTTTACAACAACAAGCGGCAACAATGGGCACAGACGCCAGCCAATCAAATATCTCGACGTCATTATCGGACGGCCGCATCGCACGATTCCGCTCACATCTCACTTACCGCAATTCTAATGATTTGCAGCGGAGGTCCTATTCGGTATGCACCGTGCTCGCGCCTTCGTATGCGTGGCGCGACTCCCCTATCCCGTGCCCATCGCCTCCGCAACTTCCGCGACTCCTGATTGCTCTAATTGAAATTTATTCGTAGCCGCGACGCGTCCCGATTACCAAATCGTGGTTTTAATTCGATTACTTTAATGAATAGGGCATCGATTGTCCAGGATCGTTTAGTTATGTATGCGCGTGCGATTATGCGATCTCGTTTACTCGATTGACGCGGGACGCGCCTCATCCATTATAGATTTATCCGGGAGTGTATCGTCTACTCTATATGGTACGTACGTCTCTGTCATTTCGATAATTGGACCAGCCATTATCAAGTTGCGCAATTCACGTCTGCCATCGATCTGTTGATTGGAAAAGATGCGTCACACAAGCACCAGTATTCGCAATTACGTGTTTTGTTGTCATTTAAAAACCATGTGCGATTTAGAAAAAAGCGTTAGTTTCGATCCTTGATTGGCAATTGTGAACGCATCGGTGTTCTGATCACTTCCTTTATCCAAGCATTAAAAATATAATGCTCCTTTCTTGAACGCTTTGAAAAGAATGCAGAATCTCAACATAGAAATAGTTTCTAGCGAGAGGTATAATCGATGCCCGCATCGATTCGGCGAATCCAAACCGGCCCACTTCCTAAAACTAGACTGGGCGACGCACATGGTTAAAATTAGGCGCGCGCCGAAAATAGCGTAATATGCGAGAGGCGCGTCACAGCGGCGGATATTGTGTTACAGTACATTCGTTATGCAAGGAACGGGAATGTGGGCCACTGGGATTGTGTACCGCCGATACACAGTGCAGTATGCTATGAGCAGCCAGCATATTTCATAGATCTTCTTTTGAAACTTTTGTTCATAGGTTTATTTTGCATTCGTTTTCTCTGTTAGTGTAACGCTTTCTCAATGTTTCGTATCATTATCATAAAATTTAGACGATCTTTTCTTTGGATTCCATTAAGGTTTTTTGATTTCTAGATATTTAAGTCGTTACTATTTATTTGTTTGTATGTTTACTTGCTTGAAATAACCGAATTTATGAAGACTAATCATAATCTCCTTCTTTTCGGTACTCATGTTGTTGTTTGTGAAACTCCTTTTAATCTAGCAATGATCATTTAAAATTTTATTACCATGTTAGGTCATGTTTAGGATGTACGTGTAATCATTGATAGACAATTCCGAGTAACAGTACTATTTCTCAGAGATGAATATTACAAGGTAATGAGCAAAGCCGACCTGTCATAGTCCACCGCGGACATGACAGCGAATTTTTAACATTATTGTTCGCAAACAAACAATGTTTTCTGTTATTGAAAGGGTACAACTTATCGGTCATGCTTTTGTATCGCGATCTCGTTCCGTTTCGGCATCACTAACCTCTGCTTTCTTTACATTTCTTGTCTTGTGGGAGACCGTGCGATTTGTTATCGAAGTTGGACCGTATTGGACGTCGCGTTTACCGGTTGTTCCGCGTCTATAAATTCAAACTAGCGTCCTAGTGGGGGCGACCGTTACCGCGTGGGAAATGATTGGGTCCGGGCGGCTTTGTTAGGAGGATTGTCCACTGGTGTAGATGCGCCGATAGGCCTGCGCCCGCGGTGACAGCTACGTGGGAACGCGTTGTGTGTACGCCGCCTTAGATGATATTGTCATTTCGGCGCGCTTTGTTGTTCTACAAAAATGAGGACTAACTGTAGTTAGAGATAATGCGTTATCTCTGAGTCGTGGTGCTCGTGTGTACCTCAAATAGTCCTGGTATGTCAATGTGATTCTGATTTTCGTGTGCCCCTCTATTATAGATGTAATGAGGTTAAACTTCGCTCTCTAGCTTTAACAACGACAGTAGCTCTATTTAGCTACTATTTTCGACCAAATGAATTCAAGGATATATAACAGATTAAAGTTACTTAGCTATGGAAAATCCATAGTTATAGAACATAATACAACCATAGGTATAGGGGCCATGATTAAAGATCGTGACCAACATGTATCTCTTAAAAAATATTTCGAGAAAGAATGACTTAACGTCAGGAAACTGGAATCCGTAGCATATAATATAAAAAAAAGCCTTTTTGAAAGACATGTATGGCGGTTCCTCTATTCGGCCATGTTTTCCCTACAGACAAGTCGATGTTAATGGACAACAACATAAAATAGTAACGACACAAAACGATAATTCAAGTTAGAAATGACAAAAATGAAGATGTCACTAAGTTTATTAGTCAAGTTAATGTTATGATCTTTTCACTTCTTGTATTTTTTGCTGTGTATGTTTGTATTATGTAAAGATTTTTCATTATTAGTCTTAACATCTGTTCCTGATATGAATATATTCATCATTCTTCTACGAATATTCTTAGATTCATTTTGAAAGATTGACGCGTATGGACTTTTCATTTTGAGCCGTCTTAGTCCCATCACCTCCCATGCGAACAAACTATGAATACGTGAGAGGAATGCGCTGTCGATTTATTTGTTGTCTTTCCTAGAGTGTGTTACTTGAGTACAAATTCTCATGATGGCTCACCACACCACTAATTGTTGTTTCCATAACAGCACAGGCCCCCAAGCCACCGTGCCGTTCCGATGCTGATTCTGTGCGTTCTATATATCGTGTGGTAATGTATTCCGCACGCGTCCCAACTAACGCGGACACCATTCAGCTCTGAAAACAAATCCTTAGCTTTTGTCACCGGCCATCCATCAAACTTTTTCTATACAACATAATATGAGCTTACAGACAAAGAGCTTTCAAATGCTAATCGGGAATACGTGCGATTTACGTGGGAAATTGTAGTTACACTAAATATGTGTACCTAGACGATGTTTTGGTCAAGTCTCTTTCCCAGGGTAAGCAAAAATACTTCTGTTCAATTGATAGTGATATAGTAACTTATTGACAAATAGGTGACACTAAGATGATCTTCCAATCTGTTTGTTTATTTGCGGATGTCGTATTTTTTATAATTTTTGCATTAAATTTCAACTAATGTATTTGCATAGTTACCGATCTTCGATAATATCAATATAAACTTTTGAATTAATTCCAGTGTCCGTACATTCAAACTTGGTAAATTCTATTTTGATGAGTTAAAGTTGTTGTCACATTTACACTTGATTTAAAATTTTCTTATTAAATTAGATCATCCTCACATGACCATACAAGTTCACCTTTCTACAACCAAGTTGACTAATTTTTTTGTACATTAACCTTATATGGCCACCTACACCGATGATATAATCGCCCGATCGGTGTAGGATCATAGGCGCGTGGGCAGCGTCCTTCCTCGGCGATTTGATCCGAGTTTTGTTACACATATAGGACATATCTGTAGAGGAAATAAATGTAAACATTTCATAATAGGAAATCACCTGTTGATTAAAAAAAACCTGGTACAAATATAGGTACGCGAATGCGTTGAAGATAAGCTTATTTGTTGAAACTAACTTTAGGAATTTTAGAAAAATAAAAGGAAAGACCACCTACCAACGAAGTTCGATCAATGAACTTCCCTTTTCCCTATTTTAGGACAACCAGTGCGAATCCTATATGTTGATCGGACTGAATTATAATAAATTGTACAAACAAATTCTTGTTTTTGCTGCAGTTTTATTTTGTTTGTCCCGTTGAGAACAAGATGTGGACGTCTATTACTTTTCTGCGTCTTCAAACTGCCTTCTCTTTAGAGGTTTGCTACACATACGCGCGTGCGCGCATTTCCGCATGATTTATGTATGACCATACACTGTCGGCTCATTTAACTGGATATATTCAGAATTATAGTTCACCACGCATTTGAGACGCGGTGCGAATTTAAACGGGCGTAAGGGCCAATTCTCAAGGTATCCGACTCATGTGGGAAATGGCGTTTTCATCCCAAACTATTTTATCTAAACTATCCAAAATGCCGTCACAAGTGTTTCATTTGATGAGGAATTTCGAGTACCTTTATAAATGTAACAGCCAGATCTGATCCGCTCTTAAATGCACTGAAATAAAACACTCAAATTAAAAGAGTATTTAACCACCGCGAGTCTTTTCACTTACAAAAAACCCTCTCCCACGTTGCCACACATGATTAGCTCGTTTACACAATTACCATACAAATCGCCTAGAACAAAACAGCGTAAGAGCCTCGTGAAGCCAAAGTAAGATATGGTAGTAGACCCTCAGGATCCTCAGTCAAGAAAATATAATTTTTGCCTTCCCTGTCGTTGAAAACGAATGCTTACTGATTAGCTAGGAAAGTTTTTTTGTTTAAATTTAATTTACATTTTCTTGTAGCTTGAATTTTGATGTGTTATGATTAAAATCACTCTAGCTAGCCTCTTGGTCGAAGCATACAATTTTGGATTGCCGTTGTAAGAAGTATAGTATCACGTTCCACAGAAACAGGCGCGAACGCGAACGCTTTCTCGCACGAAGAAGAACGACTTTTTCAGAACAAACCCTTTCACGGCACGCCTTAAAACAACATTCGATTATTTTATAGAAAAAATAACCGGTCCAGTGATACAGTTTTGCGAAAGAAAGGAGACTGTTAATGAAGGCAATTTCGGTAACTGGACTGATTAACGTAATGGCAGAAATCGATTTCGATCGAAGTCAGATAAGATCTTTTGAGTTTAGATGTTTTTTGTAGCTAATAAAAGAAAAAATAAGCAAGTTTGTGTAGATAACGGTAAGTATTTATCACTTAAGTGGTTGCTAACTTTCCAGTCAGTTACATAAGCTAGAAAACAAACACAAAAAAAATATGTAATGCAACCATGCTGATAGCAATTTAAGATTCTCTTTTTTTTCATTTTTCATTGTTTAACAAAAAAAAAAATATTTTACAAAATGCGACGCTTTCGTTTTATGAAATAATTCACAAAACAAAAGATGTAATTTGCAATTAATA
Organism: Acrobasis repandana; assembly: GCA_963576875.1. Classification (NCBI taxonomy): domain Eukaryota; kingdom Metazoa; phylum Arthropoda; class Insecta; order Lepidoptera; family Pyralidae; genus Acrobasis; species Acrobasis repandana. The sequence continues at coordinate 3,145,597 of OY756223.1, read as the reverse complement.
AGAAAATTATTGGAAACCAACGAAACCCATCTGCCATTATTGCGATTTCAAAAGCGTTCTGCGTTTTATGTCTTTCAAATAGCGACGCACGGGTCCTTTGACTATCTACAGACGAAGCCGCGAATCACAGTTTATAGTTAGTAGTAATTTTCTATGAAACTAAGCATTGTGTAGATTTTACGACGATACACTGAAGGGTGAGCACGTTGCTTCCTCGTAATATTTCTAATCTACAATATAAGCCTTTTGATTGATGATACTGTAGGCGTAGAGACGTAAGCTGTATGAAGGGATTTTTATTGTCTTTTGTTTTGACGTCTTAAAAGTCTTATTTTTCTAATTATCAGCATTATCATCGTTATTTATTTTATAATGTTTCTATCTGTACTATAATGGAGGATATTTCTTTGGAGAAAGTATAACGCGTAATTTTATCACGTATAGGTACGTTCGTTAAATGCAAATTAATCAACCGATGATGATAGTGGCCCACGATAACTCGCCAATTCATTTGAACACGCTCATTTTGAGTAATTTCGCCATACCGTACATTTATATTAAATTGTATACGGGCTCGATGGAACGTGACACGAATATTGTAATTTTGGCAATAAGCACTTGTATAAAGTAATGGCCGTACTTCTGAATGAAAGACTCACGTGTATTGAAACTACCGATCGTTGCATCACAGCCGAAAGTGGTCATTGAGGAGCCTTGGTAGTGGCGTATCAAGTTCTGTGATCTGTGCTGTGACATTGCGGAATTGTCATATTGCCGTTCCATTTATTCAAATGCCTTTTTACTAACGTTAGACGAGGATGTAAGACTTCCAACAAACGCTCTCACTTCCGATCGCCCACACTGGCGCCACCTACGCAAGTAGCTTAAAAATCGCGGTGGTCTTGTGACAATTGTTTCCGATTATTTCTCCGCGAATCGTTTGATTTCGGAATTTAGGTCTTTTTTAAGGCTAAAGTGTGGCAAGCATGACATCAACCGTAGGTGGTATTCGAAATAAAATGTGTTCGCGCGCAGTTTAAGTTGCCCAAGCTTTCGAAATGACCATTCTCTCTAAATTATGACTTAATTCTGTACGTCTCTCTTTTGTGTTGTTATTCGATACATTTAGTACTTTATTTTATTGTAACGGTATCGTGGTGCCCGCCATGGAAGTGTCAGTTTAATTAGTTTATCTGACACGTGTTGGACAAAAGGTAAACATTCAAAACGTTATGATTTTGTAGCGAATTCTGGGTCATTGTGAAATCGACTGTGAATAGAAATCTCCGATTAGATAATCTGATTTATTTATTATTGTAGTGAATTGTTGATTGAATCTCGTGTATTTTATTGGCTTCTATTGAGAAACGGTAAAGACGGCTATTAAAGTGATGTACGCATAATTGTCCTGCATAATACTCGTCTACGTTAACATCCTCATGTCGGGACAGTCTTGTCTACTTGAGCTCAAGTCCTCGTGAATCGGACGTCACAACGAGAAGTCATTATCATAAAACCATCATAAATAGTTAATATCAAAGGTATAATGTGGTAGCGAACCGTTGTGGACCAACAGATACCGTATGGAACGTGACTCGCTTTACCAAAACGTCGAGACGCGCCGCAAAACGTTCGCTATGTCAATTTTGTTTATATTTCGCGTTTTAACTATAAGATTTACTCTAATGCATTTTACTCAATCAATTCTCAGGCCATTAAGAAAGTGCCATCGTCTGTATAGTTTATAAGTACAACGAGGATGTCTGACAGCGATTAGATTTTAAGTTTCGGTACTACATCCCTAGCCAGTCCTTAAAATTCACGTTTTGGTGCTATAGCGTTGTCCCTTGCTGCAGTGGTGACGCGTTCAGAATTTGCATAGGTGATCTCTAATTCCTTGTTCTTATTTATAATGGTAAATTTTAATATATATTTTTTGTACTGTAGTTTATTCAATCTTGGGACCAAGTCCCGAATATTGATACCTGTATCTGTAACGTAACATTCCCAGTTTGCGCTTTAGTGCCCGTTTTAACATTGTTTGTGATCCATCCAACAACGTTGACTATGTTAGTTTAAGGCATGTCGTGTGTTTCCTGACCGTCTGGAATGCGAGTACTTGATGTATTGACTGATACTTTATTCAATTCAATATTGTTTACTTCGTCATGTCACGTTAGGGTTGCCAGATGCATGCAAACTGATTTTATGAAAAGTTTTGACATTTTGAATCCGATAAAAAAAACTGAATATTTTTGCATTTAGGGCAGTTTCTAATGTGTAACCGCAGGTGTATTGTCTACTTTACATGAGTGAAAACGCGTGGTATGAAGTCAATTTTGCCTGAACGCTCGGTTGCATATACTGTCAACAGGTTTGCAGCGTGTAAATGGACAAGTACCAAGCGCGAAAATCATATAAATAAGGATAATCATATAAATTTAGAAGCAATAAAAATGGTGCTATTGACTGTTGTGACATTATTAGCCTTTTATATTTTCAGACATCAAAAATTAAGCATTCCACATCATTAAAGTGTCAGTCAATACCTGATTCCGTTTTACTAGTATCCAAATTACTGAATAGTATTAAAATTAATTTACTAGTAAAATTGGATCTTTAGAGATTTTGAATCATAATAATAAATTAATATAATAATTAGTGTTAAGCAACGAATGATGTATCCTAACATAAGATGCGGTGATACTTAAAGACTTTGTGAAACAAGTGTCTTCTGTCTCAGTGCCTTGCAAACTTTAGAGTGAGAAGTAATTAAATTCTAAAATGACTGTTATTCAGTATTATTATACAATTTGCAGAGTATTTGATATGTTTTAAATGAAAGTGAAGCTAAACAGTTGTATGATTCGTAGTCTTGAATAGTCCTGTGCCTAATTTTATGAATGTTATGAATTTGACCTTTAATTAAATATGTAAAACAGTCGTGAATAATGTAAATATAAGTATCTTTATTACTGGAGAAGCTAAAACATACCTATTTACATTTTGTTAAGTTTTATTAGATAACATGTACAGTACAATCTTTGTTGTGGTAAAGGACTATCAGATCGTCCATAAAGTTAGGCCCACGGTGTAATTCCATTATGTTAATATGCCCAAAATACTCTTGCGAATTGTTCGCGAGTTGCTAAGGAGGCTTAAATTGCGAGTACTTAAGTTAACCAGTAGCTAGTCTCCGCTTTTGCGAAGATCTCACGTCACGACCAACTTGGTGTTGTCTTCGAAATATGCGTAATTTTTTATGGTATAGGTCCGACATTTTTAATTGGAATCATTTTAATTGACAACTTTAGTAAAAATGGTCAACACCTATTTATTGGTTTGTATGAACCAAGTTTCTTGAACACCCATATTTTTTGGTTCCCATAGTTCACGCAACTACTAAAGAAGTTCATGAAATAATTCCAGTGGATCTTACTTTAACTCGTGCACACTTACATATTTTACAATGCAAATAATATTTCGCTGAACAAAATGTTGCTTCGAAAACATACATTAAAATAAAAACTTTTTCGAAGGCTTTCATTGCGTTTTGAGACGATTATTCATGTTGCCTGATAAATGTATGACAAGTAATAATTCAATTCTTGTTTAAAAGCTTGTCTGCGTTAAGGCCTTCTACACATACAGTCCCTCATTGAGGTAGCGTATAAAATTTATAGCATTCATTAATATGTATTATATTATTATTACGAATAAAACGACGTGTGTGTGAGTACGCTTTATTCACTTTATTAGTGTGATTGTTAATGAATGAAACAAGTTTTTGAATTGATTTATATGCGCTTGTGGTGAATCGAGCAATTTGAAGACAATAATTTTTATCTTACTCTATACAGAGTTGTGAATTTTTAAAATATTTACAAGGTTGTGAGGTTATCTGTTGATACAGAGTCTGAAGTTGTTCATAAAGATTAGCTCGATGGTTAATAACTTTAATTGTATCGTCACTTTCGTGGGATCGCTTCGTTAAGGGTGTACTATCGGTCCGTAAAAGTTTTTCGGTAACAATGAATATAATATTAAAAGTTTTGTACTTAAAGATTTTAAGAGTGAGTTGATTATATTTTATCATGATTTTCAATACACAAAAGTTGTTTTTTTTACCGAAAAAAGTAGTCTCAACCGCTGATACACTTTCTTGAGTTAGCAATCCCAAGGTGACGTTGGCAATGTGATAGAAACAATACCTAAAGAAGCTAGATCATTGTTACTGTAAAATACAATTTTTGTAAATATGTACAATATAAATAACGCAATAATTTTAATACTAGATGCAATGTTGTACAAGTTTTTCTATTTAAATATTTTTTTTTGAAAGATTTAATCTACTCTATTTTTAATAATGACTTATTTTATCGTTTCGAATAATTTATATTATGTGTTTGTACAATGTCGTAGTTGAAATCGGAGGAGACATTAAAAAAATTATAAAAAATAAAATGTTAAAAAATTCATTCAGGTTTTGTATTCAAAATAGATTTAAGTTTTTCCTACCTTATACCCACTATCGGACATCCTTCCCCTGGGAACATGTTCCCGTATGGGGTCTCATGCTTACGGTTGAAGCCTCAATTCAATTGATAAAATATATTTGTGAATATTTTTATGATAAAATAGTAAAAATGGTACGTATCTTGGTACTTTTTGAAGCTTGAAGCTAAGCATCGTTGAGAAAATGTGAGTAGGGGTAGCGATCGAAGGGCCCTAGTTAAGATACTCCACTTTTCCATCGAACTTCGGCACATGGCTTAAAGGCCTAAAGCCATGTGTTCTTATTCGCTGGAACTCTGTGGTACCTTAACTTTTGGTCGCTACAAACCGGACCGTGCGGGACATCTTCCCTCGCGATTTTTTTATTACTACAAACAATATCATAAAATACACATTGGACGTTTTTAATTACGTCGCGGCATTAATACCGCCGTTTCGAGGGGCGTGTCCGATAGTTGGCTATATCGACAACCCGCCGGGCGGCATGTCGAGAAGGTGTCTTCCTGATTATTCGTATCGCGAAGATGCCTTCTCGATTTGGTCGCTTAATAGTTTTAAGGTGAGTCGATGCCAAAAGTCTGCCGCTGTCCCCGTAATTACTTTCGCCTTTCGGACGCGAATATTACGTTCATAAACATGTAGTAATTGCTCAATGATCCTCCTCCAGCAGCTTTCTTTTGGCGTCTCTCCGTAGCCTTCAGATTGGCCAATCTTTCGCGTTACAAGTGATATATTGAAGAGAGAAGACAAGACATCATTAAGGTACGTCCACTTTTAATTTATTAGTTGTAAGTTTTGCATTTTAATAACTAACAATTTTTGATTTGTCTTGTTTTCGATGTGCTTTTACAGGTGTGCTGTTACAGGTATCAATAATTTTTTGAGAGTTATGTATTAATACGTGATGTCATTCAGCATTAATTTCAAACTCTTATGTATTCATTAGCATTGGTATCAAATTTGAATTAGCAGTGTTAATTAATATGTTTGTTGATAAACTAGGTGCCATATGTGGAGTTCCTTATATAGAATATATATCCGTTGCTATCAAGATACATATCACATTACAATATTCATATCTGCGGTGCAAACATTTTAAAATATGTAACTACGAGTCCGCGTGGCAATTCATTATTTTTTCACTTTAGAGTAAAATATAGCAACATTTTGCTGGTTATATCGTATTTTAAAGCTGACACGAATTGATATTCGTGTCAGCTTTAAAATACGATATAATTAAATTCTGACCCCTCGCTGATGCGAGGGGTCAGAATTTAATGTTTACTTTTAAAATATTATTGCGTTTCGTGAATAATATTTACTACTGAGTACTTGGTACACAGCTTTTAATATGTTTTATTTCATAGGAAAGGCGGCTGTGTATCTTAAATAAACCTTTGTACAGACTAACAGCACATTAATTGCCTCTTATGACCACCTATGACCATATACCAAAGAAGAATCAAAATGTACATCTCTGAATTGTATACACTCAAAACTGTAGCGAGTTTTCACAAATCTGGCTTACTTTATATAAACAGAATATTTACCGATACACAAATTTTGACCAAATGAATTTGAAGATTTTGGCGGTATAATTAGGGTTTAAGGGACCAATATATAAACTTAAACCATACATGAGATTAGTAGTCTAGGATTTCTAAAGTTAGTTTAAATATATGCTGTTGTGCGTGCATATATGCACTTCGTTCCAAACGCAGTCTGATCAAGTCTTAGGAATTTTCTCTTGATCGTCGTCTCAATAGCAGATCTATAGAAACAGGTCCGTTTCATTTCGCAGGCGTAGACTTTATTGGGCCGTCAATCGCGGTGTCTCCTCATAACATACCGGACGCCCGTATAATGGAACGATTGCGATTGAGTTTGTATGCAGTTATTAATTTTAGGACGTCGACTGTAATTGATTCAGGTAATAAAAGCTACGATTTGATATGAGGCAATGTTTACCTTTAAATATGCAGTTTTTAACATTTATGGTCACGGGCGTAGATTTTATTAGGAAATCATGGTGTATGTAGTTTGTAATTGTTTCTTTTAGGTAATTCATCTTTTGATGTTTTAATGATCGTGATAGATTACATATTGTATGGAATGGCATAGAAACAGACCTACCAAGGTAAAAACAGCTGTATATTAAAATAAAATGTGGGTTTTTAATGGATTACACACACAAACAACTAGATGTCGATCATAGATACTTTATATATATTATAAATGGAGTCTAACAGTTGTTAAAAACGATTTGACCCATTTACCCATACACTTTGCATAAACATACAACAAATGCATATGTTAAGGCGTTAAAAAAAATGCTCACTTGACGGTAGGTACAGGTACCAACATCTTTTTTTCACAAAATTCATCAATTTCTTTATTATTAAAATTACTACAAATATACAAACAAGTGACAAATAAATTGAAGCCATTATCCATCGTCATAAAACCAGTTGAATTTCTTGATGAAGACCGTCGCTGCCATGAGGACATTAGACCAAATTAACTATGAAGCACAACGACTAGGTGTTGCATAAATTAAGAAGATAATAACCCTAAATTATTTATACAAATACAAAGCCTCATTGTCACATACAGTGGCTATTTGACGCTTCCTCAATGCAAATAAAAACATAATCACCGGCCAAATATTTCGAACAATGTTAGGGATGCCTTGTAGGGGGTCTATTGTCAGTTTCATTGTCGATTGATTTATTGATGACGTCAATGATTTACCGCGCATTCTATGCATATGCAGTAGTCTCTGGTGTTTGAACGTGTGACAGGACAGGGAAATCGTCGGCGTTCTTTAGAGACTGGTTCGTACGGATTAATTTTGATGTCAATGTAGTGATGTGAGAAACAGCGCAAGCAGAAAGATAGATAGAGTAAAAAGATTAGAAATAGTGAGAATATATTACGATGCTATTGAATGTTTAAAGTAGTTTACTTCGGACTGTGCAATTGCGACTTTATACTATTCTAGACTTTATAAGACCCCAAGACTACTCCTTAGCCAATGAGGTTAATTTATTTATTTATTTATAAAAACTTCTACAATAAAAAATTGGTGCAATTGGCGGACTTAACGCTAAAAGCGTTCTCTCCTAGTCAACTATAGGGACAAATAGGGATAAACAGATACAAATCATGTTGTGGCGCAAAAAAATAGGTACAAAATAAAGTATTAAAATAATTATGTTCGAACTTAAAAGTTAAAACTGTCTCATTTACTCGTCAACATGAAGTTACGATAGCGATTAATACTAAAGTTATCGTCGAACAAAGTTAATACAAAAAAAAATACTGCGTCATAATTAAAATAAAATCTTGAATACAGAATCACAAAATAATATTGACGCAAAAGCAGATTTATCGCTGAAAGCAAACACTTTCAGCCAATACTGTCGTAGAGGAAAATAAAATCAAAGTAACGTACATTTTTACACATAATATTGTTAATATTTGATGACCTATTTTCTTGAGTATAGATAAAAGAAAATATCAATAAATATTTACTTATGAGCTACTTACACTCAATTTAAAAACAGCTCACTCAGGTCATAAAAGATGTTAGATTAGCGAAAAATATATGTTTGTAATAATGCAAGTGTATTTGTCTGCGAGATTGATCGCTCGTTGATATAGCATTGTTTATCGCTCGCTTGAAAATATCGCGATGTAGCCGACACATGCAATTAGTCTGCGATTTATTGTTGCCGATTTTCAGACTGGCAGCCTTACGGAGTGGAACGTTGACCCTCAAAAATGCATATTGCATGTACTGAGAAGGACTAGAATTAGGCCTTCGCAGGCACTTTTACACGTCAGTAATTTTACTGTACATTACGTGTCGTTTACATTACAATAGTCGTTTCGATACTAGCGTTTCGAACGAACGAACGACCATTGCTGAGAAGAAACGCCGAAAGAAACTCATTTGCACAGTATTGGTCGCCTAAGCGCCAGAAGGGCTTTGTCAGTTTACAAGGATATTATGCCTAATGCAATGTTGCCACAATATAACATAAGCATGTTACACTTGCTGTGCTTGCACCCTTTCTACGAACTTCTCGACATGTCATGGCAAACTGGTAGATAATGCATTAGCGTTAAGATTGACCTATTGTAATCAATCAAATATAACTTGTGTTGTATGCAATAAATTTAAGTAAATAAATCCTAATAATAGGTTTAAACCTTTATCCGCCCAAATCAAGTTCACATTCACGGAAGAGATAGAGGCGTTTTACTAGATGTCAACTTATTTAGGGTCTATAATGGTTCAAATCAAGTAATAAAGTGTTTTATAATAAGAAACGGTATATGTAAATTTTGACGTTTGTTCCCGATGAGTGCCACTGTTGCTCAAGAGGAAAAACCTTCCCGTTGAGTTCCAGTGTTACCCATTGCAACAATTTTTTTTCCAGTAATCACCAGTATGTCTTAACGGTACTTTGAGAACGCGTCGTATTTCTGTCCAGTAATACTGTGTCTGTGGAAGACAGCATTCCGTATTCCCGTCAAGTAATACTGAAGTGTTATTCGACGGAATACAGTATTCCGTATTCCCGTTGAGTAACAGTAGACTTTATAAAACTGCGAATATCTTGAAAACTTAATGCCGACAACTGGACTCTTTCTTCTTGAAGGCCCAAATTTCAATCAACTATACCAATAGAATATATATCTTGAACTATAAACTAACACTGTTACTTGAGGGGAATACGGCGAGTTCTTAAAGTGCCATTAAGACACACTGGTACTTATCGGGAAAAATATTAGTTGCAATGAGTAACACTGAAACTTATCGGTAACTTTTTCCTGTTCCCCTTTAGTAACAGTGGTACTTACTCATCGGGGTGTTACTCTTCGGGAAGAAATGATTTTAAAACAGCTCCTGCGGGTCATTAAAACATACCTATGCTATTCGCGAAAAAATATATATGGTAATAATGCAAATATATTTGTCTGAGATTGACCGCTCGTTGATATAGCATTGTTTATCGCTCGCTTCAAGATATCGTGATGCTGCCGACACCTGTAATTACTTCACGTTTTATTGCTACTGATTTTCAGACTGGCAGCTTTACTTAGGGGAACGGTGACCCACAAAAATGCAAATTGCTTGTACTGAGAAGAACTATATAGTAAAGTTACTTAGACCTCATGTGTACATTACGGTTTTGACAATTTAAAATCAATTTTCTAAGGCACATCATCATCCAAGCGGTCAAATTCCCGGTTGCATCCCCAGCAGTAACGCTTCCGAGTCTTAACCCTAGGGTTAGGTAGCGAACTAACCCGAGGTGATTTGACGAGGTTACTGGTACTCAGAGCGACTGCCGTCTGACCTCCGCAACCCAAAGTGTAGACCAGAACCAATCCTAAGATTGGTTTAAACAAACGAAAAAAAAAATATTTACATAGTATTACCCCTATTAGCATAGTATTACCTATGGGATGGATCTGCCCGCTATCAGCTCGAAGCCCTCGAAGCTATCGATAGACGTGCCAGAAGACTCGTTGGTGATGAGATGCTTTCGGCAGGACGGCTCCAGAGCCTCGAACATCGCCGACTAGTAGCAAGTCTGTGTGTCTTCTACAGGCTGCACTTCGGGGAGTGTGCGCAGGAATTACATAATTTAATTCCCCCTGCACCATTCCACCGTCGGACAACACGACATGGACAGGGATTCCACCCATTTGTGGTCGATATTCCTCCTCATTGTACCTCTCGATTCGCCTCCTCCTTCATTGTGCGAACCGCTAAGACACAAGCTAAGGTGTGGAATTTCCTCCCTGCGACGATGTTTCCCCATACGAGTACATATGATTTAGGGATTTTCAAGGCAAGAGTGAATAGGCATTTTTTGAGTCTGCGTGTTACACCTTAGACCTCATCTTAGCTTCCCATCAGGCTAGATAGGTGTCAAACGCAATCAAATATCTAATAATTAAAAAAAAAAACGACGGGTTGCACTCTGGGAGTGCCGGCAGAAGTGAAAACTTGAATATTAACGTTGTGCATTTTTGATATTTTGGAATGGTTAGGGAATAATTTTGCACGATTTGCTTTAATTATCAGTATAAAAGTACTATCATTTATGTGGTAGAATACAATATTTATTTATTGCGCTATCACAAACATGACAATTTATATTACATTAAAAAGTGTCCTGAAGCGAGTTTAACATTTTTTACCCTTACAAAAAAGTGCACAACGCCGCTTAAGAAGTTTTCACTTCAAAAAGCATAAGATCGGCTCGCACTAAATTTTAAAACTGCTCATGCGAAGCCCCCCGCATTTTCGGAATAAAAGATATGCGATTCGGATGCGGTTTTTTTATACCATTACATCCAGCAAAATCGCTTCCCATAAAAAAGAAAAATTATACAGAAACACATGACGTCACAGTTCGCGACATACCAAACAACAGCGACACCACTTGCGGCGATATCGCGTACACGTTATATTAATGCAAATTACTCTTATCGAACATTTTTATACGCGGCGCGGAATTTTGCCGCCATTATTGAGACGCGGAGACGATACAGTGGAAAGGTGTGATCGTAAATTGCTTTTTTAATGGAATTAATTGGTTCTGTGTCTTCTTCTCATGTTATCGCGTTCCCGGTTGCGTTCACAGACAGCTGTGCTGCTTTGGAGCCCGGGGTGCGTTTACCGGCTTTCTCCAAAGAAGGCTTTTGCTTTTTTTTTTGACGACCACTGTGGTCATCATGCCTGGCTGTCACACCGGAGGTCCCGGATTCGATCCCTAGTCAGGTCAAGATGGAAATTTATGTTTTTCAGATTGACCTGGTTCTTGGATTCGTTGAGTTGGTATCTATGGGTCTTTTTTTGTCTCCACAGAAAGAGTCACACTCTCTGTACTACCAGAGCCATATATTAGCCAGATCAGTCATTGGATTTGGCCTACACTCTCCACGCTGGCCAGACGAGTTTTGTGTGGTCTAATTGATGTTTGCTTTGTTTAGCTTGTGTTTCCTAAGTCGCCTTCTACGATTTCTACAGGAAGACTTGCAGTGGTTCTATTCTACTCTGCCGGGAACCATACGGCTTATTATAATACTTCTATATATGATACTAGAATAGCACGGTCCGCAGGTCATCAGTATATTTATAAAACTGACAATTGGATTCTGTGCATTCATATCGATAAAACGTGACTGAATAAAATTACCGTCGATAAAGATTTAAACAAGAGCCTCTAGTCAGAAGCGTAGGACCATTCTCAACTGTCTACGCACAAAGAGAAAAAAACCGGCTAAGTGCGAGTAAATCTGCCATAACAAGAGGTTCCACAGTGCTTTATTAAAAATTTATTTTTTTTTACAAAATTTTTGTTTTGAATTAATATTAATTGATCTCTCAAAAAAAAATTTTTTTGAAAATTAGGAAAACTGTGTAAGTGTTTTAGTGACGGGTATACTCATTACAGTTTAATGAGCTGGTTGCGCTTTCGATCATTCTTTTTTAAATTCGTTGGTGGAGGTCTATGTATGCCCAGCTATGGACTTCGTGCGATTGTTTAAGTTAAGCAAAAAGACAGCGGAGCCTTTTTTAATAGGGCCCCGTCGACATTTTAGGATACGGAACCCCAAAAACCTGTCACATTTGCATTCCCTTCCAAAATTCCAAGTAAAAAAGTTTATTTCCTATAATCCATGTGATATCGCGCCTGCCTGAACAAATACCGGTCAAGCACTTATCACTTAAATGCTGACCAACCTACCAATTTCCTTACCATATAATTGAAACGAATGCGTGCGTAATTGAAAAGCTGGCCATCGATTATTATAAAACTTTCGAAAATTACTATTTGTGTGGCATATTGAGTCCACTTGTGTACACAGCCCGTTACGTGTTTGACTGGGTAAAATGGTAAAATGTTTTTGAGAATCAATTTTTAGTGTCAGAATTGATGTAGGTTGTAATTCGTAAGTGCTGGGGAGTAATTTATTTGCACGCGCGAAGACTTAAATTGAATAAGTAAGTGTCATTCTCTGTCACATGCTTGGCTTCACAGGAATGGACGTGTGGATGAGAATTCTTTGAATGATGGCTTCGACCACATATTCTATAAATGCACAGTTCCTTGCCAAATCAAACAAAATATTGTCCCCGGGTAGATGTATACCATTTCAAGTATTTCTAAAAAAGTTCTAAAGTGTCATACAGTTTAATCTAATGACAAGTAAACTGAGATAAGCGTGGAAATAAATCCGTATTAAGTTCGTTACATATGACCTTTTGGTTAGATGATAAGATAAGGCAATAAAATTTAATGACACTCAAAAATCAAAATGAAATAACACATATCCAAAATTCTATCTATCATCAAAAACACTGTATTAGAAAATGAACCCTTACCTTTTACAATAAAGTACACATTCATTACAAAGAATAATCAGAGTTACATTCTATTTAACACTGAATGTGAAGCGAAACAAGGCATAATACTGTTTTATGCCTTGTTTTTCCGGTGCCATTTTTTAGGCGGCAACTTTGCATCTATAGAATATATGATCGAAGAATGATGGTCTTTGTTTTTGACTTATTTTGGTTAATTCGCAGTTAGGATCATGTGGCTTTCATCCTAGAATAGGGCTACTCCATCTCTTCCTGTAGGTGTTATAGAGGCGACGAAAGAAAACACAAACATCTCGTGCTTCAACTGTATTTTTATAGTTTTTTTAGGCATTCAAGATGCAGTACTAAAGTACTTAAATTAAATAATAATTCCCTTGGGAACACAACTGTATTCCCAAGGGTTGACGTTGGGCGGATGCATATATATTTTTTTATTTATTTAATTAATATATTAAAACTTTTTGCAGAAATGCATTCCCAAAGAGGGTTTACGTCAGGCAGGCGGCTGTTCGTAAAACTAGAGCCAAATTGTTAAAACTGTTCCGGCTATTTCTTCTTTATTTCGCTTGGTATTCGGCATCCTTGGGTGACCATTGACATGCAAAAATACTCTCAAATCTTAATGTCACAATGGAAATCCAGTAATTAGCAGTAATTATTGTATTCTGTAGGGCAGAGTCACAGACATAAAACAGTGACGGTACGAAAATAAGCATAAGGCTTAATTCTTTGCCATGCACCGACTTTATAGATCAAACGGCTCTTTAGGTCAAAACTGCTCAAAAATATGTATTTATCTGTCCTTGCGGGATTTTGTAAGGCTCTTTTTTTGGTTGATAATTAGAAAAAATATCCAGCCCTGTTAGCATGGCACCCGGCGACATCGTTTATCTATCACTATCTTGCTCTATGTATTAATAATGAGCGGGATCTCACAAGTTCATCGCGTGATATTAACTTTATCTGAGATTATCAACAGTTATTGAATGTCTACCAAATAAACGAATTTTCTTTCTTTTTTTCAACAGTGCCATGCTACGGCATGCATTCTTATCGCACCAATCCTTCGTCTAGAATTTATAATTCCGTAGATATGATAATTTTTAAAGGTAAGGCTTTGATAAATAATCTAAGCCGTAGAACAGAATAAATAATACTAACGTACAGAAGTCTCACTCAGCAAAGAAATTCAAAGAAATATCTACTCAATGTGGTTAGTGATATGGTTTAATTTAGCTCACGTCAGAACTCAGCACGATTTGGAGTTATAATGTAAAATACTGTCAGAGTTTTGGAACAATTTAATAAATCAAAAATGAAAATTTGTTTATTTAGTATCTAACTATAACGTCAATAACTTTAGTGTACATTACGTGTAATAAACATAACACGTAATGTACACTAAAATTATTGACGTGTTAAAGTGCCTGCAAAGGCCTAGTTACTGAATAAATATTTGATTTTAACTCAAAAGTACAGTTCTTACAACTATATAAACATATCATTAAATTACTGAGTTCCCAAACTAGGCAGAGAATTTCTTATAAATAAATAAAATACCTACACTTATTTGAGGTAACTATTTGACGTATAATACAATTTAAAATAATAATAATGTCAGTCGTTCGAAAATGTTTACAATTAAATACACAAAACACACACATACAATTTTAAATGGCAAAAGAATTCAACAATTATATTTACAAATTTGTTATCTAATCTCATGTCGTAAAATTCAAATTATAAACTGTAGAATAATTTTATATTTACGTACTTTATAAACACAGTACCAAAATTAAAAAATAAAAAAGATTTTAGATACGGCGATAGAAATCACTTACATTCTATTAGTACCTAAATGCTATCAGTAATTGTCATTAAAAATGCATATTTCCAGGGATTGTCCAGAAATACTGAATACTAAATCTTATAAACGATAAAAGGAACCACCTTGGTGTCTGATGAATGAATGCCTGTGCACGACATTCCGGCGGAGAGTATGAGACTGAAGCTTACAAAAAACGTTACATTTATTGTTTCCCACATTTATCAGATTTTTCAGCAAAAATCCATTACGACAATGTTGAAAATCGCTGAGATTCCACCGGGTACATCAAGAAAGACTCCCAAATCTTAATGTCACAATGGAAATCCAGTAATTAGCGGTAATTATTGTATTCTTTAGGGCAGAGTCACAGACATAAAACAGTGACGGTACGAAAATAACGACTTGCATAAGGCTTAATTCTTTGCCATGCACCCGGCTTTATAGATACTTTAGGTCAAAACTGCTCAAAAATATGTATTTATCTGCCCTTTCGGGATTTTGTAAGGCTCTTTTTTTGGTAGATAATTAAAAAAAAATATCCAGCCCTGTTAGCATGGCACCCGGCGACATCTTTTATCTATCACTATCTTGCTCTAGGTAATAATAACGAGCGGGACCTCACAAGTTCACTGCGTGATATTAACTTTATCCGAGATTATCAACAGTTATTGAATGTCTACCAAATAAACGAATTTCCGTTCCTTTTTTCAACAGTGCCATGCTACGGCAGGCATTCTTATTGCACCAATCCTTCGTCTAGAATTTATACTTCCGTAGATATGATAATTTTCAAAGGTAAGGCTTAGATAAATAATCTAAGCCGTAGAACAGAATAAATAATACTAACGTACAGAAGTCTCACTCAGCAAAGAAATTCAAAGAAATATCTACTCAAAGTGGTTAGCGATATGGTTTAATTTAGCTCACGTCAGAACTCAGCACCATTTAGTATAGATACCTAGACATCCATTGAAAGCCAATTTCATTCTTATCGATTCGTATAACTGAATTTACCACCCGGAGGGGCCGCCTGCGCGCATAGTAATAATGTACATTTTAGTAAAAAGCTCTGACATAAAGTAATTCTGTTTATTTAAAGTGCAAAATGTCCGCCCACATTACGCGTAGAGTTACTTAAAGTTACTTTGCTATATCATTATTACCCTGGCAACCCTTTATTCGAATTCGTATGTGAGCTTTACATCTGCAGCTCTGTTTTGTGTTGTCGTCGGTGAAATTAAAAACGTCTAATTAAGTACCCTTTTAATAGGTATTTAATAATAACTGCGTTTCGTCTGCCAATGAATTCAGTACGTTATGCACAGTGCCGGAATGTCTGCAATTATTTTGATTTCGTGATTATGCAAGGCAGTTTGAGGTTGATTCGTTTTCATCCTGCTAAGGTGCAATATTTTTTCGGGAGTTACGTGGTTTCAATAATTTATATAACGTCTAAAAATATATACTGAAACTATTTTAAGGGCGGATTCAGTCCATGATACTGAACAACTTTCCCCAAGGAACATATGTCGAAATATGAAAAATAATTTTTGGCTTTTCCTACAAACTCGGATCAGCTGATCGGTCAACTTGTATGAGAGGTCAATTTTTTTTTTTCATATTTAGGTATATGTTCCTTGGGGAAAGTTGTTCAGTATCAAGGATTGAATCCAGCCTTAAAATAGTTTCAGTATATTTTGTTACACCCTGTATATCTTTGGTTTAAAAACTAACATGGCGCACAGATATAATTAGTTAATATGCAGGTTACTCACGTAGAGAGTCGGCCATTTTCCTACTTGCCCTGGCTGGGGATCGAACCCAGAACCTCCGGATTAGCGGACTGGCGTGATGACCATTACACCACGGAGGTCGTCAAATAATATGATAAGATACATTAAATTCTCTTAAGATAACGACAAGATTCCGTAAACTGTTTTTTTTAATGCGCCCGCAGCGTGTCCCATCAGGGATGCCAGCGCCAGTTACCAGTCATTCGAAGTGGCTTAAAGATTTATTGGCATAATTACACTGTGTAATCGTATCGCCTACGGGACAGTTTTTGCTCATACAGAGCACTTCTAGACACCAATAATCTCTTCACTTTATAAACCTTAAACAGCTAATTTATTTATAAAATTTCTAACTAAGTTATATCATCATCATCAAAATTTAAGAGCGACGTTTTTTATTTAATTATTTTATTTTATTTATTCAAGTACACTTGGAAATTCACAAACATACACATAAAAAAAATAAGGAAAACATAGTTAGGTGCTACTTATTTCTAAAGAAATTTCTTCCAGTAGACCCGGTGGAGTTTCTTCCATTCTTTTCTATCTTCCGCCAACCTCTTGACATACGACACTGCTATCACCTTTTCCTTGACTTGCTTCATATAGCTGTGCCTTGGCTTTCCTCTTCCCCTTCTTCCTTCTATTTTGCCTTCTATTATAATTCGCATTAAATTATCATGCCGTATTAAGTTATTGAAAGTTCGTTCCAGTTAGTGAAAGTTATTTCGCGTGAAGATGGTTATCATAGGTTTTCCTGAAATCTTTTGGTTAAAAACTATTTTTTTTTTATAATTTTATTTCCAGTAGTTTCGGAGATAAAGAGGGGTGGTCAAATTTCGCCTATTTTCTTAAATAACTTCAAAAATACTTATATTAAAATTATAAAATATTGGCAATTTGAGATTCTTGTTGAGGGATTGTTGTACAAGCTTTTTTATATAGTTCACAAAACTTTTTTTATGTCTACATTACTATTTGGTGTTTAAAAACAGATTATATAAACTGAAAACTTTGAATTGAATTATAAAATTTATTTTATGAACTAAAACTAACATTTTTCGACTGTTTTTAGCCTAAGCTATCAATAATATGTTTTTTGATTATTTCCATCATCAGGTCTTTTTTAGTCTCCACTGCAGGAGCACGACCCTCTTTGTACTACCAGAGCATTCAAAGAATTTGGCCTACACTCTCCACGGTGGCCAGACGGGTTGGAGAGGTCTCATTGATGTTTATAATCTTAGTTTAGCTTGTGTTTTTTAAGTCGCCTTCTACTACATCCACGAGAAGACTTGGCGAGGTCCTATTTTACTCTGCCGGGAACCACACGGCTGTATAGATTATTTCTCATATATGTATGTACCTCTAGACTAAAACACCGTATTGAGATCGCTCGTTCAGAAATGCACTTTACTTACATTAAATATGATGTTGACAAAGGCTTGACAAGGTACATACATTAAACACCTTTCTTTCGAAAAGTTCGAGTAAGCTTCTTGTGATTTAAGCTCTGCCTCAATGTTATTTGTCCGCTTTAAAAAACGGTGGATTATTCTCACTGCAATTTTTATTTGTGTATTCTTAATGTAAGGTGTCGATGTGACAGGAGTAGACATTTGTCAGGACTTTTCGCGTTAACTGAACAGTAAGCTGAATATGAATACAAAGTAACGTTAAAGTAAGGCTTACTTTATTCAGATGTAGATGGAAGATTGTTAAAGATTCAGAAACTGGTGCTGTGTCATCAAAAATCCGTTGTACGAATCTAGGTTTTTCATCGAATTATTTCTCTTTCGAAGTAAGCCCCTTGGGATGCTGTCTTCTTATCTAAGCGCGTTTCCGGTAACATTCTCGGCTGTGCTCGGCTTCAATGGTCACCCGAGCAAGGATGCCAAAGACCTTGCGAAGTGGAGAAGAAATAGCCGGAACAGTTTAATTGGTTTGGCTATAGTTCTACGACCGGCCGCCTGCCTGACGTCAACCCTCCTTGGGAATGCAATTGTAGCACGAGATGTTTGTGGTTAGTCTTTAAGTCGCTTCTTACGACATCAACAAGAAGAGATGGAGCAGTTCTATTCTAACCCAGGACAACACGGGGTACCCGGAACCACATGGGGTCTCAATGTTGTTTGACCGCTTCGAAGTGAGGTGGATTATTTTCTCTGTTATTTTTTCTTTCGTTTTCTTAATGTGAGATTTCGATTATGGATCAACCTCTAGTCCTCCGTTCGGGGACACATCCGGCACCGGTGTTTAAAATTTGTTGTCTAGCATACTCTCGGCCGGCGCGACCCCGATGTATTTTTTAACCGACTTCAAAAAAGGAGGAGGTTATCAATTCGACTATGTTTTTTTTTATGTATGTTTGTTACGCGATATCTTAGCCAATTGTGAACCGGTTTTGATGATTCTCTTTTTATTTGAAAGCCTTTACTACCAAGTTGGTCCCATTTTAATTTGGTGAAGATATGATGAAGAACTTTGTAGATATGGAAGAAACTCCTAAAAAATATTGAAGTCGGTTGTTTTTTTTGTTAAAAATTTAATTGTTTCCGTAAGTTTTGTTACTAAAGGTACTATATATGACTGGAGAGTAGAGATTTGGCAGGATTTGGCGTGTTTACTAAACAGTAAGCGTTGAATATGAATACAACATTTGCTAAACTTTACTTTTATCAGATGTAAGAGCAATGGCACTGTGAAATATACAGAAACAGGTGCTGTGGCCTCAAAGTCCATTTTAGGAATTGAAATTCATTAAAGCCTACCAGGGCCTTTTTATCTGAATAATCGACATAGGGAACTGCTTTTCTGTTTTTTATTTGAATTTTAAACTAACACAAGTAATTATGTAGAAAATATTTTTAAAAACAAGCTTTTATCTAAAACAATGAACTAAAAAGTTTGAAGTGTTCCTCAAGGAGGATCAATTGAGACCAATCTCGGTGAGGTTATGTTGTTTTATCACAGAGATGCCGTGGCCACCTTCCGGCTTCATGATGATGAAGTCATTGGTACCATAAATCCCCTGGATGACAATTAATCAAAATAGGCACTTTTTTTTAAATGTCAAAACAAACATTTTCTATGGGATTTGTATGAAATACAGAACCGTGACGTCGTAGATATTTGAGTCAAATAGCGGTTTTAATATCAGTTTTTCTGCATTCAAAATTTAGAATAATGTTGAAAATGGATATGATCAATGACAGGTGACACTATTTTGTGACGTTTTATTTTCTTTACAGTATCAAGAAATGTATTATTGACACAGTCATCTACCCAAGATTACAGACACAGATAACAGTATAGGATAGGTGAAACTAAATAAGACGTTGTAAGAAGATCAGAACAGGAATAAGAACAGAACAAAAAAAAATGTAGGGTAAAACCCGGATAGTCGCCCCGGGTGTATAGTTGGCTTGATTGCAATTACTCTAGTGTCGCAAATGAAACACTTGTTATTAAATTTGTCTATCGAGAGACTGCATCTACAACTAAGTTAACAGTGTTGCATGTCTCAAAGTTTTTGCGGGATAGATGTCCTCTTTCTTGACAGGGCATCTATCCTAAACGTAATTTACATGGAATAGGCAACTATCCCCTATATGGGATAGTTGTCCCAAAATTTAGAAGGTCCGCAAAAATCAGGAAAATACTCAGGAAATATCAAAGTTAATGTTTATTCCTTTTATAAATTTGAAGATAATAAACCAAAGTACCTACCCGTTTGACAAATAAAATATCTTGCTTTGTGTACAAAGAGATATAAAATTATTTCAAAAAGTGGGGCAACTATCCGGGTTTTACCCTATTCCGGTTCAGTGAACTTGATTTCAAGTTTTTTTTACATAGATGATCAGAACTTTACTGATCCGCCCTCGATACTTATCCATTTTCGCTCAAAATTGTCCCACTCGTTCCCAGTTCACAGTTCCTGGAGGTGGAGCCGGTGAACTCCGATTGACCTATAATTATAAAATTGACTGATCGCTATCATTATGATGCCTAGCCATTTTCAATATTTACTGTTTGTTTTCTAACCTAGTCTAGTGATGGTTAAAGCTGTCTATACTACATTGTCTCACTCGCTTCGAGCCTCTTGTTCGTCACCCCCCCCCCCCCCCCCCCCCCCCTATATCATTTTTGACCATTAGTATGGAAATTTTTTATACCCTTATATTTTCTTTCAAGTTCATATTTTGACTGTGAAAACCAATTATAACCCTATATATATGCAATTTCTTTAAAGTTACAAATTTTACCGAAATCTGACATGTCGTTTCGAAATAAAACGTAGACTACGTTTGTATGGGAAAGTCTAGGGTAAGGAGATTCTTAAGTTTCTAGTTCGTATATTTACAGGTGTGTTTTAGTTACAAGACTTAGATTTAAATAAGATTGTTTCTTACATCTTGTTTATAGCGTGTATTTTTCATGAGTATCTTGCTTTAATATTATACGTAGGTTATTGTTTTTAATAAAGCCGTGAAATTAAAATTTATAAAAAGTAGTAAAAGAACCTTTAACGCTTACAGCACTTCAGGAAAGGCAACAAACCATGGCACATCTTTCTCAAACTTTATTCTAAAACAAAACCTAGCAAGTGACCCTAAAATACTCTCGTATTTAAAGTTACTTCAGTTACTTTTCCACTTCCATTAACATCGGATGTTACAGCAAATATAAATTCACGTAGCGGAGCGTTAACATTTAACGCATTAAGTACACAGCAGTAAAAATTTCTCACCTGGTCGGCAATTTCTCACGGCGCATCCCGACGTACAACATAGAGTGTGACACGGAAGTGGCTCTTCGTGGTAAATTTTGTTCTCATCTTTTTGCATTGCAGCGCATTCCCGATTGCATTCTAGCCCTCTTGGATTCTGGGCTGCTTCGGAGCCCAAGCTGCCTTTTCTTTTTAATAAATACTTTCCAGTAACAAAAATTAGATAATATCAGTACCTACCTATAGTAGAACATGAACAAGTTACAAATTGATTAATTGTAACACTTTTTATTACTTGCTTTTTTAAATATTTGAAGTATAAGAAGCAACGGAAAACATTTTTAGTTTTATTTTTTTGTTGAATCTATGACTTCCGTTTAATCTTTACACTTAATTTTAATCACTAGAACTCATAATAAATTCCAGACTTCACTATGCCATATAGTTCTTCAGAAACATAACCAATATACATATGTCGACTCAATTTACAAAAACTATATACGACCAGCTTATTTAGGTATGTATTTATTTCTTAAAAAAACTACCTTTCTTTGGATAATAATTGCTGTTTATTTGGATAATTACATTATCATTTTAGCATTGATAAATACTAAAAATCCGCATGCCGTTTCATTGCTTTCCGTTGCAATGCCCTATCAGGGTTCATGTTGTACCTACTTATTAAAGAAGTGACTGCGTAGTGTAGTGTAATATATGTACGTACAATGTGAAAAGCAATAAATTAATTGAAATTCACTTGAAATAAAAGTATGCATACATTGTAAGTCCTTCAAGGTACAAAACGAAGAATGATGAAATTATAAATCACCCTCACATTTTTAGAAATGAGTTAAAAAATGGCATGTATTTAAATCGATATCTGTATATTCCCTTTTTTCAAACAAAATATTTTAAAGTTTCACCAAAATACTGAATTGCACACTAATTATGCACACTAAATAAATCTTTAGTACACTATTTAATGGTTTTTGCATAACTGTTTTACTGAACGAATAAGGGTAGTATTTAAGCGCATATCAAAATTACTGATTGCACAGCAAAATATTCAACTGAAAATATGTACGAGGGGGGGTCAAAAAGTTCGCGGAACGGAGGGGAAGGGGGGTGAAATAAAATACTGTACTATTTTTCTTTTTCAATATATTCCCCCTTAAGTCGAATACATTTTTCAGATCTCTCTATTAACTTATTAATACCGTCGAAAAAAAATGATTTGTCTTTGTCCTCAAAATAGGCCGAAATCGCCGACTTGACTTCTTCATCATCGGAAAATTTCTTCCCCCGAAGCTCTTTTTTTAATTTGGGAAATAAAAAATAATCACAGGGGGCTAAGTCTGGACTATAGGGAGGATGGTTTAACATTTCGAAGCCACAGTGATGAAGGGCAGCCATCGCAACGCGGCTCTTGTGTACCGGTGCGTTGTCATGCAAAAGCAGCACACCCTTTGTCAACTTTCCCCGCCTTTTCTCCTTGATTGCTTCTTTTAATTGTCTTAGTAGATTAGCGTAGTATTCTCCCGTTATAGAAACACCCTTATCTTTATAATCTATTAATAAAATACCCTCTGTATCCCAAAAAACAGTTGCCATGATTTTTCCAGCCGATTGTGACACCCTGTATTTCTTAGGGGGGGGCTGACCCTTTTTATGCCACTGCATAGACTCTTGCTTCGACTCAGGCTCATAATGATGAACCCAAGTTTCATCTGCAGTAACAAGTCTTGCAAAAATTCCTTCCTTGTCGGCGCTACAGAGGTCTAAAAACTCCTTTGAATACTCGACGCGCAGCTGTTTCTGTGGTGGTGTGAGCATTCTTGGCACCCATCTTGCGCTGACTTTTGACATCCCAAGATTGTCGTGTAGAATATTTAAAATGGTTGTAGGTGATACTCCAACCATTTCTGCAAGTTGTTTCTTCTTCAAACGAGTATCCTCCAGTATAAGATTCTCCACTTTTTCAACGATGTTTGAGGTGGTGGCCTCAATCGGCCGTCCTGAGCGAGGGTCGTCTTCAAGAGACTCTCTGCCTTGCTTGAAAAGGCTATTCCACTTGTACACCATGGTTTTCCCAGGGCAAGAGTCCCCGTATACTGATAACATTTCTTCCAAAATTTTCTGAGGTGGTTTTCCTTGCTTAGTGAGGAACTTTATGACGGCACGAAACTCGATTTTTTCCATGTTCAAGTTTTTCTTCCGGATTCACTTGTTTGATCGACGACAGGTCAAAGGTTATTGACACAATCAGGTTCAAACTTGGCATATATACTCACAAAGAGTTGCTCATTAGTTACTACCTGCGGCAGGTCCCCCACCCCCCGCTATCCCCTCCATTCCGCGAACTTTTTGACCCCCCCTCGTAGTACTGAACAAACTGCAATATATATTTGTTGCGAAGTAAAATGGATAGAACTTTCCTAGCGTGTGTTGGTCGCAGTTCTAACATAACTTGACCTATAGGTTTGCAACCTAGTAATGTGCAGTCAGTTCTTATGATGAGATTTTTAATGTATTTGATGTAAAAAGTATATAATATTTATGGTATGATTATTTATTTGATGCGCAATTAATAATATCCCTTAAAAAATATATATTGAAGAGTTACCCTCCTTCTGCAACGTCTCATATTTTTGTAAGCAAAGTGTACAAATTGTGGTGCACCGATGTGGTTTTCGTGGTCCCAATAAATTAAGACGCCACAGACGATTTTTCTCGGCGGTGCCCTGAATTGCTGTATTGATATCTTCGCACTCGCGTTACGTAAATCAAGTGAAGAGCCAATTTGCTTTCTTTTTGGGATCTTTATCTTTAATGTGGGTTATGGATGTGGAGTTTTAAGCAGCGCTAGTAAATATACCGACGAAATTGGCGTTTGACAAATTTTTGCTGTTTTTTTCCATTAAAAAAACATATATCTTCAAAGGTTTACATATTTTGGTTTGTTTTAGTTACTATATTTTTTTTTATATCATTAATACAGTTAACATTCGATAAAGTTATTATTTTTACCTATCTACCGATAAGGACGTACCTGTAAGCGTGAGTTATGAGTAGATGAAACTAGTTTATAACTACAACTATAAGTACGAGTACAATGAAGCATGTTTCAGATTTATTTTTTGTAAACTTTTGACGAAGCTGTTGCGGATATTTTTCTGTTTACATTTTTGACGAAGCATATTGCGGAATGAATATGTGTCAATCAATTAACATAAATTTTAGAATATATAAAGTGCAACGTATAAGTAAACTTTAAATAGAAGTTAGTATAATATAAAGACGAGTCTTATTATCAGTTAGGCGATTTCTTTCAGCCAACTTTTGGGTAAATAATGACTTAAAACGTGGCACATAAAGTATATAAATTTGATAGGCATATTGATGATTCAGGTATAACATATATATACAAATCTGCCAAAATGTTCCGTTAAAATCATTCATCAATTATAACTTCACATGAAAATTCGTGCACATCAACTCGAACCCATTAAAAAGGAATCAATTTCTCATAATTGCGTTAGCGCACAATGTAAAACAATTACTTTTCCCCATCATGTAGTTGAGCTGTCTGCTGGACGATCATCTTGTCTCTATGATGAAGGGCATCAGTGGCAGGTGCCGCTAGCTTTGTCTAGGGATGGGAACGTTTGAAATGAGTTTTATCGATATTTGATATGACGTGGTGACAACAAAGTAGAGTACAGTTTGTCATCACCCTTTTCTCTGCTACGGGTGTTGAAAGAGGCGCCTAAAGGATGTACAGGTAATAAAATACTTAAAATGACTTTATATTACACCTATCTTAACGCGTTCTCGCTTGCATCCTAAAGTATGCCAAAAACCTTGCGGAGTGGAAATAAAATCGTCGAAACAGACTTCACATAAGTGTGCATTAAATGCAACATGCAACAGGATGCATTTAAGGGTTAAAAAGACTTCACACCACTTTCTGCTATCGCCAACCCGCCCGCCAAACATGATAAGCAAATCCGGTTATTTTGGGAGGTCACTTGATAGTTGAAACTGATACTGGCTGGTAAAGAAGATGCTTATTTTACAGCTGCAATTTAACTAACGCTATTAACAAACATCTTTTATTTTATAATACACAAAGTAAAAAAAAAACTTCATATTGGCAATCAAAAGTCGGTTTATTATAAATAAATAAATAAAATATATAAATAAATATATAAGGACAAATCACACTGATTAAGCTAGCCCCAAAGTAAGTTTTAAACTTATTATATAAATATACTTATTATAGATTTATTTGTCGTACCGGAAAATCATAAAACTGCTATGCATGATATAAGAACACGTATGGAATTAAAGTTACTGATATTCAACTCTTTATTTACGAGAAAAGATTATTGAATTTTGAATTTTCTTCGATAATATTTTCAAAGTGTCGTGCCCAGTGGCTAAAACTGCCAATGCAGTTATATTTTATTATAATTGTGATAAACATGTCTGTTTATAAACTGCCTACTGGGCATCCGCTACCAGTTCCATTGTACTTCATAAATATTTTACAATAAATAAGTCGTCGATATGAATTATTTTTTCGACATGTCACATCACTAATCATTTAAATGCGAAATGTATGGTTATTTCGTATACTGTCTTATTCTTCATGTTGAGCTGAGTAACTGAAAATATAGTTTTGAAATGACACCTGATAGATTTATAGATACTTAAATATAGAGTTGTTTTTAATTATAAAGACGTGAGAAATAAGCGGTCTTAAAAATACTCGGTATGTAGGTGTTTTTATTTTTCAATTCATTCATAAAATATGTCCCTCTACTGGTTTTCAGTTATTTTAATTTAAATTAAAAAGAACTATAACAAATATTAAAGTAGAAACTTATATTAACTGGTCTTGCTAGCTATATGCACTCTTTTAAACGTAATTTTGTAAGATAATCGCTAATCTACTTATGTAAAATTATCAGCCAGTCATAAAACTGTATTGAAAAGTTTGGCAATAACCTCTCGGACTATAAAACGTTTTTCATTATACCTTAACACTTTTGGAATGACGACTAATTTGATGACATAATAAACATGTGTATTTAAAAACAGCGTATATATTATTTCCGGCAGTATAAAAGAGTTGGGCCATACATTGTATTCTCCTTCGGCAATTTAATAAAAATCAGTAGCAGTAAGGAAAAGTAATTAATTTCTTTACTTAAAGTAAAGTGCTGTATAAAATGATATCACTCAAAGAAATCTCATTACATCTTTTCCAAGAGAGAAATCATCTCCGCCCTTGAAACAGAATGTAAATTGCATTACTACAAACCTGACCTTTGTGTAGGCAAGCTGACGTATCACGTAATAAATATAATGAAATGATCGACACGTCATATCAGAGCGTAGGCGAGCCTTAATTGATGGCAGGCGATGGGACAAGGCAGGCGAGATCTACTCGATCACAAGTTCACAAAATATAGTTTTAAAAGCTAAAACTTGACTACGGAAAAATTTTATCCGGGGTCCAGTGCTGCCCCCATTTAAAACAAATCATTTCAATGAAAACGGAGACATTATTAGAAATTTTGCTACTACCAAGTCCTAAATAACCCTTCAAAGTATTTTATGAACTAATGTTTACAGTTAAAGTGAGAACGTTAAGCTTTACTCACTTCTTACTACGTTCTCATTATGAAAATGCAGGTACGGCCTTAATAGCAAGCGCAGCAGGGAGAAATAGCTAATATATATATATATATAAAAGCGAAAATCACTCACTCACTCATCACGTAATCTCGAAAACTTCTTAGCCAATGAAGATGAAAATTGGCAGGAAGGTAGATTGTGACTAGGAGACGACCGCTAAAAAAGGATTTTTGGAAATTCCATCCCTAAGAGGGTGAAATAGGGGTTGGCAGTTTGTATAAAACTTCGTAATTTTTAAAGTGAGACACATGAAATTTCTAATGTATTTTAATAGTTAGTGGAAAATAATAATGCATTTATTAGATTTTGAAAATTACATCCCTGTACGGGTGAAATAGGGCTATCTAATTTGTGTAGTCTACGCGGGCGAAGCCGCGGGCAAAAGCTAGTGATGTATATATTTTTGAAATGTGATTTAAGCATTTGATACCCCACTCGGTATGATTAGATTTATTTTATTACTTTATGGCCTATTGAGGGCCCCACATTGTATTTACTGTGTGTCGTCGTCACCTACTCGTAAGTCTTAGAAGAAAAGACATCAACGCGCTACCGGATTCGCGCTACGAAATTTAAAACATGATTGGTTAGATTACCTTCTAATGAGAATTGTCTGTAAGCTTATCTTAATTTTTTTAGATTTAAACAGTATGACTTTTTTATTTTTTATTTTTCCTATTAGTCGATAAATAATTATTATCACATAAAATATGATTTATTAGCCGTATGTATTTTCCCATTTCTTTTATGCGAAAAACTTTATTATCAGCAGAAATCATTGATGTCAATCTGTGGAGACGACTACACTTCAAAAATAGTTAACCGTCTACGGTAAAGCCAAAAAGAGGGTTAGGTGTTTCACCGCTATGTATGTATGTTCATTTGTTCCCTCGTATCTTCAATGATATCATGACATGATATCTTGTCAAATTAGGTAGTATCGTTGAAAGCGTCTCGCTCGGCTCTCCGCTGGTTATAGACCAATAATGTTAGAACAAATTTAATATAGCGCCCTGTATAGACCATAAAGTAAAGTACTAATTTCCGGCAGAGCAAAATAGGACTACTCCAAGTCTTCCCGTGGATGTTGTAGAAGGTGACTAAGGAAATACAAGCTAAACAAAGCTTATACACATCAATGAGACCTCTCCAACCTAGCGTGGAGAGTGTAGGCCAAATCCTCTGACTCCTCTGGCCAGGTATGGCTCTGGTAGTACAGAGAGGGTCGAGCTCCTGCACTGGAAACAAAAAACCTGATGATGATGATTATGGCAAAATATCGTAAAAGTATGTCCGTAGGTATGTATACAGATGCTGACATACATATTTTGAAATATGTTACCTACCATGTACAGAATTTTCTATAATATTAAAATAGTTTTAGTATATTCAGTTGGACTTAACAAAAATTAGTTTCCTAGTTCGCTCATTGCTTGTGACTTGTTCTACAAAATCATAGGCTTGAAATGCGCCTGTGGGCGACCAAAGCACGACGTGACAAACATTGTGAATTCACTTGTTTATGATTATCCGGGTTTATTATCGGATATTGCTAATTGATTTGTTTCTCTACTCAGTTTTGATTGATCTTGCTAGTTGGGATACCAGACCATGAGATTTTAAACAAAAAAGAAAAGGTTCTTGTTTTTTCGTGGCGTATTGGTTAACATGCTAGTCCGTCACTCGGCAGTTCTGTGTTCGATACCCAGCCAGGGCAAGTTGGAAAATGGGCTTTTTCAAAGTGTCCTGGGTCTTGGGCGTTTATCTGTATATGTATTTATATTTTATTTTATTTCAGAGGGTAAAGCCTACAGCGAGCCTACGACTTGATGTTAATAAATATTATAATATGATAAACTATTTTAACAGGTTGATAATAAATCATTAGACAATATTATAAAATATACATAGTATCGTTGAGTTAGGATCCTATAACACAAGTTTACTTACTTTGGGGCTAGCTCAATTAGTGTGATTTGTTCCTATCAATGAGTAGCTATTTATTGATTGGATAATATGTTCAAAACTTACACAATGTTTCAAAAAAGACAAATCCACAGCGTAGCGGTTATCACGCCAGTTTGCCGCTCTGGAAGTTTTGGGTTCGATCCCGAGAGTTTCTAGATTGTCCAAAAATGATTTTGTCCGTCAGTTTGTCAGTCGGTTTGTTCTCGCCGACAGGTCGCATTTATCAACCGATTCCCGTTAAATTTTTTTAAGCAGGTTCGATAATTATATTTTTTGTCGATTCAGTTTTTGGAAATTTTTCAAAATGGCGGAGATACGGGGGATATTAAAGAAAATAATATTTCAGTCATTTCGAAATATATTTTTACATATTTTTTTATTATCCTTATTAATAAATGGGTCAAATCTTGCAAGTTAATTTGAGCCACTTCCCGGTTCTGATTGAGATTACATTTCGTATGCTGATCTGATGATGGAGCCGGAAGGTGCCAATAGGAAACCTGTGATAAAACGACGCAATTCCATTAAGTTTCGGTTTGTTACATTTTTTGATAAGTTCTTAGCCCCACAATAAAAGCCGGTACGAAAAAAAAAATAAAAAATAAAAACAAATATTTTGTCGATGGCATTCTTATGATTATTTTGTCGTCTCGGAAAATTGTGCAATCTTACACAAGTTAACTCTGATCTTTAGGTTTTGTTTATTGACGACAGTGACCATTTATTGGTTGACCGGTCGTAATAGCCCCTTAGGGCTGCAGCACTGGGCATACATCTACGCTATCACCGCCTGAATATAATCATATCGACATCGAGATCAAACCAATAAATACGTCGCCGTCTCCCATCAGAACTGCCGCACAATGGCATAATTTGACGCACATCAAATCGCGGGTAGTCTCAGCTATCTTACTGTTGCAGTTAAAAAGTAAAGACGGTATGATCTAGGAGCCAAAGTTCTTAATTTAAAAAGTCTAAGTTCATTATTTATCTTTCGATACTTTTGTTATCGACAAATGAATATCGGTCTCAATAAATCCTTTTTACCCGACTACGGCGAAGCCAAAAGGAGGGTCATGTATTTCGCCGCTATGTAGGTATGCATGTATTCTCATCTGTTCCCTCGTATCTTCAAAGATATCCATGATACCTTAACGTGACTTGACTTGAAGTGAGGTATCGTCGGAATCGTGTTGGCTTTCCGCTGATTATAGGCTAAGTGACGCCACAGTAAATCCACTGTGGCCCCCCTTTGTAGGCCATTGTGAAGAAGTGTGGACTGTGTATTGGAATAAAACTTATTTCTTTACTTGACAAACGTGGATTTTAATGACACATTTAAAGCACGACCGTTCATCAGACACGAAGCCAGCGGAAGAGAAAGGCACAGATTGTGAAACGTCAAAGTCACACAAACGTCTGTCGTCGTCTTGTTTGTTTGTTTGTTTGTTTGTTTGTTTGTTTATAAAGCTTTATTGTACACAAAAAAGAATCAGATACAAAAATAGAAAAGTAAACATACAACGGCGGACTTATCCCATATAGGGATATTGTATTGCTAACAGCCATAAAATAATTAACTAAAAAATAAAATAAATCGAATCACACCGTGATTATGTATATGTCATATAAAGGGATTAAAAGCCCATTTCAAAAATATATACTCGCATTCGCACATATTTGTGCGAATTTTTATATTGAACGAAGAACTCGTATTTGTCGTTCGAGTGGTCGCCGCACTCAGTCTTAGGTTGTAAACTCGGACCAGAGCGCATGTAATAAAGATCTAAGAGAGCCTCCCATGCGCTGATCAGATAAGCTCTTCAGATCATCACTATAGATAGGGCACCAAGATTTGAAAGTATAAAATGTTTGGACAGTTCATGTATGGAATCTTTCACGTTTGTAATCGCACGAATATGACGCGTCGCCATTAACTTACTACACACTCAAAACTGATTTATAACCTCAAGTACTAAAGTCGAAATTTGAATGTTTTAGTCATTCGCTCGCAGCGGTGCCCTTTGTTCTCGGACAATGGGAAGTATATCTTAAGATTTGAGGAAGAAAGTCGGGATTCCTTCGCGACTGGTGTTATCGCAGGCCATCTCCGACTTTCGCACGATTGATCGATAGTATTTTTTGCGGGTGCTTTATTTATAAAACAATCGAACGTCTTCGATGCAATAAACGTAGGTGGACACTACCATTGGTTTTGATTTGCACGATTCCTAAAATTTGTTTCTTTGTGGTCATGCACATTTTAACATTAGTCTTAGTATAAAACCTTTTCTTCGAAAAAATTTCGTAAATGTGCTCCCACACTGCTGTTAAAAAATGTTTACAAACATTAGTAAACATTATCAAAATTCAAATATAATAACTTATTATTTTTGTAATAGGTATTTGTTATTATACTTTATTGTAAGTATATTATTTATAATTAATATAACATATAACAGTATTTAATTTTTATGTAATTATGCATTTTTATTTTGTTAGAAAATGTTTGTAATCATTTTTGAAGAGCAATGTTGAGCACCACTGTTGTGGTGGTCACAACACAAGTGCTGTCAGATCATTGTTAGACACTATAAAACGTCTTGGTATTCAATGTGTACTTCTCCATAGCTTAAGTAGCTTCCTTAAGACACGAAGTCGGAGGCTCCTCGACAGGTATCTCAGGCGGCATCGTAACTCTCTAGACCTGATGCTATCTCGCGTCGTTAAGGTTGCCTGAATTTCATCACATTTTGTTGTGTGCAATTGTTTACATCAGATTTGGTTCGCATTTTATGAATTTATGCTTTGTTTTTGTTACATATCGCAAGAATTTCAACAAATATGTTATCTTAAAAGTTATTGTGAGGAATTCTTGTAACTTTATTGTATATAAATACAACGAATCACGTCTTTATCGGTTACAGGATAGATAGAGCTAAGGGCCATTCAACCCAAGGCCTTTCTGGTGCGTAGGCGACCAATACTGTGTAAATGCGTTTCCTTAGGCATTTATTCTTAGCAGTGGTAATTCCGTAACAGTATCGGTAGCTTTAAACAAAATGAACATAACACGTAATGTACACTAAAATTATTGATGTGTAAAAGTGCCGGCAAAGGCCTCATTAATTACTTAATAAATATTTAATTATTTGGTTCCAAAGGCCACTTTGAGTGTGACGTTGGGCATGAAGGTTCTTATTCTTATTGAGTGTGTTAATAGCAAATAATAGTGTCAGATTTTCCTGAGCTGCCTTAAGGCATCTGACGTAGTATAAATGTGGGAAAGCAAATCAACATAGTAATGCGGTCGCTTTGCCTACTAACATGATTATTGCGAAAAGTAGCTAAAAAATTCTAATAATAATAGTGTAGTCGTATCGGCGAACGGTCTTATAGCGAAGAGTCTTAACCATCTCGCTAGATGACTGAATCAAGGGTCAGATACAGAAGGCAGTACTCGTAGACAAGGCACGCATTGTCAGGAGGTTTCTCTCTGCGGCCCTAACCGCCGGTAGCTTGGGCCTTGCCCCGCTGCGAGTGGGCAGCTGGGTTAGGTTTTTAATAATGTGTGTATATTTTTTCTATGTATTTTTATATTTTACTTTTTCTAGACTTATTATAAAAAACCTAACTTAAGGATTGATATAAATAAAGAGAATAATATAGTATTTATGCATTTCATAAAATGTCCATATCTGGTTAGTTACATTGATTGCTCAGTAACAAGGAGTTTAATTAATTAACATGGAGATATGTAAACTTTTTTTTCTGCTAGACAAGCTTTCATGCGAGCAAGCGACCAATACTGTCTTGTATCTCTTCCGCATAGGTCGTTCTGA
The DNA here is from genome assembly GCA_963576875.1 of Acrobasis repandana. NCBI lineage: Eukaryota > Metazoa > Arthropoda > Insecta > Lepidoptera > Pyralidae > Acrobasis > Acrobasis repandana. The sequence continues at coordinate 3,112,806 of OY756223.1, read as the reverse complement.
TTCCTTGATTCACTGCAGTATATCGTTCTTGCGACTTAGCTCCGAATTTTGAAATTCGAGTTCTCTTATCGAGTTTCAGTAGTACTTCACTCAGGATTCGTCTCCGCTTGCGTAAGTCCTGCCCAGGAATCCGTGGTCTTGTCGTAGGTAATTGTCATTTCATTATAGAAGTATTCGAGCGGCGGCATGTGGCCAGTTTTTGGACGATCGCGAAATTGCCGATAATCGAGCCGTCGAACCCTGATTGATAGCCTCGAGTACTCGCTTTTTGTTCTATTCGATTCGATTTGATTCGATTCTGCGCCGGTTATGAAATTAATTTTTGTTGGAATTTGTTTTGATTTTGTTATCTTTTAGTTACGTGACTTTGATTACAAAGTTGACTTAACTTTATTCAATTTTGCCGTAAGCGGCCGATTTTCAAAGGAAGGCTCAGCATATGGCACCGACCTTTTAAAATCTTTGGCAGTCATTTATCCCATTCTCCTCTTGCATTTTGAGTCTAGAAAAGCAGTTAAATGATAAAATTACAAAATTTCGCCTAAATCTGACATGTTCAAAATAAAAGCAAGACTACAATATAGGAAAGTCTGATTCTGTCTAGGGTAAGGTGAATCTTAAGAATCCCTTTACCCTAGACTTTTCCATACAAACGTATATAGTCTACGTTTTATTTTGAAACGACAGATATCGGTAAAAAATTGTAAATTTAAGGAAATTGCTTAAATCTTGGGTTGTAATTGGTTTTCACAGTCAAAATATGAACTTGAAAGAAAATATACGGGTGTAAAACTTTTCCATATTGATGGTCAAAAATGCTATAATACACTAGATTTTCTTTCAAGTTCATATTTTGACTTTGAAAACTAATTATAACCCTAGATATATGCAATTTCTTTAAAGTTACAATTTTTTACCGAAATCTGACATGCAGTTTCCAAATAAAACGTAGACTACGTTTTATATGTGTATGGAAAACTCTGATTCAGTCTAGGGTAAGGGAACTCTTAAGGACTTTTGTCACTAGGAGAACTGCTTCTCTTACTTCATAAGTCCTAAGGCTAATAGATGACAGTCAGTCAAACACATGTGGCCTTAGACGATGAATCATCTTACTAATATTATAATGCGAAAGTTTTATGGACGTGTGTTCCACCTTCACGTCAAAATGGCTGGACAGATTGGAAGGGAATTTGGAACGTAGATAGCTTATCACCTGCATTAACACATACGATACTTTTATCCTGGAAAAATGTGAGGTTTCATTATTTAATTTCCCACGCGGGCAACGTCGCGAGTAACAACTAGTATGTTATGAACATACAATACAATACAATACAAATTATCTTTATTGCACCATAATAATTCATAAAATAAAAATAACAAACACAAAGAAAATATTGGTATAAAGGCGGACTTATCGCTAGATGCGATCTCTTCCAGTCAACCTTTGGGTAGAGGAAAAATTAATAGTACGGAACAAGGTGGGCGCAGTATCTATACCTAATTATATACTTACATATATTTATAAGCTTATTCTATAATATATATAACATAACTTTTACATTATAAAAAAACTATGAATTTCATGCAATTTTAATTACTATTAAAAAAAAGGGCACGTATTGTTTGATGTGAGGTTGATGAGTGTAGGTGAAGCGAAAGAGGTCTGTCAGGTCCTCGTAGCAAGTGGAGTTCCATAGTCTCTGCCTACCCCTGTGGGGAACTGGCGTGATAGTATGTATGTATTTAGAAGAAAAATGGAAGTATAGAAAAAATACCATACAAAATTCTTCATTGACATAAATGCACCATCTTTGATGACATAAGTATAAAATATGTTAATTAAATATGTTAACTACTCATATTTACATTGGCGTTTGTTCAATAAATTGTATCACAAGAACAAGAAGTACTAATAAAAAGCTTGTAGTAGCATTTGCATGTACCTATGTTAATGTAAGCGATTTAGAGCTTCGCAGCAGGTTGTTTCATTCAATCATGCAACCAATAAATACTTCAATGTGTGCATAAAGCTTTGTAGTGTAGCATCGCACTGTATGTTTTAATCGTTCATCGGGTTTTTGATTAAAATAGCTTTTGTTGATTAAGATAAAGAAGTAGGTATTTATTTTTAATATTTTGCTGAATGAAAATAAAATTTATGAAGTAGATCTAGGTATATATAACATGTTTATTTGTTGTTACTGACATATACACAAAAAATACACGCAGTTAAACATGCTTATAATAAAGACAGCAATAATTAGCTGCATGTGTGTGCTGCAGCAAGTATATAATAAAAAATATTACAGTCATATCATCATATCAGCCACATGAAGTCCACTGCTGGATATAGGCCTCCTCCAAGGTTTTTTAAAACAACCGATTGGAAGTGGCCTGCATGCCGCGTTTTCCTGCAACCTTGCTAAGGTAGTCTAACCACCTAGTAGGTCGGGTGTCCTACGCTTAGCTTGTCAGTACGTGGCCGCCATTCGACCCCATCTGCGCCATCGGCTATCGGTTTTACGTGCTATGTGCCCCGCCAGCAGTGGCAGATTACTTCCCATCGCCCATTCTGAATACATATATTTAGTAATCTATTCTTTTGGTCAACTTCTACTCATGTTTTCTTTGATCCCAGATCAGCAAGTTAGAGCCATAGACTGATAAAAAATAGATGATCATAGAGAGATGCATACGATCCTCTACTATTAAGTTCTGGTGGGCAAAAAGGCGATGTATGGTTATGAAAAATAGAAATTACTGCGATAGCTACGGAGAGTTCGCGCGCTGTTTAATTCTTAGTTTATGGGTAAGGGGGGTACTTTTTCTTTGACGATACGGACGATTTACTCCATATATATATGAACAGAAATAGTAACGATCGAATGATCGCAGTCGTAAATAGTTTGCAGCAGCAACTCGCCTAAGACGCGACTCTGAATTCGTATGAATAGCTACTCTTCTAAGGGCAATAAACAGAGTCGAAAAAATATACTGAAACTATTTTAAGGCTAAATTCAGTCCATGACACTAAATAATTTTCCCTAAGAAACATATATCGAAATATGAAAAATAAATTTTGACCTGGAATGCAAAAAAAAAAAAATATATTTCGATATGTTATGAAAGTTGTTTTGAATCATGGGATGGGCTGAATTTTTCCTTAAAATAGTTTCAGTATATTTTGTTAGACGTTGTATAACTATTGTTTATAGATAAGAATAGAGTTGCAAGTAGTCTAAAATGTTATCTTGTCTGAATTTCAGCTTGTTCAAGATGATATTTAGTATATTGTTACAATTAATGAGTTTTTCGTCAACTGGTCCGAGTGAAACTCGCGACTGCGCGCGAGTTGGTACCTTCCAATTTTGCCTGTTTATATTGTCGTCAATTCGTTGGACTGTAAAAATTTGTACAGTCAGCTACAAAAATGTTTTTCATTTATTATAAATAAGGTACATACTTAAAATGTATAGGATTGTCTATACGACTTGACTTTAAAATAAAACATAATATTGTTTTTTTCAATAGATATATAATTCAGTACTTATCCGAATCAATGAGCGCGGACAAAATCGATTTATAGTTTTTGGAATTAATCCGTTTTTATGTTGACTGTACTTTATATGCACAAGCGAGTTGACGACAAAAAATAAAATAAAATCCGAAGGTGACAACTCGCGCGCAGTCGCGAGTATCACTCGAGCCAGTTGACGAATAACTCAAATTAGTCTTAGAAGAAGTCAAACAGCAACTTAAACTGTAGTAATGTAGTCAGTAAAGTAGTTCCTGAAATTGTAAATCTTCCCAAGAGAAACATTCGAAATGCAAAAAAATATATATAACCATAGAAAATTGATAGACAAGTTCAATTACAATGGGATGGGAGATCAATTTTATTTTCATATTTAGACTTTTGACGTGACAACGTCTTAAATTAGGTTGCGGCTGGGAGTCACTTATGAAAAAGTGTAACGCTCGGTAACGTTACGATGAGTCACCGAACGAGAGAGAGGCCCGCCGAATGCCTTGCGTCTCTCTCCCACTCAACTATGATCGGTCTGCCGCCGTTGTCACGTAAAATCTTCGCCCGTAAAACCGACTTTACAGGCAACCATTTTTTTTTTTACAAAAATATCAGAATATGTGGTTCATATCGAGTACGTTGAGTGTATTGACCAAAGTGACCCTTTAAATTTTTGCACTAAATTAATAAACCGGTCAAGTGCGAGTCGGTCTCAACCACATCAAGGATTCCGTACCTCTGTACAATGTTTTAAAATGCTGAAAAAACCACGATTCCTGTATGACGACCCTCTTTTATTTTCAACTTTAGCTTATTTTTGTTAAAGCGACCACAGTAATATATACTTAAGGTATATACATACTATCACGCCTGTTTCCCACAGGGGTAGGCAGAGACTATGGACCTCCACTTGCTACGATTCTGACAGACAGACAGTATCATAATTAGTGAAAATTTCAAGTGTCTAGCTATTACGGTTCAAGAGATAGTCCTGTGACAGACGGACACATAGACAGCGGATATGGTCCCGTTGGCACACTTTGGGAACGGAACCATAAAAAAGCACCTTATATTTTTATATTCATAGCCTATCCTCACATAAAAATTAAAAGACATAATTTTACCATGAAAATAGCTTTAAAAGTAGCAGCCTAAGGTAAGGGTTAAATTACCTACACTGCCAATTACCGACTAGCCAGGTGACGGGTACAAACTCGAATTTTATGCTAAACGTGCAATCCGTTTAGCCTAATTGATTCCTAGCGTGACTATCCCGAGCCAATGTAATCTCTTTATAATTCGCGTTAAATTACTTTTATTTTGCGATATTAATCAACTTGTGGCTAAACAAATGTAGTTTATTGCATTAGTTTTGTTACACATAAGTGTAGTTGGTCAGAGGTGGCATTAGATAGAGATAAATGGGAGATGATCTTTGCCCAATAATATAATGAGGCGGCAGTCTAATAAAAACAAATCCTAATCTAAAAAAAAAAAAAAATCCTCATTTTATTTAAGGAGATTCTTTCATATCTCCAAAGTTTTCTCCTTCATCATGTCTTTACCAACGACTGCCGTCTGACCTCCGCAATCCAAAGGGTAGACCAGAACCAATCCTAGGATAGTTACAAACGCTAGATGGCGTTCGGTACCAACAGCTTTACGTGCCTTCCGAAGCACAGAATCATGATAATCAAGTGATTCAAGCCTGCAATATCCTAACCAGACTGGAAACAACTTTTCACAAAGTATGCTTCCCAGTGGTATTTGCATCCACAACCTCCAGATCACAAGGCAAACGCCTTGACCACTGGACCACGGAGGCAGTCCGTTCCGAGCATTGTTATGCTGTATACATTCATGCTCTATATACATGCCACAAAATTAGTTCAAAATCTCGCAACCCGCTACTTAAAAACCCAAGAGAAGATCAGATCTTAAAAAGCTCAACATTGTCCGCGCAGATAGTATTTTAGTTGAACAAAGCTCATACAACTCGGTCCGACAAAGCGGCATCGCAAATCTCATTTGCAGACAAACAGATAACTATCTCATTCTTTCAACAATGGAGGGCGGTCATAAACAGAGGCTAATTAGTAATATCCAGCATTGTGCTATCTCGGAATGGACAATACCGCGTTATCTAGGGCGATATGGCGCATGCGACAATTATCTGTGAAGTCGCTGTTTTATTGCCTTTGGTCAGTGCGGAGTACATTACGCGGTTAATTTATTAAAGTTTTTGTGTTTCTTGTTAAGGGGGCGCCTGATGTCAATAATCTAAATTTTGCTCCCGCTTCCACGCACACAAATTTACTCTAGCCGAAGCGAGACAGCGAGCCATAAGGGACGTCGGGAATCGCGGTGGGTCAATGAGGCTGGTTCTGGTTTTGAGGTTTTTTTCGTTTTACAAAGAATATTTAAGAGTTATTTAAAAAGTAACACATATGATAACTGCCTTATGTTTAATACAATTATAATCCAAAGTTACAAGTGCTAATTTATTGTATTTCTTAAATACTTTCTGTTTTAGTATGATTCTGAGGTGATTTGGAGGCAAATTTTAAGCAATCGTGTTTTCGAAACTTATTATGTTTAGAATTAGTCCTGAACTTTGCTGTGTTTTTATTTCAAAGTTAGTTTTTCGTTAATATTGATAATACTTAAGATCGCTCTAAGAACTTTAGGGTAGTACGGGCTCTTAATAGAGGAGATGAATGCACGCAGGGGTAGTATTGATTTGCTTGCAATGTTCAGTGTTTCGTTTGTATATTGAAATATGACGGATACATTGAAGTCTTCATGCCATGCCTAGTGTTACAATCTAGTCTTGAAGTGTGATGCAGATATTGAAGGCAAAAGTCTAACACGAACACTTTATCTCTTTCGTCTTTACCCTTAGTGGATTAGACGCTTAGACCTGAACACGCAGGCTGAAGATAAAAACTAAGCCTTAACATTACGCGGTTAGTTTATTTAATTTTTTGTGGTTTTTGTTAATAGAGTTGCAAATAGCGGTTAGTTTTTGCAGTTGCTTCCAATGTTCTTAGTGTTTGGTTTGTATATTGAAGTATGACTGAGATATTGAAGAAGATATCCTCATACTATACCATGAACAAGTCAAAGATGAAGTGTGATGTAATATTGCACGAATTGTGGTAAAAGTCTAACACTACGTCACGTCTTTTACCTTATCGGGTTAGAGGCTTCGACCAAAGACACAGGCCTAAGATAAAATCTAAGTCCCGGTATTTGCACTTGTATTCTGTGCCATAGTGTTTTAATCTAGTCGATATTGAAGAATAAAGCAAATATTGAAGGTCATAAATAGAGCTAATAAGTAATATGTAGCATTGTGCTATCTCGAAATGGACAATATCGAGTTTTTTAGGGTGATATAGCGCATGCGACAGTAGGCTGTTGGACAACATTTAAAATAAACCATATTTTGTTGTTATCCCATTAGCTAATTACATGGTTTTTTCGAACTTTAAGAATAAAATTACAATAATATTTTTATTTTTCTCTATAACGGAATCGCCCTGTGAATGGCATCTTCTCCGATAACGTCACACGACAGTAAACGTGGTGTTTTGACGGACTTTCTGTATGCGCGTATTACCTGTGTGGACGTCATCTGACAAATAACCGCCCCGCCGTGACAGTAATTAGAGTTTGTCGCGCAGTTTTGGAAATTTAAACTTCAACATTGATTTTTAATGATAATACAATAGATATCCCGGAAATCTAATACTTATTTATAGATATAATTAAATATAATGTTATTACAGTATAACATGTAAATATTGCAAATTAGTGCCAAATCCAATTAACAGAAATAAGTAACACTGAGTAGTCTTAAAAAAAGGAGCCGAGCTGACCAGTTTCTACCGGCGGCTCCCGTTCATAAGTTGACGCGTGGATCTGCCATCGCTGAACTCAACCATATTAGAGGGAATCGAGCGACTCGACCCACGACGCTTTAGACATTTTGGAGGGCATGCCAGGCTTGGAGTGTGAGTGTGTGTTGTTTGATGTCAATGTGCAATATAGCACCAAAGATACAACAGTAAAGCAAAGCTGTAGTTATCGTCGAGATAGCGGCCGGCGCGCATGCGTAATGTGCGGTAGTGCTAGCCGTGTCGCGGTCATTGTTAGAAGACGTTTAATAAGCGCAGGCGCAGATAGCAGCCGGAGTTATCGGCTGTGCGGTCCCTTTGTGTGCTTATTTTTGTTGCAGTATTGTAGGAATTGCTGTCGAAGAAATATTACAAATTTTTTTTGTGTGGGCTCACGCTTCAGATTTTTCAAACTGCATAAAAAAGGCGTCTGACATAGCTTGACAACTGCCATAATATTTACGCATAGATATTTCTGTCATTAATATCTTTAGATTTTTTTATACCGTTTTTCCATTAATCAGTAATTTACTTGCAAAAGATAATTTTAGAAAAACTCAACTTGTTTTATAGTGTCTCTCTTGTCGAAGTTTTATTAGCAACGCAACACCTTTAACCCTATGAACGCCGTAAGAAAAAATTACAAGCGTGCCTACTACGCCGCGACCAGTTTATGTGACACGAATGTTGGCGTTTCAGGACAGTTTTCAACGGACGCCTAAAGGTGTCCACGGCGGTCAAAGGGTTAACAACTGTTGTGAAGAAATTGTAGAATTTATGACTAGTTGATTGTTCAATGTACCGTATGCTTAAAAAAATATCGACTTGTTTTAAGTAGAATATCTTTGTTAACATTTTATTGCAACTCAGACTGAAGTAAAATTATACGACCTTTTTGTACCGAAGTTTTTCTATAAGTTTAGCATGAAGATATTTGATGGCTTACTAAACCAATAATTATTATTGATATTCGAAACAAAATCCTTCCATGCTGGTCTGGGAGAAAAGAAAAAACATAGAATGTACCAGCTGCTTCTCTTCCCGCGCAGATCGTAAAAGCCGATCCCTCGATCGGCGAATGGGCGAGAATCTGAATCATATCAATAGGCGAAGCGGTTAGCAACCCATTACTATTATGATTTCCTTTTTTTCCTTCCCCTTTTCCACCGCCATGTCCACCACCACGCTTAAAGTGGCCTGGGCCTCCATTAGGGATAAAGACGTGAAACAAAAATCCGACATCAGTATGTACCAGAAAAGCTAAATATTCAAACAACTATTGTACCTATACTTAGACGACATATTTTTCTAGTTATTTTAATTTAAAAAACAAACCACACAACCGATTTTAATGGAAAAAAAAGAAGGAAGAATACCCAATATAAACAAAAAAAGAATTTCCAAATCGGTCCAAGCGTCTTCGAGTAATCGGGGAACATACTTAAAAAAAATACAGTGGCACTCCGGGAGTGCCGATAGTGTGAAAACTTAAACAAGGTGGTGTCGGTTACGGTAACAGTGTTGCGAGTTCAATGTTTTTTTCCCACCTCAAAAAATGCCCTCGTTTTCACTTCAAAAAAAAAGATTTCGACAAATTGATAACCTCCTCCTTTTTTAAGTCGGTTAAAAGGGGAAATAAATGTGTCAGACAAATTAAGAAATAAACTCGTCAACAACACAAGTTCTGTACCTTGAGCATAAATTCTATTACGCCGATTTAGTTGTAGTAAAAAGTGTCACATTAACTCTGCCGTCGTAAAATTCAGTGCGAGGGTGTAAATGCAGTGAATGAAGTTAAAACTTAAAATATGTCTCGTTTTATGCCCGCCTTTAACTTGTTATAAGTAGCCCAGTGTTGGACCAAATGTTGTCTCCCCCAATGTTTGGCAAACTAAGTTAGGGTGCGACCATACATAACTGATACTCGAATTATGTTAATAGGCGATGCGGCTAGCAACCCTTCACTTGATTCCCTTTTACCATCTTAGCGCCCACTGTCATGCTAAACGTGCTAAATCACTGTTATGAAACTACTACAGTTTATTCCTCAAAAAATTTACATAAAAATCTTAAGGATTTTCTACAGACACTCACAATAGCCAAAACACGATTGAGCATTTTTGGCTCGATAGAAAAAAATCACAAACTTACCTCTAAATTTGCCTAAATTTGCCTTTATAATACGTATTACTATTTTATACAATCACCTATTAATACGAAAATTATACCAAAAAATGTATTATCTAAATATCTATCCGTTTTGGCTACAGAAAAAATTATAAATATAATACAATAGATATTTAGACATTTTTTGGTACAATTTTCATATAAAAAGGCGATTGTATAAAATAGTAAGACGTATTATAAAGGCAAATTTAGGCAAATTTAGAGGGATGTTTGTGATTTTTTTCTATCGAGCAAAAAATGCTCAATCGTGTTTTGGCTATTGTGGGTGTCTGTAGAAAATCCTTAAAAATTTTATGTAAATTTTTTGAGGAATAAACTGTAGTAGTTTAATGATAGTAATTTTTCAAAAACTCGCACAGTATTGAAAATTGTGAACCCACGTCGCCTTAACGATTTGGCATCTACATCGGTGTTGCATCTGTCAGATTTTTTTTATTTTATTAAAACCAATTAAATATCTGTATCTTATAAAACATCTGGTGCTGTGTCTACGTTACCTTGTATAAGATTGCTAGAAGACGTAGTGACAAAAATAGAGAAATGTTAAGATGGTTGGAGCTTGTAGAAAGGATGGGTGAAAAGAGATAAGGCAACCGTAAATGGTAGAGCGGGACAGGGTTGTGTGCAACCACCTTTCGAATGACGTTTTTTCCCTTCTCTAAATGTTTTTAAATAGGTTACTAGATGGCGCTTTTTATTTATTTTACTTATTCAACTTTACGTGGTGCACAGACAAGATCGAGACAAAAGTAAGAGCAAAGTAAAACTTTAATACTTACTTAGGTACCTACCTAGTATTTGAAACTACTTATATTACCTACCTTTCGCAGGTTTACTAGTAATTTGTGTGGTGCCATTTATGTAAACTGCAGTTGGTACTAATATGCATTTAGTCCACAAGTTTTCTTTTACGTGTCTTTCATTCCAATAGTTTTTATAACGTGGCACCACGGCGTGGCATCCACTGCCTAGAGGCAGAGGGTGTCAAAGAGTTGCATTTGGACAGAGAGTGAGATGGAAGGGATTAGTTGGAACCACAGACAAGAGCATTGCTCTTAAATACTTACTGCGTTGACTCAGTGAACCAAAATGGATCGTGGCCTCCGACACCAGAAGACGCCACTGTTCCTTATTCTGCGCCATCTGCAGATCTTCTTGAAGGGCTTTGTCGCCTTTGCAGGCTTCGTCCCTCCAGCGATATCTCGGACACCCATCGACCTCTTCCCGATTGGTCTCCCCATGTACGCTCTTTTGACGGCACGATATTGTTCTATCCTCTCCACGTCCATCAAAGTCTTGCCGCTTTGGTCTCTCCGATTATATTTTACTTTTATTGCTCTTTAATAAGAAATCACAAATGAACAGCGCAGTCATGACCTCTTGTGACGCTCTTGTATCTTATACTATGTTACGTGTGTCCTTTGCTTAAATTACGTTACTGTATGTTACGTGTTTGACCAAGCCCTAAGCTTTCAACCAATTGGCATATTGGCGATCCAAAGGTAACCAATATTTGCTTGACGAAAATATGTCGCTAAATTTTACTTCGACATCTTGGTACTAGATAAAATCGCGTTCTGCGTTTATGGCACAATGAATTGTAGCATTTTATGTTAATAACTGAGGACTCGTGGGCCCGGAATGTCGAAATACTGACTAATCTGGCCGTGGGTTGCCAGTGAAAAAAATGGCAATTTTAAATTATTCATACTGCCCACATCGAGGTCAATAAGTTCCTTATTTTATGCTCCTAGTTTGTTAATTACTTAATTATTTATGATGAGTTATCAGCGCCCACAATGTGTTTGCATTTCAAATTTATTGCTATTTAATAAAGAGGTTTAATGTTGCCATTAATAATAAGTTATTATTAGGGCTGTATTTGGCGCCGACTCGTTAACACTTTTGTCCGCAATTTCTCAAGTAACTGTTTATGTTATATTTGGACTTCTGAATAATTTATTTTAACAGGACTTTAGAAACACTATAATTTAAAATTAAAAACGGTTATTAGTTTGTGTGTCGACTTACCAAAATAGGGAATTATAGTTTGATGAAATGGATAAACAAGCTTTTTGATCAACGCTTTATTTTATTTGTAGGCGTAGATTTATTGAGTTGTAACTTGTTGTTCAAATATTTTTATTGAGAAAAGCAATTTCTTATATTTGTTATATTTTGCTTATCTTAATAGGTTATTAATATAATCCGTGTATACATAATTACGTATTATAAAAGTAAAGAAATAACCAGCTTATGTTGGTTTTTTAGATTCACTTACAAACAAACACACACACTCCACACACGCATACACCCACACACACCCACACACACACACACACACACACACACACACACACACACACACACACACACACACACACACACACACACACCCACCCACCCACCCTCACGCACACACACACACACACATTCACCATGCCTCCCCCATCTCTCCCTAACTTAAGTAGCAGTTATTATGTAGCTGATGTTCCCATTTTATATTAATTAGCTAAATGTAGATTTTACTGTTCGTTCGTTCGTTCTGATTGCCCGCGATACAGGCTTTTGCCTAGTGCGGGAGTCGTTTGTTAGCTCATTGTCAATATCTTTTCGGTAAATAAATGATTTTGTATTTTGTATTTTTTTCTTTTATTACGAAGGTTTTTTCTTTACATAATATTTTTCGTAAAAAACAGATTAAATTAAAGAAATAGGTATATAAATAAAAGATTAAAGGTGAAATAGAGTAATCTACTCGTAGCTAGATAGATATGAAACTGTCGGTACACAGGTTTTATTTGATAGTCGTTTATTTACAAAGACATAAAATATTTATAGTTTTAAAAAGTATTAGTTCTAACTCTATCAAGTCAAAATTAATCGCCAATCGATTAACAATCGAAAGTGAGACATCGAGAAACACAATCGATTGGACTGACTGAAGTGAAACTATAGAAAGCCCGGCCCGCCCACAACCTCTTCTTATTAAGTCATTACGTTTCTCTGATAGTGAAAGGTCATGACATCCTGGCATCTTCTGTATGCTTCAGTGGTAATGTTATGTCAACTTATGTCACAGTATCAACATTTGGTATATCTCTCTCTCACTCAGCGTACTCCCAGTTTTATCACCAGCTGTAATTCTGCGAAGCATTGAAGCATTACACCTGCTGCGGTGTTCTTGAACCTTGTTCGTTTGCCGCCCTAATATATATATATATATGTATTTATAAAATAGGAGGCCCGGGGTCCGCTTTCCGGCTTTTTCTTTTTACTTCGCATGGTCTTCATCATCCTTGGTAGTAAGACAATGGCACGCAAATCATCTTTGACGACGTCAAGCCAGAATTTCTTGTACTGCATCTTGAATGCCTAAAAACCCTATAAAAAATAGAATTTCTAGGTCTACCACGTCTGCCTGTGGTATGCATATATTTTGTACAAGCTTTTTAAAAGTTCTTGTATTATAAATAATTTTTTTATGGAGTTATTTTACAAGCTTTTTTATAGCTTGCCCTGTTTGTTGCAAGTTAAATTTGAGCTACTTCCCAATTCCAATTGAGATTCAATTTTGTATGCTAATGTATATCAGACGCCAATGCATTATATTTATTATAACAAGAAATTGATCTGATTATGGAGCTGGAAGGTGGCTATTGTAACCCTGTAATAAAACGACGCAACTCCATCAAGTTTGGGCTTATTACATTTGTCTTGCTTAATATCTTGATAACCTAGGCTTCACAATAAAAGATTGTACGAAAATATGTTTTTTTTTCTGATAAACTTATTTTATTTCCTCCTGGCCACTCCTGGCACTGCCTGGCCGTCAAACACCTTTTACTGCTCGGGGTTATTTACTGGTTTCTAGCTACCTGCCTCTGTCGGCAGATAAAACAAAGTTTTCGATCGAAGCTACGGCCGCATCACTTTCCCCGGTTCAGGGAAATTAAATTTCTTGGTAATTATCGCCTTAGTCGCGTCTTACGTGTTAACGCAGTAACTCAAACTTAATGACACGCCGGTGCGAAACTGCTGGGATGCGCACCAGACGTACCAGTACAATTTTTCAGAGCCGGGAACGAGTCACAAGCGATTAGCGGAGTGTTTTTACCCAAACAAAAAACTCCTCTAATCGGCGTGGTTTGGGTATTATCGTCATAATGATTATACCCAAACCACGCCGGAAAGAATCCAATGTCTTTTAAAGTCTTTTGAAGAGAAGTCGGAAGTTCATCGATAGATAGACATGTTTTTTTTTTTATTTTTGCTTTATTAAGAACCTAGGTTAAATATCCTTAGTGTAACGCAGTAAGTAACTAAAAAACTTAATGATTTGGAGTAAGATTTGTAAGCTCTAACACTTTGGTAATTAAATTATTGGCTTTTACCCGCGGCATTGCCCTTTGACCTGCCTGAAGGAGCTGCTCTTTGACCATGTCAAAGTTTCCTTATATGGCAATCTCTCGAAAGCAATATTTTTAGCGGAAAACAAAAACTCTCTTTGTAATATAATAAGTCACCAACATGCTACATCATCCCAACCAGTTTAGATAGTTTTGCGTGATTTTATCACTATCCCGTGATTAAACTATCCTTTTTAATGAATCTTAGTAGAAAGTAGAAAAAGTGCCCTATAGATTTAACTTAACCTAGCATTATGGTCGCAGTGCATTTTTTCAGAGCCAGTCGTTATTTTTGAGTGATGACATAGAAATATGTAAAATAAATATGACAATTCGTGCCGCCGAAATCAGACATCCCAAATAAACCAGCATAGATAAGTTCTTCGGAAAAATTTAATTCTTGCGTACAAGCTTTTATTGTGAGGTCTAATTACTTATTATAGACAATAATAAGCCCAAACTCGATGGGGTTGCGTGGTTTTATTACAGGGTTCATATAGCCACCTTCCAGCTTTATCATCAGATCAGCTTTTTGTTATAATAATATTGCATTGTCATTTAATTTACATTATCGCAAAAAATTTCATCTCAATCGGAAACCGGGAAGGGGCTCGAATTTAACTTGCAAGATTCGACCCAAAAAACAAATAAATGGCCAAGCTAAATAAATGCTTATAAAAATCGCTCGACGTCTATGCCTCACACCATCGCGTAACAACGCAACCGTTCATTAACTCGCGAGTTTCGGATAATTACGTACTGATAAAGCAAGCAAATTGTCTGCGAATTATCCCCGTGTGATGAATATCATTCCATGTCCCAGAAAACGGCTTTTATTACATACGAACTGTCATCTTAATTTCGTGTTAAATTCGGATTCTGTTGAAGATGTATGGTTATTACGAAAGTTTTGTCGTTATCTTTAGGTGGAAATCGGTGTGAGTAGCAGCTTCTGATGCATCGTGATTAGAGTTAAATGATGATGCGGTGGTGGGTACGTTAGGCAGTCCAGTTTACAACCGAAATGGTCACAGCTTCGAATTTAGAGTAATGGTAGTCAAGAAGGTGCGAAATTGTATTGTATCTCGCTCTTGGGTAGTTTCAATCTATCACTACTTGCTTCCAGTAGGAAACCCAAAACTCAATTCGCGGTTCGTGGACTGGTGGTGGTGGAGATCTATAGAACAGTATACTCTCTCTCTCTCTCTCTACACTTAGCGCGTTCCTGGAAATCTACAAACAACATTACCTCCTAAACAAATTTGTTTATATATCTACATTAATTTGACCGCTGAGCATAATTCGGCAACCCTAAAAAAAGTCAGCGAAACATAGAGCTAAGAACTGAGATTTTTTTTAATTAGTATCAAAAATAAATTGATAGACCTTACCCCATACCCCATACTTCTACAATAACGATTTGTTTATACAGGGTCCTCAGAACAGGGTCTAACAAAATATACTGAAACTATTACGAGGGCGAATTCAGTCCATGATACTGAACAACTTTCCCCCAGGAACATATATCGAAATATGAAAAATAAGTTTTCACCTCCCATACAAGTTGAGCGATCAGCTGATCCAAGTTTGTATGGAAAGGAAAAAATAATTTTCATATTTCGATATGTTCCTGGGGGAAAGTTGTTCAGTATCATGGACTGAATTCACCTCTAAAATAGTTTCAGTATATATTGTTACACGTTATATAGCAGGGAGTTAAATATTTAGGAACGTCAGCTTGCACAAACTGTTAATTAATCACCTTTATTTATTAACTAGCTTTTGCCCGCGGCTTCGCTCGCGTGTCCCAAATCCCACGGGAACATAACTTTTTTTCGGGATCACAGGTACCCTATATCCTTCTCAGTACTCCTTACTATGTGTATGCGAATTTTCTAAACGATTGGTTCAGTAGATAAAGCGTGAAGAGGTAACAAACAAACAAACAAATATACAAACTCACTTACGCATTTATAATTTTAGTTAGGATTACTTAGGTACCTACTACGAGTATTAATCATGTAATTCATTTTACTATGAAAATTAATATAAAGCAGGTGCTCTGTCTGAGGACCGAATCCAGAACCTTCGGAATGGCAGACTATCATGTTAACCTTTATGCCATTAAGATCTTTTTATTGTTTTTTTTTAGAAGTTCAGTCGGTGTCCCGGCGGGAGGATGCATAGAAATGCGTACATTTTACTTGCGAAATCGCTAGAAAGCGATTTCGCAAGTAAAGCGACACCGGGCGTGGTCCGCCCTTGGATGGGACCACAGGTGGCATAAAAATTTCTCAAGCTCCTCCGTGCTTCGGAAGGCACGTTAAGCCGTTGGTCTCGGCTGTCATCATTGTATGGCAGTCATTAAGCTATGCCAGATGCCTTTAGGCAGCTTAAAAATCTAAAACTAGTGTTAAGTCACTTAAATACACGAAAAAAAACAGTGGCACTCCGGGAGTGCCGACAGGAGTGTAAACTTAAACAAGGTGGTGTCGGTTACGGTAACAGTGTCGCGAGTTCATTATCATTTTCCCATCTCAAAAAATGCTCAACGCGCCTAAAGAAGTTTCCACTTAAAAAAACACATTTGACTAAACACACAAGGCAGCGTTCTGAAATTAACTACGTTCGTAACATCGGTTATAAACCCCTCCGTGATAAAACCACATTCCCAAATCGTTATAAGCGTTAAAACAAGATAATTATTGTCACATCTCGTCACAATCGCTCTTTGGAAAACCCATAATGACACAGTTTCAAACTACTATCAAATGTCACCCTGAATTCAACCTTAACGGCCTAACTCAAAGTCGAAATTTGCTCAGAAAATACTTTAAAATTCCATGTCTCGAAATCATAGGGTCTTATATTTCTCGCACCCTCTGTTTACTTTAAGAAAACCAACATTAATTCAGCTGTTCGATTTAATTTAACATGATGTTGTCGCCCTCTTTGTCTTAGTTGTTATGTGTGAAAGAGATGGAAGGTAGGTGATGTGCATAAATTTTCAAATAAAATTTTACGACGTAATGGTTGTTTCGAGATGTTTGATATGAAGTTGAATTTTACCGGTCGATGTGTAAATCTTGCTGGTAATATCCATTGATTTGTAAGGAGCCAGAAGCTGTTCCAATTTTTAGGGTTCCGTTCTCAAAAGTGATATTAATAACTAACAAGATAAAAAATGTAAAATCATAAGACAATATTAATGAATGGAACGTAGTAAAATAAGTAGTTACACGCAGGCAGTTTTTAAACAGTGTTTCTGTCTGTTTTTAGTAAGGTAAATAACGCGAAATGCGACAAATTACAAGGATAAAATTTGTCGCTGTAGCCATACTAGCTCGGCAGATTAGTTTCAAAGTCAAAAACTATATTTAAATCATAGAAATGTAATTATTCTATTAGGTTTATTTTATTTAATACGCAGCTGAAGTAGGTCTGGGCGGGGCACATCTGCCGCATGAGATAGGACAGGTGGGCTAAACTAACTGACCATGTTGTGGGTACCAGATGGTCGCCGAAAACGAGGCCGACCTAGACGGAGATGGCGGGATGTCTTAGATGCATACATTACTGATTGGCGGACTGTAGCCCTGAATATGGACGAGTGGAAAGAGGAAGGGGAGGCCTTTGCTCAGCAGTGGAACACCAATATAGGCTCATTAAAAAAATAGATTAATTTAACTACTGGTATTTTTTCAGTGCTTCTTCGCGCGTATCGTGAAAAAATATATTTCTTCAAGGAATAATTTGTCAATTAAAAATTTATCGATTTAGCTGGTTTTATAAAGGAAAAGTGTAAGTAATATATTACAAAGTTAAAAAAGTACGGAACTCTCGGATAACGACTTTTATTCGGTATTCGCTCTTGTCCGGTTTATTTTTGATTGAAATCAGTAATTTCCAATCATGCCCATATTTATTATTTCTTTCGAGTTGGTCTCATTTGTCAATTTTGTTAATTTAAGAGGATACAAATTGTTATATTTATTGGCTGAATTTATTTCAGTTAAGTTTTAAGAGTGTTACTCTAGACGGAAACAGACTTTTATTATACAAACGTATTCTAGCTTTTTGAAACGACATGTCAGATTTCGGCAAAATTTTGTAATTTCTAAGAAATTGCATATATCTAGGTAAAGTTCCCCTTTACCCCTCTAGTTCTCTTCCAATCAAAAATCGCGATCGACTACTTCGCGGTTGAGGTGAGCGGGGCTTGGTGCGCGGAAGCCAAGGGTTTTGTGCGGGTGCTAGGGAGACGTTTAAAAATAATGTTGCTTGACCCCCGCGCCGAATCGTACCAGGTGCAACGCATATCCCTCGCGATTCAACGGGGGAATGCCGCAAGCGTCATGGGCACTTTTGCGGCAGGTACGATTCGCGGCGGTCTTTTTGATTAAGTGTTTATGCTGTAAAATAGATTTAAGTTTAGTCTATTATTAACTACATATTATAGTAAATTATTTTTTTCAATAATAAACTAATATAAATTTGTATAGTTAAAAAATAATAAAAAAAAATTGAAGAACTCATGTGCCAATTTTCGTCAAAATGGTCAATGCGACCTGTAGGCGAGAACAAACAAACGGACTATAGCATTTTTGGCCAATCTGGAAACTGAGACGCTTCTCTCGCTCGCTAAATAATGAAGCGAGATGCGATACATAATAAACAAGTTACGAGGTAAGTTATTATAACATCGTCAAAGTATAAGTTAAGTACCTACCTACAGATTATAACTGTATGATCTAATTCCATGCTCATATGCCCATTAGTTGTGCAACCAGTAAATAACACGACAATACAACATTTAGTTGGACACGTACAAATCCTACGGACATCCAGACACACAATCCCACAATCAAACAAACCATTTTCAATTCTATGCCAAACTATTTAGGTCTAATTTTCAAATTTCATAATTTTACGCGTCTTAACTAAAATTCTAAAGCGATTTTCAACTTTGCTTCTCATGTGTTAAAGGTGGTTTTAAAGTGACGGATTGTGACAGATGGTGGTCGTTGTAGTCCAGTGTGCAAGACTATTGTTGCCTCGCGTCGCGTCTCACAATGTGTGTAGCTCTTATGATGATAAATGTATGCGGACATATTGTGTGTCAGAAGGTGTACGGATAGTAGATTCATTTGAATCGTTTCCGTTCCATCATAAAATAGAAGTAAAAGTTTTCCTTTCCCGAAGGGTTCCGCACCCGAAGGGTGCAAACGGGACCCTATTACTGAGACTCCGCTGTCTGTCCGTCTGTCACAGGGCTCTATCTCTTGAACCGAGCTAGACACTTGAAATTTTCACCGATTATGTATTATTATAGCCGTTATAACAACAAATACATACTAAAAATTAAAAGTTGAAAATGAAAGGGGGTCGTCATACAAAAAATGTGCTTTTTCAGCGTGTTTAACTAGATCTTTATAATGGTATTAACAAAATACTTGAAATTTTTACAGATTATGTATTACTATGGCCGCTATAACAACAAATACTAAAAATAAGATAAAGTTAAAAATTAGAGGGGGTCGTCATACAAGAAACGTGTTTCTTCACCGTTTTAAAACATTGTTCGGTGGTACGGAACCCTTCATGTACGAGTCCGACTCGCACTTGCCCGTTTATTATTAGACTAGTTAAATTATACGGTCATACTTGTCAAGGGAAGAAATGGTGAATGGCGCAAGCAATCCATTACACTTTTGATTCCCTTTTTCAACATTCTCGTCCATTATATTTTCACGCTAAAAGTAGCCTTTGGGTGTCACGGCCGTGGGCTCTGTCTACCTCGTTCCCGTTAGGGATAAAGAAGGGATAGTGTTGAGTATCTATATGTTTTTTGTCAAGCTATCTCATTTACACATACTCATAAAAAAACCTTGGAATTTTTTTAAGAAAAATATATATTAAAAATCGTGGAATAGTTTTCTGGGAAATGAAATTCGATGTAAAAAAAAATTGTATTCTATTAGACACCCGCTTGTATGCTGCATGCTTACTTGCATTCCCACTTTAGAGCACATTATATTATATTTGACATTAACTTAGGACTAGTCATCATTCGGCTGATCTAAGTCATTCGGACACATGATAATTATGGAAAACAAAATTAAATATTATGTGGAATGTAATATTTATAGCAAATAAATTTAGGGTTTTTTGTGTTTAGGGATTTCAACTTTAGGGCACGTGATGTTATGTGACATTATGTTAGGGCTAGAAATCATTGGGACACGTGATGATTATGGAAAAAAAAATTATAAGACCTTAAATTATAGATAATTTTTTTATGAGACAAAATAGAGAACCCTCCTTTTTAAATTTTTAGCTTTTTGATTGTTTTTTCTTAAATCCAAACATAAAATTGACTTGAAGACAATTTATCACTAGGACAAGAACTGTGGAAGAGACTGCCTGTATATAGTGTGTGTAAAATACTTTTTTGCTTTCCATACAAACTCGGATCAGCTAATCGGTCAAGTAGGTGGGTCAAAAAATATTTTTTATATTTTGATATATGTTCCTTGGGGAAAGTTGTTCAGTATCATGGACTGAATTTACCCTTCAAATAGTTTCAGTATATTTTTTTAGACCCTGTATAATATGAAATGTAGAAGTCAAAATACCCACAAAGGGTTGTATCGCCTAAGAGAGTAAGTTTTATCCCAAAATAATGTAAAGTTTCCTCTGGATTGTCAAATACCCTCTAACCACGCGAGCAGCAATGCAGGCGACAGCCAGTAACAGAATATATCGCTAAAATATCATCTGAATGTTTAATTAGGCTGTTCTAGATAAAGTAATCGTGGGATAGTATTTTCTGAATGGATAAAAGGCATGCTCAGTATTTCTCAACAGCTTCTTTACTAATCGCCGCAATTTGTTATAAATGTTAATAGCCCTTAATAGATTACAGGCTTAAGGATCGCGTTTTATTTAGACTAATGCCACTGGGCTATTTAATCCCTGAGACATCTGTTTTGACAGGAAATACGACATTTGTTTTTTTTAAGAATTATTTTACGGCCCTGGATACACGTCCTTTAGAGCCTTTTGTTACCTCTTGATTCCTAACAAGTTACAATCAAAGGGTGGTGTAGGCCTTTGATTGCTTCAAGGGAGCTTCTGGCGACTAATATGAAAACCAGTGGCTTGACACTGGTTTTCATAGCTGCACAAAACTTATTAATTTATCTTTGTAAGATGAATTAACAAGTTTTGAGCAGCAGCCAGGATTTAATTTTTATACTTACTTTTTTTTCATGGCCTAGGCCGGTAAAGTAATGCATGAGCCAAGAATTACAAACTTCGTGTCTTCTTTTAACTACAATAATGCCTACATTTCCGAGCATGTTTGAAAAAAATATAGTTACATAACTACCAATTATTTTGCCGACCGTAGCCACGTGTGAATCGTTTTTTAAGAACATTGTTCAATATCTTTTCGGAGGTGACCAGATATTGTCCACGAAACCCATTATCCAAGAATCGTGTTATATAATAGAGTTTCTTTAAATATACTTCACATGTACGAAATAACTGTCTTTTAACTTACAAAAATAATAATAAAAACATATTTAATGCGCAATTTCGTCGTAAAATTGATTTTTTGTTACATGCCAACTATGGCACTTTATTTATCTCATTTTAAGCGAAATTATCATATTTTGTACATAATTTCTCCGCGTAATGTATTGAAGAAGAGATCAAGTTATTCGTTTTGTTAGTTGTTTTAATTTTAAGTATGATCATGTGTAGGATAATCTTGACTAAAATTAAGTTTTAAGACGCATTACATAACATAATATATCAGGTCATATAGTCTTAGCCTATATTTTCTTGCGGCCCTGGGCTCTGCTTAGAGATGCAAGACCCAAAACGCTCTGTCTGCCCCATCTATATCTATACTATATAATAATATTATAAAGAGGGAAGATTTGTACCTATTTTTGTAAGTTTGTATGTTTGTAATGAATAGGCTCAAAAAGTACTGGGCCGATTTAAAAATTCTTTCACCGTTGGAAAGCTACACTATCCCCGAGTGACATAGGCTATGTGTGTACCACGGGCGAAGCCGGGGTGGACTGCTAGTTAGGGATAAAGACGAGATAGTGTACATAACAAAGATAATGATTTCGTTCATTAGGAAATCAATAGAGCTGTTATTATCGCAATAACTTAAGAGCAACACTCTTCTTTGTAGAAATATAAAAAAGCTATAATAAGTTGTGGATAACCCTTTATCATTTAAGGCCACAACTTTATTTACACAAACCGCATGAGTTATGGGACGAGTTGACGCTATAATTGTTTATTTTCTTGCCAACCTTTCCACCAGTCGTAGTTTAGCAATTAGACTTTAATATACGGTGTGTCTGCACCTGCTTGAGTAGCTAAGGATGTATATGGATGACGCTGGAATTAAAGACTGAGCGAGACGAAAGAGCAATTGGGTAGTTTCCTGGGTCAAAAATAAATTATATTGTACTGTTAAGAGAATAGAACCACACAAAATAATGTCACTTGTCATTGATCACATCCATTTTGAACGTGATTTTACATTTATTAATTCAGAAAAACGGATATTAATTAAGAGCGCTATTTGACTCCAAAAAACTATGACGTCACATGTTTGTTTTGACGTTTAGAAAAAAGTGTCTGATTTGACTTGTTGGAAACTAGCGGATTCGGACTACGCTCATTATAAACCGTTTTAACACAGTCAGCGCCAGTGTATACTGAAATACACACCAAGGGGTGAGTTGTCACAGGCCGGTGTATACTTGAGTACACACGGTACTATGCCAACTTCGCGGTCTGGTGCGTAGTTCAGAACACACCGTTCCTTACACATTAGTATGGCGTTTGAAAGTGCTGGCCCTGGATAATTTGACCGTGTTTATGAGGTTTGATTATGACTAAAAATTAAAATGTTTTTTTTTTTTTAATATGACTTAATTTCTATACAAACTTAATCCAAACTTAAATTTCTCTTCTAAAACATAATTATTTCAGTCTAAAATCAACTTATTCGCTATGCTGTCCATTAAACAACTCCTTGAAAATAAGTGCGCCTTGTTTAAACATTTTCGGCAATAAACCCATATTACTTGGGCAGCATATTATTGCTTTCCATCTATTATTTTGCCTTTTTTACCATAAACTGCGTAGCAGAAAACAAAAAAAAACATAAAACTAAAAGAAAACAAAAAAATTAGGTGTTTACTTTAATATACACTTGGCCTGCGGAATACAAATCGGTCGGTTCTACGTTCCCAGACCGGTGCATAGCTAAAATACACCTTAAAAAAGGGAGGTAAAAAAAATAAAAAAAAATATTTTCGCAACGACTGACACAAGCAGAATCCAAAACTGCAATAAAAAAATAAATAAAATTCCACACTTTTTACAGAAATAGCCTTGACTCTGACTGTGAAGTGCCAATATCAGTTTTATGATTTTTTGGAGGTTGCAATCGTTTTTGGAGGTTGTACTTGTCAACTCGTGAACGGGTGCCGTCGTCAGTAGGGACTGGTCAGCTCGGCTCTGTTTTTTAAGAGTACTCAGTATTGCTTATTTCTGTCAATTGGATTTTAACTCGCAAGATTGATTACTGGGACAGACGCGGTTTAAGTAAAATGTGCAATTTGTGAGTGTAGTGTGTTTGCGTAAATTGTGCATTCAACAAGGCCGCCCTAAAACCTAGAACAAAATCTACTTACTGCCGTGAAGAAATCTGGTGAGGTCTTTCCAATTATTTATTTATCTATCTATTTATAATTTGATTATTTGTATAGGCTGCCTATTTAGGTCATCAAAAACTGCAAATACCCTGTTTAAAACTTGGTTAGCCTTAAGACATCAAATTCAAGAGTGACGTAATAGTAAGTAAACATCCTAAATTCAGCATCTGAGAGATACATACTACAAGAGTCATCAACCGTGATCCTAAATACCCTTTTGTTTGAACGAGCTTCAAATTGTGGTTTCGAAGTCAAGACACTAGATTACCAGCCGAGCTGTAAAACAAAAAAATCCAACAAAATCCGCAGGGAAACCAAAATAAAGAAAACAAACTTAAATATAGCAACAAAATACAATCATGTCTCGCATAAAAGAATCTTGAACTAGCACCACAAATGAAAACTGCTTGATCTCGGTAAGAAGCATGTCACATATTGTACCTAATATACTAATCTTCTAAAATAATTTTTCTTCACTTATAAAAATCGATATATGCTAAATACCCTAAACAAAAAGTAAATTAGATCAAAACTAACACCTTAGTAACAGAGTGACTCCTTTGTTCTTGATAATCATGCATGATCAAACAGGTTAAAAACAAAAGCTATCCCCCGGAAGCACAAGTTACCTACTCAAAATACCGGCTAAGGAACGCGCTCTTTGTTGACAGCCCAATACAAGAACAATAGTAGGTTGATATCTTAACTGACTATTTTTCGGCTAGCCCGAACCGATTATCATGGCTCCCCTTTCTTCGCAAGAGGTTGGCTTTGTTATTGAAAATAAGTAAAGTTATTATCATCATTCAACATAGGAAATTTTACTTATTGAATAAAACCAGATCTAGAAAATAAAGTTCATAATTTGAAGACGAAAAAAAAATAATATACAACTACATCATCCCGGTAAGAAGCTTGCCACATAGCGTACCTAATGTATTAAACTTCTAAAATAATTTTTCCACACTTCTCTGTGATAAAACATTTCGCCAAAAACGGTTGTAATATAACATAGTTTATAGTCAGGTTGTAAATAATATACTTAATAAAATATCAGCCAGTTTTACATCCTTTAGTAACCTACGTAACCTAGTAACCGACGTACATATATTGTAACCACTCCGGAAACAGTCAAGTACATAAATCTTCCCACCCATTAAGCAAAACAATACCTACGGCCTCCAGTGCATTTAAAAATATTCCACGAAAAATTACTAACACAGAATTGCATTCAAACCAAAGGCCTCGCTCGAAGAATCATAAAGGAACAAAAAATATATAAGTAAAACAAAAGCCCACAGATGCAGACCACTCTGTTCAATCATCCGGGTAAAAAAAAAAAAAAAAAACAACACTGAAAGAGAATTGACGCAAACCCATAACAATAAATAACCAAAAGCAACGTAACCCATAGACCATAAATTTCTGAAACGCATAGCCCAGTACACACGTGCACACAATGGAAAAAAAAAACCTAAACAAAGAAATTCGACAAATTACTGGAGACGGTAATTGTCTCTTCAGAGCGTTAGCGGATCAAATAAACAACATCTTTGGATTAACCTTCAACTATCAAATGATACGAAATGACTTAGCTTCTTACGTTAAAAACAATAAACACACACCCAGTATCAATCTGGCCCTGCAAAATAATATCCTAGACTGCAACCACCTGTTTAGCTCTACTAGCAATATAAAATTAGAGGAACGCATAGACAAATACGTAGAAAAACAATTTAAGGATGGCTTCTGGGGAGGAGAGGACATCCTAATAGCTGCAGCAGAATATTACATTATTAACGTTTACATATATGGGCAATATAGAAATCCGATCATATATCACCCGTCATCAGATAACGCAGTAGCAAACATCTACCTTTACTTCGAAAATAACCACTACGATAGTATTATTAACCAAGAAATACAACACAACCAGTTTTCAAGTATCGTAGAAAGCAACACGGAGCCCCATAAAACATACGAAAAACCTAACGGAATAGTAGTTAATTCCCAAGGCGACACCCAAGTACCTACTACAGTTTCAATCGTGTCGAAAAGCAATAAATGCAGCGATAATGACCTTAAACGACCGAGTCCCCCCACTCAAAAACAGGTAGAATTACAAAGATCTTCGACTGTGCCAAGCGAGACGAATTCAACGGAAAACACTCATCCACTTATAATACTCTCGAATGATACTGAAATTACACAAAACAGCTTCATATGCCCCAAGGGGCTACGCTCTCCCGATCCAACAGTAAGATTACCGACTCATTTGCCTATGGCCTGTGAGTCGCTTTCCGTTGCGACTTGGAATGTTTCGAGATGCGCACAACCTCAAGATAAGAAAAACATAGACAAGACTCTCTCCGAACGCAATATAACTATCGCAGGCCTACAAGAAACACACCTTACAACGGGCGAGTTCAAATCGAAAAACTACAACTGGATATTGTGCGGCGGTAAAAACGCGAAGGAATCTCGAGGTATAGCGATATTAATCAACAACAAAGTAGAACACGAAATTATCCAGGTATATCGCAAAAGTAGAAACGTACTTGCAACACATCTACATCTAAAAACAGCAGATGTCAACAACCCAATCAATCTCTTTGTTA
Source organism: Acrobasis repandana (assembly GCA_963576875.1). Taxonomy (NCBI): domain Eukaryota; kingdom Metazoa; phylum Arthropoda; class Insecta; order Lepidoptera; family Pyralidae; genus Acrobasis; species Acrobasis repandana. The sequence continues at coordinate 3,086,409 of OY756223.1, read as the reverse complement.
TCACAGTTCACATTCCAGTAAAATCAACATCACGGTTTTTACAAATAGGAAATCTTGTCAGACAAAACAGCCCCAAAAATGCTTACTTAATAATCATAGGCGACTTCAACGCGCACATAGGTAAGGAAGACGTACGAGCCGGTAAAAATCACACATACGAGAAATTAGTAGGAAAAAACCTTTATCATAAAATTTCCAACGAGAACGGCCATCTCTTACTAAACTTAATTCAACAACATCAGCTCAAGGTAAATAGTACTTGGGGCAGACCTACATGTAGGACCACATGGTCTAGGGGGAAAAAGCAATCACAAATTGACCATATTATGACTGGTTTAAAAAGAAAAGTATACTTCCATAGCGTAGTAGGCGAAAAAGATCTAGCAGTTAACTCTGATCACAAATTAGTATGGGGCAGCATCCAAATGTCATCATTCCACAAATCACAAATATCTGGGACATATGGAACCCACCAAAAAAATAAAAACAAAAAAATTCAATATAAACATAGAAACTACAACTATGAGCTCCTACAAGGGAGTGCCCACGCGGAGGCCTACCAGAAAGCCATAATAGAGAAAATAAAAAAAGCAAAACATGACCTCGAAAATTCTAATAAGACACCCACTAAGGACCTCCCATTAGAATGGGACACGCTTAATGGAATTTTGAAAGAGTCCGCACACGAAACCCTCCAAAAACCAATCGCTAAAACAAAGGAAAGAAGAGTTGCACTAGCAAATCTACAAAAAGCGCTATTCAAAAAATCTAAAAATCCCCATAATCTAGCATTACAACAAAAAGTAGTGAAAGCCCGCCGCTGCCTTAAAAGAATTCAGGAACAAGAGGAAGCGTACGACGCCAAATTTTTCTTCGAGGGACTCAGCAGTAAACACGAATCGCTCCGAATGAAAATTACATATAAATTCTTGCGCAAATTTAAAAGAAAATGTGCCCGAGCGCAAACAAAACACCAAATTCCCATGTCCAACTGGATAGCGGACCTAAAAAAAAGCGAAGGCCAACACATAGCTCACGTTTCCGGAAAAGATAATAGAGTTACACACTTAGAGCCCCCAAATCTTGAGGAAATAAATAATATCATCCAACGGATGAAAAATGGCACAGCCCCGGGCACAGACCAAATAGTGCCGGAATTATACAAGGCCGCTCCAATGGAGTTTTTAGAAGAGTTAGTTAAAACCATGGCATCAATATGGCTTAAAAATAAGGTACCCGATGAATGGCGCCTCACCAAACAAGTGCCCATACAAAAACAAGCACACCCAAAACAAATCAGTGACTTTAGGAAAATATCCATATGCAATGTAGGTTACAGAATTTACGCAAACTACATACTAGAAAAACTTGACGCTACCATCGACGCACTCGGAAATTATCAAGCAGCGTTTCTTAATAATAGATCAACGGATGACCACATTTTCACACTTCGTAGAGTCCTAGATATCAAATGGAGAGAGGGCGCAGTCGTGTTCGTGGTGGGGCTTGACCTGGAAAAGGCCTTCGATAATGTCAATCTGGAAGCTCTTAAAGATATTCTTTTAACCAGAGTAGGAACCTCACTAACGAACAAAATAATCGAGGCGTGCATGAATGAAGAGACTTTCATCTCATGGTGTGGACAAAACTCCGACACCATCAAGAAGGACAAGGGAGTAATACAAGGTTGCCCACTATCTCCGAGATTATTTACCATAATCATTAACGAAGTACTCAGAACGCTTGAGGAAGAAGATGAGGCAGTAAGACTAGATCAAGACTCAAAAATATCCCTGCCCATAATCCTTTCCTTTGCAGACGACATTTTATTAATCGGTGAAGATATTGAGGTACTAAACCGCGTAATAACCAAAATGAAGACACTACTCAACTCAGTCGGACTCACCATTAATGAAAACAAATCTAAACTCGTAGTACGCGATCCTTTTTCGCCAACGACCTCACACCAACAAAGCCGTGTCCTTGGGGGAGTTACCATCCAGCCAGTACCAGAGATCAAGTATCTTGGCACATACATAACAGCCTCACACAATCGACGTTCCACCATCAGAAAACGCTGCTTAAAGGCAATCAAAAACAGCAAAATGCTACTGCCCTTCATAAAAAACAATAAAATAGAATGGAAAATTGCACTTTTAATGTATAAAATGGTGATTAGACCGTGCATTACGTATGGTCTAAACGTATCAGCATTAACGAAAGCGAATAGATCCAGGCTTAGAAAATACGAACGTCAAATTCTTCACGATATGTTATCCGTCGCCAAAACGACGCCCAAACGAAAAACAAAAGCCATCTTAGATGGGAAAACAATTACAAAAGTAATAAAGGTACGGAGAATTTCTTACTATGGACATATACTAAGACGACCAACCCCGCACTTACTGCAAGCAGCTTACAAACACAAGGAAATCAAAAGAAAAGTGGGGCGCCCCATTTATACATGGGAAGACTCCCTTAATTACGACATCCATTACTACACAAATAAAACAAAGATGGAATGGAGAGAAATAGCAGAAAACAGAAAATTAATGAAAAATGAAGCCGAAAAGATTTATGATGCTCCCGAGACAGATTCAGAAACCGACCTGGAACCAGAAGAACATACCTTGACCACATCACAAATTAACTTACTACCGACTGTTTGTTACTAAATAATCGCACCTTTTACCATCTACCTTCCCCCATACACAGATACCCTAGATCAACACATAAATAAGATACTCGTAAGGGCCCATCCCGACATATGTCTTTAATTATTTAACATACGTATATACTTCATATGATCTACGCCTGGATAGTTTGATCCGCGCAGCCGACTTGACGCTTTCGACGTTCCGTATGTACATCTACAAGGCATACCCATTATCTTGACTCAACTTAACAAATTAACCATGTACACAAAAATAAGAGTATAGTATATATATTTAAAAAAAATAATAATAATAATAATAATAATAAAAAAAACGCAGCTGACTAGAGTACATAACGAGGGCAGTACGAGTAGCTCTACAAGCAAAGAAGATACCTCAGGACCGATAAAAGATATAAGAAAACTAAGAAGGAAGCGTCAGAGAAACCAGAATCCCAAACCCTATCTATGACTCCATGAAGCATGATGCAGCCAGCACAGCCCTTCGAAAGAGGAACATCAGGAAGAGCAGAACACGCAGTTTTATCCCTTCCTCATTATATATTACACACCAAGTATAGAATTTATCTTCCATATGTTTACTTGTTGCTGGTATACGGTAGACTCTAATTTCCCTCCTCCTTCCCATTTCCCAGACTGCAATTCCCCACACACTCCATATCCTATATACGTGCTCACCTGGTTTCTCGAGCCTGGTACAGGTCTAACGCGGTCTGACGTGGCTGCGCTAGTAAAACGGAGACGATAAGTACATATATCGGCCCGTTGCGTGAAGTGCAGTCACGTTCACTCCAAGGTGGACTTAGTTCCTACGCTCTTGCTGCGAAACGCTGGCTGGGTGGGCACAGAACTGAACTGAACTGATTGGATTTTAACTCGCAAGATTTACATGTTATTTTGTGATAACATTGTATTAGGCATAATATCTTTGTAAACTGACAAAGCCCTTCTGGCGCGTAAGCGACCAATACTGTGTAAATCTGTCGGTGCTTCTTCGCAGCAATGGTCTTTGCGAAAAGCTAGAAGCGGTAGCTTTTTTTTAAATAATAAATATTTAAATATAAATCACGTAATTTACATTAAAATATTGACGTGTAAAAGTTCCTGCAAATGCCTAATTGCTGAATAAATATTTTATTCGTTGATTCAAATTGTTTTTTGATCTCTGTGCTAAAGCGCAATTAAAGCGCTTTGAAATGCGCCGCAGTAGCCGTGGCGTTAGAGGTTCCGTGGCCTTGTCAAAATCCAAGCGCGGGCCTTAGGCCTTTGCCTAGCAGAAGCAGACAGATGGCTTTAAATGGATGAATGAGAAATGTATTAATTCATAATAACTAGACTAGACAGTGTGTTTCCGGTAGAGTAGGATACAATCACTCCAAGTCATTCCGTGAATGTCGTAGAAGGCGACTTAGGAAACACAAGCTAAACAAAGCTTGGACATCAGTGAGACCTCTCCAACCCGTCTGGCCAGCGTTGAGAATGTAGGCAAAATCTGGCTGCTTTGGCCGAGTATCATGGCTCTGGCAATACAGAGGGTCGTGCTTCTGCAGTGGAGACTAGAAGACCTGATGATGATGATGAACTAGACTGCACACTAGTGCATTAATGTGTAGACTGTTGTCACTAGATGACAGGCATTGAGTTACGTCAGATGCCTTTAGGCAGCTCGAAAATTCTGACACATTTGTTGGCTATTAACACATTCGACAAGAAAGACCGTAACATATTTTTGTTCCCTTAGTACAAGTACTTACAACTCTGCGTTTTTATTTCTTTAAATAATTTGTTACATGCAAATACTATTTAAATAACTAAATATATTAGTTTTTATTTTTGTTTTTAGTTCTTGTCATTAAATATTGATCTATTTCTAGTATTGACCACGTTTGTTTGTATTTCGGGTTCATTTTCTATTTTTATTTGTTTATTAATTTATTCAAAAACCTTTTATACATCAGCGATATTTACACATGATAAAATCGTGGAATTATCCCAGAAGGGATCTCCTCCAGTCGACCAGTAGGACAGAAGACATTCAGATGTACATGTTACATATCAGATGTACGTACAGAACAATGAAAAACACAAGTATAATATTAAAACGATTAAAACGTTACATTTTCTACTTGCTATTGTTCAATTCTATTCTATTCCCGTTCCAAGAAAAACTGTTAACATTTCCTTCTCATAACATGTAAGAGACATATGCGTAATAAATCGAACCACAGGCTGTAGGTACTGTATCATTTTAATATAATGAAATTAAAATAACAGTCAAAAAACAAAAATAAAATCGGCATTTCCATGAAAAAATGTGCAACCTCCCGGGCAATTTGTATGGGAATGACATTCCAATGACATTTTTTTTTGTTTCTAACACTTCACCTGCTGAAAACGGACCATATGTGTTTTCATTATCGCAACGTGCATGCGACTATGCTCGCGTGGTTTCGAGGCCGCGGTAGCATTTTTTGTCATGTTCAAACATTTATGCACTTTATACCAATAGCTTAAAGTTTATTTTCGAGTGTCATAAACAAATCCTCTTTGCTGCGCTCCTTTTGGTCTGCGCTGACCCGCGTCGCAAAATCTACAATACTCTGTCTGCCTCCTTAGGTATAAAAACATGATAATGTATCTGTATGTATACTAAGGAAATTTTAATTTTAATTGCAATACTACGCAAATTCTGAGCAATTGTCAACCACGCCTTTAGTATAAAAATGTTTATAAACTGCTCGCTTATTACCGGTATGAATATGTATGAGAGTGTTATGATAGCTAAATTGTACGCTATGACTGCGTTGAGGTAAAAATAAGTTTTTATAGGCGCATTTTGTAAGTTGCTCACGAAATTTTATTATGTTTTCAGGTTGGTAGTGGACAGGTGTCGTTAAAGGTTGGTAGCATGCAGTGTGTCGAGTGAATGGACAACAAGTTTATTTGCTAGGCAAATTCAAAAAAAACCCCGACTGTCTAGAACGCTATCTAGTGATGAGTAGCGGAATTGCCGATACGACTTGATATCCTTAGCGCCATCTATTTTTTGCTAGAGAAAGCCCTGACTTACACGCGTTAACCCCCCATAACTTTTAAACGGCTGTACCGATTTTCATCAAACATAGCTAAGAACCACCGCAAGAGATCATGCTTTCACGAGAAAATAACCGCATCGAAATCGGTCCATTCGTTCGAACGCTACGATGCTACAGACAGACAGACCGACAGACATTAGCGTCAAACTGAAAAAAGAGGGGTGTAATACACCCCTCTTTTTTAAGGGGGGTTAAAAAAACCTATTACGTGATACTTGTTAAGAATTATCCGGTGTGTAGGGTTTCCTTACGTAGTTTTCTTTCACAGAAAACAAGTTTTTTATGACTTTGTTTCTTTGTAAAACGTATAGGGTCTAAAAAAATATAATGAAACTATTTTAAGGCTGGATTCAGTCCTTGATACTGAACAACTTTCCCCAAGGAACATATACCGAAATATCAAAAATAATTTTTGACGTCTCATACAAGTTGATCGATCAGCTGATCCGAGTTTGTAGGAAAATAAGAATAAAAATAAGGCTATATAACATAACGTTCCGACAACCACGCGAACGAAGTCGCGGGCACAGCTAGTAATTTATATATTTCTGAAATGTGCTTTTCATGCCCATACCTTGTTTTTGTGTAAAACAAGGTATGACATAAAAATGTCACATAGCACATACCAGACAAGACGCTTCCGACGATACCTCATTTGTCAAGATATTATAAATATCTTTGAAGATACGAGGGAACAGATTCATACATTATAGTAGCGAAACACATAATCCCTCCTTTTGGCTTCGCCGTAAATATATAAATGCAAACTTTTTTACAGTAAGTTTTTACTGAATAAATTCGCCAAGAAACATTTAGTCAGGTACCTGCTCCCATAGCATGGCACCGTTGATAAACACAGATAATTTTTTTATCGCGTGGCGGACTAGTGCAATCCCGTTTTTTATTTTTACGTAGAGCAAGATAGTGATAGATGATAGCGCTCGATAAACGATGTCGCTGGTGCTATAATATGCTACGGTCCCAAGTGTTACTTATCAAACTAACCAGTGTGTGAGATTGGTTTTTCATTAACTTTCTAATTAATGAAGTGATATTTTTAGTTTTTAACTAACATTATTCTTTGCTAACCCGAAAGCGTCCTTAACTTACGACTCTCGGCGCGAAAGCAGAACTTATGAGTCTGGAGACAAGTCGTCCAGCATGAAATTTGTCCCAAGGACCACTTTGAGATATGGGACGAGTTGACCGCTAAATAATAACTAGGTAAGGGTTTACTGAGACCGGACCCAGCGTACAGTTTAAAAAAAAATCTTGTGCCCTTCCGTGCTTCGGAAAGCACGTAAAGCGTTGTTTTGTAAATTACATTACCTATGGCATAAAAATGTATGGAATTTTAGCAGTGAATTTTTTTTTGAGATTTCGCAATAATTCCCTTAGTAATAGATGACGAAAGCATGTTTTAAAATTATCACTAGTCGGTAACCAAACACATTGTATCTCGTCAAGCTATGTCAAATGTCTTAAGGCAGCTTGAAAAACCTGACACCAGGGTTAACCACCTTTACGAAAACAAACAACAAACAGATTTTATTCCCAGCGAAATATTAAACTGCTAGTAGTTAGTTAATTGTCTAAGTTTAATTAGTAGCAAGTGAAGTTATGCCGAGCGCGGTAATGGCAGTAGATCAAGGCTTGTAATTGCGGCTAAGTAGGTCGGAGGTCGGGGACCAGAGCAGTTTAAAAGAACTCAGAAAAAGCTTGTGTTTTTATAGTACAATAAAGTTATTAATAGATGAATATGTCGCAGCTAGTTTCTATAATCCGCTAATTGACAAAACCTTTAGCTGTTTGGCATTACAGCTCAGGTCGCTTTTGTTAAACAGCTGAATATCGTTCAGCTGGATTGGCAATAGAAGGCTTATTATAGGACCGATGACTATCTTAAAGACAAAAAGGTCTGGCTTGAGCTTGGCGCGGGTCCCTCTTAAAGGTTTGTATACTTAGACATGTCATAATTTAGGTACATTGGTACATACTAAATTTACAAATTGACATTATTTTAAATTTCGTAATTCTTATAATTCAATTTAATTATGACATAATAAACAATGTAATCTATGTCCATCTATATAACTAATTTTAAGTTTTTAGTTTGTTAGTTGACGTCTTTGGAGAAAACGTGCAGTGCAGTTTGTTGCCGCTTCTTCTGCACTTGCGCCTAGGAAGCGGCGTAAACTTAGCTTTAAGTAACGATTTGACGTCAACATTTGTGCAAAACAAAACAAAGTGACTATTATTAAGAGATATTATAAATATCCTATGATAATAAAGATATTTTGAATTGAATTGAATTTGAATTGAATATGTTACGTTTAACAAACAGTTAACCACGTATATACTGCAGAATAGGTTATTTGCAGGCATGTTATTACAAACTTTATGACGGGGCAGTTAATTGTTAATGTCAATTAGCGGATTATAGAATCCAACTCCGTGCGATACGTATACTATACCATTTTCCAACTTGCCCTGACTGGAGATCAAACCCAGAACCTTCGGAGTGGCGGACTAGTGTGTAGACCATTACGCCATGGATATTGACAAACTTAAACATTGACAAAACACATCTTAAAACAAACGAACAAGCAATGAAGTTTTTAAACCACATTCAACCACTCAATCACTATACTGAAGCTGACATGTGATCTCAGATTTTGGCATCATATTAAAATGCAGACTACACTGCTCCTAGAACCATTTATAACTCAATTTCATTCATCAATACGCGTGACCAAACTCAATCCATTCAAAACTGACCAGCCGAATTTATTAATTTTACGGTCAATATTTATCGCGATTGAGGACTTTTTTGACACCCTGGCTCGAAAAGGATGGCCTGTATTCGTTGAGTCAACGAGTCCCACATAAAGAATATGTTTAGTTTGTTGTATAGTCAATAATATAGCCCAACCTTATATTTTTTTTTCTAGGGAGAAAATTGTAAATTTGAATTATACTTGCTCTAAAAATAGTATTTTTTCTTGAAAGAAACAAGGAAATTAGCCCTTATCAGATGTTTCGTGCTGTGTATCAGATCATGTGCTTTTGTAACATTATGTAACAGAGTGATTAGATTAGATTTAGAATTATTAAATACCTGAGTTAAATACGTTAATTAGGTAAAAAGTAGATCTTAAGTAACAAAATCTATCTTATGACATTAGGTATGTAGACGAAAACAACCCTTACTGGGACACCTACAGCTATGAACAGTAAAAAAACCAATGTTATTTTTTTTTCCTGGCTCAATGTCCCGCAAAATGTTAAAGAATATAATGGGAAATGATGCCTGGGCCACGATGAAAACCAGCATTAATAATGGTATCGGTGTCGGCTTGCGGCCTACTCTAAAAGCTATATTGATTAAAATTTTGTTAATACACTATCTGTATGATGTTTATTGATACCGGAGCCATTAAAATGCTTTTCATATTTATTTGAGTGATTATCAATTTACTCTACTTCAATCATTTATATGAGAGGACGTCAACACGATGCGTCAGAGGGATCTCTAAGTTGACTTTTTAATATTGTTTTACTTTGTAACCAGATATCCATTGCAACTCTAGTATACAGAGTGAATTCAGTCCATGATTCTGAATAACTTTACTCAAGGAACATAATTATCGAATTAAAAAAATATTTGGCCACCCATACAACTTGACCTATTAGCTGATCCGAGTTTGTATTGAAAGTAAAAAATATTTTCCATATTTCGATATATGCTTTTTGGGGAAATATTGTTCAGTATCATGGGACTGAATTCACCCTTAAAATAGTTTCAGTGTATTTTGTACCTGTATATAACGTAACCATTTAAGGACTGCATTTCAAGTCATGCTACCATTAATGTCTTACTTTGTCACTAATTTTGTTTGCACGAGCCGAGCATCAATTTGTATAAATCGGCGGTTTTATTTATGTAATAAATATAGTTTTCTTTTGTCACGGCTATTTTATTTTCCTTTTATATGACTGGCCAAATGAAGCGAGTGTACTGCTTTATTAATTTTAAGTACTTATATTTCAGCATAACGTTGCGGTTTTATTCAGATATTTAATGTTCACACAATCAAAATAACTGAGATGGTGCATTTTCACTTATATTTCATTTGTTTTACGGCTGTCTCAATATTTTACAAGCTTTTACTATATTTAGTTTCACCTGTCCCGTTGTCTGTGTGTCCGTAATCAAATCTTGCAAGCTAAATTATAGCATTATATTATTTCATTATTTTATATAATTATTTTTTCATAAAATAGATGCAAGTAACATATGCATGATTATTACTTTATTTTTGCACACCTGTAATATTTTTACGTCAATTTTTTTTCATTTTTGTATTTATTCCGTTTTTCGCCGTTTGATAATTTTATTTAATACTTTTTCACTTAACATTTTTAACGCTTTCTCTTAAAAAATAAGGTGTAACACAGACCGTTAGGTAAATATCAGACGAGGGAGTTTAGTTCAAAAAGGCAACAATAATAATTTTCAATTCTTTTGTGTCAAACAAACGTAGTAAACGTTCACATAACGAACTTTTATCCTCCACGGATTCGACTTTCTCGTCAGCATTTACCATAAGACGTTATAAACTTTATGTACAATGTCATAAGTTATGGAAAAGCTTGATAGAATGAACGGAGTGCGACTGTTCAAGCAGGCGCGCGCCGCCGCCTCGCCGCGCCGCGTGTCGTATGACATTGTACATAAAGTTTATAATGCCTTGTTATGAAACTGCTCGTCACGTCGCTGACAATTCAGTGTAGCGCGAGCGTTAGTACAAGACAATTTCCCAGTAGCTTGTTTAAAATACAATTGCATGTATATTGGTTGAACCAGTGACAAAATAAAACTTTACCCTACTGGTTAATACGTAACTCCTGTGTAACATTAATTTGACATTAAAACTGCATGTATGTTGGATGGATCGCAAGTAATTTCTTTAAACCCTGCCACGGAGATGCGAAATACCGATTGTTCAAATGAAATATATGTTACGTCTAACAAACACACTGAAACAGTTTTAAGGGTGAATTTAGTCCATGAGACCGAACAACTTTCCGAGAGAAACATATTATTATTTTGCTGGATTGTGTGTCCAACTGTCCAGCGTGTCCTGTGATACATAGGCCTCTTCTAACATTTTCTAGTCGTTTCTGTCTCTTGCTATTCTTCTCCAGAGTTTTCCTCCAATTGTTTTAAGGCCGTACCTAAATTTTCCGGGGTCCAGTGCTGCCAACATTTGAAATAAATCATTTCATAGAAAACGGAGACATCATTTAAAATTTTGTAACTATCAAGTCCTAGATAACTCTTCAAGGTATTTAATGAACTACTGTTTACAGTTTAAAGTGAGAACGTTAAGCTTTACTACGCACAATTGCGAAAAACGGCCCCTTTTGGCTAATGTGCGTAGTAAAGCTTAACGTTCTCATTATAAACTGTAAACAGTAGTTCATAAAATACTTTAAAGGGTTATCTAGGACTTGGTAGTTGAAAAATTTTAAATTATGTCTCCATTTTCTTTGATATGATTTATTTTAAATGGGGGCAGCACTGGACCCCGGAAAATTTAAGTACGGCCTTAATGTTGTCGTCCCATCGCTTGAATTGCCCTCTTCTCTTTCTTTTGCCATCTCGGGGGAGCCATCCGGATACAATTTTTGTCCATTTGTCTTTCCTTTTACGTGCCATGTGTCCAGTCCATCGACACTTTAGCTGTTTTATTTTCTTGATTACATCCTCTATTTTTGTTCGCTGTCTCATTTCGTCTGCTCTTTTGCGATCCCGTATTCTGTGTCCCAGCATGCTCCTCTCCATGCTTCTTTGACATGTCCTCAGCTTCCTGAGATGACTCTTCGAATCAGCTGATCGGGCAACTTGAATGGGAAGCCAAAAATCATTTTTCATATTTCGATATATGTTTCTTGAGGAAAGTTGTTCAGTATCAAGGACTGAATCTACCCTTTAAATAGTTTCAGTATGTTTTGTTAGATAAGCTGGTGGACTTTAATTGTGCTGAAATCGCTATATTTTTTAATGCTATGTTTATAAAATATAACTCAATCAAAAATGCTTTCTTCCCCTTTTTTAATTTATCCGTTTTTACAACCGGTATATCGCACTTATGTGGTAGATATCTTAACTCTGTCGCTTTTCTAACACTGTGTATGGAATGCTCTTTTCTTATGGCAGGACGATTCCGAGGACAGACCAGAGGGCAGTGAAGAAAAACCGAAGAAAATGACAAAGGTACGTGTATTCATTATGTTTTCTTCTTTAAATTAAAGAGCTAAGCTCTTGTATATGGAACAATTTAATTTATTTATTTATTCGAAATTTATAGTTTCACAATACAAATTTTCTTACAATAAGCGGACTTAACGCTAAAAGCGTTCTCACCCAATAAACCATAGGGATAAACTGATAATTCGTTGCGGCGCTAAATAATTAAATACATATTACATACCAAATAATAAATACACATGCCATCGAAATATTATATTTCGATGTACACATGCATATATACTTATAACTAATGACGCACTTACACATTAATAAATAAATACATACGTACATACCTACAATGAATGATGATGTTGATAAGAAAAAGACACTAATTTAGAAGATGACATGAGAGGCTTTTGGCGGGAAGTCAAGGGGTTCGGTTGGGGTTTTCTTTAAATTATTTTGCAAATTGATTTTAGTGGTCTTCATAATATGAAATTGGTGTTGTTATGTGTTATAAATGCTCATGCTCATTAACAATATGTGAAATAGTTAAAGTGGACAGTCATAGTACGGCTGTAGTGATATTTGTTTCGCGGACTGTGTGGGCGTCTTCGGGCGTCTTTCGCCACACAATCGGCTATGAAAACCAGTGGACTCGTATAGATTTGTCGCCAGAAACTCTCTTATAGCAGTCAAAGGCCTACACCAACCTTTGATTGTTACTTGTTAGAAAAAATAATATCCCACGTGTTATTAACTTATTCCTGGCTAAATACGCAGTAGCGTCAAGCCATTAATAAAAAATAAAAAAAAAATGGTTGCCTGTAAAGTCGGTTTTACGGGCGAAGATTTTACGTGACAACGGCGGCAGACCGATCATAGTTGAGTGGGAGAGAGACGCAAGGCATTCGGCGGGCCTCTCTCTCGTTCGGTGACTCATCGTAACGTTACCGAGCGTTACACTTTTTCATAAGTGACTCCCAGCCGCAACCTAATTTAAGACGTTGTCACGTCAAAACATGAGGATTTGAAGAAAACGAAAAATGGAGACTCCGTCCAAAGCCATTTTTCTTTTAATTTCTTTTCATTCAATTCCTTTATATTACTGTAGGTACGAATATTCATTTTGTCTTTTATTTGCCATTTGGTCTGCTTTTACCGCCCTTTCCTTTTATTCATTATTATAATCACCATTAATTTTTATGAAACTGGACTATTTGCACCCAGTTGCATCCCTAAATTTGATGCTTTGGAGTCCGGGATCTGCTTTTCGGCCTAAAAATACGATTGAAATAGACTTTGGTAAACGAAAATCTATTTAGATGGTGTTTGTAGGAAATATGTTTAATTTTGTATTTATGTGTTGACGTCACTTCATTGCCATATTGGTAAATACATTAATTACATCTTTTTGTTACTTCTATCACTACCAATAGATCCATTTTCTTCTGACAGGACCAGACCAAAGCTGATAAATACAAGAAACAAAAGAAAATGTCTAAGGTATTTGTTTTTTTTTTCTATATTTTTTTTTGGTTAATTTACAAGTATATACCTACTTTAAATGATTACGTAATTAATTATCTTTGAATAAGTGTCTCAGAACACCTATAGTTTATACTAACAACGTGAATAATATCTTCTTCGTCTACGCGCGTTCCCGGTTGCATCCTCAGCTGTGCTGCTTTGGAGCCTGGGGTGTGCTTTCCTGTTTTTTTTTCTCCAAATATAACATGAATGTCAATGGTCACCCAAGGATGCCAAAGACCTAGCGAAATGGAGAAGAAACAGCCGGAACTTTTTAAATGATTTGGCTATAGTTTTACGACCAGCCGCCGCCTGCCTGACGTCAACCCTCTTTGGGAATGTGTTTGTGCGAAAAGTTTTACAATCGGCCGCCGCCTGACGCTAACCCTCTTTGGTAATGCAATTGTAGCAAGAGATGTTTGTGCTAAGCCCTTAGTCTTTAGTCGCCTCGCCTCTTAAGATATCCACAGGAAGAGATGGAGTGGTCCTATTCTAACCCGGAACCACACGGGTCCACAACGTGTACAATATGTAACGTAGTAAATCGAACCACGGGCTTTACTCTATCCCTAATGTACATATAATAAAATTCAAATAACAGTAAAAAAAAAATTTTTTACTGTTATGATTTTCTTAAGCCAAAAGACATCAACGCGTTAGAAAAAAGTAATGAAGAAGCTCCACCAGAAAAAAACACAGCTCAATGTACATCTAATATTGCACCTAAAGGTCTTTATTAAAAAAAAACATATTTAACCCATTCTGTCCCACTGCTGGGTTTCCCCTAACTTCCCCAAAACACCCCTGTTCTGCGCCATTTCCAACCACATTCTACAATGTGAGTAGGCTATCCTAAGCATGTGGCCGATCTATGTTCATTTATTTATGTCCAGGTATTAACTTACAATAGTGAAAATAATGTAATTCGATACGTTGCGGCTCAAAGGGCGTAACCACCATTTTGGCCAAAATAAGTTTTGAATGACATCTTATTCAGTTTTTGCTCCGCTATCGAACTGTATATTTAAAGTTCTCAAATTCTGAAAACAATGGTGAATACGACCCAGAATTTCAATGCTTTTAATGGAGATTTTCTTGTATTTTTGGGCATAAAAGCAATCTTTATTTGGCATTATCAAAATGTTGGGCGTAAACGACACAATCAAATAAAATTGTAGGGCGTATATGCGTATCATGTAAGGTATAAATTTATGTATTCAATTATATTTTTGTTTTGATATTGATGTGATGATTAAATAACGTAGAAACAATATATTTCTAGCATTTGTCAATAACTAATTTGTAATTTCTTCTCTAGTTATAAATCTCAGTATAGAATACAAGACTTTGATGGACTAAGGGATGCCAAATTGACCTATTCTACTAAAAATTGTTGTAAGTATTGTAATATAATTTTAATTTTAGTTTTTTGGCTCTCCTGAAACGTCGTGTTTTGGTGGTTACACCCTTTGAGCCTCAAGGTATCGATATTTTAAAGATAGAAATACGGGGACGCATATTGCACGTACCTTAGGAGATTCCGTTCTGTATACTCTTACTGTATTATGTGCCGTTGGTCTCGGCTGTATTACAGTTGCTAAGCTACGACAGATGCCTTTAGGCAGCTTGAACATCGGACACCAGTGTTGGCTACTTAAACACACGAAAATAATTTGCTTGTTAGACAAGTTTGTCCACACCTCCGAGATTTACGACGAGTTAAGGCGCCAGTAATTTAATTATTATCTCAGCTATTAAGAGCTATTACAAACTCAGCCAGCTTGAATATTCGCGTAGATTTTAGATAAAATTCTCTTACGCAATGCGGCCGTTGACAGTGTTGTAAAAAAAGTAAGACTGAGCGTAGTTCATATTTGTTTCTTTTTGTTATAATGATATAATTATTTTTCTACATCTATAGTCATGGAGTATTTTGACGCGACAACGTCTAATAACTCGATACTACGGGCTGCATGCACGAAAAAGATGACGTTATTGTCCCGTTACGCTCATTGTCGCGTTCCACAAGCGAGAGCGCGTTACGAACGAGAGAAAGAATGTTTGACGTTGTCACGTCAAACTACCGTCCGTAAACCGACTTTACAGACAACAATACATATTTTTTTTTATGTGTATTTCGTTCCATTGAGCGAATCTCTCAAACTGTTCTAACTTATACGGAAAAAATTACCGTGAATAAAAAAATAGGAACAAAAGTTTATTATATCATATATTATATATATTATGTATATTATATGTAAAAATATTGGTTGTTTTTTATAGATTGTTTTAAATAAAACTGCTGAGAAGACTGACGATATTACTTCTTATCTAATATATAATCTTCGCATAATTAAAACAATAAAATAAATAATTTGTGACATAAATAAATATGGAAAATACTCCACTGACAAGAATATGGTTCTTAAATATAGTGAAGATGATGATGAAATATTTAAATATTATTTTTTATAACTTTTTTGTGTGTAAAAACAAGACATAGATTTCTATCTCTCGCGGCGTGGCGTCTGTGTTTGTTTTTAGAATTTTTAAATGCCATTTTTTTATGTCATATTTCATCATCATCATCAGCAACAGGAAGTGCACTGCTGGAAATAGGCCACCCCCAAGGTTTTCCAAAACGACCGTTTGGAAGTGGCCTGCATCTATCGTTTTCCTGCGCAACCGTACCAAGGTAGTCCGACCACCTAGCAGGGAGTGTTCTACGCTCCGCTTGCTGGTACGTTGGCCCCATACGAGAATGCTTCTGACCCAACCGCTCTCGGTTCTTCGCGCTATGTGCTCCGCCCATTGCCCCTTCAATAAGCTAATCCGCAGTAATATATCGTATTTAGACAAATCTTTTAAAATTAATGCCATAGCTCTCTAACTTCATAGTCTTCCATGCTGGTCTGGAAGAAAAGAAAAAGCTTAGAATATACCAGCTGCTTCTCTTTCCGCGCAGATTGTAAAAGCCGATTGAGGGAACAGGCGAAAATGCGAATTATACTAGTGGCTCTGTGAGCTGTACCCCTCGCGACTCACCCCCGACCCGTTGAAGTTTATCGAATAAAAAAGTTGTTAAGACAAAAAAGTTGCGTCTTAGTAAGGGTAACAAAAAATTATTATGACATTTATGACATATTTGAAAATTTTCGAAATGGCTGAAATATGATTTTCTTAAAGTTCTAAACTCCATATCTCCGCCATTTTGAAAAATTTCCAAAAATTTAATCTAAAAAATATCTATATAACGTCTAACAAAATATACTGAAACTATTTTAAGGGTGGATTCAGTCCATGATACTGAACAACTTTCCCCAAGGAACATATGTCGAAATATGAAAAATAATTTTTGGCTTTCCCTACAAACTCGGATCAGCTGATCGGTCAACTTGTATGGGAGGTCAAAAATTATTTTTCATATTTCGGTACATGTTCCTTGGAGAAAGTTGTTCAATATTATGGACTGAATCCACCCTTAAAATAGTTTCAGTATATTTTGTTAGACCCTGTATAATTATCAAACCTACTTATAAAATTTTACGAGAATCGGTTGAAAAATGCGACCTGTACGCGAGAACAAACCGACAGACAGAAAGACAGACAGACGGACAAAAGCATTTTTGGCTAGTCTCGAAACTGAGACACTTCGCTCGCCCGGTCAGTTAATAAACGATGCGGCTAGCAACCCATCACTATTTTTATTCCTTTTCCACCTCCTCGCCCACCATCACGCTAAACGAGGCCTTTGGGGTTTTTGGCCCTGGATTCTGTCTGCCCCATTAGAGATAAAGACGTGTTTTTTAAATACAATGTTTTCTATCAGTGAGGACCTGTAATGGACTTTCTGTATATATTACGTTTTCTATGTAAATTATAATAGTTGTTGGCCTTCCAAATAAAATAAAAAAATTGGTTGTCTGTAAAGTCGGTTTACGGACGGTAGTTTGACGTGACAACGTCCAACATTCTCTCGTTCGTGCCGCGCTCTCGCTTGCGGAACGCGACAATGAGCGTAACGGGACAATGACGTCATCTTTTTCGTGCATGCAGCCCGTAGTATCGAGTTATTAGACGTTGTCACTAAAATAAAATAGTGTATTTGTATAGTTCTCTAATCCAACTAATCACTTGCAGATGTGATGTTAATGGATGAATTATTCATACAATTTCTGCGTGCCCTAGAATGATTGTATTCCAGATGTTACACTAAGATTACGTGTCAATCGTCGCAATAAATTGCAGCTTTCACGGACGGTACAATGTTTGAGCCCGGTTTATGGTGCCTGGATTTAGTACGAGAACTTTACTGATATCTCAGAGGTATTTGTTGAAATGAAATTTCTTTTTTAACCCCCGACAAAAAGAGGGGTGTTATAAGTTTGACGCTAATGTCTGTCGGTCTGTCTGTCTGTGGTAGAGATGGGCAGTGGGTTAAAACCCATTTCAATCAACCCTGGTTATAACAGGTGATTTGGGTTATAACCCGGTTTTATCCCATTATCACCCAAATTGTGGGGTGGGAACAGCTTATGCTAGAAGTATTTATTACGGTTAATTTTACGAGAAAATCTTACAGTTAATAATATTTTACAGCTTTCCAAATACTTCCATTTAGTAAATATTGCCGAAATACTAGAAGTTCGTATAAACATATTCCTAAAGAAAATTTAATTTTATATGTATATGTTTGTGGTGGGCTTTTTTTTCTCAGATAAACTGTTTGCAAGTTAAAAGTCAATGTATGACAACAAACGTAAAGTAAAAAATACATTTTCGAACCGAACACATTTTCAAATCGACCTTTTTTGGACTTCATAGCTAGACAACGATTGGGAATAGGTAAAAAGTGTATAGGACCAATGTTGTAGAGAATTTTATCAGCTTTAGTTATGTAGTACAATAAAATTTTCTATGACGCATCGTTTTCAAGATGTAAGGAAAAAAACAAAAAATGAGACCTTCTTTGTAAACTTTTAGTATGTTTGTCTTTTAACTAGTCCAAACAAAGTTCTTAAGTCAAATGTTCTGCTTTCGACTTATCCATCTAGGCTAGGATCACTTATTGACTGGACTATTTGCCATTGCATATTTAGTATATTCGTAATTTTAAAATTACGTAGGTAAATACCTAAATTCCTACGTAATTTAATCACTTGTGATATCTATTAAAACAATTATTAAAAACAATATTTAGTTTTCACCCGGTCAATGGGTGGTTTGGGTGTATTCAAATGGGTGATAATTGGGTTTTACCCCACGACGGAGTTTTAACCCGGATGGTTACCCATATCTAGTCTGTGGCAATCGTAGCGCTCGTACTGATATACCGATTTCGATGCGATTTACGTGAAAGCAAGTTTCCTTGTGGTGGTTCTTAGCTATGTTCAATGTAATCCGGTTCAGCCGTTTAAAAGTTATTAATATATCTATACTAATATTATAAAGCGGAAGAGTTTGTTTGTTTGTTTAAACGCGCTAATCTCAGGAACTAATGGTCCGATTTGAAAAATTCTTTTTTTGTTGGGTAGTCCATTTATTGAGGAAGGCTTTAGGCTATATAACATTACGTTCCGACAACCACGCGAACGAAGTCGCGGGCACAGCTAGTTATATAATATACCAAAATAAATTTTAAAATTTAATTCAGTTTTTACAAGCTTTTATTTTTTTATTTATTTTATTTATTCAAGTACACTTGAAAATTTACAAACATACACTTAAAAAAAATAAGGAAAACATAGTACTTAGGTGCTACTTATTTCTAAAGAAATTTCTTCCAGTAGACCCGCGAGAGGAAAATGGGAAAAAAGAGGTAATTGGCGTGTACCTACAATACAAAACTAAATAAATAAATAGACAAGATATATACCTACATAAACATACATAAATATACTTACATAAATAAATATATATTCATATGCATGCTTTTATTTAACTTGCAATGTATTTATGTATGTATATAACTATGTTTGTTTGGGTGGAATCTTGCAACTCAATTTTGAAGCAGATATCTTCATCTGATCGAGCTGAAATTTTGCGGGCATATGTACCTATATCGCGTGACAATGCAATATTATGACGACTTGGAGCTGATCTGATGATGGAGCTGGAAGGTGGCCATAGGTTTTGTGTTGAAAAGACCTTTGGTCTCACAATAAAAGATTATACAAAAAATGAATATTTTAATAATAACTTTTTAAAATCTATAGC
Organism: Acrobasis repandana; assembly: GCA_963576875.1. Lineage (NCBI taxonomy): Eukaryota > Metazoa > Arthropoda > Insecta > Lepidoptera > Pyralidae > Acrobasis > Acrobasis repandana. Next base: position 3,066,638 of record OY756223.1, on the reverse strand, counting down.
TATGCTATTGCGTCATACGCCCGTGTAAACAAAAAAGTGTCGACTATCAAAATATATACATATACGCGTGAAATTGTAAATTTAAATCTGAATGCATTTTTATGGCACTTACCTATCGATTGAATAAAAATATTGTGTTTTATTAGCAGCATGGAATCAAATTGGAACTTTACAAAAATTGGTGTAATACCCCATTAATAGCGTGAAAGTGTTTCGTCTGATGGAGCGTTTACTGTTATTTTTCCACTTAGGGAATCGCTACGAGTTCACTGTGGAGATTTGTTCATAGAGCCAGTATGGAATTAGGTGGCATGACAGAAATATGCCGCGATTCTCTTGCCCGTTGAGTTAACGCCCAATCATTACATAAAAGGCACTTAGTCAAATTTACACATTCTTACATAATAAAGCACACATTTGAATAATCATAATACCAATAAATCGCGATAATGATAATTCTATTCGAATCGCAGTCGCAAATCGCGGCGTCGCGCCGCTTTGATGTCGATAATTGAGAATTATTGCACGGTAGCGCCGTATCGCGAACTATATCGCGGCATAAAGTTGGCCACGAACCAGGCGTTATTTAAAAATTTGACGGATTATTTGCTAACTTCATAATTTTTGCGTTAAGTGTGTCGTTTTAGAATTCTTTCGATGAGGTTCATCGACTAAGCGTCCGATTGAACATCAGTGTGTCGCTTCAGAATTTTTTCGATGTTCAGTTTATCGATTGATGTATTTCGAGAACGGGTATCGGACTCAAAAAAACTGTGTCCGTAAAGTGACGTGTTTTCCTGTTCGTCTTTTCTATTTGGTCATCAAAAGCCGTCGTCCTTATCCGTAGTGCTAAGCTAGAAAACTCGCTTCAAGGAAATCTCTTAAAAATGACCTCTAACCATGGCCCTAAAGTCCGAAATTCACCTCGCCCTTATCTTTTTTTTTTGTAGAAAAAAATTATTTATTTATTTTCTCGCTATTCCTCTGGCCCTTATGTATCCCACTCGCCCCCATACTGAAGTGGGATTACGTCACAAAATTTATATCTCTGGCAATGTTGTTTATGAATTGTGAGCGATGAGGGAGATGAGAGATTAGCGGAATCTAGGTGAGACGTCTAACTGGCTGGACTACTGTCTCTTGACTTGTATTAGTGTCAGTGTTAGTACTATATAGTATTATTTACTAACGGTAATAAAAAGTTAACTTTACAATGGCTAATATGTAGATTTTCCTATTTCTCACTCATATTATCGTGTTCCTGATTGCACCCTTGTTGTGCTTTTTCGGAACCCGAGGTCCGCTTTTGGTCTGTTTTTCTACCGCTGTGTTTTTTTCATCCTTGGCTTTTGATTTTAATTTGACAGCCAAGGTTGCCAAAACCACAGCGGAGAATAAAAATTCGAAAGAGTTTAATCTAATAGGGTGTAGTTTTTATACCAGTCTCTTTATTTCATTAACGCCCCATTATACTATCACGTCTTTATCCATAATGGGGCAGACAGAGCATTAATTATGAATGTTGCTGCAAAGGCCACTTTTAGCGCGGGCGAGAAGGTGGTAAAAGGAATCAAAATAGTGATGAGTTGTTACCCGCATCGGCTATTAACATGATCCGCATTTTCGCTACATTCCCTTAATCGGCTTTAAAGAAAAGCAGCTGGGTTCATTCTAAGTTTTTTCTTTTCTCCCAGACCAGCATTTGTATATAAGATTTCAGAGATCTGGGGCTCAGGTATACTGCACAACATCTTATGTTCAAGAGGATTTTTAAATTATTTCATACATAAAAAACCTTAACAAATTATTCTTCGCGTTCGTGCTCGTCCCGACAGTTTGAATGCAGCAAGCACTAAATCTTCGCCAACGAAAACTTCATTACTGTTATTGGCTTTGTTCACATCTCACTGTTGAGTAATATCGCGGGCTCTACGAGGTTTAATTTTAGAATTTTACTTTTAGAGACTTTATCACGTCTATCCTTAATATACCGGAACTTAAAGAGCATTTTTGACAGACAGACAGAGTCTGGCGGCTCTAAGGCTGCAAGTCCCAAAGGCGTCTTTTAACGTAATTGTAGGCGAGAAGGTAGAAGTATGAATCAAAATATTGATGGGTTGGGGTGGACATTTGTAAGTCGTTCTCAAGGAGGATTGACATCCAAGTGGCATTTTTTCTACTTGGCAGTATCAGCTTTGGACAAGAAAATGATAATAAATTTTGAACACTGAAGCAGTACAATCGAGTTATGCCGTTAGTCCCCCATTTTGGGAGACCCTGGCCGATCCGCCCCCGATGTTAAAAATTTTTTTTTCGTCGGTGACCGGGTGATGTTTGTAAAAATTACGATTTCTCTAAAGTTTTACTTTCGACTAATAAGAAAGAGTATGTTTTTAACTGTTTTTTTTAGAATTAATTAACTTATTTTGAGAAGAAAATATCAAAGATACAGTTTTTTTCTTTTAATAATAAGCAAATTTTTGATGCAACCTCTTCTTGTTCGTGCTATTTTTGACAGTCGAAGGCTTTAAATCTTCACCAGTGAAAACTTCATTACAGTTATTGGCTTTGTTCACGTCTCACTGTTGGGCGAAGGGTAATATCGCGGGATACATGGCCCGAGGCATATCATTTCGGAGTTTTTCGGATAAATCAGTAAAAGTCGCGTTTATTCGAAAGTTTTTTTTTTCTATCCTATCGTCGGTCCACTGCTGGACAACTGCCCTAATAAAGTTTGTTTTGCTCATTTGTTTGCTCTCATGTTTTTCCTGCCATATTTTTTGTCAATTTTGTCAAAAGCTTTCCAGTATTTTATTCTCAAATTTTGGCGTTGTACCAGTGTTCAGAAGGTAACATTTTTGTACATAATATTACTTATTCACCACTAGAATATAAAAAAAAAACCATTTTTAAGGTTTTTATTTCTACCAAGAACTCTTTATAGCACAATAACTAGTGTAGTAGTAGTTAGTGTATTATAGGGACAAACATACAGGTCAAACACATAACCATCCTTTTCGGCGTTGCCGCAGTCTGGTAAAAATTAATAAACATTTAAGCATAATTTACTTATTAAAATATCAATTTAAGCGATAATGTTATATGCTTTTTATAGAGCTAACAACTACTTTGCGCAAAGTAATTTTACACTGTGTTAAATTCATGCTTTTTAATAGTAACAGCTATTTTAATATTTGTACAGAGTAATCATCACTAGTTTTATGGTACTTAATGGTAGGTTTCGCAGCTGTATTGTCCTGGCTTTTACAAAGTAATCGTCACCGTAGCGCCATCAATAAGATGGCGTGCATCCGCACAATTTGTTAAAGTGTTGTCACCCGCGGGATGCGTGCGGGAACTGACACTGTGTCCATTAGTTAGCGGAACGTCAATTTTCATTATTAAATGAGATTATTGTCTTACGCTGTATTTTTGAACAAGTGAGCAAAGTTTTTTCTTGGACGATGCGGTGTTTGAATGAATGAGATATAAAAATCTTTCGTCTTACTTTGTCATCATCATCATCATATTAGCCATAGGAAGTTCACTACTGGACATAGGCCTCCCCTCAAGGATTTCCAAAACGACCGATCGGAAGCGGCCTGCATCCAGCGTTTTCCTGCGACCTTGCTCAAGTCGTCCGACCACCTTGATTGTTTTATATTTAATTTTTATTTTGTCACTTCTTACGTTCCCGATTGCATTCTTGGTTGTGTTGCTTCGGATGCCACAGGTCTTCTATATGTATGTCCTGTATGTATGTATGTTATAACTCCGTGTCCGTTATCGGAACTTCAAGATACGCAATAAGCCGGCAGTGCCGTGTGGCTTCCGTTCTAGAATAGGACCACTCCATCTCTTCCTGTGGATGTCGTAAGAGGCGACTAAAGGACTAAGCACAAACATCTCGTGCTACACTTGCATTCTCAAGGAGGGATGACGTCGGGTGGCGGCAAGTTATAAACCTTTTCGCACAAATGCATTCCCAGAATAGGGTTGACGTCAGGCAAGCGGCCGGTCGTAAAACTATAGCCAAGTCGTTTAAACTGTTCCAGTTATTTCTTTTCGATTTCGCATGGTTTCAGCATCCTTGGGTGACCATTGACAGGACTTTTTATATTTAAAGAAGAAAATGCGGGAAAGCGCACTCCGGTTTCCGAAACAGCACAGCTGACGATGCAACTGGGAACGCGCTATGAAGAAGAGAGAGAAAAATTGTGTAAAATATACTTTTTCATAAAAAAATACTTAGTTGAGTAAGTGTATGTGTCTGTTATTTACACTCAAGAAATTACGGTTTTTTTTTTCTAGCCTGTTGGTGTTATGTCCCACTGCTGAGCAAAAGCCTCCCCCTTCCTCTTCCACTCGTCTCTATTCTCTACTATCTCTTGCCAATCATTAGCATAACTATCGAGGTCATCCCGCCATCTCTTCCTCGGTCTGCCTCTACTCCGACGGCCATCCGGCAGCCAGAACGTAGCTAACTTCGCCCATCTTCCCGGGCACATTCGACAGACGTACCCAGCCCAATTCCACTTCAGACTGGCAATTTTTACTCCTACATCTGTAATTAGAGTAAATTAAGTAAGAAATTACTGTACTTCGGGAAAATAACCTTTGTACATTGGACACGGAGCAGCGTCCACCTGTAGCCGCCCAATAAATTCAGAATTACAGTGTGTAAGAACATATTTTAGCTATACTCGCAACGGTGCGTAGTTATTCTGTATAGTTACTATCATGCAACACATTACCACTACTGACTCAATCTAATCTTACAACACCACAATAATGCAGCTTCTATAATATGTATGCCTGGTAGCAAAGAAAATCTTTTAGGTGCTGTGCTTCCATGCGAGTTATAGATTTCTATCAAGGTCTTTTCATATTAGCACGGTCCAGGTTGCATCCTCAGCTGTGCTGCTTTAGAGCCCGCGGTGCGCTTTCCCGCATTTCCTCTCCAAATATAATATGCATGTCAAAGGTCACCCAAGGATAATAAAAAGCGACCAAGTGCGAGTCGGACTCGCCCATGAACGGTTCCGTAGCAGCAAGTAACATAATATAAAAGTTCTAAACGTAAATTGCGGTTTACGATTTATGACGTATTAAAAAATAACTATCTATGATACCAAGACCGCTATGGTTTTAATTGAAAGTACATACTTTGAGGTATATACCACATTTTTTCAGAATAATTTTAGTAATATTTCAAAAGTTACGTTGGGGGGACACCTCAAATTTTAACTTTGTATTAGATTATCTCAAGACTGGGGGGTTTGATCTACATAGTTTCAAAGCAGTTTTTTTGCATTTTAAAAGACCTTTTCAACGATACCCCACACCCTCTCTCATAATTCACTTCTCTCTCCACCCAAAGGTTGACTGGAAGAGATTGCTACATAAGCGGTAAGTCCGCCTTTGTATCATTTTTGTTTTTTTTTCTCTGTATTGTTGTATGTCCTTTCTTCATGGTGCAATAAAGAGTAATTGTATTGTATTGGGGTTAGTCCAATTTTTAAATTCACTTTTCGTTGTATGGGGGGGCTGAAAAAAAAACCTTTTTTCATAATTTTAAAAAGCAACTTTTGGAACTTCAATATCTATCTCTCCACCAATTTTCGTGACAATCGGTGCAGTAGCGGCGGAGTAAGAGCCCGGACGGACAGACAGACGGATGGACGGACGGACATGACGAAACTATAAGGGTTCCTTGTGAACTGCGGAACCCTAAAAAAGTTGTTTTGTTTATTATATAGTTCTAAAATAAAAAATAGTACTATCAAGAATGACTAAAAATATTTAAAGAATATATTTAATTATTACCTTTTGTCTCTGAAAGTATTTTTTACACTAGAAAATGCATTTTTTTTTGTTTCTTTTTAATTAATAATAATTTTCGAAACTTTTATATATAATTTTTACATATTTACTATTTTTCTATGACAGTATTATATATACTCAGCGTCTATTTGATGAACACATGCTAATTTTCACCTGTAGTCGCTTTATAAATTCACAATTACTGAAGAATATCGTAAGACCTTTATAGTTAACAGTGCGCTATGTCCTTAATGCCCAGTTCTGAAGAGCTTAGCACTTAGTCCGTAGTTTCCTGAACGATCAAAAAAATTATAAGTAGTTTTAAAAAAATACTTTCATAAAACATAAACATAATTTATTACCATTTTTAGGTTTTCTTCTAGCTATCTTTGTTTGAGAAGTATTATTGAAAAGCTTCAATTGTTGAATATGTTCAGGGCTTAGTTTCGTTTACATCGTTAAAAAATTTCATCATTATTTTGGCGCGTTTCTTAGTTGTTTATCTGTGCTGTTTCGAGGCGGTTTATGAGTTTTTGACTTTTTAAATGATAAGCATGTCAATAGTCACGCAAGGAAGCCAAAGAACGTGCGTAGACGGTGAAGAATCATTCTGTCGGCTAGCGGTGGAAATTCAAAATGATTTGTCTTACAATCTCGCACTAAAACGAAGCGTACTATCCTTTAGTCGGTGAATGATTCGGTGGACAAATTAACGTCGGAGAACGGTTGCAGTCGTAGTCGAAGAAAAAGTCTTTAGTCCTTTAGTCACCACTTTCTAGCCTTATGTAGAAGCTAGTATTAAAGCTGCATATTGTAACCATTATAGCAATTCAAGCCCAAACCCAAAAATATTGTTTCCTTGACAAAAAAAAATTTTTGGAAGGAGAGGTTAGCTCTCATTGCCCTGTCGGAAATCTTTCGTTTTGTAAAATATAAGTATTTCATTTTGATAGTTCTTCTTTGTTATTTAGTATTTTTTATTGACCATTAGTTTATAATTTTGTAAGCAAGACAGAAAATAAAGACTTTATTACTTTAAAAAATTTAATTCGTGTAAACGAAGCATAATACGCTCCATACGCTTGTTGCTGTCATTATTGTAAACTAGGCATAACCCAACCATCTGCTGGTCTGATTGAAATATGGTTGCAAGCTTCTAATTATTTCGTCGAGAAAAATAAGTTTCTTAACGCAGCTTGTGGTAATGATGTATGTTATAGTGGGACCCCTTGTGAGGGAATATCATAGGTGGTGGTAGGTGTATATCATCATGAAATCCATATTTTGCCGTAACGTTTCTTCTTTTACTAGCTCCATAGGGCTAACGCTGGCCTGTGCGTTAAAGGAATGAATAATTAAAAAATATCCAAATGTTTCTTTCATACCGTTCTCAGATAAAAGAAAATACCACGTCCTTCTCTTCTCGCGCAGATCGTTAGAGCTGATTACGGGAATAGATGACAATCTCAGGCATGATAATAGGTGATACGGTTATCTAAAACTACTTTTATTCTCTTCTCCATCTATATGCCCATATTGCCCATCAACACGCTAAACGCGGCTTTTGAGTTTTATGGCCTCGTATGGGATATAGTTGTTATTTGTTTTTAGATACCTGTATAAAAATTCAAAATGTTAAAAAAAAACTTCAAAATGAAGTTTTTCCAACAAGTTAAGGAAGGAAGTCACATTCGCCGTGATGACGACATTCGGATGAGGTCGAAACAAGTCGGCCAGTAGCTGAATTTCGACGTGAGTTACCCGCTTAAATAAATAAAATAAGTTAAGGGAAAGGTTAGGAGTAAGATCCTACCAAGACATTAAAAGATGGCAGAGAGAAGAGAGGAATGAAGGCATCTCTCACACTCGCACTCCACCGACAAGAGAACCTCTTAAAAGAAGAATCTTCCTTACAGCCTATATAAGTCCAATGCTGGACTAAAAGTATCTCCCAAAAAAAACAGGATATGCAGACATTGGTAATTTCAGTAGAACGTATAAAGTCTTTGAACAGAGGAAGCTGCTGCTTTTTCTCTGTTACCACCATTAGTCGCCTCTTTCGACACCCGTAGGTAAGGAGAAGAATAAGCAAGAAACCACACACCGGGCTCCAAAGAAGCTCAGCTGAACATGCAACCGGGAACGCGCCATAAAGAGATATTATGACGCCTGTAGGGTTACTCCAAAAGTGGTACGCAAGACGTACGTTACTGCTTATCCGTATTTCAGTGTCAAGGAACATTGATCGTTACTGCATAATGATAAAGTCAAATTTGGTTTGACATAGAAATAGGACGTCACTATCGTACGACTATCGTATTAATTTATGGAGTAACCCTCTGTGTCCACTCTTCTCCACTCGCTACGATCTTTTACGAAAGGAAGGGGTGGAGACTTCGTGTGGTGACCAAAATGTGAATATGTGAATGCAATAAAACTTTTTCTCCGTTGATTAAGCCGTTCGATACCACTGCACGTAACTCCATTTGGCCAATTTCTCCAGTTCCCAGTTTCCGAAATTGCATGTCATATGATTGTTTCGCACCGCGAAATTGTTTACGCCGAATTTTATTTCCAATTTTCGACAAAATGATACGTCTTTTCCGACAACTCATGCAATTTCTATAATTTGTTATGACGATGTTTCACATTTGGGGTGTCTCGATAACAATATTAAAACAATCGCATTTAATTTCGCTTTGAGATCAAATATGCCGCTAGCCGTTGTGCTTAATTTTGTTTCATAAAAATTTGCTAAATAGCTACTTTCTTGTGAATTCATACTGATTGAGACATTGCTCTTATTTATGTTACAATCGTGCATTTTGAATTAATTTCTGCATTAAGGAATGTAAGAAGGCTTTGCGTTCCAAAATTCATTTGATTTTTTAATATCGGTCATTACGAAAACATTACATCAAATTGCTGTATCAAATACTCGCTTTATTGCTACATCAGATTCTTTTTATTGTTACGGGGTAAATAGAGCAAGTTTTTTTATGTTAGTTACAGGACGAAAAAAGAAAAAGTTATGCCTATAGATGGAATTTGAGAATCAGAATTACTGGCAGGTTGCTAGCCCGTCTCCACTGGGTGCAGATGATCATAAGAGACTGTAAACTAGATAGGCAGTAGGAGCAGATTAATTTGTATTATTTTTTGGCATTTTAAATCATACAGCCTAGCGTAGGTACATATACTATGTACTAACATATGTATAACATATGTATGTTTTAATGTATGTAGGTATATACTTATGCTATCCTAGCACCTGTAAGCGGCGGCCACTATGATGTTTAATTAAAAATTAAAACCATGACCACTGCTCAACTAAATATGTTTTTTTGCGTCTTCATTGTACCCTCAGCTGGTTTTTTGCAAATAACTCGTTTTAGTGGCGATAAATAAACCTTCTAATGAGTTACTAATAAAAGAAGATAGGGAAATATTGAATGCATATTAAGTATTATTTCATGAGCAATGTTACGACGTTTGTTAACATCCCAACTACTGCTTATTTTGGCTTCATAAATAATAGTTTAAATAAATAATTAAAATAAGCATTTTTTTAATTACTTAAACAAAACAGTACAAAAAGCGGACTTAATGCTAATAGCGTTCGGGATATCAGTCAACCTTCGGGGTAAATAGGAAAAATCGGGCAAGTGCGAGTCGGACTCGTACATTTAGAATTCCTTACCTCCGTAGAATGTTTTAAAACGCTGAAAAAAGCACGTTTCTTGTATGACAACCCCCTTTAATTTTTAACTTTAACCTATTGAAGTATTTATTGTTACATTAGCCATAGTTATACATAATCGGTTAAAATTTCAAGTATCTAGTTAATGCCAATAGAAAGATCGTGTTAAAATCGCTGAAAAAACACGTTTTTTGTATGACGATCCCCTTCAATTTTTTTCTTTTTCTTATTTTTTGTATTTGTTGTAGCAGTCACAGTAATACATAATCGGTAAAAATTTAAGTGCCTAGCTATTACGGTTCAAGAGATAGAGCCCTGTGACAGACGAACAGACAGATAGACAGACAGCGGAGTCTTAGTAATAGGGTCCCGTTTGTACCTTTTGGGTACGGAACCCTAAAAATCTCTCGTTACTTCAATAATTTTACTACTTTTTAAGAGTAACTAAAGTCCTTAGACAAGTGGTTTGGGGGGGAAAGAACATTGAATGTTCCAGCTTTTCTTCACGCCCAGATCGAGAGAAAGTACCAGAATTGCAATCAAGTCAATAGGCGATGCGGCTAGCAACCCATCACTATTCTAATTCCCGTTTTCCACTTTCACGTCTACCATTACGCTAAACCTGGCATTTGGGTCTAACGGCCTCAGGCTCTGTCAACACCGTTAAGGATAAAGACGTGATAGTGTATCTGTATCTAGACAACTTCTAGGATTCAATTGTAGATATGTACGGTAACATATTGCACTACATCTTGTACATTAGCTGTGCAATAGAAATGTTGTGGATAGTAAATTATTTATTTTATTACATTTGTTGTACACTGCAGCTGCAATGTTTATTTATACTTAGAAAAAAATATAGCGATGATTTAGCAGTGCCTTGTACAAGTTTTATAACTTTATTATTATTTTTATCTATTTTAAATTCTAAGGTTTGTTACTAAACGATATTGGAAGTGTTTGTTGAAAAACTTAAAAATAATGTTATTTAGTCAAAATTATTTATCCAAAATAAGAAAACCACAAGTTTCTACACAATTCTAAGTATGGAGGTTTCCTTTTTATCCAATTCCAGACATAGCAGGCTCCTCTTTCGGGTCTTTTGAATGTAACCTCGTCTGTTACACAAGGGATTTTCGGAAAAAAAGGGAGGGCTTAAAGGAAGGGTTCGGATAAAAGGAACCACTTTTTTTTAAATGTAATCCGAACAAATCTTTTTTCATCAAAGATTTCTGGCGTCTCTGAATCTTAGCCCGTATTTCTGTAGTGCATCTTTATCAAGCTTCCCAGAAGTGGCCTTATTAATTCCCACACGTTTCCCGCAAACTTTTATCACGGTAACCACCGTTACGCGCAACCAGTCCGTCAACCTCCTGAAGATGCATCTCAAGTAATTAATCTGCTTGTTATCACTTACCAAAACCACCTTATAAATACACCTTTACATTGTAAAAGCATGCCTTATGACTTTGGAATAAAAGTTAAAATAAAAATTCGGTATGTCATATTTAAAGTTGTCGTTATAATTTCAACAAAATTCACAATGCAAGCGATAACAATCTTAATGTTTGAAGACATAAGGATGAGAATTACGATCATACGGATAATTTACAATTCTGTATAGATTACCACGATAGAGGTGTCATAACGCAAATTGTGCGAATAATTTTAATTTTACGCGGCAACACAGGTAGATCGAGATGTTATCTGGTAAAAAAGTGTGGGGATCGACGCGAATACCGTGACTGCAACTACCGGAAACGACTGTACTGTCCAGCTTTTGACTGATTGCATACGAAATTAAAACATTAAATACTTAAAAATACTTATTTCTTTTTAACCCTCGCTGAAAAGAAAAGTTCAAGTATCTAGTTAATGCCATTATAAAGATAAAGTTAAAAACGCTGAATAAAACACGTTTCTTATATGACTATCCCCTTTAATTTTTAATTTTATCTTATTTTTAGTATTTGTTGTTATACTGGCCATAGTAATACATAATCTGTGAAAATTTCAAGTATCTAGTAAATGCCATTATCAAGATCTGGTTAAAAACGCAGAAAAAACACGTTTTTGGTATGACGACCCCCTTTAATTCTTATCTTTTTTTTAATTTTTAGTATTTGTTGTTATAGCGGCCACAGTAATTCATAATCGGTGAAAATTTCAAGTGTCTAGCTATTACGGTTCAAAAAATAGAGCCCTGTGACGGACGGACAGACAGATGGACAGACGGATAGACAGCGGAGTCTCAGTAATAGGGTTCCGTACCCAAAGGGGTACGGAACCCTAAAAAAGGAATCAAAATAGCTAGCCGCATTGCCTATTAACATGCTTTGCATTTTCACCAATTTCCTCGATCGGCTTTTACGATTTGCGCGGGTAGAAACGCAGCGGGTACATTCTAAGTTTTTTCTTTTCTCTTAATTAATTAGAAAAAGAAATGTTAGTTCTTATTGATTTAAAAAGTCAAATTAATGAAATATGGTACTCATTGATAATTTATAGTCATATTTTTAATAGTAAAGTCGTTTTATTCGTAGTAATAGTAGTTTTTTCTTTATAAATGTTAATATCGTCGTTCGCTAATAGATAATCTATTTATAACTGTACTTCATGAAATGTAAGTACCTCTAATTACATGCGATCATGCAACATAGTCGAGCAAATACCTTTTTTATCGTGGTTTATATAAAACAAGCGGCTCATCCCGGCTTCTCACAAGTATGTACTCGTATTCGTTTTATACTTTGAATTGAAGTAATTAAACCTACTAATTTACAATTTATAATTTATATAGCGTAATGGTTCGCACTGAGTCTGTGACTCTGGTTTTAGGTTCGATCTCTACCTATGCAAGTATAGGATAATGGCCCTGTTTAAATTATGCTAGGTCTTTAATGTTTATCTTATTTGTATCTATCACACAATATACTTTTCAACACCCTTGCTCGTAAAATGGATCTAATTTCACCGGTTTTAGATATATAAAGCAGCCCATAAAACACGTGTGTGTTAGAAACGCAAATAGTGAAGTTATATTTCTATAACTCACGATTTGCTATTGCGAAAGACAGGGACAGAATCAATGGTAAATCCAGTATGAATGAGAGGGTAAGAAAGTTTGACAGTTGTGTGTGAGCGAGATAGTTAGATACCATAAGGTGAAGGTTAGACAAAGAAAAAGAATAAGTCAGACATCGAACGTCATCGTTGTTTCAATATTTATCTTTGTATCTTTCATATGCCGAATTGATTTTTTTTTTCAAATTTCGTATCCGCATGCCGCGCGGCGCCGTCCAGTAGGCCGCGTGCCGTGCTGAATTTAAAAAGTAAAACGGTTGGAAAGCAACAGTGTGCATCACAGTTTTATGGTTAAGTTTATTTAAAATCAAAAATATCAGTTTATTAGGTACTTTTCCTCGCAAGTTTGTTGAAAAACGTCGTACGATATACGACTACGTGCGTATATTGGTGAAACAAACTCAGCTTCTTACGCCCTCGCCTTCGGCTTGGGCTGAAATTCCGCTTCGTGTGTTGTAAACACCATAACGCACTTATATCGTAATGTACTATTGTCTTACTAATCGTTGTTATAAAATTGAATAGTAAGCTTTTAAATACACCTTTATCATCATCATCAGGTCTTTTTTGTCTCCACTGCAGAAGCACGACCCTCTCTGTACTACCAGAGCCATATATTTGCCAAAGCCTTAGAACATAAAATTAGGATGATCTGAGGCCAAGGGCAAAGTCAGTCTCCCCTAATCAAAAATCGCGAACGCCTAAAAAATTTAAATAAACCAAGGTCATGTGCCAATTTTCGTCAAAATCGGTTGAAAAATGCGACCTGTTTCGAAACTGAGACGCTTCGCTCGCTCGGACAATTAAACTTTAAACATGCATTTTCCATTACTTAAGAAAATATTTCAACATTCCCCAGACATGGGTAATTCCGTAATTTCCCGATCATCGCATTAATTGGCTTATAATGAACCGGAATCTCTGTACCGCGCTACACGGCCCCCGACACTTCTCCCGAAGGAATGCCCATCCGTGATCGGTCTAGCTCATTGACATGTTATCATGTAGACAGAAGATGTGCCGTGTTCCCGGCAGAGTAGAATACGACAACTTCAAGTCTTCCCGCGAATGTCGTAGAAGGCGACTTAGGAAATACAAGTTAAACAAAGCTTATAAACATCAATGAGACCTCTCCAACCCGTCTGGCCAGCGTGGAGAGTGTAGGCCAAATCCTCTGACCGCTCTAGCTCTGGTAGTACAGAGAGGGTCGTACTCCTGCAGCGGAAACTAAAAAAAAGACCTGTTGATGATGTAGACAGCAGAGGTAAACTCAAATACTAAAAGCCTGACTTTTCGCGGTGATCGGAATTATTTAAAATATAATTGCTGCCCATTGAAAGTATCCTTAAATTATACAGGAAATATGAATATCTGTGTGAATTTCATTTTAATATTAATTTACTTATTTCATATCTAGTACTCATACTCGCATGGTAAAGACTGAAACAGTTTGCTAAAAAAAATGTGTACTTTAATGCATTTTTTGATTTAAAAATATTTTCTAGCTCTAACGAAATTAAATAATGACATCTAATTGAACAATGGTTGCAGCATTTTAGCACAGGTTTTAGATACACATAACTTAAGTAAGCTATTTTAAAGTTTAATACCTAACTTAGGCCTGCCAAGATTAGCTGCCATTCTTCCATCATCATACATCTAAAATAGTTTCATGTCAGTGGTTACCTAGATTGAAAAAAAGAAGATTCGCACGCATCGTTTTGCTGCAAAAAGGGATGGGCGAGCAGAGCACTGACGGCGATGTCGACACATCATCGGGTGTTTAACGAGCAGCTCGGACGTGGTGCGAGCAATGTCGATGAAACTTGCGAGATTTTCGTCGAGACGTCACTTATTAATTAAACTATATTTATTGAAGTGAAAACTTCTTTAGGTGCGGTAGGCATTTTTTGAAATGGGAAAAAACCATTGAACTCTCGACACTGTTACCGTAACCGATACCACCAGTGAAAACTTGTTTCACTTCTGTCGGCTCTCCCGGAGTGTCACTGTTTTTTTTACATTATTACGTGAGCTAATAAAGTTTGTATGGATGTATGTATGTTTGTTTCGCTTTCACGCGAAAACGACTGAATGGATTAGAATAAAACTTGGCTAGATCTAGCTTATTATCGGGATTAATAGTATTAGTACGGATAGTATAGTATTTGGTAATTTTTATTTTGGAAAAATGATCAGATTTTTGTGGTGTTGTATTTTGTGTATTTGGTATTATAACGTTTCAATTAATGAATTATAATCTTAAAACTAGGTAAGTTATTGAACTTCCGGTTCCGTGTATATCAATTTAGTTGATGAAACCTGTTTATTTGGATATGAGTCGAAATTTGTATGTAGTTTTTAATATAATTAACATTTTACTTTGATTTTTTTCTATATAATGTTAGAAATGCACACAACGAGTGTTGCGGAAGTTTTACGAAAAACAAATAATGATGGAATCAAACACAATAAAATACTGTACTAAAATAAATAATTGCTTAGTGTTTAAATATTTCCAAGACATAAAACACACTGACACTTAACAAATTATCAACCTCTCATCGGCTGTTAATGGACCTGAAGCATCTCCCGCAACTGTTATTATCGAATCCAATCACATTATCGATTATTCGCGAAAAAGCAAATAAAAGTTTTATCGATCGCGCAGGCTCGGGAGACGCTAACAAATTGGCTCGTTATCAGTCGATCGGCGGCAATAAGTTGCGGCGTCACATCGATAAATATCGATATAATATATCGACATCAGCTACTGACACGCAAATTTGGCACATCCCTAATTCAAGTGTTGACAGTGCGTTATGGATTGCTAATGAATATGTATTTGTGCATATTTTTCAGACAGCATATTTTTGTACGAGGGCCACACCGAAAAGATAGGGAATAGAATACTTACGAATAAATTAGAGTAAAACCTTTTTGGTGTTTGAGATGTAGTATTATTTCGAACGCAATTCAATTTTTGAATTTTAAATAAAGTAAAAAAGAAAAGAGTATTGACCATTTGAATTTGACAAGTGGGTGAGAAAAATGAAGCAATTATTATTAGTCAGTTGTTTTCGATTACCTTTTAAATAAACAGACGTAGTATAAACGGCCACACAATCAGTCATAATACCATAAGCCCTATTCGTCTACCTAGATCGAATAAGATTAACGTCTTCTATAGACGAAGTTTTTAATTCCCAGTTTTTAATTCTTCTTATAAATTTTTTCAACATGTTAATTATTTCAACAATTTATTTTATACATGACTAAGTATTTTTATTACGAGCTAAATAAACCCTGCGGCGTTTAGATACAGTAGTCACTAAAATTGTGACGGGTGGCCGATCCTATTGAGATAATTCCTCGCTTTGATCGTATTAACTTGATTGGCTTTACGATTTGTGAGTCAGAATATACGGTTAGCGTACTAATTTTAGGTACCTTTTTCCAGATCAGTGTAGGAAAGTAAAAAATATGAGATTCAATCCACTAATTAACAAGTTTATTTGCATGACAATTGAAAACCCCCCTTTCAAGAGTTCTCTCCTAAAAACTTTTGAACGTCTGAACTGATTTACATCAAACATAGCTAAGAACTATTTCGAGAGAAAAAGCTTTCGATCAGAAAAACCGCATCAAAATTGATCTATTTGTTTTGGACCTACGATGCCACAGTCAGATACACAGGCACGTCAAACTTATAACACCCCCTTTTCGTCGGGGATTAAAAACAATTTAAATAAAGTATTAAAACAAACTATTCAAATTTGATGTGTTACTTGACACTACTACTTTGACTTACTTTTAAGGCCATGTATTAAAAATTACTACTCAAAAGGTTATTACAATATGGAGCTCGGTAGCCCGGTGGGAGTACGCTTTGCTAGGCGCTTTCACAAGTTAAGCTACCCCGGGCGTGGTCCGTACTTGGATGGGTGCTCACAAGTGGTACAAAAATTTCTCGAGCTCCTCCGTGCTTCGGAAGGCACCCAAAGACGTTGGTCCCGGCTGTCATTATTGTATGGCAGTCGTCAAGCTATGTCAGATATCTTAAGGCAGCTTGAAAAATCTAACACCAGTGTTACGCGCTTACGCACACAAAAAACAAACAAATAATTAGAATATCACATTTACTAAACAATATCATGTATACTTACTGGCCACATTTATCATCTACCGTTGCATGACGTCATTAGAAAATGACAAATAATTCATACATTCAAGAAAGAGCAGGATAGATGTAAGCTCGTAAGAGTAAAAACAACATACCAAATACGGACCTCACATGTGCTTTAATATCGCTATAAATAATAAACTACCCAATAGATTTTACTATAATTTTCTCAATTCAATGCCTTTTTAGTGTATTTTCTTTAGTTTAAATTAGTTGGTGTGAAACTTTTTGGAATAAGCGGGAAAATAAAGTTTTAGTAACATGTGCTTGCGCAGGTGTAAAGCGACGAAAGCCGTTAGTTAGCTTTTGAGCTTTTTATTTTGTTTAAGAACTAGATAGATGAGTCAATGATAGAAAACTAGTAATTGCTTGTAGACTTTATTATTATTTTCTTGTGTACATTCTTGGTGTCGTACTGGCAGCTGGGCTATGAAAATATTTATTTTTTATTTTTGATTTTTTACCATTGATCAATTCAATTCAATTATAGTTATTTTTTATCAAAACAAATTATATTCAATTTATTTATTTATGTTTTAGAATTAGAAAAATAAAGATTACAAATAGAATATTTAATTTATTCTTTATTCTAAAGATTTATTATTTCTTTCTTATTCTAAAGACGACCTCCGTGGCGTAATGGTTTGTTTGTTTGTTGGCGCTAGACCGCTAATCCGGAGGTTCTGGGTTCGATCCCCAGCTAGGGCA
Organism: Acrobasis repandana; assembly: GCA_963576875.1. NCBI lineage: Eukaryota > Metazoa > Arthropoda > Insecta > Lepidoptera > Pyralidae > Acrobasis > Acrobasis repandana. Next base: position 3,049,140 of record OY756223.1, on the reverse strand, counting down.
AGTTGGAAAATGGCCTTTTTCAAATTGTCCTGGGTCTTGGGTGTTTAGATATCTATATATGTATTTATCATAAAATATAGTATCGTTGAGTCAGTATCCTATAACACAAGTTTAAAACTTACTTTGGGGCTAGCTTAATCAGATTTGTCCGTATATATTTATTTATTTATTTATTCTTTGATAATAAATTTCAACCCAACGTAGTGGCTCTATCATCCCATATAAACAAACATGATGTTGATATATATCACTTAAAATTTTGATGTTGGCTTACATTAAAACAAAGCGCTAAGCATCTAAACCTCACCGTAAATATCGCTCTAACACCTCCTGATCGTAATTTATCGGATCATTCCCTCACTCCCAACAAACAATGGTTTTATCTCTTTACGTAAACTTTATGGCAATAACGATCGCAATAAATAGAGATCTGACGAGCTAAGACGGTCACATACGACGTCACGTGATTGAAAAGTGGGTGTCATGGTCTGGCGCCGGTGGGTTTAAGTCTTCCGGGTTTATAGATATACTCTCAGATACAGTATCTAGGGCGGCAGAAATTTGGAACCGCATCTATATTTTTAATATTTAATTTATTCTTACAAAGTAATAAGTGATAGTAGTCGGGTGCTACTCTATTTTGATTGATTATTATTTTCTAATTAGGTATTTTAAATGTTATATTTTTTTTTTTATCGGCCTCAAGTCTTTTTTAGTCTCCAGTGCAGGAGCACGACCCTCTCTGTACTACCAGAGCCATATAGCCAGAGCAGTCAGAGGATTTCGCCCACACTCTCCACGCTGGCCAGACGGGTTGTCTCATTGATGTTTATTTATGTATAGCTTCTGTTTCCTTCTACGACGTCCACGGGAAGACTTGGAGTGGTCCTATTCTACTCTGCCGGGAACCACACGGCAATTTTTTTAATATGACAAAAAAGTAAAAAGGATAATTTAGCCAAAAAAGTAACTGGCAGCATACGCCTATGATACAGATACACTATCACGTCTTTATCCCTAATGGGGCAGACAGAGCATGTTGGGTCATGCGGCTCTAAGCAGACAGAGCCCAGGGCCGCAAGACCCAAAGGCCACTTTTAGCGTGATAATGGGCGGGAAGATGGAAAAAATAATTAAAAATAGTGATAGGTTGATAGCCGCATCGCCTATTGATATTATTCGCAGTTTTGCCCATAATTTCTGATAAAAATATGTTTCTACATCAGAGGTAAAGAAACTTTACTCGGTTTTTAGGTCACATTATAAAAATATCGGTATCCTAATGCTGGCGAAAGAAACTTATAAGTTCTTTTTAAAAAAAGGTAATGTGCCATCTATGGAGTCAATAGATGAAGACATACATACAAGTCATATCACCTTTTAACACTTTCTCCCAACGCCTAAACCAAACCATTACACCAGTGTCGTCAACGATAACAAAAACAAACATTGCATAACCACATTCCGGCTTGTTAAACCATTTCTTTTCCACGAGAATGTTGCCGACGCGTATTTATTTGGCATCCCTTGATACATATAATGTATGTAAATTGTTATTTTGTCTCCCGACGGACGCGGCCAATGATGTTACATTTTATCAAGATGGTGCAAGTTCTGTGCTAACAAGTCCGGTGCTTAATATGGGGCAAACCAGCCGATTGTAATTACTTTAGTTATACGAGTATATAGTTCCGTACCCAAAGAATGCAAACAGAACCCTATTACTGAATCTTCGCTGTTCGCCTGTCCGTCTGTCCGTCCGTCTGTCACAGGGTTCTATCTCTTGAACCGTAATAGCTAGACACTTGAAATGTTTCCGCTTATGTATTACTGTGGCCGCTATAACAACAAATATTAAAAATAAGATCACAAGTTCAAAATTAAAGGGGGTTATCATACAAGAAACGTGTTTTTTGCAGCGTTTTAAAACATTGTATGGACGTACGGAACCCTTCATGTACGAGTCCGACTCGCACTTGACTGGTTTTTTTAAGTACTGGACTGGAGTGCTACATCTATACATTTACTTATCAAAGGACGCGTTCGCGACCGATTTTAAATTCATGCAAAACTGAACATTGTGAAGGTACGCGTCCATCTGTATTCGATCAATTGCATGTTTCTTTTTGTAAGACGATTGGTTTACAATTTGTAATTTTTACAAAAATGTTTGTAGGTACAAATACTCATATATTTCTTATCTGGTATTGTTAACATTTTCTTTGCCTTCAGCTATTTTATGCGTTCCGTGAACCTGTGAATATTTTAAATAAAATTATGTTTTAAAGCTAGTTCAGTCCATGATATTTATATCAGAGAGTTTCTTAGGGAATGTTTATCTCAACTAGTAAAACTGAACTTGCTCTTAATATAATTTGACGACCTCCGTGGCGTAATGGTTAACACGCTACACCGCTAATCCGGAGGTTCTGGGTTCGAACACCAGCCAGCGCAAGTTGGGAAATGGCCTTTTTCAAATTGTCCTGGGTCTTGGGTGTTTAGATATCTATATATGTGTTTATCATAAAATATAGTATCGTTGAGTTAGTATCCCATAACACAAGTTTAAAACCTACTTTGGGGCTAGCTTAATCAGTGTGATTTGTCCTTATATATTTATTTATATTTATCATGCATTGGAAATATATTAATGAACAAAAAAGTTTAAAGTGCTCTTTAAGACGAATCTATTAAGCTGTAACTCGGTGGGGATACGTTGTTTTATCACTGATATGCCGTGGCCAACTTCCGGCTTTCTCATGAGATCAGGTCATTGGTACCATAATATTGTATTATCACCCTACATACATAAGTATTTGAAGTTTCAGCTCAATAGAATAATGGAAAGTGGTTCTGATTAAGCTTGCAAGATTTAATTAGGGACACACAGACAATGGTTCTTGTTAGCCGTGTGGTTCCCGGCAGAGTGGAATAGGACACTCCAAGTCTACCCGTGGATGTCTTAAAGCCAACTTAGGAAACACAAGCTAAACAAAGCTTATAAACATCAATGAGACCTCTCCAAACCATCTGGCCAGCGTGGAGAGTGTAGGCCAAATCCTCTGACTGCTCTGGCTAATATATGGCTCTGGGAGTAGAGAGGGAGTCGTGCTGTGGAGACTAAAAAAGACCTGTTGATGATGACACAGACAAAGGGACAGGTGAAACTAAACAAAAGCTTGTAAAGCTTGCTTGAAAGTCTACATAGAGCTAGTTGGTAAACACCTTTAGCACTTTTACTTGGTACAGAACAAATGAACATGTTTGCGAACTTGTTCGTCACGTCGTCCGCATGAATACTAAGCCAGTGAGGTGGATTGATGAGAGGAATTATTGCGCTGACGCTACCTTGGTTCCGCGAAGTCAGAGCGTTCGAGTAAACGAGATAAGGGGCTTCCTTTGATTCTACAGAAAGACTGCTTTTCTACTATATATATTTAAATGCTATGCTCTTGTCGGTGGAGTATGAATTCTCTACCATTTGTCTCTCTCATTTTCATACTTCATGCTTTTCTACATGCGTACATAATCACTTTTTATTGCTTACAAGGCAGATAGAGCCCAGGACTGTAAAACCAGGCCTGTGTCACTCCCCGTTTAGGTATCGAAAATGTACCTACATTATTACTATGCGCGCAGGCGGCCCCTCTGGGTGGTAAATTCAGTTATACGAATCGTTTGTCCAGAGTAATAAGAATGAAATTGGCTTGCAATAGATGTCTAGGTATCTATGCGAAAAGGTACTGAGTTCTGACGTGAGCTAAATTAAACCATATCGCTAGCCACATTGAGTAGATATTTCTTTGAATTTCTTTGCTGAGTGAGACTTCTGTACGTTAGTATTATTTATTCTGTGGTAAAACCCAAACGCGTTTAAAGGGGAGAGGGGAATCCAAATAGTGACGAGTTGATACCTTGAGACTATCGTTCTTGACGACCTCTGTGGCGTGGTTAACACGCCTGTCTGTCACTCCGGAGGTTCTGGGTTCGATCGCCAAGGCAAAAGGCAAAATGGTCTTTTTCAAATTGTCCTGGGTCTTGGGTGTTTATGTTTATCTAAACATGTATTTATTATAACATTTTTGTTGAGTTGAGTTAGTATCTAAAAATACAAGCTTAAACTTACTTTGGGGCTAGCTCTATCAGCGTGATTTGTCCCTTACTATATATTTCTTCGATCGGCTACGCTATTTTAAGATCTGCGCAGAAACAAAAGCAGCTAGTACATTCAATTTTTTTTTATCCCTGACCAGAATGGAAGATATAGATATAGTCATGCGGCTTGTTTTTTTTTCTATACTTACACTGAAAGTTAAAAAAAAATATCCAATATGAAAAAAAATGTATAGGTATGTTAGGTAGTAACCAAATATTCCCAGTCAGCAGATGATCGTAACAAACAACAGCCGAAATCAAAAATTCCTCAGGTCAATGATAAGTGTTATTGACCACAAGTGCGACCAAATTGCCATAACAGCGAATGCTCTCGCAAAAGTGGCCATAAACGGTCCATTCACAGCCTATAAACACCTGATTTTCGGAAATAATTCGCTCCAATTGGCCACAATTACAATATTACCGTGAATCGATGTGTAACTAGTGTTTAAGATAATCACCTCTCACTGACACACTTTCAAAATTTCGATTTATTTAGCGTAGTCCAGGTTGCGGCGGTTCTCAAACTATTAAAACACCTAGACATATAACTAACCATTTAAGATAAAATATAAGGGCTGTATTTCCATACAAACGTTGCCAGATAGTGTCAGTAGAGTAATATTTTTTTCCAAAAAAAAAACTATATTGGCATGTCCCTATGTTTTTTTTTATTCATAATTTAATTATTAAAAAAGATGCGATCTTTCATATACCTGATAAATAGGTAAGATGATCCACCGTGTTCAAATATCTAGCAAACAAACTTGAAGAGATAATATTATAAAAAGAAAATATAGGAACGCAGCCAAAGCTTTTCTTCAATTTTTCTTCTTTAATTTAAGAGCTTGCTCTTGTCGGTAGAGTTAAGTGGAGATGCCTCCATTCCTCTCTTCTCCCTGCCATCTTTTTAATGTCTTGGTAGGACCTTTCTCCTAACCCTCCCTTAATTTGTTGGAAAAACTTCATCCTTGGTCTTCCCCTTTCTCGTCTTCCTTTTATTTTTCCTTCTACTATTATTCTGAATAGATTTTCATGTCTTATTAGATGTCTAATCATCTTCCCTCTTCTATTTTCAATAGTTTTTAAAATATTTCTTTTCTCTCCCACTCTTTCTAGCACCTTTTTATTGCTTATTCTATCCATCCAGCTTATTTTCTCCATCCTCCTCCAGCACCATATCTCGAATGCTTCTATTCTTTCTCTGTCCTTCTTCCTCATTGTCCACGTTAAATATAAAGCTATACTCCAAATAAATGTCTTTATAAATTGTATTCCTACTTTTTTACTAATTCAACTTCAATTTTTATTGAAAAAATTAAACCGGTTTAATTTTGATGGAGAAATCAGGGGACTACGGAACGATATAATTTTGTGTAAAACACTTTTCATACTCGTAAGTATTTTCAGTCCGAGCTGCAGTTGTCTCTACCGCACTAGCTTGGTTGTTGTTCGGGGTAACTATTTATTAATCTGTGGTTCGGGCACAGCGCAACAGCAATAGATTATATACCTATTTTTCAATTCTCTTGACCTTAGTCTTTCCTCTTAATCACAACAATGATAAGTACTTACCTAATTTAAGGTGGCACAAATGTGTTTTTCTGTGTGTCCCAATCTCCTATAATCTTCAAATAAATGTGTTCGAAAAAGATATACACCAAAGTATTTGTTTAAGTATACATCGCGTATACATCGCTAAATAGCCATTAATAAAGGTTTTTCCTAGGTAATTTTTCATACGTTTTAGAGTATTAAGAGGGCGACTGATGTCAGTAATCTAAACTTTGCTCCCGCTTCCACGCACACAAATTTACTCTAGCCGAAGCGAGACAGCGAGCCATGCGGGGCGTCGGGAATTGCGGTGGGTCAATGAGGCTGGTTCTGGTTTTGAGGTTTTTTCCGTTTTACAAAGAATATTTAAGATTTATTTAAAAAGTAAGACATATGATGACTGCCTTATGTTTAATACAATTATAATCCAAAGTTACAAGTCCTAGATTATTGTATTTCTTGAATACTTTCTGTTTTAGTATAATTCTGAGGTGATTTGGAGGCAACTTCGCAATGTTTTTCTATCGAGAAAATTTTAAGCAATCGTGTTTTCGAAACTTATTATGTTTAGACTTAGTCCTGAACTTTGCTGTGTTTTTATTTCAAAGTGAGTATTTCGTTTATATTGATAAATATTTGAGATCGCTCTAAGGACTTTAGGGTAGTATGGGCTCTTAAGTAAGTTTTGAATAGCGTTTATTTCGTCATTTCGTTATTATCGAAAAAAAAATTTTTTCGATCATTATTTATGATAACCGAAGAAACCAATTTACTAGTTTGAAGCTATTCAGAATAAGTACTTATTTATACGCTTGTGAAAGATTTTCGAATTTAAATAAAACATTACAAAAACCATAAAAATATCATTTGGAATGATTTTTCAAATGTGTATTTATTGAAATAATAAGACAAAAGCATTATGACCTGGCATTAATGCAGCTCATTACGCGTTTCACTATTTGAGAGCCTCTGGCCTCACCATATATGGCGTCTGATTGAGTCGTCATGAATTCATGATTAATGGCGTTTTGACGGCGGTACCAAAATAAACAATAGTGATTTTGTAATTATCGTATGCTAATTAGCTGGTAGCAAAGTTATGAAAATAAAAAAACAAGTATTTACAAAATTATTTATTAAAGACAAACAAACAATCAATTCTGTTTTTTTACTATTCTGTTCTTCATCTTAGCGCGATCCCGGTTGCTTCCTCAGTTGTGCTGCTTTGGAGCTCGGGGTGCGCTTTCCTGCTAATGGTCACTCAACCCTACGAAGTACGTAGAGAAGAAATAGCCAAAATAGTTTAAACGATTTGGCTATAGTTTTACGACCGGCCGCGACAACCCTCTTTGGGAATTTGAAAATGATTTTTTTTATAATATTTGTTCTTTAAAATTAAGCTGGTTTTTTTAAGGGGAAATTTATTTTCCTGACGTTTACGCACGAAATGAATTTCTTTTACAAAATTTCGTAGCTGCTAATAACATAACTCAAAAAAAAAGGAAAGAGACCCAATTTTCCTCAACCGATTAACATCTGTTTTACCAAATGCCCCTTTTCACCTTATGAAACTCCAAGCATCCACGCACCTCTAGAAAGGAAATGAAATTATAAACAAAATGAGATTGCCAGTAAACGGCTGGGCCGTAGCCGGAAAAACTTTGATAAATAGAACACGCGCGGCCGAGATAGCGGCGGACGGGGCGCGCCGTGACGTCACTTCCCGGTCGGCGCGTGCGACGCTCCACTAACACTAACGTGTAAGAGATAAGTTATAGCGGAGGAGAAATCGCATGCACTTGTAAAATTTAAAGTCCGAACAGGTATGTCTATGGGAACAATTACGTTAAGGGGGCGCCTGATGCTGATAATCTAAATTTTGCTCCCGCTTCCACGCACACAAATATACTCTAGCCGAAGCGAGATAGCGAGTCACGCGGCGATTCAATGAGGCTGGTTTACGCGTTTCTGGTTTTTGAGGTTTTTTTCGTTTAACAAAGTTAAGAGTTATTTAAAAAAATGCACTTGTGGTAAGTATCTATTTAAAAAATTGCACTTGTTTTAGGTATGTACTGAAAGTTAAGAATATTTTTTCGTTTATTTTCTTTTTGTGACTAACAAGTTTATTCGAGTGAAACATTTCTATACTACTTCCAAAATAATTATTACATATCTTTACTAAAAAGTAAATTATTCGTAGTTAAACTTAAATTAAAATAAACTACATACAATACAATACAAAAATCTTTATTGCACCAAATAAAAAACAATAAAAAATTACGAAGTTTACGGAACTTATAAATAAATAAGGTACAAGAGGCGGCCTTGCCGGTATCGGGTTGCGGTATCGCCGAAGCAATCTTTTACAGGCAACCATAAAGAGAGGGAGTGCGTAGTATATGAGTAAGATAACAGGTGGCGCAGTAAAAATTAAAATATAAATTATAAATAACCAATAGATATTAAAATACTTATACAAAATATATAACATTATAAAAAAAAAATAGATATAGGTATATAAATAAATGAATATATATATATATATATATATACATATTCATACTTATATATACATAGCATAATAATAAATAATTTATTACATACATACAAATAAATAAATATCACAATGATGTAAACAGATCTGTACATGATGATTTTAAGCAGGAAGATAGAAGAAATAGTAGGGGAAAGAGATGAGAAACTAAACAGAAGTAAAAAAGTGATTTTTAGTAAGGTCACCTACAATTAAGTTGTCTACTTATTTAAGTTGTACATACCTATGAACAACTTCCACGTTTCGTTCTATTTAAGTTGTACATACATATGTACAACTTAAATAAGTAGAAAAAAAAAGAATTACTTAAAAAAATTACAAATAAAAACTTCATTTCCAGGTCTTTTTTTGACGTGACAACGTCTTAAATTAGGTTGCGGCTGGGAGTCACTTATGAAAAAGTGTAACGCTCGGTAACGTTACGATGAGTCACCGAACGAGAGAGAGGCCCGCCGAATGCCTTGCGTCTCTCTCCCACTCAACTATGACGTACGTACGTATGTCACGTAAAATCTTCGCCCGTAAAACCGACTTTACAGGCAACCATTTTTTTTTGTATTTAAATATTATTACATATTCACTTCAATTGATTCTAACTCTACTGTAAAAAAAATATTTAAAATGTATGTCAATTATTTTAAAATAAACACGCGCATCTCTTACCAATTATACCACACCACAACCCGAGGCCGCGCCGCTTCCGCCAGCAAAGCACACATCTCTTTCATCTCCCGATGAACCTTAACTCATACCATTAAGGACTATAGTACTCTGGCACGTGCTATATTGTGTTTTTTTGATGCAACGTCAAGAGTTCAACGAGGTACGGAGGATGTCCGTAATACCGCCCTGTATTTCGATCTAGATAGTCGTGAGCTGAATACTCGGGGACCCTTGAGATATTTAATGGGTTTAGGTTTTTGTACTCCTTATTTGGTAAAACGTTTGTTCGAAAGTGCCCCAACTCATACAATATTTCTTAACACAATCAAGGACAGCCAGATACAGAAACGCTAGTAGTTTGTAGCTTTTGCACTGAAAATCCTCCTCCTTTTTTGATGTCGGTTAAGTACTAAATAAGTAAGAAATTGCGAAATCATTTATTTAATAATTCTGCCTAGTGTAACGGCGCAAATTGACTACAATTATATTATTTTCAAAACACTTAAAAAACAACGGGTAATAATAACTCAATATTGCGAAATTCCGATCGCACCAATTGAAGTGGGATCATGAGAACTTTTCTGGGGTTTTAGCGTTGCACACAATTGCCGTTTGCAAAAAATCTCTAGTCCTTGTGACGACTATCATATCAGTGGAGTTGCGCGCAGCGCAGTTAAATTGCGCTAGACCCAAAGTAATAACGAGACTTGTGTAATGGAATACTAACTCAACGATACTATATTTTCATGGAGAATCCGTTCCGTTTTACACTGCTTTTTTTATTTATGGTAAAATGTTAAGAAAACTATGGACTAATGTATGATATTTTCTGTGTAAAACAATATAATTATCGCTGACACGACAGTTTCAAAAATACGATCAAATGGTATTTTACACGAGCGGAGTCTCTTGTTGAAAAATAACACTCCTGGGACATCGTATGCACTCAAGGGTGACTCAATTCAATTCAATTCAAAATATCTTTATTATCATAGGATATTTATAATTTCTCTTAATAATAGTCACTTTGTTTTGTTTTGCACAAAATGTTGACGTCAAATCGTTACTTAAAGCTAAGTTTACGCCGCTTCCTAGGCGCAAGTGCAGAAGAAGCGGTGATCATTGACATACTTACGATCTTTCAGCACAGATAAGGATGCAACCGAACCGGGAACGTGTTACTAAGATGAGGGAGAGTGTAATAGACTCAAGGCCCTGCCCTCAGCCGGGCATTAAAAATCAATTACGACCAAGCTCGAAAAGCCATATTTTTCGCAAAAAATTAAAGATGAAGTTAATCCAAATTGCCAGAAGTTTTCGGATTGACTTTTTATTAACCTTTTAATTGAGTGAAAAGCTCACCGTTATTACAGTAATTATACAGGGTCTAACTAAATACAGGCTGACTTTTTAATCATTAGCCAAATTTTTGGAGCAAGTTCAGTCCATGATACTGAACTACTTTCCATAAAAACAATTAACGAAAAACTAAAATAAAAATCAGCGCTCAGCCAAACGGATTTTGTATGGAAGGACGAAAATTTTTTATCGATTTTTAATAACTTTTTTTATAGAAAGTAGTTAATTTTTTTTTTATATTTTCATATACGTTCCTAAGGGAAAGTTGTTCAGTATCATGGACTTAATTCACCCTTAATATAGTTTCAGTATATTTTGTTACACGTTATATGTTGCCTGATTCCGAATCAGAACCGAACTTGTAAATAAGTACATTTAGTACCTTTATGCTGGTCTGGGAGAGAAGAAAAACTTAGTATGTTCCAGTTGCTTCTCTTCCCGCGCAGATCGTCAAAGCCGATCGAGGGAATGAACGAGAATTTGAATTATTTTAATAAGCGATGCGGTCAGAAATTTAGCAAACCATAACTATTTTGATTCCATTTTTTCATCTTAATGACCACCATCACCATCACAGTAAACTTGACCTTTGGGACGTACAGCCCTGGGCTCTGTCTACCACGTTAGGTATGAAGACGTGATAATGTGTGAGTATCTCTGTAGTTTGTTAATAATAGATTTATAGTGTCTAACACAAGTAAATTCAGTTCACGATACTTTCGTTTGATGACGCGTCTGTTTTCTCAAAGAACAAAAAAATCGAATCATCAGTGACGTCACAAGCCCCTATTTAGAACTTAGATGCTCAGTATCTTTGTAATTATTACTTCTGTTAAACTGAAAAATATGGATTCGTGATAAATCTATCAGACTGACAAATTAGAATAATACTTTTCTGACCGCGTCGTCAGTATTTAGAAAGAAACCTCACACACTGCATGCATACATTGTACAAATGATGATATTGTAGCAGCATAGTAACGGTATCGCATTGCAATACTTGCAATCGGATCGGTTTCTCCGAATGTTGATGACAACTCAGATTTTAGAGATTAATCAACTCAGGGGTGGGCAACGTTTTGTCGCGTTCAATTCCAATTAGGCTTGGTTTCCATGGTTTTATCAAATAATATACATGGTTACTTTTAAAACACCTAACCGGCAATATTTTTGGAGCAAGTTCAGTCCGTAATACCTACTGATCCACTTTCCATATAAACATTTATCAAAAAGCGAAAAGTAAAACTTCCTATAGAAACCAGTGTTCAGCCAAATGGATTTTGTATGGGAGGACGACATGTTTTTATCCATTTTTGCTAATTGTTTTTAAGGAAAGTAGTTCAGTATCACAGACTGAATTTGCTCCATAAATATTACCGGTGATTTAAAAGTAACCCTGTATTTTTGTATTGAAACTCAAAAAAACAATAATAAGTTCTGCTGAAGTATTCAAAGCACCAAAGGGATGGGTTAGGTTTTGATTTGCTTATTTTTTATTGACATAGTAGGGGGCTGGACTTTCATTACGTAAACAATATTTTTCAGTTACTTGTTATATTTTTTGGCAATTCTTTGTAATATTGATTTTTAAATTAAAGTGACAGTAAAATAATAGCTACTTACGAACAATATAGTTAGCTTAGCTCACGAAAACAATAAAAAACTTAAGTAGAGTTTAATAAAAAATATATCAGTACTTACGTAAGTATAGGAGGAGCAAAAGTAATATCTGTTATCCCCCTTCTATACTTACGTAAAGTATAGGAAGGGGGTAACAGATTTACTTACTTTTGCTGACAAGGGGGGTTAAAAATGGCTCAAGTTCTGCTTACGCAATACTTGAACGATCCCTTACTTTCTTACAGTTGCACAAAAGTTTTATTCTTTATTCCGTATCACATTTCACAACCGATTATCGGTGAAATTTTGTCAGCATTCTTATTTATTTATTTAACTTTAATACAGAGAATTGTACCAGGCGGACTTAAGGCCGTTGACCTTTTCTACCAGTCAACCTACAAGTGGTATTTTGTCACCATTTCTTATTTCATTATTTAATTTGAGTACTTTAGTACTGCATATTGAATGCCTAAAAAACCCTATAATAATATTGTATGGCTTTCCTACACTCTAATTGATTTTCAACTTCATTGTAACATAGGTTAAATCAGATACCTTACTTGTATTACTGGGTAGTACGAGTAGTGTTGGTGATGCAAGCTTAGTGCGTGTAGGAATATGAAATGGTGGCGAAATTCGGCGTGCGGAGTTAAAGACGTGATGGCTCAGATAGTAAGAGTATAGTCGTATTGAGACTAAGGTCGTGGGTTCAAGTCCTGCTCACGTGGTATTTTTTCACCATTTCTTATTTTATTATTTAATTTGAGTACTTTAGGACTGCATATTGAATGCCTAAAAACCCTATAATAATAACCTACAGGTGATGCTGAAATAAGATCATTTCGTAAATAGTGCAAAAATTGAAATTCTTGAAACTAGGAACACTACCACATAGAAACGTACCTATTCTGATGTAAAATTCTTTTATCAATTCAGTTTTTGGAAAATTTTCCAAAATGGCCATGAGGGTTTTAAGCTGCACGATGAACTTTTATTCAGTTTAAAGTTATGTAAAGCATATATTTAAATTTATCCCATATTTTTATGAAAACTCTTCACACGTTCTTCATAGCAAAACTTCATATTTACATTTTAATAATACTTTCTCCGTTAATGTTTTTCGTAAAACCATCTTACGAAATGTTGTCGATACCTCCCGCCAGAGAATTGGGACCGCGTCGAATGGCATTACCATCAGCGATCATTATTTTAAATATTTATTTTATTTTATTAGGTCAAAGTACGAAATGTTGCCGCTTTATCATTTTTTTAGGGACTCGAACTGCGATTGGAAAACGGAACCCTTATGAGTATACCCTTATAGTAGTGTGGTCAGTACTTTCTTATTCGAAAAAAGTTGTTTGAAAAGAATTTTTTTTTTCGTACAGGATTTTCTTTGAGGCCTAAAACCTTATCAAGACACATGTAATAAGCCCAAACTCGATCGGGTTACGTCATTTTATCCTACCTTCCGGCTCCATCATCAGATCAGCTTCTTGTCATAACAATATTGCATTGTCATCTGATTTATATTAGCATACAAAATGTCATCCCAATCAGAAACCGGAAAGCGGCTCACTTGCAAGATTTGGCCCAAAAATAAAAAAACCGGCCAAGTGTGAGTCGGACTCGCGCACCGAGGGTTCCGTACAAACCTGCAAGGTTTAGTATTTGGTATGAATTTCAATTTAATACCTCTACGCGTTTATGAGGAAATGGGTAGTAAGTTTAAAATTATTAAAATAAAATATATTATGTGATGTAACTAAAAATTTATGGTTTTCGTAATTTTTCCTTTATCTATGCTATAAGACGTTGCTTCGTACCAAATTTCAAGATTCTGAGTTCACGGGAAGCACCCTGTAGGTTTTGATTCCCTTGCAAGTGTCGAAAATTTGCGGCATAAACGGCTGTATCTTTTGATTGCGTTGGCTTAGAAGTTTGATTTTTTCACAGCTTCAAGGGACAGTAGACCTGAGTAATTGATATAAATTTCAGCTTCATACCTCCACGCGTTCCTGAGAAAAAGGGTCTTGACAGACGGACGGACGGACGGACAGACGGACAACAAAGTGATCCTATAAGGGTTCCGTTTTTTCCTTTTGAGGTACGGAACCCTAAAAGCAGCAACAGGGCAAGCTTAATAAAAATAGCTTAGCTTGTAATAAAAAGTTAATAATTTTTCTTCCTTTATTTCATAAAATATAAATAAAAAACGCTTAAGCTTATGCAAAAAAAAAAATGGCTTCGGAGCCTCATCGATATTTTACAGAAAATCTTGTATTAAGGTGAAGTTGACCAAATGACCTTGAAGTGGCGCCCTCATTTAAAATTGTTAACTCGTAAATGTGGTAAAAATTTCCATATTTCTCTTTGTTAGGCACTAGATAGCCCTTTAAATTATTTTATGAACTGCCGTTGAAATTATAATAGGTGATTTTTTAAAATGAGGGCGCCACTTCATGGTCGTTTGCTTCTAACTTCACCTTAAAATCAAAAGAAACAAAAGGCTCTAATAGCATATGTTCAAAGGGTATAAGGAACCCTTTAAACTTGAGGTCGTCCTCCGCTCGACGACTTATTTTTTCCTCTTGAATTGACCCTAATGTCACATGCGATCGGTTCTTGCTCCATCGCAAGCATTTTATTTTTAGCCTAGCAACCTTAATGTAATGTCGAAGTAATTTTATATTGCGTTTATGAAAGATTTTAGCTTTGTACCTATTTTAAATATCATCATTTCATCCGAAGAAAGTTGACTTCTTTACATCTTCCAAAGATAAAGTAACTAATTAAAAGCCTGCCTGCATGATTTGACATTGTCTCCTTAGTTTGTCTGGTTCGCTTTTGTAGTAAGTCTCATGGAAGTCCCCAAAAAGTTCCGTCTTTTGTTATATTTTTATCTGTGAGTCACATATTTGCCTAGTCCTGTGACTAGACTATGAAAGAGCAAGAAGCTCAGAATAAAATCTTGTACTAAAAAAAAATCTTATTTTATTTTTATTTTTAAATCAGTGCTGTTGGATACTCTTAACCATAGGTACAATGTTAGGTAGCAGCACTAGATAGCCCTTTAAATTATTTTATGAACTGCCGTTGAAACTATTATTAAGTTTTGAAGTTAGACGGACTAATGTAAATACTTTCAACGGTGGTTCATGAAATAATTTAAATGGCTATCTAGTGCCTAACATTGAGAAATATGGAAATTTTCACCACATTTACGAGTTAACAATTTATTTTAAATGAGGGCGCCACTTCAATGTCATTTGCTTTTAACGTCACCTTAAGTACAAGTGCGTACATGAAGGGTTCCGTACCTCCGTACAATGTTTTAAAACGCAAAAAAACGCGTTTTGTGTATGACGACCCCTTTAATTTTTAACTTTTTTTATTTAAAGTATTTGTTGTTATAGCGGCTATATAGCTATACATAATCTATGAAAATTTCAAGTATCTAGTTAATGCCATTATAAAGATCTAGTTAAAAACGCTAAAAAAAACACGTTTCTTGTATGACGCCCCCTTTAATTTTTAACTTTTTTTAATTTTTAGTATTTGTTGTTATAGCGGCTACAGTAACACATAATCGGTAAAATTTCAAGTGTCTAGCTATTACGGTTTAAGAGATAGAGCCCTGTGACAGACGGACGGTCGGACAGACGGACAGACAGCGGAGTCTCAGTAATAGGGTCCCATTTGCACCCTTTGGGTACAGAACCCTAAAAAGCAACAAAATTTCATTTTATTGTTTTTTATTTAAACAATCAACATGGTTTACAATTTCAGTTCCCACGTCATAGGAAATAAATTGACGGGCCAGGTATAAGAAAATAATGAGTGGTATTGACCATCTTGTTAGAACAGTCGCGCGGAAAAAGCTAACTTAAATTCAATGAAATCCTCTCTCGCGTAGGGTTGCCGCTTGTGACTGCATTCTTTGAAAGACGCAGGTTTTAAAATTAAAGATTTGATTGTGTGTTATTTTATTATTATAATATTTTTATTATTAGAAAACGATAAACTTAAATAATAAGTAGACTAGTTAATTAAAAGTAACTAAGTAATAAAGTAAGTTAAGTAAAACTAAAAACTAGAACTTAAAAAGCTATAAATAGAAATACTATGTATACACAACCTTAATAAGTACCTAAAAATAAAATGAAAATTAAAAACTAAAAAAAGCAAAATACTCAACTGAAAATATTACTAAACAAACTGCAATTTATATTTGTGGCGCAGTAAAATGGATAGAACTTTCCTAGCACTCGCCGGCCGCTGCCGCGGCACGCTCGCTTCGCTCGCTCGGCTCGTGCGTGTGTTGGTCGCAGTTCTAACATAACCTAACCTATAGGTTTGCCCTAACCTAATAAATTTGATGTGCAGTCAGTATTTATTTGCTGTGCAATCAGTACTTATGATAAGATTGTTGATTTATTTGATGTAAAAAAGTATATAAATGATGAGATTAAATTGATGGATGATTATTTATTAGATGTGCAATTAATAATATCCCTATCATATATAAGCTAGATTTCTTTGTATTCTATATTTTTCTAAATCCATTGTTAGGGTTCTGTACCCAAAGGGTGCAAACGGGATTCTATTGCTGAGAATCCGCTGTCTGTCCGTCTGTCCGTCCGTCTGTCACAGGGCTTTATCTCTATGAATCGTAATAGCTAACCACTTAAAATTTTCACCGATTGTGTATTACTGTGGTCTTCGATCATATATTCTATAGATGCACAGTTCCTTGCAAAATCAAACAAAATATTGTCCACGTGTCAATACACATAGGTAGATGTATACCATTTCAAGTAGTGCGAAAACAGTTTAATCTAATTTAAACCTTTAGTAACTGAGATAAGCGTGGAAATAAATCCGTATTAAGTTCGTTACATATTACCTTCTGGTTAGATTGA
Source organism: Acrobasis repandana (assembly GCA_963576875.1). Lineage (NCBI taxonomy): Eukaryota > Metazoa > Arthropoda > Insecta > Lepidoptera > Pyralidae > Acrobasis > Acrobasis repandana. The sequence continues at coordinate 3,032,313 of OY756223.1, read as the reverse complement.
TCATCTTTGACGTAACGTCACGCGCGCGGCTACCGAATTACAGCGAAACAAGGCGTAATACTGTTTTATGCCTTGTTTTTCCGGTGCTATATTTTAGGCGGCAACTGTGCATCTATAGAATATATGATCAATCACTGTGATGCTATAACAACAAACACTAAAAATAAGATAAAATTAAAAGGGGGTCGTCACACAAGAAACGTATTTATTTCAACGTTTTAAAATATTGTGCGGAGGTATAGAACCCTTCATGTACAAGTCTGACTCGCACTGGTTTTTTGTTTATTAACAGAAATTTACCCCATTTCACAAAGTGTCAGTTGACAACCCTGCCTACGCGCCGTGATGGTTTTCAATTAACGGATTCCAAAGCGACAATTAATGTTTTTCTTTATTTAATACTATTTCGATAAATTACACACTTTTGTTGATCAGTTACAGTTTCACAATTAAAAGACTTATTTCAATCTAGCTTTTTCTAGCCTGTCTCTTCATCCACGTATTGTCCTCGAGAAAGTCGGGTACCTAGTAATAATAAAGATAGAGGTTCCTCTTTTGCCTGCTTTTTTTTGATGTCTCTAGATTAGTGGTAACAATTTAGAATTAAAGTGAACAAAACTTGTTTGGTTATGTACACTTAGTTTTTAACCGCCGACGGAAAAGAGGGGTGGTATAAGTTTGACGTGTTTGTGTGTCTTTGTGCCTGTATATATGTGTGTCTGTCTGTTCATCGTAGCTCCTAAACGAATTGACCGTCTTTGGTGCGGTATTTACATATTTCGATATATGGGATTGTTTTCTTGGGAAAACTTGTTCAATATCATGGACTGAATTCAGCCTTACAGTAGTTTCAGTATATTTCGTTAGACACTTTATAGAGCCCGTATGACCCTGATAGTACTTAGAGCTATCTAAAATATTATCAATATCACAGAGTAATAATATTAACGAAATACTCACTTTGAAATAAAAACACAGCAAAGTACAGGACTTACTCTATACATAATATGTTTCGAAAACACGATTGCTTAAAATTTTCTCTATGGAAAAAAATTGCGAAGTTTCCTCCAAATCACCTCAGAATTATATAAAACGGAAAGTATTCAAGAAATACAATAAATTAGCCTTTGTAACTTTGTATTATAATTATATTTAATACCTATAAAGCAGGGATCATAAGTCTTATTTTTTAAATAACTCTTAAATATTCTTTGTAAAACTCCCGTCATCTTTTCACCCCGCATGGTTCGCTGTCTCGCTTCGGCTAGAGTAAATTTGTGTGATTGGAAGCGGGAGCAAAATTTAGTTTATCCGCATCAGGCGCCGTCTTAACAAGATAACTATTACCCGCGGCTTTTCGTGCATGCATGCATGCATGCTGTGAAAACCTCTCATTATTTCATCCTTAATGTACCGACTTCAACAGTTGCTGGTTGCTTGGTACTCTTTCGCTCATTAGTCGCCATTTTTTCAGGAAGAAGAATTTATAACATTAATACAATTATGCTTTCGGCTTCCTCAAACGATTCCCAATTAGCTCTTACGTTTTACACTCATAAAAACCAACAAACTCTTCCCAGGTTCATTTATTGCTTTCACTTGTACATCATGAAGTCGCGTTCCAGTTTTTGCGTTTTAATTTGTACCTAATTACAATAGTTTACCAATTCATGAGCCGTAGGGGTCCAGCGTTACGAGCGGTGCGTTAAATCAAATCAATGCTAGTGGCATTGTTAAATACATTTTCGATGTTTTGTCAACATTATGCTTATTTCACTGTTATTGGCTTGGTTATTGAGGCTTTTAAAATAAAAAATAACGTACGTTTATTGTCTTAACAGCAAAGAATTTAGTTGGGTAAATTTTTAACTATTTAGATAAACTGAACAGTAATTAAAATTTTTGTAACAGTAACGTTGCGGAGAACCTAAGATAGGTCTCTCACTAGGGCTCCTTATGCCTCTGAAACTGAAACCGCTTCTTATACTATCTTTTGCTTCTTTTGTTTGCATTGCTGCTTTACCGCAGCTGTTTCAGTTAAGGTGATCCTGATATTCCTGAAGTTCATGCGTAGTCCCAAAGCACCTGAAAAGTAAAGTTGCTACCATAAACACCAGCCAAAAACAGATGTTCTTCTATTATCTACTACAGTTTTTAAAAGCAAAGTTAGTACTAACATTATATTATATGTATCTGAAAGATAGTCACTTTTTATTTTACACATAAGAAGAATGTAAGGCACCATGGGTTTGTAAAATAATATTGGTAATATGATGAAAGGATGACTACCTTGTTGGTACCAGAAGGGCGCAGGCGTAGAGGTAGAACCACGGAGGAGAAGACGAGACGACATCAAAAAGGATGGCAACAAGCTGCTTTAGAATCAGATCAGTGGAAGAAGGAAGGGGAGGCCTTTGCCCAGCTGTGGGACACATTATCAGGCTAGAGAAAAAAATTAAATATTACAAACGAACATCTAAAAAAGTACGCGTTTGTATAAAAAGTTAGAAAAACACTATCTCATTTATTTGTCATCATGATGATAATAGGTTCGTATCCAATTTGTCGATTGCAAAAAAATTCACATACAAATTTTTAATTTGAAGGCATCCATTTCTTCCATGTCAGATGCCTCAAAGGGTTCTCCGAACAACACTCGTTGCGATCTCGAATTACAGAATTCGTTTAATACCGCGCATGCCTTCATTCCAGGCTTTTTCGTATTGAATCTCAGTACTAAATACGCAATAGATTACGTTGACGACATCTTTAAGCAATAACTGTGCTGTGAAAGTCCTAAGAATTTAAGTTTTTGTGGATCCAACTTAAGTTGTAGTACTTGAGTTTTACTTTTAGAAAGACGTCGTATGGTGCGTGACATGAAAAGAATGTGAAACATTGTGGCGATAATATAAGTACATACATACTAATTACGTTTAAAAATGTTGGCTATGAGTTACAAGATCAAAACGTCTTACTGTCTTCTGTGCCAAAAGGCAACATTCAGCGTGATCTGCTTAAGAGCATGGTGACTGTTCTGTTAAATTAAAGAAATTGTAAAACTGAATAAATATATAAATCCGTCAAAGATTTTTTTTTGAAAACAAAACTTGAAGATACAAAAAATTCTGATGATATATTTTGAATTTTAAAATTAAAAATCAAACTCTTAAAGATCTTCAAGTGCTTCAAATATGATAAGTCATTTTTTCATATATATCCTGCCCTGCCCATTATTTACCTATGGTGCACAGACCTGGACTCTGACTAAAAGGCGAAAGCCCAGACTCAAGGTATGCCAGCGGGCGATGGAACGCAGCATACTAGGAGTTATCACATCCAACATCTTCCTTTAAACCGTTTTTTGAGCCGTAATTTCTAGTTTTTTTTCTGATACCTTTTTTCTTCTTCTTTGTCCACCCCTACATTTTATTTAAAACCTTAATATTGAACAATAATTCCTCTGACCGTTGGCAGCGGTACGTTTAATGAAGAGGCGTTGTTTGGCGAGCGACCTGCGGTTTTTGCCAAAGGACAATGAGACCCGGCTGCTTAACGACGCATTTAAGATTCGACACATGAGCAAGTACAAAGGATAGGCTCTACAATATTTCGTTTGCTTTGTGTGCGTGTGAGCGGCCAACACTGGTGTCAGTAGCGTATATTGAAGAGGCGTTGCATGGCGCGCGACCCGCGGTTTTTGTTAAAGGAGACAATGTGACCTGGCCGCTTAGCTCCACATTTAAAATTCAATACATAAGTACAAATTATAGTCTATCAATTAGTTGGCATGCCGTCAGTGTGCCAACAAAGGCGCGGCACACCGACGGCGTGCACACCATTTCAACAAATGATCAATTAAAAATAAATAGAATCAAAACATTCAGACCGACAAAACTATACTTCCCCATCAGGCATCCGTGGCGAACGGTATCTAAATATCAGTCTACGGATCCCTGCCTATTAATTATTTGCATTCTTTGTAGTGTTAATAATGGAAAAATATCGCTATTAGCGTTGGATTACAACTCATAAGGTTAATATTGGAATACCCGGTCTGACTTGTAAACTGTCTGATTTTATCCCTAATTGGGCAGACAGAGCATTTTGGGTCTTGCGGCTCCAAGCTAACAGAGCCCAGGGCTACAGGACCCAAAGGACACTTTTAGCGTGATGGTGGGTGCAAAGGTAAAAAATGGAATCAAAATAAACGTTGTGATGAGTTGGTAGCCGCACATGATTCGCATTTTCGCCCATTCCCTCAATCGGCTTTTACGATCTGCACGGGAAGAGAAGCAGCTAGTACATTCTAAGTTTCTCTTTTCTCCCAGACCAGCATGGAAGATCAAGAAGCTCAGTTTGTATTCCAATCTAACCTTGTGTAAGGGAATTTACATCGACCACTACAAAAAATCATTTCCTACTAAACAAGATACTGTTAATTTAGTAAATGTCCTCTCTATATATCGCAGGTTGACTAGAAGAGATCCCTATATGGGATAAGTCCGCCATTGCATATTTGCTCTTTCGAATTTTGTATTTTATATGCATGTTTTTAGTACAATAAAGTTATTACAAACAAACAAAATAAGTAGTATTTGGTAAAACATTGTTGCAGCCCCCGTAAAATGGCACCTGCGACAGCGTTTATCAAGCGCTATCATCTAATACAACAACGAGTGGGATGAAACTAGTCCAACGTGCGACAAAAACTTTCTCAGCGTTAATCGGTGCCATGCTAAGGGGGCTGATTGAGTTGAATAATAACATTGATGACCCCCTATTGTCCTATCTTTACTCAGTGCAATATGCGTTTCGTGCTCGAGTTAAAAAGCGCATTACGGATTGAGTTATAACTCGATGCATATTTATATGCGCTTACTATATGTATGCCGTATGAATTTTAGATAATAGCGATTATCATAAAAGATGGATTTTATTGGGACCAAATTACAATACCGTATGCAATATTCGACCGCCTACGAGCTGTGGCATTTTTAATGCAACTTGGTAGGCAAATAAGCATTCGGCTCACTTAAGAGGCTTACACGAGCTAGTAATGTTCGCACACACTGCAACTGCTTGTTTCAGTCATATTTTTTCATTATAGTAAGGGAGAGAGAGACTTCCGTATAGCATTAGGCCTCGGCCGGTACAATAGACACAAAGGCCATTTTCCAACTTGCTCTGGCTGGGGATCGAACCCAGAACCTCCGGAGTGGTGGGCTGGCGTGTTAACCACAGCGCCAGAGAGGTATTTTGTATTTTGGAAAAATACTCGAGAGTCTGTAAATATTTTCTGAGCTTCTAAACCAAAATTTATTTATAAAGAAATGGAAGGGACGAACGTAAACCCGTGTGGTTCCAGGTTAGAATAGGACCACTCCATCTCTTCCTTTGGATGTCGTAAGAGGCGACTAAAGGACTAAGCACAAACATCTCGTGCTACAATTGCATTCCCAAGGAGGGTTTACGTCAGGCAGGCGGCCGGTTGTAAAACTATAGCCAAATCATTTCAACTGCTCCGGCTATTTCTTCTCCATTTTGCAAGGTCTTTGGCATCCTTGGGACCATTTACATGCATGTTATATTTGGAGAAATAAAAGTGGGAAAGCGCACCCCGGGCTCCGAAGCAGCACAGCTGAGGATGCAATCGGGATCGCGCTTAGACGAAGAAGTAGAAAACAAGGGACAACCGTAAACTAGATACCAAAGATTTGTGACAAGTCAAGTTGTCCGTTTCATTATTTAAAGTTTCGACATTTTTTGCTTCACGTGTGCTTTTTTCGCGAGCTTAATAAAGCGCTGTCAGCCGGAGAAAGTTCACAGATATACAGCGATGTCCGCGCTCGCCCATCCTTACGTAAGCCCGGACTGTGGGGTTAATGGAATATATTTACATAAATTACGATCTAGGGCGGCCTCTGTTTATTTTTAAACTTTTTAGGGTTCTGTTGGCGGACTAAGATTCGTGTTGCGTTGTCGTGAGCTTTTGAATTTATGACTCGGTTATTTTGCTAACGGTACCTACTTAACTTTGTATTTCGAAATTGGCTTACGACATTTGGCGATCACATAATAATTAGAACACTGGCATTCTTTAACACTATACTTAAAAAGGCGTGGTTTTATAATCATAATGTGTTATTAAGGTGTTTAAAGTATACAAAACAGCTGTACAAATACATTACTATCGTGTTTATTAATCTGATGTTCTAAATCACATCCGAGCGAAGAGTCTGTTTCTTCAATAGTAGTCTGGGAGAAAAGAAAAATTAAGAACGTACCAGCAGTTTCTCTTCCCGGGCAGATCGTAAAAGCCGATTGATGGAATGGACAAGAATCTAAAGATTGGTCGATCGGCTCATTAACCCGAATCATTTATAATAGGCGATGCGGCTAGCAACCCATCACTATTTTAGTTCCCTTTTTAATCTTCACGTCCGCAATCACGCTAAACGTGGCCTTTGGGTCTTACGGTCCCAGGCTCTGTCTGCCCCGTTAGGGATAAAGACGTGATGATGTGTCTGTTGCAGACTTATTGTTACTTAATTTAAATTTTAACTTTAATCAATACAATTTAATTTAGAGTTTTTTTAAAATATAAATAAAATAAATATATAGGGACAAATCACACTGATTGGGCTAGCCCCAAAATAAGTTAAAACTTGTGTTGTGTAAAATAAAGCAACTTATCTCATCCCATTTCCAAACGTGTCCTTGAGTCTTCCTGCTTTTGACTCTCTCTAATACATATGAGATAATTCGTGTGTCAGGAAGAATGTAGTCTTAGGTTCAGTTTTTTTTTCAGTCTTTTGTCTGCAATTTACACCTGCCTCCATATAAGTCTACGGAACCCTACATTGATGAACCTGATTGCGCTTGACCGGTTCGTTATTGTATCAATACGCTTATTAAAAGGTCGGGTGATTGGCAACGTTGTCGTCGGATCGAATCATCTTATGAAAATACACAACAAATATATAAGTACTTGTCCTTTTTTTTTGCGATCATGTCTTGTAGAATTTATAGGTAGTATTAAAGAGTTAACAGAGAACACTTTTTATTTTCTTCATATGATACTGAAACCCACACAATAAATTTTAATATATACAATTTTAAGAGTGAATTCAGTCAATGATATTGGACAACTTTTCCCAAGGAACATATCGAAATAAGTGAAATAATGTTTGGCCTCCCATAATAGATACTAGTTGATCGATCAGATTTGACTATGGCATTTTCGCGCAACGCGATTTTCAAATATACGAGTAGACTTATTAAATTTTGTAGGTTCGTACAGACGGCATTTTCTAAGTCGATATGGAATGATTTCGCATAAACTAGATCTACATTCACGTAAAAAGAGTATTATTTCAAGTTTGTTGTCTTATGTTCTCTGTACTGTACCTACTACCTTTATAGTTACTGCGAACATGTGAACCAAACTATCTTAAACGTCAAGTCCTTTGGCCTACACTCTCCACGCTGGCCAGACGGGTTGGAGAGGTCTCATTGATGTTTATAAGCTTTGTTTAGCTTATGTTTCCTAAGTCGTCGGGAACCATACGCAGTTCCCGGTAGAGGATGTCGTAGCCGTGGCTAATGCACTGTAGCCCTAATTCGTCACCAAAGCGAAAGCCATTCACGCAAATCTTTAGGATATTCGACCTCAAATCATTTCCTTTCTAAGACCGTATTGTGATTAAACTTGTATCTTATCTAAGTGAACTATCGAACATACTTCTGAACTAATCGGAAAGTTATTCAAAACAGTAAATTACTTGGTATCTGTACGTGCCACGCGTGTAAATAGCAGATGAATCAGATTCCCGGTACAGGGTCGGGTTGCAGAGCTTTGTTCGCTGGATACAGCTGACTCAGCTGCTGATAGCGAATGGGACACCGCGGCTGGGTTGGAATTTCTTGCGTCTTTCTGTGAGCATGTAAGACGATTTGATTAAGGAGCAAATTTTGAATTTTAAAATGCATGCTTATCTTTAGTCTAGTCACAGAATAAATAATACTAATGTACAGAAGTCTCACCCAGCAAATAAATTTAAAGAAATATCTACTCAATGTGGCTAGCGATATGGTTTAATTTAGCTCACGTCAGAACTCAGCACCTTTTCGTATAATACCTAGACATCCATTGCAAGCCAATTTCATTCTTATTACTCTGGACAATCGATTCGTATAACTGAATTTACCACCCGGAGGGGCCGCCTGCACGCATAGTAATAATATAGGTACATTTTCGATACCTAAACGGGGAGTGACACAGGCCTGGTCTAGTTATGTATACAAATCAGTATATTTGTCACGTTGACTACTAAATACACAGCGTGTGTTTTGCGAAAACGAAAACCATATGGTGTGTTTTTAGCAGTCAAACTGACAAGATACTGATTGCTAGACAGAACTATACACGGAGTAACAAAATATACTGAAACTATTTTAAGGATTAATTTAGTCCATGATACTGAACAACTTACCCCAAGAAACATATATCGGAATATGAAAAATAATTTTTGACCTCCGATACAAGATTTACCGATCAGCTGATCCGAATTTGTGTGGAAAGCAAAAATATACTCTTAAAATAATTTCAGTATATTTTGTTAGACGTAATATAACTTTATAGATAAACTAACTTCTGCCCGCGGCTTCGCTCGCGTCCTTTCTTAGCGGATGCCTACGTCATAACATCTACCTGCATGCCAAATTTCAGCCCGATCCGTCCAGTGGTTTGGGCTGTGCGTTGATAGATCACTACGTCAGTCAGTCAGTCACAAAAAAAAAAAAGTCACTCACCTTTGAGTTATATATATTTAGATTTATTTATTTTCAAACTTTTATCAAACTCTTCTTTTCTATTAAAAAATATGCTTATAACAAATAGCTAGATAATCGTGCATAATGAGCACTTTGTGTCGTAAGTAAATTTACCGCACGATTTCGAATAAGTGCGTAATGGATGGATTGATTCTTCTTTGCTGGTCTGGGAGAAAAGAGAAAACATAGAATGTACCAGCTGCTTCTCTTTCCGTGCAGATCGTAAAAGCCGATCGAGGGAATGGGCGAGAATCTGAATCATATGAATAGGCGATGCGGTTGGCAACCCATCACTATTATGATTTCCCTTTTCCACCTTCATGCCCACCATTACGCTAAAAGTGGCCTGGGCTTTACCGCCTTTGGCTCTGTCTACCCCGTTAGGGATAAAGACGTGATAGTTTATCTGTATCTGGATGGATTGATTACACAATTAAAATCAGTGTGGTAAATAGCACCTTCCGAACGAATGTGTTGAAAATAATAATTACACTACTCTCAAATCAACGAGGAAAGCCTGTTAGTAGCTGCAACATGTCACTTATACAATTTAACAAGAGTTTCTCTCCATAAACCCCGAACAAACGAATGCCCGCGTCCGCTTAGTCACGCCGCCCACGCGTTTGAATAATGCAATTCTCAGCTAGAACTGTCACATTAGCACTTTTGGGGAAACTAGCCGTTTGTTTCAAAACAAAACATATATACATGTATAATACTGACTGTCTTCTTGTTCTTCATCCTAGCGCATTCCCGGTTGCATCCTCAGCTGTGCTGCTTCGGAGCCCAGGGTGCGCTTTCCCGCTTTTTCTTTTCCAAATTTAATATGCATGTCAAACCAAGGATGCCAAAGACCTTGCGAAGTGGAGAAGAAAATTATTAAACGATTTGGCTATAGTTTTACGACCGGCCGCCTGCGTAACGTCAACCCTCCTTGGGAATACAGATGTAGCACAAGATGTTCGTGCCTAGTCCTTTAGTCATCTCTCACGACATCCACAGGAAGAGATAGAGGGGTCTTATTCTAGGTCGGAAACCACACGGCACATGTATTATACTGACTGTAGTGACATTTAAATAATAAAATTAATGCCTTATATTGTTAAATGAGCGGGGATTGTAAAAACAAGTATTTTTTAGTTTAAATGTAATCCCCAATCACAATATAGAAACGTAATATGATTCGGAATAAATGATTACTATATAATTAATACACCAGAGTATTGTCGTAAGTCGTGTGGTTCCCGACAGAGTAGAATAAAACCACTCCAAGTCTTTCCGTGGATGTGGTAGAAGAGTACTTAGGAAAAACAAGCTTATAAACATCAAATAGAGACCTCTCCAACCCGTCTGGCCAGCGTGGAAGAGTCTAGGCCAAAATCCTCTAACTTCTTTGGCTAAGTATGGCTCTGTAGTACAGAGCAGGTCTTCTTGGATAGTTGTACAAAAAATATTTTCACATTTCGATAAATGTTGCTTGGGGAAAGTTGTTCAGTATTATGGACTGAATTCAGTCCTAAAATAGTTTTAGTATATTTTGTTAGCTCCTGTATTAATAGTAAACTGTCATTTATAAATGTTTTCTTTTTATGACTATAATGTGATCAAAATCGCCTAGTATTTTTTGCTTACTGTACAGACTGGTAAATATATGAGCCAGAGACCTTCAATTTATAAAATAATATATTCTACTAGCCCGAGGCTTTTCAAATTAATAAAAAATAGCACTTCAGCATATAAACGCGTTACGATTGGCGGCGACGCGTTCGTGTTAACGCGTTGGGTATACGAGTACAAGCGTGGGCGGAGCATGGGAACACATAGAAAGTAAGGTAGTTATTCATACAAGCATTTTTCATGTTTTGTTTGGTGCATAGGATAAGAGTCAGCGGAAAATAATTAAAAGAAAACGAACTAACTATTAAGATTGACGTTTGCGATGGACAAAAAAAATTCAAAAAAACATAGGAGGGATATCTTGCTTGTGGCAATGTTCATGACATTGCAAGTTGTATATTATGAAATATATGTAAGTATATTTATATTTGTGGTAACGTGGTGCCATCGATGTGCAGAACAAAATATATAGTTGAAAATATAAATAAATGTTATAATATTTCTTAAAAATATAAAGCTCCTGGGGTTCACGAAGCCTCTATAAGGGGGTCGCGAAAGAAGCGAGTAAAAACTTTTTTAAAAATTGATCTAATTTCAATAATATCAACAAGTCAATAAATTCAAATACGTGAGTGAGTTCACTATTAAAACAATGGCTTGCACTTGTCAAACAAGCGCCGAATGGCAATGTGGCGGTTATTCTCGGGTGTAATGTAATCGATGAAAAAAATTTGGTACTTTATTATGTATTTCATATTCATATTCATTTATTTATCAACACATATTACATATAAAATACAAAGTACAAACTACAATTTTGCATCCAATCACGTGAATATGTACCCTGCTAGGGTGTTGTGATGTTTAATTTTACGGATTTGATACTTTTAAGATTATAATACAGGTTAGAAACAGGGGAAAGTAGGGGGTTGCGATAATTTTTTACATACCAAGGAGGTTGCGTCATGAAAGAGGTTTAAAGAAAACTGCTTTAAACTACCTATATTGAAATTGAAGATTTGGTGTTCAACCTACGAATAATAATCCCTAGAAGCATAACTAATCCCGAAAAATCATTCCACGCGATATGTACCGCGGCGGGCGGGGCTTAAAATATGAACCACGCGGCGCGACTGTTTGCTGTGACACTCGAGTCGTGCGTCGCAAAAACTTTCCTTTGAGAATATTTCTGTGTTTTTGCGATAATTGATTCATTAAAAATGCCGTCATGTGCCGTGAAGTAGTGTAGAAGCTATACAGACATGAAAAACACAGGACTCACTTTTCATAAACATATTATTAATCCATGCTTGACATCTCCGGAAAGTGTTATACAAAATGTACCTAAGCCACGCGTTGTACCTCGTGACAGTTGTCGCGACCAATCGCATGCATATTTGTCTATGTGTGTGTTTGAGTGTTTTGTTGTTATTACTGTTAGTTTGTTTGCATAAATGGAATCAGAATCGAAGCAGTGAATGTAGTAGCGTTACAATTGTAGAGAATTAATTATTCGTAGAGTTCAACACTGCTTTATACTTATTTAAGTACCTATTTATTTATACAAAATTTATATTTTATGTAGGTAGTTTAAAAACAAAACAAAATTAAGGGAACGAAGACTTGTCAAATCGCTCCGCTTGTGACTTACGCCGCCACGCTCAAGTTAAACGCTAATTGCTTGACAAACGTACGCAAGTGGCAAACGAGAGGTAATTGTTTTATACAGTGCCACCACAACGGTGGTGTTTAACTTTTTAAATGATTGCTTTACGTTTTAGCGCACCCCGGGGTGGTTTATTTTATTTTTTATGGCCAGTTCTCACCTCGGCTTTGGTAATTAACAGGCGTTATGCCAATATTGGAACAAGGTTGAGTAAATTTTGACAAATTATTGGAAAAAGTATTCATTTTGGGTTTCTGCACCTCAAAAGGTAAAAAGGAAGCATTATAGGATCCCTCACTTTTCTGTCCATCTGTCTGTCACAGCTAATTTGCTACAAAACTACTGGATTTGTTTAAATTTGGTACACTTATGTGAGTCGGAGAACCAAAGACGGACATATAACGTAAATAAACGTATTTCAAATAGACATTTAAAAAAAGTTTTATGAATTATATCGAGTGACATATCAAATGACAGAGCTTTTATGAGAATTTGAAATATAATTTTTAGACCGGTATTTTGAAGTTATTTAAGAAAACTGAGTCTAAACTTTTGAAAAAACTTCTGAAGAAGTTGTTTACCTATAGATTTCAGGAAAATGTATGAGAAGTACGGAAACCTCTTCACATGAGTTTAACTCGCTCATGTTCATGTGCGAGTCTTTTAATCACCCTTAATAATTTCTAAAAACATCAATTTGAATTACTTTGCAATAATTTATAATTAGGAATACATAGGATTCTAGATCCTTGTTGCTGGCATTTAGAGTAGGTATAATGATCTAAAAAGTGACTTTTTAGTCAAGATTTTTTCTTATATATTTTAATACAACTGAACTCTTTCCATAAAAACAGGAAAATTTTTTAAGGACTAAAAAAATAGTCCTCGCACAAAAAAAATCCGTTTAGCTGAGTGCTGATTTGTATACCTATATGTATATAAATATATAGTACTAGTATATAAATATGTAGTATATAGTAGTGTAGTGTACTATATGTATATAAATATGTAGTATATAGTAGTGTAGTAGTAGTAGTAGTATAGGGAAGGCGACATTTTTTTCGCTTTCGATTTTGTATGGGAGGACAATTTTTTATCGATTTTCAATAATCCTTTTTAATGAAAGTATTTCAGCATCATGGACTGAACTAGCTCCAAAATTTTGCTGGTGTTTAAAAACTCACCTGTATATAAGCGCAATAATTTAAAATTTTAAGTAACTAAACTGACAAGAGAGAATAATCAAGGATGTGGTGATCTCCCAAAAATTTACAATAACAGTCTTGTATTTTTCTTACTTGCCTCTAGGTGAAATGTCCCACTGTTGAGCAAAGTCCTTCCTTTATCCACAAGTCCTTGTATTCAGCGATATTCTGCCATTCTTAAATATAAATTATAAATGAAACATTACAAAACCCACTTGAAAATAGAATAAAACTTAGTCCTATTGTCAAAAGGCGTTATAAAAATCTAGACCATGTGAAATGCTTGTCAATCTGGTATTTAATCGCACAGCCACAAAATAAAAGAAATACTGAAGCCGCACGCAACAGGCCATGGATTTCAGAAATGACTGGTACTTCTTTTTAAAACTTAACGCGAATGCTTTAACTACCAGTTTGCAAGTAAAAATACATACAAATTAAATATACATAAAAAACAAATATATCATACATAGCAGAAAGTTCTTTTTAATTCCAAATAATATTTCTTCACCTGCATATTCTATTAACAGTACCATATAAATTATTTTTGACCCACCAAAATACCCAATTCTGTAAGGGAGGGCATTCTAGAGCCAAAGAGCCGTAACGTTTTTTTGACGTGACAACATCTTATAAATTGGTTAGCCGGGTGACACTTCAAGAAACTGCGTTACGCTCCGCTCACGTTATGCGCTCACAATGAGAGCGAGTGAGAGGCACGCGTGCCTTTCACTTTTTATGTCTGTCTCTCTCGCTCTTAGGCGGGCTAACCATGCCCGAGTGGAAGTCAAGTTTGGAGTGAAGTGGAGTGAAGTCGTTGTCACGTAAAACTTTCGCCCGTATACCGACTTTACAGGCAACCAATTTTTTTTTCTTTGTTTTCAACACAAACCTTTTTGGATTGACTAGAATCTTTTGAATCTGTCTCTTCTTAATTTGTGTCACTGGCCACATGTAATCATGCGAGCCGTTGGGTTGGCACCCTTGACCGGTGTGAATCACCGGCGCCGACGCGGCAAGGGCAAGATGTGACACCCATTCATACTCATTTGACTTTTTAATTTTGATTATCGAACGTGAATTAAGTTTTGACAGTTGTGATTAAAAGGAAGAACGATTTCTTTTTTAATTTATTAGTTTTAATTTAGAGAAGCAAATGTTACTGGCTGCCCGAATCTATTTATAATTAATCATTAAGAAAATAAAAAGCAAACAGAAATAACCAATTTTCAAAACAGAGATACATCTAATTTTGATTACTACGCTTGTTTACTGATTTTCTCGGGATAAGTGGACTGGTGGATACATTAGATACTTTACCGGAGTATAGGAAATTGCACTTATATAAATATTTCAACCTCGTATTGGTACAGAAACCAGCCTGAAATTAAAATAATTATCATCATACATACATACAGCTAGTATATGGTAATCGCTTGAAATGACCGTACAATGGTAAACTGTGGCTTTTTACTTCTCTATAATCGGTGCTATCTTCGAACTTATATCCATCCATTCCATGGGATTGTAAAATACCTGCCCAAGACCCTGAAAAATTTGTTCACTTCGCTTGCTCGTCCAATAATTGTATTAACCTCGCCTCCACACATTCTATTCAATCGATTGTTTTGAGAAAGCGCATTGTTCGCTCGTCAGTCAATTTGTCTCCACTGATAGACAAGCGAACGAACACGCCACTTAATTGTGGTCAAAGACATTAAATTTTGTTCTATAGACAGGACATCACTAACGTTTTTTATGCCATCTCGTCATTAACGTAAAATAATTTTATTTTTAAACCATTTCGACTCGACAAGAAGAAGAAGAATTATAGGCAAATATATTACTTCCAAAAATAAGCCGACATTAAACACTGATTGAGCTAGCCCCAAATAAGTTAAACTTTTGTTATGGAATACTAACTAACGACACTATATGTTATAATAAATACATATTTAGATAGATAAACACCCAAGAGAAAAGAAAATTTGAAAAAGGCCATTTTTTAATTTTACCTGGGTAAGGATCGAACCCAGGACCTTCGAGTGACGGACTAGCGTGTTAACCAATACGCTACGGAGGTCGTCAATCGTTGTCCAGATATGTGGTCAAAGCTCGGCATATTCATCATCATCCTCGCCTTCTCCCTATTTGGAGTGGTTTCTCTATGTCAACGCTGTCCCTCCATCGTTTTCTGTCATTTATTTAGATAAATTTATTTACCAAACATGTGTATTCACATTTCGTTTCGTCCAATCATGTTTACCGTCACCGGAGTGCAAATTTACATTTCATACATAATACTATAAAAATATACTTACTTAAGGCGACATGAGTTCACAATTTGCAATACTGTGCGTGTTTTTGAAAAATCACTATTATTAAACTACTACAGTTTATTCCTCAAAAAATTTACATAAAAATTTTAAGGATTTTATACAGACACCCACAATAGCCAAAACACGATTGAGCATTTTTGGCTCGAAAGGCAAATTTAGAGGTATGTTTGTTATTTTTTTCTATCAAACCAAAAATGCTCAATCGTGTTTTGGCTATTGTGAGTGTCTGTAGAAAATCCTTAAGATTTTTATGTAAATTTTTTGAGGAATACACTGTAGTAATTTAATAACAGTGATTTTTCAAACACACGCACAGTTTTGCAAATTGTGAACCCACGTCACCTTAATCTATGACTCTACTAAAGTTAGTTATAATCATTTGTAGGGACTGGTCAGCTCGGCTCCGTTTTTTAAGAATACTCAGTGTAACTTATTTCTGTAAATTGGATTTGGCACTCGTTCGCAAGCTTTACATATTATGTTGTGATACCATTATATTAGGCATAATATCTTTGTAAACTGACAAAGCCCTTCTGGCGCGTATGCGACCAATACTGTGTAAATGAGTTTCGTTCGGCGTTTCTTCTTAAAATTCAAAATTCAAAATTCAAAATATCTTTATTATCATAGGATATTTATAATATCTCTTAATAATAGTCACTTTGTTTTGTTTTGCACAAATGTTGACGTCAAATCGTTACTTAAAGCTAAGTTTACGCCGCTTCCTAGGCGCAAGTGCAGAAGAAGCGGCAACAAACTGCACTGCACGTTTTCTCCAAAGACGTCAACTAACAAACTAAAAACTTAAAATTAGTTATATAGATGGACAGAGATTACATTGTTTATTATGTCATAATTAAATTGAATTATAAGAATTACGAAATTTAAAATAATGTCAATTTGTAAATTTAGTATGTACCAATGTACCTAAATTATGACATGTCTAAGTATACAAACCTTTAAGAGGGACCCGCGCCAAGCTCAAGCCAGACCTTTTTGTCTTTAAGATAGTCATCGGTCCTATAATAAGCCTTCTCACAAAGTACTTTCTTTACATACGCTTTGAATTTTCTGTCTGGCATATCAAGGACCGATTCTGACAATTTATTATAAAAAAGTATACACTTCCCCATAAAAGACTTACTGACTGTATTCAGCCTGTAATACGGGCTAACTAAGTCATTCTTATTACGTAAATTTCTATCTGTAAAATCACTTACTTTATTGAACATGGAAATATTTTTCCTTACATACATTATATTTTCAAATATGAATTGTGATGCAAAAGTAAGTATACCTATTTCCTTGAATAATTCCCTCAGTGAGTCTCTCGATCCTAAACCGTAAATAGCACGAATTGCTCTTTTTTGTAAAAGAAAAATAGTCTGAATGTCGGCTGCACTCCCCCATAGAAGTATCCCGTAAGACATTAGACTGTGAAAGTAACTAAAGTACACTTGTCTAGCAGTTGCTACATCTGTCAATTGTCTTATTCTCCTAACAGCGTAAGCCGCAGAGCTAAGCCTATTAGAAAGTTTAGTTATATGAGCGCCCCATTGAAGTTTCGAATCAATTGTGATTCCTAAAAAGGTAGTACTTTCAACCAGATCGAGTTTCTGACCATTAATTAGTATGTCAACGCAGGCTTGATTCACATTAGGAAGAGAGAATCGAATGCATTGGGTCTTGTTTGCATTTAACATGAGGTTATTGGCCGAAAACCAATCAGAAATTAAAGATAAGGTGCTGTTCACCGCGCTAGCATCACTGTTATGTCGATCTATTTTAAATATTAGCGAGGTGTCATCAGCAAACAGCACCATGTCAGCCTCTTTCTCAACCATGTAAGGCAAGTCATTGACATAAACTAAGAAAAGGAACGGTCCTAGAATTGAACCTTGGGGTACGCCCATTGTCACATTAGACCCGTGTGATTTTATGTCGTTTATATCAACAGTTTGAAGCCTATCTGTTAAGTAAGATTCTATTAATTTAATTGAATTATCATCAAAACCGTATTGACGAAATTTGAGCAAAAGTGTTGGATGATCAACGCAATCAAATGCTTTAGAAAGATCGCAAAATGATCCAATTGCATCATTTCTGTTTTCCCACGCGTCGTAGATATTAGTAATAAGTGCTACTCCTGCATCGGTGGTCGATTTTCCAGCAGTAAAGCCGTATTGTTGGCTATGGAAAAGATTATTGGTCTTAAAGTGAAGTAGCATTTGATTGAGCATTATCTTTTCGAACACCTTACTCAAAACTGGCAGAATAGAGATAGGTCTGTAGTTGCCAGGGTCTGTTTTTTCTCCTTTTTTGAATAAGGGAATTAGTTTACTACATTTCATTAAGTTAGGGAATATGCCTTCATCAATACATTCGTTAAATATAAAAGCTAAATCGGCAGCAATTATGTGTATAATATGACTTACTACGGCTACTGACATGCCCCAGTGATCTTCTGATTTTTTTAAATTTAACTGTTTAAAAGCATCTATTATATCGCTAGGGCTAACATGCTTAAAATTAAATTTAGAATCACAAGGGCTAACATTACTCTTAAGCAAAGCCTCAGCACGCTGGGCGCTAGAACTCACATTAGAAGTGAGTTCCAAAGGAATGTTAGTAAAATAATCATCAAATATATTTACTATTTCTTCAGTTTTTGAAGTATTTTTACCACTACATTTGATTCGGCAAATATTTTTTTTGGTTTTATTTTTACCTGTTTCCTTATTTATCACACTCCATGTTTCTTTAATTTTATTAGGAGCATTATTTATTTTTTTGCTAATACTATTCGACTTGGCTCGTCTACAAACTTTTTTAAATATTTTAGAATAATTTCTAACATATTCTATAAAAGAAGGATTAAAGTTATATTGTTTTTGGGCATATAGATCATATAACCTGTTTCTACTTATGTAGATGCCGGTAGTAGCCCATTCACTAAACTGTGATTTACTATGAACTACTACTCTTTTTTTAACTACTACTGAACTAATACTTAGCAGTGGTTGTTGCGAAACGGTAGCTTTTGAACAAAAATATAATAATTTTAATATAAATAAACATTACACGTAATGAACACTATAATTATTGACGTGTAAAAGTGCCTGCAAAGGCCTAATTACTGAATAAATATTTGATTTTGATTTTTTACCATTAAGATAAATAAATAAAAATCCCTCAATTTTCCTCTACAATATGACGGGACGTAACTGACTTCTGACCCAGCGAGACAATGGCTTAGAATTGGGTCCCGATGTCGTCTCTATGTTTGATTGATTCTTGAAACCCTCTCTGATTGTTGTAGTGGCACCGGTTGACGGCTAGTAGCCTATGTTCGTCGAGATTAGATATCATTACCTGCTAAACCGTGGCAGTTAAACTGTCTACTTTGTTGTACCTTTATTGAGGAATTCGCAATTGAATTTGAATTACATTTTAAGTACAGTATATTATTGCTATAATAAAAAAGAATCACTTAATCCATGATATATTGAAAAAAGTTTCCAACAGCTAAAGATCGAAGTTGGAAACAGAATAAACGGGCAAGTGCGAGTCGGACTCGTACATGAAGGGTTCCGTACCACCGTACAATGTTTTAAAACGCTGAAGTAACACGTTTCTTGTATGACGACCCCCTTTAATTCTTAACTTTATCTTGTAAGCTTGTAATTTAAATAGTTACCTAATAAACAAATTTTATTTTATTTTATTTATTATCTTATTTTTAGTATTTGTTTTTATAGCGGCCACAGTAATACATAATCAGTGAAAATTTCAAGTGTCTAGCTATTACGGTTCAAGAGATAGAGCCCTGTGACAGACGGACAGACAGACACGAACAGACGGACAGACAGCGGAGTCTCAGTAATAGGGTCCCGTTTGCGTTGGGTACGGAACCCTAAAAAGAAGGCTTTTGCCGAATATTAGGACATCTTCTTCTTCTTAGCGAGTCGGAGTGGCTTTTTTGGGACAACTTTATAAAAAAAATATTAACAAGTCAAATAACGCGCTTTTTCTAAACCCCATTAAAACGGTTTTTGTGTAAAAATTAAAACAATAATCTTATTTCTTAATAATTAAATGGTCATGTTATCATAATCATTACAAGATATAGGTAGAGAGGGATAGAGAGATTGTTAATTCACTAATTCATTCATTCTTAACCACACCTAAAGCCCACACAATTAAATGTTGTCTATCAAACATCACCGTGTACGCGTGTAACGTTGTAAGACAAATGGCCTGCCTCGCAGACAATGCCCGACTTGATACAAAGGGGTACGACGTTTACACACCTACTGTGCAGATAGCATCGACTAGAATTAATAACTCTGCTACCGTCTGGTGGCAGGAAATTAAAAGAATGTATTCTATGTTAGTAGCTTTTGTAGGTGTAAGGAATTGATCGAATCTTTGACCGATGGTAGACTTTTTTACGCGTAGTCCAGGCTGTGGTACAGAGGTAATGAGTCTCCGCTGTTTGTCCGTCCGCCGTCCGCACTTCCGTCTGTCCGTCCGTCCGTTTGTCCGTCCGCCTGTCCGTCTGTTCGCCCGTTTGTCACAGTCACAGGGCTCTATCTCTTAAACCTTAATAGCTAGACACCTGAAATTTTCACCGATTATGTATTACTATGGCCGTTATAACAACAAATACTAAAAATAAAATAAAGTTAAAAATTAAAGTGGGTCGTCATACAAGAAACGTGTTGTTTTCAGCGTTTTAAAACATTGTACGGAGGTACGGAACCCTTCATGTACGAGTCCGACTCGCACTTGACCGATTTTTTTCTTTAGCCTGTAGAGGTGCCCTAATGCTGGGCAACAGCTTCCCTTTCTTTTCTCCACTGAGGTGATGATGTGGGTGTTAAGTATAAAGAAATATAGCTTACACATTCTTCAATACCTCTTTTGCCGGTTCAATTAAAAACCGGGTAACTACTTTCCATCCACGTGTACATTATTACCAACCTACGCACTATTAAAGATCATAACGCATATACCAAACTGCTAATTACAACTTAATCGAATCATGATCCACATTAATACGTCTAGATACGTAAAAAAAAGCGTAAAAAACTCAGCTGAACCGTTTTCCGCCATCCGCGTCGCCCACGCGTGGTCTTAATGCTGGTCTAATATGACGTTATTTATTGTCGTGCAGTGTGTAGTGGGCCTTATCTGGGGCACTGTAAATATCGTGGTGAATTGGTTAATATGAACGCAGCTTTATACATTGTATGGGTCAGTGTTAGATTGTTATTGTGAATTAAATTATTTGTGTGTGTTGATTTGGATTTTGTGTTGAAACTGGAACATGTTGGTGATTTTGTGTGCGTAGGGTTTTCATATTACAAATTAGAAAATAGAAGAGGGAAAATTTTCGGCCATCTACTGCGTCACGATGCGTTTTTTAAAACCAATAATAGAAGGAAAAAGAGGAGTAGGAAAACCCAGACGAAAATTTTTTGATCAAATAAATTAATAAACCGCCCAAGTGCGAGTTAAACTCGCGTGGAGAGGGTTCCGTACAATTGATTTAATTCTTATAGGTTTTCCTGTAATCTACAAGCAATTATATTTTGTATTTTTTTTTCAAAATTTTAGGCTCAGTAGTTTCGGAGATCAGGGGGGGGGAATGTTAAATTTTTTTTTAAATAAATAAATATAAAAATATAATTACAAATCACACTGATTAAACTAGCCCCTAAGCAAGTTTTAAACTTGTGTTATGGGATACTTACTCAACGATACTATATTTTATGATAAATACATATATAGATAAAATAATGAGAACGTTAAGCTTTACTACGCACATTTGCCAAAAATGGCGGTTTTTCGCAAATGTGCGTAGTAAAGCTTAACGTTCTCACTTTAAACTGTAAATTATAAAATACTTTGAAGGGTTATCTAGGACTTGATAGTTGCAAAATTTTAAATGATGCCTCCGTTTTCTTTGTAATGATTTATTTTAAATGGGGGCAGCACTGGACCCCGGAAAACTTAGGTACGGCCTTAACTGTGCTTCTTTAAAACCAGTTACCCGCTCGCTACCCATCTGGTTTATTTACTTGATAGGTGATTTATTTACATAAAGTTTATAGTAAAATCATCTAAGTATAGCTTTTACCTTTATTCCAGTATCTTTTTACAAAAAATAATGTAAAGGGCCGGTCAAGTATTTCGAGATCTGACTGTCTGTGGGTATACCTATATGAGGTCTTACAAAATATATTGAAACTATTTAATGGGTGAATTCAGTCCAGATAGTGAACAACTTAAATGAACTCCCTGAGGAACTTAAATGAACTAAACAACTTTCTCTAATGAACATACACATATGAAACATAAGAAAAAATTTTTGGATTTCCATACAAACTCGGATCAGCTGATCGGTCAATGGGAATTATTTTTCATATTTCGATATACAAATATTATGTTCCTTGGGAAATATTTTTCGGTATCATGGACTTAATGCACCCTTAAAATAATTTCAAAATATTTCGTTGAACCCTATATATAATTTTAATATTGTTTTACATTGTATTTCTTATACCTTAAGATTTATGGAAGCAATTCTAAAGACATTGTCATGCAAATTTCCGTAATAAAGGGTGGCACCATCTGATGCTGAGATAAATAATAAGAGAAATGGTATACATTGCCCACTTAGCATTATGATTACAATTTTTTTGACGTGACAACGTCTTAAATTAGGTTGCGGCTGGGAGTCACTTATGAAAAAGTGTAACGCTCGGTAACGTTACGATGAGTCACCGAACGAGAGAGAGGCCCGCCGAATGCCTTGCGTCTCTCTCCCACTCAACTATGATCGGTCTGCCGCCGTTGTCACGTAAAATCTTCGCCCGTAAAACCGACTTTACAGGCAACCATTTTTTTTATCTCTAGCCCTATAATCATCATCATCATCAGGTCTTTTCTAGTCTCCACTACAGGAGCACGACCCTCTCTGCACCACCAGAGCCAGACTTAGCCAGGGCAGTCAGAGGGTTTCACCTACACTCCACGCTGGCCAGACGGGTTGGAGAGGTCTCATTGATGTTTATAAGCTTTGTTTAGCTTGTGTTTAGCTTTCTCTAGCCCCAAAGTAAGTTTTTTCAAACTTGTGTTATGGGATGCTAACTCAACGATACCACAGACGATACTATATTTTATGATAAATACATATACTTATATATAGATAAACACCAAGACCCAGGGCAATTTGAAAGAGGCCATTTTTCAACTTGCCCTGGCTGGAAATCGAACTCAGAACCTCCGGATTAGCGGTGTAGCATGTTAACTATTACGCCACGGAGGTCGTCATCAACTCAATACATACAGATACACTATTACGTGTTTATCCCTAACGGGGCAGACAGAGCCCAGGGTCGCAATACCCAAAGGCCACGTTTAGTGTATTGGTGGGTGATGGAAAATACAGATACAATATCACGTCTTAATCCTTAACGGCCCTTAATCCGTAACACCTAAGGCCGCAAGTCCCAAAGGTCACGTTGACTGGTCTTCCATTATGTCAGCAAACTTTTTGGTTATTTTTTATTATTTTACATTTCTTGGCAAGTGTTTTGTTATTTTGATTTGAAATTATACAAACAATAAATGATACGCAGATTTTGTAAAAAAATCCATCAATGTTTGCGTAACCGTATGAGTGGGGATAAGAGATTTGCTTACTTTTACTGACAAGGGGGTAAAAATGGATAAAATTCTGCTTAAAGCCGTACCTGAATTTTCCGGGGTCCAGTGCTGCCCCCATTTAAAATAAATAATTTCAAAGAAAACGGAGACAACATTTAAAATTTTGCAACTACCAAGTCCTAGATAACCCTTCAAAGTATTCTATGAACTACTGTTTACAATTTAAAGTGAGAACGTTAAGCTTTACTACGCACAATTGCGAAAAACGGCCACTTTTGGCTAATGTGCGTAGTAAAGCTTAACGTTCTCATTATAAACTGTAAACAGTAGTTCATAAAATACTTTAAAGGGTTATCTAGGACTTGGTAGTTGCAAAATTTTAAATAATGTCTCTGTTTTCTTTGAAATGATTTATTTTAAATGGGGGCAGCACTGGACCCGGGAAAATTCAAGTACGGCCTTAATAATAAATAAATAAATAAATAAATATATAGGGACAAATTACACTGATTAACCTAGCCCCAAAGTAAGTTTTTTTTTTAAACTTGTGTTATGGGTTACTAACTCAACGATACTATATTTTATGATAAATAAATATATAGATAAACACCCAAGACCCAGGACAATTTGAAAAAGGCCATTTCCCAACTTGCCCTGGCTGGGGATCGAACCCAGAACCTCTGGATTAGCGGTCTAGCGTGTTAACCATTGCGCCACGGAGGTCGTCAAATAATCCGGTCTTAAGTAATACTTGAACGGTGCCTAACAATGCACAACATTGTCATAGTCATTCATACATTTAAATTAAACTTATTAATATAACAAATAACATTGCCGTTGTATGTATAATTAATGAATCAACTTACTTTATTACTAATTAGAACACTTAACGTAACATTTAAATGAGCCATAAATCATATGCGCTTACCAACGACCTCTAAGAATTCCCTAACCCTAGACTTTTCCATACAGACGTACCTAGTCTAGCTTTCATTTTGAAATGACATGTCAGATTTCGGCAGTAGTTTGTAATTTTAAAGAAATTGCATATATTAAGGCATATAACTAGTTTAACAGTCAAAATATGAACTTGAAAGAAAATGTAAGGGTGTAAAAGTTATCCATGCTGTTAAATATAAAATAAACACTATATTCTCTTTCAAGTTCATTAAAAATCAGCATTTACCTTTCAAATAACTTTCTACTCAAAGGCCTGTCTATTACATTGAGGTCAAGGTGTTTGCGCAAAAAACACCATGCAAATAAAAGTGATTCATCGCGATATAAATAAGCAATTTCGTGGCAAAGCAACAAAATAAACAGAGCCAGGTCAGCCTTTGATTTATCACAAAAACAGCAATTTGAGAGTTGCGCCTTTTTGCGGTGGCACCCACGCGCCTCCTACGTACACTTGTGGTAACAATGTCGAAAAAACCTGTTTCTGATTTGAATTCGCTTGCTTAATTTGCTAAATTGACTTTGTTTGGTCAAGCTGCTATAGTTTAGATATTTTTTAAACTTTCATATATAATTATTATTTTTATCATTTATGTGGGTACCTGGTACAGGATGGACGTACAAAAAATTGAAAATCATATTCTTATCAAGTGCGTTGAGAGACGACATCTGCTGACATTTTGGCAAAATCTTGTAATTGTAAAGAAATTGCATATATCTAGGCAAATAACTGGCTTTTACAATCAAAATATGAACTTGAAAGAAAATATAGTGTATTATATGGTACACCCTTATATTTCTTTTCAAGTTCATATTTTGACAATCGAAAACTAGTTATATGCAATTTGAAATTAGAAAATACTGCCGAAATCTGACATGTCAATTCAAAATAAAAGTTAGACTACGTTTGTATGGAAAAGTCTAGGTAGGGTGGCTCTTAAGGCCGTACCTGAATTTTCCGGGGTCCAGTGCTGCCCCTATTTAAAATAAATAATTTCAAAGAAAACGGAGACATCATTTAACATTTTGCTACAACCAAGTCCTAGATAACCCTTTAAAGGATTTTATGAACTATTGTTTACAGTTTAAAGTGAAAACGTTAAGCTTTACTATGCACATTTGCGAAAAACGGCCACTTTTGGCAAATGTGCGTAGTAAAGCTTAACGTTCTATTCTTTTCGTTTCTTCGATGCTGGTCTGGAAAAAAAGGAAAGAATAGGGATGTGAACTGGGTCCGAAAAATATTATTTTCTTTATTCCGTCTGTTATCCAAAAATAATGGACCCATATTTTTCGGTTTATCAAAGTAGGTAGTAAAAATTCATAATGATACAGCGAATCAAAGTTTGGGAGTGGGAGCGATTAACGTCACTGTCTAGTGAAAATCGTACAAGTTCGTGACGTCATGCGAAATTCATGTTCGCATGAACTAGTCCTAGATAACCCTTCAAAGTATTTTATGAACTTCGGTTCATAAAATACTTTAAAGGACAAAGTTATCTAGGCCTTGGTAGTAGCAAAATTTAAAATAATGTCTCCATTTTCTTTGAAATGATTTATTTTAAAAAGGGGCAGCACTAGACCCCGGAAAATTCAGGTACGGCCTTAAGTCTTGTGAGAATATCAGTTTAGTTTTTTCTAAGTAATTTTATATAATTAGAAAACACTATCAAAATCCGTCAAATAGGTCACCTGATAAACCTAAAAGTGTCTTTAGTTTTTGTCCTGGAGTCTTCTTTCTTTTTCTTTTTATGTTCTTATTAGCTGTTGCCCGCATGCTCGAAAGGTTTTTGATTATCCCATGTGAACATCATATTTTTCAGAAAAAAAGGAACCAGGAAAAGCTATGTACATGTTAAAATTTTTAATCATTTAGCCGTTTTAACGTGATATCGGAGCAAAGATTTTTGTATCTAAAAATTGTTCTATTAAAAAAAAGCAGTTAACATAGTACCTACTTATTTTTATTCTGAACTTCTTATCCAATAGCGACTTAACTTCATTTTAAAATTTTTATCATGCTCGGATCTATTGTAGTCCGTTAAAAAAATATCGCACATAATTGACATCTATGCACATATCAGCGAAATCTACGTCAGCCACTAATAAAAGTTGTTTACAAAGCCGACTGAAAATAGAAAATATAAATTACAAATGGCTTATGAATTAATCAAGGGCTACAAACGAGGCACAATCATAAAGCAGATTAAACGATACAAAGTTATATCGATGCTATCGCTCCGCTTGCCTGTTACTGGTGAACAGCTGTCGTCGGAGCATTGTGCTGTCATAATAATTGTGTATCGCGAAGCGCTAAATATCAAGATTTTGCACTTGCGTCTCTATTCTTGGGGAGCATGGGATGAAGTACTAATGTAATATCTAGGTAAATTAAAAATATGTGAATATTCAAAAATGGATTACTCACGTGTATAGTCCGCTCGGTCCAACTAGTTACGATCTCATTAGAACAACCATCTTCAGGGCAAATGCGAAGCACAGGAGGTAGCGCGATATTTTTAATTTAGATATTGTTCCGAGCATTCTCGAGATAAGGCTATTTAAATCAATACTCGATTGTTGGTTATATCTTTATGCTTGTGCGTAAATAAAAACACTTTAGCGCTTCATAATCATCATATCATCATTGGAAGTCTGTGATTTGGTACGCAATTCGAATGTAAACCAAAAAGCAGTTTAATTTTCACAGAACAATAAAAAATGTTGCATTTGTGTCGAGTACGTGACCATTTTAATTTAAAAGACCATTTTAACTTGTCAAACATATTTTGTTTCAGGTAATTTTCGCAGTGTGAATAGTGATTTTCCCAAGACTTCAGCAAAATGATCATCAAAAGGTTGGTTTTTAAAGTTGATGGTTGCACTTTAACTGGGCTAAGCTTCTAGCTTTCTTATTAAAAATTTATGTCTTTGGCCTTTTTTGTATTCCACCATAACTTCGAAATGCCTGTACAGATTTATTTTGGGAATTTAGAGGCAGTTGTGTTTTTTAATTTATTTGTTAAATAATGTTGAAATGGCAGTGAGAACTGAAGTAGACAATTGAACTACTAGGAATATATGTACCAAGGGGCGACTTTGCGTATCTGCCGGAAACTTTAACGGGATATGTCAAAATGGCTTCACGTTTTAGTAGAATGAGTAGTCACTGTAAGGATAGTGATAGAACTGACAACACTGGTAATAAGGACAATCAGAAAACAGATTAGACGATACAAACAGAAATACACTATCTCCCGGTTTGTCCTTTAACATGTTAACAGCCGTCCGCGCGTCGTCGCGCTAGCATTGTCCTGTCATAACAATTACGTATCGCTAAGCGCTAAATATCAAGATTTTGCACTTACCTCCGTATGCGTGGAGGGCGTCGCCGTCTTGTTTGTTTTGAATATTGTTTTACAATTTGTTTGGATATGTAGTGCAAATGTTTGAAATGTTCTTGTTGTCGCTGAATCCTTTGTAGTTCTTTTTGTTCTGGGCTTTTTAGTTCGTAGATATTATTTAAGTTGAGATATTTTTAGATTTTTTCTATCAAGCCATTAATGCTCAATCGTGTTTCGATTATTGTGTGTGTCTGTAGAAAAGCCTTAAGATTTCTATGTGGAGTTTTTGAAAAATAAACTGTAGTAGTTTAATTACAGCAATTTTTCAAAAATACTCACAATATTGTAAGCTGTGAACCTACAGCACCTTAACAAATCAATTATCAACCATTAATTCAGTATATACATTTATTAAAAATTAAACAGGTGAACCACACAATATACGAAATAGTTATGTTAGTTAGTAGGTATATGATATTCATTAACTAATTAAGAAAGTCCTAAAATTTACTGAAAAGAACAATTAGTGGTTATCGTGACGTGTCACAGAAGAAAGTAAGAATCGTAGTCTTAGTCTTGGGTCATCGCGGGAAGAGAACATCGGTAGCCTATCATACTTTCGAAAATCTTATTTTCGAATTTCAGATGTTCGAAAACGGTAACTATGTCGAAATTTCAAATACCAAATATTTTTTTTTTACATGATTTTGTTTGTTTATAACCTTATTTTATGTATGTAAATTTTTTTTATGATAAGTAACCTAGAATAAAAGAAAAAATGATTCCGTGCTTCGGACCACGCAAAGCTGTGGGTCCCGAACGCCATCTATCGTTTGTAACCTATCCTAAGTTTGGTTCTGGTCTACCCTTTGGATTGCCGAGGTCAGACGGCAGTCGCTCTGTGTAAAAACTAGTATCCTCGTCAAATCATCTAAGGTTAGGTAGTGGACCTCCAGGCACTGAAGCATTACCGCTGAGGATGCAACCGGGAATACGCTCGACTATGATGATGATAGGTAACCGAGAATACCTTATATTCCTGTACTATGTATGATCTAATGAGAGGACGCACTAACGTTCTTCTTAAGAGAGGACAGTTTGGTGAGCGGCGCACCACAAGCGGCGGCGCCTTTGTCGCACAATCGCGCGATCTGGTGACACGACCGATAGCGCAACGCCGCGATCGCGCGATACTCGCTCCGTGGACGGGTGCCCTTATCGCGCGCCGTGAGTTGCATACCTTAGTTACGAGTTAGGGAAATTTTTGGATTGTTGATAGCCGCTTTCATATTTTGACGCAGATAGCTGTTTTCGATGCTGGTCTGGTCCTTCGGAGTAATGGGCAGTTAGTCACGCAATCTTGACCTGTCCGAACATAACGTTTTTTACCACGCACTGGCTAGTGAAGCGTAAGACCCATCCACAAGATGGTCAGACGAACTGACCGAGGTCGCTGGTAAGTGCTGGATGCAGACTGCTCTAGTTCGGTTATTTTGGAAAGGAAGATGCTTATGTCCAGCAGTGGACGTTATGCGGCTGAAATTAATGAGTTAATATTAAAGAAGTGATGTCTTTGGGCAAGTGGCCGGTCGTAAAGGCCCAACCAAATCGTTTAAATCGTTCCGGCTTTTTCTTCTTCATCAGTAGCATCTATTGCAGTAATCGTATTCCTTCTTAGTCTTCGGCATCCTGACGTGATCATTGTCATTCATCATTTCTGAATTGTTGATAGTCGCTTTGATATTTTGACGCGATGCTTCTTCTTCTCGAGTCGAAAGGCTACTAGTGACAAATTAACGTTGTATAAAAGTTGAGTAAACGTGTCTGACGAAGGACCAGACCATGGTCTGGTCCTGCGGAGTAAAGGGCAGTTAGTCACGCCATCTTAACCTGTCTGACGTAGCGTGCTTAATCTCGCTTCAGCTAAGGCCGTTTCTTTCGTCCGTTAATACAGTATGACTGTATGACGCCATTTCAAGTTCACTGTTCCAGCAGCTTGTCCTGCAATGTACATTATGGAAGTCAATCAAGGGCGTGGAAGTAAACATGGTAATTGTCTGAGCGAGAGGAGCGAGCAAAACGTTTCAGTTTCAGGTTGGCCAAAAAATGCTTTTGTTCGTTTGTCTGTTCCCACCCACAGGTCGCATTTTTCAATGGATTTTGACGAAAATTGGCACACAAATTTCTTCATTTATTAATTTTTTTAGTCGATCGTGGTTTTTGATTAAGTCCCAAAATAGGGGGTAAAAAGGGGGAAGTTAGCTGTAGCGTTATTTAGCGATGGATTTCAATCAAATTGAAGAAACATACTAGGGATTTCATTCAAAAGTGGGGGGTGGACGGAGGAAAACGGAGGATGTTTGCTGAAGCGTTATCATCATCATGAACAGCTTTCAGGTACCCACTGTTGAGCATAAGCCTACTATTGTCTGCGCCATCTTGCTCTGTCATTGGCCATCGTTATACAAAGTGAAAGGGACATACCCGTAATTAATCGAACCACGGGCTATCCTAGATCATTATAGTATAACGAAATTGAAATAACATTCGAAAAACAAAAAAAAATTGGCATTCCCTTACAAATTGCCCGAGCGGCTACACACTTTTGTATGGAAATGCTGAAATTCTTTTTGTTCTTTGGCTGTTATTTTAATTTCATTATACTATAATGATCTAGTATAGGCCGTAGTTCGATTTATTACAGGTATGTCCCTTCCTAGTTGTATATGGACGGATTTCACTGAAATGACTTTGCTAAGTCAGGGGAAACGGGAAAGTATCGTTTATTGCATGGTTATAAGAGCTCGCGAGATCTACTGTTCTCACAGAACCACTAATAAGTATAAGTGTTGCCTAGCAAGTAGGCAACGCACGGAAGAAAGAATAGTAAGTATATAATGAAAACCCTTTCACTAACAAGATTGCGTAGAAATGCCTCGGAACAAACAAACCGTCTTACGCATTGCCCGGCGTTGCAGTGCGTACGTTTCACGCACGATTACGTATGAGCATATTAACTAATTATCGTTTCGCGTGTTTCCATATCACTTGCGAGCGCTGTCGAGCGAGGCTACACCTGTCGGCAAGTTGGTACAGTCGATATAGACATGAAGAAGACAAGTACAAAACTTTTTAAAGATAGGTATGTGGCCTGAGGTAGCGTGGATTCGTTCTGTTGGTCAGCGGTCGAAAGTAGCAATGATTTATAAGACAATAGTATGGTGAACAATTATTCCCAAAGAATTGACGTCAGGCAGGCGGCCGATCGTGAAACTATAGCCAAATCGTTCAAACTGTTCCGGCAATCTCTTTTCCACTTTGCAAAGTCTTTGGCATCCTTGGATGGCCATTGACATGCATATAATATTTGGAGAAGAAAAAGCGGGATTGCGCAGCCCAGGCCCCGAAGCAGCATAACTGAGGATCGCGCTAAGTTGAAGAAGAGTACGTTAAACTATCTTTCTGTCGGCCATCGGTCGAAAGTCGAAATGATATCGTACAGAAACGAAGCGTACAGTCGACGACCCATGGCAAGGATAAATGTTTAGTCGTTAAATGATTCGGTGGGGAAAAATCGCCACATAAACAAGCAATGACATTCCATCCGAGATAGTTTATCTAGCTGTCTAGTGACATTGGTATCCCATTGGTTGTCAAACATGACAAAACATCGATCTGAGTCAAGTTATTTTTAGAATAGGGTATTACACCCAGTTTTGAAAAGTATCTCAATTAGATTCCATGGTATACAAAAAAAGTATGACGTTATAGCATGGTGGCTACTATTTGGGTCTAAAAACAGATTATAACAACTGAAAACTTTGAATTGAATTTGAAAATTTATTTGTTAATGTCATTTTATTAACAAGTGAACAACTAGCATTTTCACTGTTTTTAGCCTTAATCACTAGACTATATTTTTAGATATTTTTCTTATATAGACTAAAATACTGTTTTACGGTGACGACTGTATGCAAAGAGTCTCGGTGTCATAATTATGCTAAACACAGTTAATATGCATATTGCAATTTACGATTCTGCAACAGGGATCTTCAAGGTGGCCCGCTGATTCCCGTACGCAATTTTCGCAACAAATTATGATTGCATTTTTAAATATACTTAAAACCACTTCTAATAGACAATCTCATATAGTTTATCCTTATAAAGAACCAATCCAATAATTTGATTATTTAGAAACACCAGTCCCATATGGTTTTTAATCAGTCGATGCTTTAATTATTTTGTGGTTCCGGCCCACAATAAGACCACTCCATCTCTTCCTGTGAGTAGACCGGGATAGCAAGCTGAGCAATTCCATCGAGCTAAAAACAAGGAGGATAACACCAAACTGATCGTCTTCTTTTTCTTAAAGTGCCTCTCCAACTAATGAAGGTCGGCAATCAGCTTGGCGTAGTACTTCTTGTTTTTAGCTCGGCGGAATAGCTCAGCAGCGCTCCCTATACCGGTCCACTCCCGAATGTTTCTAAGCCATGATTTCTTTCTTTTTCCAACCTTTTTCTTCCCTGCAACTGATCGTCACTGCATCGAAATCGGTGTATTCGTTTAGGAGCTACGATGCCATAGACAGACACACAGATGTAGAGACACACAAACACGTCAAACTTATAACACCCCTCTTTTTCATCGGGGGTAAAAAAAACCAGGGCGAGATTAAGAAACTAAGTGAAAATGGGGGGGGGGGGAAGATTTACCTTTTATCATCATCAGCATCAACAGGTCTATTTTAGTCTCCACTGCAGGAGCACGACCCTCTCTGTACTACCAGAGCCATATATTAGTCAGAGCAGTCAGAGGATTTGACCTACACTCTCCACGCTGGCTAGACGGGTTGGAGAGGTATCATTCATGTTATAAGCTTTGTTTAGCTTGTGTTTCCTAAGTCGCCTCATACGACATCCACGGGAATACTTGGAGTGGTCCTAACTACCGCGCGGGAACCACTTGACTCGGCTTTACCTTTCATAAGGATAGGGATTTGATGCTGGCTAGCGTAAAAATCTTCCTAGTTTAAAAATTTAATGTTCTTTTATCAAGAAGTATGTGCGTGTTACACCTTAGACCTCATCTTAGCTTCCCATCAGGCTCCTCAAACGCACTCAAATCTCTAATTAAAAAAAAAAAGATGAAAAAAACCGACAATCATATCTCCGTGACGCAACAACTCCGTCGGTGTGCACTAGCCGACACAAATATTTGACATCCGCGCCGACTTCCTGCGCACTTCCTGCAGAGTGCTATGACCAGCTATGACACTGCGACTTGGGGTTTTGTACTGGTCATGGAGGCAGAGGTCATTTGGTTTTAACATAATGTATCACTGCGACCAGATTGCGGATATTCTTAGAAAAGGTTACGACCTGCGCGGGATGAGAAGCAGCTGGTACATTTTAAGTTTTCCGTTTCTCACTGGAATTTTTGCATAAATACTCGTACGTATACAGGGTCTAACAATATATACTGAAACAATTTTAAGGATGGATTCAGTCCATGATACTAAACAACTTTCCCCAACGATCATAACTATCGAAATATGTAAAATATTTTGTGGCATCCCTTTAGTATTTTGTTTTTCCCATTAGTACCTACATATAGTATTTTGTGACTCGTACGGGAAAACATGTTAATCGATCAGCTGAGCCCTGTTTGTATGGAAAGCAAAACAATATTTTTTATAGACTTAATCCGGACAAAATATACTGAAACTATTATATTTTAAGCGTTAAAATAGTTTCAGTATATTTTGTCATACGTTATATAGCTAAATCGTCATAAGTTCCGGCTTTTTCTTCTCCATTCCGCAAGCGATTTTAATCTCAATAGTTTACAATAAACATTCATCTAGTGAATAGCAGTATCTTATGATAGTAATTTTTTATCACCGTGCAATATAAACAGAACGCCCCGCGCTGCACATGGTCGTAGACCATTCGCCACCCAGAGCAGCTACCACTTTATAGCGCGAGAGCCCACTGCAATAATCAAAGAAATTAAATACAATGTTTTGCTACTTTTACAAATCAAAATTAAATACATAAGCCGTGTGGTTCCCGGCAGAGTAGAATAGGACCACTCTCAGTCTTCCCGTGGATGTCGTAGAAGCCGACTTGGGAAACACAAGCTAAACAAAGCTTATGAACATCAATAAGACCTCTCCAACCCGTCTGGCCAGCATGGAGAGTGTAGGCGAAATCCTCTGACTGCTTTGGCTAATATTTGGCATTGGCAGTACAGAGAGGGTCACACTCCTGCAGTGAAGACTAAAAAAGACCTGATGATGATGATGTAATACAATCTAGTATGATGAGTACTAGAAATAATCTCAGTAAAACATCATTTAACAAACTTAATGTCACTTACATAAAGTTTATATTTCCATAATGCTTAAGTTTAAATACTATTTATATTACTATACTAACATTCCCAAAAATCGTACCTTAAGTTGTAGGCGTCCCTTTCCCGCAAATAAAAATAAAAAAAGTAGAAAAAAGAAGCACCTAAAACTTCAGGTATCTTATTTGGGAACGGCTTTCCCACTTCGTATGCATTCTAGATTGTTTATAATTTGAACAATTTCTTTGGCAATAATGCAAACGTCATTTAAAATTACTATATCTTTAACGAACCGGTGTAAGAGCTATATTTTTTGCACTGGTTTCTTTCCTTGTTTTTCTAAATGGTAAACTTGTAAAATAATGTATTAATTATAACAATGAAATAGACCTGATGTACGAACATTTTCTCTCTGGTTTAATCAAATGGCTACGTCAAATGCCTTTAGGCAGTTCAAAAAATCTGGCATTAGTGTTAGTATTAACACACTCGATATGAATAATAGATAAATAAATAAATAGATAGGGACAAATCACACCGATTAAATTAGCCCAAATGTACTTAAACTTGTGTTATCGGATACTAATTCAACGATTCTATATTTTATACTAAATACATATATAGATAAACACCCAGACTCAGAACAATTATAATTGAAGAAAAAGAATATTATACCAAATGAGTTGAGCAGTTTTACAGCAGGCCAACGGACTATTGCCACTATTTATTAAGGCGCCCGCCCACTCATTCAGCGGATCGAACTCGCAATTAAAGGACGCCTCGGGTCCTCGGTCATCAGATACTGCAGTGACCCTGCGTCCTCTTGACTGCTGAGAAGCTCTAGACAAGGAGACAATACTTTTTATAAAAGGCAGAACGCTGTTTCTTTTTGACCGAGCTTCTTTTTCTTTGCAAGTCGTAATGGCTAATATTATTATATGAGTGTGGAAATTTGTGGCCACACTTACTCTGTCATTAGCTGAGTTTAGGTCGTCTATTGTACAAGGGGTTGGTTAGTTGGGACATGATTGTAGGTAGGTCATAGTTTGAACAACTCCACAGTCGCAACGATTGTTGTTTGATAAACCTCACTTTGCTCGGTCCTCGTGGCATCTCCTAACACCAGTTCGGGGCCTCTTTAGGGACTTCCAGACAGTTCATGGGAAAAAAATCAATGAAGGATAAATATATCACTTATCGAAAATTTATTACTATTTTATCAAACTGAAAATATATAATGAACAAATCTGCCACGAGTGGGACTCGAACCCACAACCCTCACGTTAATGCCGTGAGTGCACTACCGATTGGGCTATCGTGGCTTGGAATTACCCTAACGAATTTTCTCATCATATAGTACACGCATTTAAAGCATGAGTAAATTTTATTACTACCTACCATTCAGAAGTGTGCTATTCAACTTAATTCATATAACAATGAATTGAAAGCTGATTAACCCTAGATAACTAAACATTCGTCTGGCAGACTACGCGACCCCTTGCATAAGTCTAGTTCACATACTTTCGCGTACCCCCTGCTTGCACGCCTTTGTATACCTTCATAATTAGAGTAAAAAGTTGCACAAATGCGGCGTTTGCGCAAACAATTGTCTTTACTTGTGATTTATAACCACCGCGTCGCCTAGATGACGAAAGTTTAGTTATAACAGGTGCAGATTTTCAAAGGTATCTAAATTGCATTTTATTTTATATTAGTATTTTCAAATAAAAAAAATTAATAAATGTTTGTATTATAATTAGATAATATACAAATAATATGAATTTCATAAAAACGGTTATTTTTTAATGACTAGGGTTTATTAGTAAGATGTCATTCATACTACTAATTGCTTTCAACTTTTTCTCATATACCTAATATTATTGATGGATTTATAAATGGAAACATATGTCCTAGGCTGAAAGTAGAAATTCACGTTTATTAAGATTGATTACTTTGATAAAAGAAACAAGATAATTTAACTTCTGTGGTGATGACAAATCATTGGAAGGTTGAAAGTCAATACAATATCAGCATTAATACTGATGTCTCGTGCCAATCTTTGGGTTCTGAAGATGATTTTTTAGTATCAAGTAAAAGACAACAGAACCCAAATTATTAAACCGGATGATTTTATATTGTCAAACATGGAAAGAAACGTACTACATACTACGTCAGATGCTACAACGTAGCATTCGACATGTGCTTTAGCAACTCTTCGATTTTTATCCAGTAAAACTCATCATAAATGGTCATCTGCACTAAGACTACTCCTACTTATGTTATTATACGTCGCGAATAACATCAAAAATAATTAACAAATAACACGGCGAGATTTTGTTTTGAAACTGACAAACCACCTCATGGAGCCTTGGTTGCGGCAACTTGCTCGGACGGTAACTTTAAGACGTGACATCAAGGTCATGATAGGAGATATCCTTGGTGAAATCATATGAAGAATCTGCTCCATTTCCTTATGTATGAAATATTACAAAAAAATTATACGTTTGCCCGTCGAAATTGCTAAGGAAGACCAAAAATTGATGCCTTAGATGTAAAAAATGCAATTTGTGACACCCATAATGTAGATGTGTATAAAAGGTATGTGGCATCATTAGTATAAAATTATTTCTACCTATCTCTATTCACAACGAGCACTTTATACGAATCATGTAACAATTTCTTCCTCACGTTAAATTATGTTGATAATATAAGATTTTTTAATGCGTAGTCCGCTAGACGAATGTTTAGTTATTGAGTAACTCCCAGGATAGTTTAGTTATCTAGGGTTAAAGTGAATAAGACTTTGTTTTAATTATTATTTTTAATAGCATTAAAATGTTTGGAAATTTATCAAACTGAAAATATGTGATGAAAAATTCCGCCACGTGTGGGACTCGAACCAACGACCCTCATGTTAACGCCGTGAGTGCACATGCAGTGAGTGAGGATTTTTTCATCACATACCTATTTCAGTTTAATAAATTTCCGAGCATTGTATTGTAATGCTATTAAAAATAAAAATAATAGTCATTACTATTTTGATTCCCTTTTCCTGACTATCACGTTAAAAGTGACCTTTGTATCATACGACCCTAGGCTCTGTACTCCTCTAGGGATAAAGACGTGATAGTGTATACTTACACTAGATCTTTAGAAATTTACCCCATGTCTTATGTCAAAGCAAGACAGAATAAAGCTACCTGATATTGTTCCTTGAACCTGCTTTGTAGTCCAAGTAACGTACAATATAGCTGACGTTAGCCAACTAGTTTACATCAGAAAACATGGACAGGGGACAGACTTCAAAATAGCTACCGCCCCTAGA